>CM075665.1:44648991-47048991 GCA_037954105.1 Canavalia gladiata
ACATTTTAAGATTAATTAGTTTGGCAACACATATTTGAACTGGATAGATTAGATTTGATAAAAATATTACCTGTGAGATTTTGAGCCTTATTATTATTTTCTTTCTTGTGTGATTTTCATCCATGGAATATGTTACTTCAAAACTTGCATTTATTCTTTTTGAAGCTACATTTTCACATGAATTGTACAAAAATGATTGAGGCACTGTTTTTCTTGAACAAACCACTTGGCCAAATAACCAAACCATATAATTTTATCCTTTGATCAGCCCTTTGAGCCGATTAGCTTTTTCTTCTTTTTAGCTCACCACAAATCAAAAAAAAAAAAAAACAAATTTGTCTGACCATAGAAGGTGAGAAATACTGGATTTATCATACCATAAGTGTTTCAATAAGTGTGGGGGAGATTATTGTTGTGTTCATCAATATCATGGTTGAAAAAAAACTGAAGCAATAAATTAATAAATAAACTATTATATTGAAAAAAAAAAGAAAAAAAAAAGAATGAAGAAGTGATATCTGTTTCTCACACTTGCACTTAGACTCAGTTCTCAATTCTCACCATTTTCCTTGGTCTAACATTGTATCTCTTCAATATATCATTTCATCTTTCTAATCCTGTTATAACCAAAATAAAGACCTCTTGATTTGTGCATTGCATGTGTACATAGTAGTAGAGAAGTAGAAGATATGCAAGCCTATGATAGTTCATCTTTCATGGATTGAATTTGAGAGAAACACTTACCAAATCAAACACTTGAGAGATTCAGAGTATATCATGTGAGGTTTTATCTTTCTCAATCTATGTTTTTCAAATTAAAGTTGCCTTTCTAAGTAATTTCAAAAATGTGATAAAAGAATGCTTCATGAAATTTTGTGAATTCTTGAGAAATCAACTCAAAACTTTGATGTTCTTTCATAAAAAAAAAAAAAAATTTAGTCACCAATCCTTAACTTAAGTTTGCCCGAGACGTGCAAAAGATAAGTGTGGGGGAATTTGATAAGCATAGATTTCATAAATAATTATCTCTCACTTTTATCTCATTAAGACTTCTTATATGTTCAATTAAGTGATCTTTGTCATATTTTATGAGTTTGGTTTCATATGAAGTTTAATTGAATTTCTTTACTTACCCGATTAAAATGACACTATTATAGTATTTTGAGCATAATAGGAGTTTTAGACATCCAAAAATCATGAAATCTGTCTTGAATGAAAGCTTAAAGAAGTGTCCACAGTTACAAAGCAAGAGCAGACTCTAAATGAGATGTTTAGTACTCCGAAATTATCTCAAAAGATGAGATAGTGTTGCTGACATGGAATTTGAATAGTGTGCAAAGATCCGGCCATATCTTGAGATACAGAAGTCATATTGAGATGAAATCAAATCTGTTGGACAGCTAAGATCCGGGGCTACAACTTTTGTTCAGAAGTCAAGCTCTAATTCGGACATGTGAACATCCGAAATTGCGGTGCAAGAAAGTCAAAATTGTTGTGCTAATTGGTGACAAAAATTCAAAAGTGTTTTTCATTTTCAACAAAGCCCATGTGAAAGCAATAAAAGGGTAGAAAAGTAATATCCTAGTTGGTGACTTTCTGAAGATGATGCCTCAAAATTCCTCTATAAATAGAAAGGTTTACAAGAGGAGAAACACACCTCCTTGGAGATTAACTCCAATACCATTTTCCATCTTTCTTTCTTTCTTGTTAGTTTGCCTCCTACATGGAAGGCTTAGTTTTTCTTTCTTGTTAGTTTGCCTCCTACATGGAAGGCTTAGTTTTTCTTAATTGTTAGTTGCCTCCTACATGGAAGGCTTAGTTTTTCTTTATTGTTAGTTGCCTCCTACATGGAAGGCTTAGTTTTGCTTTGTTGTTAGTTTGCCTCTTTCTTTGTTGTTAGTTTGCCTCCTTCATGGAAGGCTAGGTTTGTAGTTTCAATTCAAGGATTCAAGCTATTTTCATTTTAACTTTGAGGTCTTGATCTTTATTTACATGCTTATTGAGTGATTTCTACTCTGTTTTACTATATTCTTCAATTTTATTCTTTTAATCAAAGTTTGATCGGTTGACGTATTTTGATTAATGTATAATTGATTTATAATTGGTTTTTGATTGGTAAATCATTTTCCAAAAGTTTGAAGAGTAGAAATTAAGTAATTGAATTGAAGGTTTTCATTTTATTACTTACTTCAACTGAATTCTGATTGTGAAATTGGTTTAGATAAAAGATTAAGTGGTTACTAAATCTTGTTGATCATAATCAATTAAATTCTGAAAGGTTTCTCAGTAGAGAATTCAAGGATCATTTTAGGGGTTCCAGATGATCCTAGGTTGATAAACACAATGCATGATTTTAGTGATCAATGATTAGTTATGAAAATAGCCTCTGAATTCCTTGAGTTGATAATTATTAAGTGAAAATTAATTTCATTCCGTATTTTGTGTTTATAACTCAATATCAAATTTTTACAAAATCCCCTTTTTTCTAACTTTCTCCTAATTTGCTTAAGAATATGAAATGGTCTTTGAGAGATGACCTAGGTTGCACCTTATACTATACCAATAGTTTGGGGAAAATCTAGAAATTATTTTTGCGTGTTTGCGACGAGCGTGTCAAATATTTTTAAAGTTTTATACAACATAAAAATTATTTAAAAATTAAAATAAACTATAAAACTATAAAAAATCTCATATTTTTATCTTTCATTACTTATTTTTTTTAAAAAAAAAATTTCTGAACATACTCTTTAATACATTTATTATAATTAGTTAATTTTTTAAAAACAAAATATTTATAATCACTTTTTAAAAATTATTTTAATTTTTGAAAAAAAACTCTAAAAAATGTAAAAAGGAACATATTTAAAAAATATATTACATGCATCCTTCCAAAATTAAAGAATTTTTTAAGTATTACATTCTATTCTTCTTTTCTTCCCTTTTCTTTTTCCAACACATACATTATATTTTTTTTTTAATTAACTCTCTCACTCCTTATTCTCAGCCTTGCATAAAGGTTGATAAGAATTATTTAGTAGTAGGTTATTTTACTTTTTAATGACATAATAGGATAAAAAAATAATTTTTAAAATATATTTATTTGTAGAAGCAAGATTAAATTTTTATATAATTTTTTTAAATTTTTTTAATATTTTAATTAAATTATTATTATTTAAAATAATTTAACTTTATATTTGAATGAAAAATTGTAAAATTCTAAAAATTTCTAAATAAAAATAAATAATTATTGAAAAAATATATATAAAAGAAATTAAAAGGGTAAAATAATATAAAATTTAAAAAATTATCTCTAAATAAAAATTATTTAATCTTTCATTTAATATAAAAACTATTTAAATAAAATTTTATATTATTTTTAAATTTTTTATTATTTAAATACATAAATCTATTATTTTTAAATTACTTCATTCAAATATAAAAAAATTTAATTATTATTAACACAGTTAAGAAGTGAAAGTTAGAATGGAATAATAATCTATTCATCAACAAATCAGTACTTGTTTGTTGAAAATTAATATACATCACATCATTTTTATCCAAGTGTGGCAGTTTATTAGATAAGAGGCAGTGAAACCATAAATGGAGTAAAGTCTTTATTAGGATAAATATAGAAGTGGTTTATCTAATCTTGTATCTGTTATAAAAAAAAAATTTCTATTCTTCTTCCCATTCAAACTCAAACCTCACATCATGTTCAGTAAAAATCATGTCACTCTTAAAAAAAACTCTAATACCATAGTTATGAAAATCATATGCTTGCAAAGAAAAATAAAAGAGAATACAACATTATTAAAATATTTATAAAATTATATGTAAACATAAACTTAATGTGTTTCTGTTAGATCTTATTTAACCAAAAGGACCAGAGTTAGTTGGATGGTTGGAGACTAATCTCTATTAAAAACAATATTTTTAAGTATAAAATAATAATAAAATAAAATAAATTTTATTTTATAAATTTAGAGACTAATAAAAGAAGTTAAAAGTTTAAAGATTAAAATACTAAATCTATAAAAATTTGACTTGAAAATATATTTTTGGGAGAAATGCTAGTAAATTATTTTTAATATATTCTTCAATATATTTATTGTAATTAATTATTTTATTAGAATTTAAATAATTTTTATGTCGTATAAAACTTTAAAAAAATTATTATTAAAAATATTAAATTTAAAAAAACAATTTTTCTGTTAAATTAAATTTATTATTATCATAAAAATAATTCATATTATTTTTATTTTGTTTTATTTATTTAAATAAATAAAAAGATTACATTATTTTCATCAAATTTTTACATATTTAAATAATTAATCTATTTTATATTATTTTTATTTTTAATTCCATATCTTCTCTAATTAAAATATGAAGGTGCTTCAGAAAAAGAAAAAAGTGTTAATTCTTCCAAATATTCACATTAACTACATTCTGTTACATTTTAATCGTTAATCAATTAATTATTATTAATTAATCATAAATGTTAATTGATTACTCAATTTTTTCTATATCATATATCACACAGATAATCTATTAACTACGTAAGTAATTAATTAATTACATTTTAGTAATTGATTTACAATTACATTTTTATTTATTATTTATATTAAACAGTTAATTATATTTTTTATATTAACTTTTTAAAAAATTTAATCTCTTATAAGCTAGCATGAAATAGGATTGTACTCGAAAATTTATGTCAATATAGAATTTAATTTTTACATTTTATTTTTATTCATAATTTTTAATTTTAAAAATACTCGTGTACTATACTAGTTAGCTTTGGAAAGTGAAGTGGACTTACATGTTAGTTCTATCAATCATCTCCTTGATATAAATTTCTTGAAAGACGCTTTACAACAATCAATGTTTATAAAATTGAATAAAACATTAAATTTATGAGGTACTGATTTAGGGTTTATTAATTCAATTTTAGTTAAATTACAATTAAATTAATTCAATCATCTCCTTTTAATATAAATTTTTAGAAACGCCCTTTACAAATTATAACAACAAATGTTTTTAAAATTGAATAAAACATTAAATTGATGAGTTACTGGTTTAGAGTGCATTAATTTAATTGTTCGTTGAATTCTAATTAAATTAATATTAATTAAATAAATATTTTTAATATTATATAATATAAAAATATAATAAAATTAAGTTAAAATAAAAACTTAAATTAATATAAAATGAATTTATTATCTATTATTAAAATTATAAAACAAAAAATTAATAATTACATTAATAAGTAATTCATTGTGATATATATGTATATATACGATAGATAGCTGTTGTTTATGTCCTTAATTCAAAAAAAAATGCTAACTAACATTTTAAAAACATTATATAAAACTATAAATAATTTTTTATTATAATTTTTAATAAAAATTATTTTTAATTTTGTAATCAATATTTTAAAAACACTGGTTAACAACATCCTTATTCAAATTTCTGTATGACTTCCTCGACAACTGTTCTTTGTCCTTAATTTAAATTTTTATAAAACCTTCTCAACCACTACTTTTATGAAACATTTATTATTTTTTTTAAAAATTAGCAGTATTTATAACGTCTTTTGCATAACTGTGCAAATGTCATAATATTTAAATAATATTAAGCATGCCCTCATTAAGCACTAAAATGTTTAAGAACTTGTCCAAACGATTAAACTAATTTAAAAGAAATTTAAAATTAAATGAACCAATAAAAATTAAAAGTTAAAAAATTATATTTTTTTATATCATTACGTTATATTATATTTTTAATATTTAAAAAAAAATTTAAAAATATAAAAATATTATTTATTAATTTTAATAATATTTTAAAAAATATTGCATCTGATCTATGACATAAAATATTATTAGTAATATTTAAAAAATATATATAAAAATATAAAAAAATATTATCTATTAATTTTAATAATATTTTTAAAAAGTATTATATTTGATATATATCGTAAAAAGTATAATATTAAATAATATGTGTTAAATTTTATTTTTAATTTTTATATTTTAAATTGAATTAAAAATCATAAATATATTAAATTTATAAATTATTTTTATGATTTAGATTATATTTTATTTAATATATTTATTTCCTAAAAATATGAAGAAAAAAACAGTTTAATTTGTGATTTATAATTTGAATTTTCTGTGATGGATTTAATACTCAAAACAAGAGTTTTCATATTTATTATATATTTTTCTTTAATAATTCTACTATCTCTTAAATAAAAAATTAATCTTTAAAAGAGTTATGTATTTATTTAATACTTTATTCATATTTTAATTGGTAAATATTCTTATATTTTCGAACTGAAAACTAAGAGTTATCTTTTAAAAATTATTAAATGTATTTGTTTCAGTAATTTTTCTTTGGTCAAAATCATCATAATCTAATAAGTATTATTTGTTTCAGTATTATTTTACATAGATGATATATTATAATTTGAATCATCATTATCTACTAAGTTTCCATTTTCATAACAAGTTTTAAAAGACACAAATTACCAACACATGCATACAATTAGTGAGAACATATTTAATAAACTTTAGATTCAAGCTACTAATAAATTTTGAAATTACTTTACTTATCAACTGTTATAATTGTATGCTGTTGAATTTGACTATCAATACCAGTTGGTTGGTGTATTATCATTAAATTTTCCACCATATCAACTTTAGCATATAATTGAATGATGGTTTTAATGATTATTGTTTAGAAGTATTTATCTTGCCGTTAATATATTTTTCTTTACATATTTAAATTTCATTGTATTTTATTTCATTGTCAGATACCAAAAGTTTATCTACTAAGCCTCAAACAATTTGATTTAAAACAAATTTTAATTTTAAATAATATTTTTGTTTAAATTTATTTAAAGTGATATTTTATCTAACTTAAATTAGTTTCTTATTTTTTTTAATATTCTTATAAATATTCTACCAATTAAATAAAAATAATAATAGTATATAGTCTATTTTTACTATCAATTTTTTATGACTAAATAATATTAACTACAAAACTAATAAAAACTGCGTAATTCTAAAAAAATAACATTAACAAAATAAAATAATTAAAAATTTCTAACAATTAATAAAATTAACTTATAGAAGAAAAAATTAACAAAATTATAAAAATAGTCAAGTATACCATATTTAAGGAGAAGATAAAAAAAAATTATATACAAATTTGTTGAGAATGCAAAAGTTTTATAAATAAAAAATGTAAATGAGAAAAAACACAACCCTCCATATGTGATACAATGAAAAAGCACCATATTACTATCTTGAAATTCAAAATATTGTTTTTTAGGTATTACCCTTTTCTAGAATATCACATACAAGATTCGGATATATGATAGAATATTTTTATATATTTTTCGTAATTATTAATGCCACACATCAAAATGTATCACATAATACTCACTTTTTTAAAACGTTACTAGTAAACATTAGATATCATGTCATTTGTCAAACTTTTATTCATTTGACAAGAATATTATTCTTTTAGCTATGACTTTTTATTGTTGAACTTATTTATCTGAACATGATATGCCATCCATTTTTTTTTAAGTATAACTTTTCATAATAAGATACCATTCATTATAGTAAAACATGTGAGATCTTACAAAAATACTTCACATAATATGGTACAATTTTATTTATTTTAAATTTATAATAAAAGCTGCTAACTCATCCAACTAAACAAATACTTCTTTTTTCATTTTATTTTAGAAAATAATTATGAAATATATTCTTTTTATATAAAAAAAGGTCAATAATAGTAATGTCACGGGTATAAATAAAACAAAAATGTTACAGCAAAGACTAGCTTCCTCTGGTTGGCGTGCTGCTTCTAGATGCATTATCTTTCAGAGTTCAGTCCAAAGCCACCCAAATTTGAATCTAGCAATATCAGAATGCTTCCACTCAAAAATTTTAATTTGGAAATTAGAGATTTATTGTGGACCGTTAAATATAGATTATTTTCATTATGATATTCAAAATATATTTAGGATTAAATAATAATAATAAAGTTTAAGGCAATAATAAATAAACTAATGTTTAGCAAAAAAAGAAAAAGAAATTCTATTTCAAGCTACAATGCTCATCATCTACAGAGAAACCAGACGGATTTGAATGGGCAAACATTGAGAGAATATAATCAGAAAACTTAGCATTTAATGTAACCTAATTGATAAAAAGCTTGAAACTAGTAAACAAGTCTGAGATTTGCATCATCTTATATTATTAAGTAATATAATATAAGAGGAAAAATATAATTATTATTAAATTTAATTAATATCAAAATTATATCTCCCCCTCTAATACGATGTTATAACACGAGAAGATATATAAATTCAAAAAACCGGGAATGAATTCTTCTTTCTAACTCTTACCATAAATCCTTTGTGAGCCTTGAAGCCTCATGATTACCAGCATTGAAGTCCTTGCTCAAGGCCAAACCAACATTTTTAAGTATAAAATAAAATTTGTTTTTATAAATTTAGAGACTAATAAAAGAATTTAAAAGTTTAAAGATTGAAATACTAAATCTATATAATTTTGACTTGAAAATAAATTTTTGGAAGAAATGCTAGTAAATTATTTTTAATATATTCTTCAATATTTTTATTGTAATTAATTGTTTTATTAAAATTTAAATAATTAGTAAATTAATAAAATAAATATTTTAACTTTTCAAAAAATAGATCAATTAAAATAAATATATAATTAGAATTTTTCTCTTTTTATCACTTTTTACTGTTATATTATTTTATTTTATTATTATTTTAACATATATCAATAACATATAATAAAATACTAATAACTAAAATTTTTATTAAAATTATAATATTTAGTATTATTAATATATTATATTATATTATATTTAATAACATATATATATATATTATGATTTTATTGAAATTTTTTGTTCTTTCTATGTCACTCGTTGCCTTTCTTTTTAATCTAAATAGAGTTAATATTACAAGAAAATACTGATATGTGTGATAGTTAAATTTTATATTAATTAGTTTAATTATGGAATAAAGATATATATATATATATATTTTAAAATTCACTTTTAAATAAAAATTAATATTTAAAAAAGAATCTAGACATTAAAAAAAAGTATAATTGGATTATTAAATAATAACATTCTAATTAAATATTTTTAATATAATTATTTTTATTTTTTTAGATTATAAAAATAGATTGAAATGATCAAATTATAATAAATATATGTTCTTTATATATATACTTAGTATATCAGTAATTTTATTTCTCCTTTTACAAAATGGCTAATTAATAATTATTTTCTTATAAAAGATTGTCTATAATGTCCATATTCTTATATTTGATTACTTGAACATATGTTCTTAGATTTTATTTGCAAGTTTAAAGAAAGTAGAAAAAACTTTAAGAGAAATAAAAATTTGACAAAAAAAACAGGATGATAAACTTTTTTATATTTAAAATATTAAAATATTTTGTATTAGAATAATTTAAAAATTAAGTAATTAAAATAATTTTAAAATATTTATCCATTTTTAGAAATCTATCGAATCTGGACAAAGATTATAATTTTTATTTTTTTCTTTTTTTTCTTTAAGATTTATCTAACAAATAAAAAATTAATGATACAAAATTTTCATATTATTAATTTTTCATTTTTTAAATAAATTCTAATAAAATATTTGGATAAACATATATTTAATATTTTTTTTATAATTTGTTATGACTGTACCATGGATTACAATACTGAAATAACATTAAAAATATTTTTTATCAATTATTCTATGTTTTGATAAAGTAATTTAGAATTATTAAAATTTATATTTAAATAATAAGAAAAATAATTTTAAAAAACTATAAAGTTTTATTTAAATAGTTTTATATTAAACAAAAATAATTTCAAATGACTTATATTTAAAAAAATTAAAATTTTTAGTATTTTTTAAAATTATTATTTATAATTTTTTTATGTATTGTTTTTCTTCTTTTAATAATTATTTATATTTATTTAAAAATTCTTAAAATTCTGAATTTCACACGAGCATAGGTCTATAGTACTCCAGCTTTAAATTGAACACTATAAGGATGGTAATATTTGATGAATATTTAAAAATACTTACCAACTAGCAGGTACTTTTTCTTTGTTTGAAAGAAAGAACTAACAAAAAAAATCTTGAATTATATATTCTCAAACAACGATTTTTTGAACTTTTATATAATAACTGATAATTTCATAATATCTATTATACTATTTAAAAATTCAGCAATGAAAAAAATTAAAAATATTAATAAAGGTATTCTAAGGTAACTTATCTATCAATAAAAATGATAATACAAAGTAAAATTGTAAAAAAAATTAAACTAAATTTATCACATATATTATTCATAAATAACTTAAAAAAATATTAAGAACATATTTAAAAACACATATTAAATTAATATATTTTGTATAAATTAATAAAGATTTATAAATAATTCCGTGCATATAACGGGTTGCATACTCGTAAATTAAGCAACATACTATGATATTTTTTACGAAATTATTTAAATTATCTTATAAGATAAATAAATTTATTTATAGTATATTTGTATAATTAAAATATTATATTTATTTTCATAAAAATCTCATTAATTTATTTAGCATGAAATTATTTATTTGTATAAGATAATTTACAGAAAATTATCCTTTGCATTTAACAAAATTGCCAGCGATTTACAAATCTAGATTGGCAAAACTCCCTTTTTCTCTTGGATACGACACAACCCATCAAACTGTCATCACAACTCCTTTGTTTTGTGATTAGGTTAGGAATTATCAAACTTGTATAAAGAATTAAAATAAAATTCTATTCATCTAATGAATTTTAAAATATGTAAAATATAATTTTAAATATTTATAATTATAAAATAAATAAACACTTAGTCAACCAGTAAAATATTTTAACTTTTGAAATTTTAAAATATTTTTATTTTGTAAAGTAATATTTTTAAGTATAAAATAATAATAATATAAAATCAATACAAAATTTTAAAAATTAAAATATTTGATTTATATAATTTTAACTTGAAAATTTATTAGGTTTTAAAAAATTACTGATAATTACTTTTTAAATATATTCTTCAACATATTCATATGATTAATTTTAAAAAGTAAAATAATTAATAAATTTTTACAAAATATTTTTTTACTTTATATGTATTTTTATTTCTATATCATCATATTATTTAATTTATTATTAATTTTTAATATATTCAATGATAAATAATAATAAATTAATAAATAATATTTTTAAATTATTACATTTAATATTATTAATAATCAAATCATATAATTTTTAATAAAACTTACTATTGCCCACCAACGTCAATCAAACTTCATATCTATGTGATGTCAATCAAACTTCAAACTTATACGTATGTAAAAGAATTAAAAGCACCTCTTGTACTTTTCATAAGATTATTCATAAAATAAAATTCGTCTATGCTGTTAAAAATTATATATATATATATATATATATATATATATAAACTTTTAGAGTTAATTTTTAAAATTTAAAATTTAAAATTATTGATTTTTGTTTATATTTTTTAAAAAAGATTATTTTAATATTTTATTATTGATATATTGAATATTAACATATATTATATGTTAAAAATTAATTATTTTAAAAATTAAAAATAATTTATTTTAAAAAATAAAAAATTAAAATCAAATATTTAAAAACAAAAACATAAAATTTTAAAAGAACAAAAAAATATATTTAATCTTAAATTTTTATTATCTAACTTTGGATATAAATTAAAATAAAAATCGTTTTATTACATACATATATTTGTTTGAAGTTTGTCCGTTCTTTGTATGCCATTTCTAAGTTACTCATATACGAATCATCTCTCTCTCTCTCTCTCTCTTGACCATGGCAGAATCAATAGCTTTCAAAGTTCACCAAGTTTGTTCAATATCGCCGCCGCAAGGAACCGCACCAATCTCTCTACCCTTCACCTTTCACGACGCTCTATGGCTAAGGTTTCCACCGGTGGAGCGTCTCTTCTTCTACCCTTTTCCAAACTCAACAAACCCTTCATTCTTCTTCGATTCTATTCTCCCCAATCTCAAACACTCTCTTTCCCTCACTCTTCAACACTTTCTTCCTCTCGCTGCCACCATCACTTGGCCTCTTCACTTACCTTACCCTCTCATCACTTATACTCCTAACGACACCGTTTCCTTCACCATAGCCGAGTCAACCGCTAATTTCAACCGTTTATGTTCCAATCTCTGTGAAGCTGAACAACGCCAACACCTAATACCCCAGTTATCGATTTCCCATGAACAAGCCTCTTTGTTGGCACTTCAAGTTACCCTTTTCCCAAAGTTCGGTTTTTGCATTGGAATCACCACACACCATGCAGCCCTTGATGGAAAGTCTTCAACTTTGTTCATGAAAGCATGGGCACACCTCTGTTCTCACCTTGGAGATTCTCAATTACTACTACCCCAACATCTCACACCTTCCTTTGATAGATCGGTTATAAAAGACCCTTCTGGAATCGGTGAAGCATATCTGAACTCTTGGTTGAACTTCGGTGGAGAAACCAACAATCGAAGCTTGAAAGTGTGGGAATCGATTAACACACCGCAGAGTGATTTGGTTAAAGGCGTGTTTGAGTTGACAACTTTGGATATCCAAAAGCTTAAAAAACATGCCCAGTCTAAGGCTAATAACCAAAGGGTACTTCGGTTATCAACGTTTTCGGTCACATGTGCTTATCTGGTGGCATGTGCGGTTAAAGTGGACAAGCCCAAAGCTGAAAGGGTGGCTTTTGTGTTCACTGTGGATTGTAGGTCCCGTTTGGATCCTCCAATTTTGCAAACATATTTTGGGAATTGTGTTGTACCACAATTGGTGGTGGCTAAGACAGAGGAGATTTTGGGAAATGATGGGTTTGTTAAGGGTGTTGAGGGGATAAGTGATTTGTTGTGTGGGTTGGAGAGTGGGGTGTTGAATGGTGCAGAGAATTGGATGCAAAAAATAGAAAGTGCAATGGGGGATAGATTGTATTCAATTGCTGGGTCACCAAGGTTTGAGGTTTATGGTATTGACTTTGGATGGGGAAGACCTAAGAAGGTGGATATCACTTCTATTGACAAAACGGGAGCGTTTTCTCTTGCTGAAAGTAGGGATAACAATGGAGGAATTGAGATTGGTTTGGCTTTGACCAAGGATAAGATGGAGGCTTTTACTACCCTTTTTAATCATGGTCTTCAATCCTTGTAATCATGAGGCTTCAAGGTTCTCAAAGGATTATGGCTAGAGTTAGAAAATAAAAAGAATTAATTCCCGGTTTTTGAGTTTATTTATCTTCTTATGTTATAACATGATATGATCTTATTAGAGGGAAAGATGTAATTTTGATATCAATTAAATTTAATAATAATTATATTTTTCCTCTTATATCATATTAATAATATATGGTGATGCAATTTTAGACTTCTTTACTAGTTTCAAGCTTTTTGTCAATTTGGTTAGATTGAATGCTAAGCTTGCTGACTGTGTTCCCATTCAAATCCGTCTGGTGCCTCTTTAGACGACGAGCATTGTAGGTTGAAATAGAACTTCTTTCTTTATGCCAAACATTAATTTCTTTATTATTGCCTTAAAATTTATGTTACTTTTAAGGAAAAGTATATTAAAATGTTATAACTACACATTGATTACCACATTCTTAAATACGCAACTTGTTGACGTATTTGTTGTGACAAATAAGCGAAGATATATAATTGTCAAAATTATATGGGGCATATGAGCAATTATCATGAAAAGATTTAATTTGATGGTATAATTATAAAATTAATTCTTCTCGATAAAATTCCATCTCATTAACTATATAAAACTACTCAATTGGGACATTTGGTTTTTATGAAAAAATAAGAATAATACATATAAATTATTAAATTTTATTTCAATAGTTAAAAAAATTTAAATAATTATATAACTACTAATTAATTGTTAATATTAATCATTAATTTATAATTATATAATTTACATTAATCGTTCTGATGTTCATTTATATATGTATATATAAATTTATATCTTAAAATGCATATTTATATTTATGTACAGCTGTTGTTAGATTAAATGATAAGAGATTTTATTAAAAAAAATAATTTTTTCATATAAGATGATTGGCACTATTTTTTTAATATTAAATTATTGGTTTAATTGAATAATAAAAAAATAGGAACAACCGGTTATTTTTAGAATTAAATAAAAACGAAGCCATGAACACATTAGATATAGAATTAAGACAATAGGATTTAAAGTTTTTGAGATAAAAAAGCATACCATCGGTATAAAATATTTTATTTTAAATTTAACATATTACATAATTTAATTTAAATGAGATGGAATAAATATTACAATATTTATGTTTATATTAAATTAAATTAAATTAAATTTTAAAATTTATTTTGTTTAAATTTAATTTTAAATATTTATTAAATCCAAATTCAGTTATCATCCTGATTGAAAGTTTGAAACTATGTAGTTATTCTGGATACTATGATTACATACCGCATAACTATTATCATGATTAAAATAAAATAATGCAAGTGCTTCTAGATACAATGATGTGATTGGTGTATTTTATTTGTTAATTAGCACTTACCTTTACTGAAAGCAATGTTAGAACAAATAAAGTTGACTGAAACCTGAAATATAATGCATCTAGAAGCGGCACGCCAACCAGAGAAAACTGGTCTTTGCGGTGACATTTTTGTTTTATAAAAAGAATATATTTTATAATTTTTTACTAAAATAAAATGAAAAAAAAATGTATTTGTTCAGTTTGGGTGGGTTGGCAGCTTTTGTTTTTACTAAAATAATGTTATTAAAACTATTTATTGAAAAAAAAATTTAAAATAAATAAAATTGCATCATATTATATGAAGTATTTTTGTAAGATTTCACATGTTTTACTATATGAATGGCATCTTATCATTAAAAGTTATACTTCAAGTAAAATGGATGCCATGTATCATGTTCAGATAAATAAATTATGTGACACATTTTGATGTGTGGCATTAATAATTATAAAAAAAATTAATTTTTTTTATCATATATCCGAATCTAGTATGTGATGTCCTAAAAAAATAAAATCTTAAAAATAATATTTTAATTTTCAAGATAGCAATATGGTGCTTTTTCATTGTATGACATGGAGTGTTGTGTTTTTTCTCATTTACATTTTTCATTTATAAAACTTCTGCATTCTCAGTAAACTTGTATATAATTTTTGTTTATCTTCTCACATCAGATATATTTGACTATTTTTACAATTTTGTTAGTTTTTCTCTTCTATAAGTTTATTTTATTAATTCTTAGAAATTTGTAATTATGTTATTTTGTTAATATTTTTTTTAGAATTACGCAATTGTTATTAGTTTTGTAGTTAATATTATTTAATCATATAAATTTGATAGTAAAAATGGATTATACTATTTTTATTTTTATTTAATTGGTAGAATATTTATAAGAATACAAAGTCTTATTTTTGAAAGGAATAAGAACTAATTCAAGTTAGATAAAATATTATTTTAAATAAATTTAAGGAAAAAAATTATTTAAAATTAAAATTTGTTTCAAATCAAATTGTTTGAGGCTTAGTAGATTAGCTTTTGGTATCTTACAATGAAATAAAATACAATGAAATTTAAATATGTAAAGAAAAATATATTAACAGCGAGATAAATACTTTTAAACAATTGATAAGTAAAGTAATTTTAAAATTTTATTAGTAGTTTGAATTTAAAGTTTATTTAATATGTTCTCAGCATGTATTGATAATTTGTGTCTCTTTAAAGCTTGTTGTTATGAAGATGTAACCTTATTAGATAATGATGATTCAAATTATAATATATCATCTATGTAAAATAATACCGAAACAAATAATACTTATTAGATCATTATGATGACTTTGATCAAAGCAAAATTACTGAAACAAACACGTATATTGATGGTGAGCAAACATATTTAATAATTTTAAAAAGAGAACTCTTAGTTTTCAGTTAGAAAATATAATAATATTTACCAATTAAAATATGAACAAAGCATTAAATAAATACATAACTCTTTTAAAAACATTTTTTATTTAAGAGATAGTAGAATTATTAAAGAAAAATATATAATAAATATGAAAACACTTGTTTTGAGTATTAAATCTATCACAGAAAATTTAAATTATAAATCACAAATTAAACTGTTTTTTTTAATATTTTAGGAAATAAATATATTAAATAAAATCTAATCTAAATCATAAAAATAATATATAAATTTAATATATTTATGATTTTTTATTCAATTTAAAATATGAAAAGTGAAAATAAAACTCAGTCACATAAAAAATATGGTTTTTTAACTTTTAACTTTTTATTGGTTCGTTTAATTTTAAATTTCTTTTAAATTAGTTTAATCTTTGGATAAGTTCTTAAACATTCTAGTGCTTGGTGAGGGCATGCTTAATACTATTTAAATATTATGACATTTGAACAGTTATTGCAAAAGAGGTTATAAATACTGCTAATTTTTTTTGTAAAGAATAATAAACGTTTCATAAAAGTATAAAAGTAGTGGTTGAGAAGGTTTTATGAAAATTTAAATTAGGGACCGAAGAACAGTTGTCGAGGAAATCATACAGAAATTTGAATAAGGATGTTGTTAACTAGTGTTTTTAAAATATTGATTAAAAATTAAAAATAATTTTTATTGAAAATAAAATTGAAAATTATAATAAAACATTATTAATAGTTTTAAATAATTCTTTTAAAATATTAGTTAGCATTTTTGTTTTTGAATTAAGGACATAAAGAACAGTTATCGTGTATGTATATCACAATGAATTGCTTATTAATGTAATTATTAATTTTTTGCTTTATAACTTTAATAGTATATAATATAATTATTTTATATTAATTTAAGTTTTTATTTTAACTTAATTTCTTATTTTCTTATATTATATAATATTAAAAATATTTATTTATTTAATATTAATTTAATTATAATTCAACTATAATTAAATTAGTGAACTCTAAACCGGTAACTCATCAATTTAATGTTTTATTCAATTTTAAAACTCATCAATTTAATATTTTATTCAATTTTAAAAACATTGGTTGTTGTAAAGGGTGTTTCTAGAAATTTATATTAAAAGGAGATAATTGAATTAATTTAATTATAATTTAACTAAAATTAAATTAATAAACCCTAAATCAGTATCGCATTAGTTTAAGTTTTTATTCAATCTTATAATTTCTCTTATATATATATTTTTAAATAATTATTTATTTTTATTTAGAAATGTCTATAATTTTAAAATTTGTTATTCAAATTCAAAGTTAAATTATTTCAAATTATAATAATTTAATTAAAATATTAATAAAATTAAAAAAATTCATAGAAGAATTTAATCTTATTTCTACAAATAATTATATTTTAAAAATTAATTTTCTATCTTATTATGTCATTGAAAAATAAAATAATCAATTGCTAAATAATTCTTACCAACCTTTATGCGAGGCAGAAAATGAGGAGCAAGAGAGTTAAGGAAAAAAATAAATATAATGTGTGTTGAAAAAAGAGAAGGAAACAAAATAAGGATAAGGTGTAACACTTAAAAAAATTCTATAATTTTAAAAGGAAGGATGCATGTAATATATTTTTTAAATATATATTTTTTTACATCTTTTATAGTTTTTTAAAAAATTGAATAATTTTTTAAAATAAATTTTATAACGTATAAAATTTAAAAAATATTTTTATCATTAAAAATATTAAATTTAAAAACACAAATTTTTGTTAAATTAAATTTATTATTATTATAAAAATAATTTATACTATTTTTATTTATTTAAATAAATAAATAATTGCATTCTTTTCATCTATTTTTATATATTTAAATAATTTATTTATTTATATTATTTTTAATTGTTTTTAAATTCCATATCTCCTCTAAGATGCTTTAAAAAAAAGGAAGTGTTGATTCTGAATATCCATATTATCTACTTGATTATATTTTAATTGTTAATCAATTAATTATTTTCAATTATCAATTAACTATATTTGTAATTGATTAATACATTCATTAATTAATTATTATTTTTATATTATTAATCACACACATAATCAATTAATCATATAAATTATTGATTAACTACGTAAATCATTTATTAATCATCTTTTATTAATCCATTTACAATTACATTTTTCATTCATCATTTATATTAAATAATTAATTATATTTTTTTATATTAATCATATTTGTTTATATTATTTTTTAAAAGAATTCAATATTTTATAAATTGGTTTGTGATAGCATTGTTTTCAAAAATTTATATCAGTGATCATATAAGATATAACAATTTTTTTAATAAATTAAAAAATAAAAATAGTAAAAAAAAAGTCATAATCTACTAAAAAATAATTATATATATGGTTAAAAATTAAATATATAATAGTTAAAAATAAAGTTATAATAATTTTTGAATAATTAAAAAATAAAATCATAATAATATAAATAATTATTTCAAAAATTAAATTTAAAATAATTAATAATAAATTTTAAATATTTTTAAATTGTAATAGTAATTATCATTAATTTTAAATATTTAAACTAATAAAATATAGCATAAATGGGTACATGTATTGTAGAAGATGAAAACATTTTAATAGCATATAATTTTTTTTTAAAAGTTTTTCAATCAAAATTAGATGATAGTATTTTTTAAAATTAGGATCTTTAACTTACAACTTCTTAAATGCAATTTGATATTTTTTTTATAGGTATAAACAAATTAATTTCTTATATAAAATTTTATAATAAAAAATACATTATTCAAGACTGATTAATCTTTAGAATAAAGATCTAACAAACCTAATAATACTTTAAATATTGAATATTAAAGATTATTTATCCTTTAATCATTATTTACCATTATATTAAAGGATGTTAGCACAACATCCTATATAAAAAAAATATCATTTAAGATATGCATTGAAAAAATTTAATTTTTTTTAAATAAATAATAATTACATCATTGAAAAAAATATTTTTAATAGTAATTAAAAAATAATCTTAATTTTCTTTTTTCTTTATATTTTTACATGTTTATCTATTATTTCACCATTGTGGTCAGTAATTTTTAAAAATTAATTATTTAAATATTATGACATTTGCATAATTATTACATTGTGGTCAGTAATTTTTAAAAATTAATTATTTAAATATTATGACATTTGCATAATTATTACAAAAGACGTTATAAATATTGCTAAATTTTTTTAAAAAATAATAAATGTTTCATAAAAGTAGTGGTTGAGAAGGCTTTATAAAAATTTAAATTAAGGACCAAAGAACTTGTCGAGAAGTCATAAAGAAATTTGAATAAAGATGTTGTTAACTAGTGTTTTTAAAATATTGATTAAAAATTTAAAAATAATTTTTATTGAAGAAATATTAAAAATTATAATAAAAAATTATTAATAGTTTAAATAATGTTTTTAAAATATTAGTTAGCATTTTTGTTTTGAATTAAGGACATAAAGAACAGTTATCGTATATATACATCTTGCATAAATTTAAAGCAACAACACAATTCTTGTTATAGTTTTAAGAAGAATTACCTGCAAAATTAGTCCTTACTTTTACAATTTTTCAAATTCATATTTGTATAAGGTCTAATTTATGTTATTTTAAATAATTAAAAAATTAATTTATAATATTGTTAAAAATAAAAAACTAACTTATATTATATTAAAAATTAAAAACAAATTTACAATACATTTATAAAAATTGAATTCTACCTGATTGTTGGGTCAATTAAATTGAGAACCTGTAAGATAACTAATTAGAACAACTCATATCATGCTAAACCTAAATATAGATCCATTAAAAAAAATAAGCCATTAAATATAGACCCATTATATATATATATATATATATATATATATATATATATATATATATATATATATATATCTCAATGAATTTCTTATTAATGGAATTATTAATTTTTTATTTTATAATTTTAATAATATATAATATAATTATTTTATACTAATTTAAGTTTTTATTTTAACTTAATTTATTATTTTTTTTATATTATATAATATTAAAATATTTGTTTAATTGATATTAATTTAATTAGAATTCAACGACAATTAAATTAGTGAACTCTAAACCAGTAACTCATGAATTTAACGTTTTATTCAATTTTAAAAACATTGGTTGTTGTAAAGGGCGTTTCTAGAAATTTATATTAAAAGGAGATGATTGAATTAATTTAATTATAATTTAACTAAAATTGAATGAATAAACCCTAAATAAGTACCTCATCAATGTAATGTTTTATTCAAATAAACATTGATTGTTGTGAAGGGTCTTTCTAGAAATTTATATCAAGGAGATGATTGATAGACTTAACATGTAAGTCCACTTCACTTTCAAAGCTAACTAGTATAATACACGAGTATTTTTAGAATTAAAAAATAAAAATAAAAATAAAAATTAAATTCTATAATTACTAAGCATAGATCTTTTACTATAGTATATTAATAAGAACTTAAAAAATAGAATTCACAAAATTAAAGATGCAATTAAGAAGATAAACTAATGTTACCTTTATATTATAAGGATATTTTTTAAAATGAAATAATTTATAAATAAAAATAAAAATAAAAAATAATTTTTATTAGTAATAAATAATATGATACTACTAAGAAATTAAAAATTAAAAATCTTAAAATTAAAGATAAAATTTAAAAATAAATTATTAAAATTATTACACAATATAATAATTAAGATTGTAAACAACTCGCAGTCCAACAATCACAAATTCATAATAAGATTGGTCATATCATATGTCCAATGCCAATTAGATACTTCACATGACCAGCAAATTTCATTAGTTGAAAAAGAGAAATGAATTCCTCTCCAACACCCATCAATCAAAAGTCCAAAAAGGAAAAATAAAAATAAAAATTAACAGCAATCCTTTATAATTCTGCAAATATATTTACATACTTTTTATTTTCTTAAAAAAAAAAGAAATAAAAAAAGGTGGACGGTAGGAGGCTATGAAAAAAGTCCAGTTGTTGAAAATTAGAACATAGAATTCACATTGCAAAAGAATAAGAAATTTAAAAAGGAAAAAAAAATTGATTAGAAGAAAGAGAAAGAAAAAAAGGCCATGATGAGAATAGCTGAAAACAATTCTGTAGGTGCAGAGTGATCGCTAGACTTCGAATTCATGTTTTTTCACTATGTTGGAAAGAAGATCTATTTCTTTCTCTTTCTCGAAATTACGTTTTGTTCTTATTTTTATTTTACAACTTTTCATCTTCTCTGTTCATATTATCTATGTTTCAAAATCAACCATGTCATTAATAAATGGTTCAAAGCCGACACTGGGAAGAGGATTTGTTCTTTCATTTCTTTGCACGGATGACCCATATTATCCCTTGTGTCCAATTTAGCACTTAATGGTACCCAATGCTTGGTAATACCAAGTTGCATGATAAATTATATTGTAACATTAAAAATGTTTAAATTCCATTATATGTTCATGCCCTTGTCACCTTCTCAATTGTCTTGGATGTTTGGTAATACAAAGTTACAGAGTAAATTCACATCTCACTAGATCATAATCTCCTCTAATAAAAAAAATCTATTTATTGAAAGATCAATATGTGACCAAAAAGTAATGTCACATTCAAATAAAGCTAAAGAAATTGAAAGGAACATGTTGGAGGACATGCCTTGTGCTGTGTGTCTACCAAAAAGGATTGAAGGAAAGGTGAGGATACTGTGTGTTTGTGTGTTTGTCATGCCAGTTTTCTCACACCAATTGAGTTTGCTAAGCATGTCCCATTGAAGCATGTTGTTGTCATTCCTAGCTTGTTCTAACTTGGGATTCTGAGGCCAAGAGAACCAATGCTAAGTTATATGAATTTTTACTCTGTTCATTCCTTTCACTATAACGTTATTAACAATATATGAATTATATGTAATTTTTATTTTTAAATAACGGGACAAGATTAATTATATTAGATATTAAATTTATATCATTTCATAATTTTTTAGAATGTAAATTTAAATAATTCAACTGTTAGATTAACTTTTTTAAAACAATAGATTAAATTTTATATGAATTAAAAGTTGATTGATATTTTATCGAATTATTTTATTTTAATAATGTAATATATTATTTAAAATATAAATAAATATTTATTATTAAATA
This sequence comes from Canavalia gladiata, assembly GCA_037954105.1. Classification (NCBI taxonomy): domain Eukaryota; kingdom Viridiplantae; phylum Streptophyta; class Magnoliopsida; order Fabales; family Fabaceae; genus Canavalia; species Canavalia gladiata. The sequence goes on from CM075665.1 coordinate 44,671,321, forward strand.
ATATACTTATCAATATTTAAATTATATAAAATTTTATATAGTTTATCGTGAATGTTAAATGATTTAATGGTAGATTATTTAATTAAAAAGTTATTTAACAATATAAGTTTATAAGTTTGATATTATATAATTGTTATTTATATATTATGTTATATTATTTTCAATGAACTTTATAATCTGTAATGAAAATGTTATAGTTTTAGTTTTAAAATTGAGTTTTAGAAATCTCATTAAGATAAGTTTTCAACTTTACATTGATGCATAGATGATTGAATTATAGCCACAAGCTCCATTTTGAAACTTCTACTCGGCTAATTCAATATAGCGGTGGGCAAGAATGACAACAAAAACACAGAGAGGCGGAAAATAAATCATGCTAACTGTTAGGGGAAAAAAAGAACAAAAACCAAACCGTTCAAAATATGAGAATTAGTCTTCAAATTGAAAAGTAGTCTAAGAGTTTTATCACTTAGTTGACATTAAAACCACTTTTTCTATTGAACTTAAGTTCATGTGGCGGGCATATTATCAATTTTGAATGTGTTAATAATTAATTTTCCTTATTTTAGCATCACGTTATAATCATTTAGCATATTGATCATTACTTTTTTCGTCCAATTTATATTTGTACGTAGTATAGTAATCAGACAAGTTTTTTTTTTTTTAATAATAACCACTCCAAGCCCTAAATTTTTTTATTATGTCACCGTTTTCTTTATAATAAAATGAATGGCATTTTAAATCTTTTTTGTCTTTTCCGTAATGTTATTTTAAATCTTAAAAAGTAAAAGCATTCAGTAACATTTTGAAAGATAAAATTGTAACCATGATAAGATTATTAAAAGACAAATTTTGAAATTTACTCAAGTAAATTTAGCAGAACTGCAAAAACAAAAATTCAAGAAACAGATTCTATTCTTTAACTTTATTGAACAAATAGACATGGAATAGGCACGTATGGCGTGGAAATCAAATATCTGCATTCTTCTGCAGAAGCAACACCAAGCCCCCTAATCTAATTAACAAAAAAGCATGGAAAATTGGGGCTACAACTACATTAAAATTTACAAGGGTGAATAAGTACAAATTGGGAACTCAACCTAAGTCCACAAAAATGCTAAATTACAAATTACAAGTGGGAATATTTCTAAGATTAATAAGTTAAAAAGAAAACACAGCCTCACAAGGGGGCTAGCATGATGGGGGTTGAAGTTGCTTAAGCCTTCTTACAACCTGCTTCATTGTAGGTCTGGTGGAGAGAGAGTCAACAGTACACACAACTGCTAAGTGCAAGACCTCTACCAAATCATCTCCAGGCCCTGCTTCCCATAACCCAGCAGTGAAGAACTCCTTTGCTCTCCCTTGCTTCAGTAGCATGCATGCCCATGCCACAATGTTGAAACCATTTCCATAAGAAGAAAATGAAGGGTCCAATGCCTTCTTGTCTGAGAGCAACTCTAGAAGCACCACACCATAGCTATAAACATCAGCCTTATCAGAAACGCGACAAGTCATGGCATATTCAGGAGCAACATATCCAAATGTTCCAGCTACACCAGTAGTAGCATGAGTCTCTGAAGTTCCCAGAAGTCTAGCCAATCCAAAGTCAGATAGATAAGCATTGAAATCATCATCCAACAAGATATTGCTGGGTTTGACATCGCGATGAAGGACACGAGGTACACACTCATCATGCAGATAAGCAAGAGCACGGGCTATGTCCAATGCAATCTTGTGAAGAATTCTCCAATCCACAGCCCTTGTAGACCTCTCCTGGATAAACTTTTCAAGGTTCCCACCTGGCAAATAATTGTATATGAGAAACATCTCTGTCTCACAAGCATGATAACCAATCAGAGTGACAAGATGTGGATGATGAAGCCTCCCAAGGGTCTTAATCTCTGCATGGAATTGTTGAACACCTTGGAATCGTCCAACTGCCAGACGTTTAACCGCAACTAGGATTCCTGGTGATACCTCTGCCTTGTAGGTTGCTCCAAAACCTCCATTCCCAATACAGTTACTTGCATTGAAATTTCCTGTGGCTTGGACAACAGTTTCAAATGTCAATGGGACCCCAATATCAGTAAACACTGTTACTTCTTTTCTTGTAGAACCAATGACCCTAGACCTTGGCTTCCACTTCCGAGTATAGAAGAATAGAACAATAAGGGCTATAAGAACAGAAATGATGGCAGATGCTGAAGTTATAGATGCTATTTCAATGGAACTGAAACCATTCCCACTCTTTTTGCTAGAAGTTTGTCCTGCTGCATCAATATAAGAGTTGCTATCAATATGCCCCTGTTGGTCCCCTGATGGCACAGTTAGAGAAACTCCACGGCAGGAACTTAGAAATGGATTCCCAACAGCACTGCTGCATTTAATCAAGCTACTCTTTGAAGGCAAGGAACCAGATAGATTATTGAAAGACACATTAAATGCCAAGAGTGTAGTGACATTTGCCAAACCACCAGGAACATGTCCAGAAAGATTGTTGTTATTGAGCAAAACATCAGTCAGATTTCTGATGTTCTCAATGGCCTTTGGAATCTCACCAGTAAGAGAGTTTGAAGAAAGGTCCAAGACTTCTAAAGAGTACAACTGCCCCAGGCTGGTAGGAATTGAGCCACTTAAGTTATTACCAGCCAAAGAAAGAAACTTCAGATTCTTCATCTGGCCAAGGGTGGTAGGAATATGACCTTGCAACTGATTCTTGCTGAGATTCAGAGAAACAAGAGAGACCAAATTCCCAAAATCAAGGGGAATTGGTCCTGCAATCTGATTTCCAGACGCATCTAAAAATCTTATCGATTTGCATGTTCCACCAAGATTGGAAGGAATCTGACCAGATATCCTATTATAGCTAACATTTAAAAGCAATGCATCTAGTCCATCACATTTCTCAAATAAATATGTAGGAAATGGTCCTGTAAGATTGTTTTCACCAACAAGAAATGTGTAACCGCTCTTCCCCAGCCTGTCATGCGCTATTGGCAATGACTGAATACCAGTAAAGTTGTTTTGCTCGAAGTTGTGAAGAACAGAAAGACCATCTCCACCCAGTGATGTGAAAAGGGATCCCTCACCAACCTTTGATGAAAAAAAAGATGCATATGGAGGGGACACATTGTCTGCTTCAAACAGATTTTCATTCCAGAATGGCAAAGGAGGACAAACTTTATTGGAGAAATCAGGAACTGAACCAGATAAGAAGTTCCCACTAACATCAAACACAGTCATACAGGGAACATGAAGTTCTCCAGAAAGCTCACCAGTAAAGTTGTTTGAGCTTAAATCAAGAAAATGCAGCTTCTTGCAGACACTAAGCTGGTTTGGAAAATCCCCAGTGAAAAAATTTTGAGCCAAATTGACCATCTCCAAGTTATCACAAGCACCCCAACTTCCCTGAAAATCGCCTTCAAAATTCACCATGGGAGCCCATAGTATCCTCAACCTTGGAAGCAACATAACTTCCCCCGGCATCGCACCTTCAAAATAATTCAACTCATCATTCAAAGAACCCAAATTCTCCGCCAAATCACCAGCAACATCTCCACGTGGATCAAAGAGATTCGACAACACAAGCACTGACAACTCCGAACAATTCCCAAGCTCACGTGGCACAGAACCACTGAGAGTATTCCTCGAAACATCCAACACCTCAAGCTTCTCAAGCTTGCCAAGCTCAGCCGGAATACCCTCTTCCAAAACATTGGAATACAACAAAAGCGTCCTCAACCTACTACAATTCCCCAAACTCGCTGGAATCTTTTGAACTATCGAGTTACAAGACAAATCCAAATGCTCAAGCCTCCCACAATTGTCCCCAATCTCTTGAGGAATAACCCCACTAAGCTGATTAAACGACAAATATGCCCCTCTAAGCTTACCAACAAAACCGGGAACAGAACCATTCAACTCATTAGCAGCCAAATTCAAAACCTCCAAACTCTCAAGAGAAGAAATTGAATTTGGTATCTCCCCAACAATCCTATTAAACCCGAGATTCAGAACCCTCAACTTCCTCAACCCGCTAACACGAAAGGGAAGATACCCACTTATCATGTTCCCCTCTAGATCAAGAACCTCTAGCTTTTCCATACCCCAAATTTCTACAGGGATTTCACCCATTAACCCGTTGAAAGAAAGGGACAGAACCCTAAGTTCCGTGAGCTCGCTGATGAAAGGAGAAACCTTACCGAACAAAGAACCGTTACTACCCGAACAGGTTTTCCGAATCCCGAAACCGTAAAGTGGAAACTGAGCGAAATCGGAGCACGGGTGAGTGGTTCGGTTACCTCCGTTTCCGGTGACGTTGAGCGCAACAACGCGAGAATTCGAGTCGCAGTAAACACCGGGCCAGGAACAGTGGTCGGAGTCACCGGCGGCGACGGAGTGCCACGTGGAGAGAAGACCAGAGGGGTCAGAGAAAGAGGCCTTGAGGCGGAGGAGTGCTAGTTTGTCCGAATCGGGTGAAACAGCGTCGTTTAGTGACGCAAAGAGGAGGAGAAGGCAAAAGTGGAAGTAGAATTGGGTGAAGGAACTCCATTTGATCACTGAACTGGAAGAAGTAGAAGAAGGAGGAGAAAACATCTCACAATTGAACCAGATTGAATTGAACTGTAAAACCCTTCTTCCCCTCCCTTTTTTATCTGTAATTGAAGAGAAGAAAGGGTTTTTCTGTAAACCCTAATCCTAATGTTGAAGGGAAAGAATGAGAGGAATGATGATGGAGGAGACGGAGGAACAAGACTCTCAACAGTGTTTCCTTTCCAAAACGCGTTTTTCTTCCTTCCTTTTTTTTTTTTTTTTTTCGTTGTTTTCTCATTTAATATATATAGTTTTAATTTTCTCAGTTGGTTTCAGAATTAGGAATGTATTGTGTTTTTTATTTTTTGTTTTTAAAAATAAAATAGCATATAAAGATATACAATTAAAAATTAAAACACTTATAATTTATTTTAATTTTAAATATTAAAAACTAAAAGATATTATTTTTAAAAAATTAAAATTTATTTATTTATTAAATAAGTTTTTAAATTTATTAATTATAAAAATATAAAATATTTTAAAAAATAGAAGTAAATATACCCTTAGCAAAAAAATTAATAAAATTTAAAACAGTTGATAGATAATTGAATCATTTAAATATGTTGATAGAGATTAAAATATATTTAATATATACTTTTAAAAATATTTTAATAATGTCTAATTATTTTAAATGATATTTATTTTTAATCTAAAATAATAATAATAAATAAAATAAAATATGATATGAAACCAACTAAAAGTACTTAAAATTTCAAGGACTAAATTAGAGACAGGTGTGATCATATAAAAGTTTCTTAATAAATCTTATACATTATAAATGTAAGGTATATTAATTTTAAATGCTGGATATGTTAGTCCATGAAAGTAATGAATTAAGATGAATTTTCCAAAGTTAGGCCGAAAAATAATATTCCTAAAAATTGACTTGTCTGTTAATTTTAAATTTTCTACGTGAAGAAGTGTTTCGTGGTGTTCAGAAATTGGGACCCGGTGGTGAATGGTGATGAGGGCCCTGTGAGGCTGTGACTGTGACAACCACAAGTAGTCAACAAACAAAGAAACCACGTCATTGGACCCTCATGGCTATTAGGGATTCAGGGTTTCATTTCAAATATCTTTAGGTATTTACTTCAATTTTAACAGACAAGATTAATTTTTGCGAAATGGAAGTTGAATTTGAATAATGATAATAGAAAATGTATGAATTTGTAGAAGTTATATAATTCTTAGATAATAGAATGTGACATGTATGGAGTGTAACTCAATTATTCCCAAACGTTCTTGATGATAGGATAGTTTGAATTGATATATTAAGTCTGTGTCAAAAGAACTTTAATCTCACGGGTCCAAAAAGGTTCCTCGGATCAAGCTGTTGATAACTTAAGCATAGCATTATTGACTCTGAAATCAACCATTAAGTTGGACTTACACTTTGTAAGGAAAAGTCACTCAACCTCATCACTATAATCCACCATATCCCTTCAAAGACGAAGTAAATATTTTAGAAATTAATTTAATGATTAATTTTTTAAAAAATTATAATAATTATAAGGTTTTAAAAGACTGTTTTGAGATTCAATTATGTTAGAATTAGGTGAGAATGAAAATAAAAAGGGTAAAAATGATAAGAAAGTTGAATTTGTAATAGCTGGAGTGAGTTTGTCCTTGGTGGAAGGTGAGGGAAAAGTTGTGGAGCCCACTTAAAAACTTTTACACCTTGTAAAGCATGATTTTGAACTATTAAAATGTTTTCCAGGGTTAAAAATATAGATAAAATAAATTTTATAAAATTTGTGATAATTTTTTAAAATAATTTTAATAGTGATAATTTTTTAAATTATTTTTTGAAATAAGTTAAATTTATTTTTCAATAAGAATGGATGTAAGACTTTATTATTTTATTTAAATTTTTTATTTTTATAACATTTTTGTAATCTAAATAAAAAATTATCTAGATATATTTTACTAAAAAATTAATTTTGTATTATTTATTTTTACTTTATATATATAACATATTTTTTTATATAATTTTTATTTTTATTTCATCATCTATTCAAACAAAATAAAAAAAGATTGAGAAAATAATTTTAATAATTTAAGTATTTTATTAATTAAAACTTACTTTTGAAATAATAAAATATTTTCCATTTTATTTTACATTTTACAATTTATATATAAAAAATATATTTTATTTTTTATTAACTCGTTATATATATATATATATATATATATATATATATATATATGTAAAAATAAAAAATGTTCTCTAAAAATTGGATAACCAAAAGTCTTATTACGTGGTTAGATTACTTTGTTTTAGAAAAGTATTCTTTCATTAAAAAAAAAGCAATTATTTATTTTTAAATAAACTAACTAAACATGCAATTTACTCAGTCAGGAAGGAAGAAAACCCTTTCCCATCGCAGCACCTAAATTCTTTTTTTTACTTTTATATAGTATGCCAATTCATAATCTTTTTCTAAATTAATCTTCTTTTAATACCCTATTTTTTATACGTCTTTTACATAATCTTTATTTATTTATTTGTATTATATAATTTGTTATATTTATCAAAATTTATTTCTATTATATCACTGTAGTTTGATGTTTGTAGCAAAATGATTTTATGAAACAAGTTACGTATCACAAACGTCAGTATTGCATAGGCACACCGCATACCAAAAAAAGAAAAGAAAAGAAAAGGAAAATGTGAGTGTTATACTTGACCGTTCCCCACCAACCCACGTTTTTCACAACTGGATCATCACTGCATTCAACTTTATATATCATATTGTTTTTCTTAAAATATTAAAACAGGTTGCCACATCATTTAGAAAGATCCTAAAATCATCTTTGGTTGCAATTTAATTTACTAAAAACATAGCTTTATCTCAAAAAGAACTTTTCTAAAGTTTTTCAACAAATGAATAAAAATATTTTTTTTTTCTAAAATAAATGAAATGAAACGTGCACTTAATTTTTTATAAAAAAAGTAAGGTGTTTTAGTTTTAAAAAAATATTTTTTATTTTTATTTATAAATAGAAACATCATTATCTGTGAAATTATTGAAAATAAAAATACTTTTACAAATTAAATATCACCTAATTTTTTAAAAGTTTAACAAATAAAAAAATATTTTCAAAATAAATTGAATGGAACACATGCACTAATTGATTTTTCCCTCTTACTTTATGCTCTCCATTGCCATCGATAAACAAATTGCCATTTTATGTTATTTTATTATATTGCAAAGAATATTTTTTTATGAAAATTATTTCTCTTACTCATTCACGTACATAGATAACGTCTCCTGTAATATTTATTTTATCTTTTAGCTGATGATTTTTATTTAAAATAAATTAAAAATAATTGAAAATTTATTTAAAAAAAACTTATATATAATATAGATATTATTTATATTTTAAAAAATATATTTTTATAATTTTGAAACAGATAATATAACTATTTATATAATTTTACAATTTTTTGTCAATAATATAGATATAGATGATTTTTTATAAAAGCATTAAAATACTTAAAAAAATATGCAACTTTTATGTTTTTAGAAATGGATACATAGAACTTTTAAGTTAAAATTTGGATTAATTTTCAGATGTTATATTTTTTAAATTTATGATAATGAGATATAAACTAAATTAGTATTTTATTTTTTTTTATAAAAGTTATATATAAATAAATTTTTAAAATTTTTTATCTAACTCCATGTCATAATAAATTTTATAGTATAGAATATTTTTAAAATATGAAAGTAAATTTCAATAGCTATTAGAATATGTTTAAGTCTTTTTTAAACAAAAATTTTTATCTGTAAAGTGAATTTTGATCAGATATTTTAGATAAAATTTATCCTATTTATCTATGACTCAGTAAAATTTTATAAATTAATTATATTTATATAATTTTTGATAAATTTTTTTATATACTTTGTTTATAAAGGATTTTATCATAGAATAACTTCATATTAATTCTTACCTACACATTCACTAAAATACCTCTTAAGATGTTTCACAAGACATCATTCAAGACACTTAACTAACTTTTTTAAAAATTAAACTTTTTTTAAAAACTAAAATACTTGTGATGTTTTTATGAGAGTTAAAACATTTGTTATACTTTTTCTAAAAGTTAAGATTCTAAACTAGTTTTCTTTAATAAGTGAAAGACATTTGTTATGCTTTTTTAACAATGAAGACACTTGTTTAACTTTCTTTAAAAAGGAAGAATACTTGTTATATTTTTTTAAAAGGTGAAGATATTTGGCTAGACCTTCGTGAAGAATATCCATTTCCTTTCATTTGGTTAGTTGTATGTATTCTAACATCTCAAATTCTTTTCTTTACATCATTTACATTGCATTTTCTCTTTTCTTACCTCTTCTACCATTGAACCTACCTTACGAAACACTTCCTCCTCCAAGAATTCGTCATCTTAGAGGAATGAGAGTGGGAGCAATAGTCATATGCAAGAGAGACCTTAATCTTTTCTTGATGAAATTTAGAGGACACTAACCTAAAGCTTCCATAAAGAACCATGAAGGAGTTTAGTCCAAAATTTTCTACTCATTCACTCTCATTTGTCATATTTATAAAAGGTTGGAAAAAACTTGTTTCATGACAATAAAATGAGTAAGAATTAGGGAAAGAGGTTCTTGTCATGAAAATCACTTGAGGAAAATTTTTTATTTGTTTTTAATGATGTTATTTGTTATGTTTTGTTGAATTTGATGTGCCAAGAATATGATTAATATACTTGGATGAATTTCTCGATCAATAGTTAGAATTTTTGAGCTAAAATTTTATGTTCATTTTTTTCTATGTGTTGACTACTTATAAAATTTTGCGATTAATTCATCTTACATAATTTATAGTATTTTTCAAGATAAGAATTTAATTCTAACCATGTGAATAAAACCTCTAATTTTGACATATTATTTACCCACCATTTAAGTGAAAAGAAAATTATATAGAGTACAAAATTATTAAAAACTTCAATTTTGAATCCTAAGACATCTTTGAAGGTTTAGATATGTCTAAAGGTTCCAACATCTTTAAATATTTAGATGTATTCTCATACATCTTTTTAAAACATATTTTAAGATAAATTTTACTGATAAGTTAGATAAGAAAGTTTATAAATCTCCTAAGATATATTTTTTTCTAAACAAAATGATGGGATAATAATTTATAAGAAGAAAATTGGTTAATTAACTTAAATGACAACTTAGAATTAAGAAGTCAAATGATTAGATTAAATCCTCAAGAGAGAAGTTTGAAAAAGAAACTTTAATAGTTAATATGATCCATCATAAAATGCCTCAAACAATAAGATGAGGGTGTAATGATGAATCCTAATTTTAGTTCATGAAATTTATGATTACAATATGACTTTAAAGCTTAGGCTTGTGTGATTTGTGGGCTTTGTATATATTTATGGCTTATATGAGCTTTATAGGTGTGTACTTGGGTCATTAAATGACTCACGTGATATAGTGTACATGTAGCTTATGCAAAATGTGAGACTTTATGCTTATGTGAAGTGACTCGTACGAACTTTATGAATTTGTTTGTATAAGCCAATGTGAAATTCTACCTATGTAATCTATGTAAACTTGATAAATTTATGCATATATGGTCATTGTAAATTTGATGAACTTGTGTCTATGTGGCTAGTGCGGATTTGATGGATTTGTTCATTTGTTGTTGATTTGAATCCAATGAAATTGTGCCTATGTGACATGGGTTGAAAAGTTGAGATTCTATAAATATCAATTCATAACCAATGACATTGTGACATGAATCATATGCGTAAAGTAATATGAACGACACTTTAACTATCTATGACACTTAATATAACCATACTTACTATATTTGATATGTGAGATCTAATGATATGAAAAATACTTAATATGGTCGATCGTGATACTTAATATGATCATACTTACCACACTTAATGTGTTAAACATGATGATATGAATAACATTTAATATGACTATATATGATATTTAGTGTGATTATTCTTACCACACTTGCTGTATTGAAAATGATGATATGAACAATATTTGATTGATTACCATGGCACTTGATGTAACCATACTTACCACACTTAATGTGTTGGAGATATTAATACTAATAGAACTCGGAAGTGATCATCCATGATACATGACACTGGATATGATCATACTTACCATATTTAATGTATCAAATTAAAGAATTTTGATGTTAAATTTTGGCATACATGCATATCTTATGACACATGGATGATAAACTCAAGATTGATAAGACATAACATGGTGTGGAACATATTATGTCTTGGACCAATCATAGATCTATCATCATATAAAGAATGATGAAAAGAGTTTGTAGTTGAATATGCATACATCCATCAAATGATTTTGTGACATAGATTGTTGATTGTTGCTAATATGGTATGATTGTTGAATTCATGTGCTAATATGGTATGTACATATGTATGTAAATATGGACTCTAGTATATAGGTCGGACCTATGCAATTTTTTTGTTGAGTATCAACATACCCATTATGTATGTATATTCATATGCTCTCTAGTGTTGTTTAACTGCTTGAGATTATATGTTGTGTTATATATATATATATATATATATATATATATATATATGTATATATATAAATATATGTATATATATAAATATATGTATATATATAAATATATGTATATTTATCTTGTATGATTGAGATAGAACTAGAATTTCTTTAATGTTTGATTCCATTATGTTTAACTTTGGAACATATGCATATTCCTTTTTTGTTTATGTGTATTTTTGTTCTTTACTTATGCGATGGATCATGAGTAGGTGTCTTGGAATAGGACCTTTTCAATTAAGAATAAATGACATTAACAATGAAAAAACTTTGAGAATAGAACGGTAAAGATGTTAGATAATATCTAGTATTGAGATAATTAGATATAAGTAGTTTCTTTAATAATATCTTATATGAACAATTGGATGTTAAGTCTAAATCGTTACAAGTAGGATTATTGCAGTAAAGTGTAGACTCAATAATACATCTTTATCTCGTTATGACCCACATACTTTATTTAACCCATATTTATATATTTATATACTTATGCTTACATTTGCTAAAAAATAATTTTGTTATTTATTTTTATACATTTAGATGAAGAAATTAGAAATAAGGTACAAAACATGTGTTGTACATAAAAGATGTTTTAAAAAATTTATAACTATATATTTTACTTCTTAATAATATACGGATTCCTATCTTTTATTTACTGCACGTTGACATTTAGATTGAGTCCAATTATATAATATTAACATGTTCAATTTAAATTTATATGATTTTATTTTAAGCTCAAGTTATATTTATTTAAAAAAATTGTTAAATCCATATTTTTTAAAACTTTATTTTATAATATAATAGATTCTTATTTATAGAAAATAAGTTTCAAGAATAAATTTTTATTTAATTAAAATCTTCTTATTTACATGCTTACTTGGTTAAAAATATAAGTTTTACCTAATGTAAACAAAAATATCACATACATGATATAAATATAATTTATGTTGTTTTGATAAAATAAGGTAAAAAATAGAAAAATAAAAAATTTAGTTGTATTTTTAATGATTTTAATTTTTTGTAATTTTGAATTGTTTTAATAATTATGTAGATTCTATTTTACCTTAATATCTATTAATATTATTTTTACCTAAAATATCTATAAACTAAATTAATTAAATTATCTTCTATTCAAAATTCATCATCCAAAATATTAAATTCCACCTAAAATATAATAAAAATATAAAAAAATCCTCTACAAAACATAATCTTCCATCTTATAATGTTTTAAAATTTTTTTATCAATTTTTATTTTTAAAATGATTTCATTCTATGATATCTTTATAAATTTCTAAAAAAGATTGGATGAAAAAAATAAAATTTAAGGTTATAATTTCCAGAAAATTAACAAGCAATGAAAATTTTAAAATTTTAAATTTAAGTATATCAAAATTCTTAAAAAAATTATGGGATAAAAATTACACATAAATCAAATTAAAGAAAATAGAAGTATAATTAAGCAAAAATAAAGTCAAATTTTATTATATTAATTTTTAAGATAAAATGGAATACAAAATGAAAGAATTTTTATTTTTAGAGTTCACTCAAAAACATATTGCCTTAAAATTGAAATATTTTTTTTTCATTATTTTTATTTTTCTTTTTTCCATAAGAGTACAACTTTTTTTTTTACTTAATTTTCTATTCATCCAAGTTAAATTTATTTATTTATTTTATATTCTTAAATAATATACTTTTAACATTTGTTATCTCTTTTTTTTAAACATCAAAATAGAAGAGTTTTTCTTCTTACAGCTAAAATTGTCATTTTAAACAAAAAAAAAGTTTTTTAAAAAAATCAAAATACCACCTACTTTGGATCAATATATTAGTTTTAGCCCATTATATTCTCGTGTAACATTATTGTTTAGTTTATAAATTTATCTTATTCATATTAGTTCACCTCTATAATTTTAAAAGTTTATTTATTGTATTTTAAATTTTTTTATATTTTTAATATAAAATATATATTTTAATTAAAAACATAATTCAAAAATTAATTAATATATTTTACATTATAAACAACAAATTAAAATTATTTTTATCAATATCAATTTTGTTCAAATTTAAACTAAACAAATACTAAATATATTATCTAATTCTTGAATAGTATTTTATTATACTATAACAAACTCCTACTAAATTAGAGCGGTGTTTAGCAAAATTATTATATATAGAAATAAAAAACAAAATAATTTTTAATATCTCATAAAATATACAATAAATATTTATGTACAGCAGTGGAAATAAATCTAACAGGAGTTTAATTTTAGTTTGTTTAAAAATTATTTTGTTCTAACCTATTAGTTTTTGGATAAATGAATTAGAAAAAAAAAACTAATTTAACGTATTCTAGACATCTTTAACATTACTATTATATATTATATTTTAAATATAATATATACTATTAAATATATACTACATTTATTTCAATATGTTATATTAATATATATTATATTTATAAATAATCTAATTAAATAATATTATGTTTACATATTTATATTTTATAAATTATACTATATTGTATGTTTGATATAAGTTTTAATGTTATTTGAGTTTAAAATAATAAAAATAATTTATTATTGCTAAATTTGTTTTATATGTAATTTTTAAATTTATTTATTGTAAATTTTTTTAATATATATATATTAAATATTTATTTATCAACTTTTTTATATAATAAAATTTTAAGCAAGTTTATAGGATAGATTTGGTAGCCTTTAAAAGATGTTAGAGTTTAAGAATAGAAAAAATTGTTGGATAATAAAAGGTATCGAATCTTACCAAAATTACAAAAGAACACAAAAAAGAGAGAAGAAAAAACAAAAAAAAAACACATAAATTTAACTTGATTTAGCAAAATATCACAAAATTATTTATTATTACTTATAATTTTTGCACAAATAAAATTACAAATCCCCTCATTACAATTTTTAACACACAATTAACTAAGCTTTAAGTATATTCTTTTTGTGGTTACGATGATAGAACTCATTCAAAATTTTTTAATTCATAAACTACCTCTTTCCTTTTTTCAAATTATTCAATATAAAAATAAATATAATTCCAACAAAAATTTATAATATATAATAGACTCAGACTTAGATATAAAATTCATTCATCAAATCCAACTTAAATATATAAAATCTATCTAAACCTAACCTATTTCCATTCTAACCATATAAAATATATTATTATTAAATACTACTAGTACATTATGTTATATATTAAATAATATCAAATACTACAATATTTAATAAAAACTTACTATTTATTAATTTTTTATTATATGTTCTTAAACACATATTAAAAAACAAAAAATAAAATTATTTATAAACTTTTATTTATTATTTTAAACTTGTGAAATAATTAATTTATGACATTAAATTATATTCCTTCTCATATTTTTATAAGATTCTTTAAAAACAAGTTTAGTAGTTTTCAATAAAAAAAAATTTTCAAATTTTTTTAAACAATTATTACTTTTTTATATTTGTTTTTCATAACTTCAATAACTTTAATGCAGTAGAACTGATGTATAATGCAAGAATTTTTCTTTAAATAAAAAAATTTTAAAATTAGTACATATTGTACTAATTTTTTAAAAATCAACACATTAATTAACATTAATATATGCAGGAGAGTTTGATCCTTGACACCAGCATTGTTCTCATTAAAAAACAAAGTAAATATTATTACAATATAGAAGGATTAAGGTATTTTTCACACTTTAAGTCCAAAGGGTTCTTCTGTATAAGGAAACATTAGAAATATAATATAAATCAGTAAATGCTTTATACATTTTACGAACATTTTTAAATTTATTTAAAATTTATAAATAACAATAAATTAAAGAAAATAATAAATATTTTTATTAATAATAACAAATATGCTATTTTAATGATTAAGGACAGAAAAATTAAAGACATAAGACACTTCAAATTGAGGGAAAAAAATTAAAATTAAGACACAGTATTATAAACTAGTGTGTTAAAATTTAAAATTGAAATTGAAATTAAGATTGATTAAGATTATAACAATCTTAAATTAAATTTCTTTAAAAATGAAAGATATTTTTATTTGAAACGTGTCAAAATTTAAAATTTAAATCAAATTAAAATTAAAATAAACTTTTATAAATAATATTTAAAAAGAAAAAATTATACAATTAAAAAAATAAGTGTTCAATGTAAAAAAAAAAAAAACAGTCTAAATAACTCGGGAAAACATCATTGTTCAAATTTATGCGGTAAAGGTGAATCATTCATGTATTTTTATCTGATAAAGTTATAAGTTTTTTGGGATTGTTGATCTCAACTATAAGGAAAGCTAATCAGAAATATGTATCTTGACAGGAGGATCAGATGATTATCATTATGAAAACCTCATGAAGTTAAAAGCAAATCCAACAATGACATCTAATAAATATGTGTATATTTATATATATATATATATATATATCTAGATATAATATATACTTTCATATTAACATCATTTACTTCTTAACCATTTAGGCCAAAGCCACACCATTCAGTCCAGGGTTCCAAGCTGGAGCTGCTTTTTCCTCTAACATTTTAGAGAAGAAACACACAAAGGAAATGATTTCCATGTAATCAGGAGATCCATTTTGTGTTCAAATATGATTAGGTGGCATTCTAAAAGAAGGGTAGTGTCATTTAGTTATTGCCATTCCAACATCATTTGAAGACCTGTCTCAATAACATGGTAAACAAGAGAAGCAGAAACACGAATTTCTACCTCTATGCTTTGGTGCCTTTTCTGTTTCAGGACTAGGAGGCTGCACTTGCTGCTCCTGCTGCTTTTCACTTTTTTCTTGCTTTTCTGACTCTGTTGATGAACTAGTTCTTCCTCCATCAGCTGTCAATCTGAAAGAATTCAACAAGAAAATGATGACTAATAGCAGGATATCCTACCCTTTGAACAAATCAAATTAATTATAATTTATGTTTCTTTGAAGAACAAAACCCAAGTATACAAGATAAATAAAGTTGAAATGTTTAGTGCACTTCAATTTTGATTTTCATGAGCACACTTAGTGATACTAAAATTAAATTTAGGTCCCTCATTTTCAATTCAACAACTGAACATCTGAACATCTGAGATGTAAGTTTCGATACCATGTTAAAAATTAAACATAGATCTAATTCAATCCTAAAACTTATCTTGTAGGATAAGAATATTCTTAGATTATATATATATATATATGGTTGGATTTTCATTTAATCAATGTAGAACTTGTAATAGTGTAAACTATCCAAAGAGAATGCAGTAATATGGTCAAGTCAATTACTTGAAAAATTTTTAAAATTAAACATTGAGCAGAAGGGTGTATAACATGTAGTATCAAATAAATACACTTTATTTGCACATCTAATTTCTATAAAATTTGTGCCACCTAAATTAGGGATAGTAAAATTCTACAATAATATATTATCAGACTTCAACTACTTATCAATATAATTAGTATAAGTTGTTGATAAACAAAATACATTTGATGCCTCCTAAATTATGACATTAAAGCATTGGTAATCAATACTGGATTGTGTGTGTTAGCAGCAAACTTTTAAAATATTTGAAGAACCAGTCTTCTTATTCTTGCTTAACTCAAGATTCCATCAAACATGAATATCTAATTATTCTCAACCACATTTCACTATAATTTTTTAGAAGCACATTCCTAGTCTTGTTGGTTTGCATGCATTAAATATCCACTCTCCTTAGGAATGCTATAGCAATGATAAAACACTCACATAGGAAATTGAAATGAACGAGTGCTTATATCACTTCCTGAACGGTATATGACCCTGGTACAATTCTTGGGTTCATCACTAGGGACCTCGGTTTCTTGACAATGATCATCTGGTGTTTTGTCCAACACAGGTGTCCCAACTTCTGTTTTCTCTTGATCAACCTCCACAGCTGAACCTTTAATTTCATGTGATGTTGTTTTCTTTTGGTCATGTCCCTTAACTGAATCTTCAGCTTCATCTGATGGCACAGAATGTATCTCCATGTCCCCATTTTTTTCATTAGTACTATTTACCTCTTGAAGAGGTGGCAGTGGTGCAGGAAAATCACCAGTCTTAATAAGCATATCCCTTGAGAAACTGTTGTTCCCTAATTGTATGCTAAATAATGATTCATTTGAGGCCACACTCCATTCCAGAGGACTTGTAGGCCTATTAGCAAATACTGAAGCGGGGATTCTGTTTGGATCATACCCTGGAGGACTCATGAGTTGAGCTGTAGGAGATTGAGTCACTGGCCCACCTTGAAAGCTCCAAACAGGTGAGCCATACACACCATGCTTTGAATCAATATTTTCTGTGCTGTTATCATCTTTGTCAGTGCCATCTAAAGCTAATGATGATTTTGATGAAACAGAAGAACTTGAACGCTTGAGAACAGGAGGGGGATAGTCATTATCATCAGGAAGATCAAAATGCACCTTGAGTTTCTTACCACTTCCTCTCTTGTTGTCATAATTCAAGTGGCCCATTAGTTTTTAACCTCTACAAAAGCAAGACAAGTAGCACTTTTAGACCACAATTGTGAAAAAAAGACAACAGATTTCTAGGAATGTAACAGACAATTTTGCTAATAGAATTAACAAGTTTTTTTGTATAGATTATATTTTTGTGCTAAAAGAAAAGATTTAACATTTTATTTAGGCCATGCACATAAGTGCTGCAGCAGAATTTCACCTATCCTTATACAAGAAGAGGTTATTTGCATCTTTAGCATACAACATATGATCTTCATGTAAAAAATAATAACAAATAAACAAATAAATAAATAGTCTTTTCTTATTGTACAATCACCCAATAAAATATCGAGGAAAACCCATAAAACTTACTCAAATTTTCAGAACTAATTCTGGAAATCCTGTGTATTCAATTTACAACGATCCTTGGAGCAAGATGAAGAAGGTATTATGAAATTAACCTGTTTTGCACCACAAATCAGGAAATGGAAAATAACAAGGAAAATTAAGATGAAAAAATTAAAGAAAAAGAGGGAGAATCTGGTGTGGGGATAAGGGAATTTAAGAACATGAAAGCTGGGTTTTGGCGTGTATGGTTTTGTCTATGAAGAAACACAGAAAGGGTTGACAATGATAAAGAAAGGCAATGAGAGGATCTCGGGAATTACTCTGTTTCTCAAACAGAGTGATTAATAATAACATAATAAAACTCAGCCAACTTGGTAGCCGTTAGAGCCTAATGAAAATATTTATTGAATTACTAGTTATATTAAAAGAAAATAATAATTTATTTATTTATTTTATTTCCAAGACTTAATAGCTTTTAAATCTATCCATACATAATTTATAAATTTGGATGCTTTTATGTTGTTAACTAACATGATATGGCCATGTAAAAAAAAAACTACTATATTTAATTATAGTAGGCCTTCCAACTAATTATATTGAACTTTTATTTGATAAAAATTATTTTTTTTTCTATCTAGCATGACCATATCATGTTATTTAATAACTCTATACATTCATTACTAATATAACTTGTTTATTTTCATTTTAAACAAATGTACCTTATTTTAATAAAAAATAAAAGATTAAAAGATCATGTAATCCTTATCCTTACAAGTAAATATGATGAATCACACACGTGTTTTTATATAAAGATATTGTCCAAAAAGCCAGAAATAGACAATAGCCAAAAAAAAATTATGGGGTGTGGAAAGAAAGACAAGTAATATACAGAAGGGCAATGTTGAAAATATGATAACAATGTAGGGTAATTAGAGAACAAGAATAAAAGAAGTTATCCCCAGAGTTTGTGATTGTAATTGACACAAGCTATGTGGATGATATATTTGGTCTCTTATTATACAAAAACTTTTTGGAAACATGAATAAAGCTTAGCTCAAAATACTTGATATGGTAGGAGTTTTGCAGTCTCAACTCTTCAATGTTGGAGTTCGGTCCCTCCAATGTAAGCTATGCTCTTATCATGTTGACATGTTTGCCACTGAAATAGAACATTTGTTGCTTTCTTCTTGTTTATGATTGTGCAAAGAAATTGTAGTTTTGAGAGCATTTACATGATTCATCCTTAACCATACTATACATCACACTATTGGGTAATCTAATTATAGGTAAATGTAGCTTATGTTAAAAAGCTAACGTCTTCTATTTTTTTTGACTCTGTAAAGCTTCTGATCATTTGCAGCTACAGAAAGTTACCATATTAAGAATTCAATGTTCCATATATCATCACCAGGCCTAATTAAACTTTTTGGTTCTTCATTCCATCAGAGATTGCCTCATGTTACAGGTGATTGCAGAAGTAAAACTAAGGTATATCTATGTAGTATGTTCTAAAGTCTTAGCATTATTGTGATTAATAGGACTCTTAGATAGATAAGTAACCGATGAATAAACCTCCAAATTAGAGCCCGAGAATGTATGGGGTCAAGTATATTAGTTCCTAAAATTTTAGAAATCCTGAGCTAGTCTATGATTTTGCAAAACAATATTATTTTTAATATATATTTGGTCTAACATGTTTTAGAGAAATAATTGCTTGTTTCTTTCAACTTCTTGAGAGAGTTTTTGAAAAGTAAATAATTATTTCTCTATATACAAGTTAGAAATAAGGTGAATGTTATGTTATTAAATCATAGATTAAAGGAGGGTTATCAAAATTTTAGAGATTAAAATGTCTAACTCATATAATCTGAAGGACTATTTTGAAAGTTTATTCTGTCATGATTGCATAAATATATATGTTGTTCACTAGGCCAAATTCATTAATAAATAGAAATTCTCAATTCAAAGTTCCCAAGTCCTATGAAATGTTATATGGGTGTAATGCTTCTATTAGAAAGGGTGTCCAATGTAGTGTGGCCTTGCTATTTGCAAACATATATTCAACTGAAACTTATGTATTTTCCTATAAGGTTTTTGCATTGAGGAGGAGAAGAGCAAATGAGAGAACTGAAACATATGTACTATTAGAACCGGGGCAGGATGAAAAGTTTGTTTCTGAGGAAGAGTTAAAGGCAACATTGAAAGAGTTGCTAGAAAATTGGCCTGGGAAAGCTCTTCCTCCTGATCTTGCAAGATATGAAAACATTGATGATGCTGTTTCTTTTCTAGTGAGGTCTGTTTGTGAACTTGAAATTGATGGAGATGTTGGTTCAATCCAATGGTATGAGGTTCGTTTGGAGTGAATAGAGTTGCCATTTCATTTGTACCATACTAACATGTGCTTGTCATGTTTACTTGTTGAACCATTTTAGCATTACAACCTTCCATTCTCTTGAACGGTAGATAGACCCTTAAAACTTGTATTTGACTTGTACAAGTAAATAACTTATCTAAGAAGGTTGTTTATTTGATGAAAAAAAAGTTGAAAAAAAGGAAGCAGGATGTTGTACAAAAGAAGAGTACAAAATAAAAGGTTTAAAACGTATCTTTGATCCCAATAATTTGATTTTTCTTCTAGTTTTTAAGCTTTAAAAAATTAGTTTTTGATCCTATAATTTCATTTTATTTAAGGTTTTGATCCCTATTATAATATTGTATTATTTTTTACATGTAGCTTTCAAGAGATAATTTTAAAAATAATGTCGAATAAATTAAAAGGATATCTTCAAGAGATATTTATCAAATTTTGATTCCTATATTAAGCAATAGTTGTAATAATTATATATGTAAATAATCAAAGTCTAAACCAAATAAATCAGGAGGAATAAAAAATCAAACTTTTAATTCAAATGTAAGAACCAAAATTAAAATTGAAATGAAGTAAAAAATGAAAAAAAAAATGTTTAAACCAAAATAAAATGATATCATTTTAATCCTTAACATTGTTACTTGGTTCTCTCACTTACCCTCCATTCCATGTATCAAATTTACCTCCTGTATACTTGGTTTATTTTACCCAAATTTTTGTGGCAAATCATGAACTTTTCCGAAGTGTCTACTGTATTCTTAGGAAACTATGCATGCCGAACAATATTATTTACACAGCACTTTTCTATGATATTATTATTTTTATCATATTAACTATCTTATTTTATATTTTTTTTATCTATCTGTTGCACTAAAAATTATAGAAAGGAATTGTATTCCCATACACGCATTACTTTGTTACAACTTTCTCTTCTTAATGCTTGACTCGTAAAACTAGTATTGTATTAGTACGAGTATTTTTTTTATTTAAAATAAAATACTTTAGGAGTTCACTTTGGTATTTCCAGAGAAAATGAAATCATAGATTGAGATAACTGAATAACTAAAATTGTGAGTCACAAAATCTGCAACTTTAATTTGTAATTCTAACTCTATATTGAGTGACAAAGATATCAGAAATTCACTTTTTCACCATTTATATTAAGGAATTAATCATAATTTTCTATACCGTTAATTATATTCTTTTTATAATACAAAAATGATAATCAATTATATATGTAGAAAATGGTTAATTAATTAATAATCATGATTAAATATTATTAACATAATTAATTGAATAAAAAAATTAATCGATTAAAAAAGAAAATATATCAGAAGTGTAATTATTATACGCATGTGGCTCAATCATTTTTTACATAATTTCCGAGTCCATAAGGTTTTCCTTGTTTTGGAGGAGTATCAAAGTTGGCCACCATAATGTAACAAGAAAAACTTTGAAAGAAACAAAAATGAATCAATTCTATAACATCAAGGGAAAGAGAACTTGTATCAAAGTTTCTTGTAGTCCCTCCCCTTTCTATCAAGTTCTTCAATCAAATAATAACATGTAAATGTTTATTTCTAATACTGCAACATATATTTAGTAGAGATTATTAAAAAATATTCATATGTCATCATTTAATTAGGAAATTTGGGTAACAAAGATATCAGAAATTTGATTTTTGTCTTTAAATAAAATGATCCTATTGCAAACCTTGCCTTAACTTTTCAAGGGTTCAACAAAACCTGAAAATACAAAACTTAGAATCCGAACAAATTATTGTTACAAAGATCATTTTAGAAGACAATTAAAAGAGCATCACAAACTTCAAAGACCAATAATTACAGAACAGACCGTTCTTCACAAAAGATTTGTCTAAGTTACTCACGAGGCAAACAACTCCTAACTTAAATGGATCAATAATATTGCAACATTGTATTAGAAATTATACTTATTTTTTATAAATAAAATCTTATTGATCCATTAGGAGATTGTACATCCAAAGAGGTAGTAACTTCATCATCTATGAACTCCCATGAACCTCTGTAACATGATTCATCATGTTGAACAAGATCCACTAAATTCTTCAAGTTGAGTTGATCCTCTCATCAATCAGCAGTGGAAGCTTGTTCTGGAAAGGACCCACATCCTGCAAACACATGTCTGGAATCTGCAATAGTTGACATAAATACACTGTTACTATACCACACTGAAACTTACAAGGTACCCAAAAACAGTAAAATAGTAGAGCTAGAGAAAGTAAATGCAGAAGAACAATTTGGTATTGATTGTTGGTGTTGTACCTTTGGTTGATTTTTACCAGGTGGTAATAGTGCACCACCCTTTTTACTTCTGGCAAGAAGCCCTTTGGTTACTGGGGACATCATCAAATCCGTAGGGCTTGTATACCTAACAAATAACCATAACACCACACATATTCACATCACTAACCCAATTTTCAACTCATTTTTTCAATAAAAATTTATAATTTTAAGCAGTTAAAATTAAGAACTTTTTTTTTTTTTACAATTTTGTTCATTCCAACTCTAAAAATGATTATAAGCATTTAAAAAAGTGATAATTTTGTTATTTGAAAAAAATTATTATAATTTTATATGGGATAACTTAAAATAAATACCTTTTCAATAAAAAAATTCATCACTTTTTGAATTTTTAACATCAGCCTAGAAAATTAAGACTAGAAAAATAAAGTATTTATTATATTAAGACTAGAAAATTATAATAAATTTTACCTTTTTGAACAAAAAATTCTTAATTTTAGATGCTTATCTTAATAGGTGATGTTAACAATATACCTTTCTGGATATTTGAATGCTTTGGGGACTCTGAGGCGATCTGGGATGACAGGTTTGCGCAATTCATTTGAAGAGTTATGATCATTCTGGTCTTGTTGTTGAACAGGAGTTGGTGTTTTGCATTCTGCCTCTGCTGTTTGTGCTTGAATTGGAACTTTTGGAGGCGTTTTGAGCATGTTTTCCATGAGATTCTAAGCTTGGGATTTGTAATGTATGCAAAACTTAGTTGTAGTGTTAAGGAAAAAGGAAAATGGGTTGAAGTGGGAACAGCAAGTTCAATGGGAAAATAGAACTAAGTGAGAAAGAAGTATAAGAAAAAGGTGGAAAATAAAGTGACCGTTTGAACAAAAGGGATTGCAACGGTCCAATTGTGTGAGGCTTTGGTAGGATTGAGATTCAAATATGTTGTCCGTTGTGGATGGATAACATGAGCAAACGGTCCACTAAAACAAATAATTTTAAAAAAAAAACATTTAACTTTTTATTTTTTTTATTTCTTAACACAAGAAAATATGGAGTTATTCATCAATAGATATAACATGAAGCAAATGTTTTAAGAGTTAAAATCTACTTCAGCTTGTTGAAAAGATCTAATGTCGTATCAATAGATCAAAAGCATAGTATTAAGAAGCTACCCGTTAATATAGATATCAGGAATCAAGATGTTAATTCTGTGAAGAAACTGACCAATTAAAGTAAATTATAAAACAATTAGTGCTTCAATAATGCAACTAATTGATCATAATTTAATCATGAATGAAATAAAATTAAACATTCGGGTCCAATTACACCATGCTAATTGTATTAAAAAAGATTCAAGGTCGCTTATGGGCTTGATAACCATGTTCACACGTTTGGTATTGTTTTCCATTGGGCCTTTGGACTTTTGGGTTTTTCAATGAATCTTAGTTAATGACCAAAAAGAGGCTTATCCCTGGATTTGACGGGACCTAGCCTCCAATATAAAGCGATTGTTTAGTTTAATCATATATTTTTTAATTATTTTGTGAAACTATTTTGGATAACTTTCCATAAAAATGCTGAAATCATTACTTTTTCAAAAATAATTTTTTTTATAATTGTAACTAAACAAAATATAATTTTTTTTATAAATCATCTAAAATTTAAACTTTTTAATATATTCTTCAAATCACTAAAATTTAAACTTTTTTATATATCTTTCTTTTACAATTTAGTTTTTATTTTCCTGAATGGATTGTCTTGATAAGGGGAAAAAATAAGAAAGAAAAGAAGAAAAAAGAAAATAAAAATATTTTCTACAAATTTTACTAAAATTTTGTTTTTTTCCAGTTAGGAGGAAAAATAGGATGAAGAAACTTTTGTTTTTTTTTTTTGTTTTATTTTAAATTGTTAAAATTAGGATTAAATATATATATATATATTTTTAAAATTACTAAATTTTAGTTTATTTTTTAATTTGAAATATTTGATTTCTTATTTTTTAAAATATCTTAATTATGATATGATGTTAATTCAAGAAATATTAAATTAAGTTTAATTAATCTTTGTTAAAAAATGTTTTGATATTTTATGAAATATTTTGATTATGGTTTTTTAATAATAATTAAATATTATTAAAAAATGATAAATTTAATGTATTTATATAATTTAAGTTAATATCAAAGATTATAATTAATGTATTTTAGAAAATGAGAGATATAAATTAAATATTTTAAAATTGAAAGACTAAAATTAAAATTTGAGTATTTTAAGAAAATTAAAAATATATTTAACCCTTAAAATTATTATATAATTTAAAAAAAATAAAAAAAGTAAAAAATTAATTTTTTTTAAAGTTAAATTTTATTATTTATGAATTTATATAAAATAAAAATTTACTTCTAATATACATTTTTCTTTTTTTTATCCATCTAAATAATAGAAGAAAATTTTTTTCTTCCTTTTTTCTTCCTATTTTTATCCATCCAACTAATTTACTTTTTTTTTTAATTTTTTTTATTCTTTTCTTTTTTTCTATTTTTTTATAATTCAAAAAAATTATTAATTAAAAAAATTATCTCTTCAGTGTCTCTTAATTTTAAGAAAATTTATAAAAAAAATTAGCTGAGACTAGAATTCCCTATACTAATATCCTCTTATAGAGGTTTGAGTAATGGAACAAAAGGCTACCATTTTAGTAAAAGAAGAAAATGTAATAGCTACTAGTCAAGTCATACGCTGTCCGTTGGTGTAGGAAAATCTACTAGCTAGTCATAAAACGAGTTTCCTAAAGTATCTTCAACACAATCTAGTTTCGTTTACTTTTAAAAAATATTTTTTATATTTATTTTTATTTATAAAAATAACATTTTATTTTTATTTTTTATTTTTAAAATTTATATTAAAAATAAAAATAAAAAATAATTATTTTTTATTTTTATTATTTTCTATACAAAATAATAAAAATAAAAAATAAATTTTAAAACCAAACATCATCTTAAATTTCATATAAAATATTATAAATTAATGCATACATTTTCATGAAAGCAAAAAATAGTAATTTTACAGTTTTTTAATGTAAAATATGTGGATACTATTTATATGTGAATTAATTATTTGTTTTTAATTTTTTATGGATTTTTTAAACTATTTTTAATAATTATAATATTATTATTTAAATATTAAATCATATCTTATATTTTATTTAATGTTACACATCCACATAATATCAATTAAAAAATATAAGTAGAGACCAATTTAAAAGATGACGATAAAAAGTTGAAATTATTAAAAAAAATTAAATAAAAATAATTTGTAAAAATTAATAAATTAAGAACTAAAATATTAATAAATTATCTATTTTTTATTTTTTCAATATCTTGTGTTTAAAAAATTAAGAAGATCTCTAGCAAAGCTATAATTTTCCTACTATGTGGAGTAGGCCGATATAAATGAATATAAAGAGTAGAGCCACTGAACCCAATAGACACCGAAATACAAAATAGAAAATGAGTGTTGGAAGTGTGGTGGTTATACCATATCCAGCACAAGGACATGTGAATCCTTTGATGACCCTCTCACTAAAATTGATTGAAAATGGATGCAAAGTCATTTTTGTGAACACAGATTTCAACCATAAGAGAGTTGTGAGTTCCATGTTTGATCAACTCCATAGAATCGATGACTCACTATTGAAGTTGGTGTCAATCTCAGATGGTTTAGGAGCAGATGATGATAGAAAAGATTTGGGAAAGCTATGTGATGCTATGCTAAGCAGCATGCCTTGTACACTTGAGAAACTCATAGAGGATATTCACATCAACACTGAGAATAGAATCAGCTTCATTGTTGCAGATTTGTGTATGGGTTGGGCAATTGATGTTGGAAATAATTTGGGAATCAAAGGAGCTATAATCTGGCCTGGATCAGCTTCTCTGTTCGCTCTGTTATATAGCATTCCCAAGCTCATTGATGATGGCATCATAGATTCTGATGGTGGTAAGAATCTCATACTTTCGTGTGCTTGGCTCTATTTACTCTACAAAATTTCATTCATATTATTGATTGAATGAAACATGCAAATAAACTTGATGGGTTTCAATAATTAAGTTCACTTCAAAACTTCAAGAATTTCTCTAAAAAATACAAAAGTTAGGATGCTGTTATACTATATGATTTTTTTTCACACTTATAATTCAATTGAGAATTTCTACCTCAGATGCTTAATATTTTAAAATTATTTGATGTCTCATTAAAATATATATATATATATATAAATTAATAAAATATATATTAAAATATGCGAAGATAATCATTTGACTAATTATTACTTAATTTTTATAAGATTTCACACAAAAAATGAAGTTAATATAAAGTTTATAATTCAATTATTGCACAATTGGTGAAAATTACAAACTATATAAAATATTATTCAATAATGTAAATGTATTTAATCTTATATAATGACATGATCAAGTCAAAGTTCCCTTTAAAAATATAAGTGGGAGGAGTATAAATATTGAAATAATTGGTTAAGACAAAAAAGTTTTGATTTTTTTAAGTAGTTATGTAACTTCTTTTCTTATTAAAAAAAATTACTTAAATGCATATAAAGGATAACCAAATTCATATATACAAAATCTTATATAGAGTTTTAGGACCTTCTCAAACAGTACAAAAGTTTCTCTATCCCATTCAAAATCTCTCATCCTTATATCTCTTCACATTAACTCTAATCCAATACTAAGATCTAAGTTTAACTAGATGAAAAACATTATCAAAATGCAGCTCCCTAATTAATTCTGGTGTGACTTTGAAAAATATTAATTAATTTTTACCGGCCAAACTTACACTATCAAAATTTGGTATTACCATATTCATAAAATTTACTTAAAGTTGATCTCTTTAAAAAAGTAAAAAAAAAATTGTTATATACTAATTTAATGATTCATAGTATAAGATTTAAAATTAACATTAATATTTAATTTTTTGTTATCATATAAAAATATTTTTTTCTTTCTCATATATATATAAATTAGGATAAGAGATAGATGCAAGAGAAAAAAAAAGAAATGTAAAATAAGAATAAAAATTAAATATTATTTAAAACTTAAAAAGGCACTTATATTCGAGATCTTAAATAAAAAACCCCAAAAAAATTATAGATTTTTAGTCCAAAAACAAACTTTGAAGGGTAACTAACACATAAATGTGTATAGGTTAAATTAAATGAATATATATATATATATATATATATATATAATTTTTGTTAATTTAATTATTGAATTATATATTATTTATGTTGAATTTGAATAAAATTAAATAATTATAAGAATATAATTAAAATATTTAATTTTTATATATTTGATAAACATATTTTTTAATTTTGATATATAAATAAGATATTAAATATGTTTAAACTACTCTAAATTTTTTAAATGTGATTTATATGACAAATTTTTTTAATCTAACACTTAATTTTAAGATAAAATATCTATTAAAAATTATAAACTTATATAATACTTAATATAACTTATTCCAGTATTATAAGAATTTAATTTTTTTTATTTATGTATGTATGTAAATTATTATTTTACTTTTATTATAATGCTCTCAAAGTCAAATGTCTAACTTACTAAAAAATCTTTTATAAAACCAGTTAGTTTATTAGCACCTATGATTAATATACTTTTACATGTTCTTAGATGTATGTTAACTAAGTTATGATTTGGTTATAATGTTAATCACATATTTTAACTTTTAAGATGTGTTTATATACATATACAAGGTAATTAAAGGTATAATGTTAGTTGCCACTTCTTTTCTTTCAGATGCAAAACAAGTTAATTAAAATGACACCATAACTAAAATGATAATGTAGTGAATACCGGTGCCTTCCTAATCTATTACATTTTTAGTATTTTAGTAAGTATGTAGAAAGCTTATAAAAGAAATTTTGGTGAACAATCTCTTCACATTCATCAATGAAGAAGCAATTGCTTGGTTGAGACAAGTCACTTTCTCAAATCAAGACATGGATTGATAGCCAACATCGGTATGCCAATAAAATTTTAATTAGCACCAATATCATTGCATCATTCATTTTCTTGCATTACATATATGTGAGTCACTTCAGAATTTTAACTTAAAAAAAATATTTTACTTAGAATTAGTTAGGTAGCAGAAAGAGAATTGAGTTCTAATAAATTACTTTTTAGCGAACAAATATTTTATTACTATTTTTCAATAACCAATAAAGTTATCTACTTTTTATTATAATATTATTGGAAATTAATATTTTTATATAACCATATCATGTAGAAATTTTGACTCATTTTAAAATAGAAATCGAATAGATGATTCCTTAATAAGATTCGTACAAATCTATCAAAGAGAGATACATTGCAAAACTTTACATAATAGCATCATATGATTAAAAATTTAACATGACATTGTCAGGTACATATTGTATTTATCTTTTTCAACAACATTGAAATAGGTGGTTCTTTTCAAATTTGTGAAAACAAGAAAAACATACATAGAATTTTATCACAAATTTTTATAAAAATTTAACATGAAATGATTTATTCTCGTATATTACTGAGATTAATTTGTTTTTCGTTGCAGGATTAACATTAACCACTAAAGAGACAATTCAAATATCACCTAATATGCCTGAGATGGATCCAAAAGACTTTTTTTGGTTAAATGCGGGTGATACATTAAATACTAAAGTAGTGATTAATTATTTGGGCCATTGTACACAAAGTTTAAATTTGACACAATGGTGGCTTTGCAACACTACATATGAACTTGAACCTGGGCCACCATCCTTTATTCCAAATATCCTTTCAATTGGCCCATTATTAAGAAGTAATTATGACAATACAAGTGCAACTACAAAATCAATTGGACAACTTTGGGAAGAGGATTTATCCTGCCTTAGTTGGCTTGACCAACAACCTCATCAATCTGTCTTGTATGTTGCATTTGGTAGTTATACTCTTTTTGACCAAAACCAATTTAATGAACTAGCTCTTGCACTTGACCTCATCAATAGACCTTTTCTTTGGGTTGTGCGTCAAGATCCCAATTGCACTAATAAAATGGCATACCCAAATGAATTTTTGGGGAGTCAAGGAAAAATAGTTGGATGGGCTCCTCAACAAAAGGTGCTAAGCCACCCTTCCATTGCATGCTTTGTTAGCCATTGTGGTTGGAATTCTACCATGGAAGGTTTGTCTAATGGGGTGCCCTTCTTGTGTTGGCCATATTTTGGAGACCAAATTTATAACAAAACATACATTTGTGATGAGTTGAAGGTTGGGCTAGGATTTGACTCAGATAAAAATGGACTTGTGTCACGCAATGAGTTCAAAATGAAAGTGGACCAACTCCTTAGTCATGAGAGCATAAAATCAAGGTCTCTAGAGCTGAAGGAGAAGATCATGAAAGACATAGAAGAAGGAGGTCAGTCTTCAAAGAACCTCAAAAGGTTTGTCAAGTGGCTTAAAGAATAAGGAATTGCATCTTGTGGATATATAAATTATGGTAATGTTAATTAGTTGAAAGAAATAAGAATGATATTATTGTTGAACATATTATTAGAGCAATGTCGTTTCCAAAATTAAAGATGGGTGTGAACAATAATACTCGGAAAAATTGGTCGGCTACATATAGTTAATTTAAATGTTTAAGGAAATTTTTTGTCATATGATGAATTATTTTTGAAGATTTAGTTATTTCTCATTAATTAAAGGATAAGCGAAATTCTAGTAGTTAAGTTATGGGCTGTCAAAATTTTTTGATATCCTGTAATTTGGCATATGATAGCACCATCTCTAAAGATTTATATGTTTATATCATTATTCTTAAAATTTAATAGTCTCTTATCAAATAAATCAGAAAATAAAATTCGTAAAAGAAAAATTAGTAAATTCAGCATATTAAGATGGAAAATAAATATTTAGACTGTCTTAGATCCTAAAAATGAAAAGAAAAAACTATCATATATATTTAAAATTAATTGAAAATAATTATGTATTAAATAAAATTTGATTACATATTTTTTAAATAATTAAATGGATAATTCAAATTTAAAATTTAACTTCAAATACTAATAAATATTAGAATATAATGTGTAAAAAATAATAGTTGAAGTTAAAATAAGTAATCATAAAGTTATAAATATATCAAAATTTCTGAATAAATATAAATGCTTAAAACCAGTAATCACAATTTAAATTTGATAATAAAATATTACTTATCACGATTCAAAACTAATAATCAATAAATAATAAACATGTTTAAAATTAAAATAATAATAATTAAATATAAGATTTAAAATATTTTAAAATATAAAATTTTTACAATAATTTTTAAAAGAATTTACATAAAATTTTTAATCAAAATATAAAAAATTAGTTGAATTTATCATAAGTGTAAATGTATTATATTTTTTTTTAAATTATGAACCAAATATATATTTTACTTATAATATTTTGATGAAACAAAATTTTTATAAACCAAAAAAAAATTATGATAAATTAGAAATTTAATTATCACATTATATTTCTACAATTTTTATTATTTTTGTTAATTTTATACAAATAATTATATGCATAATTAAAAATTTAAGAATGTTCTAGATAGTGTATCTTAATTTTATATAAATAATTTTACTTAATATTTAAACAGGTAAATTTATCAAATATATCTTATATTTTATACATTATTATAAAAAATATAATATTTATTAAAAATATTATATTTAACTAATCTAATATTGTTCAAATCGTATGAATGAAAAATTAATAATTCCATAAAAGTTAGTAATAATTTTTTAGCATTCATATAAATATTTTTTATACAATCTTTAATCATAAAATTTTGACGTATATGTTATATTTATTAAATATTTTTATTATTATTACTTAAAAATCATAATATATACATATAAAATATAATTTTTTATATAAATATTTAATAAAAAAATTTCTTAATAAATATCTTTAAATTTTTCCATAACAAAGATAATAATTTAGTTTCATCTACTTATATAATTCAAATCACATTATTTATTTTAAGATTAAAATTAAATTTATATTTAATTTATTTTCTTATAAATAAAATTTAATTAATATTACTATATTATAATATAATAAAAAAATTTATTATATCTTTCAAATATTTTAAATATTATAAATATAAAAAATTAATTTTACAATAAATTCATAATATTCATCCTCAATGATCTTCCTAGATTATGCTCCTAGCAATTGGTGGCTGCTGAAATGAAACATTGTTGTTTTTAAATCACAAAACGAACGATTTCTGCAACCTTGGGTTGCTTTGCTTATTCTGTTACTCATTTTACAATAAATTATAAGAAAAGACAATCACAATATACTTTTGAACAAGGGCCCAAGATGTCATGAGTTTCACATTAAATAAAATAAAAAATTTAATGTGATACTTAAATTTTAAAATAACTCTTCTTATATGCCTAACTCAGAATAATTGAATCTTCCATTGACAGGGCTACCAAATCCAATTTTAGTTCCTTTGCCGATAATACTCAAACTCCACTCTCAAGAGTCAAAAGCTCCTCTAATAGGAAATCCAAAGTGAATGCCAGGTTTTTTTTTTTTTTTTTTTTTTTTTTTTTTTTTTTTTTTAATCATGATTATGATGGTACTCTCAGATTTCCAATAATCCATATGTCGTAAAATAAATAAAAATAAACACAATTTAAATATAAATAATATAATGTAATATAAAATTATATTATTAAATTTTTAAATATCTATACCTATTTAATTAATATATATATATAGATAGTTAAAACTTATTAATATTAAATATTGAATTTAAATATTGATAGTTATAGATAGTTAAGATTAGTTAATATTAAATGTTAACTTATTTATATTATTTAATAATTTTTTATAAAATATAAAATTTATTAATTCAATCGTTAATTTAAAAATTTATATAAAATAGATTATATTTATAAAATTTTATACAAAATAAAAATTAATAATTATTTCATAAATTTATCTTATGTATTATATATTATTAAAATATAAGAATTTTTAAATTTAAAAAATAAATCTATTTTTATTTCTAATTTTTAAAATTTATTACAAAAGTAATTCAGCTCCTTCAATCTTACTTCTCCATTAAAATCCTCTACGTTTACTTTACTCTATTAAAAGTTATAAAATGAATCTACAAAATTATAAGAATTTTACATGAAAGATAATATAAAAATTAAGAAATATAATTATTATTTTTACTTATAACAAAGTTAATTTTAACTTGTTATTATGATTTTGATTATTATTTTTATTTTTATTTTATTTATTATAAAATATTTAATATTTTGATAGAAATAAAAACATAATTAAAAGATAATTTAAAACTTTTAAAGGACAAATAAGTTAGTGCCCAAATTTTCGTTTCAAAATAAACAAGCAAAAAGCGATGGAGAGAATAATACTTCACCTTACACATGCATATGATATGAATATTAGAATAGCACCGTGTTTGGATTCATGATGAGTTATTCTAAATCCATGTTTGCTTTTGTTAAATATGATTTTATCAATTTTATTTTTTATATTTGGTTACTATAAATCAAAATTAATTTTGTCTATGAGTGGAAGTAGTAAAGTACAATTTTTACATGGAACTAAAAGTTATATTATAAATTCATTTTTAAATGAAAGTTTTTAAACATAAATTGTATTATTTTAAATTTAATTGTAAATGAAGTCAAATTTAGAAAATGAAGTTAATTCAAACTAGAAGTGCAATTGCGACCTAGACATGCGCATGTAGAAGTTATCCGAACGCTACTTTGAAAAGGTGCAACTAATGAAGTTGAAACGATGTGACTCATGGCCATCAAATCAAGATATAATGATATATAATTTTATATAATAATAAAGGTTTTAATTTTTTCTACAATAAAAATATAAAATATAAATCTAAAATCTTATATATATTATTCTAACCTTTTATTATTAAATTAATTATAACAGCTTAATAAATATTTTATTTTATAATAATTTTAAATTTTAAAAATTAATATTTAACATTTATATAATTAAAAAATATTTTGAAGGATATAAGGCTTCCGAAGGCATATCTCTAATAGAAATAATAATTTAAAAAATTAGAATGGTGTATTAAGTAGTCACTACTATAGCATTATGATCATCCACTTCCCGAATTTTTATGACTTTTTAATGATTTACAAAATTTCATTTTTAACAGATTTTTTTTTCAAAATTTTCTTTCAACGTTTTTCATATAGCTTCGATTTTTCCTGTATAATTTTTTGTAAATTTGTTGTTTAAATTTCTCCAGTAAAATTTCCCACTATTATGTGATTTTTTCCATACCAAAATAATTTTCAATTTTTCTCATAAAAATTCCAAAAACTAATGATTTTACAAAAACTATACTACAAGAATTGCTGGGAGATAAAAACGTGTAGGTAACAACCTTCCTACAGGTATACTGACTGAAATCCGCAAAAAATATTAACGAATTTTTTATGGCAACATCATCATCAATTGCATCATATTCATCCTATTCATCCTTCTTTATCTATCTATTTTTTAAAAAATAACACACAAATTTAGAAATATTACTATCATCATTTTATATTAAATTATTTTTTCATTTAGATAATTTTATTAAATATTTAAAAATTAGATGGAGAAAATACATAATTAAAAATATAATGATTATTTCGTTTAATATTTTTTTAAGATTTAAATTTTATTAATTCAATTGTTAAAGATTTTATTGTATAAATTACATTTACAAAATTTTATAAAATTTAATACTTCATTATATTATTTTATTTTAACAAATAATATATTTCATCTAATATATATTAATTTAAATTTATTGAATAAAATATTAATTTTTTAAAATTATATAAAAATAATATATATATAACAAAATATATTAATTTAACATTTAAATTAATAAAATTTAATTTTTTAAAAAAATATTAAACAAAATAAATAATAATTCAAATAAGTTGATCTTCTTTATATATTTATTTAAAAAGTAGGGAAAAAGAGGAATGGAGAGGATATATAAAACCAACACTGAAATGGTAAATGCATGTATACCAGACCAGATAAAGAAAGATGGCAGTAGAAGTGAGCAATTTTGATCCTTAATTTCAACTTCAAATTAAGAATGATGAGTTGCTACACATCAACACACGAGCAACCTGAAATTAAGGTACAACTCCATTGAAGTTTA
Organism: Canavalia gladiata; assembly: GCA_037954105.1. Lineage (NCBI taxonomy): Eukaryota > Viridiplantae > Streptophyta > Magnoliopsida > Fabales > Fabaceae > Canavalia > Canavalia gladiata. Next base: position 44,706,298 of record CM075665.1, read on the forward strand.
AAAGGGCAAATCTCCCATAGAAATAATAGTTAGAAAATTAGAAGACTGTATCTACTAGTTATTATTACAGCATTATGATGGGTCCCTTGTTTTATAAAAAAGTCACTTAATTTTTATTTCTTTAAAATAAGGCACTTAGCATTGAGTATTTTATAATAGAGAAAATTGTGTTTATAGGAAAATGGTCACCCTCTAATAAAAATAGAACTATATTATTTCTATTCATGTTTTTAAAAGAATGATTATTTTAACTTTTAAAAAAAAAAACTTTTCTTGAGATAAATCACTTGTTAAAAAATTTAGTATGTTTATTTAAGCTTTTGAAAACGATTAGAATACGAAAAAACTGATTTTAAATATTTTGGAGTGGTTTTCTTTAAGTAACATTATGTAAAAGATGAAATTATTATCTCTTTTTTTTTAAATAAAAATTATTTTTTATAACTGTAACTAATCAAAATACAACTTTTTCTTTTCATAAATCTTTGAAATATAAATTAATTTTCTATAACTTAAAATTATATTTTTAAAAAGCTGAAACAAACCTGTCTTATATTCTTGCTGCATTTTACCAATATTTATTAGAAGATTGAATCTAATTTATTTTTAAAAGTTAGATCAAGATAGGAAGATTATTTAAATATTATAAAGACTATAATTTATTTCTAATCAATGTGAAATCCTTAACATATTCTCTTGTAAAATATTTGATGTTTAAAGTTTTTAAAATTTTAAATTTATAAATAATTTAAAATTAAATTTAAATAAATTTTAATATCATATTAAAAAAATTTATTTTATTGTTTAAAATTAATTAAAAATGATCTAAATTTATAAATAATATTTTATTTTATTTTTAACTAATATATCACATCCTGACAATATTAAGTATCTCGATTTGCTTTTGTTATTATTATGATGGTGGGTTGATTTTTCCATGATGGAGATGTAAAAGGTGATTTGTTTTGCTTTTGCTTTTGTTTTGAAGTGTGGTTTGGTATGAGCAGTATCTTCATTCACTTTTATTTGTTAGTAATTAATGGGGGATTTAGTAAGGTCTTTTTTATTCCGCACTTGAGAGACCTAATCTGAAGATTTTCCTTTCAGAAATAATTTTAATTTTGTTTTCATAAAATAAAAAACATGCGGGGCATATATCAGCTTTTTAAAACTCTTTTTTTTTTTTTTTATCTTTATTACATTATTCATTTTATCTTACACATTTCTACGCTTCCTATCTTTCTTAGTTGAAAAAAGTTCATTTTTATCTTTCTTAATTGTAAATAAAACTATGGAAAAATTATGTGAGGTAGAATTTTTCTATATTAATCCTCTAGCTAGAATTTTCAACGATGGAATAAAGGCTATCTAAATGATGATGAAGTAAAAGACAAAAATGAGCATAGCTACAAGTCAAACGCTGCCAATGAGTATTAGGAAATCTCCTAGCTAGTCAAAATACGAGATTTGGAAGTTATTATTTTATTTTTACTTTTATATATTTAATAATTTTTATTTATTATAAATATTCATATTTTATTATTTAATATTATAATGTTTAATTTGATTATTACATATTTATTTAAATTATTTGTAATAAAATATTAATTTTTGTTGATAAAAATTTTTAAAGATAAAATAAATATTCTGTATAGAAACATTATTTAAAATTTATTTATGAAGTTATAAATTAATATTTTTAATTTTAAAAATTATTTATATTAAAATATAATATTTATTACAAATAAATCATAAATAATTAAATAAATAAAATTATCAAATTATCAAATTATCTTTTTTTATAATATGTAATAGTTAAAATAATTATAAATTTATTTATATAATCTAAATATATATATATATAAATAAGAATAAATTAAAAAATATTATCCTTATTTTTAATATAATAATTTATTTTAAATAAAAAATATTAAATTTATAAGTAATAAAAATTATAATACTTAAATTCTAATTTAATAATTTTTTATTATCTTACTTTTATAGATTAATGTAACAACTAGTTTTATAAAAAATTAAAAAATAAATTTTTTAATTTTTAATTTTTAGTTAATTTTTTAATATTTATCTATCTTTTTAACTTTTAAATATATTTAAAAAATATTAATTGAAAGCTGAAAACCTAAAAATAAGTAGAAATAAAATGTTAGTTGAAAATTTGAAAGAAAAAACTAAAAAAGTTGTTAATTAAAATAAAAAATATTTGATAAAATTTATTATTAAATTAGTGCATAAAGATAAAGTGATACATAAGAATATTGGATTGAAATTTAAGTATTATATTTTTTATTAATTATAAATTTATTAATATTTTATTATTTAAATTAAATTATTATATTAAAAATAAGGATAATTTTTAAATATATATTATATTAAAAAGAATATTATATAAATAAATTTATAATTATTTTAACGATTATAAATTATAAAAATAAAAATTTATTTTATTATTTACTATGTGTTTTTAATAAAAAAATATATTTTTAAATAAATAATTTTTTTGAAACTAAATTTTTTTTTAATTTTTAGAAATCAATTTTATATAATTTTTAAAAAGAGTATTTGTTTTATCTTTATAAGTTTTATCAACAAAATTAAATATTTAAATATAAATAATTTAAATAAAATATTGAATAACTAAATTAAATATTGTTAAATAATGATTAAAAATATTATTTTATAATAAATAAAAAATTATCAAAACATTTGAAAGATAAAAACAAAATAATGTTAGTAGCCGAAATATTATGTTCTAGATGAAATATTAAATTCTAACAGGATAGTGTTAAGAAATATTAATTATTTTATTTAATTATTATAATATCTATCATATCAATTAGATTTAAAATAATGTTAAAAAGATTTATATTAATTTTTTATCTTTTATTTAACTGAAATATATTATCAAAAATATTTTTTAATTAATTTATTTTTTAATTTTATAAAAATATCTTAAAAAGAAGCTATCCCCAATGAAGGAAAGGAAAGACATCAAGAAAGAGGATATAGAGTTTGATTTTGCAAGAAAAAGAGTTAAAGGTCAAAACTCAGCCTCAAGAAATGCTTTTATTGTGATAAGATTGATCATATTGTTAATATTTGCTTCAAGAAGCATGGTTTTCTACCAAATTATAAGAGGACCATACTATAAATATTATACTAGCTCTGAAAATGATAATAGTTAAAATCTTACACCAAGACAAGTCACACATAATGAAGATTCGAATGTTACTTTAATCATAGAACAACACAAGATTCTTCTTGCACTTCTTCAACAATCATTCAATAGTCAAGATCATAATATCAATTAAATATCTAAAGATAATTCAAATTTCTCTTCTAAAAAAGCATGCAACAATTGTGCTTTTACTTATTCCAGAAAATTTTCTTAGGTTCTTGATTCAGAGCAGCAAATTAAATCTGTTATTTTATCTATATTTTTTATTATTTTAAACAAATTAAACCTATAATAGTAAAATTGTAAATTTTCAATCAAGTAATTGAAAATATATATATAGAAAAATTTTACTTTTAGACTTTTTCAATCTAACAAATGTCATGTACATATCAAACTTTAGTTTCATTTCTATTTCCATATCTAAATTTACAAGCTATTTGTTTTGAAGATTACTATTTTTTCTTTGTTATTGTTAGATTTAGAACCAATTTTCTTTTTGGTACTACTAGTATGAGAAGAGATATATATATTGTTACAATCATTAATTTTAATACTATATAAATAATTTCATCTTATTAAGAATATCACACATGAAAAATGTAATCTTTGGTACATTAGACTAAGACATCCTTCTTATGATAAGATAATTAAAATGACAAAATATTCACCCTTTCATTAATTGTAAAAAGAATATTAACTCGTGTAACATATGTTATTTTTTCAAGTAAAATAAACTTTCTTTTATTGTAAGTAATACAAAATCTATTAATTTTTTTAATTATGTTTGCATTGATATATGGAGTTCAACTTCTAACCCTTCTACATTTGCTTACAAGTATTTTTTAATTGTTGCCGATAACAAAACTAGATTCACTAGAATCTGTTTCATAAGACTAAAATCTAAAACTAGTGTCCATATAAAGTCCTTTGTCAATTTAATTGAAACCTATTTTTCTTTAAGAGTGAAAATCATCAAAATTTATAATGATCTAGAGTTTAATTTGTATAATTTTTATGTTGCTAAAAAACATTCGTCATACTTTGTGTGTTGAAACCCTTAACAAAATGGTATTATTAAGAGGAAACGCCAACACATATTAAACATAACTAGAGTCTTTATATTTCAAAATCTAACCTACCTAAATGTTTTTGAAATTATACTGCTACACATGTTGTTTATTTGATCAATAGATAATGTAGCTCCAAACTAAAAAATGTATCTAATCATGAATCAATGTATAACAATGTTCCAAATTTAGATGACCTTAAAATGTTGGGTTCCTAGCATTTCCTTCCACACTTATGGGTAATAGAAAAAAACTTGATCCTAGGTATACAAATGTCTTCCTAAAAACTTGTATAAAAATGTCTTCCTAAGAATCAAATGTGGATTGAAAGGCCACCTTCTAATAGATATTAAGAATAGAAATATTCATTTCTAGAAATATCTATTTCTATAAAAATTATTTTCCCTGTAAAATTGTTAAAACTAATACTCAACAAATTCAATCTTAGGATTGTTAAAACTAATACTCAACAAATTCAATCTTAGGTTTCTAATTCTATTAATTATTTAAACTTCTTAAACTATGATATACCTCTTCAACCTATCCAAAAAAATAAATGTTAGATCTAATTTTACAAATGATTCATTACCTACCACTCAAAACACATCTAATTTGAAGTTTGTCACAACTCTCCAAATTACTTACATTTCCTTTTATCTTTCATTCATTACATAAACATATTATTTAGCCATAATTGTACCATCAAATATACTAAAGTCCAAGTTCAACATTGGACTAAAAAGTTAATTGTATCCACACATACACACATATACACACACACACACACACACACACACATATATATATATATATATATATATATATATATATATATAAGTTCAACATATCTTCAAATGGTAAATAGTCTGAAGAACTATAATAGGATGATATAGTATAGTAAAAAATAAGGAATCAACATAGAAAATCAAATAGAAGTTAAACAACTACATCCAGATATAACCCTCAAGACTATAGAAAATATCTGCATCTAAAGCTCGTCCTCAATAGTGAGAAATTATCCATAATCCTACCGATAACAGAAAAAGTTTGAAGCCTTAAAGGGATCATTATTTGCATCATCCTCTCCTTCATATATATCCTCTATTCCATTATCATACTCTCTCTTTAATGGTCTTCGATGTGTACAAGAAGGAATTGTTTCATCGTGGCCAAGAGCAATTTGTGGAAGTTGTCGTAATGTTGATTTCCTTGCAATTTAGCGAAAACGGGGTATTCCCCTAGAAGCAAGAGTGGGTGGTGCTACACGAACTCTAGGAATGTCCACTAAAACAGAAGGTTATCTATGATATTGAGGAGTATCCCCTGATGACGTAAATGAAAGTGGTTGAATTGTTCTCCTATGGTATACATGTCGAGGAATATGTACGATAACGTTTGCAAGCATAACCATAGGAACTCGTGGTGGAGGTTGTATCAAAGAAAATGCATTGATCATCCAAATGGTTGCCTTACCTATGAATGTACTCCTGTAATGACTTCCATTTTTGGATGGATGTCGAACCCACTCCCTATTCTCCTCATCAACCTTAATCTCTACATCGAGATGAAGACAGTCCATCGTATAGTCCCACTATAAGGAGTAGTATAGTATAGTAATAAACATAACCAATATAATTTACTGAATAACAACTATAAGGAACCATCGTGATATGCATTATAGTAATGTAATTTAGTATCTACCATCCTATCATAATTTTCTAAGATGATCAACTTAGGATTAGGCTAACACTTAATACATCCTATCCCAGATTAGGTTTTACTAATCTGGAGTTAATTATTCCTATAATATGCATGACACATGTGAGCCCAAATCATTATTACTTTATAGAATAATAAGGGGTATCGTCGTATCGGGATCCAATTTCAAATTACTATGTGCCTTTGACAACACTCAAATTATTATTATCATCATTTCATAAAATCATGAAATTTCTCGACAGGTAACGATAGTCTTTAGGATCTTGTCGAGATGGCTAAGTCTAATTAGGGTAGTCTCGGTTAAAAGGAGAAACTAAGATCATTGAGAGATTCAAACATAGCTCACGTATCCCCTAAGCTCAAAAGTTCCCATGATCATGAACTTTGGTTTACTTTCATATGAGTCAACCTTTAGATTTTTTAGCTCCTTTTTATAGAAGGGCTCGCATATTATCCCACCATTAACGATTTACAAACAAAATTTTTATACACATGATGCATGCTAACAAATCGTTTTAGTTTTTATCTCTATTTCACTTGAAAACTTTGTCTTCTTCTCCAAATATAGGACCTTATAATCCTTATTCTATTAGTTTATTATTCAATCCAATATCTTCTTAGAATTTAATTAAGCATTTTCCTAATCTACTAAGCGGGATTTATAACCTCTAATCAATACTTCATTATATTTAGAACAACACATCATAAACAATTTAATAGGATTCTTCATCCTTAAACAATTTATATGGCACATATATCTATTCAACAAAAATCAAATGAAATGAAGAAAATACTAACATATAGAAAATCAAACTATTTGATTTGATTAAAATAAAATGATAAATTTCATTGTCAAGCGTTATATAATTTTATAATCATACATTGTTACAATATAATAATACACAAATAAATCAAATAAATAAATAAATAAAATAGTGTAACAAGATTAAAATAATAATAAAAAAATAAAAAAATTAATACAAACAATCACGTATAGATACACAAGTTAAATTCAGAATATATGATATTATTAAATGTGGAGATTTTTTAAATATATGTACTATTAAAATAAAACCTATATTTATGGATTGCTATAGAAAATATAAAGTTTACTATTTTTATTCACTTAAACAATCTAATTATTCTTATCTTTATTTTTATTTTATTATATATATATATATTAATCCATTTATCATACCTATATTTTTATCAAATGTAATCTTCAATCAACAAACACACACATTCAATCAAACAATTAAATTTAAACCTTCATAAATATAATTTTATAAATTTTTAAATAAAAAATAAAATCTTATTCTAGAGCCAAGTGAACTCTAAATCTACACCTACATTCCACTTGAATCTCCTTTCCTTAACTGGAATTGAAGACCGGTAAAATCTTTATTTTTTTTGGGTACTCCAACGTGATTAATCTTCCAATTTAATGATCAAATTTGGTTGGAATTTGACGAAATTTCTCCAAACTCTTCTATGAATGAACCTTTGTTCTTGCTTACTATTTCTTCTTTTTCAATTTATAATTATGATCGAGTAGTTTCCTTCCTAATGAAGACTAGTTTGCTAAGAAATAGATGAAATGATTTTTGAATTGCTATTGAGATTTTCTTTTTGCTTGGCGTTTTTTTCATTTTTCTTGAGTTCTACTGCCCATCTTCTTTTTCAATCTTTTTGATTGAATGATTATTAGAGAAGGGAAATAGGTATAATGCATGTCTAGGCCATTAATTTTGGAAAGAACGTGGCAACATTACACATTATCTTCACGAAAACTTTCATGTTGTTGTGCGTTTACTATGCGTACAAAGTTTTACTCACGGGCAAGTGCACCCGTCGATGTAGAAAGAGGTATTTAAAACCCTTAATATCGTTACCACAGAGACTATTTTAACAATCTTAAAAGAATATTAAATCCTAATTTTTGAGCTCACCAAAAAAGAGTTTTTTAGAAATATATAAAGTGAATGCAAAAAAAGGAACAAAACGAGAGTTAGAAATTTAAAGACAAAAGAGCACAAATACGAGTTCAATTATGAAAAGACACGAGACTTTGGTTTCCCTTATAACTTTACCCAATTTCATCCTAATTCCCTTATGAATGATTTGAGTCAATTGCTAACCATCCATTCTAATTCTATTACTATCCAATGATCATGCAATAGCAATATTCTTTCCCTTAAATTACTACCCCCAATGATCATGCAAGGTATATAATTAAAAGAAGCATAAAGAACATAAGGACTTGTTAAATTAATAACTGATTAGAAATCAAGGATTCTGATTGATTCTCCAAAACCCTTAGATTCAGTTTACCTTATAGTTCCGTTAATTAGGCAATGGTACGATCGCCTATCCCCTAATTAACTTAGAAATTAATTCTCATTAATTAATTACGCATAATAAGAAAAATACAATTGAACAGAAATATACAATCATTCATGAAAAGGAAAAAGAGTTCAATTGGTTACATTATAAGTTTCACCAAAGTCCCATGATTTGGGGATTAGTTACACATCGAGAGATAAGACAAATAAAAACATACTAATCCCATAGAACAATTCATAATCCTAATTCTAAGAGAGAATGACAAAACCGTAGTGCCAGCAAGACTGGCAATAGGACGTTGCAACTCGTACTGTGAAGAGCTTCTGCATCTGAAATCCTACGGGAGGATACTAAAAGAGAGATGAGAATGGAATGGTGTGTCTCCGGGGTAATAATAGGCCTACGTCCCGGAGAGTGGTGTGGCCTTTGGAGCCTGGGGTCGTGTCATATGATGTAGTAGAGCCTCCCTTTTATAGGCGTGGATTAGGGTTTCAATGTGGTGGACCGGGCTTGACTTAAGCCGCTTCCTTAGCCATCGTGACCAATCTACGTAATCTTGTAGCACTGCAGGGCTAACGTGTCATTGTCGCATTAAATGTATTATTTTTTTATGTTTCTTTTACCCTCTTATTAGTTCAAAACTTGCCTATTTTCAGATTCTTAGCTTGCGTGACCATTCCTACGAAAATAAGGAAAATTATGTAGAATTACAATTAAATAATCATAAATTATATTGTAATTATAACTAATTTTCCGCAAATAAATCAACAGAATGGTGGTTTATCACATGTACATGTGTTTGTTTTTTTTAAGGAAAAAAAATAGGAAGTTACATAGCTTACTTCCCAGAATCATACAAACTTTACATCAATTACACAATAAAATATTGGGCAATCTAATAATTGAGAAAATATCCTACCTATCTACAAGATTAACATTGCAATATTATCTCTCAAACTAATACATCCTCACCTTTAATGGTTAAATATTCTATTTCATATTTCATATCTTACAATAAATTGTCTCTTAAATAAATAATTTTTTCATCTTGCTCTTTCTATAGTGAGTGAACCTTCTCACTATGAAAAGGCCATCAACCGTGCTTGTTCGAAAAAAAAATATTAATGATGGGCTATCTACCCTTAAACAAAATATAAAACCTAGGTTCTCTCATCCTTATCACCTAAAAAGAAAATAATTGGCTATAAATGAATTTTCAAAATCAAACATAAACCATGTAAAAGTATCAATAGACACAAAGTCAAATTAGTTGCAAAAAGTTTTTTTAAGTTGCAAGCATAGACTAGTTGAAAACTTTTAGCTTAGTAATGAAAATGATAATTGTTAGAATCCTTTTATCCCTTGATTCTATATATAATTGACATTGCACCAACAAGATATCAACACAACATTATTGCATGGAGATTTTATAAAAAAAAATTGTGTACATGCAACTTCTTCCTAGTCTACTTGTCTCGCATCCTAATCTAGTTTGTAAGCTACAAAAATCTATATGAGTTAAAACAAGCCAATAGACAATGGAATGCCAAGTTAACTAGTTTTTCTATGCAATATGGGTATTCATTATCCAAGGTAGATTATCCATGTTTACTAAACAATTCTCCAACAACTTCACAACAATTTTAGTTTGTGTAGATAATATCATCCTAGCAAGAAATATCTTAGAATGAATTTCAAGAATCTTCTAGGTGCAACATTTAGTTTAAAAGATCTTGGCCAATTGAAATATTTTTAGTATAGAAATTGCTCGATCTCACAAATGCATCACCCTCCACCAAAGAAAATATGCTCTAGATTAGCTTTAAGATACAATATTATTAACTTCCAAATCTTATTCTACTCCCATGGATTACAATATCAAGTTACAAAAAACCTCCTTGTTGATCCTTTGTTATGCAAGAAATTAATTGACAAACTTCTCAACGTAACCTATATCAGACCAGACATATGTTTTGCTATCAATTAGCTTAGTCAATTTTTAGATTACCACATTGATGTTCATTATCAAGATGTTATTTGAGTTCTTAAATGCATCAAACACTCTCTTGGCCAAGGTATCTTTTTCCCAATTAACAGTGAATTAAAACTTAAAGGTGTTATGGATTCTAATTGGGTAGCCTATATTGGTACTCAGTCCAATTTAGGTTTTTGTTTTTTTTTTCTTGGATCCTCTAATTTCAAAGAAGAGAAAAAAAAAAGGCAGACTAAAGTGTTCACATCTTTTTCAGAAATCTAGTATACATCCTTAGCTTCGACTAGCTGTGAGGTTCAATGGTTGTCCTTTTTATTTTAGGATATCTCTATCACTCACCAAAATCCCATTGTCTTTTTATATGACAATAAATTTTTTTTACACGTGGCCAACAATCTTGTCTTCTATGAATCAACTAAGATTTATGTCATCTATGACAGAATTCAAAATGACTTTATTCATCTTTTCCATATTTTTTCTAACTCTTGAGTTGTTATATTCACCAAACCCTTGATTACTCAATCATTCAATAATCTTTATTCCAAGATTGGCATACTTAATCTTCACATGCTAGTTTGCAGGATATTAACTACCAACAGTTAGTTAATTATATTGTTAATAGTTAGTGTGAGCACCAATTTTTGTCCGGATAGAAATCTCCCTTAATTAATTAAAATAACTTAAAAAAATAAGAGCTCACATGGTCAAAAGAAAAGAAAAGGAGTTGCAAAAATTAAATAAGCCAGCAGATAGATAATAGACAAATAAAAGCTAAAAAAAAAAAACAAAAACAAAATTCAGTTAGGTTAGTTGGGAGTTGGTTAAAGAGTTAGTTAGCCTAGGGTTAGAAATTAACTTCTATTGGGTTAAGGAACCATGGTTAAGCTAGGGGTATAAAAGGGATTTTAGAAAAGGAAAGAGAAAAAAGGGGACATTTTGGTACCAAAAATTGAAATTCAGTTTTGAAGACTCTCGGATTTGCTCTCACACTGGACGGTTTTGGCTCTCGTGTGTTGAAGAAACCACACCATTGGCAAGATTTCGTGGGAACTCTCCTTCAAGCAACAAGAAAACACTTCGAGTTCGGAGTTCAAAAGAGGTTATTGGCTTCAGTTTTCTCGGAGGAACCTTGAAGAATTCTTTTGAATTGCTAATCGCCGGTTGGAATATTGGTCATTAGCAAGAGGAGGGATAGTTTCTGGTAGCTGGTTTCCTCGATTGTTGCTCGTCTCTTTTGGCAAGGTCATACGAAGTCATTGTAAGCTCGGTTTAGCGCCCTGAGGTTAGGCTCGTTTCTTCTATCATTCTTTCATTCACATTCGTTACATGCTATGTTTTCTGCTGAACAAAACATTAGAATGAGTGCTATTGTACATGCTATTTGAATTAGGATTCACGATAAACCAAACGATAGCATGAATGCAGTATTCGATGATTTCTACGTTTAGCATGTTTAATCGGGTTGAATGTATTGATTGAGGGAGAATTCATCGATAAATTGATACAAGTCTGATGTCTTTATATAGTTGCTACATTTAAACTCTAGAATTGCCATGATAAACCCTTGAACTACTGGATATAATTGATAGACGCTCAGGAAATGAACACAACTAGACTTAAGGAGGTAGGAGACATAGACCTCTCTATTCTTTGATCAATGTTTGGATTTGATTCGGAGTTATTCAATGAATTCTGTCATAAACAGGACCAACATATTAGGGACTAGTGTTCGCCAATACAGAAAACAAACTAGGAAGTAGACCAACTTCAATGCGTGTCATGTACCTAATAAAATTGGCAGGCAAAGGGGTTCAATTAGAGCACGTAACTTGACCATCTTTTTCATGGCTAAACAGGTTCTGTAGCTCAAGTTTGTGATTTAACCTGGACCTAAGAGCTGAGGTTCAAAGACTAAAACTGATAGCATTAAATTAACATACAACCCTGAGGTTAGAGTTTTTAGTTTGGCTTCCAAAAAAAAACTCAAAGTTAGTCCCAAACCAAATCAGGGATACCACACATAGCTTTTGTGTCTAGTCGGTGAAGCAGGCTTAGAATTCATTTGCTGTCCATAGTTCTTTGGGCGAGTCAGATTACTTTCCTGAATCAGGCTCCCATTGACTTGGCATTACTGCAGCAAATGTTGAGCCAAGCCTAGTTCACTAACAGAGATCCTTGCTCCTGATTACCCCCAATATATCCCTGATACTCATAGCAGATTGGGTTTTTACTACATTAGTAACCAGTTTGAGTATTAGGTCGAGTTTAGGTTGACAACAAGGAGATGGACTTATTTTCCACTGATCGCAGGGAACAGGTAGGTTGTCCTTTGGTTTTCAGGTGTGTTTAAAAGGAGCAGGTTTAGGCTAATAATTGATTTGAGTTGCTATTGCAATTGATGTGAGGCCTTTGTAGAAGCTGTTAACCTGCCACTAGATTGGTTGATAAAGGGTTGAGGTTGTGTGAATAGCCAAATCCAGAGTCTGAGTGAACCAGAGGCTGATGATTAAATGTCAAAGGTCAGTAAGATTATAGTGGGTTTAGTTACCTTTGGTAAGGACCTGTCAAGTGCTAACAGAAGCTACAATAGGATCTCACTGGAGTTATGCAGGTATGACTGCGTTGACTCTGACTTCTGAATTTGGATTCAGATAAATCTTGGCATGTCAAGGGTAAAGTTATAGGGCAAGGGTCCCATTCAGGCCCCAGCCGGCAATTGGTGCTATATATGTAGCCCTTAGGATCATGCAGATTTGGTTCTGGCTAAGACCTTTGAATTTGGGTTAGGTCATACGACTGACCTGAGGCTATACAGGAACAAGGAAAGCCAAAGCTTGGTTAATAAACACTTGTGATGTTAAAGCAACAGTAAGGAAATCAGATTCACAAGAATAAAAGCCTGCTGAAAGAGTTTTAGTCATATCACCCTCAGGTTCTGTTTTGAATCACCTAGGTATGATAAGAGAGGTAATTGTAACTGGGCTTGAAAATTTGGTGTTTACCTTAATTAGGAGCCTACTAGGCATATATTCAGGAGTTCAGGACCCCCTAAATCCTGGACAAATCAGGATGCACTCTCCAGGAAGGTGGCCCATGAATCAGCAAACCAGATTCTGAGCTCTGTTGAGCCTTAGATTATTACACATACCTATCTTAATCTTAGGAAATATAGAAGCTAGGAGCACTACAGTTATTAGAGTGAACCTAACCTTGGGCCTGATTAAGTCTAAAATAAGCTATAACAGCAAGGGTAGACTCATGACTCTATACACTGCACTAAAACTTGAAGAAATGATTAAAAAACCTGAGTCAGAAATTTGTGATAGTTTAGAACCTGACATTTCACCATGGTTGTTTGTTGGAGTAAATCCAAACTATGGCATCTATTCGAATGATTAAATTTAATTAGCTCGGCAGAAAACAGAATTAAATCCTAAATACCTAAACATTAGTTTCCTAAAAATTGTAACGGGATAGTATTGCACCTGCTGAGTAGCCAAGAAGTATACTAGTTGCTGTAACAAGTTTTAGTTACAGGTGCAAGCCATTGTGTGTTGTCTCTTCTAGGCTAGATCAGAATCAAGTTAACTAGTAGGAGCAGAGGCACAGTTTAGTATAAATAGGAAATTGATAGGAAGATAAAGGTAGAGTCCCTCCCTGTTATGGTATATACAGTTTCTGTTAAAGTATAGGGTTGGCATAAGGTTGGAGGTGAATGCAACCTCACAGCAACCCATGACATAGGGAGTCTGAGATTCAGTATTCCTTAAAAAGGCCCTTGATCCCTGTATGTACAGAGAAACCAGCAAGAGGATCATGGACAACAGGTTACCAAGGTTCTGATCCTGGGCCATTATTAACCTATGCAATCTCAGGAATTAGACCACTGGATTAAAGGAGATCAGAATAGAGGGATGCACACCAGTATCTCTAATAGGACTCTTAGCCAGGCAATTTCTGCTATCCTTTTCTCTGAAATTGTGAGAGCAACCAGGTTGTATATTGGCCATGTGTTTTCAACAATATGCACTGATATGTGGGCTTAACTTAGATGGTTACTGAGCTTGGACAATAGGTCAAGGGTTTAGATTCCAGAGCATGGCAAAAGTCCAGCTTAGCCTTTTGGTTTAAGATGGTTACCCGGTGGAAGTTGTGATTTACAAACTCTCACAAGATCTGTTACCACATCCAATTGCTGTTAATTGGGAAATTTCTTCCTATTCCACACACCTCAATACATAACAAAGCCATGAATAGCTCATCCATTTGAGTTTAGGCTATGTTTGAGGTAGAACTTAAGAAAACAGGAATTAAATCAAGGGTAAATTTTGGTCCTTCGATGACTATAGGCTGAGCTTAGCCTTAGCAGCAGATAGGACAAACTGGTTCCAGAGTATGAGACCTTTAGAGAATCTGAAATTGAACCTGTAGAAGACCAAGAAGGGAACACTAATTCAGGTACAAGTAGGATGTGGCCCCAGTTAGCTAGCTCATCCAGGGAACTAGGCCAACTTTATACTTGCTCATGGCTCTCCAAACACCTAAACATGGGGTAAGTATGGTACTATATGCACCACGTTCACCATCCTGATCAGTACTTTGGGTTCTGCTTGGCCACCAGTTTGGCACCATACTCTAGGCTCACTAGTTTACAAATGATGCACGAATTCAGCACCATACTGTAGCCGTTTTAGGTCACCTTAGTGTGAGTTTAGGGCAGCCAATGGATGTCAGAACTTGTATTAAACTAGGTAGTAGATCCTGAGAAAAGTCAAGGGAGAAATTTTGGCCACATTTTGGATTGCGGACTCACAATCGTCCTTTAGTTTGTCAGGACCAGGCAAAAACATTTTCTGTTTTGTTAGGATCAACATTGCAAATCTGTTAAGATCAACACTGGTCCTAGGCTGCACTTAATGCAAACTTTTGGCCAAGCAGGGACTGAAAGGGAGTTTTTTTTATCTCCTCCCATACAATTGCACCAGAATAATACAGGTCAAACACTTTGTTTGAATCAAAGAGTGGTCAGTTTAACTTTCTGTCCTAGATGCTTAAAAAACATTCTCCTCCTCCTTGCTGATAACAGACCTGAAAATGGTAAGTTAAATTTAAGTCTATGATCAGATATCCGGGCCCCAGGGCTGAGTTGAAGAATGTGCACTCGATTTATTTCATAATAAACTGTTATGACACTTAAGCATGTCAAATCGGTAGTTTTTTTAGCTCACCCTTGCAAGACATCACAAACCAGAATCTGCATAAGGTAGCAACAACTTAGTGCATGTTTTAAACCTGCCACATAAGCAGCCATAGGATAGGGAGTGGATCTGGAAACTCATGTAAATATCAGGGGAATCGAACCCACTTAGCAAAGGCAAGGGGAAAACCTAAAATAACCTGAGAACAGCCACAGGAGCAGAACCTATATGGCTCGGTTCATTTCATCTATTCTTAAGGGGCATACCCTAACCAAACCAAGGGAGGGTTGTGACTAAAATGGTCTCTATGCAAACTGATAGGCTAGGGAAACCTCTAGGAGAAACTGTGAATGCCCCTCAAGGTTACAGTTGCAGCAAAACAAGCCTAAATTTTAACTAATAGAAAGTATATATCCATAGGCATCGGTTTATCAGAGTTTAGGCCCCAATTCTGATAAATCTGTTCCAGAATCACCTGGCCAATGCAAGAAGTAGATCATTTTAGGCCAGCCATGGAGGTTGGTTCACTGTAACTTGCTTCTATTTAATTGAATCATTAGACATATAAGAAATAAATTCCCATAAAACCAATCTCGATTGGTTTAAGTTGGGTTTGTTTTCCAGAATTGGTTTGTCCCAATTTGGCAGGTTTAAGGGTTGCTACAGATGGTGTTTTGATTTAACACGTAGCCTTAAGATTGGAGGTCTAGTTGGGTTTCAGGTCCTCAAAGTTGGTTCTGATATAGATTCTAGAAATGACACATAGGTCTCTAAGCCAAACCTGGGGAATGGGTCCAGAAATTATCTTCTATTTTCTCCAGCCAAGTTTCCTCGATTTACTACTGTTGTGACAGATCCCTAGGCTTTGGTTTGATAATTGAACAGGTCCCCCATTCCTAAAGTATGACCGTGGGAAGCTGATACGACATTAAATTTAGTTAGTGAAAGAATAGCAGCAGGCTTTCAATATTATTTTACAGATATAATATCTTGGGTGAATTTGAAGGGCTAAGAAAAGTCACGGATCCAAATAACGTAGAATGTATTATCGTTATACTTTTTTTCTCATTTCAATCTTCCGATCTAAATTCTGATTTTATTAAGCCTTTTGTCTCAAATCTCTTTTTCATTTACTCTTTAATTCAAAACGTCTGTTTTTAATTTTCCAAAATTCATGCAAACGGGTTCTAACGCGAACGAGTAGCGTTCTCTACCGTGTCGTGTTTTAATTCGTGTGGGATCCAAATACGGCTTACGACGATTTAGGATCTCGCAAACATGAATTTCTGAAAACCATCACTTTCAAGGAAATCTTATAAAAAACGTCTGTTTTTTTTTTACTTTCCGAAATTCGTGCAAACAGGTTCTAACGCGAACGAGTAGCGTTCTCTACCGTGTCGTGTTTTAATTCGTGTGGGATCCAAATACGGCTTACGACGATTTAGGATCTCGCAAACATGAATTTCTGAAAACCATCACTTTCAAGGAAATCTTATAAAAAACGTCTGTTTTTTTTTACTTTCTGAAATTCGTGCAAACGGGTTCTAACGCGAACGAGTAGCGTTCTCTACCGTGTCGTGTTTTAATTCGTGTGGGATCCAAATACGGCTTACGACGATTTAGGATCTCGCAAACATGAATTTCTGAAAACCATCACTTTCAAGAAAATCTTATAAAAAACGTCTGTTTTTTTTTTACTTTCCGAAATTCGTGCAAACGGGTTCTAACGCGAACGAGTAGCGTTCTCTACCGTGTCGTGTTTTAATTCGTGTGGGATCCAAATACGGCTTACGACGATTAAGGATCTTGCAAGCATGGTTTTTTGGAAACCTCCATCTTCAATAAATTCCTATAAAAGCGTTTGTTTTTTTACCTAAAATCACCATGTATTCTTTTAGAGATCAAGTCTCTTAACCAGAACTACGTAGCCTTGAGTTTCCCATTGCACCCGGGAATACGTAGGAGCAGGATCAAGTCCTGTCAGGCTATTTTCCATGAACCTATTTATTTTTTATTTTCTATTTTCTATTCTATTTTAAGGGATCAAATAGTTTTCAAAATATCACACATTCAGTTTAAGGGTACCGTTCCTTGGAACGGGCGAGTAGGGTGCCTAATACCTTCCTTACTCATAACCGACTCCCGAACCTAGATTTTCTTCCACAAGTTAGGGTTTTTCCAAATGTTTTTCCTTAAAAATAAAATTTGGTGGCGGCTCCACAATCAAAATCAAAATTCTTTCAAGATTTGTAACGAGTTCGTCGTCTCGTCGTAATTACGGTTATGACAGTTAGTTTGTTAGTTAAGCATATTTACAAATTTTCTATTCTCAATCTTATATATAAGTAATTTTGCATAAAAGTACAATGACATATTTTCTTACACTCATATATAAAATCAAAAATTTCTTTTTTGATCTCTTTTCTCTCTTATTTTACATTTCATACTTAGTATTCATAAAAATGAGTTAGTATAATGTTAAAAAATAAGACACCAAATATAGTTTTATTAGATCTTGAGACATAAATATATATATTTTCATATACAAATACTTATATAATGTGTAAATTATAATATTACAAAAATATATATATTTAATAGAAATTATTTTTTAATTCTTAAAAAAAATATTTTATTGATGGTTATTAACATTTTAGAAATTTTATAATTGTCTTGGCATAACGACAAAATTTGGAAGCTTAGTTGCTTAAAAATTTTATTTCAAGCTAAAATTTTATTAGAATTTTTAATTTTACGTGCTATATGTAAATAACACCTTTTTGTTGGGTAGCCAAAGGTATCCATCAAAAGAATGAAAAAGTATAAAAGATTATTCATATTCTTTGAAAAATCTCATAAGATGAAAGAAAAAAAAAACATAAAAAATTAACATAATTTAACATCATCTATCTACATATACAAAATACCTCGAAAGCAATTTTTGCAAATTCTTCTTTATAATTTAAAAAAAAAATTATAAATTATCCTTCACAATTTTTTAACTAACAAAATCTTAAACTCTTTCATAATTCACAATTACAAAAGTTTCAAATATACTTAAAAGATTATATTATTTTGATGATAAAATTTATACAAAATTTTTATATTATAAAAATTTTCTATCTTTTACTTTTTTAAATTAATTGATACAAAATTTAGATTAATAATTAATTTTTTAATGTATTTTTAATTATTAGTTGAGTTCTATTAAAAATTATGAGTGTGGTTCATTAAACTAGAAATGTAATTTATATAAAGTTTTTAATTTTAATTAATAAAAAAATATTCTTAAAATTATGTTATAAAAAATATATTATATGAGAATTCGCGTTTAGTAAATACAAAATTTTTATCGATCTACGGAGTGCTCACAAATCTATAAATTTTTTATTGATATTATGAGAATAAGTTTTTTTTCGTCTTATCTTAATAAATTTTAGGATTACATGTATAACATAAACTTTCTTATAATGATAAACTTATTAAATTTAATTAAGCTATTATCTAAAAATATATTTTAATAAATTTCATCTATATGTAATAATTAAAATTTATTAAATAAATACTTGATTTAACCGCTTATCATTCTACATCCTATATAAAGGGGAGAATGAAAGATTAAAGTCTCAGAATCATTATAAACCTAAATACAAAATGAGTGTTCCAACTGTGCTAGTTTTACCATATCCAGCACAAGGACATGTGAATCCTTTGATGACCCTCTCACAAAAGTTTGTTGAAAATGGATGCAAAGTCATTTTTGTGAACTCAGACTTCAACCATAAGAGAGTGGTGAGTTCCATGGTTGAGCAACTCGATAGAATCGATGACTCACTATTGAAGATGGTGTCAATCCCAGATGGTTTAGGAGCTGATGATGATAGAAACGATTTGGGAAAGCTATGTGATTCTATGCTAAGCAGCATGCCTTGTACACTTGAGAAACTCATAGAGGATATTCACATCAACACTGAGAATAGAATCAGCTTCATTGTTGCAGATTTGTGTATGGGTTGGGCAATTTATGTTGGAAATAAATTGGGAATCAAAGGAGCTATAATCTGGCCTGCATCAGCAGCTGTGTGTGCCCTGTTATACAGCATCCCCAAGCTTATTGATGATGGTATCATGGATTCTGAGGGTGGTAAGAATCTCATACTTCACTTTTGGTTCTGTTTGCTTTTGAAAAATGAAAACGCCATTGACTGAGGAAGCAAGCAAATGAATTTAATGAGTTTTTTTTTTTTGTTTGGAATGAAAAATTAATTACTTTACAATTTTAATGTAAAATTAATTCTTATATTGTAATCTTATCCTTAAGGTAATTATTTTGTAGAAGAAAAATTAAAATGAAAGGGAAATTATACAGAGTATAATAAAAATTAAATAATATTTTTTTATAAAAATAAGATAAATATGTTTCTTGCCAAAACTTTAAACCACTATTATTTTGAAATAGAAGAGATACTTTATTTTTCAATAACCAATAAATTTGTCTATTTTATCATTATATATTGGAAATAAATATTTTTATTTCATAATTTTATATAATCATATCATGCAAAAGTTTTTACTATCTTTTCAAAAATAGAAATCTAATAGATGACTCCTTAATGAGGTTCTTACAACTTCATCAAAGAGAGATAATACAAAATTTACATAAAAACATCATACAATCTAAAACTTAACATGGTTTGGCCATTTTTTTCATTACACATCATTACCAATGATTTGCTTTTGTCTGATTTTTGCACAACATTCACCATAAACAAAATTCATTTAGCTAACAAGTAAAACTGTTAAGTGTTAGAAAAGCTTTAGTTCGTATAGATTTTGTCTAAAAAAATAAATCTATTAATGTATTTTTTGAAAGTTTACACTAATAGATAATATTTTGTTCTAATATTTATATTTTGATAGTATATATTAATATTTTGTATTAAAAAAATACATCATACTATTAGTATAAGCTCATAAAATTTATATTAATAATTACTTTTATTAGAAAATTTATATTAATAAAAGTTAATCTAACATAAAACTATTAGTAATAACAATTTATATGTAGATTGTCATGCACATATTATTCCAATTTTTTTAATAGACATAAAATAAGTGGAACTCTGTTAGGATTTGTTGAAATGATCAAAGAATAACAGATAAAATTTTTACATGACAAAATCTTATGAAAATTATCAAGAAATAATTTATTCCCATATATTACTAACTAATATTTTTGTTTTTCATTGAAGGGCTAACTTTAACTGGTAAAAAGACAATTCAAATATCACCAAATATGCCTGAGATGGACACAGAAGGCTTTTTTTGGTTGAATATGGCTGGTACAACAAATGGTAAGGTATTGTTAAATTATTTGGTGCACTGTACAAAAAGTTTAAATTTGGCACAATGGTGGCTTTGCAACACAACATATGAACTTGAACCTGGGCCACTATCCTTTATTCCAAATCTCCTCCCTATTGGCCCATTGTTGAAAAGTTATGACAATACAAATCCAAAGTCAATTGGGCAATTTTGGGAAGAAGATATGTCCTGCATTCAATGGCTTGACGAGCAACCTCATCACTCTGTCTTGTATGTTGCATTTGGTAGTTTTACTCTTTTAGATCAAAACCAATTTAATGAACTAGCTCTTGCACTTGACCTCATCAATAGACCTTTTCTTTGGGTTGTGCGTCAAGATCCCAATTGCACTAATAAAATGGCATACCCAAATGAATTTTTGGGGAGTCAAGGAAAAATAGTTGGATGGGCTCCTCAACAAAAGGTGCTAAGCCACCCTTCCATTGCATGCTTTGTTAGCCATTGTGGTTGGAATTCTACCATGGAAGGTTTGTCTAATGGGGTGCCCTTCTTGTGTTGGCCATATTTTGGAGACCAAATTTATAACAAAACATATATTTGTGATGAGTTGAAGGTTGGGATAGGATTTGAGTCAGATAAAAATGGACTTGTGTCACGCAAGGAATTCAAAATGAAAGTGGATCAACTCCTTAATGATGAGAACATCAAATCAAGGTCTCTAGTGTTGAAGGAAAAGGTCATGAACAACATTACAGAAGGAGGTCAATCTTCAAATAACCTCAAAAGGTTTGTCAAATGGCTTAAAAAATAAGAAATTCCATCTTGTGTATTTACAACTTATTTTGATGTAAGAACTAATACTAATGTCATTGTTGACCAATTAGTGGGAGTAAGTTTGTTTCCAAAACTAAAGATTAGTAGGTTTTTCGCTTAGTTAAAAATTTGATTGTGTGGGAACTTTCTTTTTTGTTCAGATGCTTAATTTAGTTTGAAGATTTAATTATTTTTCTTTAGTAAATGGACAAGTTAAATTCTAGTTATGGATTGTTCCACACCAAAATCATTTGTGAACATTTCCTTATAGAAATTATTCCTCAACAAATTTCAACATAAAACCTATTATTTTATGAAAATATATTGCCCATTTTTTTTATGTCTTACATTTTTCCTTTAAAATGAATTATCACTAAAAATATTTCTTGAGAATAAAAATCCATAAAAAATAACTTTTTGGAGGAAATCTTCCAAAAGTCAACAAATTTCTGATAGTGACATCATCCTTGGATCACATTGCAACGTGCGCCTGCATACTTGAGAAATTGGAGTCCCATTGAAACGTGCAATTGTGACCATTGGAGTTCAAATTAGGGATAAATAGTTGCTACAAAAATTCAACATAAGGAGCCAAATATATATATTTGTGTTGAATGGGAACGTTTCACCAATGGTCCCAACCACTTCAATAATTTAAGGTGGATTTACATACTTGGTATCCACTTCAATATAATATTATAAATCATATACTATAATTCTGACTCTTCATTTTTAAATAAGAATATTTTTTAAAAAATATTTTTATTAAGTTACTGAATTTTTTAATATTTTTTATTTTTATGTATAATTTTGTTTTTTAAATACATTTTTTTTAATTTTATTGTTAATTTGATTTAAAAATTAAATGATATATTATATCAAATTAAAAATATTTTTTTAAAAATAAACTAATTTTGAGAATATTGTAACACTAAATAATATTAATTTTAATTTTAATACATAATATTAATAAATATTATCTGTGTTGATTTAAATAAATTTTTCAATAATTTTTATTCAATTTTAAGAATTTTACCTATTTAATTTAATATTTCATAACATTCATCATAAATATTAAAATCTCTATTTTAAAATACTTATATCAATACATCGACAACTTACAAATTTTATTGGTTGGAATTGATGATGAGAATCAAGTCTAGAATGTTTCTCATCATAGTGCGATTGAAAAAGCTTTTTTGTCATCCATACAATATAGAAATACCAATCCACCATATGTGCTCTATCCAAATAACTTACCATAAACTGCAAAATATCTCACCGTCCACTTAAAATTGCTTTCAGAACTCTACGATTGAAAATGAGATGATGTATGTCAGAACTCTACGATTCTTAAGATCATCAATTAAAGGTTGTAAGGTGACTTCCATTTTTACACCTAATGAAATGGTTTGTGTATAAGATAACTTAAAAATTAATAAGATTTGGTGGTGCACATTTTAGGAGAAACATAACAAGCATAACAACATCATTTTCATTTCAATCATATTCACACCCAATGTTTTATATTTCTATTATACCTTTAAGAATAATACTTTAACCCTATTAATAAAGAGAACTATTAGCAACATATAATCTTATATATTAGTTGAATTTATTAAAAATTGTGAGTAACGCTTGTTAAATTAGGAATGAAAATAAATTTTAATAAACTTTAATCAATAATAA
The DNA here is from genome assembly GCA_037954105.1 of Canavalia gladiata. Lineage (NCBI taxonomy): Eukaryota > Viridiplantae > Streptophyta > Magnoliopsida > Fabales > Fabaceae > Canavalia > Canavalia gladiata. The sequence continues at coordinate 44,729,641 of CM075665.1, forward strand.
AAAATATATTTAATTAAAAAGATATGTTATAAAAATATATTATTAACAATTCTTATTCAGCAATATAATAATCTATGAAAATAAGTTTTTTCATCTTATTTTCATAAATTTTATATTTAAATATATGACATAAATCTGGTATAATAAAATATTTACTAAATTTAATTAAATTGTTATGTAAATACATTCTAATAAATATCTTCATAAAATAATTAAAATTTATTAAATAAAGACTTAGTTATCCCAGTACATCCTATATATAGGGACAATGAAACAGTAGAGCCTCAGAAACAATAGACAGACACTGAAATACAAAATAGAAAATGAGTGTTCCAAGTGTGCTGGTTATACCATTTCCAGCACAAGGACATGTGAATCCTTTGATGACCCTCTCACTAAAGTTGGTTGAAAATGGATGCAAAGTCATTTTTGTGAACACAGATTTCAACCATAAGAGAGTTGTGAGTTCCATGTTTGATCAACTCCATAGAATCGATGACTCACTATTGAAGATGGTGTCAATCCCAGATGGTTTAGGAGCTGATGATGATAGAAACGATTTGGGAAAGCTATGTGATTCTATGCTAAGCAGCATGCCTTGTACACTTGAGAAACTCAGAGGATATTCACATCAACACTGAGAATAGAATCAGCTTCATTGTTGCAGATTTGTGTATGGGTTGGGCCATTTATGTTGGAAATAAATTGGGAATCAAAGGAGCTATAATCTGGCCTGCATCAGCTTCTCTGTTTGTTCTGTTATACAGTCTCCCCAAGCTCATTGATGATGGCATCATAGATTCTGATGGTGGTAAGAATCTCATACTTTGCTATTCTATTTACTTTTGAAAAATGAAAAGACCATTTACTGAGGAAGCAGGCAAATGAACTTAATGGGTTTGATACTCTATAAATTTTTGAGCAAGAATGAATTAGCAAAAATAAAAAAATAAAAAGATAGAAATATAAGAAATGGAGGAGAAATAAAATGAAAAAATATATTGTTTAGATAAATAGGAATAACAAAAAAAAATTTATTTAAATGAGTAAATAAAAAGAATAAGAAAATAATTTTTTTTATAATAATAGATTATTTAATCCAAAAAGTTTAAAATTGTTTACTCTAATAAAGTTTTTTAATTTTTATTATATTCTTTTATTTTAAAGGACTTCTTTAAATGGATTTCGAAAAAAAAAATCATACACCCATTCTTTTATAGAATAAAATAATTATGCATATTTTCTTCTTTTCAAAAATATTCTCCTAAATTCACCCCGGCTAAATGTAGGTTCCCAAATGAAAATATGAGAGATTGGTGTGCTGTAAGAAATACTTTCAGATTATCATTAAATTAAAAAATCTTAAATCAAATATGTAAGATCTTAGATTAATTTAAAATTATTTAATGTGTCATTATTATACATGAATATAATAACCATTTGATTATATTGTTGGTCAATTTTTATAAGATTTCATACGTATAATTTATTATTTAATGATTGTCCAATAATTTTTGATAAAAAATGTTACATTATGGGTATAAGTCGTAATATCTATATTCATAATTAAATATAACTTTTTTAAAGAAATTATAGTAACAACATTTAATCCAACGCAAAATTACTGGTTAATAACAATTAGCTTGTGGTGATTGTCAGGCATATATTGTGCCCATCTTTTTTAATAGACATAAAAAAAGTGCAGCCATATTGTTTGAAAAATTTATCAAGAATAACATAGATAAAATTTTCACATAACAAAATCTTATGAAAATGATTGAAATGGTTTATTTCCGTATATTACTCATATTATTAATTTGTTTTTTATTGCAGGATTAACGTTAACCGCCAAAAAGACAATTCAAATATCACCAAATATGCCTGAGATGGACCCAAAAGGCTTTTTTTGGTTGAATATGGGTAAAACAATAAATGGTAAGGAGTTGATTAGTTATTTGGGACACTGTACACAAAGTTTATATTTGACACAATGGTGGCTTTGCAACACTACATATGAACTTGAACCTGGGCCACTATCTTTTTTTCCAAATATCCTCTCAATTGGTCCATTGTTAAGAAGTGATTATGACAATACAAGTGCAACTACAAAATCAATTGGACAATTTTGGGAAGAGGATTTATCCTGCCTTAGTTGGCTTGACCAACAACCTCATCATTCTGTCTTGTATGTTGCATTTGGTAGTTTTACTCTTTTTGACCAAAACCAATTTAATGAACTAGCTCTTGCACTTGACCTCATCAATAGACCTTTTCTTTGGGTTGTGCGTCAAGATCCCAATTGTACTAATGAAATGGAATACCCAAATGAATTTTTGGGGAGTCAAGGTAAGATAGTTGGATGGGCTCCTCAACAAAAGGTGCTAAGCCACCCTTCCATTGCATGCTTTGTTAGCCATTGTGGTTGGAATTCTACCATGGAAGGTTTGTCTAATGGGGTGCCCTTCTTGTGTTGGCCATATTTTGGAGATCAAATTTATAACAAAACATATATTTGTGATGACTTGAAGGTTGGGCTAGGATTTGACTTGGATAAAAATGGACTTGTGTCACGCAATGAGTTCAAAATGAAAGTGGACCAACTCCTTAATGATGAGAACATCAAATCAAGGTCCCTAGTGTTGAAGGAAAAGGTCATGAACAACGTTACAGAAGGAGGTCAATCTTCAAAGAACCTCAAAAGGTTTGTCAAGTGGCTTAAAGAATAAGAAATTCCATCTTGTGGATTTATAAGTTATGCTAGTTTATGTAAGAAATAAGACTAATGTAATTGTTGAATAAGTGAGTAAGTTCGTTTCTATAACTAAAGATGCCCGTGAACAACACGGAAAAAAATTAGTAGGCTTTTCGTGTAGTTAAAAATTTGATTGTGTGAGGATTTTGTTTTTTGTTCAAATGCTTTAATAAGTTTGAAATTTTAATTATTTCTCTTTAATAAATGAACAATAAGTTAAATTCTACTTATGGATTTTTGTACACCAAAATCATTTGTGAATATTCCCCTCAAAAAAATTATTCCTCAACAAATTTCCATATAAAATCCATTGTTTTATGAGAAATATATTTGCCAAATTCTTTTTAATTTCTTACAATTTTTTTCTTAAAAATGAATTATCTGTAAAACTATTCTTTAGAATAATTTTTTTAAAAAAAAATTAATCCTCATATTCCTATGTATAAAAAGTATTATTTAATAATCTATTTTCTTCATTCAATGGTTGACATTTTTTTTAAAGAAAAAATAAATTCAATAACATATGTCTAGATATAAATAAAAATAGGTTAACATACATCTTAATGACAACTTTTTTCAAAATAAATTGATGGAAAATCTTCTAAAATATTTATGATAGTAAAATCGTATTTAATCATATTATACAACTGAAAACAACTATCAATAAAGAAGTGTAATTATTCTACCACCGGTGTACGTATCTGTTTTTATCTTAATCTTTTGGTAACTTCTAATTTTTTTATAATTTTTTAAAAATAGTTTATGACATTTTTAAATTAATAATAATTATTTGTAATAATTAATAAATTATTAAAAATTTAAAACTAAATACAAGTAAATAAACAATATTTTACGTATGAATAATAATCTTTACTCGTATCCATACAAATAACGTACAAATGTATGCTTGTTCTAATTTTTAAAATATATTTTTATTATTACCGGTTGTTTCTGAATAATACAATGTTATTAAATTAATAAAAATTTTATTAAATTAAAGATTGATTTAAAATAATATTAATATTAATAATATTATTAAAATAAGATATTATGTATATTATATTTTATTTAATAGTAATAATTATTATATATTTTAGTGATTATATAATATATAAATTTCTTGATATGTATATATGTAAATTTTTCTTTTGCTAATTTTTTTATTGTAAGAAGTAATTTTTTTAACATGTAAAACACTCGTTCTCTTATTTTTAATATGGATTTATCCTTACTTGTATGATATACTAATTAATATAATAAATAATAAAAAATATGGATAGATTTCATGATGATGACAATACGATATAAATGAAATGATGTACTAGTATATTGATTAATTTTTTAAAAATAACAAAATGATATAACTTTTATATTTAATATATGAATTATATTGATTTGATTGTAAGATGCTAAAGCATTGTACCAACTTGTTTTGAATTTTTGATTGAAAAAGTGAATACTACATTTTCTTAAGAGCAATCATTTTCACTTTTGAAATATTTGAATCAATATGCATGTTAATTACAACTATCTTTTCATGCTTGTTTATTTAGCTATCATTTCTTTCAATCTAGGTTATTTATGTTCTCCTTTTTTCTTATACGAGATATTAACTTTTTATCATCTATAAAAAACTATGAGATTTCATTAAGAAATTTTTAAAAATATTTATATAAAAGATATAAGTGAATAAGTATCATTTATTACATTCCACTAATTTTAAGAAATTATTTTGTCATCACTTAATTAACAAAAAAAAATAGAAACTTATTATGTTACTATTATATGATGATATTATATTAAATATTAATTTATGAATTTACCTTTTATTTGTTATAAATTATGGAGTGTTTGTAAAGCTTATAAATATATTTATTTAGTTATAATGTTGAAATTAAATATTAGATTATGCAAAAAAAAAATTAAAGATTTTATTAAATTATATGAAAAAAAAAAAGGTTTTTCTATATATAGATGAGATCTGAAGATGATCATACTCTACTTTACTCAATTTAATTTGGAGAAAATTTATATTGTGATTGTATAGAAGAGTAATGAGATATTTGAATTTTTCTTAGCATGCTATTCTTATAATAATGTTTATAGAAATTAAGATATAAATGATATTATGATTATATCAAAATTTTGGAAAAAATCATGCAGCATGAGTACAGTAATATATTTATTATATGATATGATTTATGCATTATGTAGTAAGATGGATTCTAATTTTACATAATTTATTATCTATGACATATTTATATACATGCCAAAAATTTAAAAAGTCATGAGATAATTGAGTTTATTACATATCCATGAAACAAATGATATTTTCAATTACTTTTGAAATCATTAAGAAGTACGAGGGTTTCATAATGTTACAAAATCATAATAGAAATCTCTCAGAAGTTAGAATTATATTATTGAAAATTCCTTATAATATTGGCACGTAAGAAAAAAAATATATTAATGATCTTATTATATAATATGAGTATAGAAATCTTTTTGAGAAGATCAATTAATATTACAATTTCATTGTAAAAAATATTTTTATTATGCTTATGATACTCGTTAAATATTGGAGGGATACCATCAACTATGGTTTTAATAAATTTTTCATTATATTAGAATAATATAGTGATGACCAATAAATTTGATTTGTACTAGAATAAATCACAGATAAATTTATTTTAGTCTCAAAAGAAGTATAGTGATTTGGATTTTTCAAATAAATAATAAAATATATTAAGAAGATCAAGTTGTTATTATTCACTTGAGAGAGAATTTGAAGATGGATACTAAGAAAATATTCTAAGTAAACGTATAAATATATTGTGATTACTGGTTAGCAATAACAAAACGATAAATATAAACTAAGATATGATCATATACGTCAAAGTCTTGTGAATGATTACTAAACGAGTGTAGATCTTAATTAATGTAAGGTCAAAAATTAATTTGATTGTATTTTTCATAAAGCAAAAACTTAGTAAATAACATCGGAAGGAACGAAGGTTTAGTAAAATAAAATTAAAAATAATAAGAACTCAACTCTTATGATTGGAGATCCCACAAACAAAGTTTATATGAATAATAATAAGTCATTGTTGATCCTTCTAGCACAATTAATTTTTTTCATTCCAGTGGTGTAGAATGCTAGTGCAATGAACGAGATGTTAAGTTTAAGTCTTATAATGACTATCATATTGCTAATTATGGTAGTGTCTAAAATGTATAATAGACTTGATAAAGTCAACTACATAAGTTTTAACTAGACTCGCTTGCATGATATTGAAGCACATTCTCTAGAACACTCATCAATTAGAACAAACTTGCATGATCTATTTGCGCAAAACCAACAAAAATTACAAGAATTATAGAGGTGTAATGTGATAAATAAACCTCTAATTTGCACCAAAGTGTTTTTTATGTATAAATGTTCTGTTTCAGCAAAATATTGTAAGTTAAATTTTTCTACCTAAAATATATGATTCATAGTAAAAAAAAACACTAGTTTTAATTCATTACATTTGTAACGTGACTCCAACAAAACTTATTTTTTATACACTATTTTATTAAAAAAAATTTAAATTTTTTTTGAAATATATGAGATTATTATAAAAATATATATATATTTAAAAATATTTTAAATTTTAAAATAAATTATTATTATTATTATTATTTTAATATTTAATAAATTTTATAATTTACTATCTACCTATTTTAATTTATGATAATCACTCTTAATTAATAGTTTTAAACAATATTTTTATTACACAAATTAAAATTAAAATTTATTATTATTATTATTATTACCAGATTGAAAATCTTCTATTACTGATTTTTAATCTTGATTTTTTATTTAAATGTATTTATATACATTAAATTTGATTAGTTGTTAATTTCAAATGTATTTAATTTTTTTTGAATTTTAAAATTTAAATCAATTTAACTAAATGTTTTAAATTAATATTTAATTATATTTATCGGCAAATTAAACTTTTGAAAAATTTTACTGTTATATAAATGAGAGTATTCTTTTTATTTTAAAAAATATTGTTTAGATATATTGAAAATTATTAATATTACTGAATTTTCTAATCTATTATTCTTGTTAATTTTATTTTTATTTTATTATAAAAGATACTGTTGAATGTTGTGAGATCATGCAACAAATGCACAATTTTTTTATTAAGTTGAGAAGGAAGGACATGTTGAAGGAGCATATTAGAAGAGATGTGTCATTGTTGCGGCAACATTTGGGTTAGGAAAATAACAAAGTAGAAGACGGTTTGGAATCTATTTGGATTATACGAAAAATAAGAAGAAAGAAAGAAAGAGAGAAAGAGAAAAAAAAAAGAACGAAAAAGAAAAAAAATAATAAAATAAAATTATTTGGATTTTAAAAAAAACTTTATTATTTAGATAAATAAAAAAAATAAAATATATTAATAGTATAAAATTTAATTTTTTATTATTTTTTATTTTTAAAATATATAATAATTTAAAATTAAAAAAACAAAAAATATAAGTTTATTTTCTATTTTTTTATCGATTAAAAAAAACTAAAATTATTGAGACCTACAAAAAATTATTCATTATCTTTTATTTTTATGCATAAATAGTATGTTTTTTTCTCCTTCCTGGATAAGGACAGCAGTTTACGACAAAGGCTTAAGTCCATATTAGAACCAACATCATGTAAGTACCAAAAGATTTTGGTCTATCTGTTGTCTTTTTTAATATTTGTTTTTTATGTGTAACTTTGAATACAGTGTTTTTAATAGAATAATAACGATTTGACAGGAGCTGTGTAACATATAAATTTATTAGGAAAGAAAGAAAAAGCGACAGAGATATAATTGATGATAATGACAAAAGAAAAGAGACGTAATAAGGGAGGTAAGTGATAAAAAAAATAGGATGGGCATGAGAAGATCATATGCTTATGTCAAATAATTTGTGGACAATATTGCAGCCCAATGGATTATTTTGTTCACATGCATTGCAACAAAGAAAGCAATTCATGTTCATGCTATGCAAAGCATTCCTACATTGAAGTTGGAGAGCAATAATTTTATGGCCAACTGCATAACATTCTTGTTTCATTGGCAACTGAAGAAGGAACAAGGGTATTGCTGCGACCCTTATAAAATGAATTGGAATTTGCATTCCTAAAAAATTTTGTTTATATTTTTACTTTTTAGAATTAAAATTTTCAAATATATATTTTTATTTTAAAATTAAAATTTTAGAATACATTTTTATTTAATTTTAAAAAATAACAAATATATTCTAAAACTTTAATTTTATGTAAAAAAAATACATTCTAAAATTATAATATTGGAAAGAAAAAAATATATTTTAAAATTTTAATTCCAAACTATATGTTAAAAAACTATTCCAAAAAGTAATAACTACATTTTAAAACTTTAATTGGAAAATGAAAAAATACATTCCAGAATTTTAATTCAAAAATGAAAAAAAATACATTTTTAAATCTTAATTTTAAAATATATTTTAAAAATAAAAATTTAACTTTAAAATATAAAAAATATATTCTAAAATTAAAATTCAGAAAATCTACATTTACATATTCACGAAAGTCTAAATTGCAAACAAAATTAAAAAAAAAAAACAAATGGAAGAATGACATGTCATGGTCAAGGATGGACCATTTTTCACGTGGCCCAAGGAAGACATAGCCAACTAGAAAACCAACAAGTTGAAAACATAGAAACATAAAGTATTAATTGTGACCATAAAAGTTTAAACGAGTGCTGACTTGCAAAAATCATTGAAAAAATATCATTGAAAAAATCTTAATCAAATAGCATAACGTGTTATAGTTTATATATATTATATAAATTTTACATGCAAACATTTCCATCAATGCTAATCAACAATAATATATGAATAAATGTTTTAGATGTTCACAAATAGATGATGATTGAGCCAAATTCAAGATGATTCCAACTGCTCAAATTCTTTCAAATTCTTTAGAGGGTCGAGTGGCCACTAGTCGAAAATAAGTTTTTTACATCGGTTATTTGAACGGTATTGAAGCGGACGATATAGAAACTTAGACTTTCTACATCGGTTGTAGAACCGATGTAGAAAGTACACTTTCTACATCGGTTAAAACTTCAACCGATGTAAAAAGTCAGACTTTCTACATCGGTTGTTACTTTAACCGATGTAGAAAGTGTAATTTCTACATCGGTTGTGCCTACAACCGATGTAGAAAGTCTGACTTTTTACATCGGTTATGGTCACAACCGATGTAGAAAGTAACTTTTTACATCGGTTAAGGTCACAACCGAGGTAGAAAGTTTATATTTTTTTTTAAATCTTTTTTTCGTTTAAGGAAATTGCCATTTTATTTATTCGCAATACCTGTGTATATAAACAGAATACCAGGCAGACAATACAGAAATTACAGAGTCTATATAATTAAAATAAATACATCAATGTTTATTATAAAATATAATAAAAACAAACTAAAAATCTAAAAATTCCATGAATTCAACCCAAATTGGCAACCTCAATCAGAAATTCCCCCCAACGTCTCCTGATATCATCAGTTTCTTCATCTAACAGAGGTTGAGGATTGTCAAATATCTACAAGATGTTTTTGATTAAAATTAGTGAACATGTCATGTTATGCATTAAAATTAAATAATTAATTAAAGACAATTGTAATTACCTGGTGCCAAGAGTTAACAATAGAAGCCGAGACAATAAGAAACATATGTCTCATCACATAATATCCACACTCGGTTCCTCCGGGTTGTCTTGGACACTTCAAAAAAATAAAAAGAGTATGAAATATAATTAGAGATGTTGATAAAAGAATATAAAATAATTTAATAACTTTTAATAAAGTACTTACCTTTGGAATTATCCATACAGGCTTTTTAATATGTGATGGATGCGTCCCTTTTAACCGAAGTCGAGCATTCATTGCTCTACAGTAAAATAAAAGGCAAATGAATACCTTTGACAATAACAAGTTATATGAATATAAATACCAAAATCATAAAAACTTACAAATCTATAATGTCATTTATGTCTTTCTTTGGTTTTTGTCAAGCAGAGCATAGAAATACAACTACATTCCGCTTAGGACAAATAATGATTAATTGCCAATGGGCCCTATAAAATATGGATGACAATGAACAAAAATTAGGAATTTAATTGAATTCATGAAATAAAGCAATTAAGTATTGACTTACGATTGAAAATAGGGGGCTAGGTAACAGTCTTTATCAGACTGCAATCTCCTCTAAAGATATTCCTGTATCTCAGCTACCTTGTTCCCAGTTTTCTGCATATGAACTGGGTCCAGGAATCCATAGAGGTGTAAGTTACCTCTTTCAGTGCAGATACGATACAGGTACCTAATATTGCGAATAATTTTCATATGTTAGCTTTTGATAATGAAATAATTCAAGTAAGGTTTAGAAATTTACTTACATCAATCATAATTGTAGAACTGTTACACATAGGAGATCGTTACCCACAACCAACTCCAATATATCCTTCTTAGTAATATAGAAGGGGATAAGTGTGGGCTTCCCTATGATATCTGCTTCCATTGTTATTTGCAAAGTTTGGTCGCCCAAGTTCATGGCGATACCAAATAGACGTGTGAGCAAATCAACCTCATATTTCTTTGCAGGAGGCTCAGGAAGATCTGCTGTAGCATTTAAATCAATCTTCTTCCCACGATCTTCCTTATAAACCTACGATAAATTCACAAAATAGTAAGAAATATATATATATATATATAGACACACATAATATATATTAAAAAATTAATAACGTATGCTAAAATTATCTAATACCTGAGGTTGAACTCGCTGCACAAGTCTCCTCGGCCATATAATGAAATGGTTGGGGGCTTGCCCCACGACATGAACCTCCTGAGTAGGGACAGGAACAGGAGCATCTGCATCTTCAACCCGTTCAACCACCACTCTAACATGATCATCATCAATTTGCTGGTGATGGATGGTTGAACCCAAGGTGTAGACTTTCCCAATTGCTACCAGACGATATGGATCATCAACATATAACTCATAATCGTCTGTACCTGCATTCACATCCTCTTCTCCCTGTAGTTGGTCCTCTGTCGGAGCACAACTTCCATTTGTGCTCACGCGCCTAGGAGAAGGTGATGGATGGTGACCCTGTGTCTGTGTTTGGGAAAGTCCCAAAGATGCAAGCTCATGCCTAAGCTCTTGCCTAAGCTCCTGTCTGAGCTCTTCTCGAAGTTCTTGCCGCAGTTCTTGTCTCATGTCTTCACGCATGGCGTCCAACTCATCTCTAGACACCAAACCTTCTTTGGATGTATGTCTAGAAGACAATCCAAAGTACTGTCTAAGGCCAACACCTCGGCCAACTGCACGAACACGTCCTGGATGCTCCGGTTGGCCAATAGTTGTACTTAAGATGTCCTCCCGGCCAGTTGGAACAAAGACTCCTTGTGAGCTTTGTTCAACCAAAGAATCCTACAAAACAAAAAATGATCGTTATCAGTAATGTAAATGTTTAAAGATAAATAAAATGAAAATTTACAAAATTGTGTGATTACTTACAATCTTCTCAGCAACAATGCGAGAAGGTTCTGATGTGTACTCTCCAGTTGCCTTTTGGCGTGCCCTTTTCCATTTCTCATGGCGTGAAGGTGGAGAGGGTGGAGAGAGAAGTGTAGAGGGGTCTACTTCAGATGATTGCTGACGTTCTTTCGACTTCTGGTCCATCAGCCTCTCCTGAAGCAACTCATAACCCCCACGAGATAATCTGTGGGGGTAAAAGTTCTTAGCAGAAATTTGTTGAGCCTTCTTTCTTTTCTCCTGTTATAAGAAAGCAAATCATTTAATCATAATATTGCTTATATTAGTCAATTAAAAAAATAAAATATTAGAAAGATACATACAACGAATGCAGGATCGATTCGAGACTCAACAAATCTCTGCCAAGTGTCTTGATCAAGGAACTGGTACTCCTCACAAGGAGACACATCCTTGAGTGACCCATATATATATATTTGCTAGTGAGATGTGTCTTGAAGCCCCTCCAGCGCTCACCAGCAAATGAAAGCCACTTCCTCTTCAGGAAGTTAGTTTTTGGTACGTCATATGTAAGCTACATAAACAAAGATGTAATTGGTTAGTGAATGATAAATTTATGGAAAAACTTAAAGCTTTAAAGTTAAATACCATGATAGTCTCCCAATTTTGATCCTTGACTCGCATCTCAACATCATCCCAATCCTTCTTCAAAATAATGGCCTTGCTTCGTCCAAGGAGGGCCACATAACTCTTAAACTTTGTCTTGTTTGGCCCTAATGGATTCCCAGTGGCCTGATCAAACTGTATGGGAATCCTTTGCTCACCGCTTCGACTAAGGGTTAACTCCATTAACCGTGTGGCTCGTCTTCCCTTCTTTTACCGAGAAGAAGGGTTCTCAAACCCACTTTGTGAAGGAGAAACCTCTGAAGGATCAGCCATGTATCTGTTAAAAGCAGAGAAAACAAATATGAAAAAATTATTGAATAGAAACAATAAATACAATTCATATTAACATTGCAAATTGCAACCTTAACAGAAGCAGTAACAGAAACAGAAACAGGCAAAACAGAGACTAGACTAAGACTAAGACAAAACAGAAACAGGCAAAACAGAGACCTAAACAAGCAAAGGCTAGACTAAGACTAATACAAAACAGAAACAGGCAAAACAGAGACCTAAACAAGCAAAGGCTATAGCTATCTACCTCATATATATTAACAGACAAACCAAAGGCTAGACTAAGACTAATACAAAACAGAAACAGGCAAAACAGAGACCTAAACAAGCAAAGGCTATAACTATCTACCTCATATATATTAACAGGCAAACCAAAGGCTAGACTAAGACTAAGACAAAACAGAAACAGGCAAAAACAGATACCTAAACAAGCAAAGGCTATAACTATCTACCTCATATATATTAACAGGCAAAACAAAGGCTAGACTAAGCAAAGGCTATGGCTAACAACTAACAACTAATGCAGAAAGAGAAACAGGAAACAGAGACCTAAACGACGTTGTAACGACGTACCGGTGTAGACGACGACGACGACGGCGCAGACGAAGATGACAACGGCGTAGACGAAGACGACGACGGCGACTTTGAGCACGACGGCGGCTTTGAGAACGACAGAAGCTTTGGCAGCTTAGAGGAAATGAGTTAGGGCAGGAATCAAGTGTTTACAGTTATGAGGACGACAACGGTCGTATCGGGTATATAACAGACTTTCTACGTCGGTTGTTTCAGAGAACCGACGTAAAAAGTACTTTCTACATCGGTTACACTACCCAACCGATGTAGAAAGTCTTACTTTCTACATCGGTTGATTGATAACCGATGTAGAAAGTAACTTTTTACATCGGTTATAAAGCAACCGATGTAGAAAGTTTAAATTTTTTTACAAAAATGTCACCGGCTGTTTTTCTACATCGGTTATAAAGAAACCGATGTAGAAAGTGTCAAATTTATTTACAAAAATGTCACCGCCTTTTTTTTACATCAGTTGGCGAATAACCGATGTAAAATCCTGTTATAAAAAGTTATTTTTGCACTAGTGGACCAATCTAAAGTTTAATATATCTTCAAGTTACTAAAGTTTTTAAAAAGAAAAATTACATTTATATTCTTTTTATTCATGAAAAAACATTTTACATTTTACATTTTTTCTATTTTTAATCTTACTTAAATTTATTTTTAATTTATATGAAGATATAAGATCATATATCCTTATTAATTATACAAATTTATATTAATCTTTTTTAATTTTTTATAATATTATATAAATAAAAATATAAAAATAAAAAGAATATACAATATTTTTTAATAAATTTTAAAATTTATCAATGTAATTTATCCTTTTTTAAAGTACAAGAAAGCTCAAATACTCTATGTTAAAATTATTTTATTTAGATATCATGATTGTAACTCTACTACGCTATAAATAAAATGTTTTTCAATATACCATTAAGTATATTTTCTTATATATTATTTCTTTGGTAGGACACATTCTCACTCAATTTTCTGTTCAACTTTGAAGCAAACTCAGTAAACTCAGTGGACCTTTCAACTATGAAATGTGGGATAGATGACTAAATAAAAAATTTAAGGCTTTTCCTCAATTGTTATATGGGTTCAAAAATGTCACTTCATTGTATTAAACAGTATTCCTTTTAAAACTTTTTATCTCTCCATCTATAATTTTCAAAATAAATTCCATCCACCGTCCAGCCATGTTTTATTTAAATTGTATCCTAAGATTATATCGAACTCCTATTAACAAATGTTAATTTTGGTGAGAATAACAATATAAAATATACAGAAGAAAGTGATATTCTTACCATTTTTTAACTTTAATTTACGTAATTCTTTATACTATTTGGATACATTAGGAGATCATAATCAGGGCCAACATTTAATATTTGTTGGTATATATACACTACAAAAGAATTATCATTTTCAAAAGATTTATCTTCAGTTTGACAGGAAGAAAAAAAAGAAAGGTAAAATAAAATTAAATTAAAATTTGAATTAAAAAATAAGAGCAAAAAAAGAAAGAAATTTGTATTTTAAAAAAAATGTTTTTTATTTTTCGTTTAATCTAATAAAATAAAATATAAAGTTATCCTATCCAGTGTTTTCTTCTTTTGATTTTCTTTCCTTCCATTCGTTTAGTCTTCAATAATATTTTTTAACAGAAATTAAATTATTAATATAAATATTATAAATTGATACTAAAAATATAATATATTATTACTAACAAGAAATACTAATAGTATAAAAATATTATTTCATATGATTTATACATCAAATATTAATATAATATATTATATTATTAATATAAATATTCAAAAAAAAATTAACAGTTTAATTTTTTTTTTTATAAAAACAAGAACTTTTCTTATATAAAATAAAAAATAAATTTTAACTATACAATAATATATAAATAACTAAAATTAAAATTAAATCTAGTTAATAATCAAATAATTATTTTAAAATATGAATCCTAATTAGAAACATGATAAAAAGCTTTGGTACTAATTGATTAAAACTTAAAGAACTACACAATAATAGCTAATCATTATAGTTGGATAGCTAGAAACTTAAAAGAATGCCATATTTTAGGCTAAGATTTTGTTCGCTTCCTATATACTCTCGGAAATTCTACACTGATATAGGAAGCAAGCAAATGAAGTTAACAGGGGTTTCCATGCTCTTAAATACCCGTCTAATCAAATAAAAATTTCAAAAGTTGAAAAAAAAAATGAAAAATAAACAAATAATCAAATTTGAAATAAAAATCGATTCAACCTAAATCAATTTTATGTCTAATAGTAATTTTATTTATAAAAAAATTCGTTCATATTATATAACTATATATTTAAAATACTATAATATTTAATTATTTTTTATGGTTATAATAATACTCTTAAAATTACTTTTTATTATCTTTTTATAACATTTCAATGTATTTATTAGTTTTAAATAAATTTAAAATTATTTTTGTCATTCATATTTTTTATTATATAAATTTTATATTTCATATAAAAAAAAAATAGGTTTAGTTGATTAAGAAAGATAAAGGAAACGACGATCATGCTTTTTTTGAATTTGTCAAGGAAACGGCAAGTTCAGGTTTCCCTTTTATTGGGGAAAGGGACTTCTAATAAAAAATAAGTCTTCTATGCCTTTGAAAAATCATGTCCAATGAAAAATTGGATTTTAAATAGTGTTTGAAAATTATTGTAAATAGATTTTGACCGTTCATCTACAAGAAAATAATCAATATTATCAAACTGAATGCATTATCTTTAATATATATTATATTTTTTTATTATGATTTTTCTTGTTCTATTTTATTGCTTGGTTTTTAATTATAGTCTTTTTTATTTACTACTTATAATTTTAATGGCTAATTTAAGTATCTTAAAGTATTTTAAAAGAGGTAGCTAGCTAAGTTGGAGCAAAAAGTCATTAATGACAAGATCTAAAAGAGGGAGCATTATTGATCAATGAAAGTAGACTCTAAAAGTACAAGTCTAGCTCAAAGCTCTTCGCTCATTATAATATCTTCTCTCTCATTTAAACATATACTAAAAGTAATGTTATTAAATAAGTGATTTTGTGTTTTGATGAATGATACGATTATGATAAGATTTTGAATTATGCATACTTTGTTAGAGATTATTTTTTTATACTTGTCATTAGTTTGATATAATGATGAAGGATTAGACTCACATGTATGACATATAATATAAAGATGACTAACTTAACATAATAATAAAAGCATTAAATTTATCTTATAACCATGAATGTTTTATTGACTAGAGATTGATTGAAGGAATGGAGATGAACTTACATACATGCATTATGTTACATCATATTTAAACTTCTCAACATGTTTGTTAGTAATTATTATATGATCTATAATGTGTTAATTACTACTCTTGTCTAGTTTATACTTGTGTTATAGTTTCACTTCCCTATATTGTATTGCTTTGTACGATTTTGTTCCATAGTATGTTTGCAACATGAATCATCCTTATTTTGATGTTGAATTAGATGCAAATGAGAAGAACAACAAGTAGGTCCAATATCTCACAACCACAAGTAGCCACTACTCTAGTATGTTTTGAGTCAAAACTACTATATAAATGATTAATGATTCATCTGCAATCCATCCTTCACATTGATGATGTTGATGAACATCACACTTCCAATTTCTCTACAAGTGTATAGGAGGAGATTCGTCCCTTCATTTTGACACTTGTAATTTCAAAGATCTTTCTTCAATGGAGGATGTTCCAAAAGTTAAAATCATTCATCCTGTATTTGTTCTTTATGATGGGTCTCGAGATCGATAAACTTCAAAGAAGTCTACACTTTGATACCTTCCTCATATCAGGTAAAGTCAAGATGGTAGATCTTTCCACCGTTATAATGACACTTATAATGAGATGATGTAGAGGTAGATTCATATGAAACTACAAATTCTTCTTAACATTATTACGAGGATAGTCTTGTAAAGTCATTTCTACTTCTCATTACTAATGACGAAATGTAAAGAAAATGAATTCTCTATATAGCATCTACTTTGTTTTAAATAATTCTACCATGATATGCATTTTATTTCATTTTCAATGTATATTTATTTTTTTTAGTTTTAAAAACCTAAATTTCTTACATTTTATATATATATATATATATATATATATATATATATATATATATATATATAAAGGAGAGATTAAATTATTTTAAAAATAATTTTAACTAAATTTACTATGTTCAATAACTTTTATAAATGGTTAAATTTTATCAATCTATCTGTTAAATTAACATATTTTATTGTATAGATTATATTTAAAAAAATTTATAAAATTTAAAAATTATTTAATATTTTATTAAAAAATAAAATTAATAAATATTATAAGAGATATTATTCATTAATTTAAATTTTTTTTAAATTTTATAAAATTTTGTAAACAGAATTTATATAATAAAATTTATTAATTTAACGATTGAATAAATAAAATTCAATCATTTATAATAAATATTGAATAAAATAAAATAAACTAAAATTATTAATAAAATAATTGGATCCTCCTTTATTTATTTTTATATATATATAATGAGATTATCTAATATTTATAAAAAAATATAAATATATAATTAGTAAGATTCGATAAAAAATATATATATAAATAATCTACAAGCGAGCGAATGTTAATATAAACTCATTATGTCTAAACTAATAGTTTAATTTTTATATAAAAAACTAAACTAACAACAGATAATATATTATTAAAATGTTAGTATATGATTTTTTTTTCAGTGGTTTTGGGTGAAATTTTCCAATATCACATGGGGTATGAATTTAATTACCCGTTTATTTCTTATTTCAGTACATAAACAATCCCATGTGAAGAGTACCTTCACCGAGTAGCCCAACATAAGAGCATAGCCGTTAGCCTGTGAATCAAAAGAAAATGAACACTCCAAATTTGTTGATCGTCCCATATCCAGCTCAAGGACATGTAAGTTCCTTGATGAACTTCTCACAGAAGTTAGTTGAGAATGATGCAAAATCACTTTTGTGAACACAGACTTCATCCATAAGCGGGTGATGAGTTCAATGGCCAAGCAAGAAAGTCTTCAAGAATCACCAATAAAATTGGTCTCAATCCCAGATGGCTTAGGCCCTGAGAATGACAGAAGCGATTTTGATGAAGTATGTGCTTCTATACTAAGCACCATGCCTGCTATGCTTCAGAAGCTCATAGAAGATATTCATTTGAATGGTGATGATAAAATCACATGTATAGTTGCTGATCTGAATATGGGATGGGCACTGGAAGTTGGGTGTAAGCTAGGAATCAAAGTAGCTTGCTTCTGGACTGCATCAGCAACCATGTTTGCCTTGCAATACAGCATTCCTATGCTTATTGAAGATGTCATCATAGATTCTGATGGTAAGTATATCACTTTTCACTCACCAATTTGTTTGGTTCTGTTTTCTTTAAAAAGCTCTACCACTTGATAGTTTGGTTTTAGAAATAATAGAAATATTTTTTACTTTATTTCTATTTTTAAAGAATTGTACAAACGAGAAAATTAAAAATAAGATTTAATTTTGTTAGTTCACTATTCTTATACAAATCTTTAAATTACAGCATATATGAAAAATATATATATGATAATTTTTGTGAGTTTAATTTTGATTTTTTTTTATCTAAATATTTTCACGTTAACCATCTCTCTTTTTAAAATAAATTATTTAAAGTTAATAACTTTTACTTATGTAACAATTTGTAATTATATAATAATATAAAAAATTTATATTGACAATATATTTAAATCAAATTACTTTGTTCTTATTTGTAAAAACAGAACATGCATACATAAAACCCTCTAACATCTTCATTTTATTTTGCATCTCAGGACTCCCTATTACAAAAAAGACATTTGAGATATCACCAAACATGCCTCCTATGGACACAGAACTCATTTGGTGGACACATGTTTACAAACCAACAATAGAGAAGAAACTATTTAATTATTTGGTGCATTTAACACAAAATTCAAATCTGACAGAGTGGTGGCTTTGCAACACCACACTAGAATTTGAACCTGGACCATTATCCTTTGTTCCTAAGCTTCTACCAGTTGGTCCATTGTTGAGAAGTTATGACAACACAAATGCAACTACAGGATCATTGGGGCAATTGTGGGAAGAAGATCTCTCATGCATAAATTGGTTAGATCAACAACCTCATCATTCTGTCACATATGTTGCCTTTGGTAGTTTCACTGTTTTTGATCAAAACCAATTCAATGAACTAGCTCTTGGGCTTGACCTCACCAATAGATCTTTTCTTTGGGTTGTGCACCAAGATAATAAAATGATATACCCCAATGAATTTAAGGGAAGTAAAGGCAAAATAGTTGGATGGTCACCTCAACAAAAAGTGCTAAGTCACCCTTCCATAGCATGCTTTGTTACCCATTGTGGTTGGAATTCTATCATAGAAGGTTTGTCTAATGGGGTGCCTTTCTTGTGTTGGCCTTATTTTTCTGACCAATTTTATAATAAAAGTTACATTTGTGATGAATTGAAAGTTGGGTTGGGATTGAATTCAGATGAAAATAAACTGGTTTCACGGTGGAAGATTAAGAAACTGGATCAATTGATTAGTGACAAACAAATAAGAACAAAGTGTCAACAACTGAAGGAGATAGGTATGAAGAATGTAGCAGAAGGTGGTGGATCAGCAGAGAATATTAGTAGATTCGTTAAGTGGCTGAAATCTTGAAAGTATAGGGATTGTTTCTGATTATAACCATGTAATGTTAGTCTTTCTCTTTAATGGCTAAGTTAATAATTATGGAATATGGATTTATGTCAATAATGTACTTTAGACTTCAAATTGACACTTTCCTTTCAATTATGTTTAGTAATGAAATCCACGGTATGAAACGTTTATGTACATGAAATTATTTTAATTTTTAATTTTGCTATTCATTATTTTAAAAATAAAAGTTAAAAGTTGATAAATAAACTTTTTTTATTAAAAGTAATATTAAATATTATATTCAACAATAAAAATGTTCTACTTTTGATTCGTTAGAACAACGGTTACCAAAATCCATTAAAAAAAATGAATAGTTTACAAAAACCGTTTTATTTTATTTCATTGTAAAAAAAAATTAAGGGAAGAAAATTTATCTTATCTTGATTGGCAGGATTGGAAAAAATTAAAACTGATTTCAGAAAACTCACTTTGAAGATTCCCATGAAATATTCCATCGAAAATTCAGGCGATTTAAGAGGAATGTAAGGTAGTTTTCAGAGAATCATGAGATCTACCCTTGCCTAGAAGACAAGATCATGATACTGTGTGGAAGGAACTGAAATTCCTAATTAAGGTCATACATGTACCTTCATTATAAAACAAAATGAGATACAGAAGTACCTTGGGTGTTATAGGACCGGGTGTAAGCCCTTGTTTTAGCGTAATTATCCCAGTTCAGAAAGAAAGGCAGGAGGATGGAGATTTTGCGTGGATTATAGGACTTGTTAAATAAAAATCCAATTATTGATGAGTTGTTAGATGAATTGGGAGAGACCATTAATTTTTCTTGAATTGAATCTTAAGTCCAGATACCACTAGATTAGAATGAAGAAAGATGACATTCTTAAGATTGCATTTAGAACGCATGAAGGGCACAACGAATTTGTGATGATATCATTCAGACTAACCAACACCCCTCCTACTTCCCAATCATTGATAAATGAGGTGTTACATCCATATGTTGACGAAGTTTAGACTGGTGTTTTTTTTCATATATACAGTAGGAGTGAAACAAATCATTTAGTTCCTGTCTCCACAATTCTGCAACTATTAAAGGATCATAAGTTGTTTGCTAGCTTGAAGAAATGTAGGTTTGGTCATAAAGAAATAAAGTATTTAGGTCATATAATTCAGATCATAGAATGGCAATAGACCCCGAAAAAAATTGGAAGTTTGATGGGCAACTCCCAAAGCTATGAAAGCATTAAGAGATTTTTGGGGTTCACAATTATTATGGCAGATTTGTGAGAAATTATGGCAGCATTGCTCAACCTTTAACACGACTACTGAAGAAGGAAGGGTTTTGTTGGAATAAGGAGACGAAGGGAACTTTTGATATGTTTAAGGCAATTATGGCCAGAATACCAACGCTCATAGTATCCAACTTTTCAAAAACTTTCATCAGAGACAAATGAATCTAGTAAGGGATTAGGAGCATTTCTTCTCCACAACGGCAAACCAATATCTTTTCTCAGTCAAAAAGGCCAAAAAAAAGTGAATTTATGAAAGAGAATTGATGTCCATTGTAATTATAGTCCAAAAGTGGAGACATTATTTGATGGAAAATATTTTGCGGTTTATACAGATAGATCAAAGGAGCCTCAAATTTTAACTGATCAACGATTATTTAATGATGAACAACTTAAATGGACCTTTAGGCTGATTATTTTGACTTCAAAAATAAGCACAAATCAGGATGTCAAAATAGAGCAGATGCACAATCCAAAAAAATGACCTATGCAACTATCACAATTGTTTAATGTCATGATTTGGAGGAATGGGATAACGAGGCACAAGCTAATCCTAAGTTACGAGGTATGACACAAGATCGTAAGGAGCACAGACACATCCAAGGTACTCGTTACAAGGTCGTAAGTTGCTATACCAAGAGGTCCAAGAGAAGTCGATTTCGCCAAGAGAATCTCCTCAAATTCCTTTGTATTGTGTTTTTGATGAAAAATTTCAATATTTTAAATATTTGAAAATACAAATACTTTCAATTTTAAATATTTTTATTTTAAAAATATTTTATTTGGATAAAGGAATTTTAATTTATTATATTTAAAAAAATTTATTTAGATGGTGAAATTTAAATACATTAAAATTTAAATTTTTATTGAAATTAAATAATTTAATTTTTACTATATACAAAATTTTACATTTAAATATACATAACTTTATCTTAATTTTTATGTTATTTTTTTTTTCACATAAAAATTTAAATATACAAATATTTTTATTATACAATATATTTAATTAAAATATAAATCAACAAATTAAAATGATAGAAACATACAATTATATCAATTGATATTAAAAATATTATGTCTAAATATAAAAGATGAAAGATAAAGATGTGAAATAACAATAAAAAAAATGAAAGATGAAATAATACAAATATAAAATAACGAAAGAAAGAATTTTCAAATTCCATCTATTTTGAAGGAATTTAAAATTCTTTCATTTTAATTGGTTAAAATACTCTCTAAAAATGCCTACAATTTGAAATTTCTTCTAAAACAATATCCAAACAAGATATTTCAATTATTAAAATTTTAAAGTCTCAAAAATTACTTTCCTTTCTTAAAATACCCTATTCAAACACAAGGTTATTGATATCAAAATTTCCAATTCCACTGTAGGTGGCCATTCATGTTTTTTCAGAACTTATAAAAGAATTTCAACATTTGTGTTCAAGGAATGTATGAGAAAGGACATTCAGCAATATGTTGCACCCTGAAAAGTGTGCCAGCAAAATAAACACCAAACCTTGACTCCAGCAAGACACTTACAACCTCTATCAATCCCAATGCAAGTTTGATCCAATGTAACCATGGATTTTATTGAGAGTCTTCATAAGGCATAAGGCAAAATAGCATAATGGTGATGATGGAAAGACTTACACAGTATGCTCACTTCTTACCGTCGTATCATCCTTCACTACTTAAGAGGTAGCAGAAATTTTCTTTTAAGTCAATTACTCGATTGCATGGATTTCAACCTACTATTCTCAAATCAAGATAAAATTTTCCTTAACTAGACAGAGCTATTTCACTTGCTGGCACGAAACTGAAATTCAACTCAGTCTTAGACTACCGTCTGTAGTTAGATGAACAAACAAAGGTTGTTGACAAATGCCTAGAAACCTATTTGAGGTGTCTAATAGGGAGCAGACCTAAGCAATGGACTAAATGGTTATGTTAGGTTTAATTTTGGTTCAAAACTAATTACAATAATTCAACCAAACTTACATCGTTCAAGGCTTTATGGGCGAGATCCCCATCATCTTCTCAGAAGGACCACCATTCCTTTAGCAGTAGCAGTGAACAGATTAACACAGGAAAGGTACACCATTTTACATGAATTGAAGACTAATCAAGTGAAAGTGCAGGATCAAAGGAAGAAATTTGTGGACACACAGGAGAGAGGTCAACCTGGACGTTGGGGATGGGGTTTATCCAAAAATGCAAACATACAAATTGCAATCTCTGGCCAGGAAAAACGAACGAGAAAGTATAGGCTCTTGAAATCCTATTGGCACTCGTTGTATTTGCTCAGTTTGTTTCCCAGCTGAGATCATTCAACAAAGACATTGTTTTTGTAATCTTTTCATTCATAACATTGGTCCAGTTCTTGCACAAACATCCAATGAAGATGCCGCAGAACTAAAATACTTCTTCCATTTTTATAGTATCGACTTTCCTATGCATAATGTTGTATTAATGTCAAGTGTTTAGTATTTTATATGCAAATATCATATCAGGTCATTATCAGACAGCGTGTTATGCCATAAATAACCCGAATGGGGAACAAATTCTACCGCACAAATAAGTAAAAAGTCGGAAGATTTGGCATGTAGAATGAGTTCAAGAATCAAATAATTTCAAGCGTTTACAACAATAGCGGTTAGCCATACAAAATAAGACTTTGTTAAGAACACCTGATATAAAACACTTGACAGTTATGCCTTGGACAAAATTGGCTCAAAACTGGATCTGTTCCCTACATATAAGAAATATCTGACCCTATCCCACCATCTCAATGGTAGTCATACTGTAGTTTTTACCTCACTGTACAGGAATTTCTGAAGAAACGCAAACTTTTGAATCTGCTCCACCGCTGATAACACAGTCACTTTTCCACCAGTCAGCAGCCAATACCTGTGTTAAATGACAATTCTTTCAATGGCAGTTTGGGCTCTTTGGTGCATAAAACAAAGATGTGGAGAGGTATTTTTTCTTTTTATGCTAAAACAAGGAAAGAAAGTTTCATACCTTATCACTGTGTGATTCAATGACTGAAAGAGGCCACTGCAACATCAATGGAGAAAATTAACAAGAAAAAACAATAAGATGGATATATAATCTCAACATAAGTAAAAAATTATTGGTAGAATAAAAAGGATATATTACCGCAGTTCTCAGATCCCACAACATAACCTTCCCATCATAGGATGCAGAAAGTAAATGAAACCAAGACTTATCATGCCATTTGCAAGCTGAAACCCAAGAAGTATGAGAAGCAAACTGAAAAACAGGAGCAGAAGTGCCTGCAGAAATGAATATTCGTTTCATAAGAGACTTGCATGCATGTGATTGTCAACATAGCTGAGAGGAAGTGATTATTAGATTTATTTAACAGACCTGGCTTACGAGGATCCCAAATCCTAAGGACAGGGTCAGAACCACCAGCAGCTATCAGAGCAGAACCTTCCCCACCAATATCAAGGCAGTTGAGAGCCTTCCCACAGAACTATACATGGAGGACAAACTAATCTTAAAAAAATTCTGTATGGAAGATAATTTAGAACAATAAATGAAGGAAAATATTAAATAGATAACCAGAAAACATTGCATCAACCATTATGAATCAGATTTATGCCCATGAACAAGGTTCGACTTTATCCAGCATGGTAAACGATTAAAATTATATTTTAGCTCCTTAGATGAAAGAACATTGAAGTTGATTCAACATACTTATCCCATATTGAGCATAATCAGGGGTCAAAACCAAGTTTGCTTCATAACAAGACAACTTTGGACTACCACTAACCATGTAAGTATCATAACCAGCAATTAACTGAGGAAAAATTGTTGAAGGATTAATGTAAAGGGAGCTCCAGATAAGATTGTAATCTTATCCAGAGGAACAAATAACTTCAAAGCCACTAAAATTAGAGATTAAGAAAACAAAGAGGGCTGTGACATTCATAGTAAGAACAAGAGAAGAAAATTGATAAGCATGCCCCAATCCAGTTTTATTTTAGTAGCCTGACAACGCACAAATAATTAAATCAATGGCAGAGTATCAAAGGGTAAGATGCCACAAATACTGATCTGAAGACAAAAAATTAACACTTCAAAAAGTGTACAATCTTTTACAAATTGGAGGAAGGGGAGAGGGCATCAAAATGTCAACTTACTATATCTGTCATGTTTTTGCCTGTCTCAACATCCCATTTCCTAATAGAATGATCCCACGATGCTGAAAAGATTGATTCACGTTGTGGCCAAACCACAGAAGATACACACTGTGTGTGACCTACAAGGGTAGTAAACGCCTCTCCCTGTAATACAAGAGTAATGTTGATGAAAACTTATTTAAATTGTCAATGAAAATTAAAGAATGATACATCAAAAGGGAAAGAAACACCAATGAAGAGAAAAAACAATAGTCACAAATTCTACAAGGTTCTACAAGTCTACAATAATATCAAAAGAACTTTGAACTTTGGCTCAGAATTAGATACTCAAATTCCTGCTAAAATAGTTTCAAAAACATCTTCCTTCATGGCCTCCAGTCTCTGGTGCCAGCATAAACAGTAACCTTGATACTTTGCATTCAACCAGTAGAAAACTAACAATCAAACTGAAGAAGGAAGTATACACTTTTATAATTATCACAATTTTTCCTTGATGTATAAAGACGTCCCTTGAGAGGAAATACATACAGCAGCATCCTTAACTTTTTACTATTCCACTCATCAATTACAACACATCAGAGAAAGAAAGTCAAATGCAGTCTCTGATAATCCCCAGAAGTTAAAACAAACATTTAAAAACAAAAATCTTTGGAATAAATATATTTGTGACTACACTAAACAAATTCAAATTTAAACAACACAAGATGAACAATAAGGTGTCAGGAAAGTGTACAAACCTCTAATTGGGACTCCTCAACTTGACGTCCAACTTTTCTCTTCTTAGACACTAGGTCATCTTCTGCATTAAAGTCATTTGTTTGCCATAGATTGATGGTGCAATCCCAAGAACCCGAACAAACCTATGTATGAGAGACAACAGAAGACTAATGTTACAGACCATTATTACTCTACTAATAAACCAAGGAGAGAGAAGGTAAAGAAATTAAAAAAAGAAGAGCAAAAAAGAACCATTTCTCCAGAAGTCTGTGCTGCAACACTCTGTACAGAAGACTTATGACCACGCAAGATTTTGTAAGCCCTAACCCTCATAGGATGGTTTGTAGCTTCTTCTGTATTGAGCTTTCACACAAAATGGGAAAAAATACAACAAGGTGAGCATAAGTGCAACACAAGAAATAGCTAAGTGGCTTCTTTTAGTTACCTTCCATAGCCTCAACATCCGGTCTTTCGAAGCTGTAACTACCGTAACAGTTTCCACACCTGGATACAGTAAAAATCTTGATAACTTTGAAGAATGCAGGTGGAATACTATGCATCTATATTATGAAACAATAATACATTTAATGTTTGCCACTAGCTCTCCCCATTAAAAACATGTTAATATGCATCAATGACCTCAGATGTACATATAAGTATAGTCACTGGAGGAGACTGCACAAATTTATCTTGTGCTATTAATCAAAAAGTGTTAAGGAAATTAAAATACCGAAACACAAAATAATGTCATATAAAGCATAATCATCTCAATTCTGCAAAGGAATAGAAAAGGAACAAAAAGTAAATAGCTAATATATTGGAATGACTTTGAACTTGATAGCCAAGGAAAATCGGCCATAAGCTTTCTTATACAGCTAAATAAAAAACTTGTGATTATCTCATCACAAATAGATTTAAGCATCAACTAAAATTAGACAACAGACAATCAGAAAAATAAAACAGAAACAAAGTTGGCAGCATGTAGGAGAAAATATGTCTTTATACCTTGTGGATTAATGATACCAACAGAAGTGACAGTGTCGCTATGTCCCTCCAATATATGAGTACATACTCCAGCACTTTTCCATACTCTAAAATAAAATTTAATCATATCATGGATTAATGGTGGAAGCTCAGTAGATGGAGAAAGTAAACAAATGATAACATAATTAATCACAAAATATGCCAAAAATTCTTCTAGGAGAATAAAATTGTACAAGACTATTACCTTCCTAAACCATCATAACATCCTGTTAAAAAGAACCTGCAGAAATAGTAAATCTGTCAACTATAAATCCATAGTGAAGGGCATACAGATCATAAATCAATCAACTTACTAAAACAGAACCAAAATGATTATATTATAGCCAGTAAAAATTACAGTGTCCTGGTTAAACAAATAAAAGCTTTACAATGCTGAACATTCATCCAATGGCCATAAGATTAAAGAAAGTATTAAAGAACAGGGTTGGGTTGAGTCCTCTGACTACTGCCATTGACCATTACACAAATAAACATCATACTCTGATAATGATAATGTACTTGAAACCTATATTATCAAAATTTTATACCAATCACTTTTTCTCCATTGTCACTGAATATCATTAACAAATTAAGCGATGCCAATGACACAAACTTAAATTTAACCTCAGTAAGATCTTTCATAAACAATGGTTAACTAAAGGAGTTTCCCATGCCATACAGCCATATTGCCAGCATTAATAAAAAGAGTTAATAGAGAACCCCAACTATGACCATTATAGAAAGGCTTAATTACTAGAAATCTTTTGAGAAGATTTCCCAGAATCAAAGTATTATACAATGGCAAGCTTACCGAGAAGAAGAACCATCAACAGCACTGACCCAGTCATCATGTAAAGAAGGGTCTTCCTCTTTTCGTGGGGCTACAACTCTTGTGTACTCAATTTCCAATACCCTTTCCTATAATTCATCATTCGAAACAGTTAGCTATGATCCTGTGACATCATACCAGAAAGTAACAATGGTTTGTTTCCCATGTTAACAAATGAATATTAAAGGAACTGTTATTTGTATACTCAATTTCAATACCTGAAATCTCAACAATTCCCTTGTAAGTGGCATAGGTTGTAGATTATTCAGATTCCCATGATTGAAACCTCAATTTTTGCTTAATTTGAGATTTACATTGAATTCACATATGAAAATCAGTTTTCTATGTTTTGTAGAAAAAAATGATTGAAATGTTGAATACACCTGTAGGAAACCAGTTGTCTTAAAAGTAAACTTTGCAATTAATCCAAGTCAAATTGAGTCGCAGTCAATTACAGTCATACTAACACAACCTGGACTACCCCATTTTGGCAACAAGAATACTACAGCGCCAACTTCCACCACAACCACCCCACAGTCCACTGCATCATTGCATTTGACACTAGCACCATTCACCATAACAAGCATATTATTGATTTGTTTGGTTGAGACACGCATACTTACACCATCAAAGAATTTCACTTTTTGAATGTATTTGGATAAATCATAAACAGCTTACTTAACATTTATTGATTAAGCTCCTATTACGTAAGTGCTTATGCAAAAATTTGACAGTGGAATTTATTGGAATAAGCTAAAAAGAGCTTAATTTGATAAGCTACACCAAGCAGCTTATTGAAGTATGTTAAAATGAACTTATGACAGATAATCTATTCCAAATGCCCCCTTCATCATACCGGTACAATCACACAATAATAGATATAATGAGAATACGGTTTGAAATTGTTTGAAGATTATTACCGCAGAGATTCCCTTAGCCAGAAGAAACTGCTCGAGTGACATCCGAACAAACTCGCCATCAATCAAAAAGTCAAACGGCTCCGGCTTATAGTCAGCATCTAAAACAGAAAAACAACCGGTAATCAAATTAACCTAATTGTATCCACTAATTAAGCTAAAAATTAAAATTAAGAGCATATTGCGATGTTGTTGTTAGGAAGTGAGAAACGAAAAGTACCGTTGCCTTGAAGGAGGGCGTTGACGAGGGAGGAGAGGCCGAATCTGGCGAGGTCGGCGGGGATGGCAATGGCGGTGGTTGGGACTTTGAAAGGTGCACTCAAATTCGTCACGAACCGCACTTGCAGCCTCCTCGAACTCCCTTCACCGCCTTCTTCTCCCATGTTGATCGCCCTTTGCTTCACGCTCCTCTTCTCCTGCGAGGGGTCAGGACGAAGGTGAAGTGGCAGGGACTAAGACACGTTGAGAAGAAGAGGCTGGGGTTTAAAAGTTCCTAGGGTTTTGGACTTCTTTTGGGATCTCATAATACTATTCGTATTTGTGAAACTTTTTTTTTTTTTCCGAATCTTTTTAAATGACAAGTTCCTAAATTTTAACCATTAAGATGATACATATTCGAATCCATATGATATGGTTGAAATTAAATTTTATTTAAATTTAATAAAAATTTATACTTTAATCTATTTTTATAAAAAAAGATTTTTAAAATTGTTATTAAATTATTTTTTATATTTAACATTATAAATAATTTAATTTCTATTATTACTATATAATAATATGAAAATTTAAATGAAAAATAATAATATTATTATTAATATTAGGATGAGAGTAAATTTTAATATATTAAAATTATTATAACATAAAATTTAATTAATATTAGTATAAATTTAAATATTTGGTACAATATATAATGCAGTAAAAAAATTTAAATTAAAGTACGTATTAAACTATAATATATAGTTTTTAATATTGTAATATTTAAAATTTTAAAATAATTGATCATAATATAATATTTTAAAATATCTTATTATAATTTTTTATTAAATACTCTGATAAAAATAAATATTTTTATTTGAAATTATAATTTTTAATAAATATTTATAAGCATAATTAAATAATTTAAATTATAATAAAAAAAATATTTTACTTTTAATTTCTATATTAAACTTAAATTTAATAAAAAAATTATCGTTACGAATAAACATCAATTCATATTATTACATATATTTTAGTTATTTATATATTTAAATTTTAAAATAAATTAAGAAAATATTAACTTGATAAAATTATAATAAAAAATATATTCATATATTATACATTAATTTTAAATTAAAAATACTTCATAATAAAACTTTGTAAAATAAATAAATCATTTTTAAAATATATATTAATATAAATTTAAATATATTTTACTGTATATAATGAAGTTAAAATTTTAAAGTTAATAATATAAATTTTAAATTATACTATACTGTTTATCAAATTATAATATTTTTAACTTAGAACTTCTTTGACCATGATATATTTTTTAAATTTTTATTAAATATTTTGATGAAAATAAATATTTTAATAAAAATTTTAATAAATATTTATAATTTACGATTAATTTTTATAGAATTATTTCTAATTTCTTATTCCTTTACTATTCTTAATAATTTTATATTATATTTATGAATATATTACGTTCTCTTTTAATCTCATTTTTTAATTTAAAAATAATTAATTCATCAAAATTACAATACAAAATTTATCATTCCTAATTTTTTATTAAATTTAAATTTAATAAAAAACTATTTTATCGTTATTAATAATTAATAATTAATATTATTACACATATTTTAATTATTTATATATTTAAATTGAAGAATAAAATAAACAAACATTAATTTGGTAAAATTATAATAAAAATATATATATTTTTGTATATTGTATATTAATTTTAAATGTAATCTAAAAGTTTTAAGTAAAAAATAATTTTTAAAAAAATTGTATAACAAACAAAGAAAGTTTTAAATAATATAAATTTATAGAAAGGAATCATCTGTGCATAAATATAATTTTTTGTAAATTTTTATTTACAAAATTTATATATTATGATGTGTTGTTGATCATCATAAACATTATTAAATACATGTTATGTTATATATATATATATATATATATATATATATATATATATATAATGATTATCTTTTAATTTAAAAATATATCGAAAAAAAATTTATTATCAGGATAAGTTGTTAACTAGACTTTTAAAATTATATATTTTTTGCATGGTAGTTGATTAATGTTACATATAATATAATCACAATCTAAATACATGAAAGAAAGTATTTTGTAAATATTAAAATAGGATTAAAAAAATTTTTTAATAATAGAGTAAGTTTTTAGTTTAATATATATATATATATATATAATAAGAAACTATAATTAAGTAAAAAATAAAAATATAGATAGAAAATAAATTAATTCCTTTTATATCTAATAAATAATTTACTAACATTCAACTATTAATTTTAAATTGATCATATTTTAAAAAAAAATTAAAGATATTATAAAAAATAATAATTTTCGCATGATTAATCATCTTGATACTAACTAGAGTAGTCAGGTAGATATATAAAATTAGACTTGGCAATTGATTTGCATCACGTATGAACCAGGTAAATTAAAATTAATAAAAATATAAGTTCATTTGAATATAGATTTTTTTAATTTAATCTATTTAACTTATGGATTAATTAGGTTGGATTTGCAAGTTAATAAATCAACTCGTAGATCAGTTTTTAAAAATAAATTATAATAAATAATTTATTTTTATAATTTTTCTTAATTTTTATAAATATTTTTTAAAAATTTTAGGTATTCTAATAATTAAATGGATCAACCCATTCATCCGTGAGTTTAAAGTTTTTTAAATCTATTTATTTTTTGGAACAATCTAATCTACATGTTTAACAGGAAATATTATAATCTAAATTAGCTACATAATCTAAATATCTATTTTCTCTCTCTATCATTTATAATAAGATTTTTATGCATTCGTACAAGTAAATTAGCCTTACTAGCTCACTAATTTTAACAATTAAATAGATCATGGATTCATATTTAAATAAAAATTAATAGGTTCATACAAATTTATTATTCTTTTAAAGAATCATTGATTAAAAATATCTAATAATATTCATAAAATAAAATATGCTAAATTATAAGAATATTATATCAGTTACTATAAAAAATCCAAACATGCATATTTAAATTCAAAAATAGTTTAAAAATTTTAAAAATATTAAACAAAACAAAATAAAATCAAAAAAAATTTTTCAAAATCATAATCTTAATACAAAAGAATCTTAAGAGAATCTCATAATAAAAATATATTTTTTACTTCTTTGTTTTTCTTTTAAGATTATGTTTATAAGTTCTCTTTTGTCCCTCTTAACTTATGTTTTTCTTTTTTTAATGATCATTTTCTTTTTCAATTTTATTTGCATGTTTCTTGTGTAGCATCCTTAATTTCACTAATAAAATTTTTTGTTATTTTATTTTCATTTTAAGTTGTTTGTGATTTATCTCATAATTAAATAGTATTTTTAGACTTTAATAAAAAAGAAGTGAAGAATTATTTCATTATGATAAATGAATAATATGATTTTTAAATTTTATTATTATTTTTAATACCGAAAATATAAACTTTAAATAAAAAAAAGTTCATTAAAAGATTTAGAGTTAATCATCTAATAAAAAATAAAATTTAAAAAAAAATAATTAAAAATTGATCATTTAAATAAAGTTGATTATCATACTTTTATTAATTTTTCTATAACTTTAACTATAAAATTAATAACTTTAAAAAGAACATGGATTTTGGAGATTTTCCCGCCCCATAAGGATTTTGGAGCCAAAACCGCTATGCGATATAAGACAACTCAACCACCCGATTTTTTCCAACCACAAAAACAGCCATTGCAACATTAAAAGTGGACCTCTTGCCAACTTGCACTGTTTTAGAACCATTTAAATAAACCACTTTTATCCTCAGCGGTTTTTTGGGTCCAAACTGTTAAAAGAATGAATTAGTTGAAATTGTGATTGTGGCATTACGGTACTTTCCACCGACCCACAGAGTTGGTATATAAATTTGGTGGCAACTAAAAACTTTTTTTAATTATCTAATAATTAGGTGAAATTTTTATAAATAAAAATAATAAAAATTACCAAGTTATTGATTAAAAAATTTTCTATAATTTTTAATTATAAAATTAATAACTTTAAAAAGTATTTATTATAATTTTTCTTAATTATCTCACCATTAAATAAAATTTTTAGAATAATAAAAAGTAAGGATTAGAAGTTTATTTTTTACAACAAATTATTAGATTTTTTAAAATGATTTTTAATTAGAAAACTGAAAATTTTTAAAATTTTCATTGTGAGAGAAGCTTCTCATTTTAATTAAACTCAACATTTTTCTTTTGCTTTCCCAACATTCAAGCACGACTAGTCCACCTCTTCATGTGCTCTTCATAGTTTTCTTCTCTTTGTTCACAAAATTCGCACCAAAACCTCACTCATTTTCATTGTTTTTGCTTCTCTGAATTTTAATCCGTCAATAAGGTTAATTTCTTCCTTTGTTTCTTATTGCTTTTGCTCCATTTATCACATTTATAGTTATTATGAGCAATATATAAAAAGTAAATCTAAGATTCATCCTCAGGATTTTCATGATTTTTTAGTTTCTTTTCGTTCATATTGATTGTATATTAAGTATTTGCTTTTTTATTGGTCTAAACTTAAATTTTTTTCGTTTAAATCTCTGTCATAATCGGGGTCACGACGAACGGCGAATAGAAAATGTTTTGGGAAGAAGAAATTATTTTCAAGAAAAATGAAGTCGTCACCAAAATTTTAATTTATTTTAAAGGGAAAAAAGTTGGAAAAACCCTTTAAAAAAAAGATTTTAAGTCCGGAAGTCAATTACGAAACACCTTACTCGCTCATCCAAAAGAACGGTACCCTTTACTAAATTGTGCAACTAATTGATTCTAAATTTAAACAAATGACAAGGTCAAACATACAACTAAATGATTCAGAAAAAAACTAGACAATTAGACAATAGTGAATAAGTAATACAAAAAAATATTTATTTACACATGAGAAAAAATAACTTAAATATGTACATGGAATAGCTTGACAGGAATCTAAATTCTGCTCCTACGTATTCCGAGTACGGTTGGAAACTCTCCTACGTATTCCGAGTACGGTTGGAAACTCAAGACAACGTAGTTTTATATTTAATAGTTAAAAAATAATTTGCGGAAACTTTTAAAAAACATTTAAATTTATAATTATATTTTAGAAATAATGAGTTTTATAAAAGGGAAAAGATAGTAGAAAATATTTCTG
This sequence comes from Canavalia gladiata, assembly GCA_037954105.1. Classification (NCBI taxonomy): domain Eukaryota; kingdom Viridiplantae; phylum Streptophyta; class Magnoliopsida; order Fabales; family Fabaceae; genus Canavalia; species Canavalia gladiata. The sequence continues at coordinate 44,763,631 of CM075665.1, forward strand.
TTTAATTTTTCCGAGTCCAGTACAAAGTTTAAGACAAACGTAGATTGCACTTAAACTCATACGATTCTTCAAACACCATAGGATAGAGTAATCTATACATACGTCTCTAAAATTCGTTGTGTGAGATTTAAAATTAAAATATTTAAATTAAATATACAAAAATAATAAATTTAAATTCAGTTTATTTAAAATAAAATTTTTAGTAATACTTGAACCTACATATGCACAAGATTTAAGACAAACGTAAATTGTACTTAACCCATACGACTCTTCAAACATGATAAGATAGAGTAATCTATACATATGTATCTAAAGTTCGTTACGTGAGATTTAAAATTAAAACACTTAAATTAAATATATGAAAATAATAAATTTAAATTTAGTTTATTTAAAAGAAAACTTTTACTAATACTTTGAACTCACGTATGCAAAAGGTTTAAGACAAACGTAGGTTGCCCTTAAATTACTAATACTTTGAACTCACGTATGCAAAAGGTTTAAGACAAACGTAGGTTGCCCTTAAATTTATACGAATCTTCGAACACAATAAGATAGAATAATTTATACATATGCATCTGAAGTTCTTTGCATAGAATTTACAATTAAAATATTTTTATTTAAATATATAAAAGAGAAATGAGAGAAAACAAATTACTTTCTTAGATATATTATTATCATATTTTAATTTAAAATTCGATCATAAAAAATAAATTATTCAAGACTTATTCTACAATTTATATATACATGAAGAAAAATTTGGTATATTACTATCATATTTTCATCTTGAGATATGATAATAATTTTTTTTAAGATATATATATTTATATATATATATATAAATCATTTTATCATTTATAGTTTAAGAATCGACAATAAATTTTGCAAGATTTGAGAAAAATAAAATAAAAAATAAATAAATGAAAATTCATATGTAAAAAAATATTAGTTATTTTGAATCTACGTATAAAATATGTTATGATAGTACAAATAAGATAGAATAATTTATACACTCTTGAAGAGGCTCTACCAAGGCAACCACTAGGCTAAGTGTATATTCACGTTCAAATGCTTCCTGATTTTATTTAAATATTATCTAAAACTTTGAGGTCCATACCACTTATAATTTAAGCTCTTTTACTCCTAAATGAGAATGAAATCCCAGCAGTAAGGTTAAACAAATAGGATTAGGCTTTGTGATAAAATGAGGGGGAAGGCCGCTTCAGGGAATTGACGTCGCGGTCTTGAAAGGGGGTCGTTGATGCGGCTTTGAAGGAACGAGAGCGGAATGGAAGAAAGTCATCGCCGTATCTAGTTTAAAGTTGAAGGAAGGTGTGGTGGCTGTAACAGTAATGGAAGAAGAGGATTAGAGCTTGCAGCGTAGATGAAAGCTTGCGGTGGCCGAAGATGGTTTCCGACAACGGCCTTGGAGGACCATGGGTGAACACCGACGAGTTTCTAGGTAAGGACTGTGACTCCTTTTTATTCTTAAGGTTAAAATCCACTTAGCTCTAACATGCTCAAACCATTTTGAATAAAAACAATCAAATTTGCATTTTCAAGTTTATAGAAGTCGTTACTGAACTATTAAGATAAGCAGAGATCAATAAGTCATGAACTTACGTGGCTTGTGATAATTGTGTTCGAAGAAAGGATCCCAATTAACAGAGAGATCAAATTCTTTTTCTGAGAGTAAAAAAAATTGCCTCCGAAAAAAACCCTGCTTCTAAGTTTTTAAGATCCTATTTTATAATCAATGTTTTTTTCAAATTTCTGCCCAACAAAATCTTTTTCTCACTACATTTTTGTATCCATTATTTTGAGCAATTTGATTTCTTAAACTGCAACCACCTAACCCTTTACCCATGTTGCACTTATGTGTTAAAATGCTTTTTGATTTTAGAGTGTGTTTTGTCATTTTTGAGCATCTGTGACCTTTGTTGGTTGTTTACTTTTTGGTTTGTTTGTACCATGCAATACTGTGCCTAGTTTTTTATTTACTTTCTCTTTGTTTTTTTTTATAATTCCTGTAAGTTCTTTTTTTTTTTTAATGTATTCACAATCTCCTTATTTCTCCTTCATTTTTAATCTTGAACTCGGATGAATAATATTGTAAACAGTACCTAAAACAATCTCTATTTTATACTTTGGATGACCTAAGAACCATTTGTGTAAGAGAAAATTTTGGAGAAAATCCTTTTAGAAGAGATAAGGCAACAATTATCTCTTTTCTTGCTAGAGAAAGAAAACTTTGGATCTTGAAAATGTGAAATCAAATAACTAAGAATGAGTCTTCCTAACTCAATTTGAATTGTGGTTGTTTGTTTAATAGTTGATTTTTGGATCTTGTCTTATTATGTGATAAATGTGCTATTTGTTATACTTGAAAAATCTTTGTACTTTGGAATATACTTGGATGATGTTGAATTATAATTGAATTCATTGTTAATGATTGGATATGGAATAGAAATTTGTATCCTTGGCGGCATAGTATTTCATTGGGCTATAAACATTAGTGTGAATGGATATTGGTGAAAGTTAAATTGTGTAATGTGAGAAATTGTAAATGTGGTGTGCCTTGAATATGATGTGGTTCATTATACTTCATATGTGTTGTGAAGGATGATGAGGTTCAATGATGTTTCATGGGTTTTGTGAAGAATATAATGGTCTGAAAAATAATAAGAATGTTAAATTTGATCTTCCAAGGAAGGCCATCTAAAAAAAAAAGGAACATACATTTCCCAACTCTTTCATTTTCAAGGTAAATAGTATTCTATAGGAATTTAATCAAATTTCCAAAAATATTTTACTTTTAGAGGTACTTTTTCTTTAAAAGGCTCATTGTGTTTATATATGTTTCATTGGAGAATTCAAAAAAGACAAGTCTTATCCAAAAGATATTTTTATTTTTAAAATTTTCAAGCTAAATAAGTCATGTCCAAATTATTTTGAAATATGAGTTTGGTATAATACTTTCAATCCTTATTTTTATAAGCTTCTTTTGAATATTATAAGTATTTCTCATACTTCAAAAAGGAAAATTGTTCCCATAACTTTAGGGTATGACTTTGTAAAATAAATAAGGAACCATTTTCCTCAATTTCAAGTTTAACTAGCTTTGGGATATGGATATTTGACACATGACTTGTACTTTATTTTCCTTGTATAAACCTTTTTTCCAAATGTTATGGACATTTCTTATATTTCGAAAAGCACATTTATCTTTATATATATTCCTAAAAGATGATTTTGTAAAAGAATTAAAGGAGGGTTAAGGATCTATGTCATGAGAACCTAACAAACTCTTTCTTTAAATAACTTTTTTAATTTTTTGTGTTTTGAAATCCTCTATCAAAACTTACACATACCTTTAACTTAATCTATTCCTTAAAAATATCAATATTTTTGAGTGAGTATTGAACTAAAGATCCTATTAGATATTTTCTATTAAATGTCATTCTATTAGAACTTTCTATGAAAGTGTCTTTTTAATCCAATAAAAATCCAAGGTGCATACATCCCCTGTTCATTTCGCTCATATTTTCTTTACTAAAATTTTACAAGTTAACGTATACTTTAAGGAGAGATATATAATATGTGAAACTGTAAAGAGTATTGTTACGAGGAGGAATGTGAACGTGTTAGGAATAATTCTAATGCTTTGTTTGGATCACAAGAGAAATATGAAGGAACAAAGATAAAGAGAACAAAGAGAGTGAAATTAAGATAGAAAAGTGAGTTGTTTAGATCGATAGAAATAATAGGGAAAAGAATGGAAAAAATTTCTCTTTTTATATTTGGATGAATGGAAAAAAGAGAAAAAATAAATATATTAGTAGTATAAATTTTATTTTCTATAAATTTTTAAAAATTTTAATTTTTTATAAATATAATTTTTAATTTTTGTAACCTTCTAACAATATATAATAATTTTAATGATTTAAAATAAAAAACCTCTTCCCCCTTCACCTTTCTCGCCTAAAGATTAGGAATTAAAAATTATGGACCCCACATAAATGTTTCCTTCTCTTTTGTTTTTCTACACAAACAAATGAGAGAAAGTGTTTTTATCCCCCTTCTTTCCTTCCTCCTCCTCTTCCCACCCTTCAACCAAACATATCACAAGTGATTAAATAGATCATATAATAAATGTTATGTGAGTAACATTAATATTATGTGCAAATGGCATATATTATATGTGAATGACCAATGTTATATGCTAATAGATAATGTTATGAGTTATTCAAAAAGAACATAAAGAATAATACTCCATGACTTCTTAAAGAGACTTATTAATGATTCTTGTAAAGATGAAATGACATTGTAAATGCATGAGAGTATGAATATAAAAATGATTCTACCAAATGATTTGTACCCACACGTATAGCATAGAGTTAACAATAGACCAAAGATTTAACAAGATTCAATGTGGTATGAGACACATTGAGTCATCAAATAATTTAAGGGTTTACCATCAAACTTTCATGCATAGCATAAGCATTGCATTTGCTATGAGATTTGATTATAACTATAGTGTGGTTAGAATATATATATATATGTGTGTGTGTGCGCGCGCGTGCGTGTGTATGTTGTGATTGGGATCATCAATAGATCATATATGCTTGATTTTAAATTGTAATCTTGTTAAATGTCATAAGTAGTCTTATCTGTTTGATTTCTATCAAAACATGTTTGGACTATGCATGTTATCGTCCCTACCACTATTTTCTTTTCGTTATGCATTTTTCTCTAGTTGAAAAAATTGACAAAGAAAAAAACTCTTTCTTATCTGCACATGGATCTATGGTTTGATACTAGGGATCACTGGAAGAGAGAGAGAGTAGCATCTCGACAAGATAATTTGCATGAGAACTATTCTCTTTTGTTGTTAAGGAGTGGGTCGGGGCCTAGAGCGCCCTCCATTTCATTTTATGTTATGATGGTACTTATTTACTATTTCATGGGATTTAATATCTAAATCATATTTTAAGAGAATGATCTTTGTTTATATTGCTCTATACAAGTGATCCATATCGTAGTGTTCATTTGTCTATGTCTACCTTTTGTGTCATTTGTGTGACTAGAGTTGTAATGATTAGGAATATATAGTTAATTATAAACTTATGACCATATGGTAATGTTAGTATTATATATATGATGTTGTTTATAAAGTTTGAAGTGATATCTAAAAAAATTCTTTAACTTATTTTACATGGATTCGCATGAAATATAATTAAATTATGGTTGAATCTATCTATGAAAATAATAGGTAGTAGTAAGGATATCACATCTTGCATGATGTGTAAGTACATTGCCTTTGAAAGGAGGAAAGTCATCATTGTCATGAGGTAAGTGACATTTATTTATCTTTTCTTCTTTCTATCAAGTAGTTTTCATAATTTAATTTTGTTAACTTAAGTATATGTATTCTAAAAAATTAATTATGTAATGCATACAATTAGTATTTGGAAATTACATTTAAAATATGATTTTTATTATTTTTAAGGAGTTTATTAGCATTTAATTTCTAACTTATTTAATTTTTGTAAATTTATCTCTAATGTGTAACATAATGCAAATTAGTCTTTCACTTTTAAAAATCATGCAAATTAATCTCTTCACTTATTTAAAATAATGCAAATTAATTCATCTATAAATGGTACTAAATACAAATTTAAAAGACAATGATAAAAGTTGAAGACCGACAAAAAAAAATTCTCAAATAAAGTATTAGTTTTCAAAAACTAAATAAGTTAGGACTAGAATACTAATAAACTCAATTTTATGTTACAAAAAGTAATTTTCAAAAGAAAAAAGTTTATATTTCAAAAATTTCTATCTATAAGTATGTATTGAATAATATTTCTTAGCTTTTAGAATATAAGTTGTAAAATACTGAAAATTAATCTTCTTCTAGAAATTGTTTATTGTGATAAAAAAAAATTACATATAAAAATTAGTTTTGAAAAGTTGTTAAATTTTATACAATAAACTTAACATACTTTTAATTTTGTAAGTGTATAGAGATGGTTATAGAATTAAATTTTCAAAAAACTAATCCAACAACATATAAAAAGTTAATTCTAAAATTAGGTCATTCAACTTAATTTTAGAATTTTTTTTGGATGATAACAAGTATAAATCGATATAGAATAAAATAATTTTCATCAATAATCAAAATATTAAATAACACAAAATAAAACTACATTGAATTGAGAATCACTAATAATTTACATATAAATCTATCTTGGTTGAATTTAGACTCAATAACTTCTTTTGATTTGTAATTATATAGATATGACAATAATAATAGGTATATCATTATACAAAGAAGGTAGTGCAAGACTTACATATAAAGGGATCACCATAGTGCACTTGCTCTACGACTTCTGTATAAAAATGACAAAGAATATAATAAATCTATGATGGAGATAATATATAACTGCAAATGTGTTCGTGCAGCAGATAAATGTTAGGATAGAGTTACCTGGTCAAAAATGGATACTTTTAAAAGATTTATAAAATTTATCTGATATATAATGAGGAAGGTGTTAGTTTAATGATGACGTGAATGATAATGATGATGATGGTAGTAAATTGTTAAAATTAAAAATAAAAATATTTTAAAATTAAAAATAATAATATTATTTTAAAAATATATTTAAAAAATTAAAATTATTTTAGTCAAATAAATTTATTTAAAATTAAAAATAAAAATATTATTTTTAAAATATGTTAAAAAATTAAAATTATTTTAATCAAACAAACTTATTTTTAATTTTAATTTAAAAATAAAAATTCACAAAGAATCTAAATTAGCTGACTAGCTATTCAAATTCAACATTATGTTGCATTCTAAAGTTTTATGCATTCAATTGACGAATTAATTTATATAAATTTATAAATTATTATATACGTTTTGTTAATTATATTTTATGTATTATTAAATTAAGCAAAAATTGAAAGCGATGGTAACTCCAAGTCAAAATAGGTGGATAGTTAAATAGTTCCCTCTCTCTCTCTCTCTCTATATATATATATATATATTAAATAATCCCCTATATATTTCATCTTTCAAGCTTTAATTTAACCTAAGTTTGAATAATCCGTGTCATATATCGATGGCAATCCTATAAGTGTCTTTCGAAACACCATTATCGAGTCTTAAAAAAATTTCCTAACGTGAATGGATGTGATCGAGACTTTATATCTACATTCAATAAAAAAACAAGTAAAACGTACGTACTAAATTATTTGTAGTACATGAATTTACCAAATCATTAATATTCAGAAAGAAATTGATTCTTTCTCCTTTTATTTAATTGACGGAATAATATTGCTCAAACTAACACTTTCTTAACCTTTTCATTCAGAACACATAATAGTACAAAATATAGAATAAGTTATTTAAATATACCCTTATCACTAGTTATTTTCATACCAATAATGACTTATAATTACATCTCATTTAATTTGTTAATATACTTTTAATTAAGTCATTTAATGTTAAAAAAAATCATCCTCACGTGTAGTAGTATCCTAATACTCCAAATGATAAGGTAGCACAACCGCAACACTTCTTCCACAGTGTTCATGCAATAATGAACACAGGCCCAGTATTCGGTTATGACCAACGTTCATGGAAATGTGAAGCTAACTTTTTATTCAATATAATTTGGAAATCATAATTTCATCTAAATTTATCTAATCTTTTATTATTAGATCAAATTTAGTGACTTAATATGAAACTAACTTTTAGATTAAGGTTTAATACATGATTGGTTAAAGTTATTTTTAAAAATAATTATTTATTTTTAAATTTTTTAATTTAAATCTAAAAATATGTTTGATAGTACAAAATAATTAGATATGAAATAAAATAATTAGTTAAATATTTTAAATAAATTATTTTAACTCTATTTAAGATAGTAGTTAATGTTTAAGTACCAATTTCTGAATGTCACTGGTATACAAAATTTTAACTGTTAGAAGAAAGTTTTGGTTTCACTTTTATTTTTGATATTCTTTAATATTTCTTAGTTATGCTTCTATTATGTTGACACATAACATATACAATGTTGACATTTTGTTCGCTTCTGTCACTCTCTCTTAAGCAGCCATTGATCTCTATCCCTCGGATCATAAATTCATTTTAATGTTAAAAAATTATATGAAAAGTTTTCTTCAAAAAGTTGGACTAAAAAACATAAGTATCCTGTTAAATTGACTTTGTGGGTAATTAATTAGTATATTGATTAATTCTTTATAAACAATATCATCAGTCGGAAATATTTATATTGAATAATTTATTTATATTAATTAATAAAATATTCATTTTTGTTGATAATAATTTTAAATTATAATGATAATATAAATAATTTTTTACAGAAATATTATTTAAAGTTTATTTATAAAAATTTAAAATAAATATTTTTTAATTTCAAAAATAAAAATTTATTTATTTAATAATATAATTTTTGGTATAAATAAAAATAAATTATTATAAATAAATTAATCAATCTCCTTTTTTATAATATACGATCCTCAAAATAATTATAAATTTATTTATATTATATTATTTTTTTAATAAAAATAAATCAACAAACTTTATTATTCTTATTTGTAATACAATAATTTAATTTAATTTAAATAAAATAAAATATTAATATTTATAATTAATAAAAATTTAATAATACTTAAATTTCGCTTTAATGATTATATTTTTATTTATTATTTTATTTTTATAAATTTATTTAATAATTAGTTTTACCAAACATTTTTAATTTAATTAACAAAATTTTTAACTTTCAAATTTTAACTAAATTTTTAATTTCTAAATAATTTTTCGACTTTCAATTAATTTTTTTAAATTTAAACTAATTTATCAACTAATTTCACCGTATATATCCTACAATTAATTTGCGTGTTTGTGGCATCTCTAGTGGTGGAAGGAGTCATTGTCATGAGGTGAGTGTGGCCTTCTTCTATCTTTTCGTTTTTCTCTTATAATTTTTTTTTAAAAAATTATTACTAGGTGATATGTATTTAACCATATTATTTCAACAATCATTTTAAATAATATATGATGTGATATATATAATATATTATCAAATAATAATTATAAATATTATTTTAAAAATTATAAAATCAAAATTAATTTTTAAAAAATTAAAACCAAATTTTAATCATTAAGAATATATTTAACCTTAAAAAATACATGAGAAAATACTAATTTTGGTGCAACACCTCTTGCTCGCACTATGGCTAAAAAATGGACTAATATCACCCAAATCCTTTGTTCATAAAATCAACAAAATAGGTTTACATGATCTAATTTTGGCCATCCACATAAATTTTTTTTTCTTCATAATCTCATTGGTTTTAATAAGCTTGCTAAAATTATAACCTTTCAAAATTTATATGCTTCCTCAAATTGTTTAAACTAGATTACAACATTTCACATTTTTGTGTATCACTTACAATTTTATTTTAAAAATTACTTGTTTAGCTATGTTCATGTCCCATCAAAATCAGGATACTTTAAAGAGTTGAAGTGTTACAATTTCAAACCACATTACCTGTTGATTAAAGTATTTTTACATTCTCACATTATTTTAATTTTTTACAAAAATACCATTTTCTTTAATATTCAATGGACCTAATTTAAATGGACTCATAATAAAAGAGGTACTTGTTAGTGAAACTGTGAGCCGCTAATTAAATTACCAGACTTCTGTTCAAATTCAACTATATGTTACAATCTAGAGTGTTATGCACTCAGTGAACTAATTAATTTATATAAATTATAAAATTATTATATATGTTGTGTTAATTATATTTTATATATTATTAAATTAAGCAAAAATTGAAAGCGAGGATTAACTCCAAGTCAAAATAGGTGGATAGTTAAATAGTCCCCAATATATATATATATATATATATATATTAACGTGAATGGTTGTGATAGAGACTTTATGTCTACTTTCAATAAAAAAAAAGTGACAACGAACTAAATCATTTGTAGTGCATGAATTTACCAAATCATTAATATTCAGAAAGAAATTGGTTCTTTTTCTTCTTTATTTATTTGACACATTGTTCAAAACTAACAGTTTCTTAACCTTTTCGTTCAGAACACATAATAGTACAAAATATAGAATAAGTTATTTAAATACATCCTTATCAATAGTTATTTTTATACCAATAATGACATATAGATATGTCATTTAATTTATTTATATATTTTTAATTAAGGTCATTTTAATGTTGAAAAAATATCCCCCGGGTTTCATAGTATCCTACTTTTGTCTTATGCAATACTCCAATGATAGACGTAGCACAATTGTAACACTCCTTGCACAGTGTTCATTCAATAGACACAGGCCCAGTTCAAATCTGCAGTAAGTTCTAGTTCCATTATTCTAGTTCAATTATTTGATTATGATGGAAAGGGACAAAGGAGTGCCAAGCCAATGTTCATCATGATGATTCTTTTTTTCTTTTTCTTTTTGTGTCATCAATGGGATATTTTTACAATAATATGTAATGTGAAACTAACCTTTTAGATTAGGGTTTAATACATGTTTGATTCTATTTATTTTTAAAAATAATTTCTTATTTCTTTCAGTCTTTCAAGAAAAATTTAAAAAATAAATAATTGTTTTTAAAATTTAAGTTGAACCAAACATACCATAGGTATACTTTTTTTTTATAGTGGTTATTTTAGTATGTGAAACTTGACATTACATGTATTTTTTTCAGCATTGATCATGTATTTGATAGCTTCATGGAATTGACATATTGTGTCTTCATAGTAGACTACAAGAGCATGTCATGACATGAGAAGACAAAGTATCACAGACAAGAGTAGAATCAAATGCTCTTCCCTACAAGATTTTAAAATTTTGTGTTGAAATTAATTTCAATTTGACAATATATAGCAAGAACTAAGTGAATTTACAAAGCAAATGAAAAATAATTAGGATGGTAAGACCACATGTTATGGCTGTACCTTTCCCAGTACAAGGGCATGTGATTCCTCTAATGGAGCTTTCAATCTTCTTAGCCAAACAAGGTATCAAAATAACCTTTGTAAACACCAAAGATAACCATGAGAGGATCATAAGTGCATTTCCTAGTGGAAATGATTTATTATCTCAAATTAGTCTAGTTTGGATATCTGATGGATTAGAATCCTCAGAGGAGAGGAAAAGACCAGGGAAATCATCTGAAGCAGTCTTGAAGGTTATGCCACAGAAAGTTGAGGAGCTTATAGAATGCATCAATAATGGATCAGAAAGTGAAAAGATTACATGTGTCCTTGCTGATCAAAGCATTGGATGGGCACTTGATATTGCAGAGAAGAAGGGAATTAGAAGAGCAGCCTTGTGTCCTGCATCAGCAGCACAATTGGTGTTAGGATTGAGCATCCCAAAGTTGATTCATGATGGGATCATAGACAAAGATGGTGAGTTCATACTTCACTCATTCTCATTTCTTAGTATAGCTGCATCATACAGCAAAATATTTGTTTTATTTATTTCTTTTTCCTTTCACAATGATATTAATGAAAAATAAATTTTGGACCCTTGGCCAAACTCCCTCCTACCCTTTTAACCACTTAAACAAGTTATACAAAGTAAAACACAATTTTGATTCTTGAAAGATTTGAGGATGAAAATTACTAATTTTATTTTTGAAAAATAAAAATGTTACATCAATTTAGTTCTTTTCAAAAACTAAATTAATGTTAAAAAATTGACTAAATTAAATGACTTTTACATCTTTTAAAATAAAAATAATAATTTTTATCTTCAAAAGATTGTTGTAATCAATTTTAAATCTTTAAAGAATCAAAATATAATCTATCCAAGTTATACACAATGTAAAAACTTTCATGAACAATCAATTAGCGAATTTAAAGTTAATCATTTTAATAATTAAAAGGTAAAAATTATTAATTTTATTTTTAAAAAATTAAAAATTTGATTGATTTAATTCTTTGTATAAACTAAATTAAGGTTAAAAAATGTTTAAATTGAATAACTTTTATATCTTTTAAGATAAAAATTATAATTTTCATCTTAAAAAACTAATGTGATCAATTTTCAATCTTTGAAGAATCAAAATGATAATTTATTCAAGTTATACAACATTAAAACTTTCATTAGCAATCATGTAGTGAATCCAAAAACTACAAAACCTGCCATGTCATATTTAAAAGATATCATTCAATATGAAAAAGGAAGAAGGTATATGATATCCATATGACTTTCTAGTTCCTTCCTGAGACGATCTTAGACACTTACAAGTACATTTGCTTAGTTTAATGCCTCCTTTTAGATACTGCTACTTGACTAGCTTCAGTACAAATGTCATGCTAAAATGTCCAATCAATCAGCCCATAAACTTATCAAGATTGGTGTTCCTCCCTCTGTATCGTATTATTTGTCTCTTTGGATGTTTTACTTGATTCAAAATATTAGTTACTTTAAAGCATTAAAAAGATATTAATTATATTTTTTCTATAATATTGTTTTTATTATCATCCTACCTAAATATTTAAATGAATTCTAACTCTTTTAATAAAAATAATTGATTTTGTTATAGTAGTTTGTATAATTTATCAAAATTTTCTTTAAAAGTGCATATTACCTTAACATTTAAATTAAGGTGGATATTATCTTAAGTAGTAAACCAACCACTTGGTCTACTAAAAAATTTCCCTACCTTAAACAAACAAATAATATGAGAAGGAATACTAATGAGTTATTTATGTCTTATTCAACATTTAAATTATACAGGAACTCCAGTGGAAAAACAGGTCATTCAGCTATCATCCACAATGCCTAGTGTAAGTACAGAAGACCTTGTATGGGTATGCATGGGGAACAAGACTACTCAAAATCATATTTTTCAACTTATGGTAAAAAACATAAAGTCTACACAGAAAACTGAGTGGCTGCTTAGCAATTCAACATATGAACTTGAGCCTGCTGCATTTTCTCTGGCTCCACAAAAAATCATACCTATAGGGCCACTTCTATCAAGCAATGAACTTGGTTACTCTGCAGGCAACTTCTGGCCACAAGACCTCACTTGTTTGAAATGGCTAGATCAACAACCACCATGTTCAGTAATTTATGTTGCATTTGGAAGCTTTACAACTTTTAATCCTACCCAATTCCAAGAACTGTGCTTGGGTCTAGAACTTTCCAATAGGCCTTTTCTCTGGGTTGTGCAGCCAGACATCACTGAAGGGTCAAAAAATGCATATCCAGAAGGGTTTGTAGAAAGGGTAGGTGACCGTGGTAGAATGGTGGGTTGGGCACCACAACAGAAAATTCTGAGCCATTCTTCAGTTTCTTGCTTCATAAGCCACTGTGGTTGGAACTCCACAATGGAAAGTGTCAGCAATGGGATTCCAATACTGTGTTGGCCTTACTTTGCTGATCAATTCCTAAACAGGAGTTATATATGTGATGTTTGGAAGGTTGGATTGGGACTTGAACGAAATATAAGTAGCATAATCACACATGGTGAAATTAGAAGCAAAATTGAGCAACTTTTGAATGATGAACAATTGAAAGCAAGGGTTAAGGATCTCAAGGAGAAGGTTCAAATTGGCAATGAACTAGGTGGTTTGTCAAACAATAATCTAGACAGTTTTATCAGGTGGATAAAAACATAGAGTTACAAGTTACAACCATTTACCATATTTAATTCAACTATGTTTTCAAATTCCTTTTTCTTACCCTTTTGTGTTTCTGCATGTATGTGTATTTGTTCCTTTGCATACCAGCTTCCTCTCTTTTCTTAGTTCAATTGTATTATGACAATAAAAAATCCCAAACACTTCAATCATCATGCTGATGCCATAACTTTTAATCATGGTGGTTCGTTTCATTACTAAATAAATATTAATTCTAAGAGAAAAGCTATAAGAAGCATACGTATGAAGTACTTCAGATTCAGATGCCGATTCGTCTAAATTATCTCTTAGATAAGTAATCATACCCTAAATAGATGAATAAAATTTTATTTGTAAAAAAATAAACAAAATTGGTATAATTTTTAATATAATATTTTATATTAATGAAATTATTTATCTCATGAAATAATTTACAACCTTGATAGATGTTGATTGCAGCTCTGCCACCCTTGCAGCCTTGGCTTTTATATAATTTCGGTCTTTCTTCTTAAAAAAGCTAGCTTTTCTCTCTTCTAAAATATTATTATTAATAGTAGTAATAGAAAGAATAACTTATATGATCATAAGTTACATTTATTTTTATACCGTTAATAATTTTGTATAAAATATATTTTATTAATTCAATCATTTAATTATAATAATATATTATTTCAATTATTTATTTTAAATTTTATAAAATCTGAACAATAATTAAAAGAAATTAATTTTTTACTTTTATATATTTTAAAATATCTATTATATTAATTTTGATATATATATATATATATATAAATGAGATATTAAATAATTTTAGATTAATCCAAAATTTTACATATATAATTTATATGATAAAAACATTTTATCAAATAAAAAGTTAAGATAAAACTATTCAATAAAAAATTATTAAATAGAATAAATAAATACAAATCATATTTATATTGTGTTCAACTAGTCACCTGTTAATTTTTTTAAAGTTTTAACCATACCACACTTAACATTAAAATTTTATCTGATTATTTGGTCTTTAAAATGCATGGGAGTGATATGCTTTGTAAGCTAAATAGCAATTCTTTTAGACATTAGATAGCTGACCAATCAAAATTTGGACACATTAGATAGCTGATCATCAAAATTTGGACTAATTAATTTTGGCCATTTTAACTCAACAAAACATCCATTTTTATTCCTTTGAAGTTGCCTTCTCAATTCTAAAATTGTTACAATTCCTTTGTTTTCAAGAGATGGTAAACATTAAAATTCACCATGGGATACACAGATCTACAAACAGAAATAACAAAAAGACACAAAAAGAAGTCACATAAATTTTATTTAAACATCATTAAATCAACCAAGTCACTAACCCCTAAAATCTATCAGAATGTGTTTCTCTTTTTCATGTCAGGAGTTAAGGCATTTGGTGTGGTAGGGACCACACAATGTTTGATGGTTGCTTGGTGTTTCTTTTTCTACCCATGACACTGTCATTTCCATTACAGCATTGTTGGAAGATCATGGGTTGAATCCCTGATGATAGTTACTACACTGCACCATTTGTCTAGTTACCAGTTATAAGTTAACACTGACCACATATCAACCCTTCATAATAAGTCATAACAGCTTCTTCCCCTCTTGTCTTCATCACTGGACATTCACCATCAATCAGTGTCCCACCTCTGTTTGAATGTGGTAAAAATGGGCACAAAGAATTGAGACTAACAAGGGGGATTTTTTATTTATTTTTTACTGTTTAGTTCAAGAGAAAAATGGAGACAAAAGAAAGAAAAATATGAAATTCACAAAAGAATATAAATCTTAAGTGAAAAAAAAACATTGAAAGTATTAAATTAAAAAATTTATTTATATACTTATCTACTAAATATGATATTAGAAGAATATGAAAACATACAATATTTTTTTTCTCAATCAAATAAAAAAAATTAATCATTTTTATCTTCTCATTTTACTTTTCATTTTATCAAAATAATTTTTTTTTCACATACATAAGTTGCATCCAAATAAAGCAGCATTTGCTTATCTTCAACACTGTTTTTACCGTCATCTCTCTCTAGGACTACTGTAGGATCCCAATATTATGCATCAATTCCCTGTATTTCCTCTATATTTTACTAATGCAGTGGCAAAAGAATAATTATATTTGTAGTCAATTTTTATACAATAATTTTTACATATAAGAGAGATAAGAAAAAGAGGAAAAGAAGGATGTAATAAGATAATTGATATGATATGATATGATAGAAAGAAATAAAAATGAAGTATGGACAAAATGCTATAAAAATTGTGGATGAAAAGTATTAGACATCACAAAAAGGAAGTGGAGTGATTTTGCCTTTAATAAACACCCACAGAGCAAGCAGAATTGTTAACTCAAACATGGGAGTATCCATAACATTCCTATATATATATATTTGATTATTATTTATAAAATATTTAAACAATACTTTAGAACATTTAAAAAAAAAAACCTTAAAACAGTGATTAATAATACCCAGAAATGAAAATAATCACAGAGAAAAAGGTTCTCGAAATTTAAAACGTGAAGTATGAAGGATGGCTCCTGATTTATTGAAGGCAAAACAGGTCCATTGGTTTACATCCTCCACTACTTTTTTGTCTTCGAGACAAAATATTGTGGGTGAATCTGAGTGGCTGAATGCTCTTCACAATCATTATCTTCAATTTGGATACTGCTATTTAATTTTTATCTTGTTATGTGTAATAAATTTAAATATATTTTAATTTTTTTAAAATATAACGAATTTTAGTTTTTAATTTTTATAAAGAAAAAATATTTATATTTTTAATTTTTTTAAAATTTTGTTTCTTATGTGTAATGTTAACCTATTGTCATATTTATTGATTTGGTTAACGAATGATAGTTATATTTTGTTATATATATTAAAAAGAATTTTATATAAATAATATTAATTAAAATTGTATTATTGAGTCACATAAAATATCATTTTGATTTCTTCCCTAAATCAATTGTTTGTATGCTTTTTTTAACATATGAGTTGATACACATAACATAATTTATCTAAATATTTGTTATTTAAGTAAGCAAATATCTAACACCAAGTTAATAATAAAATTTAAAAATATTTTTTTAAAAAATAGGAATGAAAATTTTTTATTTTACAGAAATTAGAAACAAAACTATTATATTTATAAAAATTAAAAATATGTTTAAATCTTATAATAATAATAATTATTATTATTGTTATGTGTGTAGGTTATATTAAATTTATTTTTAATTTTTATCTTTTTCTCATAATATAAAAGTATCATGTTATTTATTAACATAATGGGATCATACTATTTACTAAGATAAGAGAAATGAGATCATTAAAAAGTTGTTTGCGGAGAGAAAGATAAAAATTTTATTTTGAATAAGCATATGTTAATATGATAAAATTTTATAATAAAAATATAAAATAACAAATTAATATAATTTAAAATATTATTTATTTATTATAATAAATTAATAAGTAATATTTTTAATTTAAAAGTAAAAAATTACAATTCCTTTTCTTTTCTTCACAAAATTAACATCCTTGAGAACATCTTTTTAATAAGTTTCCTAAATTCTAAATTCTAAATTATATATATAATAAAATTTCCTTTTCACAAATAGTTAAAGTAGATAAACATAATCTATTGCTCACTAACAATAATTAAAAAAAATTATTTTATTTTATTAAAATTTTAATGTCTATTATAAATATTAGCTCTAAATGTTACTGTGATTTTATACAACGAAGATAGGTTTCATAAATATGGAATACGATCTATAAAGTAAAATAAAAAATCCTTACTTAATGAAATTAATTTAAAGAGTAACGTTACGTATACAACAATTTTTCTAAGCTTTTGAACATCTTAAATCTTTATATAATAAAATCGATTTAAAGAGTGACGCCACACATAAAATAATTTTTTTAAAATTTTGAACACATTTTTTTAGTTTGCTATCATTTTCCTATTTGTCACTGGTGCTTTAGGTTCCAAAAGTAGTGATCCTATAAATATAAGTTGATAATATAAAATGTAAAAGATAGCATCATAAACTATCTATGGTAAAAAGATTTTACACAACATAATAATTGATGCATCACTTCTACATTAGATAATATTCTTAATCCTCAACTACATACATCTTCTTACTACATCATTGATTTATAGTTGGCATGTTTTCTTCAATATGACAATACTTAATTTCATCTAGTTATCTTCTTAGATGCAAGATCCTTCAATCTTAGTTTATAATGCCCTTAGATATTAAGCTTCTTTGCAAAGTACATAAAAGAAACAAAATTTTAAGTATATAATAATCAACACTTAGCTAGTGTTGCTCCAGTTGTGCATATCCCTTGCCTAAGTTCTAATATTTGCAAGTCATAGCCTTGACCTTTCAAGTAAGTAAAAAATACATTCTCAATTTTAAATAATTTGTTTTAATTTAATATATAATCATCATTATCTTGAATTTTTATGTGTAGAAGAAGGCGATAAAGTCATTCCACTGGTCAACCGCTCATATTATTTAAGCACAGGATTTTTTATGCCTTGATTCCTTATCTTCTTTGCTTCATTTTTTTAGTTTGGTTTTGAAAACCCTAACTTTTAAAGCAATAGGAGATAGGACCAATTCTTTACGCTCATCCTCTACCTTAAAGTTTTTTTAGCATAATCAAATTTCAAATAAGTATTAGAATATAAATGTATAGATTTGATAAATTTTAAGATTTATGAAATAAAAATTATTATATATTTACATATATCAAATCCTAAATATGATCCTTCATCTGCTTAAGTACATTAGCTCAATTAAAATAGTTAATGAATATTGTGTTTTTAGTAACATGTTTAATAAATATCATAAATTTTAATTTATTTAAATTCATAGGTTGCTCCTTTGAATTCTAACCAACCTAAATAATAAAAAAAAAACTTACAAATAAGATCAAGAATTCACGTAAAAAAATATTATAAACTTAAATTTAATTAATCATTATCAATTTTTTTCTCTCCTTCATATGTTTTTTTCTTCTACAAAGAAATGAGATATCAGAAACCTCCATCCATGTTGCCTTCATAAAAAAAAATTTATTAAAAAATAATACTAAATAATTATAATATAAATAACATATAAAGATTAAATTAAAAACATTAAATCTAAAATTTGAAAATATATCATACAGCTATATATTTTATAACTAATTTATATCATAGAAATTTAAAAGAAATTTAGCAGCAATTTCCATGTATTATGATTTTTTCAAAAATTTATTTTAACATTTTTTATAATTAATTTCTAGATCCTATTAAGCTCAACTTTTTTCCAACAAGTTACAGTATTAATCAAACATTATAATTATGCTATTAAGATATCAAATATTAAATTATAATTTTATATTGTAAAATGATTAATTTTAATAAATTCAAACTTTAATAAATACGTTAATATCCATGCACATAGACAGGCATAAATTTAAAAAAAAATTTGATAGTATTTATCCTATATTATGAATTTTTTTAAAATTCACTCCAAAATTATAAGAAAATACTATAACTTAAATTAAACTAAATTAATAAAAAAAATTTCAACATTCTATATATCAAATAAGATCACATTCTATTAAGCTCTGCTATCCACTAACAAACAACATGTTATATATATCAATTTTTTATATTTTTAAGAAATAAAAATATATTCAATCTTTCTTATCATATTTCATATATTATTTTCAATATCTTTAATTACAATTAAATAATTAAAATATAAATCACTTGAAATCTTCTCAAATAATTAAATGTACATATATACATATAATTCTTTGCATTATTAAAATAAAAACTATCAATTTAAAAAGTTTTAAAACACATTTTACCCCATAATTTTTCCAAGAAGACAAGAACTTTGAAAATTTTAATTTTTTTAACATACTTATCCACTACTAAATCTTAGGTTCTCAATATTATATAGCTAATGGAATCATAAAAGAGAATATAATTCTTAACTTTTGTATTATGTATGGTATACATCAAACTTTTTTTTTTAAAGTGTAAATTAAAATTTATTCACAAATAACATATTCGTAAAATAGTAATTGTTTGTTTTTATCACATAAATAATAATTTTTTATTTTTATCATTTTGTAGTTCACTTTCACTTTTAACCAACAAAAAATAGATAGTAAAAAAAATTAAGTTTAAACTATAGAGTAATTCTAAAGGTGCATTTGGGGTAAATAACAACACATAAGTTGAGAAGAACTTATTAAAAAAATTATACTAAGTTGTTCATTAAATTATCAATCTAATTGCATGTTTGTTGTCAAATTTCTAAACATTAAATTCTCTCAAAACAACGAGTAATTATTTTTATATTTTTATATTTTTAAATTTATGTAAACATAATCAAAGAATTTCCATTATATAAATGAAACAGATTTATAAGTAAAAGGTTTTAAAATTAATTTATGATATATTTATAATTTTTTTATAATAAATCTTACCACCAATCCTACCATTTAGACTCCTAAGTAATAAACATATTAAATAAATAGTTTACTAAGGGAATACTAAATTCATCATTTATAGTTAAAAAAAATAGTAGCAATACATTTAAGAAATGAATTAAAGAATTTAGGTGAAAATAATATCAATTGATATAAGTACTTAACCAAAGTGAAATAAGAGTTCACAAAGTAAAGTTAAATATTTTAGTGTTAGTATCCATTTAATCTTTGTCTTATAACCTAAGGTTTACAACATATAAATTAAATGTACAAATTAAAGAATGCAAAGTTAATAGTGCATACCTAGTTGCATTGTGGTGACCATAATGATAAAAATAACCGCAAAAACACGATAATAATGAAAAAAATGACAAAATTTTATGTTTTAAATTAAAAAAAAATGATTCACTTAAAATGTGATTAGTTGTAATCATTCTATAAATGATGATTTTTGAATTATTTTTTATAGTAATACATGCCTCATATAATTTTATATTATAATTTGTTAATTGTTATTAATACTATTAAGTGTGATTTGATGTAGATAAATTTGGATATGCTCTAATGTATATATAAATGTGTGTATATTAGAATTGCATGATTATTAGACCTAAATATTGATATATACATATATATATATATATATATATATATATATATATATATATATGCTTATATATTCTTTCGTGTTGTTTACCTACTTTAACTTATATGTTGTTTCATCTTTGTATATTTGAGATATGACTGAGAATTTTCTACAATTTCATTACATTCTATTTAACTTTAAAATGTGTATTTATCTTTTTTTTTCCCTAAGTGTATTTGTGTTCTCTATTTGTGAATTAAACTGTGGCTAGTTATTGATCTTTCGAAAAATCCTCTTCAATTGGAAATGAGACGAGCAAACTTTAACAACCATATTGAAAGGATGTAGGGAAGCAATCTAGATGTTGGCCATAGCATTGAAGTAATTATATAAAAGTTGGACTCCTTGAAGGAGATGATAATCTGACCATGTCCATCTTAAAAGAGATGGATGGGATGTTAAAGTTAGCTCTAGATAATACAGCTTTATAAGGATATTCATTAAGCATTCAATTTACTACTATGAATGTATATATACATGTTTATATTTACAAAAAGTACTTATTTATATTTCTATTTTATTTTGTATTTGGATGGAAAAATTCAAAATGAAACATATAATATGTATTTCCGTAAAATTTATGTTGAGCTAACATATTTTATTCATCAAATAAAGTAATTGTATTCAATTTAACTTAGATGTAGGATGTATTATTATGTTTAATTTTAAAATATATGATTTTACTTTATATGTACATTAATCTAATGATGTAACGTTTTAAAAAGAAATTTTAATTAAGTAATATTTACAAACTAACATTTGTCTAAAGTTCGAAAATCAACTTTCAAACTCTTTTTTTTTTTGGAACTTAATTTATGTAACTCTGTAATGGATACTCATTTATTAAAAGAAAATTTTAGAAACAAATTTCATTCATTTATAACTAAAGCGCTGCTATATACATAATTAATTATTTAAAATAAATGAGGATGTTACATTCGATATGTTTCAATCAAATATTTTATTAGTATTAAAAAATAACTCTAATATCTTAACGACCCACAACAAATTATTTCAGTAAAAATAGATCCTAAACAATAACCTTGTGCTTAGAAAAAAAAAAGTTTAAAATTTTGGTAATTTCTAAATAAAAATAAGTAATTAATAAAATAAAAATGAAATATGAAAGAAATCATGAATAATAGTTTAAGATAAAATAATATGATAAAAAAATATTAGATTTTTTTTAAATAGATGTTGTTTGATATTTTTTCTATTTAACATAAAAATTACTCAAATAAAAGTCATTATTTTTTTTAAAAAAATCTTATCATCTAAACAAATAAAATCTAATAATTTTAAATTATTGTATCAAAATACAAAGATAAATAAATTGTTTGACTCATATAAATAGAATTTATTTTATCACAAAAATATTTGGAGAAGACTACCCTAACCACTGTTACTAAATTAAGATAAGAACTTTTGAATATTTGTTTTAGTCCTTGTAATGTATTTTATTTTATTTTATTTACTTCTTTTACTTGCTTAATTTTTATCAAAATTTAGAATTTTCTTTGACCCAACAGGCTAAAATATGTTAAGACCAATTTTCGTACATAAATAATATATTACCTTTACATGGTAGACTTAATTGTACTTTTATTTTTTTATTTATGCGTAATTTTGGTTTCTATATTTTTAATTAAAAGATTTTGATTTTTAAATTTTTTAAATATTACAATTCTCTTTATTAATTTTTCGTCCAATTCTTAACAAAATTCTGAAGACAACAATATGAAGATTACATGGGGAGGGATATATCATCTTCTATTAACTCACACTATGTCCTTTAATTTACTTAAAAAAATTAATGTAATTTTTTAAAATAAAAATTAAATAAGATATGGATGAATAGATATTTATGTCACTTGGATTTACCAAGAGATTGAAGCATCACTTACCAAGTTAAACTGACATTGATGACATTTGATTGCAATTATTTAAAAAAAAACTTTCAAAAACTAAAATAATACTCAATTAAAATATGAAATTAAAACTGAACAAATGTAAAAATAAGAACATAAAAATACAATTAAGCTTGCAAAATAATATACTTACCAGTAAAAGTCATGGAAATGCAAGAAAATGTGTGCAGAAAAGTTAATATAATGTTTTTTCTTTTATGGGGTGAATTGAGTGTTGCTACTCCATTGAAGTATTATTTACTGCGACCCAGTGACAACAGACATCATGGTCCCACGGCACCACAAAATCCCAAATTTAGCTATATGTAGTGTTGCGTTACCTTTAATATACATGACAAAACAAAATTGGAATATTTACCCACACGATGACCAAATTGGCTCAACATTTATAGATAAATACTTTTTTTTAATAAAATTTACCATAAACATTATTTTTATCTTTACACTTCTATCTAATATAATTATGATACCATATTATATTTCACATTATTTGTTTTATCATATCAAAATTTGCTAACACTTTTTTTAATGTGTATCTAACAACACAAAATAAAAATTTATAGACAGTAAACTTTTATTTAAAATTACAAAAATTAATAATATTATTTTTAATACAAATTTATTATTTTTTAATGTTTATTTTTGATACATATTGAAAACTTAATTTGATAATTACTGTATTATTTTTATATATATCCAAAATAACAAATTAATTATTTTCATAAAACAATAATAAAAAGGAAAATTTGTCTTAATGCAAGGCACATGATCTCTCATTATTAAAAAAGTAAAAAAATTCTTATATAAGTAGATCTAGTTTAAAACTACCAAAAATGTTCTCAATACACAATTGTAGTTCCAAACTTAGAGCTATGAAAAGCCATATTTCAATTACTTACGAGTATGATTTATGATATTTTTATTTATTCATTTACAATTACATATATATTTTATAAAAGAGATTTTTATTTTAGCTAAACAAATAATACAACATGGTGGAAGCTAGTTCCATCATTAGAAATATAATTTTATATTACAAATTTTTGTTTTTATTTTTAATTAGAGTATTTATAGAAGTTATTTACATCTTCATTATATCATGTATTTTTTACATTTAATATTTATTCCTTTCAAATATTAATTTTTAATTTTAATATCATATTTTAAATTAATTTAAATTTTAAATATTGATATACTATTTTAAATTGAATATATTTTTATCTTTTAAATAAATTAAATAGAGTTTAATTTTAATAAATTTTACTATAATTTTATATACTATTTAATAATTAAATTATATAATTTTAAAATATTATTGTATAATTCAACTATTTTTAGTTAGTCAATAATTTTAAATTAAATAATAATATAATTTTTTTACACTATCATTATATTCTATATATTTCAACATGGTAAAAGCTAGCTTCACTAGTCAGAATTTATTCTTATATAATAAATTCAAATTCTTATTTTTTAAATCTGAATATTTATAACAATTATTCATATCTTCGTTATACTGTATGAATTTTCTTATATAGTACTTATATTTTTAATTATTATAAACCTTAGTTTTAAATTTTAATTTTAGATTGAAATCGATTTAAATTTTAATCTTACTACAGTATCTCAAAATAAATATATCCTTATCTTTTAAATATATTATTTATTATTAAAAACTACTTTACTTATAATTTTTAAAATAATTATTATATAAATAAAATATTTTAATCATTCTATAATTTATAATTAAATAATAATATAAAAACAATATTTTTAAATTTATTATAAAATAAAGTTTATTAATCTAAATATTAATTCATATTATATTTTTATAATAATTATATATGTAAAAATTTTAATACATTTAAATATTTATAAATATATAATCCAATAATAATTATTAAAATGTATGTATATTTTCATAAACGTATAATTTATTAAAATAAAGTAAGATGATAAAATATTAATTAACTTTCAAATTATGTAAAATTTTATAAATTTAATCTATTATATAAGAATTTTAAATTTAACAATCGAATTTTTAATAATTATTTTTAAATATTATTTTATTAAATCCAACATCTAATATTACTTAATCTTGATTTATATAAAATATGAAAAAAAATATCATTAATCAAAAGAGATAAATATAATTAATTAAACTTGCATAACTGAAAATAGCCATTCCTCTTTCTCTTTTGAATCCTAGCAAAGCATTCTACATCATTTTTACATACAAATCATCTCCCTAAAAAATATGCAGTTAAAAGTTATTTAAAAATATAGGATAAAAAGATGTATTTAAAAGTTATTTAACATTGTTTTCCAACAAGAAAAATGGCAGTGAACCAAACAACAATAACAACAACAAAATAAAATAATAGAAGGTATATAGAGAGAAACATGTATAGGAGAAACGTGCATAGTAAAAATAGATAAGGCAGATGATGGTTGGAACCATTTATGGGTTTAATTAGCAGAGAAATATAGGCATAATTGTTATGTGGGCTGAGAAATTTAGCCACAGATGGTTACAAATACATATCCATAGAGAGAAAAAGAACCCTTAAATCTTGGCTTTTGCACATGCCTTCATTGACCCTTTTGAGTGAAGATCATGACAAACACACCCCAGAAATGAGGGCCTCGCTGTCCATATCACTCAGATATTTATCTCAAATATCACTATAACCGCATGCCACCCCATTCTTTGCAGATCCAGTTACTGTCTCTGTCTAATTTTTTCCTTCTCTTCGGAGTGAGAATCAGATCAAATGAAAAATATCATAAAATAAAATAGAACAAAAATGGAGAGGAATTTTAGCGGCGCTATCATACCCTTTTCTATGAGAGAGACTCTTAAATGAACATCATATCATTTGAGATAGCCACATAATAATCAAAATCCACTCTCTTTTATGACATGCAATTACTTAGCACCTGATGACAAATATGTCAAGATTTAATTCAATTTTCTTACACCATGCTCATTCACCCCAATAGAGTATCCGAATTGGTATTATGAAGGAAAAAAAAAACAAAGAAAAACGAATTTGATTTCATTTTAATTTTTGGTTTTTAAAAATTCTTTTGTAAAATAGAGCAATGAAAAAAAGATAAAATGATATATAAAAATTGAATAATAATTTAAAGTTTTTAAAAGTTAAAAAAGATATTATTTTAAAATAATTTTCAAATTTTACTTATGAAATAAATTTTAATATTTTGTTTTAAAACTATATAAATTATTTCAAAAAACAGAAATAAATAAGTCCTTAATATGTATATATTTAATGTGTTTGAAAATGATTAATTTTAGAAATTATATAGAAAACTGTATAAAGCCCTATTTATCTTTTAATCTTTTATTATTTATTTTTACAGAAAAAAACCTAATTTATTTAAAATAAACAAAATTTTGAAGTATATAACTAAAAATTATTAACTTATTTTTAATTAAATTTTTTATTTTTTATTTTTTATTTTATCTTCAATGGTTGATTATTTTAAATACAAAAGTAATTACTATAAATAATTTCATATCTATTGTTAGAATTTTACTGTCATAAAAATAATTATTTTATATAATTTAAATTAAATAAATTATTTTTTACCTAGATACAAAAACTTATTTTATATAATCAGTTATAATTAACAATAATCAATTATGAACATAATTAACTATTAAAATAATCTAATTATTTTCAACAAATCCAAACGCATGCTGAAATTTTGAAATATAAACACTTATTTTTTAAAAAAACTCCAATAAATAAATATTTTGAATGATTTATGCCTAATTTTTTAAACAACCACTTATTTTTTAAAAGACTTCTCAAAAACTGAAAGAAAATAAACAACTATTTCTCTAAAATAAACTAAATTACACATTCACTTGATTTGAAAACAGGTAAAGTGTACATTTGCTTCTAATCAACGTTTTAATCAAACAAAAAAGTGACTTAAAATTCCAATTTCAATGTTGGCTTTTCTTGTTATTCATTTTATTCCCTTGACACCAAAACTGGGTTTTGTACTTTCATTACAAATTTCTCAGTTTTTGCTTTTGGGATGATGGAAGATTAAAGAAGCACCATCCAAAGGAAATGCTAAGTAAACCAAACAAATAAAAAATAAAAATAAAAATAAAACGGTTACATGCTTTGGAATTTCTTTACAAATTTCCAACCTTTACCTCTCCATTAATTTCTCCCATTCCACTTTCTCTTCTACCCAAGTACTTACCTAGCAAAATCTAATAAAATCAAGAAAGAAGAAAAAACAACTAGAACAATTGAACAAAGATCCTCTCTCCTTTTTTTCATTTTTCTTCACTAATGAAAAGATAAAACATTTTTTTAAAAAAAAAACATAAAATAGACTAAGAGAGTGAAGCTATAACAATACAGCATTTTCATCCTCAGGGTTGCTCCCATAATACTCTATCAGCTTCTGCAGAATCACCACCCTTGTCCTCAGCAAAACGATGTAATCAGCAGTTTCCTTGAACAATTGATCAGCTTTCACTGTGTCTCCATTGTGGGTAGGGATGAGGCTTTTGAGTGCTTGAAGTTTTTGTGAGAGCTTGGACTTGAACTTACCCTCAATTGATGGACATGTTTTTCTTTTTTGTGATTGTTGATGTGGTTGTTGTTGTCTTCTTCTTCTTGTTCTTCTTGTGGCTCTTTTGACAGAGAGTTTGTAACTGTGCTTTGTGTTTGTGCTCATGGCCACCAAAACAAGAGAAGGCTTCTGAAAAGAGTTCTCAGAAGAAAGAGGAATTATGCCAAGTGGGTTTGGTGTTGTTCTGTTTTTGGGTTAAAGGGTCATTCATTGAGTGATCAGAGAAGTGGGGGATTCTGGGTTTAAGTAATGAGGCATGATGAGATTGCCACTTGATCATGTTTGTTACTACCAAAATGCCACTACCTTGTTTATATATAAAATATATTCTTTTTCCTTTTGTATCAAATTTTTGTTGTGATAATATGTATAAAAAAGAGGTAATCATGTGAACCTGATTCTGATGATAAGATTTATGGATATGTAAAAACAAGTTTTGAAATTCCTCTTTTTATCCTCTATTTAAATTATATATACACACACATGTAGGATAAATATTTTTTAATTGGTAGTTAAATATTAAATTTTTAAAATATAAAAACTATTGAAATAAATAATCTTTTTAAATAATATTTTCTATATCATAAAAATCAAATATATTAACATGTCTAAAAAATGTTATTATTTGTTAGTTATATTAAAATTTTATTGATTACATCTTATTGTGTTTAGAAAGATTAGTTTTTCATTTACCAGATAAGGTGATGTAAAATGAAAAAATATATATTTTTTCAAATAATATTTTGATATATTTGTTTATATTGCATTAATTTTTGGCAATTTTATTAAATTAATAATATAAGCATACATACCATACCATGAACTTAATGTATAAAGTTACCAAATCCTTTTAATTTGTGGCTAAAATTGATTTAGTGATATAAAAAAATTTAAGTAATTTACATAAATTTTGTATTATAAAAAATATTGTATTTTACTAATTATATTTTTATATATCATTAACTAAATGTGTTTCTAAAAACACTAAATAAATAACCAATCATATGCAGTGAAAGTAGGTTGAACGTTTTTTTCATTTTGGCTCTTATCAAAATATTTTACATTCTTTTAGTACAAGACTAATTTTTATTGAGGATTTGAAATTGTGCCTCTCGAATAGTTCTTCCTTGTAAGCTTGAAGACGGGTATTTGGTTAATTTTACATATGTAAAATGTGAGGAATCTATATATAACTATTCTTTTTATCATTATTATCCGTATGTCTCAACTTATGTTGGTTAGTCATCAGCATTTTGTATTCATTTTAGAGAAAAATTAATTCTTTAATTTATATGCTATTCTCTTGACATTTTCTTATCTGAAGTGTTTCAATCAATATCCTCTATTTATTTATTTATTGAAATACCATAACGGTTACAATTGGATATTTTTAATTAGTTCAAAAGAAGTGATGTCATGGACTGACATATTATTTGAAAAAAAAAATACCAATTATTATTTTTGAGATGTTAAGGATTAATTTAAAAATATTATTAATAAACTTTTTTATAATTTTTAATATATTCTAACATAATTTACAATAAAACATTCCGATTTTTTATTCATTAGCCAATGTTGAAGATGTTAATTAACAAAACCCTTATTTTAACTTATACAATAGAGTTAAAATCATTGTGTTTGATAGGCAAGCAGGAAACTACCAAGAAATTAAAGTTAGATAACTATGAAAATGGGATTGCTAAATTACCATCACAAAATTCTTTCACATGTCTCTTTTTGCCCTATTGCCACAAACTAGTAATTCAAGGTCCTCTTTTAAAATGTTCTAAAAAAATGTGAGGTGAAAATTCCTCTAACCAAATCCAAAAAGTGTTTATCTTGATTTACAATTAAAAAAACATTTTTATATTTTTAAATAAAATAAAATAAACCCTAAAAATAATTTGTCAACCGAAAGACTAAGGCACTTTTTTTGGCCCCAATTAACAAAACTTAAGGTCCAGTGCAATTAATCCTGATCCATTTGGCGATGCAAGCATAAAAATAGAGGGACAAAGAACATAAAGAATTGGATATTTCCATGTAAGAAGGGTATAGTTGTAATTTGATTAAGTAGAGGACACTAATTTTGTATGTGACCCCAATTGAAAAAGAGAAAGCGGGAAGAGGGCACAACTTGCGAGCCAGAGAGGCAGAAAAGCCTGCCCTTCTGTAACGGCACATGTGAAGGTCCCGGGAACTTCACATTCCTAATTACCATTTTGTCCCTTTATCTTCCCAATTTAATTAATTGCAAAACCATTAGGTTTCAATCCATTAATTCATATCACAGGTTTATCTTCAGATTGAGCATCACTTTTTGTATTTTAGTGGTAAACTTTTATGTGCATTTGTTTTTTTTTTTTTCAAAATATTCATTCTACCTCTCAAAGTGTCATGTGGTGATGATAGCTTTTGATTTGTGCTTCCTTTTCTCAATTTTTTTACTAATACTTTTATGCACTTTTTTTTCTTTCTTCCTTTGTTTTGAGCATGAAAGGTTGCTCTCAATTTTTCAAATTAGAAATTGGACTGGCCCTTTTCCTTCTTAAGAGAATATATTTTAAACATATATTTTAGACTAAAGCCTCTATTAATTACTTTTTATATGATATCAAAACCTATTGAGTATATTACTTACTTTTGAGGTAAGGTTAACTTATAAGTTATAATGATATGGGTTCTTTTGACAATTAAATATGGGCAAGATAAACCTATCTTTTGAAGAGTATAAAAAAATATAGAATAGACTATGACATGTTGATTAAAAAAAATCTTTTGTAATATAAACAGTCAAATAAAATTGTTAGGATATAAAATAATTAAAATTTATTAATAAATATTTATACATAATTTTAAGGTGTTTCAACAATTTGATATAAATGCTTACTTGTCTGGAAAATATTATAAGATGCTTATATAAGTTCCTTGCATTATATAAACACATATATGTACACATTATTTATTTAAAACTAAAAATTTTAATCAAAACTTAATTAATAATGATAGGCCTAATTTGAATTTATTTACATGAATCTTCCTTCTTTTTCCTCCTTTCCAAAAGGATTCTCCCTTTGGAAGACACGTTTATTAAATATGCAATATTTTAAAAATAAAAAAGCAAACATGTACAAATTAAGTGTATTACAGAAAAGACTTGTGCAGTTGTCGTGGATTGTGATATTAGCACATGAATATAAACATGCAGATTATATGGGAACCATGAATCCTAATCCTATCCCTAAGTATAATATAAGTATTAGATTTGAAAAGGTTATAGAGCACAGAATAGGTGTTGAATTAAGCCGACCTAAATCTACAAATGAAGAGTACTATTTGAGACAATAAACTATTTGACGAAATGTACCTTGTATGCTACTAATTTGGCACCATAGAGAAAGGACAAATTTCGCAAACAAAAGGTGAAAAGGATCTCATAATAATAAAAGATGATATGGGATCATTCAGAAATTGTAGCAAGACAGAGGAAGCTTCTCTTCCATAAAAGTAAAGTGCTTCATCAAAACTTAACTACTAAACAGAATGAAAGGGCAATTTGGTCACTTCACTATAGAAAAGAGTATGGTATGGTAAGCTAGTTGTATTGGGGTGTGGCTTCTCCTAGAGAGAGCATGTGAAGATGATATGGGCCAGCAAGGCTCCGTTACAGGAAGAGAGAGAGAGAGGGAGAGAGAGAGAGAGGGAGAGAGAGAGAGCACATGGCTAGCACATGAGGAGTGAGAGATTTGGAAGGCATGGCCTTTGAGGAGAAGAGAGCATGTGACAAAGGGGGGGACAGTGAGGCAGCATGAAATGTACAGCATGTTCTGCACATTCCCTGCATGGAACTGATCAAGTGGCAGCTATCTAATGTTCTCTTTTTCCATATTCTTACATTCAATTAATTACTCTTAATACAGATTAATGGATTTAATTTGTTTCAAACCATATTATACATACCCATCATTTATTTATATGCAATCAATTTATATATTAACTTTTTTTCTACAATATAAAAATAATTCATGTTAAATTATTATAATCCTATATCTAGGTTATTAGATCAATGATTCTGATAATTTATATATCAGTTTAAGTGATATATATTTGATTTTTTAAAAAAATTTAAAATACACATTAAATTATTTTTGGTAGAAAAAATATATCTAAACAATAAAAAATATAATAAATTTATATAATATTTTTCATAACATACTTTTATTTTTTATGTTTTCTTATTATATCATTCATTTTCTTTTACATTCTTCTCTCTTTATATTTTTCTTCTCTCTTTATATTTTTTTTTGGCTGTATATTTTTTTAATGATACAATTGCTATAAATGATGCATATATTCAATGGTATATGTTTGATTTTTTTAAGTAGAGTCTCGAGTTAATATTTTACGCATAAAAAAATTATTTTAAAAAAGTTAACCTTGAATATTTCTAACTCAAGTTAAAATATTTTTGTGAAAAATATAATATTCTAAATTAAAAAAGTACAATAAATTTATATAATTTTTTAGTATATATTTATCTTTTTTTATATTATGTCAATCATTTTATTTCACTTTTTTTTTATAATTGTTTGTGAACATTTTTTTTAACGATACAATTGCTATGATACATATATACTGTATTATAAGGCACATGTATGTACTTGATTTTCAAAGCTTTTTCTATTCGGCATGTGTGATATGTGTAAGTTCTGCATGTGACTATAACGGAGTCTTTAGCGTTATCCAATAGAATTTGGATTTCTGAGAAAAGGAAGAGCTGCTTGAAACCACTTTCTCTTAAATATAATATATATATAGAGAGAGAAAGAAAAGGGAGTATTAAATCTCGCACTAAAAGTTAAACATCCTAAGGTAGTACCCATGACCATGTTATAAAAATAATTAACATCGATTTTATAATCATATATTAAAGTATAAGATCAAATCCTTATATGAAAGGAATGACAAACATATGGATGTTATTGCACAAAATTAATGTATTAGTTTCCATCCAATTAATTAAAATTAAAGTGCATGGCTGTACATAAGGTTCTTTGATTTATTGTCAGAGTTGATTCAGTATGAGAATTAGATTAGAAAATAATCAAACTAATTCTACCAATTCATAAATTTTAAGAAATAAACTAAATCCGGAAAATTCATATATACAATCGAACTACAATAGTAATTTGATTTAGTTTAATGGGATGATCCAGTTCTATAAATGAATTACATCAATCTGCTCCTAATTAAGGTTAATTTCTCCAATTAATGCCATACAGATATTATTAATTAGAACAAAAGAAGACAAAAATGAATGACTACAATATGGTTTACTTATGGTAGAGGTGTGGCAAAATGAATTATTTGATCTAATTAAAGAAATGAGTCAGGCAAAAAAAAATGATTTAAACTTAAAATTTAAAGTTGAATATATTTTAATGAATATAATAGACCGATCCGGTTGGAGAAACTCATTTTGTGAGCTATTATTTATGGAATTGAAGTTGATATGCATCTTGAATTAATAATATACATAATACTAGAATGAAAAATAGAGTGAAAAAAACATGGTGATGTATATATAATAATAAATACTAATTTTGCTGTGCATGGAGCTTAAGTCATTGTCTATCCAGTACAAAGAGAATGGGTTTTGTATGGACATAAGGAAGAAGAAGATGAAGGGAATGGGAATACCCTGAAATGCAAAGAGATGTGATGTAACATCTTTTGGGTTTCATTGATCAGCACCCCTTTAACTTGCTTATATGCAGTAGTGTGTCATGTGCAGGTTCCTGGCTTGCTTTATTCCTTTTGTTTTTGAGAAGGAATTAACTGCCATTGAATCAATCCATGAAGCATGAGGTATGATCAGTACCTTCCCTGATTTTTGGTTGGAGGCCCATGACCCACACATGCCAACATGTTTTGTCTAACGTGACACACTTTCGCTTTTGGTGCTTTTCTTTACTACCCCTTATGACATGGTAATAATATGCCCTAACCAAGGTGGTTGGACACCCCATACTACTACTACACATGGTATAGAGTTTTTGTTTTTCATACAATAAAAAAAAATTTAAAGGTCTGAATCCAACATTTTATATAAAGTTATTCTATTTTTTAACTTATTATTGCTAAATCAATTTTTAGTGGATTAGATATGGTAGAGTTTGAGTGCTGATTCCTTTTAACCTAAGAAAGATAGGTGTAAAACATAAAAATGAAAAAAGAAAAAGAAAATTATGTCATATTCCCTCAGTTTTCTTTTTTTTTTTCTGGTTATTCAGATATAAAACATATTTATTAAAAATATGATAATATTTTTAATTTTCCAAAATTATTTTTTTTATTTTTTTATTTTTATTTTTGTAAATTTTACATTTATCTTACTATTATCTTTTTTATTAACTACTAAATAAATGTAAGAGTGTAATTAAAAAAAGTATAGCAAATATTATTTTCTGTCTAAACGATTAAAAGAGGATTAAATTAGGATATAAAAATTAAATTCTTGAACAAATATACAATTTTCGATTCCTCAGAATATTATGTGTTGCTTTGCTTCTCAAAACTTTTTGTTTGTATATATATTAATTTCCATAAAGCAGAACTTTCTAGGACTATAGTAATATAAATAACATCTTTCAAGGATAAATTATTTATTTACTCATGTTGATGCTCTCAAATATATACTATGATATAAAATTATGAAAATTACTTTTAGAGAAATTTAATCATGATTAACATTAAAGTTAACTTAAGAGTATGTAATTTTTCTTGTACAATATAAAAAAAATGTCATAATTATAAATAAAAAGAAGTTATGTTAAGTTGTTACTTATATTAAATGAAAAAATTTCTTTTAAACATAAAGTCTAATTTTGATATAATTGTTTAATATGATTTTTTAAGTTAGTTTAAAATCTGTTTAAAGCTTATTTTTGTATCATGATATTTAATAGGCTAGAAGAACTAATCCCTTGTGTAGATTAGTATATCTAAATTTTTAAACAGATCTACAAATATAAATAATTTCAAGATGTTAAAAGAAGCAATCTATTAAAAAAAATCTAGTTAAATAGGTGGGTTCATCTGATTTTTTTTTAATGATTTAAAATTTGACATTTGCAATAAGTAAATAGTTATTTTTTTTCAGGCAAAACTAGTCGGTCATATTATTTTTTAAAAGTAAAAATTATTATATTACTTGAAAAATAAATAAATAGTCATTTTATCTCTTAAAAGATTGAAACATATGATTATTTTAGTTTTTATAAAAGAATTAAATGATCAATTTTTTATCTTCAAAAAATTAAAATGACAATTTTTTTTTATCTTTATAAATGATTATGGTGATTTTTATTTTTAGGGATTAGAATAACTGGTCTCTAGTATTTTAGATAAAAATAAAGTCATTATAATTGATTTAAGAGTAAAAATTTATGATAATTTATACAAAAATTTAAATTTAAATTATATTATCTTCTTCTATTATTGCTCCTTCACACAATAAATA
Source organism: Canavalia gladiata (assembly GCA_037954105.1). Lineage (NCBI taxonomy): Eukaryota > Viridiplantae > Streptophyta > Magnoliopsida > Fabales > Fabaceae > Canavalia > Canavalia gladiata. Next base: position 44,798,579 of record CM075665.1, read on the forward strand.
TATAGATATACTTTTATCCTAGTTTCAACAAAAATAATTTAACTTGACCTAATTTGAGATAAGTTTTTCCTAACACGTAAATTATAAGATAAAATAGGTTTAAAAATATAGATATCTTTGCTAAATGTAAACTTGATTTAATAATGATTAAATCATAACAATAAAGTATAAGTAACATTTATAATGTACAGATAAAAGGAAATAGAACATTTTTGATCTATTATATTTTTTCGGACATCAAACTATATAACGTACCATTTTTCAACCCAATGTTTTACTCTCTTTTTTTTTCTGGTAAATCAAGCATAGAATAGGAAATTTTTTATTTTATGTTTTGTCTACTCTTCTACCAAATGATACCATAAAATTTAGTTTATATATTTTTACAAATAATATAATTTAGTTCTTAAGTTTCCCACTTTTTAAAGATTTTTAATATTTATTTATATATTTATAACTTAAATATGCTTGAAGTATAATTTATTTAAATGGAATAAATGGAGAATATACGTCAGTTTACCTTAAGATTTTTTTTTTAAAAAAAGGGAAAAAGTAATAAGACAACTTTCCTAACCCTTAATAGAGTAGGGTGAAATATTAGCCTCTTTTTATTCATGATAGAAATAGAGGTTTGTTTAGGGTGTACTCAAGGAAAAAAAATTAAGGAAGCAAATAAAAAGAACCATGTTTAAACTAGCTAGTTCATCAAATTAGAAAAAAAAAATTAAATATAAATTATCTAATAAATTATAAATTATATTTATATTTAGCTTTTATTACTGATTTGTGTGCCTCAAGGTTAAAGGTTTGCAAATCCTTTACATATACCTGGCTCTGAATTCAACCTCAAGAATTAGGTTAAAGGTTTACAAATCCTTTACACATACGTGGCTTTGAATTCAACCTCAAGAATTAGGTTAGGATTTAGAATTTAAATTTTAAGGTATAAAGTTTAGGGTCAGGCGTAGACTTTCTTTTTATGTGAAGGAAGGTTAAAAATAAAAATTTATTATGTCTCACTAAAATGGATAGAGATTAGATTAGAATGCAAAAAGGTGAGATTATTCAAGTGAGAACAATAATATTAAGAAACGAACAAATAAAATTACTTTTGCACAACACAAAGTAATCAACTTAAAATTGCATCTAAAGATTCATTAACCATCAAATTAAGTAAAAAGTAAAATAGCAAGATTGAAAATTTTAGTTTTTCAAATTCAATAGTTGAATTGGTAATTGTTTCCTGTGGTGTGAGATATTTGCTTTATGTAGAACCTCAATTTTTGGGTAATTTTCATCTTCATAATTTTATTGTAATCTTTATTGTATTGATTGTTGGATCTTCTATTTGTACAATTTGTATACTTGATTGAAACTCATCTTCATATCTTTTTTAATTTTAATGAAACTTGCTTTTATTTATTTTAAGTTTTCATGGTTTATACCCTTCTTGAGTAATTTTTATATTTAAATATTAATATCAATGTTTTGTTTTACCATTATTTTGTCATATATCTGTTTAGTATTTCTCCCCTTTTTCTTACAAGCAAGGGGGAAAATGTTCTGATGATTTTTATCATAATGTTGTTTTTTTTAGGAAGTGTAAAATGTATAAAGAATTGTTCAAGAATAATAGAGTTAAGTGCAGAGAGATTTGTGCAATTTTATTTTTGAAAAATAATAAACGTATGAAATATTTGTTGTAAAAATGTTTTTATAGTAAAAATTTTGATATAGATTATGATGTTCTTCTCTTTTTACCTAGTTTTTTCATTTACTAACCGTAGAGGGACTACAAATTAAGAAGCTTTTGGTTCTTTTAATAACTATTTATAAAATATATTTTGATAATAAAATACTATATCAAAAATAATTTTTTATAGTATTTATTTATATTTTTTTACAATATTTTTAAGAAGTGTATATTTGAGTGTTATAATAAGTAAATAAATATATTAAAGCATTTTTATAAATATAAAAAATTATATTCTAAAGCATTTTATTTCAAAAATTCTGTAAAAAATTAAAAAGTATATAATTTTTACAACATTTTATTTAAGAAATGGTGTAAAAAAATATTTTTCGAAGCACTTAGATTTAAAAATGCTGTAAGAAAATATATTTTACAGCATTTTAAATAAAAAAATACTGTAAAATATATATTTTTAATTTATTTTTATAATTTTTTCTATTTATCAATATTTAATAATTAATTACACATTATTTACTACAAATCTTAAAATTGATAATATTATATAATTATTAGGTCAATATTCACAACGTTACATTTCTATTTTCGAGCACATCCAATACTTGATATTAAAAAAAAGAAGGAAAGCCTAATGAGGTTTTAAGATACATAGTGAAGTTAAGTGTTTGTTAACTGGCTATCAAATAAGGCACACTTGCACATTGCTAAAGCTTACATGAGTATTTAACGAGATAAGGAGGAGAGGCTGTCTTCTGATCATATGTTAGGCAAAGCATGACTGTGTAGCAAAATTAAATGTTAGTACCTTACACAGAAAAAGTAAAGTTCAAATTAGACAAAGAGGTTGAGACCAAAAGCAGAATCAAGAATAGCATGAAAAGAGAAAATAAAACTAACATTTTTCAGTATGTGGGAAATGGGTTGTCTCTATCAACTTCCATGGATAAAATTCTTCAAAGTGACTTTCGCTTGTTGACCTGGTACTGAACAGTAATAGGTGAATGTATATAAGATTTCTAATTCAAAAGGGTAAAAATAATTATAATGGCAATAAGGGAAAATCAAAAGGATTTCAAAGCAGAAATGGTTGAAACATTGACTAATCATACTATGCAGTGAACATATTCTGATTATTTTGGCCCGATGGATTGATGAAATTAATTTGTATATCTAGAAAAGAAAGATACAAATCATGACAAAGAACATACCAATGTCCACATTATTATGTTCAAATATTATATAACTTGGTTACAACTTCTGAACCTTGTACTTTTGATCTAGCTAATAATAAAATAAGAACAAGACCACATGAGCTCTTGGTTTGCTTAAAGCTCCATGTAGGTTTTGCTTTCTATTTGTATCTATGTCTATATGTGCTTCAATTAATCAACTTTAAAAGTAAAAGCAATTAGGCACTTCAAATCTTACCATGCAAGTAAGAATCTCCTTTGTTTAATGAAATTACCTAGGAATATGGTTTTTAACTATCCTTTTAAAAGGAAGTATACTGATGTTAGGATCAAAGTCGTTATAATTTAAAACATTGCAGTGAAGAAATTGGGAGGATTAGACATCAATAATGAAAATAGAAAATCATGAGAAACAGAGTATCATATGTTTACCATGATTAAAAAAGTTAAACGCGTTGCCACATGGATATAGAATAATATAATATACTTACATGAATGTTGCTGACAAACCATTGCAATTTTATATAAATATCAAGAGAATGAATTACACCCAAAAAGACCAATTTTTTCTCACGCGAAATGGTGTTCATGAGTAGCAAGACAGTGACTAAATTAGGATGAATCCCAGAAAGCCTCATCTGGAGTACAAGATAAGAGAACCTATTAAAGAAGCCACAGTGAGCAAAACTTGAAAGCGTAGAATTATAAACAATGTCCCTCTCAGGCATTTCAACAAACAAATTGTATGCATCTTCCAACTGATCTCATTTAACACACACATCAACCAGTGAGAAGTCTAAGAAATCCAAAACCGATGAATTGTTCATTCAAGTTAGCAAATTGCAACCACCAATATAATGGAAATAAAAATATAGACCAAAATAATATTTGATACCTAAACGTACTTTGATAATAACGTGTTAAAGAGTGTGACAAAAGCCTCTAAGAAGAGTCAATTTTCATCCCTACCGAAGTCTTTAAGAATATTCAATTCTGAAACCTGTCAGAATCCAAGTGGGTGGTTTGCGGTGTTGATAAGCATAGTGGTTAACAATGTATCAACGGAGAGTAATAGAAATGAATGTATACAATGTCAATCATATATACTGTGGGAAAATAATCACAACAATCCATTATTGACACCTTACTATGATATCTATTATCATAAAACATAATTTAGAAGGGGTGCTTGTTGAACTTCACAAGTTTCAGTGAGAAAGAGCCAATTTAATAGATACTTCTTTTGGAAGATTTTTTTAATTTAAAAAAGTAACAATAATAAGAAAATTGTTCAAAGTATTTATTAGAGATTTAAATCAATTAAAAAAATTTAATCTTACAAAAACATTTTGGATTATCTTTTCACCATGAAATTTTAAGACGTATATTCTTGTAAGGGGTTTAAAAAAAATATTTGAAAGCATTATTTTTTAAAATGTTGAAAAATAAAATATTTTAATGAATTTTTTAACATATTTATTATTTTAAGTGCTGTAAAATAAAATATTTTAAAATATTTATTATTTTAAATACTGTAAAAATGATAATTTATTTAGTTTTCTTTTTATATTAATATTTAAAACATTTAAATTTAAAAATGCTGTAATAATTGTTTTATTTTAAATGTTGTAAAATATATTTTAAATTTTTTTAAAATATTTTATATGTGAAATGCTTTAAAATATATGCTAATATTTGATTGTACTAATACAATTATTTAGTAGTATTTTAAAAATTATTTGATGAAAAATGATATCTTAAACATTAGCAACAGATGTGTGGTTTTATTCAATAATATATATAAGATAGTTTTTAAATTATTTTTCTAGTTACTAATGAGACATGTGCAAGAATTTTATTGGAGTCATTATATGCCTAGGAATCATAAATTATACATGCTTAACTTTTTTATGAAATCAAGATACAAGGAAAGAAAATAACTATTATTTCAAATTACTTGAATGACATTCAAGAAATTTTTATTAAATGTTAAAAATTGACATCAAATTAGATGATAAAATCTTAGAAATATAGCTATAAAATACTCTATCTAATACTTAGGAGATATTTTAAATTTCTTACAAATTTAGTCTATAATGGTATTATCTCTTTATAAATGATAAAGATTGATACTCTTACTGACTATATGAAAGAATATATGATTCTTTATCTTAATTAAGATATTTAACATTAAAAATAAAGGAAAATTTGAAAAAAGATAATCTAAGAATAGTAAAGAAAAGAGTACAAGTACATCTAATTATAGATACTAGAATGAAAGTTTAATCATTGTCACAAAAATAAAGCATATTTAGAAGAAAAATTTCTTGTGGAAGAAGAAGAATAAACTGAAAAACAAAATAAAACGGATCTAGATGATGATGACCATGTAACTATTGTTATTCTTTGTTATTATGATTTGACTAATATAATATCAAATGAAAGCATGTTCTTTACAATGATCATATACTGTATGTTATACCAAAAAAGATGTTCTTACATTTTACTGGATAAGTGATTGCAATGTTGAAAATGAATAATATTGATATGTCTAAAAGGTTATTGCAAGTGTTGTTTGTTTATAGATTAATATGGATACAAAATTACTTTCCCAAAATTACTTCTTAAAGAAGTTAAACAAGCTTTAAAAGTTTATTTTAATTGGATCTTATTTAGATGGTTGATGATAATAATTATAATAATTAATTTAGAATTAGAAAGTGAAAAGTTACTAAAGGAAACCTAGTTGTGACTCAAGGAGAGAAAATAAAGAAAACCTACACTTTGATTTTTTAAAGATAAAAGTGTCATCAAGTAATTTTTTTAATATTTTAGACTAACAAATTAATCCTTTAAATATTTAAATTATTATTACATCAATCCTCAAAATATTTATGTTACCAAATTAGTCTTTTAAAAATTAAGTTGATTATGAAATTATTCTTTCAAAAATTAAAATTGTCACTTGATCTTTAAAAAGGAATAAATGGCTAGAACAAATAGAAATCTTTGAAAATTTAACTTAATAATAAATTAAAATTTTAATGATAAAAGATTTAAAATTTTATCAAATAATCTTTATGAAAGACTAAAGTGATGAAGAAAATAACAAAAATTTTGGAGAATCAATATGATAACAATTTAAATCTGTAACACTTTCATTTTTGAAAGATCAAATTATAGGTTAAAATATCAAAATTTTATTATACAAAAGTTTTGGTTGCCAAAAATTGTGTAAATATTATGACATTAAAGGCTTAATCATATAAAAGAAAATGGATTGAATTATTTGGCTAAAAAGATGTACTTCTACCGTTAAAGTGAGAAGTTGAAAAATGTTCTCACCACATGGTTGATTGATAAGTGTGAATACCCCACATGGTTGATAGATAAATGTGAATATCCAACTTGACGCGGGTATAATTAATTTATTATATTTATATTTAATTTAAAAATAAATTTTCAAAATTTAAAGAAAAAATGAATAAATTAATATGAATTAGTACGACGGTTGATTGTTGGAGATAATGGATAGTTTCTATACTCTTTTATGGACTATGATCATGGACCAAACCAAAAAATAGAATTGAAGGGGTATCTTTCATGGAGAAGATAAGACACTTATGATAGTTTCAAAGGAAGATAAAAAAATTCTGATCATGATAAAGGAGTGGAGCAACACTAAAAAAATATAGACACTGCATAAATTTAGAGAAACAAAAAAAAAAATACAAAGCAAACAACATTTAGAAAATTAAAAAAAAAAGGAAAAAAAAAGACACACTTATGGAGAGGAAAAAAGAAATCACAAAACAAAGATTGATTAAGCCATAAAAATCAAGAAAAAGTAGCAAGTGAAGGCTAGAATCAAGGAAGGTTATCAGAAAGCAAAGAAGAAGAGAACATGAGAGCTTTAAAGGGTTGCTAAACAAAAATCAAATACTCAACTAAAATTGATATTTTTCCAATATCAAATAACCATTCTTTTATTATTATTATTTTCCAATTTTGTTGTATGGTTTTTTTAGTCTAATGCATGTGTTAAATTTATTCTCTTAACCATTTTTATAAAAAGTACACATTAATATAATATATCCATAATAATCACAAAAATTATGATCATTAAACAATAATCTAGAACTACAAGATGCTTGATCAAAACTTAAAAAAAAAAAAATAGGAAGGAAAAGATAACAAGTTCTACCTTTCAACTATATCTTAGTCCCTTTTCACCAGAGTCCTTACTCTGCTCCCAGTAACTCTGGTTGCCATCAACGACTTGCATGCTACAAACCTTCGCATGCTTCTTATAAGCCCCATTACCTTCGCATACTTCCTATAAGCCTCATTATGCATAATTACTCTGGTTGAGAAGTTTTATAATAAAAGTAAGAAAAAATTCTGACACCTTAGGCTTGTAGCCATTGGTTAGTTTGATTAAAATAATAAAACTAGTTGGTAAAAAAGATATGTTAATCAAGTTATTTGCTAATCTATTTACACGATTTAATAATAATAAATATAAAAAATGATGTTAACTTTTATTTTTATTATTATGTACAGTATTAAAAATAATATTAGTGTAAATTAATAATACAAAATTTTGTGATTATTTCTATGTTATTAAGTGTTATTCATGTCATGTATATATCAGATTGTTATATTATACTAAAAAAGGTTGAAAAAAATTACTTTCTCAAAACTTGAACTTATCTTTTCTAAATGTTCCACTTTGAAAAATTAAAAATTCTTCTCATCAATTTTTTCTTTTTAAAAATTTAAAATTATTTTCATTAACTTTTTTTTTCAAAAATTAAAATTTCTACTTTTTAATTTTTTTCTTTTTGAAAATAAAAATCCCAATTATTTTTCAAATATACAAAATTAAATTTTTAAAGTTTTTTTATAAAATTATTGTTTATAAACTTGCTTAATAATAATTTGATGTCAATGGAGTGGTTGATCTATTTTTAATATTATTTTAAATTATAAAAATTTATTAAATAATTATTTATTATTTTTAAGATAATTTTTTTATTAAATACATCTATTTTTAAATATATATATATATATATATATATCTATTTTCTTACTAGAAATTAAAAATAATATTTTTAAAATATTTAAAATTATTTTTAAATTTATACAACAATCAAACAAGATCAATGGAATGATTGATTTATATCTAATTTTACTTAGATATAACAGATTTATTGTTATTTACTATCATTAATTCTATATAAAGATGGATTTTTTAGATTAATATTTTAAATATTTTAAAAATATTCTACTTCCGAAAAGATAAAAATGTAGTAATCATTATTCCAAATTTAAATTTAAGATTTTAAAAACTATCCTCATTTCAAAAAAATTTAGAAAGCTGAAAGTAATTTTTCGAAAAATTTTAAAATAAATAATTTTATAAAAGCTTAAAATAATTTAAAAATATTTCATGTAAAATTAGAGTTCATCTTTTTAAAATTTTTTAAAAAAAATTAACTATTTTCTAATTTTTTTTATAATCTATATAATGATCAAATAATATTAACTAAATAATTGATACATTTTTAACATTATTTGATTTATAAGAATTTATTAAAAGCTTCTTTTTAATTTGAATCATGTACAAAGTAAATTTATTTTTTTAACAATTAATTTTATGTTTTAAAAAAAGTATTTTCTTTTAAAAATTTATATTAAATTTTTTATAATTATTTTAAATTTATGCAATGATGAAGCATGGTTAATTAAATGATAGTTTAACCTTATTTGAACTATAAATATTTATTGAATAAACTATTTGCAAATTTAAACCATGTGAAAAACAGATTTATTTTTTAAGATTAATTTTTTCAAAAAATATAAAAAATACTTTTTCAAAAAATTTTTACAAAATCCAAAAAAAAACACTATTTTCAAATTTCAAAATGAATTCTTCAAAATACATTAATACTTATTTCTTTCATAAATTAAGGTTATCATTTTCAAATTCTCACTTTAAATTTAAATCTTTTTAAAAAATCAAAAACTTTAAGATCCCTTTTTTCAAAAATTTAATTTTCATTAATTTTTTTATAAAGAACTATGAATTAAGTAAGTTCGATTTTCTCATTATACATGAGAATATGTAGAAATGAAACCAGACTCATGAAGTCTAAATAAAAATTCTAGACTCTTATATTTATGTTAAAAAATAATTTTTTTAAAACTTTGTGTGAATAACTTCTTTAAATAATTTAAATTTGATAAATTATTATTTTGTTGATTTATTTGTAAAAATTTAGTTATAATCACAATATAATTAATAAATATTTGATTGTAATTTTACTTATTTTTTTTAGAAATGGTACGCAAGTAGAAAATTTAAGCAAGATATAGTTAATGCTAAAAAAGCATAAAAAATAAAGGATTGACGATCGGACAAAAAGTATCATTGGAGGAAACCAACACGACTTCACAATGTTTTTGGATTTTTTAATACAACGGTGTAGATTTGAGCATGGTTGTGACAATCCTAAATAGCACGAAAGATTACCTAGGTCAAGCCTGACATAGATGGCGACCTAGATCTATCATATGATGAAAAAAAAGACATAGGTAAACCTAGTCCACCGTAGAAAAAACTCAAATCAAGCATATAAAAAGAAAGCTAGACCTTGAAAGAAAATACACAAATTTTGACATATCTTTCTATCTCTACGCTTCATATTTACAACCCTACACCATTGTTTTCTTCTTTCTTACGATATCTTTCCATACGATCTTAGAAGCAGAAATTATTTTTTATAGATTTTTTTATTTGATTAGTATGTTATTTTTTGTTTTTATTCACCACATGTAACTAATTTCCAATCACAAGACTTTGATGGAACTTATGATGTAACCAATCAAATCCTTTTATCTTTTTTGTTAATTGTTATTTTTTTCTATTCAATTATATTCGTCTTGTTATTCTTAATTAATTGATGACAATTAGCTACTCTTTTTAATTTCTAACTTAATTAGAGAATAAAAGATCATATCATTGCTTAATTAATAGAACTGTGAAGCAAACTGAATTTAAGGATTTTGAATGATCAATTAGAATAATTGATTTCTAACCTATTATTAAATTAACAACCCCGAGTTTTCTTTATACTTCTCTTAGTTATATGCCTCACATGATTATTGAAAGATAATAACTTAAGAGAAATAATGTTATTATTGCATGATCATTGAAAAATAATAGAATTAAAATAAATGTTTAGAAATTAATTTTTATCATTCATAAGGAAGTTTGAAGGTAAAATAAGGTAAAATCATAAGAAAAACCAACATTTCATATCTTTCTTTTATTGAATTCATGTTTGTGCTTGTACTTTTCCTTTAATTTTGAATTTTGTATTCTTATTTTTATATTTTTATTTCTATTTCAAAAAATTTATCAACAAAATTATTTTTTAAGCTTAAAAGTTAGGACTCATTTGTTCGTTTAGTATTGTTAAAATAATTTCAGTGGAAACGATATTGGATTTCAAGTATTTCCTTTCTATACTAGCAAGTGCATTTGTATGTGGGTAAAACATCGCACACAAAATAAAGTCACAAAAAAATTAAATAACCAAAAAATATATAAAAAAATTAGGGTAAAATAAATATTTTCAAAGTTAATTATATTTTACATAATTAATTAAAAAGTATTCATTTTTTAGTGAACGTAGGATGCTAATACCTTTCTTACATGTAAACAACTTTCAAATCTAATATAGTTTTGAAGATATAATTTTTAAGTTTTTTCAAAAAAAAAATTAATAAATTTTGGTAACACATCCTCTATTTTATTAGTTTCTTTTTTTCCATCTTGTCATGACCTTGATTGCAACAAATCATAACTCCATTGGAGATATTTTGACAGTGAAGCCTTATATAATTAATTGTGCTTTTAGCTAAATTTATGTTTATTTTATTATTTTTATTTTTTAAAATATTTAGTTGCTCTTAATGTAAATATTTGTTTGTGCTTACTATATTTGTATCTGTATTATATGAATTGTAGAATAGATGAATTTTATTATTGTATATTCACGGTTGGCTATTTATCTTACAAATGAGGTTGGATAATTTTAGAACTAAAGGTTTATATGCTCCTCATGCACACTTCACCCTTATACACCTTACACATCTTTTAAGCTTTATCTCCTGAACTTGTGCAAGTTTAGGATTAGTAGGTGTATGATTGTTACTAGTATCATGAATCAATCATATTGAAGGAACACGTTTCTACTTGTAGCTAATTCATAAACTAGGTTCTTATATGTATGATGAAGATAATATAGGAGCCATTTTAGTATTTTAGATATTTAGATCCACCCACAAAATCATACACCAATAAATAAATGCAAGTGACTATCCAAATTAAGGTTATCATTTTTAAATATTAAACTTAAATTTAAGTCTGTTAAAAAATCAAAAACTTCAAAATCACTTTTCAAAAATTTAAATTTCACTTTCTTTTCATAAAAAATATGTGGCTTAAATTTTCTTGTTGAACTTGATGATATGTAAGAGCCAAAATCGAATTCATTGAGTTCAAATAAAAGTTTTGAACTATTTATTTAAAAAGTAATAAAAAATTTTAAAACTTCCTATATAAGTTACATCAAGTAACCAAAAAAAATATAAAACTAACTTTTTTTGTTTTGAATGAAATAAATATTTTTAAAGTTAATTATATTTTGTACAATTAATTAGAATGTATTTACTTTTTTAATAAATTTAGTAAGCTAAATTTTTCTCTGCGCATAAACAACTCTTGAATCTAATCTAGTTTCGAAGATCTAATTTTTAAGCTTTTCAAAATTTTCTATAAGAAATTTTGGTAATGGATCTTCTATTGTATTAGTTTTTAGTTTATCATCTCATGGTTATCTCAATTGGATAATAAATAAATCAAAAATATTCTTAAAAGATTATTATCCTTTAAAAAATATAAGGTTGCATAAATTGATCTATTTAACAATTATGACTTGTTGAAGTTTGATGTTATTTAATGAAATATTTTATTGTACTACCTTTATTTATTAGTATTCTAAAAAATTTACTATTGATGGTGGTAAGTATTATAGATTTTTTAAGGTTTATTATAGTAGTAGACTCCGCCTAAGATTTACTATGAAATTATTTGATAGAGAAGATAAACAAGACATTAATTAAGAGAGTTAAAGTTTGTTTTAATTTTTAAAATAATGTTGGCTAAAATTTTTTAGGATGATACCTTATATAGATGTAGGTGCACATCATAAATTTTATTTTTATGGTTGCTTTAAATAGTAAAATGTCACATAAAATATGATTTGAAGAAAATATTAGCTATGGTCACTTAAAAGTCTTTGATTATAAAGCTTTTGTATACATTTTAAAGGATGAAATATTTGTGTTAAATTCCGAGTTAGGGTAATACATTTTTACTAATTATGGTTAAAATTAGAGCCACTAAAATAAATGAATTGGACAAGAAAGCATGTTAAAATGTAATGCTTAAGCTTTTAAATTCATGGCTTGAAAAAATATTAACTTTTTAAATCCAACTTGCATAAACCATTTATCTATATTGAGTCAAGTCAAGAAAACCTGCATGGACTTGAGTTACCTAAATCTTTTTTTTTCCTAAGATTATAACAATAAAAATGATAATAGTGAAATGGAAGTTATAGCAAATTAAAACACCAAGAGTTCTTAAGGATCAATTGTTAAGACTTTGTATTTTAGGTAACGTCCTCCAGTTCATTACTCGTAAGAGAAATTCTTTATAATGATAAAATTTTGAGCCTTACAAAATTCACATATGTATGTTGTATGAAATTTATTGGTGAGTTTAAGCTTCTTTTACTAGCATTATTTTATTTGAATTAATGAATTTACTAGAACCGTTTATATAATTGTCTTTCATGACAAGTTTACATAAACGAAAACAAACAAAATTCTAAAACCTAGGTTTTAAATTGTATACAGACTTAAATTGACTATACTTATATGTAAATTAACGAGATAATAGGATTCATGAAAGAAACATTATTGATAAAAAGAACTCACGAAAGAATCTTCCATCCAATAACATTCTTGAAAATGTTCAAAGAAAACCACACACTGATTAAGGAATAATCTAACAAGACTATTAAATACGAAAGATACAATTGGAACAAAAACTAACCTCGTAATAACTCGTAATAAGGGATATCCAACTTTAAATGATGTTACAATGTATAGAATAATTGCTCCATAAAAGGAAAAAGCAATGCATTAATTACAATTTCCCCATTCAAACTTAAAAAAATTTATGACATCCTCATTTTGATCAACCTAACTTATATGTAAGATAAGTGTATAAAAATAATTTTGATTAAGTTCAAATAAAAAATCTACTTTCTTAAAAACATTTTTGTAAATGAAGATTTACCATAAATGAGTTCTAGTTATATTTTTTTTATAACGAGAAAGTAACAGGGTTGAACGTAAAAGATATTCTAATCTCAAATCTCTTATCACTAAATCAATCCTAATAACTTAGTTGTTTAAAATGTGAATTCAATAATTTTTTTTTTAAAATAAGTTTAAGTATCCACAAATTGAACATATATCATATTTTAAAATATTGACCTCCATACCAATTTTTATTTATAGATAAAAACATTAGTTCTTAATGTAAAATCTACATTCAATACAAGTTTTATATATATCATATTTCTCGACAAAATGTTTATGTTGGATCCAAGATAGTTGACATCCCAAATTTTGGATGATTTTGAAAAGATATTAAGATTCAACGAATAATTTTATTTTACTAATAATTTTTATTTAAATAATGAAAGAAGAAGATAAGGTTTGTCTAAAAATATAAAGTCTAATTTGCAATATTCTCAAGAAACATATTGCATAATCAAACTCTAATGAAGAATCATCTAGTTTGATAGGCACAAAAGAAATCTAAAGCAATTTAAACTCTACTCCAAATAAATGACTAGTTTAAATACAAACAAAAGTTAAAGCCACATTTTTAGTGTATGATCTAACTAGGATTAGAAAAAGATTATGCTACCAAAGATATTTCTCATTATTCGAATGTGTGCTAAGATAAATAAAGAAATTGAAGCATGTAACAGAAGATATATTAGTTTGTGGAAGATTATTTTCACTAAAGTTGGTCTTCCACTTCCATCAAAGACTTAAAACATTAATTGATTAGTAATACAATTTATACTGATAGTTAAATGGTCTTTAGTTAAAAGATCACATATAAATAGAAACACTAAAACTCTAAAGAAGAGAGAATAATACACTTATAACACTTAACAAATCTTATCTTTTTATGATCTTTACTTGAACTTAAATTCTTTAAAATTTTTGATAACTTAAAATTATTTCTAATTTTATAAAATTTTTGGATTTACCTGAAGAGGCTTATTAAATAATATTAAAGTTTAAACTTAGAAAAGCTTGTGTGATAAAAAAATATTTTAAAAGTTTAAGTATAAGGTTGTTCTTAATATTGTTAAATTTAGTGAAAATCTTAATTAGATAGTCAAAGATTAGAGATAGCCTTTATTCCATAAAGGTGAAACTAGTATAATTATCTTGTTTGACTTTTCCTTCTTCTTTCTCTCAGCATCTTAAGGCTTGTTTTATTATTTACAAGTTTAATTAAAATTTAATTAATACCATTTATGAAATAAAAAAGGAAGAGAAACAAATTCAACCTTCCCTTCTTGGTTGGCTTGATATATTCTTTATCACTTTGAAAATTCATAAATTAAATAAATCATATGTCTATTAAAATTACAGACATAAACTTTCATACATAATGAATTTAATAGTAAAAGTATCACAAATTATAAGCATGACTAACTTCTAATTAAGAGAAAAAGGTTACCATAATAAAGTGATCAACTGATCACATCATCTAAATAAAAAAAAGAACACAATAACAACATTCCAATTATTGCTATTAACTAGACCGAAAAGATACGTAGTCTCAAAGTTGCTAATTCAAGCTCCCATGTGATCCAAGAAAGGACACTAGGTATTGAAGACTTGAAGATATTTATCCTTTATTTAGTTTACTTTGATTCCATGTAATTAGTATTCTTTCCATATAATGATAAATTTTAGTGATGGTAATTTTTTAACACATGTAATTATGAAAATCTTATAAGATTTGATTTAGTTTTGTATTGGCCTATCTTTAGAGGCCATTTTTGAGTCTTTTATACAAACGTTAGTGATACTCTTTTAGCCTATATAAGGTATTTTATACAAACATTTCATAAAATTTATTCAAATAAAAATTTAAATTTGATGAGTTAGATTATTTTTATCTTTCTAAGATTCTTAAGAAGAATCTTTATTTAAGTTATCATCCTCGAGATGTGGTGTCTTCCTTTTTATCTCTTACCTTTTTCTATTTTTAATTTTATTATTGAATTTGAGCATTGGAATTTTGGAGAATTCTAGTATCAAGTTTTTTTAGCTCATATCCTACACTTTACAAAAGATTTTTTTGGTAATTCTTAAACCTAATTTATTTCTTAAACTCCATTATTTCACCTTGTTTTAGAATTACCTCAATCCAAAGTTTGTAGCTCAAGATATAAAGTGGTGGAGATTCGTAAGTTCATAAAGTTTTCATATAGATTGGTACATTTTATATTGATAAAAAGAAGTTTTAAATTAGCAATTAGGATATTTTTTTGGATTCATTTATGAATTAATTATAATCAGAGATACAAATTATAATATCAAGAAATAAAAGATAAAAAATTATGCGTACTGTTCATTATTTAGGATCTATTTATATGTAGATTTCATTCAAGAATTAAAGAAAGACAAAAAAAAAAAATAAAAAAAAATGAAATTGTTATCTTTTTCAGTAAGTATTCTCGTAAACATACTCTTTGAGATACTTCATAATATTATATTATATGCATTTTCGTAAACATACTCTTTGAGATACTTCATAATATTATATTATATACTGTGTTATTGTCTAATGGAAAAGAATAATTTATTCACTAAGAAAGACTAGAAACTTCTTTACAAGCATTAATTAAAGTATCCCGATCCATTATAGGTTATTCCTATTAAGTATCTATACAATAATCATCAATATTGACATATGCACATAATTAAATAATTAATAATTTATATTAATAATTTATATAATATATATATACACTAAAATTGATTAATGTTCATCCATAAACTAAAGTAGAATTTATTAATTAATAATAATAATATAATAATTTTTACTTCTTTGCATTTAGTTAAACATATTTTTCTTATAAAGAACATAAATAAGTATAATAAACCCTTAAACAATGTGAATAACAGTTAAATGCGCAAATATACATTATGTGATCATAATGTGATATACTATATAGTCAACATAAGGTAATCATTCAATACTATTATACTTAACTGTGAAATATAGCATCTCAACAATTCATGGCATCCATATCATAATAATTTAAATAATAGATCATAGCCAAATATAAAACATCCTAATTCACATATAAGAATACATATTTAAAGCATGTATACATGATAATGGACATTAAGATTCATCTAAGATTATCTATATCCTATACCACAATGAATTTTGTCAATTTTGAGTCTGTCAACTCTAAATGACATGCATGTAAGTCTAAATCATTCACTTTTAGAGAGTTGTTAGGACTATAAGTTTTTACTATATGCAAAATCATTTTGACTTCACAAATCTTGACCAATTTAATAATCATTAATTATCAAACACACGAATCGACTCGAATTAATCTTAATAATCATCAAGATCTAATTAAGGTAGCTAAGTTTAGTTGCGATAACATTGAGGAGCTACTCTTAGATCTCCTATAAGCCATCATACCTAACATATATACCCTCAAGTTATAATTAACCGACCCCAACGATTTCTCAACATATGTGTAGCCACTGTAACTTTCCAAACCAAATTTGTAAATAAGTATGCATGCAATGCATAAATTCAATCACAAAAAGATTCACTATTTATCTTAGTGTCTTTTAATTTTGCTGAATGTGCATGTCAAGAGTGTCATTTTCACAACACAATGTGCCATATGATACCAACATCATCTTCTTAAATCATGCAACACCAAATCTTGTAACAGTTTGGTGGAATACACTACCATCGATCTAATCATCTTCTTAAATCATGCAACACCAAATCTTGTAACACTTTGGTGGAACACACTACCATCGATCGATCTAATAATGTCAAATGACATGATAAGAATGTTGTAAATATCATTGTTGCATTGCAATATAAGATAATCACTGCTTATTCGTTGCAAAACTATAAACTAAACTACATCCTTTAGTTCTATACATTAACCATGTGCTACTTTATCTCCCATCCAAGCTAGAACATGGTTGCATTTACTATGAAACATGTTACATCTTATTAACACATAATTCAATATTCAAATACATCCATTATACATCATTTACAATATTTAATATGTCTCATATCATATTGCATAATGTAAATATTTGATCTTTCATCAATTTTACCATATTCATAAATAATACTTATTTAAAAATATTTTTTTCAAAAGTTTGAAGAATTGTTTTAATAAATTAAATATAAACATAAGTTTCTTTAGTATTGATAGTATAATTTTATAAAAAAAAATCCTCCAAAACTCAAGTTTTGAAAAACCACAAATTATGTAAAGAATATATTTTTCAACCAAATCTTATCTGTTTAGAAAAATAACTTGTAATAGAATTTTTAAAACTAAATGTAAAGTTTTTGTAAAAGGTTTGATAAAACAATACAAGACTATTTTTTTATCTTTTAGAGGAGTTTACTTTAACAAAAATCCAAAAACATACTCTTCTATAAATTTCTTTAAAAATAAACCTTAGTAAAATTCTAAAAAAAAATCATATGATACTAATTTAAAAAAAAAATAAAATAAATCCAAATAAACTTTAACATAGACAAACAAAAACTGTTATATACTTAGTCAATTTTTTAAAAATTCAACATATTAGAAAAATATACTATTAAAAATTCTAACCAAGTATATAAATCCGTTTAAAAATATCTATTATATATATATATATATATATATATATATATATATATAAGTAACGTATTCTTGTTTGTTTTAAAGTTGAAAAATAATTTTTTTATTTTTAATATAAAACATACATTTAAAGAATATGATTCAAATTAATTTATACATGTATGCCAAAATATTTAATAATAAAAATTATTTTTACCTAAATTAATTATACTTAATTTTAAACCAAACAGATATTAAGTATCGCTTTGAACAAATTTTGTTTTATATATAAGAATTTTACCTTTTGAATTCTAAGGCCGGGAATTTTAGTAATTAATGAACGATGAGTACATATTTTATAGGTAATGCAGAGATATTGTTTCAAGAACAAAATTAAATTAATCGATCTAAATAAAAAATGTTAAAGATTAGTTTGATTAAGTTCAAATTTTATAATTTATTTCAATCAAATAAAATTGACGTGCAAATATTTTTAAATATTGATTCAAAGAATTCTTCATTTTGAAATGAAACTAAGTCGAACTGAGAATATTTTTAATTTTTCTATTATATTCTATATTTAATTTAAATATTTTTTTATATAAAGACCAAACAAAAATCATTATATTGAAAGTGTTATTATTTGATTGGAATTTTAGGTCTACACAAATAATGAATTCAAAATGATATTATGTAAAATGAGAAAAAATATTACTTGTAGTGTATACATTCTTAGTCTATTTAATAAGTAGCATATTTGTTTGTGGTGTTGATTCACCAATGTCAAAATTCATTTGTTTGATTAATTTTATTTTAAGAATAATTCTATTTTTGCATTAATTAATCTTATCTATTTAATACCTTTTAAGGATTGATTTTGCTTTATTTTCAATGTCACAACTCTCAAGCATACTTTTAAAAATCCCAAACATACAACATCTACAAAAAGATGAAAAACTATACCCAACAAGAAATTAACCAAGATTTGAAGAATAAGCCTTAAGAAATTGCAAATTATATGTTACTCAATACAATAACGGATATATCCCAGTTAAAAGTTAAACCATATTTTCAACAACACTAACTCAAAACACTAACATGTAGACTAGGGAGTTAAGGAAAATTTCCTTTCTTCAAATTAGGCATAGGAGTTCTTCACCTTGCAATTCCAAGTTCCAACCAGCACACCTAGTGTATTAAAAAAATCAATGGTCATGTTTCTAATGAAAAAAAATCACGGTTTAATGAATATGTATGATTAAAAACTTGTTCATCTAAACTTTTTTTTTCAAATAAAGTTAACCCACTTTAATTCTTTTTGTTTTTATTTTAAAAATGTTTGAAATATAATATTTTTAGAAATGTTTTTTATAATTTATATTTTTAAAAATTATAATAATAAAAAATATTATCTATTAAAGTCCCTAAATTATCTATATTCTTTTCACATTACCTACACGTACTAATACGGAATAGTCGTGTGTTCATGATATACCTATCTTCCAACCATACATATATTTGAATAAACAAACTCATGATAAATATATATATATATACTCATTCATATTACATCAATTCTATCATTCCATAATATAAGTAGTCTACGGTTTTATGACTGGAGTGATAAGATAGGTACACACAACATTATATACTTTCTATCTAAACTAAAATATAGAAGGATCTGTTTTCCTTGTTCGAGTTGTTACTTTGACATTATCGTCGACGCCCTTGATCATAGAGTCAAAATTTCTTGTCTATTCTTTACATCGATAATCACCCCAACGTCGGAATGAGGGTGATTCAAGTTGTCGACTTACTAAGTAGTCGTAGTTATACATATAGAACATAATAGAAGGGAATGAGATACTTTATTCAAGTAAGACTAATGAAAATGAGTAGTGCGTTAAGTTATACTTTAACAAAAAGAACGGATGAGTTCTTTGACCTTCTCAAGGTACTAGCAGCACACAATCGTCATATGCAATATATGAATGAGATTATTTTATTTTTTGTTTCATAGGTTTCTATGATGACAGACTTAAGAATAAGTTAAAATTATTGCATCACATACCACAATAATTATCACTGATCTAAAGTTGGTTATCTTTACAACATGCACATGCTGTGAGCCCAAACTTCTTCACAATTTTATCAAAATAATAGGGTATTAGGATTCTATTTCTACCATAGTATGCCTTTAGTAACTCTAAAATCATTATCATTTGCATCTTACAACATTCCGAAATTGCTCGACCGGTAACAATAATCATTAAGGTCTTGTCGATGCGGCTAAGTCCGACCATAACAGTCTCGGCTATAAGAGCAACCCTAGGTCATTGAGAGACTCAACCCAACCTACGTACCCCTAGGTTCGGAAATTCTTCCTATCATGAACTTCGGTCTACTTCCATGTAAACCGATCATTAGATTTCCTAGCTCCCTTGTACGGAAGGGCTCGCAGATTATCCCCATTTTAAATTTACAAACCACTTTTATGCAAACGATGCATGTTCATCTACGTCTAACTGTGTATTTTCTATTAGTTTAAATGGAATTCCACAACCTTCAATAACTATCATTTAAAACTTAGACCAATAATTTTTATGGAAGTTAACTACTAATATAATCTTCTCCAATAGTGATATATTTTATTTTCATATACTAAAGTTTAGATGTAATGATTTAGTTATATATAAATAAAGTCAATCAAATACTAACTATATTTTTATAAATATCGTAAAATATATATTGGAGAGAAAATATTAGTTATAATAGGATATTAAATTTTAAACATTTTTATAAAATATTAGATAGTTTCCTTTTTTTTCCATTAAATTTATTAATTGGATACCCTTTTATATTTATTATGTGGGATTATATTTATATAACTTAAATCTATTATTAGAGTTCTATTTTAACATATTTCTCTACGACTCCATGTGTAAATATTATAACTCCTATAATTTATATTAATTTATATCAAGGTATCTTATTTTATATTTTTTACAAAATTTATTAACGTAATTCATAAGTAAATATATATATATATTTTTGGGTACCTAAAATTATTATATCACATTTCCTTACCTAAAATTAATTTAATTACTAACTAATTCAATCACCAATTTATAATCATATAATATTTCAAATATAATGATAAATAAATTTAAACTACAACATACTCGATAAAATATTATTCTACAATAAGGAGGTCCTAAAATTACTCCTATAATAATTAAATTTCACAAAAAATTAAATTTAAATATTGTAAACACCTACTTATGTCCGAGGCCTCCAACCATTAAATCAATCAGAAAACAGAAAAACAGAAAAACAGAAAACAGAAAACAGAAATCAAACAAATAAGAAACAGATAAATAAATAAATAACAAAAATAATAAATAAAAAAAACAACGACAAAAATCAAGTTTGACATATAAAATTCTGAAAATTAAAATTTAATTGAAATATATGAATAAAAAAATATAAAAAAAAGAAAAGGAAAAGACAAACCCTTAGAACAAAAATCCTAAAAAAAATAATAAATAAAAAAAATAAATAAAAAATATAATAAAAAATAATAATAATAATAATAATAATAAATAAAATATATAAAGACTAAAATCAAAATCAAAATCAAAAGAAGTGAAAATCTTAAATTTCAGATTTTGGAAAATTAAAAATTAAAAAAGAAAGGGACAAAATAGCAAAATTAAAAAAGGGAGGGGCAAAATAGCAAAATCAAGAAAGAGAGGGCCAAACTTTTCTTTTTTGCAAAAGAGGACAATCTAATGGTTATAAAAGGGCACCAGAGAGTGGTTTTCGGGGTTTTTTTTTTTGGCTCTGAGCTGGGACTCGCTTGGTGGAATTCGAGCAAGAAGAAAGGATCCAAATTGAGAGAAATCAGAAGGGACGAAAGGCAGATAGAAGGATCGAGAGAAGAAGAATCTGAAGGTTCAAAATTAACCCTGTTCTTGGTCTCTGCTTCGTCTCCACAACAGGTTAGATTTGCTCCCTCTACACCAAGAATTTGGCGAATCAAGAATGAGATACGGTTTCAATCGGTAATGATAATATTGATGTGTTATGAATTAGATGTAATATCGATTGATGAATAGGGTATTGATGTGGTATGCTATGCTGGGAACCAAGAACTGGGTTTCGTTTCAATCAACGATTATGATTGTGCGTTGGGTGAGGTCCAAGAACTAGTGTAACTACAAAAAATACAATAAGATTTTGATGCTGCGTAAATCAAGAATCCGGTAATTGTGATCAATAGATGTAACATCGAGAAAGAATAGTTACTGGGGATTAAGAATTGAGTGAAATCTTAGTGAATAGCATGATGTTGATATTGCTTGCAAACCATAGTGAGAAGAATAGATGCTCTTTCAATTAGGATTTAAATCAGGTTCGATCATTTGGTTGAATGTGATGGAAATTTGCCTCCTGGCATGTGGAGAAATCGGATCATAGGTAATGTGTGAGGAACTAAAAAAGACTCTATATAGCATAAACGCATAAGAACTTTACCTGGTAATTGGAACAGGAAGGAGAGTCTTGGGCTTAACTTGAACTTAAATTCATATTTCACCATATCCCCTGTTGGTCTCCTCTGTTTCTTGATATGATCAATTTCAACACCTTCCTTTCTTGCTTATTCCGAGCCATAGCCCATGCAGAATTAAACCATTTCCCTTGTGATGGAAGCACCACTACGCCGATCCAGCATACTCAGATGGGCAGCGAGTACAGCAGGAGGTTAATCAGTAGGTAGCACACCTTGCCAGAGTTAGGTAGTCTTCATAAATTTCTAGGTGTATGTAGTACCCCTTGGATGAAGGATGGCAAGAGGAGTCTTGGCTGGACTCCCGGAATAACCCAATAACCAGAAACATTTTAAAGGTCCACGCCTGTGAGCCACACATGATGGAAAATGAATGTAGGTAGTCTGCGAGCATCGAATTATGGTAAACTGAAGAGCCAAGGCAAGATCTAATCCCATGCAAATTCATGCAAGGTTAAGAGACCCCTTTTAATAAAGATTTGAGGGATATTACTCCAAGTGGGCAGTGGACACAGTGGTTGGAGCGCTTGTATATATCCCCCAGGTCACCCTCTTCGAACCCCAAGTAAGGCAATGTTGAAATTTCTCCTTTTAATTCTCAGCATGCCTTAAGTTCGAGATTACCACATTGCCCCTGCCCAATTCCGTAATGACCAATAAGTCCCTGCTGTAGGAAATTACCACATTACCCCTGCTGGAATTCCATAATGACCAATAAGTCCCTGCTGTAGGAAATTACCACCTTACTGGAATTCCATAATGACCAATAAGTCCCTGCTGTAGGAAACTACCAATCTGCTCCCAAACAATTTATTTAATTCCAATTTTGTCCCCTAAAAATTCAGAAAATTAATAAAAATCCAAAAATCCAGAAAATAATAAAAATATTAAAAGATATTAAAAAATCCAGAAAATAATAAAAATATTAAAAAATCCAGAAAATAATAAAAAATATTAAAAGATATTAAAAAATTTTAAAAATTAATAAAAAACCCAAAATTTCCAGAAATTAATAAAAAAATTCAAAAATTTCCAAAAATTAATAAAAAACCCAAAATTTCCAGAAATTAATAAAAAAATTCAAAAATTTCCATTAATAATAAAAAATTCAAAAATTCCAGAAAAGATTAAAAAATTCAAAATTTCCAGAATTAATAAAAAACCCAAAATTTCCAGAAATTAATAAAAAATTCAAAAATTTCCAGAATTAATAAAAAATTCAAAATTTCCAGAAATTAATAAAAAAATTCAAAAATTTCCAGAATTAATAAAAAATTCAAAAATTCCAGAAAATAATAAAAAATTTCAAAAATCCAGAAAATTAAGGAAAAATTCAAAAATCCAAAAATTAATAAAAAACAAAAAATTCCAGAAAATCAATAAAAAAATTAATTGAAAATTCAGAAATTAAAAAATTTAATAAAAAATTCCAGAAATTCAAAAATTAATAAAAACTTGCAGAAATTCAAAAATTAATAAAAAATTCACAAAATTCAAGAAATTAAGAAAATTAGCAAAAGTTCTAATTCCAAAAATTTAAAAAAAAATCTCTTTTCTAATATTTTTGGGATTTTTAAGTCTCACGCAATGGGCTCTAAATGGGGAACTGGCGGTTTACCTGCTGTTCAACATTTAGTAGTTCATATAGGCCCCTGTGCTGCCTTAGCCGCCTCGGGTCTTGTGCATGAGTGGACTTAGGGTCCCCTTCAAAACTTTAAAAAAATCCTTTTTCTAATACTTTGGAATTCTAGGTCTCACGCGATGGACTCTAAATGGGGAACTGGCGGTTTACCTGCTGTTCAACATTTAGTAGTTCGTATAGGCCCCTGTGCTGCCTTAGCCGCCTTGGGTCTTGTGCATGAGTGGGCCAAAAATCCCTCCCAAAGATAAAATTTTCTCAAAACAAGATCTTCAAAATAATCTTTTCTCAAGCATTTTCGAAGGTCAAGCCTTCACAAACAAAATAATCTTTTCTCAAGCACTTTTGAAGGTCAAGCCTTCATAAACTAGAACTACGTAAGCCTTGAGTTTCCCATTGCACCGGGGAATACGTAGGAGCAGGATCAAGTCCTGTCAGGCTAACCTCCATCAAACTATTTATTTTCACTCTAATAAAAGGGATCAAACTATTTTCAAATGATCACACACTCAATTTAAGGGTACTGTTCTTCGGAACAGGCGAGTGGGGTGCCTAACACCTTCCCCACTCGTAACCGACTCCCGAACCTAAATCTCATCTAGGGTTTTTTCCAAATCTTTTTCCCTTAAATAAAAATTTGGTGGCGACTCCACATCATCAAAATCAACTTTTTTTCAAAATTTTAGCGAGTTCGTCGTCTCGTCGGAATTACGGTTGCGACAGATGGCGACTCCACTGGGGACACTTAGAGAGTCAAACCCGTTTATTTGAGTGTATTTTATATTTGATCCCTTTTCCTATTTATGTACATGATTTAATCATTGCATGTTATTTATTTTATTCTCGTTTGTTTGCTTACTCTCTCTACACCCTAGGATAGACAAACAATAAATTGCTATATATCTGTGCAAGTTCCCCAATTGCAGGTATCCCAAAATAAAGTGCCCTCCATGCATTACATGTTATTATGAGTGGGGCCCTATACCCAGGTCTGAGTGCTGCCCAGGATTAGAGGGATCTAGTGGTGTCATGCTGGGGCTTACGTCCTGTATGGCTATCATGAAAATCCCAGCTAGAGTGCGTCCTATTCATAATGCCCTGCAACTAGTGGCTACTTCTACTGTTGTGGCAAGCATTGTGAACTGGAACTTGGCTCTAGTGACCTTTATACCCTAGGATTACAACCTACCTTGGAAAGGCTCATGCATTAAAATCCCTAGATCCATAGGACAGGTTACCTCTCTAGGACACGAGGAGGGCACGCCCTATTTACACGACATCAGCTCTGTAAGATTTTATTTACCTGCGACTGTAGAATTCTAAATTTAAAAGAAAAAGTGTACAAAAAATAAGAGAGAGAAAAATTTAAAAGAAAAAGTGTACAAAAATAGGAGAGAGAAGAAAAGAAAGAAAAGTGTACAAAAAAGAGGAGAGAGAAGAAAAGAAAGAAAAGTGTACAAAAAGGAGGAGAGAGAAGAAAAGAAAAGAAAGTGTCCAAAAAAGGGGGGAAAATCAAAATGAGGAACAAAATAAAAAATAACCAAAGAAAAGAGGAAAGGAGGATAGTAAGAGTAACCATGTCTTGTTGTCTTCATGCATACCCTATACATTAATATCTTTCATTTAGGGTCTAACATACTTGTTTGTATCTTTTTCTTACAAGGGGCCAGGTTCTCGGTGACTATCGTGAAAGGGGGTGAAATGGAAATTAATATGGAATCTGAACAGTTGAAGAAAAAGAGACGCATCGGTGTCAAAATAACAGACTTGGCCAGTTTAGAGGTGTTTGCAAACAAGTTGACAAGTATCCAGCAAATGGCCGTCACCAAAAAGTATGGCAACATACTGAGGCTTTTAAAAGTTCAAGTACAAGAAGGAGCCCTTACTGCCATGGTGCAATATTACGATCCGCCACTCCGGTGCTTCACATTCTCAGACTTTCAGCTGGCTCCCACTCTAGAGGAGTTCGAACAGATTTTGGATCTGCCATTAGAGGGAGCTAGGCCGTATCATTACCTAGAACATCATTCCTCCTTCCGGGCAGTCGCACAGGCTTTGGGGTTACAGACTGGGGAACATTTGGCAGGTTATCAGACAAAAGGCCAAGTCAAGGGGTTCACTAGAGAATTTCTAGAGAAGTACATGCAACACTTAGCCGACAACAACCAGTGGGCTATATACATGGATGTGTTAGCCCTTACCATCTATGGGTTAGTTCTTTTCCCTTATATAGACGACTTCGTCGATCTGAGCGCAGTCGATATCTTCTTAGCCAAAAGAGATAGAGGAGAAAATCCCGTGACGGCCCTGTTGGCAGATGTTTATTGCACGCTGAACTTCTGTCATGAGAAGAAGAGAACTAGGTTGATTTGTTGCCTACCTGTGTTATTCATATGGATCACCGCCCACATCTTCAAAAGGGACATGAAGACGCAACATCCCATATCAGATTTCTTGAACCACCAGCTGAAACAGATGAGCAATCTCGAATGGTCTTCCCACTTCGCCAGCTTGACCGAAAACCAGGTTAGATGGCAACCTTCATGGCAACAAAGAACTGAGGTCATCTACCACTGCAAGGGGTTCCCGAATGTACCCCTCATGGGAGCTAGAGGTTGTATCAGTTATAACCCGATACTGGGACAGAGACAGTTGGCCTACCCTATAAAAGCACCCCCGTCTGACGAACTACTGACTCCTTTCTACTTAAAGTATGAAGGAGACTTTGCCGAGAACCTCCGCAAAGTTCGAGAGGCATGGGAAGGGGTCACCCGCAAAGGAAAAGAACTGGGAGTGCGAAGCTGCGCTGCTAAAGAAGAATACAAACAGTGGGTTAGAGACAGGGTGCAACACATCAAATTGCCATTCAAACCATCTGTTCCTCCGTCCAAGAGTCAAATGGCATCCACAGAGTTTGAAGACGAGGTTATCAAAAGCCTGAGAGAGAAACTAGAGGCCATGACCAAAAGAAATGCTCAGCTAGAGGAAGAGTTGCTGAAAGAACGACAAGAGAGCGCTGCGTGGCGAAGAGAAGATGAAGTGAATAAAGCTCTCTTAGCTTCTATCCGAGATCAGCAAAAAGGAGAACGAGAGCGTGCTTCTCGGGTACACATGAATTTGCAAGCGGCCAACAAAGAACTCGGCATGAGAGCACAAGAAAGGGACGCCGCACTCCAAGAGAACAGCCAGTTGAGAAATGCCTTGGAGCAAATAAGAGCCAAGGTCCGCAACAACCGAGAAGAGAAAAATCAGATCCTAGCTGCGAAAAGGAAAGCCCAAGCAGAGGCAGACAGTGTGACAAAAGAGAGAAATGAATTGCTTCAAAAGATAGAGGACATGAAACAGCAAATTGAAGGCCTACTCATAACCTGGCAGGATGAGGTGAACGAGGAAAAATGGAAGGTCCTCGAGATCATAAGAATGCAGCAAAAAGGCATAAAGGACATACAAAAGGAAAGCGGGTGGTATAAAGATACGGCTGAACACTGGATCAGATGCTTTCAAAGGCTGGCATACCTGGCGAATACGGCCATAGAAGAGTTACCGCAATCACTCAAGAAGGCGGAAGCTTCTCTGCATCCACTCCACACCCCGCCTGAAGTAGACTTTTTCATTCAAACTTGTAAAGACCTAGTCTTAAGGATGAAAAAATATATTGTACTGGCCAAGCAAGAGGAAAGAAATGTAAAATAGACATCATCTATGTTGAATAAAACGGGCTCTTCTCTGCAATTCCACGTTAATTTCCATTTCACACTCACAAGCACAAAAGATGCACACGATCAGCACACTGTCGAATTCTGGTCCCTCCGCATCCGCCGCATAGTCAAATTTTTCTGTGTGTTATTATTAATTAACTTAAATGAATTTAACTCTTTCAAACAGGTAACAAAATAGCGGGCTTACGACTTCCCCGGCATTCATATAGCACCAGATCAAGAACAAAAATCATGAGTGAGCTGGAAACACAGAATGAGGAGCTCCGCAGTGAGGTCGCGGAATTAAAAGATCAAGTGGCTAAGCTCATGAAGCTACTTGAGAGAAACGCAGAGGGACCCGCAGGCACTGGGGCACTTGGGGCAGCCAATACATCTTTGCCTCTTCAGACTGTCACTGAACAAGATTGGCCGTATGGCTTACCACCCGGCTTTGAACCTCCTCATGGGTCTCAAGAAATATTGGCTGGTGAAAACCATAATGTGATACCGCTCCACATAAACCTTACTTCCCATCAGCCTCACCCAAATTTTCCCGCTGGGCCTCCACACCCGAACCTTAACCCTCACAACCCTCACACCAATCCACCAACTTACCTACCTCCTGCTAATACAACGGGTTATCAACCATACTCACACCCAGCCTACGCAAACATGAACCCCTACCCTTATAATACAAACACTTCTTCTGCTTTCCCTACACATACAAACCCATCTTTCCCTTCTCATATTAACCCATCAACCACATATCCATATAATGTCCACCCTGACTATGCCCATATGAACACGACCGCCACAGAAGATCCTACATACTCTGTGCCAGTCGCTGTTCATCCAGCAAACCCACACCAGCCACATCCCTACGGTCATGCCGCAAGACCTAGGGAACCTTATACTTTACCTTTTCAGGCCAGCCGGCCTCTAAATGAGCCATGGCCAAGAATGGCGGACCAAGAAGCCCTCCTCGGAGGGAGATGGACGCATCTAGAAGAAAGAGTTAGGGCAATCGAGGGAGGCGGATATGGAGTAGTCGAGGCTTCTGAGCTCTGCCTCGTACCAGACGTCATCATACCTCCGAAATTCAAGACTCCGGAATTTGAGAAATACCGAGGGGTTGGCTGTCCGAGAAGCCATCTAACGATGTATTGCAGAAAAATGGCCTCTCACTCACACAACGATAAGCTGCTTATTCACTGTTTTCAAGACAGTTTAACAGGGGCAGCGGCCAGCTGGTATACCCAGCTCGAAAGGTCCTACATCCGTTCATGGAAGGACTTAGCTGATGCCTTCCTCAGGCAATACAAGTATAACATCGAGATGGCACCCGATAGGACTCAACTGCAGAACATGATCAAGAAAGAAAATGAGTCCTTCAAAGAATACGCTCAGAGGTGGAGGGAGCTAGCCGCTCAAGTCCAGCCACCCCTGTTGGAGCGAGAAATGATTAGCACATTCATGGAGACGCTCCCCGCACCCTACTATGATAAGATGGTAGGCAGTGTCTCGGCGAATTTCTCAGACATGGTACTGATAGGAGAACGCATAGAAAGTGGTCTACGCCGAGGAAGAATTATACATAACGCCGTCGGCAATGTGAGCACAAAAAAACCGACAAATAATGCATGGAAGAAAAGGGAGGCTGAGACCCATTATATCTCCTCAGATCCAAACCGACCAACTCCCACACAACCTATATATCAATCAACCACAACCCCACCTAACTACCAAACACCCTACCAATCACAATATCCCACGCACCCGCATATGGTAGCCTCCGCCCAACCTGCTCACCAACCATCCTACAACCCACCTACTCAATACCATCCAAATACTACCATTACAGTTCCACCACCTCAAACCTTCTCTCAACAACGACCCTCTGTGCCATGGAACCAAAATACCAACCAACCTCCACCGAAAACCAACAATAACCCGAGGAAAATAGTGCAATTCGACCCGATTCCAATGAGTTATTCGGAGCTGCTGCCCCGTTTGATTCAAAACTCTTTGGTTGCACTGGTACCCATGAAACCTTTGGAACCCCCATTTCCGAAGTGGTACAATCCTGAGGCAAAATGCGAATACCACGCAGGGACGATAGGGCACTCTACTGAAAACTGTCTGGCCCTAAAACATAGGGTCCAAAAGTTGATTAATGCCAAATGGCTCAATTTTGAAAAAGATGCTCCTAGTGTGGGGAGCAATCCACTGCCAAACTATGGGGAAGCAGGACCCTCGGTAAATTGCGTTGAAATTGAGGAGGAAGTGAATATGGTCGATGAATCCTTCCTAGGGCATCCTAAACCCCTGATTATCCGCTACACCGAACCGTCGGTCTCACTGACGCCCAACGGGATAAGACCTGTCACGATTAAAGTGCCAGGACCTTTCCAATACCACAGTAACAGGGAGGTGCCTTGGAGGTATGATGTAAAGGTTCTAGGAAGGAAAAGTGAAGAGGATATGTTGGAGAGCTCTTCACCTGACATAACCAACATAGCCGGAATAGGAGGAATGACAAGGAGTGGTCGCATCTACGCTCCTGCTGAAGAAACAAGAAAACAACCGGCCATTCAAGAAAAAGAGAGTCAGGCTAGAATGGAGCCTGAAACTGCGGTCAAAGAGGTGGAAAAGGAATTAAAGAAGGCCGTCTCAGATGAAGAGGCCTGTGAGTTCCTAAAATTAATAAGACAAAGCGAGTATACAGTAATAGAACAACTGAACCGTATACCCGCCAAAATCTCACTACTTGCCCTACTGATGAATTCTGAACCCCATCGGAAAGTGCTGCTAAAGATTCTGAATGAGGCTCATGTGGTCCACAACATCTCAGTGGACAAATTTGAGGGAATTGCCAACAACTTGACCGCCAACAACTTCATAACCTTCGCCGACCGAGAAATCCCGGATGAAGGAGCGAAACATAACAGGGCATTACACATATCGGTCAAATGCATGGATCACATTCTAGCTAGAGTCTTGATAGACAATGGTTCTTCTCTGAATGTGATGCCTCAATTGACTTTTTCCAAACTACCACACGATAGGATCCACATGAGGCCTAACTCTACGGTAGTAAGAGCATTCGATGGATCAAGACGGGAAGTGATTGGTGAAATAGACTTGCCAGTCCAAATTGGCCCGGTCTTCTTCGACATAACTTTCCAAGTAATGGATATCCAGCCAGCCTACAGCTGCCTACTGGGTAGGCCATGGATTCATTCCGCCAAAGCAGTCCCTTCAACTTTACATCAAAAGCTGAAATTCATCATAGACGATAGACTAATTATCGTCTCGGCGGAAGAAGACTATTTGGTCAGCAAACCCACTAATCCTCCTTATATTGAGGCTGCCGAAGAAGCTTTGGAAACTCATTTCCAAGCTTTAGAAGTCGCCAATGTCACTACAATTAAGGAAGGTGATGTGGTTGACCGTGGGCTGCCCCCTAAAGCTCTGATGATGATGGCCCGAGTGATGCTAAAGAATGGGTTCAAGCCAGGCGGCAAACTAGGGCAAAATAAGGGCGGTTTATCTCAGCCATTATTAATGGAAAAGAATAGACGGCGATATGGGTTGGGATATCAACCCACTGAAGAGGATAAGGCAGTAAGACCCCGCTATAACAAGGTCCCTCTGTGCCACATATCACAAAGTTTCCGAAGCGCCGGCTTCGAAAATTCAAGCATGATCGCGGTCATAGACAAAGAAGGGACGTTGACTCTCGAAGACTTGGTGATGCCCTGTCCCCCTGGACGAGAACTGACCAATTGGGAAATTTTCGATCTACCTCTGACTTTTGGTTCAGTTCAAATGTAATTCTGTAATTGTCATAACAAAATTTTATACATAAACATTCTGTACATATTTTCGATAAGTAATAAATACAGTTGCATTACCCAAAAATACTCTCCTCTACTCCTCAAATACTTCCTCGTGTTAAATATATATCTTATTTCTTCTTCTCATACCTAACACGCAGATTCGATCCGAAACCGCCTCGTGACGATAATGCTAGTATTGTATTAGGCGATTTCGACTGTGTTGATGACCTGGTCGACGAAGAGACAGAATTTGAATGTGAACCCACCGACGAGATGTTGAGATTAGTGGAACGCGAATCTAAAACAATTGAACCTCATCAGGAACCCGTGGATTTAATCAATTTAGGGACCGAAGAGAATAAAAAAGAAGTCAAGATAGGCACGCTCATTGCTGGAGACAATCGTGCGCGGTTGATCTCACTCTTACAGGACTATAGTGATATCTTCGCCTGGTCTTATCAAGACATGCCAGGCCTAGACATTTCTATAGTAGAACACAAGCTGCCTATGAAAGCTGGATATGCACCCGTCAAACAGAAGCTAAGAAGGATGAAACCGGAAATGTCTCTGAAAATCCGGGAAGAAGTAAGAAAACAGTTTGATGCCGGCTTCTTGGCTGTTGCAAATTACCCCGAATGGGTTGCTAACATAGTACCAGTCCCCAAGAAAGATGGGAAGGTCCGGATGTGTGTAGACTACAGAGATCTTAATCGTGCCAGCCCAAAGGATGACTTCCCGTTACCTCACATTGATGTGCTGGTAGATAATACCGCGCAGTTCTCTTACTTCTCCTTCATGGATGGTTTCTCAGGCTACAATCAGATTAAGATGGCCGAAGACGACAGAGAAAAGACCACCTTTATCACGGCCTGGGGAACCTTTTGTTACAAAGTCATGCCCTTTGGATTAAAAAATGCTGGTGCAACCTATCAGAGGGCCATGGTAACATTATTCCATGACATGATTCACAAGGAGATAGAAGTTTACGTGGATGATATGATCGCCAAATCCCGGACAGAAGATGACCATCTTATGGATTTGCAGAAGTTATTTGAGAGGCTTCGAAAATTTAAGCTGCGATTGAATCCGGCTAAATGCACCTTTGGGGTTAAATCAGGAAAGCTGTTGGGCTTTATCGTCAGTGAAAAGGGGATTGAGGTAGACCCTGACAAAGCCCGGGCAATCATAGACATGCCAGCTCCTAGAACTGAAAAAAGAGATCCGAGGCTTCCTAGGAAGACTCAATTATATCTCCCGATTCATTTTTCAGTTAACAGCCACATGTGAGCCGATCTTTAAGCTACTACGCAAAAATCAACCCTCGAGATGGGATGAGGATTGTCAGGACGCTTTTGAGAAGATCAAATCATATTTACAAAACCCACCGGTACTAGTACCGCCAGTGGCTGGAAGACCCTTGATATTATATCTGACAATTACAGACCAATCAATGGGTTGTATACTCGGTCAACATGACAAATCTGGGAAAAAGGAGCAGGCTATATATTACCTGAGCAAGAAATTCACGAGCGGAGAAGCTAAATATTCACTCTTGGAACGAACTTGTTGTGCTTTGGCATGGGCGGCACATCGCCTAAGACAGTATATGCTAAGTCACACCACATGGTTGATATCCAGGATGGATCCAATCAAGTACATATTTGAGAAGCCTGCATTGTCAGGACGAATTGCGAAGTGGCAAATGGTGCTATCGGAATATGATATCCTGTATGTAACGCAGAAATCTGTCAAAGGCAGTGCACTCGCAGAATATTTAGCCCAACAACCGCTGGAAGACTACCAGGCCATGCAACCAGAATTTCCTGATGAGGATCTGATGACGATCTTTGGTGAAAAAGGAAAGGCAGAGGGAGAAAAATGGATGATGTTGTTCGATGGTGCGTCCAATATGATGGGCCACGGTATAGGAGTTGTGCTGATTTCTCCAGAGAGACAGTATATACCTATTACCGCCCGACTAGCCTTCGACTGCACGAATAATATGGCAGAGTATGAAGCTTGTATCTTAGGGATTCAAGCAGCGATCGAAGCTAAAGTGAAACGCCTAGAGGTCTACGGTGACTCAGCCTTGGTCATCCACCAAGTCAGGGGAGAGTGGGAGACCAAAGACGCAAAGCTAGTGCCGTACCAGGCCCATCTCCAAGGGCTGCTAGAATACTTTGAGGAGATCACCTTCTCACATATACCACGGGAAGATAATCAACTAGCTGACGCCTTAGCCACCTTGTCCTCTATGTTTGAAATTGGACAAGAAGAAAATATGCCTCTCATTCACATCCAGCATCGTTCCAGACCGGCATTTTGTCAAACAATAGAGGTGGAACCGGATGGAAAACCATGGTATCATGACATCCGACAGTTCTTGAGGAATAAAATATACCCTGCCGATGCATCTGAAAACGACAAGAGAACCTTACGAAGATTGGCCGCAGGTTTCTTCCTCAATGGAGAAGTCCTATACAAGAGAAATTACGATATGGTTCTGCTCAGATGCGTAGACGCGACAGAAGCCGAAAAAATTTTAAAAGAGGTCCACGAAGGGTCTTTTGGTACCCACGCCAATGGACATGCCATGGCAAGAAAAATCCTCAGAGCTGGATATTTCTGGTTGACTATGGAAGCTGACTGTTGCAAACACGTCAAAACCTGCCACAAATGTCAGGTATACGCAGACAATATCCATATGCCGTCAACGTCGTTGAACGTGCTGTCTTCACCATGGCCGTTCGCCATGTGGGGAATAGATGTCATTGGCCCGATAGAGCCTAAGGCATCCAATGGACACCGCTTCATATTAGTCGCCATCGACTACTTCACAAAATGGGTCGAGGCTGCCTCATATGCTAGTGTGACTCGCAATGTGGTAGTTAGATTCGTGAAGAAAGAGCTAATCTGCCGATATGGATTACCCAGTAAGCTCATCACAGACAATGGCTTAAATCTTAACAATAAGATGATGTCGGAATTATGTAACCAATTCAAAATCCAACATCACAACTCATCCCCATACCGACCGAAGATGAATGGGGCGGTCGAAGCGGCCAACAAGAACATCAAGAAGATAATTCAGAAAATGGTTCTCTCATACAAAGAATGGCACGAAATCCTCCCATATGCATTACATGCATATCGAACCTCTGTCCGCACATCTACTGGGGCAACGCCATTCTCATTGGTATACGGAATGGAGGCCGTACTCCCAATCGAGGTCGAAATCCCCTCATTGAGAGTCCTGATGGATGCTAAACTGGAAGAAGCCGAATGGGTCCAGGCTCGGATGGATCAGTTAAACCTAATTGAAGAGAAGAGGTTGGCAGCGATATGCCATGGTCAATTGTACCAAAGACGAATGAAGAGAGCATTCGATAAGAAGATCCATCCTCGGGAATTTCAAGAAGGAGACTTAGTGATCAAGAAGCTATTGCCTATGCAGAAAACGCTGCAAGGGAAATGGTCTCCAAATTACCATGGACCTTATGTGGTTAAGAAGGCTTTCTCCGGAGGCGCCTTGTTCTTGGCCGACATGGATGGGAAAGATTTGCCTAACCCCGTCAATTCAGATGCCGTCAAAAAGTATTACGCTTAAAAAGGAGAGCCCGCTAGGTCAACCATCAAAAGACCTAGGCAAAAGTTAGGGCAATACAAGAAAGAAAAGCCCGCTAGGTCAACCATCAAAAGACCTAGGCAAAAGTTAGGGCAATACAAGAAAGAAAAGCCCGCTAGGTCAACCATCAAAAGACCTAGGCAAAAGTTAGGGCAATACAAGAAAGAAAAGCCCGCTAGGTCAACCATCAAAAGACCTAGGCAAAAGTTAGGGCAATTCCAAACAAGAAACATCCTAAGCCGAAAACCCGAAAGGGCGGTTTAGACAAAAGGCGGCATCGACGAAACAAGATTCGTACCCTTTAATTCAAGAGGATACAAAGGGGTAGTAGACAATCTCCATCTATACTGGGGCAAAATCCGTTGTAATCTGTGTTTCATGCTAAGGCAAAAACGGGCAAGTATCTATAGATCTAGTGAGAGGTTCAAAAAAAAAAAACTTGTCTGGAACAAGACGAGTAAACTGGGGCAAATTTTGGCTCTTCAGAAGCTAGGGATATCAAGGCACGAAGAGATCGTCAAATACAATACTAGCATTTTTCGTCATGAAGACATCACCGTCAACCAAAGCTATTTCACCAAACACCTTGTCATAAAATACCTTATGACTTTTCGACTATCTTGTTAATTTCCTGTCACATGCAACTGTATTTCTATTGTCAAAATGTATATGCAGAATGTAACATCTCATTTTAATGACAATTGCTGATTACTAACACTGTACTAAAGCAAAAGTTATGTCGAAATTTTCTTAATGACAAGTTCTTTTGACCCAAAAAGTCTTACTAAAACAGCGCATGCAACAAATATGCCTCCCAAAGTAATCAAAGAAACAAACAATTTATAAAATCCAGCTCACTCTGAAGGATCTGATCGGTGCTAGAAGAAAGCCAAGGAGTCAGAGTCTGCAAACAAAATCATGAGGTTCATTCTTGCTCACTGGCCTATGTTGTCAGGTCACAGCATTGCATATTTTCATTCTTGCTCACTGGCCTATGTTGTCAGGCCATAGCATTGCATATTTTCATTCTTGCTCACTGGCCTATGTTGTCAGGTCACAGCATTGCATATTTGCATTCTTGCTCACTGGCCTATGTTGTCAGGCCATAGCATTGCATATTTTCATTCTTGCTCACTGGCCTATGTTGTCAGGTCACAGCATTGCATATTTGCATTCTTGCTCACTGGCCTATGTTGTCAGGCCATAGCATTACATATTTTCATTCTTGCTCACTGGCCTATGTTGTCAGGTCACAGCATTGCATATTTGCATTCTTGCTCACTGGCCTATGTTGTCAGGCCATAGCATTGCATATTTTCATTCTTGCTCACTGGCCTATGTTGTCAGGCCATAGCATTGCATATTTTCATTCTTGCTCACTGGCCTATGTTGTCAGGTCACAGCATTGCATATTTGCATTCTTGCTCACTGGCCTATGTTGTCAGGCCATAGCATTACATATTTTCATTCTTGCTCACTGGCCTATGTTGTCAGGTCACAGCATTGCATATTTGCATTCTTGCTCACTGGCCTATGTTGTCAGGCCATAGCATTGCATATTTTCATTCTTGCTCACTGGCCTATGTTGTCAGGCCATAGCATTGCATATTTTCATTCTTGCTCACTGGCCTATGTTGTCAGGTCACAGCATTGCATATTTGCATTCTTGCTCACTGGCCTATGTTGTCAGGCCATAGCATTGCATATTTTCATTCTTGCTCACTGGCCTATGTTGTCAGGTCACAGCATTGCATATTTTCATTCTTGCTCACTGGCTTATGTTGTCAGGCCATAGCATTGCATATTTTCATTCTTGCTCACTGGCCTATGTTGTCAGGCCACAGCATCACATCTTTTCATTTTTGCTTTTCAGGCCTATGTTGTCAGGCCATCCTAGTTAGATTTACTGCTTTCAGGCCTATGTTGTCAGGCCATCCTAGTTAGATTTATTGCTTTCAGGCCTATGTTGTCAGGCCATCCTAGTTAGATTTATTGCTTTCAGGCCTATGTTGTCAGGCCACCCTAGTTAGATTTACTGCTTTCAGGCCTATGTTGTCAGGCCATCCTAGTTAGATTTACTGCTTTCAGGCCTATGTTGTCAGGCCACCCTAGTTAGATTTACTGCTTTCAGGCCTATGTTGTCAGGCCATCCTAGTTAGATTTACTGCTTTCAGGCCTATGTTGTCAGGCCATCCTAGTTTAGATTTACTGCTTTCAGGCCTATGTTGTCAGGCCATCCTAGTTAGATTTATTGCTTTCAGGCCTATGTTGTGAGGCCATCCTATTTAGATTTACTGCTTTCAGGCCTATGTTGTCAGGCCATCCTAGTTAGATTTACTGCTTTCAGGCCTATGTTGTCAGGCCACCATAGTTTAGATTTACCGCTTTCAGGCCTATGTTGTCAGGCCACCATAGTTTAGATTTACTGCTTTAAGGCCTATGTTGTCATCCGTAGTTTAGATTTACTGCTTTAAGGCCTATGTTGTCAGGCCTCCGTAGTTTAGATTTACTGCTTTCAGGCCTATGTTATCAGGCCACCATAGTTTAGATTTACTGCTTTCAGGCCTATGTTGTCAGGCCACCATAGTTTAGATTTACCGCTTTCAGGCCTATGTTGTCAGGCCACCATAGTTTAGATTTACTGCTTTAAGGCCTATGTTGTCATCCGTAGTTTAGATTTACTGCTTTAAGGCCTATGTTGTCAGGCCTCCGTAGTTTAGATTTACTGCTTTCAGGCCTATGTTATCAGGCCACCATAGTTTAGATTTACCGCTTTCAGGCCTATGTTGGCAGGCCACCATAGTTTAGATTTACTGCTTTAAGGCCTAGGTTGTCAGGCCACCTTAGTTAGATTTATTGCTTTCAGGCCTATGTTGTCAGGCCACCTTAGTTAGATTTACTGCTTTCAGGCCTATGTTGTCAGGCCATCCTAGTTAGATTTACTGCTTTCAGGCCTATGTTGTCAGGCCATCCTAGTTTAGATTTACTGCTTTCAGGCCTATGTTGTCAGGCCACCCTAGTTAGATTTACTGCTTTAAGGCCTATGTTGTCAGGCCGCCCTAGGTTAGATTTACCGCTTTCAGGCCTATGTTGGCAGGCCACCATAGTTAGATTTACTGCTTTCAGGCCTATGTTGTCAGGCCATCCTAGTTAGATTTACTGCTTTCAGGCCTATGTTGTCAGGCCACCATAGTTTAGATTTACCGCTTTCAGGCCTATGTTGTCAGGCCATCCATCTATGAGCTGCTAGTACTACTCTTGGAACGTTTCAAAAGTCTGCCTCGGACATGAGGTGTTCACGTCTTTACTCATTTCCTACTACGATAATTCAGAGAATCGCTTCTCACATTATCTGGTAAGAAAATGAGTAAAGAGGGGCAAACTGTAAACACCTACTTATGTCCGAGGCCTCCAACCATTAAATCAATCAGAAAACAGAAAAACAGAAAAACAGAAAACAGAAAACAGAAATCAAACAAATAAGAAACAGATAAATAAATAAATAACAAAAATAATAAATAAAAAAAACAACGACAAAAATCAAGTTTGACATATAAAATTCTGAAAATTAAAATTTAATTGAAATATATGAATAAAAAAATATAAAAAAAAGAAAAGGAAAAGACAAACCCTTAGAACAAAAATCCTAAAAAAAATAATAAATAAAAAAAATAAATAAAAAATATAATAAAAAATAATAATAATAATAATAATAATAAATAAAATATATAAAGACTAAAATCAAAATCAAAATCAAAAGAAGTGAAAATCTTAAATTTCAGATTTTGGAAAATTAAAAATTAAAAAAGAAAGGGACAAAATAGCAAAATTAAAAAAGGGAGGGGCAAAATAGCAAAATCAAGAAAGAGAGGGCCAAACTTTTCTTTTTTGCAAAAGAGGACAATCTAATGGTTATAAAAGGGCACCAGAGAGTGGTTTTCGGGGTTTTTTTTTTTGGCTCTGAGCTGGGACTCGCTTGGTGGAATTCGAGCAAGAAGAAAGGATCCAAATTGAGAGAAATCAGAAGGGACGAAAGGCAGATAGAAGGATCGAGAGAAGAAGAATCTGAAGGTTCAAAATTAACCCTGTTCTTGGTCTCTGCTTCGTCTCCACAACAGGTTAGATTTGCTCCCTCTACACCAAGAATTTGGCGAATCAAGAATGAGATACGGTTTCAATCGGTAATGATAATATTGATGTGTTATGAATTAGATGTAATATCGATTGATGAATAGGGTATTGATGTGGTATGCTATGCTGGGAACCAAGAACTGGGTTTCGTTTCAATCAACGATTATGATTGTGCGTTGGGTGAGGTCCAAGAACTAGTGTAACTACAAAAAATACAATAAGATTTTGATGCTGCGTAAATCAAGAATCCGGTAATTGTGATCAATAGATGTAACATCGAGAAAGAATAGTTACTGGGGATTAAGAATTGAGTGAAATCTTAGTGAATAGCATGATGTTGATATTGCTTGCAAACCATAGTGAGAAGAATAGATGCTCTTTCAATTAGGATTTAAATCAGGTTCGATCATTTGGTTGAATGTGATGGAAATTTGCCTCCTGGCATGTGGAGAAATCGGATCATAGGTAATGTGTGAGGAACTAAAAAAGACTCTATATAGCATAAACGCATAAGAACTTTACCTGGTAATTGGAACAGGAAGGAGAGTCTTGGGCTTAACTTGAACTTAAATTCATATTTCACCATATCCCCTGTTGGTCTCCTCTGTTTCTTGATATGATCAATTTCAACACCTTCCTTTCTTGCTTATTCCGAGCCATAGCCCATGCAGAATTAAACCATTTCCCTTGTGATGGAAGCACCACTACGCCGATCCAGCATACTCAGATGGGCAGCGAGTACAGCAGGAGGTTAATCAGTAGGTAGCACACCTTGCCAGAGTTAGGTAGTCTTCATAAATTTCTAGGTGTATGTAGTACCCCTTGGATGAAGGATGGCAAGAGGAGTCTTGGCTGGACTCCCGGAATAACCCAATAACCAGAAACATTTTAAAGGTCCACGCCTGTGAGCCACACATGATGGAAAATGAATGTAGGTAGTCTGCGAGCATCGAATTATGGTAAACTGAAGAGCCAAGGCAAGATCTAATCCCATGCAAATTCATGCAAGGTTAAGAGACCCCTTTTAATAAAGATTTGAGGGATATTACTCCAAGTGGGCAGTGGACACAGTGGTTGGAGCGCTTGTATATATCCCCCAGGTCACCCTCTTCGAACCCCAAGTAAGGCAATGTTGAAATTTCTCCTTTTAATTCTCAGCATGCCTTAAGTTCGAGATTACCACATTGCCCCTGCCCAATTCCGTAATGACCAATAAGTCCCTGCTGTAGGAAATTACCACATTACCCCTGCTGGAATTCCATAATGACCAATAAGTCCCTGCTGTAGGAAATTACCACCTTACTGGAATTCCATAATGACCAATAAGTCCCTGCTGTAGGAAACTACCAATCTGCTCCCAAACAATTTATTTAATTCCAATTTTGTCCCCTAAAAATTCAGAAAATTAATAAAAATCCAAAAATCCAGAAAATAATAAAAATATTAAAAGATATTAAAAAATCCAGAAAATAATAAAAATATTAAAAAATCCAGAAAATAATAAAAAATATTAAAAGATATTAAAAAATTTTAAAAATTAATAAAAAACCCAAAATTTCCAGAAATTAATAAAAAAATTCAAAAATTTCCAAAAATTAATAAAAAACCCAAAATTTCCAGAAATTAATAAAAAAATTCAAAAATTTCCATTAATAATAAAAAATTCAAAAATTCCAGAAAAGATTAAAAAATTCAAAATTTCCAGAATTAATAAAAAACCCAAAATTTCCAGAAATTAATAAAAAATTCAAAAATTTCCAGAATTAATAAAAAATTCAAAATTTCCAGAAATTAATAAAAAAATTCAAAAATTTCCAGAATTAATAAAAAATTCAAAAATTCCAGAAAATAATAAAAAATTTCAAAAATCCAGAAAATTAAGGAAAAATTCAAAAATCCAAAAATTAATAAAAAACAAAAAATTCCAGAAAATCAATAAAAAAATTAATTGAAAATTCAGAAATTAAAAAATTTAATAAAAAATTCCAGAAATTCAAAAATTAATAAAAACTTGCAGAAATTCAAAAATTAATAAAAAATTCACAAAATTCAAGAAATTAAGAAAATTAGCAAAAGTTCTAATTCCAAAAATTTAAAAAAAAATCTCTTTTCTAATATTTTTGGGATTTTTAAGTCTCACGCAATGGGCTCTAAATGGGGAACTGGCGGTTTACCTGCTGTTCAACATTTAGTAGTTCATATAGGCCCCTGTGCTGCCTTAGCCGCCTCGGGTCTTGTGCATGAGTGGACTTAGGGTCCCCTTCAAAACTTTAAAAAAATCCTTTTTCTAATACTTTGGAATTCTAGGTCTCACGCGATGGACTCTAAATGGGGAACTGGCGGTTTACCTGCTGTTCAACATTTAGTAGTTCGTATAGGCCCCTGTGCTGCCTTAGCCGCCTTGGGTCTTGTGCATGAGTGGGCCAAAAATCCCTCCCAAAGATAAAATTTTCTCAAAACAAGATCTTCAAAATAATCTTTTCTCAAGCATTTTCGAAGGTCAAGCCTTCACAAACAAAATAATCTTTTCTCAAGCACTTTTGAAGGTCAAGCCTTCATAAACTAGAACTACGTAAGCCTTGAGTTTCCCATTGCACCGGGGAATACGTAGGAGCAGGATCAAGTCCTGTCAGGCTAACCTCCATCAAACTATTTATTTTCACTCTAATAAAAGGGATCAAACTATTTTCAAATGATCACACACTCAATTTAAGGGTACTGTTCTTCGGAACAGGCGAGTGGGGTGCCTAACACCTTCCCCACTCGTAACCGACTCCCGAACCTAAATCTCATCTAGGGTTTTTTCCAAATCTTTTTCCCTTAAATAAAAATTTGGTGGCGACTCCACATCATCAAAATCAACTTTTTTTCAAAATTTTAGCGAGTTCGTCGTCTCGTCGGAATTACGGTTGCGACAAATATAATTAAATATAACCTTTAAATTTATTATACAATTAATAATTTTCATTTTAGAGTAAAAATATATAGAATTAGTCTTATATTCAACTTGAATCTCACCCCTTACCTAAAATTTGAATAGCGGTGTAATTTTCTTTAATTTTCTTCGAACTCTCTCGACGATAACTTCGTCCGCAAACGTACTTACCTTTGGCCTTTTTCACTTTCGTTTGCCCTTTTAATTTTCAATTTGACTTGTATCTTCTAAATCTTCCCTTACA
The DNA here is from genome assembly GCA_037954105.1 of Canavalia gladiata. Lineage (NCBI taxonomy): Eukaryota > Viridiplantae > Streptophyta > Magnoliopsida > Fabales > Fabaceae > Canavalia > Canavalia gladiata. The sequence goes on from CM075665.1 coordinate 44,841,223, forward strand.
ATTTTTCCATCCCCTCTTCTGCACCCATATATATATATATAATATTATATGTTACTTTATTTTATTTTATTTTATTTTAATATTATATTATCAATATATTTGATATATTTTAAAAATTAATAAAAATATCATAATAAATATAGTTACAACTTTTTCACTTTTTATGAAAAATTTGAATTTTTATCTCTTTCATAAAAATATTTTAATAAAAAATATAGTTAAAAAATATTTTAAACAATTGATAAGAAATTTTTAATTTAAAAAAATATTTTTTTTTATTTTTAAAATTATATAAAAATAATAAAATTATTTTCATTATTCCTAAAAACATATTCATTAAAATATTCCTAAGAAACATTAAAAAAATATTTTAATGATAATTTTAATTTTTATTAGATTTTTTTAACAAATTTATATTTATTAAAAATTATTTATTATAAAATATTTTTATAATATTTTAAAGGATATAACCGGAAAGTTTTAATAAATTGTATGTTAATTTATATCTCGTCTACCCAAAAAAATAACTATCATAAAAATATAATTTTTAGAGAAAAATTAATATTACTAAATTATTATTGCGTTTAGACCATATAAAAAAATAGAAATAATTTTTTTTTATTTATATGAATTAAAATAGAGAGAAAGACAAATAATTTTTTTAGTTGGATGAATAAAAGGAAATATTTGTAATATCAAATTTAATTTTAAAAAATTTATTTTTTATTAATATAATATTTATTTTATTATTTTTTAAAATATATAATAATTTTAATAATTTAAAAAAATAAAAAATATAAATTTTTTTCTTATTTTTTTTATCAATTTAAAATAAAAAATAGTGTTTTTTTCTATTTCTCTCTGCAAACAAAGATAAAAAGAATTTCATCTCTTTCTTTTTTCTTCTTCTTCCTCAGCCAACCAAAATATAAGAATCATGTGAAACTTAAAAAATTCTCTCTCTTAAACACCCTCTTAAGAAAGAAAACGAATTTAGACTGAATATTTACATCGAAATTTGTGCCGTTTCCTTTATTAAATAGACATTAAAATTATTTTTGTAATCATATTCTTCATTAAACAAACAAACACTAAAAATTAATTTTGACATGTATTTGAATTATGTTTAAGAATTCATAATTAATTCTGTTTAAGAAACGTCTTAATTCATTAACCCCATAACACATTTTTTTTTGTAAATAATCCCTTAAAACTCTGTTTATGCATTTTTGTTCCCCTACCGGAGTTCCTTCTTCCCCCTGTTGTGTATTTTGGCTTGTGTGACAATCTTAGCACAAATAGTAGGGGTATCTACGTAACTTCAACACCGGATTCCGTTCTTTCTTACACACATAAAAACCAAATCCACTTGAAACCCCTCCCTCGATAATCATTCCCAAAACAATTTTTCACAAAAGCACTCTTTTCCCCGCCATTCACTTCTGATTTCTCTTCCAAATCTATCCCTCTAGGGCTCGGGCTCACACTCTCTTCCAATCTCCTTCTCGCAAACCCTAATTCCTCGCAATTCGCCCCCAGATTTCCCCGTTTTTACGCTTCATGCCCTTCACGTAACCAATCCATGAGTTTTCCAGCCACTTCCAGCGCCGCCGCAGCGGCGTTGGCGTCCTCCGGCCACCGCGGCATCGGCTTATCCAACACCATCCACTCCGAGCTCGCCTCGTGCTTGCCGCTTCCGTCACTTCCGGTTTTCTGTGGCGCCTCCGATCAGGACCTTCGCCTCTTCGACTCGCCGATGCTGTTGAACCGCGTCGACGTGCTCGCACAGTCCAGCAAGATCGCCGAGCTGCTCCGGCACACCGACGTGTCGTACCTGTGAGCTTCTTCCGTTTTTGTTCGACATTTTTCGCTCGCGTTGAGGTTCTAGTTACTAGGAAGTTGAATCAGTAGGGAAATGTAAAATTAAGCTCGAAATTCGCCGTGAATTATTTTTAATTTTTTTTGTGCATTTGAAATTCGCGGTTGTGAAATGAAATTACATGCATTCGAATTTCCATGTGATTTACTGTAGCCATATATGATGATACGTGACTTTTGGTGCTCGTGCGAATTTCGTGACTTAGGTAGTTGACTATTTACTTGTTTAGTTGTAGTTTTCTGTTTTTTTATGTTTTAAAATAATTGATTAATTATTTTTTATTTACCTTGCCTATTTATGTCGAAATTTGCATATTTAGGTCACAGCCAGATTAGTGTTTGACTTAGTTATAAATGTTGGATGCTATTATAATAGGTGCACAGGATTTAATTCTACAGTATGTGAGAACCGTTATGGCTTTTTTTTAAAAAAAAACTTCCATGGGAGAGGATTAGTTGAGAAGAGGTAATTACTTTATGAACACAGTTTGCACCACTAGTGTGGAGTTTTATCGCTGTGTTGATTTACTATAAATGAAACGGCATTCATTCGAGCTGTCTCCACATGTCCATATTTTCTTGTTTTGTTAAAATCTGCTGTGTTGTTGTTGTCATCATTGTCAATGTTGTTTATGCATTACTATTATTGCTGTTACTATTTGATTTAATACAATTTTATATATTGTCTTCTATAGGAATTTAAGAGATGATGCCAAAGGTGTTCCGTATGTATATGTTGAGCCTTTAGAACTCCATGATGAAGTTCTCAGGTGCAATCCTGAAGCATTTGATTACAGCGCTGCAGGTAAACAGAGCACTTGGTTTCTGCCCTGAATGTCACTGTTCTGGCTTTTGTTTCCAATCTCATAGGGTTATTGTTGCTTGTTGGTCTATAATGATCTGACGGAGGCTTAGGGTGTGAGATTTTGACAGTTGGAAAAATTTAGCCAAAATGTTACGAAGAGAAATTGTCATACCTGATAAGTTTGATTTCATGCTGACAAATTACTGTCAACTATAACTTTCAAGAGGCTTAGTATGATTTTCTTGTTTGATAAAACTTGAACTTGGTTTTGATGTCAAACTTATAGCTCTGTTGACTTTTTCCACCTAAAGCTTATGTTTGCTTTGGTCTTATTGCTTTCCAGTATATAATTTAATGGTGCTCTGCTTATTGTTTATTGTATTGGTCAAGTTTCTCAGGTCCTGTCAAGGAGCAGATCTCTGGTAGTGTCTTACCTGAAAAGAAGCTCTCTGAATCAAGTTTTCCTGTCCCAAGTCAGATTCAAAAAGATTATAATGCAACCAATAGTCGCCAGCTTGATAATTTTTCAACAAATGTATAGACATTTTAGATTTGATATCTGCAGTTGATGCTTGATTCTTATCATTTGCTAATTTTCAAAATGATTTGGCAGGATATTTCTACATTGTCTTCAAAAAAATCAAAAGTCAAAAAGAAAGGTGGTGATGGAATATCTATAACACCCAATCCTACTGAGCTTCAAGGTTGGTGTATGCCTGGTTCCAAAAATCCTACTTTTTAACATTGTTTTTTGTTCTCTATTTCTATGTATGTACGTGCATGCCTATGGGCACACATCATACACACTGTTTTTACATGTGTAAAATCAACTGGTAGTTATAATCTTTGCAGATGCAAACATTGGAATGTTTTGTGAGTTTTTGGACAACTTATGCAACAAGTCTGAATTTAACAGTGATGATCGAGATGAAGCAGAATGGTTGCCATTACCTCTTTCAGATCTTAGATTACTTGTCAATGAAATAACATCTATACGTGAAAAAAAGCTTCTGCATTTGATTCCTGTAGAAGTCCTTGTTAGACTACTAAAAGTTCTAGATCATCAGATACATAGAGCAGAAGGCCTGTCAATTGAGGAGTGTGATAATGTAAGTTCACTTTTCAGTTCTTTTGTGTTAGTCTATACTGAAATTTTGAGGCTTTTTTGGATTTAGTTGATGTTAAATATGACCTCAATTTTACTAATAAATTTTATTAAAACCTGACATTTTGGGTAATAAACAGAAATTTATTATCCAAACAGGTTTAGTACATAGATGAAGTTTGGCAAGGTTTGTATTGTGAAAATTGTCTGTAGAGTATATATGTCAGTTCTTGTAAGGATTATCAAGATCTGTATAGATTTGAGTTTGGTTGGTGAGGCTTAACTTGCACAATGCTCAACAGTCATGGTAAATCTGACTATGGTAGCATGGTTTCTCATCTACCGGTGTCTCCATTGCCGTGTTATATACTGTTCCCATTCATGAACAATCTATTCATAATATTGAAGTTCAGAATCTTTAAACATCATGTCAAAACTTGAAGTTGGGTCCGTGACCAGTGCATTGGCTAAGCTAACAAAATATCACTTAGCCTGACAAGCCTAACTAACACAAGTGCTTTTAATAAAATAAGTTATACTTAATCTACTGAAATCTCAATAAAGTCTCCTCTATACTTTCAACATAAAAAAAATCTAGTAATTTTCTAAGATAACAATGCTAACCTTCTAAAGCTTTGGAATGTCCAAAGGGCAATACAAAACAGGAGGCCACCAAATTGATGGGGCTCTATCAACGAAATACTCTGTGGGAAGGATCATGACTCCTAGTAACTTGCAACTTAACTACCTGATGATCTTAAAAAAAAAAAAAAGAATAAGGAATGGGCGAGTCATGCAGACTCAGTGAGGACACAAAAATCACAATGAGCATGAAGGGAAAACAACTAATGCGTGAGTATTTCGCAATTATTGAACTCACTCATATGCTAAATCAAAGAAATAATTATCTAATCAAATTCCAAAGAATTTATCTAAAAAATTTACGGAATCCAACGTCAATTTTCTTTAAGTTCACTACTACCATAATAATACAAAGAAAAATATATATTGAAAAGAATGAAATAGTAGTTTGTCAAAAACATTGTAAATGAAAGAATATCATTTTTGCAAGAGTCACATGTTAGAGATCCCAAATCAGAGGTAGTTCCACCTTGTTGATAGCCCTCTCCTCCTAAGGGTGGCCTCACCCATTGGAGCGGCTCCATCTAACAAGGAGCCCTCTCCTCTCAAATCATGTCACAATATATTATCTCGTCTTTTAGGGGCATCTTCATTTGGTTGATAGTCCTCTTTTGTTGGTGGCTCCATCTAATAGATAACCCTTTCCCCCTGGGATATAACTATGTCCACCTAGACTATTACTTCTGCTAACAGCTTATGGAGTTCAAACATGAACTCTCAAAAATTTAATTTATAAAACAAAAGCATTCGTTTACTTTTGATGATAAAATGTTTGGGTTTACATGCCTTAACATTTTATATCATTCAAAATAATTACTTTGGCATTGCACAAATATACTCATATTATTAGACAAAACCCATATCAAATAAATCTGAGAGTAGAAATAATGTTTAAAGATTTGTTTCTCCGAGCAAATAATATTAAACAATAATATCATAGCAAATAACCAATCAAATTGCTCCCTAGGACAATTCCAGAATTGCAAGGGAGGTACTATCCAACGAATCTGAACACCAATAACATTCAACAAGGCTTCATAAAACTATATAATAATGAAATCCCTAGATTTGTACTCAAAGCTCTCAAGTATTACTTCCCTAAAAATAAGAACATGTCAAGGACTAATTTTCTCAAGTTTGAGTTGTGGGCATATTTCAAGAATCCAAATAGCAATTTCTTTTGCAATGGTTGCATCCCTTGCTCCTTAAGACTTCATCCGTAATGCTAGAAAATTTCCTCAAGGCTGCATAGGTGAAGAAAATGAATGGGACTCAGGTTTCTTAAAACTCCAAAATGGTGCTTGAAAATGAGTTTGTGGAAGCAATCAATTGAGCCAAGGGGGAAAGAAAGAAAATGGTGCACAGGTGACGAATATGGGGGTGAGGGTTATGAATGAGGACTCAGTCCCTTTCTTTTAAAACTTCTAAAACATTTTAATTTTCTAATGAAATGCGCTGTTTCACATTAAGCTATTTTTATTTTATTTTCTTTGTAGATGATGTTCTCATCAACCCTCCTAAATTAATTTGAAAGACCATGCATTATTTCCTGCATGTAATTGAAAACTTTACATTATAAGTTTTTATACAGAAAGAATTATTATTAGAGAGGTAAATAACAAGCCGAAAGGAGGATAATAGAATAAGTACACCAATGCCAATAAATTCTGTAATCCCTCCCCATAGCCGATGATGAGTTTTCCTTTAAAAGTTATATTTAGAGCACCAAAGATAAGCCATAGAAATTATTTTATCCTTAATAGTGGTAAGGTAAACAAATCACCCTGGAAATTGTGATCCATTTCACTCCAACCAAAATGCGCTAGAGCAATGTAAGGATTTAATTTCCTTCCCTTGTCCAAATCTTCTAAAGTTTGTTAACATGAATGGCTCCAAACCCAAAGGACTCACCCAGGAAACCAATAGAGGCTTCAAGGGAGAAAAGTGGGTCAAATGGAAGGTAGTCTAATTGAAAGAGTGTGGGCAAGACTGAAGGAAATTTTAGGAGAAACCATTAGGAAAGACCAATAGAAGGATTTATTGAAAATTTGGCTTTTGATAGAGCCCAATGGCATTGTTTGATTCATGTAGTTGCCTCCTCCAACAAAGTTGGATTAAGGCTTAGTTGTAGTTTTTTTAATCATAATTTACAGAGTGAATTCATACTATTATTTTTCTTTTTGTTTTTCCTTTTTTGTTATTGTTATAACTGTTATTGTTCTTTGTTTCAGTCAGATTCAGAACTACTTTCATCTGTTTTAATTGCATTGGAGTCCATTCATGCTGCACTAGCAGTCATGGCTCATACTGATATGCCGAAGCAACTTTATAAAGAAGAGGTGTGTTGTTTATGCTAATTATAAACAAATATTATTTTATGAATAACAAGATTTTTATTAAGATGTCTTGTGCAAAGCAAGTATATACAAAGAAAGGCTCCTTTGGCAGGAAAAAATTACTTTTGTATATGTGTGAAATCTATGATTTCATTGATTTGCCTTTCATGAGTTGCTTAGATTGCTATACTTTGAATAAATATAATCAAATGTTTGAAAGTAATTTATCCATGTCAGATCATTGAAAGAATTCTGGAGTTTTCGAGGCATCAGATAATGGATGTGATGTATGCAAGTGATCCATCATACCGTACATTACATAGACCTGGTGAAAATACTGCATTTGAAGGTTAGCCTTTTCAATTTTTGTACTGAGGGAACACACCACACACACACACACACACACACACACACATATATATATATTTCCCCCCCTCCCCTCCCTGTCCCCATTTTCACATTTTGGAGGATTCAGATGCTGCTGGAAGTGCAAGACTTTTGCTTTAAATTGCATCTTTTACTGTAATTTGTTCGCTGTTAAAGATGTGTATTATGAATTTATAATTTCTTTGAGGGTTGCTGTGAGATGATGCAGTTCACAGAAAATATGCAATATGATGATGCATTAAGGGCTGTGGGCTATGGAAACAGAGGAGAGAATATTTCCTTGATATGGTTTCAAACTGCTAATCTTTATGTTTTCCAGTTGATGATTATGAAGAAAATGATACTGAATTTGGTTCAGCAAGCAAGAAACGGCGTACTAGCAAGACTTCAAAGGTGAAGAAATCAGCATCTAACAGGTCTGATTATTATTTTCACATTCAATGTTCTTTAAGCTGGTTTTCTTATGCATCTTAAGTTAGATTTGTTAACATATACATTTCTTATTTTTTTCTTGTTTGTCCTTGCATTATTAGGGTCTCTACTGCTGTGAATACTATTATTCAGAAGTTATGTACTATTCTTGGACTACTCAAGGATTTGTTGTTAATAGAGAGGTTATCTGATAGTTGCATTCTACAACTTGTAAAAACAAGCTTTACGACCTTTTTGGTTGATAATGTCCAGCTTTTGCAATTGAAGGCGATTAGTTTAGTCAGTGCGGTACTGATACTTCTCTTTAACTTTGTGATTATCTTTCATGCTCATATTGGTAGCTAACTTCTATAATTGCTGTTTTTCCAATATGGTGGTGCAGATATTCTATTTTTACACACAACATCGCACTTATGTGATAGATGAAATGGTTCATCTTCTTTGGAAATTACCATGTTCAAAGCGAGCTTTAAGATCTTATCATGTACGTGAGGAAGAACAAAGGCAGATCCAAATGATTACTGCTTTGCTGATTCAGTTGATTCATTGTAGTGCTAACCTTCCTGATACTTTAAGAAAAGCATCTTGTGGTAATGCTGTATTAGAAGTCTCGGTTGATGCTAGTTATCCATCTAAATGCCATGAGGCAACAACAGAAGCCTGCTGTCTATTTTGGAGCCGTGTACTTCAGCGGTTTGCAAGTGCGAAGACTCAGGATGCTTCTGAGCTGAAATACATAATGGAGAATCTAGTTACAGATTTGCTGGCAACTCTAAATTTACCGGAATATCCTGCTTCAGCTCCTATTCTAGAGGTAGCTTGGATGTGTGTGTTTATGCAGGGATCTGCATATCTGTGTATGTATTTTTATTTTGGTAAATGCATCAGATTAGTTTACTGCTGAGTTGTTGCAGGTTCTATGTGTCCTACTACTTCAGAATGCTGGGCCAAAATCTAAGGACGTCTCTGCACGTTCCATGGCTATTGATATTCTTGGTACAATTGCTGCAAGGTTGAAGCGTGATGCGGTGATTTGTAGCCGGGAAAAGTTCTGGATACTTCAGGATTTTCTTACACAGGATGATGCTACTCAACATGATCCAAAAGATACATGTTGTGTCTGCGTGGGGGGAAAGGTTGAAAATTTAATTATATGTCACGGCTGCCAGAGGCTTTTTCATGCTGGTTGCCTGGGCATTAAAGAACATGAAGTTTCCAGTCGAAACTGGTTCTGTCAGACATGCATCTGTCATAAGCAACTGCTTGTATTACAATCATATTGCAATTCCCAGCGCAAGGATGATGTAAAAAAGAATCGCAATGCATCAAAAGATTTTGAACCTTCTAAGTATGAGATTGTTCAACAGTTGCTTTTGAATTACCTTCAAGATGCCACCTCTGCTGATGACCTACACATTTTCATTTGCTGGTTTGTACTCTTGATATATCTTCTAATTGGCATTTTAGTGTAATATATGCAAAGGTAATGCATGTGTATGCCATGCAGGTTTTATCTCTGCCTGTGGTACAAAGATGATTCAAATTGTCAGAAGTCCATTTACTACCTTGCTAGAATGAAATCAAGAATCATTGTACGGGATTCTGGTACGGTTTCTTCTATGTTGACAAGGGATTCAGTCAAGAAGATTACTTTAGCTTTGGGTCAAAACAGTTCATTTTCCCGAGGGTTTGATACGATTCTTCTCATGCTTCTGGTCAGTTGATATTCATCCTTTCTCTAATTTGTCAAAAAAAAAATTGTACTTTACTATTTTTCTTATGATGCATTCAGGCAAGCTTGAGGGAGAACTCTCCAGTTATTAGGGCTAAGGCTTTGCGAGCAGTAAGTTTAAATTTTTTTTAAAATTTCCTGCTTCCCAGTGAAAATGAGATACTTGAAAGTTTCTTTGTACCTAATTTGTCTCATCTCATTTAATATTATGAGCAGGTTAGTATCATTGTAGAGGCTGATCCAGAGGTATTGGGTGATAAGCGAGTGCAAGCAGCTGTTGAAGGAAGGTTTTGTGATTCTGCAATATCTGTTAGAGAAGCAGCATTGGAACTTGTTGGTAGGCATATTGCTTCACATCCTGATGTGGGTTTTAAGGTATGTGTCAATGGATTGTTCCTTTAACAAAACTGGTCCTTATAAACTTCATAGTTATGGAGACACTTCAAGCTTAGGGTTGATGAATTGTTAAAACAAGTTTCTTGAATATTTGTATTGTAGTATTTTGAGAAGATTGCAGAGAGAATCAAGGATACTGGAGTAAGCGTTCGAAAGCGAGCTATAAAAATTATTCGAGATATGTGCAGTTCAAATGCCAACTTCTCTGGATTCACAAGAGCTTGCACAGAGATAATTTCACGTGTTAGTGATGATGAAGCCAGTATCCAGGTATTTTAAAATTACTGGTTTTGTTTACATCAACCTTTAAGGCTGATATTAAGCATACAAAACTAGTAAGTTTTTATTAAAAAAATACTTAATACACTTTTATATGTCCAATGTAATAAATACTTATCCATTAAAATTTATAACTTTTGGATGCTTAAAATCTGTCTTAAGGGCTAATTTTAACATTTTCCTAAAATTATTGCTTGAATTTTAAATACTTTGTAACTAGCTGTCAGTGTCAACATTTACAATTTATGGCAGTGTAGCATATGTGTTTGGAGATTAACATGCTGTTTCTCCAATATGGTCTTGTTTTTGAGCATTGGTGATGATATGTAAAATTTGTTCTCTTCATTTGTATTCTTTATATGGGGAGTTCCATTGTGCCATGTAAATTATTTGTTGTTAGATGCAAACATGTGCTTGTTTGTGGTATATTCTTTAATTCATTTGTTTCTCAATGTTCTCACCCCTCTTTGGCCATTAAGAGTGTTCTCCCTGTTCTGCTTTGTTTTAACAGGATCTTGTTTGTAAGACATTTTACGAGTTCTGGTTTGAGGAGCCTCCTGCTTCTCAAGCTCAGGTCTTTGGAGATGGTAGTACTGTCCCACTTGAGATAGCTAAGAAAACAGAACAAATTGTTGAAATGCTGAGAAGAATGCCCAATAATCAACTTCTTGTGACTGTAATTAAGCGCAACCTGTCACTTGATTTTTTGCCGCAATCTGCTAAAGCCGTTGGGGTCAATCCAGTGTCCCTTACAACAGTGCGCAAACGTTGTGAGTTGATGTGCAAATGCTTACTAGAGAAGATATTGCAGGTACAGTAGTATTTTGTTTATGCAACTAACTTATGCTAAGCTACATGGATACAAAAATGACAGTTTTATTCATGATCAGGTTGAGGAAATGAACAGTGATGAAGTGGAAGTGCGGGCACTTCCTTATGTATTAGTCTTGCATGCATTTTGTCTTGTAGACCCAACACTCTGTGCACCAACTTCGAACCCTTCCCAATTTGTTGTTACTTTGCAACCATATATGAAAACTCAGGTTATCACTCCCTTCTTAAGTTATTGGGGTACTCTAATTTTTTATGAATTATGTGTGTGGAGTTGGTGCTTCTCTTTGATTGCTTTAATTAGTGCCTAAATGTACTAGATGCCAATTTTGAGCATTGCTGTGTCTTGTCCATGTTGGGGTGGTTGTTTCAAATTGAAGGAGCTGTGGGGTCGGGATGTAAATTCCATCCCCGGTAACCCAGTTTGGTTATGCATCTGTACTATTTATTCATCCTTTTTATAACTTCTTAAAATAATAACAAACTAGATATGCCTCTAAATTTCAATGATATTTTCAAATTTTTAACTTGGTTAATACTTTGTAATTTTGTTAATACTTTTGTGATTATTTTTATTTATTAATGATACAATTCTAACTTGGCTTTTTTGTATATTTATTTATTTTATGTATATGATACATTTTCTTTTTATTATGAAATTTATCTTACATAGGCATCTTTTAAAATAACACTATGAAAGTAAATGACCTCCAATAGAAAATGTGCCCATAAAATTCTGAAGGTTATCTCATGCTTGGCAACATCATTTTGATATTTACTATATATTGTCCCCAATGGCTCAAGGTTGGAAGTGTTAAATTTGTTCATAATATACAAAATGCTAAGTGTTGGAAATATGTAAATAAGGTAGGTAGGGTAATTATAGTAATATTGTAATTAATAAAATTATATCTTTGTAATTATGGTAATTACCAAGGTAGTCAAAATCGAGATTTTACCTAAAATTGGAAAGGGGATGTAAGATCGTAAAATCTAGGATCATAAACTCAGATCGTAAGATCCTACCTAAAATATATATTTCAATATATGCATATAAAATTTATATAAGTGCATGTAAAATAACATTTATAAATATTTAAATCATACAAACACTTAATTTTAAACATATATTCATAGAGATAATATCCTTAAAGCCACCATTTGTCTCAAATAACAACTTAAATACAAAATAATATAGAATCCTAATTTCCTAAAATATCATGATAGTTAAATAAACCATCCTCTTGGAGAAATATTGGAACAACAGCAGGTGCAACGACAGCAGCGGAAAATTGTAGAAACGGATGCAGAATAGGGTGCAAGGAGAGAACTGAGAAGCTGCCTATCTTTTGGTTATTTAGGGTTTTTTTTTAGAAATCGGGTTGGGTTACGGGTTAGGTGGGTTTTGGGCAAACCCATTGAATCGCAGGATCGCCTGATCCCATCGATTTCACAAGTTGGAGGTGCGATTTTACCTAATCCCAACAATTTTTTATTTTACCCACAATTCAACTTGGAAACTGGGTGTAGGATCGGAAAATCTTATGATTTGACGATTCAGATCGTGATTTTGACTACCTTGGTAATTACTTAACTAAATATTCCTATAGTTAAATCATTGTATTAATGATTCCTACTATAAATACATACATCGATGTGTAGTTGAAATTCATGGATTCATCATATACCTTCTCGTCTCTCTCATTCTTGACATGGTATTTAGAGCCTAACGAAAGGCAACCTTGATCAATGACATATTTGATAGATTCACTGTCTATTGGCAAATTTTTTTCCCCAGCAATCGTGTTTTCTCTTTGATTTCCAATATCCATCTTCCTTTTCACTATGCTTTCCTCCTTTGGTCATCTTCCTTTCTTTTTGATTTAGTGCTAGTGCCACCCACAATCGACTATTTTTCTAGCAACCTTTTTTGGTGACCACCACCTTGAACTGAATTGTCTCCCTTGGATAAGTTGGTCCTGAAGTTTCGCAATTGCAGATCACACATGTGTTGTTGTCGTCAAGTCCCTGAAGTTCCGCAATCACAGATGACACATGCGTCGTTGTTGTCAAGTCTGTTTTCTCTCTCCTTATTGCATTAGCCATCGTGCATGGCAAAGTGTCCATTGGAGCTTTTGGATGTTTTCAATGTTGCTAGAATTTTCACGAATCATCAATATTTGGTCACTTGCTTTTTTTCGAATTCTTGGCATCCTGTTTGGACCATTTTTCCTTTGTTCTAAGCACTTTTCTTGCTTTTCTTTGTTGACCATGGCATTTGTTGTACCATCTTTTGAAACATGTTAGGAGATAGGAAAATTCCAAAATAGGTTTGTATCCACATCAGTCTCTCAATCTATTATATTTTTGAGTTTAGATCCCCTTGGTTTTTCACAATGCCAATCATGGGATGGATAAACTCTGCCTGTTCCCACATGTCTTCTTGGGTTATAGTCGATTTCAGAAAGGGTACAAGTACTATTTTTTATACTTTTTGTTGGTATCTTATATCTCTTGATATTACCTTTTTTGAGTTTCATGTTGTGTTTTTGCGTCTACATTTAAGTTGTCCTACTATTTTCCGAAACTTTGCTCACTTTTGTTCAATAGAGGAGTCCTTTGCACACCAAGTTTCCCCTCCTCTACCCGTCCTTTACAGGTCTATCAACGACAGTAGCATTCTTTGGGTCCATCATCGTCCAATGTCAACCTCACTATTGACTCAAGTCCCCTCATTCACCCTCCTCTAGCCTTGCCTTTTGAGTTTGATCTTTCCATTGCAGCTCATAAAGGTATATGTTCTACTCATAATTATTCTCATTATGTCATTATAAGTTACCACTATCTATCTTCTTTCTGTTACACTTGTCTTTCTTCGTTCTTCTTTTCGTTACGCTCCTCTTTTCGTTTATCTTTTATTATAAGTGAGGCCTTTGCTGATTCTGGTTGGAGACAAGGTATGCTTGATGAGATGAGTGTTATTTAATGTATTGGTACTTGGGACCTGGTTACTCTTACTTTGGGGTAGTTGGTTGTTGGTTGCAGATGGGTCTACATTGTCAAAGTTGATCCTAATGGCATGGTAGATTGATTAAAGGCTCAATTGGTAGCCAAAGATCTCGATAGACTTTGATATCTCTTAGAGATAAAAGTGGCATAATTTAAGAATGGTATTGTGATTCTCAGAGAAAGAATAAAAATTGGGTTGATGGGTGCTAAATCTGTCGACATCCCTATAGATCTTAATGTCAAACTTCTACTCAGATAAAGAGACAAGGGCCAGTGCAATAAGTTGGATTATCTCACTTTACTTGTCCAAAGATTTTCTTATTGTTAGAATGATAAGTCAATTTGTTAACTCTTTATGTGAAGGACATTGAGGTGTAGTAATCCATATCCTTAAGTATGTGAAAGGAAGGCCAGGCAAAAGTCTTTTATATGAAGATAAAGATCACCCACAAATTGTGAGGTGCTCATATAGATTGGGGAAACTCTCTAACTGATCGGAGGTCCACCAATAATTATAATATCCTTATTGGTGGAAATCTAGTTTCTTAAAAAACTAAGAATCAAAATGTCGTTGCAAGATCTTATTGAGTCATGACTTTAGCCTTTTGGGAGTTCATTTGGCTTGCAGTTACTCAAGGGGTTGATATTTGGTAAGATTAATTAGATTACAATTTTTTGTGATAATCAAACAACTTAATATATTGCCTCAAATTCCCTCTTTCATGAGAGAAGTAAACATATTAAGATAGTTTGTCACTTAATTAGGAAGATTTTATTCAAAGACATTATTACTAACTGTGTCAATTTCAATGATTAATAAACAAATGTTTTCAGTAAATTATCCAGAGGTCCTTGAATTAGCTACATATGTAACAAGTTTGGTGTATATGATTTGTATGCTCTAGTTTGATGGAGAGTGCTTTAAATATGTTTAGCAAATTGACAAATATCACAATCAAAAGACTTGGACATTTTGGTAAACAATCGAGGAAATAGAGACTTAGTGACACTAAAAAAAAGGATGCCCAAGATTCTTGTGGTGAAGCCAAATTTCAGACTTAGGACTTGTTTGATGATTGGAGATGAATGTCTTTGATATGCTGTAAAGAAAATAACCCGCCATGTTCCTTAGCAACTCCAATCGTCCTCCCCGTGGCAAGATGCTTGTGGTGAAGCCAAATTTCAAACTTAGAGCTTGTTTGATGATTGGAGATGAATGTCTTTGATATGTTGTAAATAATATAACCCGCCCTATTCCTTAGAAATCCAATCGTCCTCCCTGTGGTAAGATCTTCAAAAACACAATAGGAGTGGAAAAAGCTCATTGCACACTTTAAATCTTGAGTGAGTTTGTGAATAGATACAAGATTATTAGATAGTTTGGCAACATGGAGCACATTATCCAATTGAATGGGTTGGAGTTGGATAGTACCACATCCAATAATAGGAGTACAAGACCCATTAACAACAGTAATGTGATGAAAAATAAGAAGGATGAGGTGTCATATGGTCGGTAGCACCAAAGTCAATAATCTACAGATCTTTAGTACCAGAAGTATTAAAGGATAAGAAGCTAGATTGGTACCAATCATGGTTATGCCAGATGGCTTATTAAAAGAATCCATGAGAGCCTTACGCTCCAATTCTGCTTTGTTGAGTACTAGGACTTGTTCAATTTGTGGTACAAGTGGTTCTACATTTGCATGCTCTGAACTAGAAGTTGTTTGATTGGCATGCCTTTGTGAGACTCCCTTGAATCATCCAATACGTTCGAGGACCTTTTCCTTTCCATGAAGTTTGAGACAAGTCTCTTTATTATGATTAGACTCTTGCAATAACTACCTCAACGTTCATCACGACTAGACTGTAGAAGAGGCTTTCCAAAAGCTAAGGCTGAGCCATCAATGGATTTGTCTTTGAGCATCACCATCCTATGACTTTCTTCACCAACACTGCAAAACACCTTTGAGAGAGAATGGAGAATTTCCTTACTCAAATGGGATTAAATTCAGGGTTTAGGTCGGAAAGCAATTTACAAATTCTTGACTTCTCAACAAATTTTGTCAGAATGGTGGCATCCTCACCACATTGCATTTTCATATTCTGGTACTGGTCTAGCTCAATCCATAGACCATTTAAGGCCTTGTAATAATCAATTATAGTCATAGTCCCTTGCTTAGTATTGAATATTTGATTTTCTTATTTGTAACAGACGGAGATAGCTTGTCTTTTTGAGTAAGTTTGCTGCAAGTTTGCCCAAATTTCCTCACTAGTGGAGAAAAACATGTAGTTTTGACTAATTTCAGGAAGCACTGAGTACCACAACCATGTCATAATAAGAGAGTCTTCATCTTCCCAAGCCTTACATTGTGCATTATTTTGGTTTGGAGCTTTTCCCTCTATAATTTAGTTTCATTCTACCTTTTAAGGACTAAACCTAAACCCTAAACCATTGAATATAATTACGGCCATCCAAAGGATATGATCCCTGTAATGCAGGAAGGTTACTAGGGTTTATTGGTTGAACATGGGTTTTTTTCTCATCTACCATTGAGAGAGATCAATAATAGACAAAAAAAGGAGGAAGATATGAGGTCAACTAACTCTTGGAACAGAACCAAAAAGGGTCAGTGATGTTGGTAGTGGCAATGATTCTGACAGCACTAGTAGCGCTTTAGGAATGACATTGCTAGAGAAAAAGAAACGGAGATGGTGCAATGAAGGCACAGTGAGTAGTATGGTTGCAGTGAAGGCAACCTTAAGGTATGAAGGTGACCAGGGGTTTTGTTAATCTGAAGTGTGGAAGCAAGTCTCCTAGATTAGGAGCTCTGATACCAACTTGAAAATTAGGCATGAGCCTAGCTCAACCCCAAAAGCTAGTTTGTAGGGTGATGGTTTCCCTTGATTTATATTTTCATGGTTGGCCTTCCCTTTGCTCAATGTGAGACTTGGAATAGTAAATAAGGTAAGTAGGGTAATTATACTAATATTGTAATTAGAAAAATTATATATTTTTAATTATGGTAATTAGGTAACTCATTATCTATAGTTAATCATTATATTAATGATTTCTATTATAAATATATGTTTCACTGTGTAGTTAAATACATGGATTCATTATATGCCTTCTCCCCTTCTCTCATTCTCAGAAATAAGAATAGGAAAGTGTAGTGTAGCCTTTTGTGGGCATGTATGAAGTGATAACAATGATGCAACTTTCCATCAACGTAAACCAAAAATAAAGAAGCAAAGAATAAATTTAGAAGGTGTCCTATAGCAAGGGGTGTTCAAGGGTTCGTAGTTTTGGACCCAACCCACTCAAGAATGCAATGGGTTGGGTTTAGAATTTTTTCTCCTTCAACTTAATCAGCACATGTGTGTAGGGTTGAGCAGCATTAAGATTTGGAAGGGTTCGGATTATATAACCTAGAACCGTTGTTATCAGGATTCCATAATGTTATGACCCAATTCCGTATGTGAGTTTGGTCAAATTAATTGGATGTTGGTTTGCTTGAATGGGAAATGATGGGTTTATGTCGCACAAATACCAGAACCACCACGATGGCCCTTGGGAACTTCATGATGATGGTCTCTCATTACTCCTCTTTTCTCTCTCATCTTTGCCTCCTCATCTTTTATCCTTCATTATTCTTCAAACCTCCGCCTCCACTAGCCATCATTGCCAACCGCCATTCACCTTCCCCTCCCTTTCAGCCCTTATTTTCATGAACACCATGGCTTCCTTCCTTTCCTCCGTCGTCAACCTCGCCATTGAAGCCAACAACCTTCATTACTCTTCTCTTCCTTGTAAGAAAAAAACCCACAGACAGAGAGATGAAGGATTGAAAATATAAAATCTCAAACGGCCAAGTAGAAACACCAAAAGGGCAATATTTAATTTTCTTCTAACTTTTTAAATTCTAAATTTCGACTCCTGAAAATTGAAATTTGAAATGGCTGATGGGGTAGCTCTTTGCCATTGCTTTTCAGCTTTGATAAATGGGTCTATTAACTCCATTGTGCAAGTTTGCAACCCCACCTCACATCCTCACATTTTTCATGATAATATTATACATTGTAAGTTATTTAATTAATGTGCGACCTGATTGAGCTTCCTTTTTCTGCAATTATGTCATTTCATTCATCCTTTTAGTTTATATAATAAAATATAATCTATAATAATAATATAATATATTTTGTACAAATATAAATATATATACACGGTCGGGTCGGTTACTAACCAAAATTAAAATGTGAATCCAAACCGATTGAATCAAAATATAAATATAATCGAAGCCGACTCATCGGACCTGTTTTTATTGAAAATATTTGTTGGGTTATGTGGATTTGGTCGGCAGCGAATATTTGCCCACCCTTTCATGTGTGGGTTATGGCAGTTTGGTTGGGTTGAACCCAAGGCTTGAACATATAAAAAAGTTAGCTGGCTAAAATATAAGTAGAAATTTGATGTGCATGACATAATGTGAAGTCTAAACATGTCATAGCCAATGGTAATATAAAGCATTCTTTACACAACCAAAATCCAAATACTAAGTTGCTTACCTCAACTAACTTGTAGTTGACACAACACAAGTGTGAGGATGAAGTCCGTGGTTCAATCTTCTGCCTGGTCACTTAAACCCCTCTCACCCTTTCAGTGCTTAGGTGCTTTGCAGCTCCAACTGCTATGTAGCAAGAAATTAATCTCAATCAACTCAAACCACATCTCCTACCAGTAAGGCCATGATCATAGGTCAATCCATTCCATAGATAATTCTTGATTTATTTTGGTGGGGTTGTATATGGGTTGTTGGAGTTAAGAGTACATATAATATGAGAGTCATCAATGCTATTAGTCAAATATCCTTTTTGTAGATTTTATATCGTTTTCTCCCCATAATCCTTGGTGGTTCAAGATGGTGTCTGGCCTCAAAATGACTTCATTTCATAAATGACAAAAATGCTGGTATGTGTGTTGGGTTAAGATTGAGGATTTCAACCTGCAGCTTGACCCTATTTTCAATCAAAGCAATTAAAGGAAAACGAGAAAAAGTGTAATAAATTTAGGAGAAAAGCAAAATTTTCCTGGTTGTGAATAAACTAATAAAAGGAAATAGTAGAAAACCTGTTGATGTGGAGAGCTGGTGTCTGTTGCTCACCAATAAAAGAACATAAATGATCAACTAATTAAAATTGGAAATAAAGCTTCTATTGCTTGAAGGTTGCATAGCAGCAAGGCATATTTACTTAAATTGGAAATGGGGACTTGAAGATGATGAGGCTTCCCGCATTCTTTGGGACTGGCACTAGATTTGTGGTTAGGTCATAGGTGTTGGCTGGGACTTGGTCACATGCTACCCCTTTAGAGGGTTCCACTTCCTTCCTGGTGATGGCCTCCCACATGGAGTTCAGTGTGCCAAGTGAGCCAGCTTGTGATTAGAGGCTGTCCTATTATATTATGATTGAATCTATATTTTTTAATATCATATTTGTTATGTATGAGGCATTCCTTTAAATTTTTTTAAGGATATTGATATAGTCGTGGCAGGAACAAGGCACATTAAATCCCTCCCCTTCCCCCCCCCCCCCCCAACATCTTACTGTCACGTCAAAGACTTAGTGTGTACATGTGCTATATAATCTAATTTTTATATGTTTATAGCTGATCCATGCTTATGCAAAGTTTTGTCTGGCACTTTGTTTCTGCTTTGGTCTTGATCTACTCATTATTAGTCATGTCATTTCTGGTCTCTCTAACATTTTATAATATTTCTCTCCTTATAGATATTTTTGACATACAAGAAAGTATATTCTGAAAATGGCAAGTGCCCATATCTAATTCATGCTTGTTTTCAGGTTGACAATCGCATGGTTGCACATTTACTTGAGAGTATAATATTTATAATCGATGCTGTGTTGCCCCTGCTTCGGAAGTTACCTACAAGTATTGTTGAAGAACTTGAGCAAGATTTGAAACAGATGATTGTCCGGCATTCTTTCTTGACAGTTGTCCATGCATGTATCAAGTACTTACAGTTTCTTTCCATTATTTTCTTCATTTAGCTGTGTTCTTTTATTCTTCTATTCTGCTTCATCCTGGAATTTACCAGCTAATAGATTCATGTGATACAGAGTTCTCTAATTTTTCCTGATAGATAAAGGAGTTTATAATTTGCTAAATAATTTTTGACTTATCATATGAGAGTATCTAAATGATTTTCTTATGCAATACATAAATACCTGTGCAAAAACTGTCTTTGAACAAACTTTGTGGATGGTGTTTTGTGAAATGTTTCTGAAAACCTTGAATTGGATCTTGGATTTTAGCTTATGATTATATTATATTTCTGTGTTACTTTTGTGGATTAGGATTAACAGAAAATTTTCCCCCTTTAAAGGAAGGGGATTTGCTTGCCCTTTCACGGTTTCACCTACTTATAGGTCTTATTAGTTATTACTTCTTTTGGATCAGGTGCCTCTGCTCTGTGAGTAAGATGGCAGGAAAAGGTGCTGCTGTAGTTGAACATCTTATTCAGCTCTTCTTCAGATGTTTGGATACCCAGGCAGCTGATAACAACCAGGTTTATTGCTAGATTTATGTTAAAATTTGTCTTATTGGTGTAGTAAACTTGTTATTGGGGTTTGTTCACTTGCAATTCATGGCAATATTTTTCTACATTTTGCAAACTTAAGATTGCACACACTTCATCTAGAATGTTGGCATCTTGAAATCATACTGTAGCTCTTTTTTTTTTTTTTCTCTTTGTTAGGCTGTTTTACATGAGCTTAGAATAAGGCCAAAATTCTCTTATAAGATTTGAGCAACCCTTAACCCCCCTGGAAGCTAGCTTGTGGGGTTGAGTTAGATTAATCCATTTCTAATATGTTATTATAGTATGTTTGATCTTGATGTAAGGTTGCTTGTGGATGTTCAGTCTTGCAAACTTCACACTTGAGATGTCTACTTTTATGCTTGAGGAGGTGTTTTAAGATTCCCCGCTTTGATTAGTAATATGGTTAAAATACTACTTCTAAGGTTTAGACAATCCCCTCCTTGGAGATAACTTTTGTGACCAAGTTGGGCTGTCCATCTCTAATATTTCTTTTAGGGGAAAAAGAGGGGGGGGGGGCATTTTTATAGGGTTAGGGTGGTACTAAATTTTTTCATATTTACATTTTGTGGATTAATTTCAGTACTCAATTATTTGATCCTTAAAAATTTGTATTATCATGCTAAATTATCCATGAAGTAGTTTATATACCATGAAGTCTTGTGAAGCAAACAATACATCTTATTAGTGGTGACTAAATTAGTGTCTAGGGAAGTTCCTGATATTTGTTGTGGATATAGCTCATCAAGAGAATTATGGTCTCGAATATTTAGCTTGGACATGTAGTCATAGTATATTTTTGTGTTATGGTGTTTTATACTTATCTTTTATTTAACTTGACAATGAGTGTTCTTTAATTTTTTGAGGGAAGTAAAACAAAAATTGGCTGTTTCCTGCTATTTACAGCAAGTTGGGCGATCTCTCTTCTGTCTTGGGTTGCTTATTCGTTATGGCAATCGTTTGTTAGCGAGCTCCAATAATAGACTTATTGATGTCAGAAGGAGTCTCAGCTTGTTTATAAGGTGTCTATCTGTGGAGGATTTTGTCATCAAGGTTAGATCGTTGCAGGTAAGATTTATTTGTTAGCTTACTTCCTATCTAGGTTTAATCCTGAAGTTTGTTAATGTTTGATTGTAACTCTTGTAGGCACTTGGGTATGTTCTAATTGCTAGGCCTGAATATATGTTGGAAAATGATATTGGAAAAATACTGGAGGGAACACTATCCTCTAATGCTGATGCTCGCCTTAAGGTAATATATTGTCTTGATATATATATACACACGTACACACACATAGTTATGTTTGTTAATTAGCAGTTAGGTAGTGTTGTTGGCAGTTAGTTAGTTTGTTAATTGTTAATTTCTGGTAGATGAGTG
Source organism: Canavalia gladiata (assembly GCA_037954105.1). NCBI lineage: Eukaryota > Viridiplantae > Streptophyta > Magnoliopsida > Fabales > Fabaceae > Canavalia > Canavalia gladiata. The sequence goes on from CM075665.1 coordinate 44,863,043, forward strand.
GGCTAAGATAGAGAAGAATCAAGGAGGATTGCATATAAATAATAGGAGAGGTTAAGAGAGAGGGAGCTTGTCATTTGAGAGGAATTTAGGGCCTTTTGGCATTGGAAGGTGCAGACCCTCGAAGTTCTGCAATGTGTTCTGTAATTTGGTAGTTACTCCCTGTATTTTCATAATAAAGATATCAGGTTCCTATCGTATACATATACATTTACATACACATTATATATATTGTGTTTGTGTGTGTATATATGTATAAATGTATGTATGTATGTATGGTGTTGAATACACACATATATTGCTTCTCTGTGGATACTAAATCTTTCTGGTAATCAGATTCAAGCGTTGCAAAACATGTTGGAGTATCTTTTAGATGCTGAAAGCCAAATGGGAATGGATACTGCTGATGAAAATACTGCTAATAACTCAGCTGGAGCTGGGCAGGGTGTAGCTGTTGCTGCTGGTGCTGGGGATACAAACATATGCGGGGGTATAGTTCAATTGTATTGGGATAATATTTTGGGCAGATGTTTGGATTTCAGTGAGCAAGTTCGTCAATCAGCCCTGAAGGTCAGAACCTAGCTTCTACTTTGGATCATATTTAACACTTGTAAGCCAAATGCTGAAGGACAACGAAAATCTTGTCTTTTGAATGAAACAACAGTTAATAAGCTAGTGTGTTATATCTGTTTCTTTTTTCTTTTCCTCCAAATCTTTTGAATTGATGGGTGAGGTAAAGGGGATGAGAAATTAGATAAATGCTGTGCAAAGGAGTTTAAAGGTGAGTGTCTTGCAGGTACTAGTTATCAATCTCGTTGGAATGTGGTTAAATCATCCATCTTTTTGACAGCTTTATTTTCTCTAAGAAATTAAGGTGGCATTTGGTTTGCAAAAATGTTTTCTATCTTTTGTTTTCAACATTAGGAAACAATGAAAATAAAAAATAGTTATTTTCTGTTTTGATTATTCCAGTACAAAATTATGAAAACAGAAAAACAGAATGAAAACATGGTGACATTTTTGTAAATAAAAGTGAAAACAAAAAACATTTTTTCAAATCAAACGCACAAGCTTTCCAGTGAAAATGGTTTAGTTTTCTTTTGTTCTTGCATATTTGGAATAAGAGATTTGTTAATGATGCAGATTGTTGAAGTTGTGCTGCGCCAAGGTCTTGTTCATCCAATCACCTGTGTTCCATACCTTATAGCACTTGAAACAGATCCACTGGAGTCAAATTCAAAGTTGGCTCATCATCTTCTTATGAATATGAATGAAAAGTAAATCTTTCATGTAGTTTTGGTGGTGAGGTAGTACATATAAACTTGATTGTATTAGCTAATTGAAGCATCTTTTTCAGGTACCCTGCATTTTTTGAAAGCCGCTTGGGTGACGGACTTCAAATGTCATTTATGTTTATACAATCTATTTCCAGCAGTTCTGAAAATATTGACCATAAGATCCAATCTAAGATCCCTGTTTCTGGAAAAGGGAAACCTGAGGCAGGCTCACTCGCTCAAGCTAGACTGGGGGTTTCTCGAATATACAAGCTCATCCGAGGGAATCGAATATCAAGGAACAAATTTATGTCTTCAATTGTGCGAAAATTTGATAACCCAAGCTGGAATAAATTAGTAATAGCTTTCTTGATGTAAGTACTATCTGTTGCCATTTGTTAATTATGTGAGTTCTTAAATGACCTTTTAGTTGGTTTCTTTACACAGATACTGCACAGAAGTCCTTGCATTGCTGCCATTCATTTCACCTGATGAGCCCCTCTATTTGATCTATGCTATCAATCGAATAGTTCAAGTGAGGGCTGGGCCACTAGAAGCAAACTTTAAAGCCTGGAGTTCAAGCATCTTACGAAGTGAGGGTCATAGTATGCCTTATGGGAATGGAATGTGTCAACAAGGGTCAGATGAGCCTACTCTTGTGAACCAAGTGATGTCAATGGACTTGAATGGAACATTTCGGCAAAATGTTGATGCTGAACCCAATTTCAATGACCTGAGATCACTGGATTTAAATGGAACAAATCATCAACTGCCAGACTATCCTTTATCATATAATGGTAGCTCAGAAGCAAAGCTTCATGCTTCAGGTTTCACAAATTCTTTTTCCTTCTCAAAAGATGATCTGGAGAAAATTCAGGTATTTTGGAACCAGCTGTCATTATTTTTGTCATTAATGATTTGTCTGTGAGGAAGAATGTTTGAAGTTTTACTGATCGAATGTTTTGCTCTAAGTAAGAATATGAAATATCGAATATTTTCGTTGTACAGTAAAATATGTGCATTGGGATTATTCATATGCTTATGGTCATTTTGTTGCCTATTCTTGTGCAGGCTGACTGTTTATCAGCGATTTCCGTGCAGCTTCTTTTAAAGCTTAAGAGGCACCTAAAAATCATGTATAGTCTCAATGATGCCCGGTGTCAGGTAAAATTATACAAGACATCTTATCATCACTTAGCTAGTGTTAAATGCTGTGTATGGATATTATGGGATAAGAAGCTAACAGTTCTCTCTTGGATGTGCCCCTACTTATCCAGGCTTATTCTCCTACTGAACTACCGAAACCTGGAGAGGTTATCTCCAGACAGAATATTGCCTTTAATGTTGATGAATCTCGGCTCAGTTTGCCTACCAGTCCGCAAGAATTGATACAAAGATATCAGGTACTTCCCTTTCATAACAATTTAGTGAGCTTTTGTGCACCTGATTCGATTGAGGTTTTCTTTAGCCATTATTTCTCATTTGTTATTCCAGGAATTTAAGAATGCGTTGAGGGAAGACACTGTAGATTATTCACTTTACAGTGCAAATATAAAACGAAAACGACCTGCAACCAGAAAAGTTCGGAAGTCAGGACACGTGGCAGTTGGGGATTATGAGGATGATGATGATGATGAGGATTGGGCTGGTGGAAGTGCGATGCGCAAGTTAAATGTTAGTGGCCGCAGGGGTAACCTTAGGAGCTCTAGGCAATATTGATTGATGTAAGTACACGATAGATAGGCTAACTTGTACATTAAATAGGGAGGAAAAAATTACAGAATACGATGAGAGCCAACAGAATAGGGGTTAAGGAAACAGAGTGTAGGTAAGCACGGGCCTGGAGTACTCCTTGCCTTAGATGACTATGATTTTTGTCTGTTTCCTTCTGTAATTTGCATCATAATATAGTAGCTGCATTCTTTTGTTGATGAAAATTTGTCTTAGCCATCCAAATATAAAGTTTAGTTGTTGGTTTTACTCCCATAGCAGAGGTCAAGTTTGGCTTGTTACGAATTAAGAGACTTCCATCGGAAATAATAAATTAAAAAGTTATCTTAATCATTTGTCCATTGACACGGACTATGTTCCAAGTATTTACGATTACTGGTTACAGGACAATGCAGGGTATATATAATGAAGTACAATATTTTAATTTTTTGGATGCGTAACTGGAAACGGCTTCAACAAACAAGACCTTAGAACATGACGCATACTATCTTGGGTTTATTTCTTTGAGATGGGCAAATATCACGTACTGGTATAACTCTAGTAGAGTTAGGTTATTACAAGTTCTTTTATTGTAGGCTTTAGAGCATAATATGGCAGTTCCTAAGCCGGTTGTTAACATCATTCTTCTAAAAAGTTGAATACATGTGTCATGCGGTTGAATGTAAACGAAATGTATTACTTTATTATTTTTTAACTCTTCCCTAGAGGGAAAAAAAAACTTTGGTTGAAGCATTAAAGATTATCTTAAAGTCTGGGCACATGCGTGAAAGATTCTTGATCTTTTCATTGTTACGAAATACTATTAAGATTATTTTATTAGAAAAAGGACCAGAAAATTAAGATCATAATATTTGTTCAATTAAATTATACTCCTTCAGTGATCTTTCAATAACATAATTATTAAAATTTAAAAATTAGACTCTCAAATGTTTCACTTTAAATGATTTTTCAGCTATAATAATTATTAAAAAGTTTCTCAATAGATATATTTTTCTCTTTCAGTATCACTACTAGTTCATTTTAAAACTTTAAATATCCCTACTATAATGATTAAATACTCAAATTCATTATTATCAGTACAAGGATCTAAAAGTAACTGTTGATGATGCTGAGAGTCACCCTGAAAATTATATTCCAAGATAGGCAATGTAAATTTAGGAATTTATAAGAGAGCAATATTTATTCTACTTTTCATGAAAAATTTAAAAGATAGTTTTCTATAGATTATATTTGAACAAATTTATCTGACCCCAATCCAAGACAATAATAATTTAAACTACCAGTCAATATCACCAACGTGATTTGAATGTTATGGTTTAATTCAACAAAAACCCAAATCCCAATATATGCCGTCTATCGCGCTTATAACACAATGGTGGCAAGGAATTTAACTCAGTTGGGATGCCAGTTGCCACTACCCAAAAAAATGGCCCAATTGCATCAGATACTGTAATAACCTAACATCCAGCGGTTCAAATAAATTAAGAAAACATAAATACTGCAAATGTCAAAACTGCTTAGAAGTGTAAAGTCCAATATTCATTCTGATATGCTGGGTCTTATGTCCAAAATATCTCAATAAATTTAGAGGACGGGTGGGGGCTCAAGAAGCGAAAGATTTCTTAAAATGAGACAAACTTTATAATTCAACTTTCTGAATAACTGAAAAATCAAAATCACCGAATACCGCATTATCCAACAAGGGAGATTCCCATCAACTTCGAAGCAAGGTCCCTTCTAGTACTCATGGAACTATTACAAAAAGAGGCTGCATGAGGCACAAGTATATCAGTTAGAGAAACGAAACATGTAGTTTGTAGACAACAGAGAGAGAAAGAGAGAAAGAATACCGAGTCTACACTGACTTGTTTCCCATCCTCAGCTAATACCTCAGCAACTGTTCCTGATTGATCAGCCTGCCACCAAGTAATGAAAGATAACCAAGAAATTAAAGTTTTTGGTTAATAGAAACTGGTTCAGAAAGCAGAAAGAGATTACACATACCTCAATTTCATTCATCAATTTCATAGCCTCTATAATGCACACAACCTGCCCTTTCTTCACTTTATCTCCCACCTGAAGCAACAGCAAAATAATTAGGCTATTCATTATTCTATTTAGTAAGCATGGAAATAATTAGTTTCATACTTTAATTATCCTTTCCAAATTGACACCTCAACATAAAAAGAAGTGTGCTATTTAAACAATGCGTGTTTACATACCTTCACAAATGGAGGTTCACCAGGTCCCGGACTCCTGTAGAAGGTTCCTGCCATTGGACATTTCAGTGGTGGGTGAGAAGATGTGCTTCCTTTTCCGGGGGAAGGTAAGGCAGGAGCTGCTTTTGGAGGTGGAGAGCTGGCAGGAGCAGCGGCGGCGGCGGCGGCTGCCGGTGGTGGCAGCGGAGATGGAAATGTGGGATAGTGCATTGGTGGTGCCGCTGGGGTTATAACTGGTGGAGGTTGCAATGCTTCTTTTTTTCTTATCATGAGCTCACAGTCTGATTGTTTGAGTTCAAGCTCCACAATATCTCTGGAATCCACGAGTCTGGCCATGGAATTGATGTTAAACAAAAAGCTATGGAAAACATAGATGTAATAATTAAAAAAGAGCAAGTGGTTGCTTGTGCAATGCAACTGCTTAATCTTACTTTATAAGGTCTGAAACTTGACTCATGAATGCAGTAATTGAAGATGCATCTGCAATAGTGCCACCAGAGGGTTTCCCATTATGGTCTTCATTTTCTTTTGATGAAGCAACATTAGGACCATTGACCACTACAGGTGCAGAATTAGAATTTTCAACAGTGGCGGCCTACGATGTACAAAGCAGTGTAATTTACAGTAAAACTTTTACAATCTAATGAAGAACACATTTGAAAAAAAAAACAAACATAAAGACTCTGATGCAAACTGACCTTAAGGACAGAAAATTGCTTCCTATTATGGCACTGCAAGAGACAACAGCAATGGTTTAATTAAATAACCAGGAAAAGGAAAATATAGCTACGAAACCTTTGACACATTTATTTTAGTTAAGTGAATCATATACCATCTACACCTTTCTTTAGATATGAACTATCGACAAATTGAAATTGTTTTAATAGATAAGTTAGAATTTCTTCAATTTTAAACACATTCGAAACTAATGGCTAAGATTACAAGTGCAACGATTTATAAGCCTTTTAGTTGCAGTTGTACTTCAGAGCCATGAAATAACAGAATATGATGAACTTCTGCAAGTGATAACATGCTGAAAAACTTCAGTTGTAGTCCTAATGTAGGAAAATCAAATATAGAATGATTAATATGAGCATCATCAACAATTAACAGGCATCATAACCCGTAATGATGATATTTACCAGGCTTCAAACTAGAAATGATTGTATACTACTGCAAAATTGCCCTAATCATAACTGTTGACAAAAAAATTGACCACCTATAGCAGAATTGCATCTAACATATTTCTGCATTCGCAACTTCATATCTGAGAAGGCCTTCTATGCTCAGCAATAAGTATAAATGTAAAAGAAAAACTACTAGATTTGACATACTCATTCTTTCATGAACATTCAAAAACCAACCCTAAGGAAAATCAATTGATAAAGGTATAATTTATTCATAATTACTATTCTTTATGTGGATTGCATAATGTGGATTGCATAATGTGTCATCCATGCTGAAAAATTGAATCACAATAAACAGGAAAAATTCTTTATTTTTATTTTTCTTATTTGTGTATTAAAACTCATACCTGAATCTTAGATGAAGCTGATTCAGCAGCCAAAGATCCGAATGATGAAGAAGGCTTAAAGCTCAACCCGCTTTGAAACGAGGGCCTGTGAGATTTCAATCCCAAAGGTGAAGAAGAAGGAGATGAAAGGCACTTGGGGCATGGGACCGTGAAAGAGGCCATTTTGGAACCAACCCCACAAATCAAAAATCAAACTTTCCTTCTTCTTGGGCCAAAGGGGTATATGATCTGCAAGGAATGGTGCGAATGGTGAAGTGGGTCGGTGAGAATATAAGCTAAGAAGCGTTAAGATCTAAGAGAGTGTATGAGGAATCTGAAAAGGCACCAAAAGGGGGAAAAGGCAATGGGTGTGGGTGGAGAACACAAAGAAGAATTGGGAAAGAGTGTGGTTTAGAGTTTAGAGTTTAGATTTTTCAAGATTAGCTTCGATGATTACGATGTAACCATCAATATCACACAGTTTTAACTAACTTGGGATAAGCAATAAATCATGTGTTCATGGCTCATAGTCACTGCTTTTGCATTTGTCTCGGAGAGACGAGTTTGATGTTTCCCTCCAATCTAACTGCATAATAACATTGAGGCATTCCTATTATTGTGGCCGATTTTGTAGGTTTGCCTATGTCATTCACTGCTTCTTGATGCTTTCAAATCAAAAACTGTCGGAGAAAAGTGTTTTCTTTTTTCTTTCTAGAAATATACTATTATTAATAGGAAAGTGTAATTGAATTTTAATATTTAACATTGATTGAGTTTTATTAGGAACATAAATATTTATTTTATGATAAATATAATTTTTCAATAAAAATATTATTTTTAAATGCTTAATTTATCTTTATAAAATGAAGTTAACAAAACTGTTAAACTATTAAAATTGACTTAACGACAAGATTGTAGGTTAAAATCCCATTATTTATATAATTGTATAAAAAAAAGTTAACAAAACTATTATCATCACAATGCTTAATTTGTATTTTTTTTTAACATTCTAGATCTTTAAATTTTAAAAAATAGACAGAAATCAAGTAAAATTTTTAAGAATAAAAATGATAATAAACTTTATTAAAACCTTCAAATCCAAATAATAATTAATTGTGAGAGACTCTAAACAGGTGAATATAAATGAAAAGACATGCAAAAGTAAGTATAGTATAATAATATAAAATAATTTAAATAACTTTACTCCTTATATATAAAGTATCGTATGGTTTTCACTTTTAATTTTTTTTGGTTTTCTTAAATTAAAGAAATAGAAAATGGTTTCAAAAATTAGGGAATCACATTTTAGTGATGACATAGTAAACAAAATGCAGTATCATTCATCGCAAAAAAAACAAAAAAGAAAAGGAAAATATGTAACATGGTTATAAGCGCTAGAGTCCTATACAGCTTTCTATGTGGAGAGATGAGATTTGAGCAAACATAATCTTTGTTTTTATTCCCTTTCAATTTATTTTCTTGTGATCTTTCTTGAAGAAATTGACACAGGCGGTGTTGTTCTAGTGGTTGAAGAAGATGACCAAGGTGGCACTCCTTTCAACAGGTGGACTTCTACAACTTTGGTATTGTAGCCACATTGACGACATCTTCCTTACCTATTAATAGAATTTGACCTTCTTAGCATTGTTTTCTTATGCTCGTCATCTTAATCTTTTCTTCTTAGTTTTTTTTTTTATTCTTCAAAGTTCTTGCTTATAATTTGGTATTATTAACTGACATATTTTAAATTTTATCATTTTATTAATTTTAAAACAACGAGTTAATGATTTTTCTCTTTTTTATCATTAAACTTCTCAATCAAATTTCTTATAACACTTATAAATTTTACATTGATCCATTATATTAGATAAGGTTTAAGCATCGATGATGGTAAATTCTAATTTATTACTTCCTCTTAATTAATAATCCCTAATCTTTTATCTAATTAAAAAAATCACAATAAATTTTTTATATTTAGCAACCATCCTCTTATAAAAAAAATAATTTATTATTTTTACACTTGTTGTAACTTATAGGTCATTTGTCTTTAATATTGCTAGAACTAATTACATTACTATATCATTATTCATATATTTTCTTTTTAAATCTATTTATATATCCAATTTTACATTAAGTAATAGTAATTTATTGTATACATATTATCTTAATTGGATGTACAAAATATTTATAATCTTTAACACCCTTATTAGAAATAATATTTTTATTTATAAACCTTTTTAATAATTTATTTATTTTTGTTATTTTATTTTATTTTTATATTCTTTTTTTATGTCATAAAATATTGAAGTCGAGTGATAGCAACAACTTTTTAAAAAAAGTTGGTGTAATCATGCTACAAAGACAAGAAAAAAGTTGGTGGTTTTATTTCATAAATTAAAAAGATAATTACACACATGCACAGTAACTTACACTTAATGTATTTGAGTGTAAGTTATCCGACATTTCTTTAAATTTCTAGATGTAATAAGAAGTAAGAATACAAAACGGATATGAAATAATCGTAATTTTTTAATAAATGAAAAGAATTTAAGATCATAAAAAATAAAAAAAAATTATCTTAATAGTTTAATTAAATAAAAAATCTTCAAAGATTTTTTGGAGAGTTTCTCTATTAGCTTGAACTTTAATGAATCATGACGGTACGGATCCTTGATTACTTGTGACATGGTTTGAAAGAAATTTTGAAGATTAGAAAAAACATCCACCTTATAAAATGGGTACAAGGCTAGAATATTTTTCTCCTAAGTCAAACGGAAGAATTGAGGTAGAATCTTTAGTAGAGAAAGGATCCCATAAAGCAAAAGCTTTTGGCTTAATAAAAAAATTAACTTAATACTAGGATTTCCGTATAACAAGTTTTTCTTGATCAAGATAAGGGTCCAGAACATAACTTTGATAACCCCGTCAGAATGAGTTGAGCATAAAAAAGATTTTTAGTACTTTTGGTTTTATTTCGAGTAAAAATGAAGCTTTGGATGATAATTGCAAGCCAAAGGGGTTTGTTCAACCAGAAATTTGGAATTCAAGATGTCTAAATGTGGTAACTAGAAACACTTACTGGGTAGTTACAATACACATAGGGATAATGAAATATCACTTAGCATTTTCTTGAGGTAATATTCTTAGATAATCGTAAATGACAAAAGCACTTAACATTAATAGGCTATTTATTGAGCAACGTGCTCAATTGTCAATGATAAGTACATAAGTAATTGACAATTATTAGCTTGAGAAAATAAAAAAAAGGTAGCAGTTGAAGAGCCACTTCAAGAATTAAAATAATTTTAAAAATATTAATTTTCTTACAAGTTTTGAAGAATCAATATTTTTAGAGGTATATGTTGGAAGAGCTTAAAATGTTATTTCACTCAAAAAGAAAAACGAAGAGAAAGTTATTAATTTGCTTAAAGTTGTTATACGCTTGGATTTTCACCAAAAGTTCAAATATATGAGGAGCATTTATTAGTAGTTGTAATTCAAACACATGGTAAAGTCATGTGAAATTGTCAATAGGATTTAAACATGCATTCTTAACTAGTTTCTTATGTATCTTTTTATAAATAGTTTTGTAGATGTTAAAATCGATATATGTGTTTTGCATCTTAAATACAGTCAAACATTCTGTACTTTGGATAAATTCTAGTGAAAAGAGACTGTTAAAGTCAGAGGCTTAACATCCGGAAATTTTGATAATTTTGTAAAGATATTAAGATTTAATGAATTGTTTTATTTCACTAATATTTTTTAAAATAATATTTTATATTAAGTGTTGATAGGAGAAGATAATCCAATAAAATAAAAGTCTAAATCACAAAGTTTTTGTTAAGTGTCTTGCATAATCAAAGTTTAATAAAAAATTGTTTGGCCTAATAAACTTAAAAACATTTGAAGTAATTCATGATTTTGTCTAAATAAAATGACTACTTGAGATACAAATAAAAGTCAAAGTTATATTTTTATTGTACAGTTTAATTAATTGCTCAAAACATAAAAAGAAGGTTAAGCTGCAAAAGATATTTTCCATTATCAGAACCGGTATTAAGACTAATAAAAAAATTGAAGCAGGCAAGGATAAACATGTCACACAATAGAAGTTGGTTCTCAATAAAGTTGGTCTTCTTACATCAACAATTTGAAGCATAATTAACGAGTTCAAGAATTTTTATTTCAAAGCTTACATATAAAATAGAAGAATTAATACTCTAAAGAATGGAAAAAAAAATAACACACTTAAAAAGCTAAAATGTTTCATATTCTTTTTCATATATTTGTTTGAAGTAGTAAAATTTTTGATAACTTAAACTATTTATTAGGTTCTTATATATTTTGAGTTAGCCTAAAGAGCGTTGTTAAATAATACTATATGTTAAGTTTAGAGAAGCTTACATTTTAAAGAATATTTGAGAAGGTCAAATTGTAAGATTTTTTCTATATCATTACACCTAATAAAAGTTTTTATAGATAATAAAAAATTGAACATAACCTTTTTTTAAAAGGATGAAACAAACTAATCCTCTTGATGATTCTTCTTTTTTCTTTTCTCACAATGCCTTAATCCTTTTTACTTGACTCATTTATATTCTGTAATTGATAATTTATCAATTATTTATCATATCAATAAACAATAAAATTACATCAGTTTACACCGATTTAAATGTATAATTAATCTATTGTATTGGCTATACTAATTACTTGGTTGATCCATCAATTAAATTAATTAGTTTGATCTAAATTTAAAATATTAGGTAAAACTCATTCCTACATTTAAATAAAATAATAAAAAAATTCAAGCCTTAAACTTTAAAATAACCGTTCATAGAAAAAAAAACTAAAAATGATTTTTCTTTTGCATTCTTGACACCTTACCATTCTTGATCTTTTCATACCCTAAATATTGTAATAAAAAATAGGTTTATTACACATACCTTCAATCAAAATTCTAAACACACGAACTACACTTATGCTTTTGCTTAGCAATGGACCATGTTTATTCCTAAAAGATATTCTCCACATATGTTGAAAAAAAAATTAAGATAATTTTTGCCTTAAAAATTAAAGAACAATGCTGTACCCTTTCATATATGACTCTAACTAATTGTCATATCACATATTTTTTTGTTAACATAAAACATAATGTACTACTCTATCATCATGTCACGACTTAATTATACTTTCTAATCACAAGGAGTTTTTTTTTTTTTTTCACATTTTAAAATTTAAGATGAAAAGAGTAAAATAACAAGTAATCCAAAAAAACTTAAGTTTTTTTTAAGGGAAGAATATTTGTTTTTGGCCATATTGATCACTTTAGGCAGAATTAATTTCACTTTGACAGTTTTTTAATTTAAAATTAATTATGTAGTGGTAAGAATTGATATTGAAAGGAGTAAAATATTTTTAACCTTTTCACGTCTAAGGTTGATTTTGGATACATGAGACCCACAAAATACATCACTATTATATTATAAAATATTTACTTCATTATTATCTAACTGTTTAATAATAAATAAATAATAACTCAGTAAAATTAATATAAATAGTTAAAATAACTAATATGTTAAAAATTTATCTTTATTCAAAAATATCTATGATATTAAATATTTAAATTAATAGTATAAAAATTAAGTTTCCCATTAACACAATTTTTACAAGAAAATAGACGTATAAAATGAACTTAGAAATCAATATATCTAAAAATATATCTATATTTCAAATATACTCATTTTTTAATGTGTTTTTAAAGATATATAATGAAAACTTGTATATAGTAAGAATTTATTAAAGATTATAGAATTTAGTGCATTGGTAATGCTATTATTTTCAATAAAAAAATACTGTTGACTTATTGTTATATATCCTTGGATATTATTAGAAAAATAATTCTCATTATTAGAATAAATAAATGTCAATTTTTTTTTTATAAAAGAAACCAGAGCTAGTATTAACTTCAATCATTTTTCTAAATCCATTTTAAATTATTATTCTCAAATACAATTAGATTTTTTAGCCTCAAAATTTTCAAAATTAATTATATTAAAATGAAAAACAAACAGACAATTAATAAATTGACAATAATACATAAAGAAGGAAGGAGAAGTTTAATACTATTCTGATGTTAATTTTATATTTTATTAATGTTTTAAGGAAATTATTTAACCTTTTTCTACAATTTTTTATTGCATGAATCATTCGTTAATTATACTCATATATACAAGTTTTAGTTTATAAAATTTCTAGAATCAAAAACAAAATTTAACCTAATAAATTCATAAATTATCATGATTAATTTGGAGGTGCCCGGTGACAAGTCGTTTCTGACAAAATTATTTAAAATACAAAATAGAATACCTGAATTTTTTTCAAAAGGATATACAAATTTGATGTTCTTATATTATTATATATAAAAAAATAAAAACTGCATTTTACTTTGAGTATGACCACAGAAAAAAAAAATTGAAAACAAACATTTATTTTGTCTATTAAAAAAAAAAAGAGGACAAATTGCAGAGAGGAATGGATTTTATTTTTGGTCAAATGGAGTTAACTGTAGCAAACAAAACAAATGGGGGTGAAGCCCAAGAGAACCGGGTCGGGTATAACCCGGAAAAGAAGCAAAAACCCTAATTTGAGATTGATTTATATTAACTGAGAGAGAGTTTGGAATTTCCCTTCCTCTTCACGCCGTGAGAAAATTGAGATTCGAGATAAACATTTTTCTCTTTGATTCATCCATGGCAACAGCGAGGACCGTTAAGGATGTTTCGCCTCACGATTTCGTGAAGGCTTATGCCTCTCACCTCAAGCGTTCTGGCAAGGTTCGATTTTTCTATCTTTCTCAAAGGTTTTCCTTTCTGAGTCTTTCTACTTTCCTTTATTTCTTCACTTTCAATGCCCAAATTCATCCGGGTTGTTGTGGTTGTAGTTTGTGTTGCTCTATGTTTTTTTTGCTGTGTTTCGGTTTCTTGTGCTTCAAATTAATTCTGATGGTAGTTTACTTTTGCTTGGCTGCTTATGATGTGTACAAAATTGTAGTTACTACTTGTTTTACTTTTAGGATCATTTAAGAGTTAGAACTGTTTGGTGTAAACCTTTGAATGAAAGGCATTTGATGACTTTGATCTTTCACACCATAGTCCAGAATGATGGTTGTTTTTTTTTTCTTTCCTTAATTTGAAGTTGAATTGCAATGCTGTTTACGGTGGTGCTTATGTGAATGTCTTTTAATGTTGCCTTGAATTTATGTGTTTACTTAAATCAAGTAACTAAGTGCTAAATTATTGTATTTGAACCTTAAAGGTTATTATTTCCCTTCTAATAATTGATTTGTATCTGGATGTTCAATAGATGGAGCTTCCTGAGTGGACAGATATTGTAAAAACTGCAAAATTCAAGGAGTTGGCTCCATATGATCCTGACTGGTATTTTGTTAGAGCTGGTGAGTTTACACTTCACTAAATGCAAGTTTGTCATAAGCTAACATGAAAGCTAGCACTCACACTTCAGTCAATCTGTTGGTAGCTATTTTTGTAAGATAAATTGTATTTATACAACTTCTTTGTATGAACAAATATATAGCAAAGAGAGAGATGAGAAGAGAAGAGTGTAATAAGACAGTTGATGTGATGGAGAGAGATACAAAGAAAAATTAGTGTGTATAAATAATATAACTATTTTTGTAATATTTACGGTCAGACTAATGGTGTTCAAGTTTGGTTACAGCCTCAATGGCAAGAAAGATCTATTTGAGAGGCGGTCTTGGTGTTGGTGCTTTTAGAAGGATCTATGGTGGAAGCAAGAGAAATGGAAGCCGCCCCCCACATTTCTGCAAGAGCAGCGGTGCTATTGCCAGACACATTCTGCAACAGTTGCAAAACATGAACATTGTTGATCTTGATACAAAAGGGTAAGTTGTTTTTTGCTCTTAATTCTTAAATGCCAAAATGCTAATGGAACTTTTCCTAGGTGTTTCAACATCAGGATGAGGTCATTGTTGCTTATTCTATAGCAATGATTTTTTCTTATGCATTTTTTTAAAAATCACAGAGGTAGGAAAATCACTTCTAGTGGTCGAAGGGATCTTGACCAAGTTGCTGGGCGAATTGTGGTTGCTGCTTGATGGAACATGTTATTGGGAACTGATAATGCATATTCTAGAATTTATGTTTTCTGATTAGATGGCATCAAGAAAAAATTAAGTATTATCTGCCGAGCATTTTACATTTTTTTTAAATGTTTGACCGTTATTCTAGTTTGGAGTTTTGGTCTGGAAGGCTTTTGATTTAAATTCTCAATGCATTATCTTCTCTAAATTATATTGAACGGTATGGAATGAAGTGATGCTAGCACCTTAGCAGCAAGGATTTTTTTTATTTGGTTCGCCATTGCACTGTCCTTTTAGAAAAGGAAAGGACAAAACTTAGGTGTAGTAGCATAGATGCGGTTAGTGCTGATCTCGAATCAAAATTGAAGTTTCATCTTGATAAATGATATTAATCTTTAATGTTGATCTTTATGTTTTGTTTGGTTTGGTTGGGAGAAAGAGGAAGGAAAGAAAGTGGGAGAAAGAAAAAGGGATATGGAAAGATTTTTCTATGAAAATAGAAGGGATGAACCAATTTTTATGGATTTTATCAGAATTCTATTTTCCAAAATGGAGGAAAGAAATTTATATTTTGTTTTTTTATTATTTTAAATTGTTAAGCTTATTATATATTTTTAAAAATATAAAAAAATTAAACATATTAATAGGAAAATATAATGAAAAAAATTAATTTTTTAAAGTTAAATTTTTTTAAAATTTATATTATTAATATATACATATATTTTCATCTATTTGAATAAAAGAAGTTATTTTCTTCTTTTATTTAAATTTATTTAAACAATTTTTTTTATTTGTTTATTTTTTACGTTATTCAAAGCATTATTTTTAATAGTGATCATCTCTAATAAAGTTATTAAAGATTGATATTAAAGGTTGATATTAGTTATTGAGATAAAATTTCTTGGAGCGAGAAATGAATGCCAAAGAACAGCATGGGGTACTCTCCCCTTCAAGAGGTCACAAGTGAATTGGCATTGCTTTAGTTTCTAAAACAAGTGTCATGATCTTGAATCTCCACATAGCCCTCATATTAAAGGGGTGGTTTTTAAAGAATAGAAATGTAAAAATAAAAAAGCACAAGACAATTTTCGCGATGAATAACTTGTATTATAAGGAGCAAATAAATTGGGGTCAGGTCCAGACACAAAGTGATAGAGTTATATGGTCATCACCTCCTCCATTGCGGCTACCCACTTCATAGTTGGACAGTTTATAAAGGGCAATGACTGGTTCAACTCTACCAAGATTCCATTCTTTTCTAATTTGAGTTGCCGAAAAAATTGTTGATTACAACGTTCCGTGTTTACCTCAAACTCCCCAAGTCTCATTTCACTTGTGAGGTTATTAAAAAAGATGGATGTGACTGTAAAAAAAACCAGACCAACAATTTTAGTCCTAAGGAATAAGCAGGAAAAACAATTCAAAGAAAGAAATATGTATCTTGATGGATAAAGTTTCTTTCAAATATTATAGGGTTAAATATGTTTTTAGTTTTTACCAAATTTTAAAATTTTGGATTTGGCTTCCTTCTTAAAATTATTGATTTTAATCTTTTAGTTTTAAATTTTTTTTAACCAATGTTTAATATGTAACATTTACTAATATATGTTTGACTGATCAATAATAAAAAATTAAAATTAGTTTATTTTAAAAAAGTTAAGGATGAAAATCAATTATTTTAAAAGTTATGAATTAAAATCAAAATTTCAAACTTTTAAAATGATTAAAAATATATTTAATTTTAATATTATAAATTTTTTACTAGTATTTAAAAAAATATATATCTAAATTTATATATACATAAATAGTAAATTTAATATCCATATATTATTGTTTCAGTTTGTACCCGTGTATCTATATATGAACCTATTACTTGTATTTTATTTAATTTAAATATGATCTCTTATAATGTTTATTTTACAAATTATGAATAACGAATAATAAAGTAGTAAAAATATAATATATTAAAGAAAAAAATAAAAAATAACCTGTTTCACTTGATAGAATATTACAGCTATAATATATATATATATATATATAATTTTATTTACAATTATTTTGTTTAATAACTTTTATAAATAAATAAATTACATCAATCTAACCGTTAAATTGATAAATTATATTATATAAATTTTCCTTACAAGATTTTATAAATTTTGAAAAAGATTTGATACTTCAAAAAATAAATTCAAATTAACGGATAATATATCTTTTTATAATATCCATTAATTTGAATTTATTTAATAAAATATTATTTTTTTAAAATTTTATGAAATTTTGTAAAAATAATCTATGTAATATAATTTATTAATTTAATGGTTGAATTAATAAATTTTAATTATTTATAAGAATTATTAAACAAAATAACTTTAAATAAAATTACTTCTAAAATATATCTATTTAATAAAGAATTGAATTATAAAAAATTATAACGTGGCTTATATAACCAATAAAAATAACTAAATTCTTAACTAATTTTCTAACTAGTACAACTAAATATATATGTTAGATAAATGGGATAAGTCACCAGTGATCCATGTTGGAGGTTCAACGCATTTGTGGAAATTTTATCTCTCTTTTACATAAGAATTCTGATCGACAGAGTAAATAAATAAGAATATATCCAATTATTTAATTTAAAATGTTGTGAGCTTAAATGATATTATTGTTACATAAAGATTAAAAAAACTACAAAATATTATTAATTTGAATTATTTTTTTAATAGAAGGCAGATTATTATTACTAAATAAGAATTTTTTTTATGTTCTTTCCCTTCCCCCTGTGGGTGGAACCCTCTCTCTTTATGGGTTGAGAAAATCTTATTAGAATGATATAAAAAATTTCATTTTTATAATGATATTGATATGCTATCAGGAATTTAACACCTTTCGAATTCGTTTGTTTTATAGTTGAATTAAACACAACCAGAAAAAACAAGTAAATTCATTTCATTTCGATGAAAAGAAGACAACTTCTGCCATGTCTATCTGCGATGCCTAGGTGTCATAATACAAAGATCATTGCACTATAATCGACCAAAAGGCAAAAAAGAATTTGCAACTATGTATATACTGGTTGCCCATGTACAAAATTGAATATTGTTCAGAGCACGTGGGGAAAATGAAAAGAACATTATTCACTACACATCAGCAAAAGGCCTTTGACAGCTTAGTTGAGGTAGGAGGAGTAGGGGTTCATGTCATTCCATGACACCAAGCACTTGATCTTCTTATGGTGGGGTATGTGAAACTTGGGTTCTCTAGGTATAGTTGGATGCTTCGTTGACCTTGTATATAAATATTAATAATGATAATATTAGTGAGACAGATGCTCTAAATAAAACAAAGAGACCAAAATAATGTGCAAAAAAAAAGTTATAAAGATGGTTATAATTTATACATGTTCTAAGATTATTAATCACAGGACTAACCATTACCTCCTTGGGACAAAAGGTCTATCAAAATAAGGCATGGGTTGTGCTTTTGGAATGAGTTCCTTCCTCAACCTTTTGATCTCTTCCTCTTCTGCCAACTATAAGGGGGTAAAGTACAAGACATCAGCACTATAAATCAAAGGAAACATAGGAACTCGGTGCAGGATTCAATGATTAGAGATATGAAGATGATAGTAAACAGTGTACCTTCTGTTGTCTTTTCCTTTCCAATTTGAGTTGTTCCATAAAGTTCATTTTTTCTGCCACCTACACAATTAAAAAATCATCAATGATTCATATTTTGTTTTTTTTTCTACGATTATGTATTTTTTTTCCCTCAAATGAAAGATCGTAGTGGCTCAATTGAATTCAGCAGTTAAAATCACAAAGACAAGTAGCAGCATGTCCATATATACATTAACACAAGATTAGGACTCTATGATATGTAAAGCTTAGGAAAAAAACAAGGAAGAAATAGATGAAAGTGGCACCTGATGGTCAAATTCAGCACGATCAATTGCTCGCACATCACTATGGAGCTTCAGGTCAATAGGCCTTGTGCTTTCTTTCACCGGAGGTTTTAGCAAGCACTGTAACAATGGCCCCAAAAGAATGATATTAGGCCAAGTAATCCATTGCAATTAGCAAGTACAAAGATGAGACCTCGCTCAAACTAGAACTTGCATAAGAAAATGACCCTACCTCGGGTTTATCTGTTGTCCATGGGAGACCCTGTGCAATTGGAATTCTCAGTTTCTCTTCTTCAGTCATCATCTCATGTACTTTGTTCATAAATTCTTCCTCTTTCAACTTTCCCCTTTGCTACAGTATCATTGCCATTGCATTACCAATTTTACTCTCTAAATTCCAAAGTCATTTAAAAAGAAAACTGTTTAAAAAAGAATCATTCATAAATCACCTCTGTCCTTAGCTTAAATGGTTTTTGGCTAGTGGCTTTTAGCTTTTGCTTCTTCTTCCACCTCCTTCCTCCAAAAGTCCCAGATGAATCCAAACTCTGAAACATATTCATTACAATTCAATATCTTATTAGTGAATCATTAACCAATAACCATTCTTCATTAGTACTTAGTTATATAACAACAGCATCCAATCTAAATCTTACATTTCTCCTGCTTCTTCGACCCCCAGAATTTCTACTAGACACACTGCAGTAGACAAAATAACAAAAATCAACATGAGAATGAATGACACACTTCAAGAAAAGTGATTAGAGAGACATCAATCTAATCAAATGAGTATTACACCAAATTAGTTCCTGAAATAGTAAACATTAGTCAACCAATTTAGTTTCTAAAATTACAAAAAAATATATTTTAATCTCTGAAATGATCAAATATAAATCATCTTAGTCCTTGTTGTAACCACAGGGATCAAAATGACTATTGTTACGTGAGTTCAAGGACTAAAGTGATCGCATTTTTATAATTCTAAGAACTAAATTGATTAGTGCTCATAATTTCATGGATTGATTTGAAGTATTATTCCTAATCAAATAGAACCAAAACAAGTTGTCAAAGTCAAACCTTCCACGGTTACCATCCCAAGAAGAAGAAACTGAAACACTTTGATCCAAGCCAAGGTTCTCAGATGTCAAAACCAAATCAGATGCACAACAAAACGAAGAAGAATCAAAACCAAAACCAGAACAAGAAATAGAAGCATCATCATTATCAACTTCAAGTGCCTTAGAAGGATATTGTAATTGCAACCCTGGCAATGCCCATTTCATCACCGTGTTCTTCTTATCATTCTCTTTTTCCTCATCCTTGTGATCACTCTCCGCATTGGAACTCTTTGGAATATATAGAAGCTTCTCGAAGGCCTTCACCAAATGCATTACTCTCCCAGAGCCACTTTCAGGAACACTATTCCTTGCCTCTTCCAATAACCTATCCCTCTCCCTCCTTCTTTTCACCGTTGAACCACCCTCCTCTTCACAACCTTCTTCTTCTTTTTCTTCTTCATCTTTTTCAATTGCACTTTCATCTTTTGCCTCTTCTTCTTCATCACAAACCTTCTCTTTGAAGAAGAACTCTTCCTGGGAAGCCCTAAGAGTCTGGTACGCTACGCACACACACTTGGCACCACCTTTGTGTTTGCATTTGCACGAAACGGCGTCGTTTTCCTTTTGATCTTCATTCTTCTTATTCTTCTTCTTCTTCGCTACCACGAATTTCCTCTGACGGATCCTGTTATGAGGCAATGCTTGCGTTACAGTGTTATTGGACTTGGAAGAGTTCGAATTTGAGAGTTTTTGTAAAGGGCAATGATGATGAGACACATTTGGATTCTGATTCTCTGCGTTTAGGGTTTTCTTTGAAGGAGTGGTGGTTGTTGCTTCACTACCATTGCTTCTCGTAAGTTCCATTTCGGAATATGATTCGAATGGTGACAACGAAACTGAATGAAGGAAAATTAGGAATCTTTTTTTTTTTTTTTTTCTAAGTTTTGTAGAGAGAGAAAGAGGGAGGGAGAGATCTAGAGAGGGAAAGGCGCTCTTTGTTGTAACGGCTACTTTTTAATTGATTTGGAATTTATATATACATGAAAAATAAATAAATTATTTGAAATTCTGTTGCCATTATTTTGGGACCGTTATATTATCTTGGGTCAAGTTAATTGTCTAAATTCTGTTTCCATTTAGGTTTTGGACCGTTATTTTATTGAGTTGAGTCATTGGTGGTGAAAAATATTGTTACCCAAGACAAAGATAAAAAAGAAATACAAATACAAATATGAAGATGAAGGGTATGTTTCATTTAATTTTTTTTGAGGATTAATTTTTTTTAATTTGAGGAGAATTTTTTTAGAAAATAAATAATTATCTTTTTAAAGAATAAGTGATTTTAAACGAAGAATAACAAAAATATTTTTGCTATTTATAACATAAAATTGGACTCTCTTTTGTGTATATTTTTTTCTACTTACAGTTTGTTATTCCTTATAAATATTAGATCTACCGAATGAAAAGTTAAATTGTTGATCTAGTAATTAAAAATAGACATGAAAAAAAAATCACATAAGATAATATAAATTTTATCAAACATAGTTTGTTGGGAGTTTAAAATGAAAGTGAACCATTATTGTTTTAGAAAAAAAAAGACTTAATTAAGTATCTGATGTTTAAATTTTTTTGATTTGGTTCTTTATTTTTAATTTTTTAAATAAAACTTTTATAATATAATTTCCTTTACTAAATGGATTTGGTTCTCATATTCATCTTTAAAAATAATATTATAAATTTTTATTTAATCATTCAAAATGAGAAATTAAACATCAAAATTATGATATTTAAAAAGATAAAATGAAAAAGTTAGATAAAAAGGATTAATTTGTAACAAAAAATATTTTATGGAGGATTTATTTTAAAGAATTAAAAATAAGAAAATCAAATAAAAATTATAATTTTTTTAAAAAAACTTTATTTGGGTGAATTTGAAAGTAAAACTCATGAAATTAATATATACTCGAATTGATTGTTAAGTAATGAAGTTTCAAATTTAACAACCTAAAATTTTACTATTATAAATTAATTTTAATCCTAATATTTTAAAATAAATTGCAAAACTTTTAAATTAAAGAAATAACTCATTTACAAAAACTTAATCTTGTGTTTATTAACGTGAAAGTTAAGTCCAGGTTATCGATGATAAGTTATTATAATATCTATTTTTATATTTATATTTTAAAAAAACGTGTCCTTGTTTCTATAATATCTTTATACATATTGAGTATCTAAATTATTATATTTATCTTTGTTACTTGTAGCTTAGTAAATTAAAATATAATCTCACATTTATTTCTAACACTTTTGTTATGAATTAATAAAATGTAAATATCATTATGAAATAAAAAATAAATTAAAAATATAAGCTAAATTTTTGCTATTAAATTATAAAAAAAAATCAAATTATTTCTAAAACTTTTTTAATTAGAAAAAAATCTAAAGTTTTAGTTGAAATTTTAATTATATATTTATTTTCAGTATAGGTAAATATGTCTAAATACTATAATAATTACACAATACTCATAAAATTTTATAAATATTTACTTATATCTATACCCTAATATATAATATAAATATTTACTCTATCTATTATAAATATTTTTCTTTTCTAATATTCAAAGATTATAAGATTCATTATCATCCCGAATCCAAATCCAATAATTAATATGGTCAAGCTCGAGAATTTAAGCAATCTAGCAACTAAGACTTTTTTTCTAAGGTTTTTTAAGCAATATAAGATTTGTTTTAATATCAAGGGGTACGAAGTTCGGGATTTCAAATCCCGAATTCCCATAATATTAACTATATTGAGTTGAACAGTGATATACTAATTATAGTTTTTTTTACCATATTTTGCGTAATTTTTTATTTTCTTTTATTGTATCATCAATTTTATTTAATATATTCTCCTTCTACCTTTCTTCTAAATTAAAAGATTTGTTCTAAAAATTATACATATAAGTGTCACTATTCGATTCAGTCAGGGCGAGTACAATCTATATTTTGGTTTTATATATATATATATATATATATATATATATATATATATATTAAGACATCATTGATTTTAAATAATATATTATTAATTTTAATTTAAAATGTTTTCATATTAAAATAACATAAATTATTGATATTGTCATATAAATATTATATAAATAATAGACAATTAACATTTATAACAACTATAATATTGAAATTTTTTATATAATATAAAAAATAATAAAAATTAAATTTTAAATTTTTATGTTAAACTATTTTAATTTTTAATCATTATATCAATCCTAATAATTTAGTATATTGACAATTTTCTTTTATTCTAATGTTTATAATATTAAACAAAAAAAATATTTTAAATAGGATTAATAAAATAATAAAATTAACTAATAAGATAAATAAAAATAATTATTAATTAAAAAATTGTTATAATAAAATAAAATATTTCTAACAATCAATTTTAGATATTGCAGCAAAAATTAATATATTCCTATATAAATCTATATATAATCAAAGTTTGAAAATCTTCTTTAGAGTGAAAGAATTTTCATTAAAAAAAATATCTTGTTGTATAAATTAGAATAAAATATAAAATAAATTATTTTATACATATAATTATTTTTTGAAAAGATTATCTGACAAATATAATAATTTTTTAAAAATAAATTTAAATGAAAGTACTCAAATAATTTAAAAATTTAAATGCAAAAAATATTTTGTGAATACAAGATCTAAAAAGTTACAATGTTTTCTATTTGGAGAAAACATTTGGATTAAATGAAAAGATCGAAGTCTTCAAAAGTCTTGAATAGAAATAATAAAATTAGTTTTTATCTTCTTCTTTTCACATACTATGATTATAACAATTTTTTATAAATAGTAAAACAAAAGTGATATATGTTTAGAAGGTAGAGAGGACCAATTTATAAATATTAATTTTTAATTTAATATGTTCATCAAATATTATAATTAACGGATGATATTTAGTGGATTAGGCAGGGAGGAGTTACCATTCTTTTTATATTAGGACATTTTATTTGATAATTAACGGATGAGATTTAGTGGTTTAGGTAGGGAGGAGTTACCACTCTCTCGGACATTGAAAAAAGTTTACACAATGGTAACTAGTAATGAAATTTATCCCACTTCATATTTTAGGCTGCTAATTAATAGAAGTTACAAAAGAAGTAACTTTCAATATTCTCCCATTTAACCTAAAATAAAATCTCATCCATTCAAAAGCAAGATTACCTTAGTATAATGAAATGCTAAAATGAATTATGTCAGTCATGTATTAAATTGTAAAAATATATTTCTTTTGATATACTACAAACATGGATACCTCACTATATAAGATATAAATAATAATCTCATAAACGTTTTAGATCACTCCTATTATAACTCATAAGGTAGTTATGTGCACATTAATTAAAGACAAACAAACTATGCGAGTTCAGAAATAGGTAAATATAATGATTATAGAATGTTAACACTGTTAAATACATTGTTAAAAAAAAAAGAACCACGACCTATTCTATATACATGTTCCCTAAACTAGGTTTCTTATTGGTCCACAACTCAAAGGAGGTTTAGAAACTATCTTACTAGGAACTTGTTTAGCAAATACATAATAACCTTTAATGCATACATCCATAAAAACTTTGGTAAAGAGGAATTACTCATTATGCTTCTAACCATATCCATCAAAATGTTCAATGACATCTTTTTACCACACCATTTTGTTGTGATGTGTATGGTGTTATGTATTGCACATGTATGCCATATCTTTTTATAAGTTTTACAAATGGACCTGAACATTGTCTTGTTTTATTATGTTTTCCGTAATAGTCACCATCCTTATTGGATCTTACTACCTTCACTTTTCTATCTAATCGTCTTTCAACTTCATTAATATATACCTCAAGATCATTAACTGTTTAAGATTTTTCTTTAAGCAAATAATTATATCTGTAACGTAAAAAATCATCAAAAAATGTGATAAAATACTTTTCTCCATCAAGGGATGAAGTGTCAAAAGGTTTCCACACATCAATGTGTATAACTTGAAGTTGATCGTTTCTTATGGTATCTTTTTTGTTATGTTTGGTTTGCTTTCCTTTAATACAATTTATACATTAATCAAGATCAGTAAAATCTAGATTTTATAAAATCTTATTCTTTACTAATCTTTCAAATCTTTCATTTGATACATTGTAAACACTCAATTATGTCCGAGGCCCCCAATCATTAAAATTAACCAAAAGTTAATTTAATTAAAAATTTGAAAAGATGTAAAACTGAAAAACAGAAAGAACAGAGAGCAGAAAATATAGAAAACAGAAAGCAAAAAAAAATAAAATAAAAAAAATAAATAATAATAAAAAGAAAATTAAAGAATAAGTAAAAATGATAAATAGAAAAAAAATAAAACTAAAAAAAAACAAAAAAAAGGTAAAAAAATGAAAATTGAAAAAAAGAAAAAGCTGAAAAATCAAAATAGGGAACAAAAATTTTGAAATCAAAGGGGTTGGCTTTTGGCTCTTAGAGAGGGGGTGGCTTTTGGCCCTGGGAAAGGACTTGACCCTTGCTAAGAGAGAGGAAGCTGGCTTTTGGCTCTTTGAAAGAGCTTCACCCTTGCCAAGAAGGGATGTGTCTATATATACCTACAAACAAGAAAGGAAAAGGGGCTTTTTCTCATTTTTTGGAAATTCTTGGGAGGAGGAGAACTTGGAGTCTTAGAAGAGGGATTTTCAGAACCTTTGAAGGGAGGACCTAAGAGACTCTCTGATATTCAATTCAGCCCTTGGCCTCCATAGAATCAGCTCTTCATCACCTTCCAATGGAGGTTAGGTCCGAATTTTATCCATCTTAAGTTTCTTGCTTCTTCTCGGATTTCCGAGTTCATTTTCGTGTCTGTTTTCGTTTTAATTTTTAATCGGTCAAATGATCTCCGATTTTGGTGATTTTTGTAACGTTTTCTTCGTCTTTCCCTCTAGTTTCTGGAATGATATTATTTGTCCAATTTGGATCTGAAATGAAATCTTTATCACTTGATTACCGAAGCATGTTCATCCTGGTGCGCGAATTGATCTAGCTTGTTTGATTTGTGCATATCTTGCTCATTTCTGATTGGATTGATGTCAAACTTGTTTTGTTTGATTCCTATGATCCATATATTTCAATTGATCGGTTTTTATTTTTCAGATCTACCAAAAATATTTTCTAAAAATTCTGAGATTTGAATTCAAATTTTGGCGCCAAAAACTTGTGTGTTCTTGAGGTTCATTTTCGTGTCTGTTTTTCATTTTAATTTTTGATCGGTCAAACGATCTCCGATTTTGGTGCTTTTGTGGCGTTCTCTTCGTCTTTCTCTCTAGTTTCTGGAATGGTATTATTTGTCTAATTTGGATCTTAAATGAAGTTTTTATGGCCGAATTACTGAGGTATGTTTGTCCTGGTGCGAAAATGAACCTATGTTGTTTGGTTTGTGCATAACTTGCTCATTTCTTGTCTTTTTTTTGTCAAATTTGTTTTGTTTGATTCCTATGATCTATATCTTTCAATGTTTTGGTTTTAATTTTTTAGATCTCTGGAAAAATATTTTTTTGAAAAATTTTGAGATTTGAATTTAAATTTTGGCGCCAAAATCTCTTGTGTCTTTGAAGTTCTTTAGTAGATCTTGTTCTTTTAACCTTGTTTAGGTATTATTTTTAAGTCATGAATATTTTAAGTCATGCATGATTAAGTCATTGAACCTAAAGAGTTAAGTGTTTGCTTGAATCAAAATAAAAAAAAACTTAATTCTTACCTGTGGACCTTATGACCTAAGCTGGATTGGAGACAATTAAACAAGGAACATCAATGGAGGTTCAATCCAACCTTTTATTCCGCTTAATTTTATTGGTTCTCCTCGGATTTTCGAGTTCATCTTCATCTCTATTTTCAATTTCTTCTTAGATTGTGCAACGGATTTTAATACGGGCAAGTAGCATTCTCTACTGTTACGTATTTTAATTCGTGCTAATTCAAATACGGCTTACGACGATTTGGATTATGCAAGCACGTCTTTTTTTTTTTTTTTTTTTTTCTAAAAATTCTTCTGCTTCCAAAACATCTGTTTTTTTTCTCAGATTGTGCAAACGGGTTCTAATACGGGCAAGTAGCATTCTCTACTGTTACGTATTTTAATTCGTGCTAATTCAAATACGGCTTACGACGATTTGGATTATGCAAGCACGTCTGTTTTTCTAAAAATTCTTCTGTTTCCAAAACATCTGTTTTTTTTCTCAGATTGTGCAAACGGGTTCTGATACGGGCAAGTAGCATTCTCTACTGTTACGTATTTTAATTCGTGCTAATTCAAATACGGCTTACGATGATTTGGATTATGCAAGCATGTCTGCTTCCCTAAATCCTGTATTTTCTTAAGAAACATTAATTTTTTTTATTTTTTTTATTTTTTATTTTTTTACCTAAGATCACCCTTTTCTTCTCCAAGAGATCAAGTCTCTTAACCAGAACTACGTAAGCCTTGAGTTTCCCATTGCACCGGGGAATACGTAGGAGCAGGATCAAGTCCTGTCAGGTTATTTTCTATAAACCTATTTATTTTCTATTCTATTTTAAGGGATCAAACAGTTTTCAAAATATCACACACTCAGTTTAAGGGTACCGTTCTTTGGAACGGGCGAGTAGGGTGCCTAATACCTTCCTTACTCGTAACCGACTCCCGAACTTCGAATCTCATCCTTGAGTTAGGGTTTTTCCAAATCTTTTCCCTTAAAACAAAAATTTGGTGGCGGCTCCACAATCAAATTAATTCATTTCAAAATTTAGCGAGTCCGTCGTCTCGTCGTAATTACGGTTATGACAGATGGCGACTCCACTGGGGACTTTTAGAGAGTCAAGCCCTGTTTCAAATTGAGTGTATAAATGCATGTTGATCCCTTTTTCTATTTATTCACATGTTGTTATTTATTTCTGATATTCATGATTATTCAAGTTTGTATGTTTCTCACCCTAAGGTAGAAGACATATATATATCCATTGTGTTTAAATTGCAGGTTATTCCACACATTGTAGTCCTACATGCATAACATGAGTGGGGCCCTACACCCGGGTCCGAGTGAAAACCTAGGACTAGAGGGGTTTAGTGGTGTCACTTGGGATGCACGTCCCGTTTGACTATCACGAAAACTCCAACTAGAGTGAGTCTTTTTCTTAGTGCCCTACAACTGGTAGCCTTCTCTACGGTTGTAGCAAGCACTAGGAATTAGAACTTGGCTCTAGTGACCATCATAACCTCCAGGATTACAAACTACCCTGTGTGAGAAGCATATATTAGAAAGACCTTAGATCTGTGTCACATCACCTCACATATGACAAAAAAAAAAAGGGCAAAAACATATTTATTTTGGGAAAAAACACAAAATATTAAGATTTGAAATTGATTTAGATTAAAAAAAAGCCAAAGAAAATTAGAAACTAAAAAAGAAGAAAATAAACAGATTTGGCAAATGAAATCATAAAAATAAAGAAAATTAAAAAAATAATTTTTTATACTAATAATTTAAACTGGGGCAAATTTTTGCCTAAACCAATTCAAATTAAGATTTTGGAAAATAAACATATACAAACCCAAAAATGCTTTTAAGTTTGAAAGGAAATTTAGGGAAATTTTAGCAAAACCAAAATGTTTTTTTTAGCAAAACAAAAAAAAAATATAATACTAAAACTACTAAAAATCCAAAAAGAAGCCAAAATAAATAAAGAAACAAATCATTCAAAATAATCAACTTTCAAACCTCTAATTATTTGTGCATCCAACATTGCATTCATCCATTTGTTAAACAAGTTTATCATCAATTTTGAAAATTATCCCCACCGCTCTTATTTTAAAATTCACTAAAGCATTAACGTTTTTATCATTCATTGATTTTGGCATTCACTTTGTTTCTCAAAAATTAATTTTTAATTTAACAGAAAGATTAAAAATTGAAGACAGACAACTTTCTCAGCATCCTTATAGAACCCGTTCCAGATCAAGAATCATGGATGAGTTGGAGAGACAAAACGAGGAACTGAAAAATGAGGTCAAATCTCTAAAGCAACAGATGGCCAAGCTGATGGAGGCCATCCAATCATCCAAACAAAAAGAGGCAAGGGAATCTCTACCAGGAGAACCAAACGACCCATCATATCTTCCAGGGTTCACTCCACAAAACCCTTCAACATTAACCATGCCTCCACCAACCGAAGGGGTTTATTATGGGTCTCCTCACCACCATACACATACACTACCCCAAACACAAGCTCAAACACAAACCCAAACACATAACCTACCGCCAAACACCATTCCACAAGCATACCAAACGGCTGTTGGGGGAACGAATCCTATGTTCACCCAAGGGCCTCACCATATGTACATACCATTTTCTCAAGCTCACCATATGCTAGAGGAACATCCAATCCATCCTTCAAATGAGGATACTGAAAAGTGGAGAATCCTAGAAGATAGAATCCGGGCGATCGAGGGAAGCGCTTATGAAGCCAAAAATGCAGCTGATCTGTGCCTGGTTCCAGACGTGGTCATCCCTCCAAAATTTAAGGTTCCTGAATTCGAGAAATATCAAGGAACCAGCTGTCCAAAGAAACACCTGACTATGTACTGCAGGAAGATGTCTGCATGTACCTACGATGAGAAGCTACTCATCCATTTCTTTCAAGACAGCTTAACAGGGGCCACTGCAAACTGGTACACTCAACTGGAGCGGACACGCATTTGTTCATGGAGAGACCTTGCCGAGGCTTTCACAAAGCAGTATCAGTACAATACGGAGATGGCCCCTGATCGGACTCAGCTCCAGAATATGGCCAAGAAAGAAGAAGAAACCTTCAAGCAATACGCTCAAAGATGGAGGGAGTTAGCTGCTCAGGTACAACCTCCTTTATCCGAAAAAGAGATGGTCAGCATGTTCGTGGACACACTCCAAAATCCTTTCTATGACAAGATGATTGGAAGTGTGATTTCTAGCTTCTCTGATGTCATCATCATTGGAGAAAGGATTGAAGGTGGCATGAGCCGTGGAAAGATCATGCAAAAGTCTGCAGGCGTAGTCAGCATTTCCAGTGGATCAGGGAAGAAAACAGGCGAGACCTGCAACATGGCTTCAGGTCAAGGCCAATATACTCCACAGATGGCGCCTTATGGTCCAGTTGGCTTCCGACCACCACCATACACACCATATACACCATACACACCTTACATACCATATCCATACATCGCTACCACCTACCAAACACCATACCCTCCTACTTACAATTACCCAACACAAGTCCGGCCACCAACACCATACACGGCCCAAACACAAGCCATAAGCCAGAATCCTAACCAAAGCCAGAAAAAGGAGAAGAAGTCGGTCGAATTTGACCCTATTCCAATCTCCTATACTGATTTGCTACCTCGGCTGATTCAAAGCTCCCTGGTTGCGCCTTATCCTCTAAAGCCTCAAGAGCCACCATATCCTAATTGGTACAATCCTAACGCCAGATGCGATTACCATGCAGGATTTATTGGTCATTCTACTGAGGATTGCCTAACTTTGAAACGAAAAGTACAAAGCTTAATCGATGCAAAGTGGCTGGATTTTGGGAGGCTTGCTCCTAATACAGAAAACAATCCGTTGCCAAATCACGAGAGCCCATCGACCAGCTGAAAAGATGGGAGAAGCACGACAAGTTCCATTGTATAAATCAAGCTATCGAGGATACTCATCCAAAATTGTCGTACTTTTCAAAGTTAATCTTTTGTAAATAAATCTCAATAAATAATGCAAAAGTTACATTTTTCATATTACTTGAGCACGTGCTTTACATTTTGACTTTACTACTAAAATTTATCATCCTTTTCATCACTCAACCTATTTCTTATTCCTACACCAAAACAATAAATACCAATTGGTGAGGATGCCAGCGCTGTAATAAGTAATCTTGAACGTCGAATTAATCAAGCTAAAAGAGAAAAACCCAATAAGGAAGCAGAATAAACAACCAGGGATTCTACATCGCCACTCAAAAGTAAAAATATCCCGCTGGAACCAAGTTTAAATCCAGGAAAAATTAGGGATCCAAGAAAAGATTCGCTGAATTGGAAGCCTTAAATAATCCAGGCAAAATCAAGGTCAAAACATAAAATTCAAGAAGAAGAGAAGCCCGCCGGGTTAAAAGCCAAAAATAATCCAGGCAAAAGTAGGGTTAAAGTCCAAAATAATGATCGACAAATTCATGATCAGAAAAGGTCTTGCTGGGTTCCAAAAACAATTCAGGAAAAAATCAAGATCATATAAAAGCTCGCTAGGTCAACAATAAAAGAACGACCTAGGCAAAAGTTAGGGCACAATCAAACAGAAGCCCGCTAGGTCAACCATCAAAGAAGACCTAGGCAAAAGTTAGGGCACAATCAAACAGAAGCCTGCTAGGTCAACCATCAAAGAAGACCCAGGCAAAAGTTCGGGCACAATCAAGCAGAAGGCCCGCTAGGTTGAAAACCCTCAAAGGGCGGCCTAGGCAAAAGTTAGGGCACAATCAAACAGAAGCCCGCTAGGTCGACAATCCTCAAGAACGACCTAGGCAAAAGTTAGGGCACAATCAAGAGCCCGCTAGGTCGAAAACCCGTAAGGGCAACCTAGGCAAAAGTTAGGGCAACACAAAAGACCTGCTGGGTTGAAAACTCAAAAGAATAACCCAGGCAAAAATTAAGGTCAAACTAGGAATTCCAAGACAACATGATATTCTGCACCTTATATCTTCTTAAAACTGGGGCAAAATTTTGCCATTTCTCAAAAGTTTGGCTAATTTGACAATCAAGATTATGAAAAGCAGCATTGACATTTTTCATCAAAAGGTGCCATTTGGGCAATCGAACCCACCCCTTTCATCATCCTTTTCCTTTCAAGTACACCACCTTAAAACATACAACCTCAAAATTCTCTATCTCCTTCTTCTGACCATCCAACATCACTTTGCACACCTCAAAATGCACGTGTCACAAGGAAACATGAAAAATGTAAAAAGAATTAAAAAGGGATTAATTTTGAAAAGTCAAGACAAGTCGGATAAATCCTCGACCATTGCAATGCGACAGGATTGTTTCCCAAGGATTCATCTTCTTACCAACCAGGATGCCACCAAAGAAGGAGTGTGTCTTACTCAATAATACTGACCACCGCTGGGTTTCAAAAATCTCGAAAAGAAGATTTCAAAATTGACCAATAAGCCAAAAGATTGAGTCGATCCAGCTCGCCTTGATTCTTGATCCCTTTCACACCAACTATGGGGTTGTCGAGGAAGGAGGCGTCAGAAAAAACAAAAATTCAAGAGAAACAAAATTTTACACCATTTCATGGTTTGCATTCAATAGCATATGTCTAATCAAATAATTATTTCAAGCAACAAAATAAGAACCCCACATCGTTTCTGCATTTATTCAAGCATCATTAACACTGCATTCTTTTCACTCATTCAAACAGCACATAATCATCTTTTTATTCAAGCATCGCATGACCCATTTTTCAAAAGTAATTAAGACCTAGGTAAAATTTCCCAAATCAGTCATAATTAAAACTGAATCAAGTCCAAATTAGGGCAAACGCTTGCCCACAAAAATTTCAATTTGAGGTTATCCTCAGATTCTGGATCAAGTCCAAACTGGGGCAAACATTTTTCCAAGAAAGATTTGAACTGAAGAACAAAGTTAGGGCAAGCTTTTGCCTAGAAATTCAAGTTGAGGCGATCCTCAATTCCAAAAATTTCATAACAGAGGGAGACATTTGCCCAAATAATTCAAATCGAGACAGTCGAAAAATTTTGAATCAAGTTCAAACAAGGGCAAACACTGGCCCACCAAATTTCAAACTGAGGTCATCCTTAAAATTTCAGTCAATTTCAAACTGGGGCAAACATTTTCCCAAGAAAATCCAAGTTGAGGCAATCCTCAATTCCTCAACTCCAATCAAGTTCAATAGGGCAAAGTTGCCCAGAAAAACTCAAGTCAAGCTCATCTTCAATCTCATCGAGGCTTAAACTGGGGCAAACACTTGCCTAAACTCCCTTCAAATCAAGACATCCATCAATTATCAAGAATCCTCTAAACTGGGGCAAAATGGTTGATCAAGTATTTTCAAGAAAATAATTATCAAGTATCTATCTTCATTCCACCCTGTCAACAACAGGACCTCTACATGATTCCTTCCTGTCTTAACAGGATCACTTATTTCCTGTCAACAACAGGGCTTTTCTTCGATACCCGTCCTAATTGATTCTTGCCATTTTCCATTTGCCTGTCTTAACAGGCCGTTCATGCTTCGCCTGCCCTAACAGGCCATCCTTTCAAGTTAGTATAGATCACCTTTCACTCAAGTAGTATAGGACCCTCCCACCTCAAATTCACTTGTCTTTACAAGTCCTTTTTGCCATCCAAATAGTCATCATCAACTTTTAATTTTCTGCGTCACGGCCTATGTTGTCAGGCCTCGTCTTTTCTCCGCATACATCCTGTCAAGCAGGACTTCAGGTTTAATTATGCATACATCCTGTCAAGCAGGATTTCATCTGCACCCATCCTGTCAAGCAGGATGTCAAGTATTAACTTCTGCACTCATCCTGTCAAGCAGGACTTCATGTTTAATTCTGCATACTTCCCGGCAACAGCGGGACCCCATTTGCATTCTCCTGTCAACAACAGGACTTCAAGCATGTTTAATTTTCTACCCACCTGTCAAGCAGGTTTGCATTTATCCTGGCAACAGCAGGATTTCATTTGCATTCTTCCCGGTAACAGCGGGACCCCATTTGCATTCTCCTGTCAACAACAGGACTTCAAGCATGTTTAATTTTCTGCCCACCTGTCAAGCAGGTTTGCATTTATCCTGGCAACAGTAGGATGTCATCATTTGCATCTTCCCGGCAACAGCGGGACTTCATTTGCATTCTCCTGTCAACAACAGGACTTCAAACATGTCTATTTTTGTCACCTGTCAAGCAGGTTTGCATTTATCCTGGCAACAGCAGGATGTCATCATTTGCATCTTCCCGGCAACAGCGGGACTTCATTTGCATTCTCCTGTCAACAACAGGACTTCAAGCATGTCTATTTTTCTGTCACCTGTCAAGCAGGTTTGCATTTATCCTGGCAACAGCAGGATGTCATCATTTGCATCTTCCCGGCAACAGCGGGACTTCATTTGCATTCTCCTGTCAATAACAGGACTTCAAGCATGTCTATTTTTCTGTCACCTGTCAATCAGGTTTGCATTTATCCTGGCAACAGCAGGATGTCATCATTTGCATCTTCCCGGCAACAGCGGGACTTCATTTGCATTCTCCTGTCAACAACAGGACATCAAGCATGTTTAATTTCTTGCGGCAACAGCAGGACCTCATTTGCATTTATCCCGGCAACAGCGGGATACCAAGCATGTTTAATTTCTTGCATTTTCCCGTCAACAACGGGATATCAAGCATGTTTAATTTTCCTGCATTTTTCCCGGCAACAACGGGACCCCCTTTCTACATTCCTTCCCGTCAACAACGGGATGCCCTCATATTTACTTTCTGCATCCTGGCCTATTTAGGCCCTCCTCAAGTTTGCTTTTCTGCACCTTGGCCTATGTTGTCAGGCCTCATCAAGTTTACTTTTCTACATCCTTGGCCTATGTTGTCAGGCCTCCTCAGGTTTACTTTTCTGCTTTTGGGCCTACGATGTCAGGCCTCGCCAAGTTCGTTTTTCCACAGCTGGGCCTATGATGTCAGGCCTCCAACTCAGATAAATACCTCGGCCTATGCTGTCAGGCCACCTTGTACATATCTTACATTTTAGTTCTTGCATGCTTTCCTGTCTTAAAACAGGTCGTTTTCACTCTACTGAGCCCGTCGTAACGGGCCATTTCTCTTCTGCTTTTCTTGTTTTTAACAGACCATTTTCATTTCATTTTGCTTGTCCTAACAAGCCATTCCATTGAATTCCACGCCAGTCCTAACAGACATTTATTCATTCCACTTAGCTTAGTCAAGCTATACAGCTAAGCCTCGCATATTTAAACCCTATCGATACATGAAGTCGATAAGGTCATTCAATCATCATTCTCCAGGCATCCATGAGGTTCAATTTCAAGCTCAAGGCTCCTTCTGTTTGCCGGACTCCTTCAAGGCCTGCCTCGGACATAATGTGTTCACATCTTTACTCATTTCCTATTACGATAATTCAGAGAATCATTTCTCACATTATCTGGTAGGAAAATGAGTAAAGAGGGGCAAACTGTAAACACTCAATTATGTCCGAGGCCCCCAATCATTAAAATTAACCAAAAGTTAATTTAATTAAAAATTTGAAAAGATATAAAACTGAAAAACAAAAAGAACAGAGAGCAGAAAATACAGAAAACAGAAAGCAAAAAAAATAAAATAAAAAATAAATAATAATAAAAAGGAAATTAAAGAATAAGTAAAAATGATAAATAGAAAAAAATAAAACTAAAAAAAAACAAAAAAAAGGTAAAAAAATGAAAATTGAAAAAAAGAAAAAGCTGAAAAATCAAAATAGGGAACAAAAATTTTGAAATCAAAGGGGTTGGCTTTTGGCTCTCAGAGAGGGGGTGGCTTTTGGCCCTGGGAAAGGACTTGACCCTTGCTAAGAGAGAGGAAGCTGGCTTTTGGCTCTTTGAAAGAGCTTCACCCTTGCCAAGAAGGGATGTGTCTATATATACCTACAAACAAGAAAGGAAAAGGGGCTTTTTCTCATTTTTTGGAAATTCTTGGGAGGAGGAGAACTTGGAGTCTTAGAAGAGGGATTTTCAGAACCTTTGAAGGGAGGACCTAAGAGACTCTCTGATATTCAATTCAGCCCTTGGCCTCCATAGAATCAGCTCTTCATCACCTTCCAATGGAGGTTAGGTCCGAATTTTATCCATCTTAAGTTTCTTGCTTCTTCTCGGATTTCCGAGTTCATTTTCGTGTCTGTTTTCGTTTTAATTTTTAATCGGTCAAATGATCTCCGATGTTGGTGATTTTTGTTGCGTTTTCTTCTTCTTTCTCTCTAGTTTCTGGAATGATATTATTTGTCCAATTTGGATCTGAAATGAAATCTTTATCACTTGATTACCGAAGCATGTTCATCCTGGTGCGCGAATTGATCTAGCTTGTTTGATTTGTGCATATCTTGCTCATTTCTGATTGGATTGATGTCAAACTTGTTTTGTTTGATTCCTATGATCCATATATTTCAATTGATCGGTTTTTATTTTTCAGATCTACCAAAAATATTTTCTAAAAATTCTGAGATTTGAACTCAAATTTTGGCGCCAAAAACTTGTGTGTTCTTTAGGTTCATTTTTGTGTCTGTTTTTCGTTTTAATTTTTGATCGGTCAAACGATCTCCGATTTTGGTGCTTTTTGTTGCGTTCTCTTCGTCTTTATCTCTAGTTTCTGGAATGGTATTATTTGTCTAATTTGGATCTTAAATGAAGTTTTTATGGCCGAATTACTGAGGTATGTTTGTCCTGGTGCGAAAATGAACCTATGTTATTTGGTTTGTGCATAACTTGCTCATTTCTTGTCTTTTTTTTGTCAAATTTGTTTTGTTTGATTCCTATGATCTATATCTTTCAATGTTTTGGTTTTAATTTTTTAGATCTCTGGAAAAATATTTTTTTGAAAAATTTTGAGATTTGAATTTAAATTTTGGCGCCAAAATCTCTTGTGTCTTTGAAGTTCTTTAGTAGATCTTATTCTTTTAACCTTGTTTAGGTATTATTTTTAAGTCATGAATATTTTAAGTCATGCATGATTAAGTCATTGAACCTAAAGAGTTAAGTGTTTGCTTGAATCAAAATAAAAAAAAACTTAATTCTTACCTGTGGACCTTATGACCTAAGCTGGATTGGAGACAATTAAACAAGGAACATCAATGGAGGTTCAATCCAACCTTTTATTCCGCTTAATTTTATTGGTTCTCCTCGGATTTTCGAGTTCATCTTCATCTCTATTTTCAATTTCTTCTTAGATTGTGCAACGGATTTTAATACGGGCAAGTAGCATTCTCTACTGTTACGTATTTTAATTCGTGCTAATTCAAATACGGCTTACGACGATTTGGATTATGCAAGCACGTCTTTTTTTTTTTTTTTTTTTTTCTAAAAATTCTTCTGCTTCCAAAACATCTGTTTTTTTTCTCAGATTGTGCAAACGGGTTCTAATACGGGCAAGTAGCATTCTCTACTGTTACGTATTTTAATTCGTGCTAATTCAAATACGGCTTACGACGATTTGGATTATGCAAGCACGTCTGTTTTTCTAAAAATTCTTCTGTTTCCAAAACATCTGTTTTTTTTCTCAGATTGTGCAAACGGGTTCTGATACGGGCAAGTAGCATTCTCTACTGTTACGTATTTTAATTCGTGCTAATTCAAATACGGCTTACGACGATTTGGATTATGCAAGCATGTCTGCTTCCCTAAATCCTGTATTTTCTTAAGAAACATTAATTTTTTTTATTTTTTTTTTTACCTAAGATCACCCTTTTCTTCTCCAAGAGATCAAGTCTCTTAACCAGAACTACGTAAGCCTTGAGTTTCCCATTGCACCGGGGAATACGTAGGAGCAGGATCAAGTCCTGTCAGGTTATTTTCTATAAACCTATTTATTTTCTATTCTATTTTAAGGGATCAAATAGTTTTCAAAATATCACACACTCAGTTTAAGGGTACCGTTCTTTGGAACGGGCGAGTAGGGTGCCTAATACCTTCCTTACTCGTAACCGACTCCCGAACTTCGAATCTCATCCTTGAGTTAGGGTTTTTCCAAATCTTTTCCCTTAAAACAAAAATTTGGTGGCGGCTCCACAATCAAATTAATTCATTTCAAAATTTAGCGAGTCTGTTGTCTCGTCGTAATTACGGTTATGACATACATGATTCAAGCATTTATGCTACAAGTATGCAAAACTTTCATTTAGTGTGTTATGCTTGATTCCAACATTTTGAAACTCAGTAACATTATAACAAAATTTGCTTATTACAACATATATTTTACAGTATTTTATTGATAAAATTCTATAAAAAATAAATTAAAACATAATTTATAACATTTATAAGAAAAATTCTTTAAAATAATATAGTAATTACAACATTTCAAAATTTAAATGTTTTAAAAAGATAAAAATTTTGAATGCTATATTTGTTACAACCTTTAAAATAAAAGATGCTGTAAAATATTTTATTTTTACATCATTTAATAAAAAAATATTTTAAAATGTTTAATTTTTACGACATTTTTTTTGTTAAGATACTATACTACTTTTTAAAAGTAACCTTTTAGGTAATTATGTATGTTCTTCCACCGTGTGTTTCTCTCCTTCATGTGTGTGTTTCTCTTCTTCCTTAAGACTCTATTCTTGTTCGCAACTAAGCAATTTCGTTCTGTACCATCGAGCTACTGTTTCTCTCCTCTTGTTCTCTCATCCGTTAAGCTTCTATCCTATGATTTTAAGTTATTCTCACTCGATATTATTCTCTGCTTTCGTTATCTATTGTTGTTCTCTACTTGCATCCTTTGCTCTTATTCTCTGCTCCTATTTTGTTCTTTTGTTCTTTGTTCATAGCCTCTACACTTCATTGGTTTGTTCATAGGTACTTCGATTGTATTTTGTAGTCCACCAATTTCCTTCTAAATTTTACTTTTGAAATAATTTTCAATCTAAAAATTATATCTTTTTATATAACCATTTTCAAGTTTGTAGCAAATGGAATACATGCCACATCCTTGAAGGAAGATGTTATTGGCATTACTTTGATCTATTTGGATATATTGCAGTTTCAATAGTTAATAGTTTTGCACAAAAGAATTTGCAACTTGCCTGGAAGCAAAGGGTATTTCATATTAAAACTTTTTATTTTTTTTTTCAATATTTGATAGTTAATGCTAGTGATCTTTTAAATTTCGTATTATGTATATAAATTAATTATTAGAACTAAAATTGATCAAAAGCACAAGCAGCCTTATATAATCTAGTTTGGTATATTATTAGATATTACTCTTAATAAGAAATTACATCTCATTATCACTAGTTGTACTTTTTTTTTGAACCAACACCCGAGTACACATTCCTTACATTTTGTTCTTTTATTGGTGGTTACCATATGGTTAATTATTGATTTCTACTTGGTTATAATCTTGATTATAAGGAGAAAAAGTTTCCACTTAATTACTAGTTGTTGAATGTTTGTATTATAGACTAATTCCATTTTTATTATAAGATTTACTAAACATAAAAGTTGAGCATAAACTCTACAGAGTAATACCAGGCTCTGTAGAACGAAAGCATCAAATATTTGACACCACAGTGAAGAGCATTAAAATTATTATAATACTTTTAGTTTACAATGTCGTAATGCAACATAACTTGTAAAAAAAGTTATAGGCCAATTCAGGCTCTCATCCATTTCATGAGACACTTTTCCATTTCAACTTTGTATCTTTTAGAGTAGAACTTTTTAGAATTTTAGATGACATCTAAAAGATTTTTTGATTGTGCTATCAAGATCCTAATATGCATGTTGTCAATTTAAGAATTAAACTGACTATATGGATCCATAATCTATAGTCTTTACCTTGTACTTGGAATAGGTTGATTCTGTAACTTGAAGTTGTGGTGTCAACTCCAACCATTGTATCAAGGCTATCTTTTTATGATTAATTTATATATATCCCTTATTTTCTTTTGGATCAAATGCATTAATCATTAAGCAATATAAATGAATAATAGTAGTTGCATGAATTTGCTATTGATACTAACCTTTTAACTTATCTTGGGCATACTGCTATTCTAGATCTCTTTAATCATGAGATAATTTGTAATTGGAATGGCGAATATTCCTTGAGAATTTGTTTGAAAATCTAAACAATGAAAAGAATCAACTTTGTAATCATCTTGTCTTAAGAAGTCTCTCTCACAATAACAAGAGGTAAATATGTGATACATTTTTTCTTATTTAATTTTTTTCTTGCAAAATTTTGAAGGGATAAAACCTATCTATAATTTTTCCTATGATCTCCAAGGTTGTATGAAGATATTTGGATGTGACATACTTCACATCTACTTCATGAAACTTTTAGTTTACTTTTGTTTTATTATACTTTTTATCTTCACTTTTCTTTTATCTAAAAATAGATACTTTACTTCAATATTGGAAATCCTCAAAATGGAATATATTGTTAATGTTTTGTTAAAGCTTATATGCATATTACTATTCTAATGCATGAAATTCATTTTGAAGGTATATCAAAAAAATGTTTATGTTCTTAAGAAAAAATTTTACTCTTTCAACAAGGTATTTTGGTCCATGGGATATAGTGAGAATGATATCACCTTAATATCTTTGCAGTTTGTCTTCAAAAATAAGTTGATCCAACAATCAATTTATTATAACAAGTAAGAATAGATTTTTGTCTCTTAATTAATAATCCATTCCGATGAAAGATTCCTTTCTTCAAAGTTTATGCAGACATAAAAAAGTTATAGAACATCAATTGGCCAAGTTTCATTACTTGGAAGTTGTATTCCATGAGATTTTAAGGAAGCATAGCCCAACTCCAATTGTGCCATTAACATATATTCATGAAGATGTTCAATTGAGAGGATATCACATTCATGTTGGAAACGAAAGTCTATTTCATATTCTATGTTTAACACTCATTGTTCATCTTTGTCTAGAGAGTATGATTCATTACTGATAAATTCATGTTATTAGATCACAATAAATATATATACAAATGTAATATGAACAACAATATATGGGAAAATTCATACAAATGTGCATGTTCTTATTTTTTAATATGTCCTTTTTTTCTTTTAAATATTTTGGGATAAAAGAATTGTACATGTTGATTCTACTAAATGCATGTTGCAAACGTGAAAAGATAGATTCCATTATTCTAAACTTTAGAATCTAATTGTTATGCAATGGATATTGGTTAATGGTTTTAATGACTAATTTCAATCCTATATCTGTACTTTGAATAACTTAGCTGGTATGTTCAGGTTGGCATGTATTAAGATATTTATGTAGTGACTATATAATTTTAAGTTTAAAATTTATCACAAATAATATGTAATTACTTATTAAATATTGATAAATAGAAAAGAAATGTCAAAAATAAATTAAAAAAATATTTTTTTTATCTAAAATGCTACAAAATATTTGTTTCTTACTATTTTTTTACAACACTTTCAAATCTAAGTGCTTTAAAAGATATTTTTTTACCATATTTTAAAAATAAAATGCTTTAAAATACAATTTTTAAAGCATTTATAAAATTAATTTAATATATTTACTTACTTATTACAACACTTAAATATACAACCTCTAAAATTGCTATAAAAATATAAAAAAAATGTTGTAAAATATCTTTTTTAATGTAGTGAGTAGGGAATCAAAAAATTAATAAAAAAGATTCAAT
Organism: Canavalia gladiata; assembly: GCA_037954105.1. Taxonomy (NCBI): domain Eukaryota; kingdom Viridiplantae; phylum Streptophyta; class Magnoliopsida; order Fabales; family Fabaceae; genus Canavalia; species Canavalia gladiata. Next base: position 44,904,365 of record CM075665.1, read on the forward strand.
CTATATAAACCATCAATAAGAATACTATAACGAATAAGTTTAGAATTTTTACATAAATTAAAATAATCATATCCAACATTGAAAATATAATCACAATTGTCCAATTTTAAAATAAAAATTAAATTTTTAGACATTAAAGGTATATAAGGAGTTTTAAATAGGTCTAAAGGATGATCAGTATCTAAGATCAAACAATAAGTTCTGATGTCTTTAATTGGAACCTTCATATGGGTTCTCATATAGAGAAACATCTTACAATGATTTGTGATTTGAATCATAAGGAATTTCTGCATCACGTTAGAATCCTAAATGGTAGCACCAGAATTAAACCACCAAGAATTATTAAGAACATCCACTAAATTTAATTCTAAAGTATATACATATGTTTTAAACATACCTTTCTTTTTAAACCAAGATTTATACTTAGGACAATCTTTCTGAAAATATCCTTTCTTCTTGCAAAATGACATGCTTTTCAATTAACATGTCATTTCTTCTTAAAATTATTTTTTTTTGACTTCAATACTTTGCTAGCTCCTTGAACTAGGTTGGTAGAATGACCATATAAATTTTTAAGTCTAATTTTTTTTTTTGAATAAGTATTTTAATCATTTCATTAATATCTCACTTGTTCTTCGCAGTGTTATAGTTAATTTAAAAAGCTTCATAGAAGAAGACAATGAATTTAGAATAAATTAAACCATAAAAAAGTCATACACTACCGTATACACTAACTTTAATCTTGATGCAATGTTGCTTACTGAAACTTTGAAAATATTTAGATCTTTTTATTATTATATTAAAATTATAACCATTATGACAAAGTATCATATCAAATTATAAATAAAGTCATGTAATTATAATATTTATGAATTTATTTTATTCAATTAAATGATTTAAAGTGATCTATAATAAGATAAATTTAAATAATTTAAACTTTAATTAATTATACATGCACATTCTGCGTAATCTCTATTTATAATTAATAAATACAACTAAAACTTCATCTTCAGCATATATCACACATCTTCAATAAAGTAAAGCAACATTCATATTTAATTAAACATTTCGGAAGGAAATTAATCACATAATTCGTAATCATACGCAAAAACACCACCGTAAAATTTTAAAAAAACATTCATATAATTTTAAAACTTAAATGTGAACATATTTTGTGTATATAAAATCTAGAAAGCTACAATTTTTCAAACTTAAATTAGATTAGATGAAAAAGTCATGGTCTTTCAAAAACCTTAAGAGGCTTTAATTAAACACTATAGTGATGTGTACATCATTGAAAAGCAATTGAAAAAGAAAAAAAACAACTTGATTTTGTTTGATATGAGCAATCTAAAAGGCAACTCTAAGTGTTATGATGGTTTCAAGAGTACTGGTGAGAGACAGGAATCCAATTATAAGCACTGGACTCAAGTTTCTTGACACACATTTGCTAACCAGGCCTAAATACCATGAGTTGTAGTTGCAGAAGGAAAGTTTTGCCTTTAAATGTTCAACTAAAGGTGTATGTATATATGTAGAACACCCAAGTCCTACCTGCCATGCTTCTACAAATCTTTAACCAACAAAACAACAATAGATGTGACATGTGTGAATAAAAACCAGAGATAGGCAGAGAGATCCACCTTTCCAAGGAGTTACCATTACCAAAGTGAGATGAGCTAATATCTAAAACCAGTTTAAGAATTTAGCACTAAAACAATATCATTTTCTAATACTTCAACTTTGAATTACCCTTTATGGATATAGTTTTTTTCTAACAAAAATATTTAACCTGTTAATTAGTATATATATATATATATGATAATTTTAGTTTATTAGTTATATAATGTTAGTGTAAAAAAATTTATACTGTCAATAAATTAAAAATTATTATAGCTATAAATTGTAAAATAATTATTATAAAAAATTAAAATTTTGTAATTACATAACAATCAATAATTAGATAATATTATAAAAAAAATACATTATCATTATATTTCAATTAAATTCTTATAAATAATTATACTATCATTAAAATATATTTTATCAATGCATAATTTTGTTAGTATGAAAAATATTAATATAATACATTATTTATAAATATAGATCTTTAAATTTTATATTAACAAATATGGTTGAAAAAATTTGTTAGATAATTAATATCTATATTAACACATAGTTGGAAAATTACCTTTTTTTAATAAATATTTTTTTTGGTAGTGCAGGTAACTTTAAATATGCACATATAGGAGGTGGTATTAGGGCATAATTGGTTCTCAACAAATATTTATAAGATATAATGCTGTTTCCCAAGTTAATTTTGCTAGGAGAGAAACATTCATGGTACGAGAGAGACTCCTTACACCAAGGTCAAAGTTTTCAAGGGTTCATAAAAGTGGACCAAATTGTGATTGTTTTCATCTATGGTCTAGATGAACATTCCAGGGATCTTATCAAATTCATTACAAACTTGATTGGGAAATGCTTTGGATAGTATACACTATGCATGATAGAGTTTAGTATAAATTCAGCTAAACAAAACCCACTAAGCTTATTGAGAAGTTTCCGCTTCCAAGAAACAAGTTTGCTGTGAAGCATATCTTTTAGGGAGGAAGTGATTGTGAGAAATTCTCCCCAAATGAAAAATATTAATGGCAGAAATTCATCCTAAGTAAATGGCTCAAATTTATTCACCATTAATCATTTAACCGCATTTAAACAGAAGAGTTTATTACAACAATTAGTGTGGTTTAAAAGTAATTAAGGCAAATGGAATGTATTTATCTGTAATGTAATTGGAGTAAAATATAAAGTAATTCTATACACTTTAATTTCCTTTTTCTTTTTTTAGAAAAAAGAATGATCTTTTTTTTTTAAATTTTACCAGTTTGTAAATAAACATCTAAAATTTTACTTTTATCTTAATTTGTTTATATTTTTTTTTGCAACAAAACACTTTAAATTTTAATTTTATTTTAAGTTATTCTTAAATTTTATCCTCTTTTACAGATAGATCATTTTATTATTTTTTTTATCCTTATTCATTTTTTAAACATTAAAAATTAATTGAAATTTTTAATTTAGAAGAAAAAGGCACAAATAAAAAATATATACGACAACAACAATAATAATACATAGCAAACAATATGGTAGTTTTAAAAGAAAAATTAAAATTAAAAACTAAAAGAATGAAGAATTATATATATATATATATATATATTGTGGATACTTTATTATTTTTATTTTAAGTTTTTTAATTCAAAATTTTTATTATATTTTAATATTTAAAAAATTAAAAATTAATGAATAATCAAGATTTAAGGAAAATAAACTATTAATTTAATTTACAGAAGGACCCCTTTGTAGAAAAAATATTAATTAAAATAAAAATAAATTGAAGATATCTAGTTAAAATATAAAACAAATTTTCTTTGTAGATTAATTGATACAAAACTAAAGTTTAAAATATCTATTTATAAAAAAAAAATAAAGTTTAAGATATTAAATACTCTCTCTATGTATACATAGTGATTGTATAGACATTTGTGTTTGTCTTTAACATCCTAATTTGTAGAGATTCCTATATTAATTTAATGTTTTTTAAGGCATAAATTTAATGTGTTTAAATTGGGCGTGCTGTTATTAAAATATAAACAAATCATTAAATTTTATTATGCAAATGATATTTTCATTAGTATATACATCACTAACGTATTAATATCAATTCATTCAATCAATGTATCCAAATTGGCCGGGTATATTATTTCATTCAATCTACCCATATTTAATGTAGATGATGATTTGAACTTCTATTTGATCATTCTGTATATCCGAAAATATAAATGATTAGATATTGTTAATTTATATTTAGTGGGAAAAAATAAATCACATCTGTTCCTTACACAAATACGTGTAATTAGAGAAAAGCATCACTCACACATGTTCTTTGAACTAAACTATCTTTAGTTTCTTATAAAAATAAAAATAAAAAATTTGCACAATCTCGCTCGTATGATAATAACTGCCTTGTATTCAATATTTGTAAGAATATTTTTTTTATTTAGGTATATTTTTAAATATAAATTAAATTTTTTATAAATATATTTTTTTATGAAAACATGCTTAATTAATTTATATAAATCATTAAAAAATAATTAGTCACAGTTTAAGAGCAAAGTTTAAAAATATTTAAAAAATAATTCAATAATATAAATATCTGAGTTTTGATTAAAAAAATTAAAATTTTATTGTAAAAAAATGAATTATGAATTTGTGTTAGATATAATTTTATAAAAATAATAAAAAATAATAAAAAACTATTTTTTTTTATGAAGTAAGAAAGAGTAGAAATTTTAAATAAATAAATTTTAAGAAATTTTCTTCTTACACTTTTCTCATCTTTTTGAATTCCAAATTTTAAAATAAAATAGTTTGTAGCCTAAAAGTAACATTTAAATTTAAATTTATAAAATAATAAAAACTTAATTTTATATTTTTTAATATTAAATTGACGTTAAAGAGATAAACATAGAGTTATTTTATTAAAAAATAAAATTAATAATTTTACAAGGGCTACAAAGCTACAAAGGAAAAGCTTTTCACTTTTATTTACAAGTCTTACAAAATCATTAATTTTAAAGCTTTATTTTAAACTTTAACTTAATAATATCTTTTAAAATCTTTAAAAAGCTAGTCAAAGGGTATCACTTTTGAATTTTTTTTTTATTATTATTAGTAGTAGTAACACTGTTTACATTCTTTACCAATCAAACGCTATCAATTATCATGAACTCACCATGAGCATTTGCAGACTCTTTTGGCTTTCATTTCAGTACTTACTTGCTTGCTTGCTTAAGGCATCTCATAATTCTCATTCCTTTTTTTTTATTATTTTTTAATTCCTACTTTTTTAACTATGATTTGAGTTGTTGGTTGTTTCCTCTTTCTGGCTTCACATGCACTCAACATTTCCTAACTTTGGAAGCAAAGTTCATGCTTAATTTTGACGCTTGTATTATCTATTTCAATGAAAGCTCCTAAATCATAGTATTTTCACCAACATTTAGCTAAGCGCACATGAAAGTACTGCTCATATAATCCCTATCAATAATTATATGAAAAATTTTTAAATTTAGTATCATAACTTTGTTTTGTTCAATTCTCCAATCAAAATTAAAAGTTTATCTTAATAATCGATGTTCATTAGTTATAAAGGTGAATTTTTAATTTTAATTAAAAATAAAATAAAATAAAATAAACTTATTATACTGAATTAAATCTAAAATATTTTAAACTTAACCTTGTAGATTATTGAAGTGAACTGCTATTCAAATAAGAGACGAAGTAATTATTAAAATAAGTTACATTTTTAAGAAGATGAAATAATTAAGTCAGTTCAAATGGCACCATTAATTTTATCAAAATAGAAAAAATGGAAAACAGTTTGAATTAATCATAACATAAGCATCCATTAAAAAAAGACATATATAAACATGATAAAAAAAAGTCAACTATATATTATAAGAAGAGATGAGTGCAAAAGGCTCTTTTAAACTAATTAAGCAAGAACATATTTATTTGTAATTTTGACATATTAAAATTAAAAATAAATATGGTTACGAAATATTTCAAAATATAATATTAGAGAAAAATAATAATTACATAAATTTAGACTTACTGACTCATACAATACTTATTGTATATTTTCGTATAAATTATTGAATTATAGCGTAATTTTTTTAATGATCAAACGCCACACACGTAACTCGTAGTTTGAATAGGCCTTTCTTTTTATCTTGCATGTGAATTAAGAGTTAAGACGACAGAAAATCAATAGAAAATCACTAGAAATCACACATAATCTTCATTATACTCTCGACTTCTCTCCAAATCTATTCATTTAATGTATTTTATTTCAACTCTCTAGCCTATGGAGTATGGACTGCAGTTATTTTTTCCGTTCTAATGATAAAAAAAAAATTTATAAACAATTTTAACTTTAAATATTTTAATTGTATATAAGAAGCATAGTAGTTATATTAGATATACATAATTAATGTTTATTTATATCCATCTGACTTACGACAAAAAGTTAATAAAAGTTGAAATATCTACAAATAAGTAATTGTTTATAATAAATGGTTAAAATTAACAAAATAAATATAAATGGATGCATTATGGTATAGACACTAATCCATAGAACATGCAGTGCAACCAATTGAATGTGGTCAAGATCATATTTTCTCAACTCACCACTCAAAACAGCTATAAACAAAAGAAAGAAAAAAGTAACAAATATAAAGGAGAATAAAAAAACAGAAAAGCCACATGAAAAGGCAATTATTATATTCAATTGGCATTATAATTTACCATGAATATGTGAGAGAATGTTCATAGTGGAAGCATCTTAGGAAGAAGGTGATGGTGACCATAGTGGTGTTGACATCGAAAATGTGCTTGAAGTTGACACAGACAGTGAGATACATAGAAATGCAGGCCAGGTTGTGGCTGCATCTGCAACAAACAAGTGTAAACGTGCCAAGATGTTAAGTGCAGTTGCAATATGCCAATAACCTTGGAGCTCATGGGCACTTTTGTAAATTCATTTGTGTTCCCAACATTAGAATAAACCACTACATCAAGGCCTAAAGTTTACTCATTCCATTCAATAAATTTTTATAATATATTAATCAAAATTTTTAAAATTAGATCCATCATTTAAATTATTCATTTAATTATAGTTAAATTAATATTAATTAAATATTATTTTAAAAATATTTACAATATATATTATATTAAATATATATAATAAAATATATTAATATTATATTTTATATGATTAAAAATTAAGAATTAAAAATTATATATTTTAATTTTTTTAAAATTTAAATTATACATACAAAATTAAATGAAATATAATAAGATTTTATTTTTTTTAAAATGTTAGAATAATACTATTTTATATATAAATCAATTTTTATTGATTCTATCAGTTAAATATAAATTTATTTATTTATAATTGATTTTACTTATTTGTTATTGATTTTTTAAAAATAATTTTATAGTTCAATTAGTGTAGAATGATAATTGTTCCCGGTAATGTAGCAACAATTCATCAAATTAATCTTAGTTATAAACTAATTGGATTAAAATTTTAAAAATATAAGAACTATGGTAACAAAATGTTATATATATTAAAGAGTAATATGTTATTTATTTATTTTTACCATATGCTGATTGATTAAACGTTGGCACTAAAATTGAGGTTTAACTTTCACTCCAGAAAGAATGGCCCACCAGAATAGAGAAGAAAACCTCTCTGCACCAAACGTATTGTTCTCAGAAAGAAAGGTTGTCCCTTTTGGTAATAACAGCTACCAAACCTGGATTTGCTTATAGTATATATAAATAACCTTTGTCCATCTCTCCTTATTAACATAACCTTCTCTTAGTTCTCTCTTTCTCTCTGTGCTCCTTCCTTATTCTCTTGGTTTCTTTTTTTAGTCAAAGAGATTCTTCATCTCTGCAGGTAAACACTTGACACCCCATTGCCTGATTTGGTGCCTTTTGTTCAAGATTTTGTCAAATTTTGAATCTTTTTTACTCTACTCGTTTGGTATCATGTTATGAGCTGAATCATTGTGGGTATAATTTTGATCTTTATACATGTGATATGGTTTAGTTAGTTCTTACTGATTGATGGGTTTGATTCAGATTTGTGTGAAAGTGTGTAGATCTTTAGCCAGTGGCTATTTCTTGTGTAGTAAGTTGTTCAAGTTTATGTTAGATTCAATGCTGTCATGGGTTTTGGTTTGACCCTCTTTGGTATTGGATCTATTGTAATCAGTGGTTGACATATTAATAGAGATATCAAGCATTTATTTTTCTCTACTTAGTGTTAGATCTGTTGACAATATTTTCTTAAGATTGGTCTCTGAGTGGTCAACCTTAGTCATATACAATTTTATCATCAAATCATCATTCCCTGAATGTATCTCTTAGATCTGGATAGCTCTAATCTCTTCCCTGGGTACCTGCTGTATGATTAGAAGAAATTGAGTTATTTCCCCAATGTTATGTCACTTTCAGATTCCACAAGGTGTTGGTTTCTAAAATGTAAAAGCATCCTTTTTCATTTATATTCCCTTGGAATAAAGTAACGTGTAGTTCATTGGCCAATCTTACCCGTGAGGCTGTGCCATTGTTGATTCCTCAAAACAAGAGAAAACAAAAGGAAAATGTTTGATATGAGTCTCAGTGAAGTGATCCTACGATTGAACCTCACCAATAATTTCTATTTTAAATTTCTAAGAAAAACATATGACATTGTATGAAACTTTAAGCTCTGACCTATTTATAAAGCTAATGATTGACATAGAGGAAATGAAATTGATTGTGTAGTATAGTCATATTTACTAATCCAACTCACATTGGATAGGTTGTTTGGAAAAGAAAAAAAAAAATGGTGAAGATTTGCTGCATTGGTGCTGGATATGTGGGGGGTCCTACAATGGCAGTAATTGCACTCAAGTGTCCTTCAATTGAAGTGGCTGTTGTGGATATCTCAAAATCAAGGATTGCAGCATGGAACAGTGAGCAGCTTCCAATCTATGAGCCAGGTCTTGATGGTGTGGTAAAGCAATGCCGTGGGAAGAACCTTTTCTTCAGCACTGATGTTGAAAAACATGTCTATGAGGCTGACATAGTGTTTGTTTCTGTGAACACTCCAACCAAAACTCGTGGTCTTGGAGCTGGAAAAGCTGCAGATTTAACATACTGGGAGAGTGCAGCTCGCATGATTGCTGATGTCTCAAAGAGTGACAAAATTGTGGTGGAGAAATCCACTGTGCCTGTCAAAACTGCTGAGGCTATAGAGAAAATTTTGACTCACAATGGCAAGGGAATCAAATTCCAGATTCTATCAAATCCCGAATTCCTTGCAGAGGGAACTGCAATTCAAGATCTTTTCAACCCAGATAGGGTCCTAATTGGAGGCAGGGAGACCCCAGAAGGGCAAAAAGCCATTCAAACTTTGAAGAATGTTTATGCTCACTGGGTTCCTGAGGAGAGAATCCTAACCACAAACCTTTGGTCTGCAGAGTTATCTAAACTTGCTGCTAATGCCTTTTTGGCTCAAAGGATTTCTTCTGTGAATGCTATGTCAGCACTTTGTGAGGCCACTGGGGCTAATGTCACACAAGTGTCCTATTCTGTTGGCACTGACACAAGAATTGGACCGAAATTCCTTAATGCTAGTGTTGGTTTTGGTGGATCATGCTTTCAAAAAGATATCTTGAACCTTGTTTACATTTGTGAGTGCAATGGTCTTCCAGAGGTGGCAGAGTATTGGAAACAGGTGATCAAGATCAATGATTATCAGAAGAGCCGGTTCGTGAACCGTGTAGTTTCATCAATGTTTAACACAGTTGCAACAAAAAAAATAGCAATTTTAGGATTTGCATTCAAGAAGGACACTGGTGATACAAGGGAAACACCAGCAATTGATGTGTGCAAAGGACTACTTGGTGACAAAGCACGCCTTAGTATATATGATCCACAAGTAACTGAGGACCAAATTCAGAGAGATTTGTGGATGAACAAGTTTGATTGGGACCACCCTATTCACCTTCAGCCTACAAGTCCTACAACTGAGAAGAAAGTGAGTGTGGTTTGGAATGCTTATGAGGCAACAAAGGATGCAGATGGTGTTTGCATTTTAACTGAGTGGGATGAGTTCAAGACCCTTGATTATCAGAAGATATATGATAACATGAGAAAACCAGCATTTGTTTTTGATGGAAGGAACATTATGGATGTTGATAAGCTACGTGAGATTGGCTTCATTGTGTACTCAATTGGTAAGCCACTTGATCCATGGCTCAAGGACATGCCAGCAGTGGCATAAAGAATATCTCAACATTGGAGGGATTTTCAGTTTGGTTCAATTTATTATTATTATCATCAATTTTTTTTTTGCCATTTTTTACTTTCCCATAGTAGTTGGCATAAATGAGTATAAATTATGGGAAAGTAGGAGGCTCTATGTTTTACTTTTCTTTGTACTTCAATTCATTACTGTTTGGTTTTGGCTGTTATGAGTTACCAGGGATTCTTTTTTATTTGATTAGTAGTTTGGTGAATGTTCTGGAAATTTATATATGAGAAAATTTTGGACCTGTAGGAGTGAGATCCTGGAAAGGTAAAAAAAGGGAGGATAGTTTTTTTTTTTAATTAAAGGAGTTATATAATATTTATAAAAATGAATAAAAAATTAAGATATTAAAAATTTGTGTTAGTTTATTACTTTAAAAATATTAAATTAAAGAATAGTTATTGAAAATAAATATTTTCTCTTTCATTATTCGTAAATTATGTGATTGGGATCTTTGAAAAGGATGAAATTGGAGTGGTTGGTAATTTCCTTTCCAGATATATAGCATATCTCTACTATTGCTGAAGTTCAATGTATGAAATTCGATGACATTAGAAGAAAGTATGATTGATTATAGAATTTATTAGTTGAATTTAGAGTTTCTTTAATGTGAATCATTTAAAAAAATGTCAAAATTTTGATCAATGTATTTTATTGGCTATAAAAGCTAAACGTTTTCTCTTTCTCTTTTTTATCCATATCTATATTCATATTATATAAATTTGCAAATCTTCGGAAGGAAAGTTTGGTGATGTATCATTTTATTATACAATACTTTTTTGGACACACTTCTTTAATTCCTTCCTTTTTTAAAATATAAAATTTTAAAAATAAAATTTTATGAAGAAAAAATTCAATTTTAAAGTAGTGGATTTTTAAGGCTACACAACTACATTTGGGGTTTATATTTCTGAAAAGAAAATTTCAAATTTGAGATAATGGATTTTTAGTGCTACAGAACTAATACTATATTTTAAAAAGCCCAATTGTTGTATGCACTGAAGCTTTATGGTTCTCGTCAAGTTCCTCTATGCATTTTCCAATTGATTTGAAACTTGCAGCAGAATTGAGTTTGATGCTTTACAAATAAGATTTTTCTTTTGCTTCTTTTTTTAACTCTTTTCCCTTTTTTTCTCATTTTTTAATATAATTTTATTTGGATTTTTGCTTGAAAACATAGGAAAACCAACCATTAGTTAAACTTTTGCAATTATTCTTCTATTATTGGGTTCAGTCACCTTTTCTTCTTTCTTTCTTTTTTTGCCTTTTTTCCCTTCTAATTCATTTGATGAAAGATTTCTTCTAAGTTTTCAATCACTTAATCTTTATTAGGTTATATTTTCTTCCTAAAACCACTCATTTTTTTTTTTTAATTTTCAATAATAAAAGCGTAGAAAATTTTCCCTTTGTCTATCTTTTTAAATTAATATGTTAGATTTAAGTATGGAAGGAGCTTATAATAGTGATCCGGAGCTTGATGTGTTATTCTCTTGTAAGTTAGAACTTAGATCCTTCTAAAGTAATTAACATTATAGAAGAGAAGAAGTGAATTTTAATTCTTTTTTTTGTTTAAATATCTTAATTGATGGCGTAACGCGTTATCCATAAAGTAGAAATTCGTAAACAACCAAATTTATATTTAAGAGTGATTTGTGTTATTTACCAACTAATATTAATTTTTTTATATAATATAGAAAGATAAATTGATTGATTGATAGATTATTATAATAATTGGCATGCATATTATAATAATAAAATATAATATCTAATTGGCGTATAAGATGCGCATTTCTAAATTGGATCATCTGCGATTAATTATAAGACATGCTTGAGGATTTTTGTTTTTTTTTCAATATTTTTATATCTTTAAATTTTTTTTTAATTTTTTTTTATGTGTAAAAGATAAAAATATTTACGATTAATTATAAGACATGCTTGGGGATATTGTTTTTTGTCAATATTTTTACATCTTTAATTTTTTTTCATTTTTTTTATGTGTGAAAAGATAAAAATATTTTCATATTTATAATACTGTATTTTTTTTCTTTTATCTTTTTTCTGGTTTATTATTTTTGTTTATTTTTATTTAATTAATATTATTAATTAAATGTAAGCTACGTTCTTATTTTTAGTCAAAAGAAAAATTGAAAGAAGTAGTTTTGGAGAAGATGAATATGAGCTATCATTGAACTGAGTTTTATACTCTACAAATTAATTTACGAAATTTATTAGTGTATTCCGTAAATTAATTTATGTAATATAATTTATAGAATATAAAAAAGTAATATTTCATAAATTAATTTATGGAATACAAAAAATTACGTTCTATAAATTAATTTACAGAATATATTTATACATTTTGCAAATTAATTTACGAAATAGGTTTATTATCTTCCATAAATTAGTTTACAAAATAGTAAATAAATTACATTTTGTAAACTAATTTGTGGAATGGTATAAATGCATTCCACAAACTAGTTTACAGAATGTATCAGATATATTCTGTAATCTAATTTACAGAATACATTTGATACATTCCGCAAACTAATTTACGGAATGTATCAATGAGTCGTATTAACCTACAACCATAAATCCTAAAACCTAAAACCCTACATTTAGCATACTCAATGGACTACAATCTATAAATGGGTCATAACCTAAAAGTTAAAACTTGGAGTTTGAAAGTTTCTTCATGTGGTTAAAACCAAAATTTTTTTGTGAAAGCAAGAAAAAACTTACAGTAGAGGAAGACTTATTTGCAGAAAATAAAATCTTTTTTCAGAACACCAAATAAAAGAGGTAAATGTTAAGGGTAAAATGATAATAAAAAAATTTCAAAAAATTTAAGTAAGATGCAAAAAAAAAATAAAAAAATACAAAAGTAATATCCTTTAAATTGACACAATCTTTTTAATCTTCCCCTTAGTTGAATGTATAATAATAATAGATTAGGACTATACACTAAAAAAAATTTGATTTTTCCATAGATTTTTTTTTACATGCTATAGATTGAGACCAAATATAAAAAATAGATATAACATATATTAAATTTGATCAGTTATATCATTTAAATTATTCTTAAAATATTTTTAAACAAATAATTTTTTATAAATATATATTTGTTAAAAAAATTACTAAAAATCAAAATTTTCATTATTTATTTTTTAAAATCATCTTTAAAATAATTTTTTAATAATATTATAGGTGGAAAAATATCCATAAAATATAAATTTAAATAAAAACAAATTTATGCTTAAGTTATTTGTGTCATTCTTCAATTTCTATAAATTTTGCTTTAGATCGATAGATTAATGGTATAATTATTATTTAGATAATTGGCATGCAAAATTATAATAATGAGAATAAAAAATTTAACTGAAGTATAAGACTCTTCTAAAAATAAAATTTCATAACAATAGTTAATAGGTTTCTTATTTGTGGACCATCTGCAATTAATTATAAAACAAGCACGGGGGTATTACTACTTGGGTTTATTAAATAACCCGACCCATTCAATCATTCACCTAGTTTAATGCAGAATAATAGATTAGGATAATACACAAATATCCATGATTTTTACTATCTTTAGATTATATATATGCATACCTTTTTTATGTATAAATGGGAGACTTTTGTTTCTTTTTCTCCAAATTTTTACCTAAAATTAAAATATTTTTGTGCTTCTTTCCTTTGGGACTAACTAGCTGAAATAACATGGATCCACCACTTTGTGATAAAATGGTTGTGGCGCAGCAGCAAAAATGTACTAAAAAAATTGATTAAGTCTCTTATAATAGTTTATACATATATTTCACAAAATACTTAATGATATTTATTAAAAAAATAAAAATCAAATCAAATTAAAAATATGTACATAACAAGTTAAATATTTTTTTTATTTTTTTCTTCTTTTTGTGAGTTAATGTTGGTAATATTTTAAAAGGGATTAGAGTCCCACATTTTTTGGTAAAATTTGTTTCTTATGCTTTATATATAAGAAATACCTTGAAATTTGTAAACAATTGTTTCTTAGGCTTTATATATAAGAAATACCTTGAAATTTGTAAACAAGAAATAAAGGAAGGCAACTTGTACACATGAATTTGAACTAATTTTTTTTTAAAAAAAAGTAAATTGTTTGGATGATTACAAATAAGAGAAAAAAGTAAAGTGAATTATTTTTTTATAAATAAAATTTTTAATTTTTGTTATTTTAAAAATACATAATAATTTTAACAATTTAAAATAAATAAAATTCTTCCCTTCCTCTCTTATTCACATCTCTTATTCACAACTAAAGAAAGGAACAAAAAATTGTGGAACCAAACAGAGAAAAATTTAATTTTTTTCTCCAATTTTACCCTTCCTTAATTCTTCCTCCACGATTCATCCTAGAACGTAAAAAAATAGCATAACTCATTTAAATTTATATTAAAATTTATCATTATAAATCTAAAAAATATTAATATTATTTTTTCATGAAAGGATTAAGAGTTCATTATTGTAAATCTAAAAATTGTTAATATTATTTTTCATGAAAGGGTTAATGATAGCAAATCTCAACCTAGAATGAGAATTTTTTTTCAAAAAAATTTTAGTATTATTTTTTCATGAAAAAATTAAGGATAATAATTTCAATGTAGAATTTTGATATGGCATATCTTAAAATTGATTAACATTAAACTATGACACATGTTATGTTGCTAAAAAATAGTTGTTTATTGTAGGGTATAATTATAATGCGCAACAACATAACCCTTAAGATGAAGCACAAATATAATGTAAGTCAAGGATACATGATACATAACATGCACATTCAGTGTTTTAACCCCTACCACAAAATGGTTTTTAAAGAACCCTATAATGGTATATAGGTATATACTTTTAAAAGTAACTCCTCTCTAATCAAAAAGTCGAGAAAAGAAAGTACCTGACAACTGGTAGGTAGAGGTAGACATATTTCCAAACAAAACTTAAGGTTTGTAAAAGTACTTAATATATCAATTTTGGATTATGCAACATTAGTTGCTTAAGTATTTTTTTTAAACTAAGTCCTTTTATCTTTAAAAACTAAACAGATTTAATCCTTTATTTTCAATTCAAATATTTATAAATTTATAATAAATTTAAAATATTTAAAAATATAGAATAATTTTTAAATAAAAATTGATAAAACTTTTTAAAAAATATGTGATGTTAAGGTTTGAAGAGAAAAGATTATGATTTTTTTATTTTAAGTAAAATTTCATGTTTCAGTTGATAAATTTTAAGTAAAATAATATAATTGATTCAATTAATAACAATTCACTAAAAAAATAAAAATTTAGAGATAAATAAAAAAAATCAACATGAAACCAAAATTATTTTATAAATTTTATTTATCTTTTAAAATGTCCGTACATGCTAGTTTTATTCATTTAGACCTAGGTGTGCTTTACTCGGGCGTAATACACATGATAATACATACACTACAGAACAGCAAAAGCTTATTTTGGCCATCAAGAGCACAGGCACAAAGCCAAAGGGCTTTACAAAATTTACATTTATTTTTTTGGGTACTACTAACTTAGCAAAAGCAGTGATCTTCACTTCCACGAGGCACCAATTATCTGCTTGCCATCTATAAGGCATAGAAGAATACTACTCAAGGCTCTATGGCAACTTCACTGGCTCGATGTTCCATATATCTCGGGCATATTCATGAATGGTACGATCACTGCTAAACTTGTGCGAGCCTGCTGTATTCAATATTGACATTCTTGTCCATTTCTGCACGCACATCATTTACAAATATTAATACAATATGCATGCATGTAGTAGCATGAAAGAACAATCGTGGACTACTGAACCATACACCAAATGAATACAATTCATAAATAAGTTTCGTGACATAATAGAGCACGTACGTAAATGAGAAAAAACGCAGACACTACATGCGTATAATAAACATGATACAGGTATATGCTTCCCACAAGCTAGGTCGTAAACAAATATTCATCGGCGAATAAGAAAAAAGTCTATAAACTCACTTTTTGGTCCCGATATGCTTCATCAACCTTCTCTTGGCATTCTATGTAGCTGGGGAAGTCCTTGCCCACAAGGAAATAATCTGCTCGACCAAAACCTTCATTTCCTTCTAAGGATCCCATCAATTCGTCATAGTTGTAAGGCCCAAAAACACCACTTCTCACAAATTCTTTAACTTCTTCAAATCGTGGATCAGGGACAAACTGAAATAAAAGGCCAACTGGGTAATAAATTTATTCATTTAACTTCCTAAGAAACTCAAGATTTACTCAAACAATATTTGAAAATTTATTTTTGGAGTATTTGATCTACGCTGGTATGTCCCAACCAGCACGGCATTACCTATATTCCATAGTAATTAAAATGTACGACATGGGTGTTAAGACAAACCTTTCCCTCAGCTCTTTCTTTCCTCAGCCCAACAATTTCATGAGCTTTAGCACCAAAGAGGAAGAAGTTGTCTGCACCAACCTCTTCTCTTATTTCAACATTGGCTCCATCTAAAGTTCCAATCAATATGCAGCCATTCATTGCAAATTTCATGTTGCTAGTTCCACTTGCCTCCATTCCAGCAGTACTGCAGAAGATAAACAGGGAACATAAATTAATTGGCAATGCAGCAATACATCAAAGTTCCTCAGGAGAATGAAATGACAATAGTTTTTTTTTTTTTTACAAATAATATAATAATAGCAATAATGTAATATAATCCAGAACGTTTGGTGTAATCATGTTCATGTACCTGAGTGAGAAGTTATTTTCCGGAAAGAAATAATATTTGATAGTGACAAAGCCCCCACCCACCATGGTATTTATTACATGTCAAGAACCAATCATCCTAAAAGCTTAAGCAGCTGCTAGGGGCAAATAGGTACATGAATGGCTGTATGTGGCTCAAAATCAAAATGTTTTCCCCTACCCCTGTCAGGATTCCTATTACAATTGAATCTGAGTATATCCTCTGCCTGATATACTGAAAGAGGATTTGTCCGTTTAAGTAAATCAATTCTTTGTTGTCAATCACATTTTCAGAGTGTCCTCATCAAACAAACCCATAAAAGCAATCTGAATTTATAGGGTCGATTTATTTAAAAGAATAGCAACTTTAAACAAGTTTGGGTTCTTAATTTTGTATTTTTTTTTCTCTACTGAATCAATCTGGGTTTTATTGCCTGAGATTCTCAAAACTGATCTCAATCTGTATAGGCACCCAGGAAATTACCAGTACTTCTCTAGCATGTTCCTATGAAACACCAGTAAATCAAGGGATGAAGTGCCGCATTTTGAGATTCTGACACAGCATACTGCTTTCACATTGCGAAGAGGCCATATATGTCAGGATATGATTATCAATACCAGAGACTTCTCTTGGTGTTTTCTTAACAAACCTAGGTAGCATTTGTAATATGTTTGGACACGTAACAGAAACACCTACAATTTTTAAGTACCTTTCTTCAAGATTAGCCGTTCAATTTTCATACACAAAAGAATGAGTAGCAGTTGTTTTTATGAACTACATCTTTAATCATGTAAGAATATTAGACAAATTGTTGTAATTAACTCTGTTTTCTGTTTACAGCAATTCATGCAAAATTTAAACAGTTGCAAATAATACAAATGACAATATCATGTCAATTATTATATATCAGTTGAGATTAGTATTTGTAGATCACCATTTAATGGAAAGTGTACGATCCAAAGGATAATGAAAACCAACTATATGAAGTGCTCAATTGATTTAAAGTTCAGTAGAATTGATTTTGATGAAACTCATTTTGAATCATTAAATATTTGAGATATGTGCATAAATTAATATAAACCACACATTTTCATTAGAATGTGATATGCATTGGAAAGTGCAAAAATTAATTCGAAATTTAAACCAAACAAGCATGAAATATAAACTACCTGATATGTTGTGACAATTCACTTGCTGGAATAAGCATCTCAGCAACACTGACATTGTAATCAGGAACAAAAACAACCTGATTAAATATAAACAAACAAATAAATAACAATATTTTGCATCATCCCTTTGCAAAATCTGATCTTAGTGAAAAAATGTAGGAAGTTAACAAACTATCCATGAATTCTAGAAGTTTTCTAACAAAAAAGAAAATAAATGAAGAACAAAGTATCAAGCATCAGAGAAATTTGGCAAACCAGTGAAAAGATTAAATGTTTTTTATTAATTAAATGGTCAAAAGACTCAAAACAGAGCAATTTCATCTCCAAATTTAGTATGTTAGAAAACTGATATGATGGAAATTCGTACTTATAAATATAAGGCATCAAATTCAAACAAATTGTGGAATATGGGTCTCTGCACCTAGCAACAGGGGGATCTACATCGCAAGACAAATCCCAATTGCTCCCTCGAACTCTCATCAAATTGAATGTAGAAGCTACTGTAGCATCTAAAATTGTTTTATTCTTTTATAGGACCCATAGTATTCCCTGTGAAATGTATCCAGGGATGCCAACAACAATGCAATAGGACCAAACAATGATTCCATCAAAGCTTATTAGCTTCAATCAGGATGGAAATTTGGGGATTGTACTAGTCAAGAGAAGTATTCAATGAATAAAGAGTTTTTTCTGTTTTGGAATACTGCATGTGTATAGAAAGTTTTAATGATAGGTTACATACTTCAGTGGTTATTTTTTTTAATCTTCCTGCCTCTAGGTACATGTCATATTTTTCTTTTATATTTGCATAGTAGAATGTCATACCATATGGACTTGCATTTCCATCGTGGTGTTCATGTTAAATCACAATAAATCTTTCTATGTAAAATGCACATTGAATTCAAATTCACAGCATAATTGCCACTTGCTTATAGATAATAAAAGTCAAATATAAAACCCAAAAAAAATCCCAACCAAGTACCGGTATAGGAATAATGCTTATAATCTTTATTTTCACCAATAATATGCCTAATAACTGTTGGACAAGACAAAAACCAACAAATGAAAAACAACTCTGGTAAGAGTCATATGTACCTTGAGTAGATCTCCTATTTCCGGATCATGATTTATTGTAGCTCCAACATCTGTAATAAATTTCACAATTCTCTTTGCTTGCACATATGTAGCAAAGGCTTTTCCCCCAAATATACAAACTCTAGGAACAAAATTTGCTTTCCTTTCTGCAGAGCTCATTTCTTTCATCTTCTTGTAGCGGTAAACAATTCCCAATATGTTCAATAGTTGTCGCTTATATTCATGGATTCTCTTCACCTAAACACAAAACCATTAAGCACACAGTTTACCAAACTATATAGGGATAACTAATGGATTGGGTAGAAATTGAATTCAAACCGAGCAAAATTGTTAGGACTTGGGAGAATTGAACGTAATGTCAAAGTACAAAATTCAATGGTTAAAACTGACACGAATGAGGGTGGGAATAGGCTAGGTGGCCTATCAATGACCTATAGTCTAGCCTACTTTCAGCCTAGGTCGACCTAACCTATATATCAACAAGGCAAGCTTAGGCATTTGAAAGGGCTTTTTTCATATTCATTACTTACTATAATATTATACCTTATATAGACTAAACAGAATAATTACTTCACTAAAACAAGGCTAAATCTATGATCACTGATAATCTGCCAAATTATAAACTAAATTACAACAATCACAATGTGACCAATGTTGGACTGTAACAACATTTTTCAATTTTCCATTCCATGTTTAAAACTCACAGCCCAATCAAAAAACAATTGGCAGTAAAAGAAAAGGAAGAAAATAACTAATCTAAAGGCAACATCTTACCTGGATGTCAAACATTGCATCAGGATTGACAGAATACCCTGTCCTTTCTCTGATGAATGCCGCAACTTTAACTTTGTTACTCCTCTTTGCTTCCCTCCACTGCGCATGTAGATCCTCATTGTCTACAAACTAGTAATAAATGATACTTGTATGGTCAGCTTTAATTTCAGGGAATTGACAAATAAGTTGAGACTAATATGATCAAGAAAATAGATAAATGATACAAGTATAGTTTATAACATGCTTAATGCTAATTTACCAATTTTAGAAAATTCCCATAAATTATAACCAACATACCATATTGATTCCTTTAAGATCAAGAAGCAAGAGCTTACTAAATTTACAATTTCATTTAATATGTATTCCATGAAGGCTTATTGAGCTAATTTCATTTAAGAATTAGATTTAAACTTAACAAACCAGATATTCCATAACTTCCTGAATATTAAGTACATCACCAGACATAATTTATTTCATGTAAAAATCATTTGTCGAAGGAGATCAGAAAATGCAAGATAGTTACATTTTTTAGGTTATATAGAAGAAATTACAGTTCTTATTTATAGTTGGCTATTTTGAGAAAACTTGAAATGACACTTATAAACTTCCGAAATTGGAGATCATGAGTTCCAAGAAGCAATAGGTTATCTAGAAGTTTAATTGGTGCAGCAAAACCTGACATTCATAATAAGGAAATAAAGATTAAATAAATAAAAAGAAAATGTAAATGCTTCTTCAATTTTAGGAACAAAAAAATAAAGACTAACAAGACCAGCAGATTAAATAATGGGAACTACCTTCTGTAGTTCAGCCAATTTTTGGGTATTTAGGACCCAATCTTCTGTGCCTATCCATTCAGTTAATATTTTACTCAGATCTGGATTACAGAACCTGATCCATCTCCTTGGTGTCACACCATTTGTTTTGTTTTGGAATTTCTCAGGCCACAACTACAAGAAACATGGCATAGAGGTCAACGATATAAATAATTTTCCTTGATCTTGTCATAATCTAAAGAAAACATAAAGGGGTGAAGCAGTATTTAAGGTGCATATAGCCGTATACTACATATATATTATAAAAAATGTGGAGTTTTGTTTTTCTTCCTTTTTTATCTTTTAATTGCAGCATGCATAGAGCAATCACTTCGAAATATGGAAAATGTGGAAATTTCCATACTTTATATGGCTATTATGCCTTTTTGGCAAGAATAAATTGTTTATAGATCTAAGATAAACTCTTATACCATTTTAGAAATGGGACTTGGACCTAACTCAACCCCAAAAGTTAGCTTATGAGATGAGGATTGTCTTTGCCTTATACATACTTGGTTGGTCATATCTCTAGTGAATGTGGAACTCTAACACCTCCCTTTTGTAGAGTCATAGATTATGTTGACTGCTAAGTGCTGTTTGGTGATTTCAAATGCAGAAATTATCCATCATAGATGCAAATTTAGAAAAACTATTCAATTGAAGCACTATGTCACATTGTCCAAGGAAATATTTACCTTATAAAATGCATTGAACACTTCATCTTTTACAATTTCACTATGTATCTCTGCAACCCCATTCACTGCATGACCACCCACAACACAGAGATTGGCCATACGAACCAATTTTGGTGGTTCTGGTACTGGCTCAGGCAACTCTTCTTTCTCATCCTCAATGGAACTTCCATCTGTTCCATTCTTTTTAGCAATTGCTTCTTCCATTTCATCATCGTCATCCTTATCTTCTTCTTCTTCTTCTTTTTCTTCTTCTACTTGTTCAGAATTTTGTAGCTCCTCAGTAGGAATAGCAATGGTCTCTTTGGACTTTACCAGTATATCAGCAAATTCAGCAGGCCATTCAACATTTTCTAGTATTCTCATTTCCTTCAACTTTTTCTCCAGCAAGTCCGAATCTGCCGTGCCATATTCTGCGATTATGGTCCGAACCAGCTGTAAAGCAAGAATATCAGCAACAACTCAATGTCTGTACCTCGAAAGAAAAGAGTTTACATATATATTTCAGAATTACCTCCTCATCAATCATTTCAATAATCTCAATATGGCGTGGAAGCAGTTTCTGCATAAGGTCCAAGCTCCATTTCTCTAATGCCTCAGGAAGAACAGTATGGTTTGTATATGCTACAGTTCTGGATCACAAAGGCAGATAATATACATTCAATCAACAAATTCAGTTCGTGCCTTAATATGAAGATCACCAGACCCCTCTATCCTCCTCAAAACAAAACAAAAATGTAAAAAGTAAAGTACATAAAAACAGACTGAATACCTTTGTGTGATATTCCAAGCATCCTTCCAACTTAAACCTTTTACATCTATTAAGATTCTCATCAGCTCCGGGATGCACAAGGTTGGGTGAGTATCATTCATCTGCACAGCAACCTTTTCAGGAAACTCTTCCCAATTCACACTTTCTCCTGATCTTCTCTCAAATTGAGCAATGATGTCTTGAAGAGAAGCAGAACATAAAGTATATTGTTGCTTGAGACGAAGGATCTTGCCCTCTATTGATTCATCCCCAGGGTAGAGTATATAGCATATCTGCATTTGAAAGAAAATACCATATAAAATGTCCTTCTATTAACTTGCATTCAGATTGTAACAAAATTGAAATTAACTGGAAAGCCTCCATGTCATCAAAATTACCTTGGATATTTTCCACAACATTTACACATTACATAGACTCCAAACTCAAACAGGTTATCATAAAAAGACACTTGACAAGACATGAAAAGATACACATTACACTCGGAGAAGATTGATTTTATAATACTTATGTTCTGTAGTCCTTATTCTAAAACCATCATCCAATTAGTCAACTTCTATAGATTCATAGGATCTTTTACTATTTACAAAGGAGTCTACATTTTACACTTGCGATATCATTCAAACCTTTTCAGCATTTGATAGAGCCTCATATGCTTCAGTGTGCCTTCCAGCATTAAAAGCATATAAATCAAATTCTTCTGATGCAGCTTTCGTAGACCAAAGTCTCAAGTTGTTTGTAGTTTTAGTTTTATAGCCTGGTATAGGAACATCATGTGCAACAGCTTTTATATCTTCTCCGCCAATCCAATGCTTTTTACCATCTGACCCTGAAACAACTTTGCCATAGAACTTGATAGGATATGAGACATCATTTCTTATAATCTCCCAGGGATTGCCCATCTGTTTACATAGAAGAGATCACAAGCAAAGAAAGAAATATTAAGAGAACTGAAAGACCCAATTCAAACATTAGAATTTTAATTTTAATTACATCCCATGAGCACCGGTCAATAAATAATGAAACATACCTCTAGCCAATCTTCAGCAACTTCCTCCTGCCCATCTTTAGTTATTCGCTGCTTAAATAAGCCATACTTGTATCTCAATCCATAACCCCATGCTGGATAGCTCAAGGTTGCCAAAGAGTCTAAGAAACATGAAGCAAGACGCCCAAGACCACCATTTCCAAGTGCAGCATCTGGCTCCTGTTATTGGCCAACTAAAATGAATTGTTCAATTCTAGGAGAGAAAGTGAACCAAATGTAAATTTTGATTATATTACTGTCATTGCTGTAGGTGCTCAGTAAAATAAAAAGGTTGGTGAGTTTGCAACCTTTTGAAAAAAAAAACAGTAAAAGAAGGAACTTGATAAGAATCTGAAGCGCATAACTTGACTCTCTCAATGGAAAATATGCTATTGGGAAAAAAATTCAATTGGTCCTTTTTTAATTAATATTCATTTGGAAAAGTGCATCAGTTTGTTTATTTGAAGAGGTCACTCAATGTTGACTTATGGGTTAGAAAAACAGTAACTATTGAGAGCAGTAAAACATGCCACATTTAAGAATTAAAAATAAGAAGAGATACAGTAGGGAATGTCACACCTGGTGCACCACATCTTCTAATTTGTACCCAAGCTTGCTCAAAGCCTCAGCATAGGGACCAGTTAGCTCTAGATTGCCAATTGCATTTAATAATGCTCTACCCTGCAAGATAGATGAAAGGTGGAAACAAATATCAGATGTCATGCAAGAAATGTTCCAAGCTATTAAAATAATTATGGTAGCACCCAACCTGCAAAAATTCCATTGAAAGGTAATATGCCTGCTTAACATTCAGCTTCTCATAGTAATTATAAGTAGCATTCCAGTTTATTATGAGAGCATCCTGAACACTCTGTGCAGTTGCAAAAAAAGCCTGTGGTAGCTCAAAATTCTCTGGAGAAAACACCGGAGAGAACTCTGAATGGTATTTAATACTTGAGGCAATAGATGAAGCATCTGGCGTGAAGGAACTGAGAGAGGTTGTAGCTTCTATACAAACAAAAAACCGAAAAATGATTAATCAGGTCAGAATGAAGTTGTTGGCCAAAAGATTGTTATTTTTAACTAGTAAAAAAGTAGGGACTCAGGAATAATTTCTGTCAAAAGCTCCCTTTCCAGTTGTACCATGACAGAGGATAACAAAATATTAATGATTAGCTCTGTATAATTTTTTCTTACTATATGTATGGAT
The DNA here is from genome assembly GCA_037954105.1 of Canavalia gladiata. Classification (NCBI taxonomy): domain Eukaryota; kingdom Viridiplantae; phylum Streptophyta; class Magnoliopsida; order Fabales; family Fabaceae; genus Canavalia; species Canavalia gladiata. Next base: position 44,928,613 of record CM075665.1, read on the forward strand.
GAAGAGAAGGAAACCGAGGAGGAAAGGAATTTTTTAAATTTGAAATTCTCTATCACTTTGTTTAAGAGAAAAAGAAGAGAAGGTAAAAAGGAATGAAAAATTTAAGAAACAAAATTATCTCTCCAAGTTATCCCTTCATTTCAAATTTCAAAATTTTCTCTCCTCCTTCATTTTCTTACATCTTATCCAAACAAGAGGTTAGAGAGTTCTCCCTGGTAGTATATTACATCTCCAGCAATAAACCATGTATTTCCATGTCAGCATAAAAAAAGGATCCAAATCCATCAACTACTGAGTAACACATCATTCCTCAAAGCAGCAACAAACCAACTTAATAAGATTATTTTCAACCATCATACCTACAGATAGGTAAAAAACAAAAAGAAACAAATAAATAAATAAATAAAACCCATAAATCTTTTTCAGTTGTTAAGTAAAAACCAATTCAACGTATCCATTTGATAAGAACTTTTATGGTTGAAAATTGAGATATCATCAAATAGCATGATTTGTGATGCTTTCCTGACATGTTACCAAGAAAATATTGAATCTCAATCCTTTTCCAATGCTAACAAGGTATCACAAGGCAGGGGTATGCATGTTATACCACACACACACACACACATCAATGAGAGGGCTATTTTTATTTGAGAGTAAGAAGAACGAATTTTGAACGTTAAATCTTAAATTATATGTTACTTCTAAAAAAAAACAAATAGAAATGTGTGTGTCTATATATATATATAGACACAAACAAACATTCCTATTTATTCTTTCGAGGTAATATTTTAGCAACTTATATTTTTGGGAGTATTTTAAGAAATTCAAGTTGTAAGTTGCTAAAATACTTCTAGAAAACAACTGGAGTACGTTAGCACCCATGAGTGTTAATTTACTACTTGTTTTCTATAAGGAGTATTTTACTACAACACACAGAGGATGCTGCTCCTCTAAAGGCTCCTCATTTTAGAGGATGATATAGTGGAGTTATAATTATTTAACGGGTTTTCAATAACTTCACACATATATTTTTTTATCATCTAGTTTTTCGACATCGGTTAACACTCTCTAATTCACTTCTAAAGTGCACGTCTCACTTTAGAGAAGCCAAATACATAGGTATGTGTAAACTTTAACAAGTTCATAGAGTTAAGGTTTGCTCCTAATTAAAGGTTGATAAATTTGAATTCCATTTCAATGCTGAAAATGAAGTGAGAAGAGCTGAAACCAAACAAAAAAAAAATCAAAATCTAAGCAGAATAATGATGATGAAAAGCAGAGAGAGAGAGAGAGAGAGAACCAAAAACTTCAGACCTTGTTGTTGAGGCACAGGATCTTGCAGCTTCTGCTTAGCCTCATTGCCAGACACACACTTCACCGAGAAAGAACTCCTCCTGAGATTCAAGTTCACGTTCCTTCTGATGAACAGTAACTTCGATTTGGAGGAGGATCTTGAAGCGACGCCGATGAATCCGGAGATGGAGTTCCGGCGAGTAAACGCCTCGGTTCTGGTGGAATTCGCAGAGAGCCACATTGTTGAAGCCATTGTTGTTGCAAATTGCAATCTCTCTCTTCTCTCGAGATCAATGAGTGAGCGAGATAGAGAGAGAGGTTTCTTATCTTGTTCACGAGCTTGGTTGGGTCTTTGTGTTGGTGTGTGTCTCGTCTTCTCTATAATGGAAATGGTGGTGTACTTTGGGGTGTTGAAAAAAGATATGTCATCGAATCACGAGCTTTTCATTAGTCATTGCCTTCAAATTTTATTCTCTGTCATCGATCACATCCTCTACCCTCTGTAACTGCTCTGTTGGCGTTCTCTCTGGTTGCCACGTGTTACTACGCCTTGGTTACCATCTCCACCTCAACACTCACTAAAACACATCAAAACAATTAGCGCCGATTCTCCTACAATCCTACGGTGGCATCTGTTCGCTTATATTCGCGATCAGATAACTGAGAAGTAAAAAAATAAAATAACTACCTAAAACTGAATATAAATTAGAGTTTAAAGTTTACATATAAAAAGAAATTATTTCATTACAATTTATTTTTTATTTGTCTGATGATTTTTTCCCATCTTAAAAATTTACATACATCTCTTATATTTCAATTGATTTAAAAAAGTGAAATGACTAAAGTATGCATGAGACGTGAATTACATTCAAATGTAAGATCTTATTTAAAATTATCTTTAAAATGTAATTCAATTATCTTTAAAAAAAATCATCACGTGGGAGGAACTTTTCCGTTGTTATGTTGATTTAGAATAGAATCAATTGATACATAAAGAGCAATAATATAGATGGAAACTTATAATAACTGTAACGGGTTTGTAAATTATTTTTAATATGAAGGAACAATTTTTTTATAATGTGTCCACCAAATCCATCTTTTTAAGTGGTTATTGATTTTTTTTAATGATAAAAAATTTATAATTATTAAACTTAGAAAGAATATATATTATGTAGATATACGAATATTAATGTTTATACGGTAATGTTATTGTGAATAATTATTTTAGTTTTTAAAATTTTATATTAATTTTAAGTTAGTTTTTATAGTTTAAAATTTTCTTTTTAAATGTTTTTTGGTACATTGGAAAATTTTGTTTTTAAATGTTTTTTAATAAAAAATTAAATTTTTTTCTTAAATAAATAATTCAAATTATTATATTTATGCTTTCTTTATTACTTGTTTTATACACTGTTTATTATATGTTTTGAAAGTTGGGAGATATAGTATATGTTTTAATGATAATTAATTTATATTCTATTATTTTACTGAAAATTGATTATATCATTATAATGTAAATTGGGAGTTTTATCAAACATACAATATATATTTTTTGTAGGTTGCTATTCTTATAGCTGTTTTTTTCTTTATAATGCTAATACTTGACCACCTAGTTAGAAGAACTTACTATATCTTAAATTGTCACGTCTTAAATAATTAAATTTTAAGATCAACTAATTTTATATGTTTCAGGTTATTGTAATTTCACGTTCTTTTTCTATTTTTTCATCAATATTAAAGAAACTAATGTGATTATTATTTACAATTCAAAATATTTTTTTAATATGAGAATTAATTTTAAATTAATAAAAAGTTAGAGGAAGAAATTGGTTGTTTACTTGTATTTACAACCGAGACTATTTTAAAGTTTTGGAATTAATTATATTATGTAAAAGACTAATCTTCAAATAGTTATTTGAAAATTTTAATTTTAAAATTTATAACATTTTGGGAGAAAAAAAGTGTGACTTGATAAAAGTAATATTCAAGAGATCAATTATGCAGTAAAGAACAAAAAAAGTTGCTCCACCTCTATTTTGCATTTGACCTAAGTCTTACTAATTTTACAAATTTAAATTTTTATTATTTTAATATTTTGTTAACATTGACTATTACTTTTGATAAAATAAAAGGTGTAAAATATGAAAATTATTATAAAAATATTTATTACATTAATACTTTCTCTTAATAAAAACATTTTAGTTGTAATCATTTAAAATTAACATTAAAACTAGATATCAATAAAAAAAATTAATAAATGTTTTGTAATTATTTATTCTTTTAATTATTTAAAATCATTGTTGAAGGCCAAAATCAACAATATCCTTAATAAAAACAGAGCAATCATTTTCCCAGAACCATTTTATTATCCTAATACAATTATTTTTATTCCATTTATGCACATTTGTATTCTGATTTTACCATTTAATAAAATTTCAAAAGATATGTATAAAATAAATATTTTAACTTTGAGTTATGAATGGATTTTGTTAAACCGTTGGAGTCATTTCATGGTGGCACTTTAGAAGTTTCAAGGGAACTATAATAATGTGTAGATATTTTCTATTACACAACAAAGGGGTAGACATTATTATTATTATTATTTTCTGAAATTTGTTGGAGGCACTTGTCTCTAACCAAATTTGGGTCGTCCATCTGTAACGACAGAAGCCATCACGTATGTAAATGGGGTCTCACCATCAAAGAGAGTTTAACAAAATCATTATTTTGTGGAATCTCTATTTGGGACGTCCATTTCTAAGCATATGTCTCCAGATTTAGTGGTTAATTTTTTCATTAAGAAACCAAAGAAACTTAAATTTATAATTTTATATAAATTATTCTAATTTTTTAAACTAAGCTAACATTAAAATTTTATATCATCTCCCAGACAAATTTAAAAAGTATACTTTTACCGTTTTACGTCAATTTTGTGTATTTATAAAGAACTGAACTAATTCCAATCCATAGGAGTGAACTTTGCCACAAACAAATTGAAAATGAGTAGTCATGAGTTATGAGTCCTTAGCCGTTGGTCTAGAGCTTAATATTCATTGTGTAGGATTTTAAACACCCAAATATTCATTTTCGTTCAATAATTTTTTTTTAAATTCTACTAGGAACTGTATTTATGCGATGTATGGAATTTTTATTTAATATATTATATTACACTCTATGTAAATGAAAATTTTAATATATTAAGTTTGATAATATTAATAATAATAATATAAGTAAGTTGTATGTTGTTTTTATATTAAAAATTTAAATAAAAATAATTGATATCTTAATTAAAATATTTTTATAATTTAATGTTAGAATTATCAAAATTAACATAAAATATGATTTAAATTGTTATACAGATATTTAAATCATGAAACATTAATTTTATATATATATATATATATATATATATATATATATATTCTTTCTTAAAATTCTAGTTAACTAAAAATTAATAATTTAATAGTTATTTTTCTATGAATACAACATAATATACCAATTTATTATACAAATTTTAAATTTTAGAGAAGAATTATTTTCTTATAAAAATAAAATATTAATAATGAAAAATATTTTATTGAGTTATTTTATTTATTTTTTATTTTATGTCTATATATAAATTGTATAATTTTAACTGTTGTTTCATATGTAAGGATTTGAAATAAATGTCGTTTAATTACTTGATTAAGTTTTGGTATCTGATTAATTTTAAATTTTAATTAAATTTATTTTAAACTATTAAATATTTTTAGAATATATGTATAAATTGTTATAACCATATATTTTTATTATAATGTGTATTCTGTATTAAAAATAAAAAGTTGATTCTACAACAGGTATGGTAAAATCCACATGTATAATATATAACAATATTGATGGACATTCGAAAAAATTAAATTGATAGTTTGAATAATTTATTTTTATCGATTAGTTTTAGTTTTATCTATTAGATATCTACTTTTTCAGATCAATGATAGTTTCTTTTATCAGATAAAAAATAGATATATAACATTTGAGAATGTCAAATAATATTTATTTAATTTTTTATATTTATTTATTTTTATTTAAGTAATTTGATAGATAACATAAAATAATCATAAACTCTATCTCAGAATCAATAAAAAATAAAATAATATATTTCAATATAAAATATGTAATTTTATTATTAATGACTTTAATTTGTATAAAAATATCTTTTGGATTTGTAAATTGTAAAAATAAACCCTTTTTTACGAGTAAGAAGAGAATAAAATGTTTAAAGAAAAAGTATATAAAAACTTTTTGCAAGGATAACATGTAATCTTATAAACAAGCAAAGCGAAAATTACATCATACTCATCAACTAGGTTGCAAACTTTATTCAATATTTATTGTATTTAATGAAAAAAATAAGAAAAAAAAAATGAAGTCATTTTCCTTCAACAAAGAAAACAAAACAATATATATATATATATATATATATATATATATATATATAAAGAGTAAAAAAAAATCCTTTTTGCATTAGATAGAACTAATAACATAATAAAGCATACATTTTTTCAAAACATTTTCGCAAGAAGCACATTTAAGAGGATCCAGAAGTTCAAAATAGGAAGTCTTACCTAAGAAATGAAGCTCAAAGATGAATGAATAAAAAATTAAAACAAAAAAACCAAACTAGAGAAGAACCAAGGGAGAGAAAATCCATGTTGCATAGGAAGCTTTCTGTGGTAAAGTAGAATAGTTCACAAGTATGCATGTTATCACTTTTTTTCAAATACTAGTTATAAAACTATTCATTGATGCAATGATGGTTACGTACGTGATTGGTAATTCTGTTTGATCAAATTAAAAGAAAAATAAATTATTTATTGATGATAAAACAAAGTTCTATAATTTAGATAAAGTGATGATACCTAAAAAAAATTCTTGTTTTTGGAAATAATTATCCTAAATTACCTTATTTTTCTATACATAAAAAAATATTTATTTGGTCTGGGAAATAAGCAATAGTGCCTTTCGTAAACTAATTCTATCATCAACTATAACTTTTTGCTTTCGTGTTAGTCAAAATCATTTTAACTACATTTATTAACTTTTTTTTCCACCCTCTAAAAATATTAATTATTAATAAATAAAATTTATTAAATATTAAGATAGTTTTTATTAATATAAATTTTATCAGGTAAAATTAAATTATTAATATAAATTTTGAAAATTTGTATTATTGGACCAAATTCCTATTGATAAATATTTTAATATTTACAAATCTTCAGATCAAATTTTATAATATTCTAAATCTTAAAAATAATGTTTGTGATTATATTTATGATTTTAAATGAACCAAATTTTTTAAAATTTAAAAAAGTATAAAAGGGTTGATGAGAAAAAATGATAATGATAAGATTACACATGGCAATCTTGCCTATTCATTTCAGAAAATTGTGAAAAAGAATTTTTTATCACCTTATTAATTATATTCCAATGTAAATAAATTAAAAAATAAACTTTGTTTTGAATAAAATAAAAAATAAAAAAATAGGAAAAAATGGGAGAATAAAAAATAAGTTATTTGAAAGAATGAAAATAGAAGAAAAAAAAATTATGTTATTTGAATGGATGAAAAAGAAAATAAAATAAAATATTTACAATATAAATTTTAATTTATATAAATTTTAAAAAAATAAAATTTAACTATAGAAAATTATATTTTTATTAATATAATATTTAATTTTACTTTTTTATTTTTTAAATATTTAAATATTAAAATTTTAAAATAAATAAAAAATAAAAAAGTCATTCTCTTTTATTTTTACGGCAAGAAAGGAAGGAAAACTTTTTCACAATCATGTGAACTTTAATTTTATTCCTTCATATAAATCAAATGTAACCAAATAAAGATATAGAAATATTGTTAGAAAATAATGGTCTAAGGTGTGTATTGGCACTGTTTTCAAGGATATTTTTACGCCTAGTTGTGATATCCTCGGATTCAACAGACCCATATGTCAAAGGAAGCATCACGACAACTAGCAAAATATAGAAAGAACTCAGCAGAAGTATGTCGAAAAAGATAAACTGTATCTCCTTTATATAGGAGAGACACTTCAGAAGTATTTTAAATTACTTTAAATTATAATTAAGTCGAATTTGAATTTTAAATTTAAAATTTGAAATGAAATTTAATAAAATCGAAAATAACAAACGGCTTTTTAAATCGATAATTAAACAGGATTAATGATATTTAAACTAAAATAAATAGCCGATAAGTTTTATAATAAAATCCAATAAAGATTAATAATACCGGTAAATTTTAAAATAAAACCCAATAAAAAATAATAATACCGGTCAATTTAATAATAAAACCCCATAATGGTTAATAAAAGACAACTAAAGGGCAATGGAAAAATAAATCCTTCAAATAGAGATGTTAAAGTAAGCAAATTATTTTAGATTTTTCAGATGATAATCAAAAAAGGTTCATGGCCCTCATTATTGCGCGTAGGAGGTTTCGCCGTTTTGAACTGAGTTGGCTTAAGCTCATGTGCACGAGAGCATGTCTCTTTCTTGCTTATCTACAAGCCCAAAGTGTGTCCCCATATATAAAGCCTAACAAGGACCCTTTGCCAAACAATGTGGGACTTGGTCCCTTTTGAAATATTACCAACAATCCCTCACATATTTTAAAAAGGTTTAAAACATTTGTAACAGAAAGAAGAAGAAGAAAAAAAAAATACTGCTAGGTTTTCATTTGGGTGTAATATGCATAAGGCCTGGTGTCTTTTGGACTATGAACCAGACTTTAGACAAATGAGCTTAACGTGCTATGTTTTGGTGAAGCAAGGCTTCTATGGACCAAAGTCACATTAATGCAAGTTAGAGGCTAGCCTATCACTTATACCCCCACAATTCTTTGTCGTTTTCTCTGGTTTTGTGCTAATAGGTCATGCGCCTGCCTGTTATTTCATGAATGTTCTAGAGATTGTGCCTCAATCTCATACAAGCGGCCTCACTTGACATTCATATAGGTGACCTCATCAAGTGTATTCTGCATTTAATACATTACCCATAAGGGATATGAGTGTTATTAAAACCATTAAGGTTTTACCTCTCGGCTAATGCAGCCTAGCACTTCTCACATCATTGGAATAGAAAAAATTAATTAGTGCTAGAGGGACCAACAATGACTTGTTATTACCTTTATGAACCTTCTTCGTGGAGTCTCCAATCACAAAGGTTGAGTTTCTGTCATTGTAGATCTAATTATTGGCTCAAGTCCCATTCCCATCAATGTTTCATAAACAATTTTTCTTCCTAATGGTTTGGTAAGAGGATCGGCCAAATTTACCTATGATTTCACATGATCAATGGAAATAATTCCATTCTTTAGCAGCTACTTTATCACATCATGTCTTAGACGAATGTGTCGATTCTTACCGTTGTAAGAGTTATTTTTTCCAATTGCTATTGCAAACTTATTGTCACAATGTATAGACACTGAGGGTGTTGGTTTGATTCCTAAGGGTATATTTGCTAAGAAGTTTCTTAGTCATTGAGCCTTGTTTCTAGCTAGTTCCGGAGCAATAAACTCTGACTTCATAGTGGACTTTGCAATAATAGTTTGTTTAGATGATCTCCATGATATTGCACCACCTCCTAGTGTGAATACATAACCATTAGTGGATTTAGTCTCATCTAAATCTGAGATCTAGTTTGCATCGCAGTATCCTTCCAATACAGCAGGAAATCCACCATATGAAATACCATAATTAATGGTACCTATTTAAGTATTTCATTAGTTTGACTAATGCAGTCCAATGCTCATTATTGGGATTTTTTTATATATCTGCTTAATCTCCCCACAACATAAGCTATGTCTGGTCGAGAGTAATTCATTAAGTGTAACAGACTTTCATTAATTTGGGCATATTTTGTCTGTGAGATGGGTTCTCCCATATTCTTCTTTAAGTAATAATTTCCATCATAAGGAATATTCACGGATTTTGCGTCATAATGATCAAACTTCTTAAGAAGTTTCTTGATGTAGTGTTCTTGAGATAGTATTATACTATCTCCTTTCCTTATAATCTTAACACCTAAAATCACATTTGTTTCACCCATATCTTTCATGTCAAATTTAGAATAAAGAAATGTCTTAGTACTATTCATAATATCAATACAAGTGCCAAAGATAAGCATATCATCAACATAAAGGCATATAATCAACATTCATTATTTTCTATTTTAGTATAAACACACTTGTCACTTTCATTAAATGAAAACCCGTGACTTACAAGAATGTTATCAAATTTTTCATGTCATTGTTTAGGTGCTTGTTTTAGCCCATATAAAGATTTATGAAGTTTACATACTTTATTTTCTTGACCGATAATCACACTACCTTTTGGTTGAACCATATAGATTTCCTCTTCTAAATCTCCATTTAAAAAAGCAGTTTTAACATCCATTTGATGAATAATTAATTTATAGATAGATGTTAATGCAATCAAAACTCTAATGGAGGAAATTCTAGTTACAGGAGCAAAGGTGTCATAGTAATCTACGTTATTTTTTGGGTAAACCCTTTTACTACCAAGCGAGCTTTATATTTTTGAACAGAACCATCAGGATTATATTTCCTTTTAAAGATCCACTTGCAACCTATTGGTCTAGCCCCTAAGGGCAAGTTTACTATAGTCCATGTGTTACATTTTCTAATAGATTCAAGTTCACTTTTAATAGCATTTTTCCAAAAATAAGCATTTGAAAAAGAGACAGTTTCATTATAGGTTAATTGATCATTTCCTATAAGATATAAATAAAAGTCATTGCCTAACGAGGTTTCTTTCCTTTGTTTCTTACTTCTTCTTAACCTTTCATGTGAAGGTTAGTCTCTATTATATCACTTTTTAAGATTAGAAATCTATAAGGTGCACTATGTTGAGCATATCCTATGAACAAACAATCATAAGTTTTAGAGCCTATCTTCCTCTTTTTAGGATCAGGCAACATAACTTTAGCTAGACACCCTTACACTTTTAAGTAATTTAAATTCAGTTTATAACACTTCCATAATTCATAAGGAGTTTTTCCTATTTTCTTATGGGGAATTCTATTTTTCATGTGACATGAGGATAATAAGGCTTCACCCCAAAGGTTATCAAGTGCATTAGAGCTGTGAGCATGACATTCATCATTTCTTTTAATGTCCTATTTTTCCTTTCTGTTACACCATTTGATTCAGGTGACTAAGGGGGAGTTGTTTCATGTATTATACCTTCATTCTCACAAAAATCATTAAAGGTTATATATTGACCACCCCTATCGGATCTAATTCTTTGGTCACAATACCCCTTACCCACAAACATATCATTTTTGGTCATCACAATTTTATCTGACTCAAAAGAAACCTTAACCCCACTTTTTCCCCAAAAGAGTCACGGAGATCAGGTTGGCTCTAATGTTTGGTACATGTAGTATGTTTTGAAGTGCCAGAGTTTTTCCAGGAGTGAGCTTGACAAGAACATTTCCCTTCCCAAGCACAGGTGCAGTTCGGGAGTCTCCAAAATAAACAATGTCTTCTTCTTCCCCTACAGTAGTGTAGGAGGTAAACACGTTTTTGTTAGCATATATGCGCCTGGTAGCCCTAGAGTCTACCACCCATTTGCTCACATTAACCATGATAAGAGCTTGAGAAACAACAGTGGCTACCACAGCATCTCCTTCAGTCAAGTTTACTTTAACTTTAGGAGGGGCATCATTTCTGTTTCTGAATCTACATGCTGGTGCATGATGCCCTGACTTTCCACAAACATAGCAAGAACCCTTCTATTTGAAGAAAGTGAGATTAAGTGACTTGTGAAAATATCCCTGAGATTGTTAGAAAATAATGGTATGAGGCATGTATTAGCACTTTCCTCAAAGATATTTGCGCCTAGTTGCGGTATAGGTACTTTAAATTACTTTGAATTATAATTAAGTCGAATTTGAATTTCTCATTATTACGCGCAGGGGGGTTTCTCCGTTTTGAACTGAGTTGGCTCAAGCTCATGTGCGCGAGAGCATGTCTCTTTCTTGCTTGTCTACAAGCCCAAGGTGTGTTCTCATATATAAAGCCTAACAAGGATCTTTTGCCAAGTAATGTGGAACTTGGTCTCTTTTGAAATATTACCAATAAATATAATATATCCAATTTGAAGGATAAATTTTATCTCTCTCTTCTCTCTTATCAAACAAGGGTAAAGTAACCGATCTTAAAATATAAACATAAAAAGGTTTACTTTAAAATAATTATTATAGCAAATATGTAAATAATATTAAAAAAGATGATCAAAATAGTTAAACTTCTCATCAATAAAAAAAATATTTAATTTTTAATTAAAATAATTTCATACACCTTTCTAGCATCACTTTTAGTTAATATAAAGTTTTTGAATAAGATTAAAGAAGATCATATAAGTTTACACAAAAGATAAAAAAATACTTAAAAAAAATTTATATGTTAAGGAACACTTTATAATTGTACATCCCCAAAATCATATAACAAATAATTTCAATGGATTTTAACAATAAAAATTACACGAAACTCGAAAACAAAATAAAAAGAAAGATTTATACATATACTTGATCCTAAAAGTTTTTTTTTTACTATTTTTTTTATTTCTAACTCTCAAACCTTTATTGTAACATTCAATTTTTCTACTAAATTTTATTTAAAATAAATCATGAAATTATTGAAATTTTTTTTGAATGAAATAAGGTTGTGTATGATATGATAATATTTATATTTTTGCTAAATTTTATGATTTTTTACGCATAATTTTATTAATTTTACTACTTTACAAAGTTTTTTTTAAATGACAATATAGGTTTAGTTGACATGTTTTCTAAGTATTGAAATAAATTTTTATTTTAGATTTAAAAATATATTTATTATATTCATATTAAAATTTATTTGCTTAAAATCAATTATTTATTTGCTGTGAAAAATTAAGGCTGACTAACAACTTTAAAATCATTTGGTTGTTGGAAAATTTTGTAAAACTTTAAGATTTACATAATTAAACAAAGTATTTGGAGTTTCAAATCAATTTTGATTATTTTGAAAATTTAGAATAATATAAAAATACAATTAACATTAATGTTAAAGGATTTTTGGTAGAAAATTATTAAGTTTGGCCTTGTTTAGTACATTAATTAGATGGTTACTATTTGATTAAAATCTCTCTAAAGATGATATCTAATTTGTACCTATTAAATGTAAACTATGAACAAGATATATGCACAATAAGCTTGAAAATAAAGTAAAAAAAAAAAATATACAAACCAAATGCTCATAAATAGCATTAACGAATGGAACGTCAATTTTATCTATTCAAAAAATTTTGGATCATCAACTACAGGACAAATTATTCTCATATCAAATAAACACTAATAGGATGGAGGATAACTCATCCAACTTGAGATAAGAAGGAGGATGAGATTATGAACTTAAATCAATCTTAATTCTTTGCCTAATTGATAAATATCATGAAGGAAACTTATGAAGAGATGGAAAAGTTTAGCTAAAGGGTTGAGGATGTGTGATATTTGTCAGGCATTTCTTAAAAATTAAAACACATGTCATGTTTCTCCTAAAAGTTAGAATGTTTGTCATATTTTTCCTAAAAAACAAGACATTTGCCATGTTTTTCTTAAAAATCAAGACACTTGTCATGCTTCCTATAAGACGAGGATACTTGATAGTCCTCCACCTAATCTTTCCTCCCTCCCACTTGGTTGATAATGTGTCCATATCCCAAATCTTTTTCCTTTCATCCTTTATTTTGTGTTCTCGCTCTTCTTCTTTCTTCCACCACCGAATCCATCTTTGGAAAACATTTTCTCCTCTAAGATTCCATCAACTTGGAGGGGTGAGAGAGGGAAAGAAATAGTCATACATAAGAGAGACCATCATATTTCTTTGATGGAGCTTGAAGAAAACCAACCTTAGACTTTCATGGAATATTTTAGAGGAGCTCAAGTCAAATCCTTTATTCTAATCTCTTCACTCTTCTTTGTCAAATTTATAAAATGTATATGGAAAATATGATTTTAAAGGAATAAATAGTTAAGAATGAAAAATGATTCATTGTCCTAAGAATCACTTGGGAAAAACTTTATTTTGTTCTTGATAATATTACAAGTTATGTTTTTATCAAATATGGTATTTGAAAATTTGATGAATCTGTTTAGTTGAATTTGTCAATGTGTAGTTTGAATTTTTGTTTCAAATTTTATCAAATATGGTATTTGAAAATTTGATGAATCTGTTTAGTTGAATTTGTCAATGTGTAGTTTGAATTTTTGTTTCAAATTTTATGTGGATATTTCTTCCTGTATGTTGTAGACTTCCTTGTAAATTTCATAGTTTAATTCATTTTGTACAATTTTTGATGATTTTCTCAACATGGTGTGTTTAGAATTGACATTGATGAGAAAAGTCTTAACTAACAAATTGAAAGACTCTCTAAATGTTAGGAAAACCAAATATTTTAAAAATATAGATGTTGATGGTTTATACTAAAAAAGTTCATGTTGTTTGATCATTATTTGAATGAGAAATAAAATTACTAAAATAGGATCCAAAATCAGTAGCTAAACTTAAAATAGTATTACACATCCTCGACTCAATGTACAAGAGTTCTTAGAATGCACCTTAGTCTCACCGCACCATTTGTCTTTAGATACACATTATCGGCTTAATGTGCTAATGTACTTAGATGCAAGATTTCTTATATCAAAATTTCAGCTTTCCTTAGCATTGATCGCCAACATCCTCAAATGAAAAACTTCTTACCCTTAGATTACCAATCTTCTTAGGTTCAAGATTTCTCAACCTCAAATCACTAGCCTCAACCATGATTTTGATATTTCACCTAATATTAACATATTTTATTTATATTAAATTCTCAAAATATTCAATGCATCACAATCTCATATCATTCATATCATGGAGGATCTTACATCTTTCTTATCTAGTGGTATAATATTTTTTTATCATCTTTTTGGTAAATATGTATTTAATATTTATTTAGTTAAAGATATTTATATTTTGTTTAGATAATGAGTAAAATAGGAAGAGAAGAAATAGGATGAAATTTTTTTTTAAAAAATGAAAAATAGAATAAAATAATAAGTTGTTTTTATAAATAAAAGTAGGAGGGAAAGAAAACGTAAAATAAAAAATAAAAAATTAATAATATATATTTTATTTTATATGAACTAAAAATTTAAATTTAATTTTTTATTATGTTATTTTTTTTATTTTTTTTAAAATAATTAATAATTTAAACATTAAAAAAATCAAGCTTCTCCCCCTTTGCACTTCAATTTAAAAAATTAATTTTTAAGTGTATCTTACATAAAATAGTTTCTTCTTCTCTATTTTTATATACATCTAAACATTGAACATTATTTTTATCTATTTCAATTTATTTTTTTTATTTTTTTATTTTTTATTTTTACTTAAATAAACAAACAATCATAATAAAATAAATTAGAATAATAAAAAATTGAAAATAAAAAATTAATATAGTGTTTTTATTTAACGGAAATTGAAAAGAAAAAAAATTTAAAGGTATGAACTCGTTAAAAAATTATCAAAAACTAAGAAAATTGAAAAGGTGAGATAATACTGGTATCTTTTTTTTTTTTAATTTTAATTATTTTATTATAAATAATTATTTATATAATATAATAAAATAAGAAAGAAATATTATTTAAAAATATTTTAGTAAAAAATACTTCTTCATTAAATTTAATTTTGATATAATTTATTAAAAAAAATATTTTTATCTGTTTAAACAAATTTTTTATCCTATTTATAAAGATAAAAATATCTCAAATCGTTATATACATATGTACTACTTAATTAATTTAAAACTTTATATAAATAACTTTTAGTTAAACTCATGAAAGAGTATGTTAAAAGCTTTTTAAAAAAAATTATATATATTAATTTATTTTAATATATTATATTTATTTTAATATAATAAATAGTTTTTATAAAACTTTTAAAAAAATTAGTTTTTTTTAATATTATATATATATATACTTTAAATATATGTTCTGAATTTAATATATTATAAATTTATAGGTTGGATAGATTTTATAACAAATTAAATTTTATTTATAATAAATATGATAATTTTTTTATCTATTTATCTATTTTTATTCTATTTTTTATTTTTTTATTTTACTCTTTATTTTTAACTTTCTTTCCAACAAGGTAGTAGCTCTTGGATTCTTGACCTTATGACAAACCCTCATATAGTTTGTTCCCTAAACTTTTTCATTGTAATACCAATGATTATTTTGTTACATGCATGTCTCAACTATGTCCATTATAAACACTATACACTTAAATATATATATATATATATATATATATATATATATATATATAATTAGACTAAATTTTCTAACTTCGTAAATTCAATCGCGAATTAAAACCAATTTAGTGATTGATGTTATTTTGTTACATGCATGTATAACTAAGTCCATTATAAACATCACACATAACGATGACAAATTCACAAGAATAAATGTTATTATAAAATGAACAGAGGTCTCGTTATAGTAAATCATAAGGATAAGTATATAAATCATAACAAGAAATTGTAAAGTTTTAGATAAAAAGGTACTAATATAAAATTACGCAGAAGAACACTAGCTTTAATATTCATACAAGATGATAATAGAAATTTCACATAAAAATATATTAATAAAAGGATAACGTAGCAAATTTAGCAATGCAATCAATTTATCGACTTTTTAAATATTGATAATATATAGTGATTTTAAATTATTAATTTTGATATATTATATAAATGAAGATTATATGTGATGATAATTTATTTTTCTAATTTTATCATCAATTTTAATAATTTTATAACTTCAATTTTTATTTTATATATATATATGCATGAGACAAGCCAGCTGGTGGGTTCTATGTTTTCCACACCATGTATGATTCGTTCTTCTTCTCTTCCACGTGCACAACTTCCTTGCAACTGATATACAAGAGATCCACCTCATGGCTTTCTCTCTAATACAAAAATCACATAACTTCTGAATGCATATCTCTTCTTTTTTGGCGTTAAAATTTCATTGTCATCCATTCTTTATGGTGAATGCTAATGGGATAGTACCAAGATCATTTATCAAGTGATTTACCCAGAAGTTACGATAACTCAATTTCAACCATCATTCTCTATTTTATATCGATCTTCATTTAATTTTAGAATTTTTTTGATCTTAGAATTAAAATTTATTTATTATTTAAAAATTATATTAAATTATATTTAACTTTAATTTGTATTAATCTTCATTTAATTTAAAAATAAAAATTTATTTATTATTTTAAAATTTTAAAATTATATTTAAATTTAATTTATATAGTTGTTGATCTTAATTAAATTAATTAAAAATAATTTATAATAGTAATATTAAATAAAAAAATTATTTGAATTAATATAAAATAATATACTGATAAATAGTATAATAAAATTTTAAATTTAATTTATAATTTTTACTGATAGACGAGATAATTTTAGATGTAAAATTTTATGTACTTAAAAATAAATATTTGTAAATTAGATCCACAAAATTTTGTAAATATTATAAATGTGTACAATTTTATATAAATTTTAAAAATTATGATTATTAAATTTAGAATTGTTAAAAAAATTTAAAATAAAAATTATTTGATAATTCTAATATTTTTAAATTATATAAATATATTTTATATAATAAATATAATAAAGTATTTAATTAAAAAGTTTGATTAAAAAATAAAATATTTTCTATTTTATAAAAATATTTAAAATCTATTATTCTATAAAAATATATTTTTTTCAATCTTTTCATAATATTTTTAAAAACGTGTTTAACATTTAAGTAATCTATTTTATTTATGAAAAAATATATTTAAATTTTGATATGCAGAGATCAAAATATAAAAAAGTTAAAATAATTTTATATTAATATTTATAAAAAATTATATATTAAATTGTCAAGTATCCTTTAAATGGTCTATGATAATTTAATTTTTAATTTTTAAACAATTTTTTATAAATTTTAAAAAATAGTAATTTGATTCTAAATTTTTAAAAAATATTTTATATATACTTTGGCTTAGATTTTAAGAAGTTACTTATATAAATTGTTAAAGGATAACAAAATTTAAAATATTAATTAAGATTTGTTGATTTAAATATAATAAAATGATAATTGCATGTTAAATTTTTTTTGAAAGAATATTTAATTAAATTATAAGGAGATATTGAGTTGAATTATGAGATGATTAAAAGAGAATTATGAGATTTTGAATTTTGAAAAAAATGTGAGAGTTTCAAGTGAAGTAGAAATAAGAAACAGAATGATTAATTAGTATGTATAATGTACATAACAAAATTTGTTTTGTAAATTGTTAGTGGCGATAATTTGCAAGCTATTATATAAAAGAAAAATAAAAAATTTATGAATCAATTCATGGTGAGACTAGATCATGTTTCATGATAATAGAAACTTCCAAACTTAGATAATACATAGATTAGATTTGATTCTCCTAAAAATTCATAATTACTTCTTGTGATCAAGATTGGACTTAGTCATCTTGACAAAATCTCAGACAAATATTAGCAGTCAATTTTTTTTATTATTTTAAAAAATATGACATGATGATGATATTAATGTTGTTGTGAAAATTTGATGTAAGTATATTATTTTGATAAAATGATGATAATTTAAGTTTAGATACATTATATATATCATAGGAATGACCAACTTCAGATCAATAAAATTTGATATAATATAAAATATATCAATTATCAACCTAATTTCAAATTTGTTATTATAAAAATTTATAAAAAAAAATATTCTAATAAAAATTTATAAAAAAAATATACAACGAACAATTTTTATATTATATTATGATTACAATTATTATAAAATTGATTAATTTTTTCTACGCTAAAAATAATATACTATTTCTACCTAAACTTTACTTGAATGGAACATTGCACTTCACATCTGCTATATCTACTATATATATGATTCATTCACTTAATAAACTTGCAACATAAATGGAATTCTCCCTAATGTTGATACGAACGTGGATAAAGAAAACATAGAAGAAGTCTCACACCTACAAATACATATAATTACAACGTGAGTTCTACATGTGATTGAAGAGGAGTTAAAAGAAGGTGGAAGTTAACAATTATTAATTTTTTTAAAATAACTTATCATATATATATATATATATATATATATATATATATATATATATATATATATATATATATTTTGTTACCTAACTATAACGTGGTACTAGATTTTTAAGTAGGTTGAAAATTATGTAAATAATCCTATATAATATATATTGTATATGCTTGCTTTTGACATAATTATCTTACAGTACGATCTTTATAATTTTTTTTATAAAATGTCGTGAATAGTTAATTAGTAATAATTGATTAAAAAATTATGTAATGCGATTTAAAAGGCTATTAAAATATAAATATAAATTTTATTATTAATAATAAAAACATTTTCTATTTTTTTAGTTTGTTTTATCTAAATTTAAAAATCTATATAATTAACAGTATGCTAATTATAAAATAAATTAAAATTAATTTATATAATTGAGAAGAAAATATATTATTACGTTATAAGATAAATTTAAAAAATTTATACAAATTTAAAAAAGAAGAAGCATTAGATATTTTTTATTTTTATAGTCAATTTTTTAAAAAGTTAAAATATTTATCACATAAATTAATCACTCTTTTAAAAAATGTTAGCGTTCATAATTCCAATTATTATATATACTTTTCAAGACTATAAAAAACTATTTTTTTTAGATTGGAGATATTTTTATTAGAAGCATTCCGGCTTAAATCAAATAGAACTAAAGATAATCTACTTAAATTAAATATCATTATTTTGAACTATAAAATTTTTTTTGAGGTTTTGATATAATTATATATTCATGATTTAAATTTAAAATTTATGATTAAATTCAATCAACTTCTATTAATTGATTAAGATAGTTAAAAAAAACTATTTTCAATTCTATTATATTTACCGGAAAAATTTAGCGAAAAAAGTTTGATGTAAACCATTAAACAAGTTGGTTGTGGTCGGTGAATTTTGAAATCAGTAAATTATAAATATCACGAATGCCAGGCAATATAACATATTTTATTATAATATATGAAATATATATATATATATATATATATATATATATTTAAAGGTAAATTTTAATATTAGCTTTTCGTCTTTCATGTTATATATACACTCTCACATTTAAATAATTAGTTAGAAAATCAAAATTGAAATAAGAACCACTTGCCTTGCACGGATCTTTTTTAAAATGTCGCAGACTTTATCTTCCCATTCCCTCCTTGTTCAACTACCCAACAATGACATTGACCTTTCAGTGTCAGAATTTATAATTAACATTTTATGTAATTAAAATAAAATTAATTATATAAAAATAGAATTAAAAAAATTATAAAAACAGAAATAATTTTTTTTCAGTGACAATGTTAGAGACTAAATCAAAGGTTTACTTAAAAACAAAATAGAAGTGAGTAATAAAAATGATGATAGAAAAAAAAATACTCCCTCCATTTTTTATCTATTAAAAAAAAACATAAATGTTAAGAAATATAATTAATATTGTTAATTTAAAAAAATTATTATTTATAATATAAACTTTTTTTATTTTTTTAAAAATTATTACCGTTGATAAATACAAAGATATATATATAAAAAAGTAATTAATATTTTTTTAAAAATTAAAATGGACAGATAAATAATTAAAAATTTTACTTTCTTTCTACATAGATAAAAAGAAATAATAAATATGATAAAGATTATAATAGAATAGAAGATGGTAGATGGATATAGTATTTTTGAGATTTCCACCAATATAGTTGGAGCAATAAATATGCTATTATTAAGGATAGTTCACAACAATTTCTCCCTATAAATGCAGATCCATATCCATTACTTTACCTCTCATCTGAAAATATGGAGATGAGGTATGCAGAGAGAAAGCCACATGCTGTATTAACTCCATATCCAGTTCAAGGCCACATAAACCCAATGTTCAAACTAGCAAAGTTGCTTCACCTAAGAGGCTTTCACATAACCTTTGTCCACACAGAATACAACCACAAACGGTTGCTGAAATCAAGGGGTCCTAATGCCCTTGATGGCCTCAAAGACTTTAAATTTGAAACAATCCCAGATAGTCTTCCCCCAATAGATGGTGATGCTGATGTCACTCAAGACATTGTGTCTCTTTGCAAATCAGTTAGAGAAAACATACTTCAACCCTTTTGTGACCTTCTTGCTAGACTCAACCATTCTGCTATTAATGGTCTTATACCCCCAGTTACTTGCTTTGTTTCTGATTTTCTCATGAGTGTTACCATACAAGCTGCTCAACAACTTGCACTCCCTATAGTTCTCCTTTGCCCAGCTAGTGGATGTTCATTTTTGTCTGTCTTGCATTATCAAACTCTGCTTGATAAAGGCCTCATACCACTCAAAGGTATTAATTTGAGCTCTTTCTTTGTTGAAAGTGATTTTTTTTTTCTGATGTGACTTATAATAGATATAGTCTTTTAAGAAAATGACATTGTTATTTTTTTTAATTACCTTCTATTGTTTATTTATATATTTTTGTTTTGATAATATATGAATTAGTTTATGTTATTAATGAATTTAACATACTTAGCTGTAAATTAATAATATTTATTTTTGTTAAAATAATAAATTGAAATGATTTAGGATCTTGTTTTGTAAATATTAAACGTCAAATGAAATAGTAGCATGTTTTGGATATATTTTTATTAAAAATAATAAATTAAAATGGTTTAGGATCTTGTTTTATAAATATTAAGTACCGCATGAAATAGTTACATGTGTTGAATATATTTTTTATTTTAATAAATAATTTGTTAAGTTTTAATTTTTTGTTCAATTCAAAATAAAATTAATTTTTGATATATGTAGAAATTAAATTAACAAAATTACACATAAACACTTAATTGAAATTTCATAATATATAACAATTAAATTAAAATTACATCACACATATTAGGATTAAAATATATTTGAATAAAAAAAATATAATTATCATACTTGTAATGTTAGTAGTCTATCATATTCGTTAATCACATCTCTAAGAAATTAAAGGCCATTATAACAATTCTTTACATAAAAAATTATTTTAAAAAAATTGTATATATTAAATTAAAAATATTGTCTATAAGAACCAAATTAGGATTAAAATTATATGACACATATAAGTCCTAAAATTATATTTTAACCCGTGCAATTCTTGAAATTTTTATTAGTTGTACCTAAGGGACATGTAGACTAATGAAAAAATTGCTCATATGTGTGTATTTGTATGCATGTTATGATGTATGAAGCTCATAGCTATTGGGTATTGTAATTATGATTGCAGATGAGAGTTATCTAACAAATGGGTATTTGGACACTAAAGTGGACTGGATTCCAGGTATGAAGAACTTCCGACTGAAGGATCTCCCTGACTTTATAAGGACAACAGATGCAAATAACATTATGGTACAATTTTTGGTTGAAATGTCAGAAAAAACTCACAAAGCCTCTGCTGTTGTTTTTAATACTATTGAAGAACTTGAGAGTGATGTCTTAAATGCTCTCTCCTCCATGTTTCCTTCACTTTACCCCATTGGCCCTTTTCCTTCATTTTTAAATCAAAGTTCACAAAACCACTTGGCATGTTTAGGTTCCAATCTTTGGAAGGAAGATACTGAGTGTCTTGAATGGCTTGAATCCAAGGAACCTAGGACTGTTGTTTATGTAAATTTTGGCAGCATCACAGTTATGTCTCCTGAGCAACTCTTGGACTTTGCTTGGGGTTTGGCTAACACCAAGAGACCCTTTTTGTGGATCATTAGGCCTGACCTTGTGATTGGAGGTTCAGTGATTTTGTCATCAGAGTTTGTCAATGAAACTTCAGATAGAGGCCTAATAGCAAGCTGGTGTCCACAAGAGCAAGTGCTGAACCACCCTTCAATTGGTGGATTCTTGACTCATTGTGGATGGAATTCAACTATTGAAAGCATTTGTGCAGGTGTGCCAATGTTGTGTTGGCCATTTTTTGCTGATCAACCAACAAACTGTAGATGTATTTGCAATGAATGGGGCATTGGGATTGAAATTGACAACAATGTGAAGAGAGAAGAGGTGGAGAAACTGGTCAATGAATTGATGGTGGGAGAGAAAGGAAAAGAGATGAGGCAAAAGGTCTTGGAGTTGAAGAATAAGGCAGAGGAGGAGACTAGACCCGGTGGTCGTTCATACATGAACTTGGACAGAGTGATCAATGAGGTGTTGCTTAAACATAATTAGATTGAAGTGTGTGGTACAGGCTGCTGAGCTGTGTATTTGAGGTTGATGTGTGGTGTGGTTGAATATTATAGTCATATCAAGCTAAGGCCTTGCATGACTCTGTGTTAACATGGGATGGCAATTTTTTTTTTGTTATAATAGCTACGAAATTTAAATTCAGAACATTTTCCTTGATGATGATATATATATATATATTAGCAGAAAATTATTAACGGTATCTAAATTATAAAGTTTGTAGTTACTCATTGAATGACAGAAAATTAGGAAATGTAATTGGAGTAATTATTTAAAAACGAAAATCTTTATTATTTGTTACGTATATTTCCCATTGTTCCCGGCACCAAATATTCCCTTTGTGGTATCATATCACCACACTAAATCTTGAATTTATATTATACATACAACAGACCTTCTAATTTATATGTAAAAGGAGAGAATTATGATATATATATATATATATATATATATTTTAAAATTAATTGTTATTATTTTAAATTTAAATAATTTTTTATTATTAAAATTAATTATTATATTAAAAATATAATTTAAAATTTTTTTATTATCAATTTTAACTCTGATTATTTATTTAAATGTAAACAAATTTTAAACATCCATCTAATTATCAATTTAAAATATTCATTTAATTTTTATTTAAATTTTAAAATTTAAATAAAAATTTTAAATAATATTTAATTATATTTAAAATTATATAATTAAATTTTTTAAAAATCTTAAATAAATAAAATTATTTTTTTAATTTATATTTTTTTGGACATTTAAATTTCAAGATCATGTAATAAATTTATAAAATTTTAAAGATAACTTTGTCACACGTTTCAGTTTATAAAATAAAGTGTTAAATTTTAATATTTATATAAATTTATTTAATTTAACTGTTAAATAATATTATAATATTTTTATGATATATATATATATTAAATTTTAAAAATTTAAAAATTTATATGTATATTATTCAATTATTAATATTTATATATATTTAAATAATACATGAATCGGTAAAATAAAATTATAAGATAAAATATTTATTAATTTTTATTTTATATATATAATTTATTTTAAAAAATAAATTAATAATTAAATTAATAAATTTTATATTTTATATAAAATTATTAAATTAATATAAATATTAAAATTTAAAATTTAATATCAACGTATCAAAATATATATATATATTTTCGAAAGATACTTTTCATAAATTATACAAATAAATGATTTTAAAATGATAAAGGTTGTTGATATGAGAATGGCCACTATGGAGAAATAATGACTCTGGCCAAATTGATGCACAGACACAATATAAATTGCTGTCAAATTGAGAGGCGAATACCATCAAATATCACTAGAATTGATGAAGTGTGGAGGATAGCGTTTAAAGTAGTTTTAGATCATTTCTTCAGTTTGAACTTTATGATAAAAATACGATACAACAGTTTAAATATTACGTATTCACGTAGATGTGATCCCAATTGAAAGTAATCAGATAATCTCACGGAATAATATATACAGCATTTGTTCTAACCAATGAAAAATATTATTCTATTTATTTTAATTTTCTGACACGTTTAATTGTCATAAATTGTTTAAAATATTATAACGATTAAAACTATTATAAAATTTAAATGAATGAAATGTATGTAAATATTTAATACTTTTGATAGAATAAACTTTAGAATCCATAAAAAAATGGGAGAAATCTGACAAAATCAAAAAGAATTAAATTGATAATAAATTAATTTTTTGTGATAATTATTTTTTACAGTTGTATAAATTAATAACAATATATTAAATTAACAAAATTTATATTTAATTTTAATAATTATTCTATTTAAATTGTAACTAAAATATTTTCAACAGGTAATTTTTATAAAGATAAATTTATTAAAAAAATTTAGATATTTATTTTAATATATTATATTTATATAATATTTATTTTATATTTTATTTCTATAATATTAATATATATATATATATATATTAAGTTTATTTAATAATCTTTTTATATGTGCAAATTTTTTTAATTATTTATTTATAAAAATTTTATATTTATTTATTAATTTTTTAAAATATAAACTTTTAAATAGATTTATAGATTTTATCAATTTTAAATTAAATCAGATTTTAACAGAAAAAAAATTTAACAAATAAAAAGTTTAGACTCGTACTTAAATTTTAAAATATATAAATAAATTAAATTTAAATATTTAAAATCTAATTAATTCAACCTATTTTAATTTTTAATTATAAATACAAGTTAATATGTTGACAAAATTTGATATTCAATACCCGGAATCAATGAGGAAATTCAGGACTATGATGGTGACTTAGTTTAAAATTAGAAAATCAATACTTAATTTATAGATTGCCAAGTGCAGAAGCTAGGCCTTGATAGTAAGCACTGCACACCATTTCTTGAAAGATTTTCTATCATCATTAATATTTTTATTATTATTATCATCCATTATTATTATTATTATCATCCATTATTATTATTATTATATTATTGTAATTTTAATTAATTTTTAATTTATATTTAATCTTAAAATTTTAATTATGAATCAATAAGCTTTATGTTATAATTTTGATATTTTTTCCTTAATTTAATTTTCAATTTAAAATTTTATTTCTTTAATTCTTAGTAACATAATATAATATTAATTATTATTAATAAAAACATTTATTATTTTTAAATTTTAAACTTTATTTAATTTTAGAAATATCTATGCAATGCGTAGAAAAGATAGTAATTATTATTATAATATAGACAAAATGAAAGATTATATGGCCATTCACCGAAGTTGGGCTTCCCCTGTCCACCATTATAGTCAGTACAGCTGAGCACACACTAATCAAGAATGGATTACTTTATTTGTATATTTCTATTTATATAAAAAGCTATCACTATTTGACAGTAAATAAATGACCGAGAGAATTCAAACAAAATGAGGAAGACAAAATTTGTTTTAATCTAATATATTCACTTATTTTATGTTTAATTTTAATTTTAACTTTTATTATTTTTTTATAATTTTGATCACTAAATCTTTAAAAGTTGTTGATTTTGATCTTTGTTGTTAATTTTTTTTATATTTTTAACTTTTAAAAGTGTCAGTGTATACAATTTAATTTCTAAATGTATTATCGACTCACGTTTTGTTTGTTTATAAAAATATCAGTTTATATAATTTAATTTTTAAATATGTTAATTTTATTTATATTTTTATGAGAAAAATCAAAATATAATCAAGTTAACCTAGATAGATATCAAATCATATGTATCAATATTTTTGTAAGAAAAAGGTATGCCAGATGTAACCATCGGAGGCTAAACTGCATATTTACTTAAATATTTTTATTATTATAATTTAAATGTTTAATGGTAAGAAGTAAATTCAATAATATTTAAAAAATAAAAAACAAAAACCATAGAAAAAAATAAGGACTAAAACCAAAATCAAGTCTAAAATAAAAAATTAAAATTTTGTTAAACCTATAACATATAAAAATGATATCAAAAGGACACGAATTATAATATTCATACAAAAGAACATAAGAACAGAAACTCTCCCGTGAATATTGGCCCGACATGTTTCCATTAGTATTCATGGAAACCAAGAAAAAAAGAAAAGAAAACCTGAGACATGGTGGAGGAATAATAAAAATGAGTGTGATAGGAATTTCAAAAGTGCATTGCTTAATAATGAAAAAAAATCCTCATTATTTTTTTTAAAAATTCTATTAGTAATTAAATAAAAAATATAAATAAATGAAAGATAATTCTGTTTTGTTTGGATGAAAGAAAATAGAAGAAAAAAAAATAAAAAAAATATGGGTATGGAAAAGTTTTCATAGTTTATTTGCTTAAGAAAACACAAGGAAAAGAATAAATTTTTGTAGATTCTGCCAGATTTTTTTTTTTCTGATTTGTGAGAAAAGAGAGAAGAAACTTGCATTCTTTATTTTTTTTAATTTTAAATTATTAAAATTATTATATATTTATAAAAATAAAAAATATATTAATATATTAATAAAAAAATATAATAAAAAAATAATTTTTTTTAAATTAAATTTTATACTACTAATATATTTTTTTTTTCTTTTTTATTCATCCAAACAATGAAAATCTTTCTCTTTCCTCCTATTTCAACATATCCAAACAACTCATTTTTTTTTATTTCAATATATTCAAACAACTTATTTTTCTTTTTTTTTTATTTTCACTCTCTTTAGTTTCTTTCTTTTTTTTCCATCTTAATTTCTCAAACAAAGCATAAAAGAATCATTGTTTATTAATAATAAATTGCATTTATTAATACAACCTCTGTGTTAATTATGACCCTGGTTAATAATTGAGAGTACTATGCATATATTTCTCTCTTTAAAGCAGACTCATTTGTTGTCTTTCAACCTCATCTCACACACTTAACAAACATTGAATATCAGAGATGAGTTACTCTATAGAGGGAAAGCCACATGTTGTGTTGACTCCATTTCCATTACAAGGTCATATCAATCCAATGTTCAAATTTGCAAAGCTACTTCACCTTAAAGGCTTTCACATAACCTTTGCCACACTGAACACAACCACAAACGCTTACTTGAATCAAGGGGTCCCAATGCCCTTGATGGCCTAAAAGACTTCAACTTTGAGACCATCCCAGATGATTTTTCCACCATGAATGGTAATGATAATGTTACACAACATGTTATATCTCTTTGTGAATCAATCAGAGAGAACTTCCCCCAACAATTTCGCCAACTTCTTGCTAGACTCAACCATTCTGCCACTGTTGGTCTTATACCTCCAGTCACTTGCTTGGTTTCTGAGTGTTCCATGACATTTACTGTACAAGTTGCTGAAGAACTTGCACTCCCTATTGTTCTCTTTCATCCAGCCAGTGCAACTTCATTATTGTCTGGTTTGCATTTTAGTACTTTGTTAGATAAAGGTCTCATAACACTCAAAGGTATCAACTTATGCTCTTTCTTTCTCCATTGATTATAATAAGTACTTGTACATAAGCAATTTTAGCATGAGGCATGAGTATATAATATATCCATTAGGTACGTTCAATGTTGAAGTTAAGAAAAGGAAGAAGAAAAGATTGGAAAAAAATGTGTATTATTATTGTTGATTGATTTATTTTTCTCTGTTTTGACAAGTTAACCATACCAAATAAGAAAATAGGGAAATTGATCCTAGAAAATAATTTAAGATACTTTGAAAAAGGAAAATCAAGGACAAATCAAGAAATAATAAGGAAACCAAGGAAATAGAAAAACAAATTCTAGAAAATAATCTAAGATATTGTAACATTCAATAAAAAAAATTAGTAAGCATTTGAATAACAATTAGATAAAAAGACAGTAAAGCCTTGTTGTAGTGATTCTAATGTTATCTTGAATGTTTGATTTGGTTGTGCCTGATGAACATGTGCTATTGACTTCTGTAATTATGAATGCAGATGATGAGAGTAACCTGACAAACAATTATTTGGACACTAAAGTAGACCGGATCCCAGGTTTGAAAAACTTTAGACTGAGGGACCTACCTGGCTTTACAAGGAAAACAGATCCAAATGACTTTATGGTAAAATTTCTCATTGAAGTGAGGGATAAAATTCACAGAAGCTCTGCTGTTGTTTTTAATACTTTTGGTGAACTAGAGGGTGATTTAATGAGTGCTCTCTCTTCTATGTTCCCTCCTCTTTACTCAATTGGACCTTTCCCTTCATTTTTGAATCAAAGTTCACAAAACCACTTGGCATGTTTCGGTTCCAATCTTTGGAAGGAAGATACTGAGTGTCTTGAATGGCTTGAATCCAAGGAACCTAGGACTGTTGTTTATGTAAATTTTGGCAGCTTGACTGTTATGTCTCCTGAGCAACTCTTGGAGTTTGCTTGGGGTTTGGCTAACACCAAGAGACCCTTTTTGTGGATCATTAGGCCTAACCTTGTGATTGGTGGCTCAGTGACTTTGTCATCAGAGTTTGTCAATGAAACTTCAGATAGAGGCCTAATAGCAAGCTGGTGTCCACAAGAAGAAGTGCTGAACCACCCTTCAATTGGTGGATTCTTGACTCATTGTGGATGGAATTCAACTATTGAAAGCATTTGTTCAGGTGTGCCAATGTTGTGTTGGCCAATTGCTGCTGATCAACCAACAAATTGTAGATATATTTGCAATGAATGGGACATTGGAATTGAAATTGATGCCAATGTGAAGAGACAAGAAGTGGAGAAGCTGGTCAATGAATTGATGGTGGGAGAGAAAGGAAAGAAGATGAGGAAAAAGGTGTTGGAGTTGAAGAAAAAGGCAGAAGAGGACACTAGACCCGGTGGTAATTCATACATGAACTTGGACAAAGTAATTAGTGATCTTTTGCTTAAACAAAATTAGATTTAAGAGCTTTTCTTTTCTGCAATGTGATAACTCGTTGATCTTCTGCTCTGCTCATGAAATTGTTGCATTATGAAGCAAAAATGATGCAAAGGCTTTGAACTTGGAAGTACTTGTTATTATATTTAAAAGCGTAAGCAATATCAATAACATTGCGTTTCAACTTTCAATATTGAAGTTAAGTAGTTAAGACAGAAGACAGATCTTAACTGATGTAAATTTTCAACAGCAAGTATTGGAATTGATTTGATCTTTATTCCCATAAAACATTACGTTGCACAAAATTTCGATATTCTTATGGTACTAACTTAGTTGCGGTCAATAATTTGAAGAGAAATGTTAGTGATGCATATTTTAAGTATATTTTTTCTATAAAATTTATACAATTTTATGATTGGTTAATATTTTAAAAAGTTAGTATAATATGATTAATTTTACGTAAATGAATCGGAATGCGAAAGTGATAATGAAATGTTTTGAAAATTACTATCATTCAATACAAATTGTGACTTGCAGGACATAATATTAAAAGGAATATAACTCTTAATACGAAGAATAGAAGAACTAACATAATCAAGGTAATTTTTTATCTAAAAATTAAGGAAATCAATTCATAGATAAAAATTTTTAAAAAAATAATATTATTATTTATCAAAATTTATCTATATTGAATGCTTAAACTAAATTATATAGAAAATTTAATTTTCCTAAATTGAAAGAAAATTTATTAATAAAAATAAATATCAGATTCTAAAAAAATCCTAATTAAATTGCAAATCAATCTAAAATTTTAATTTGATTTACAAATAATTAAAATAAATTTTTCGTAAATTAATATCAAATTCTAAGATAATCTAAAGCAAATCAATTACAAATTTTAAATAAATTTATATTTAATAAATTCAAATATTTGATTATGATAACTTTTTATATTGTATTCTCATCGTGAATCTTCAGTTGTTTGAACTTTTACAAGTAATATTGGAACTTTGTTTGTCACTTATTGAATTTGGACCAAAATTGTATATAACGAGTATTTAATTAAGCTTAAATCTCCGTCACAATATTTGTCTCATAAATTTATCAATTTTTAACAATTTTGCTTGTTAAAAAATTGATCGGTCACAGGAAATATGTTGAAAGTTGTGTTAGTAAATTTATTGAAAATATTTCTCTTTTAAATTTTAAAAAAAATCCCTTCTTCTTATTTTTAAAAAAAATACATAAAATAATAAAACAATAAACATACAAAAACAAATATTATTATTATATTCAGCGATAAAAATAGGTTAAATAATGCTAATATGATTTATTTTAAAATTTTTAAGTTTAAATTTAGATTCATTATTTATTATTATATTATTTGTTAAGGTGTTTGATTTATTTAAAAAAAATCTATAATATAAAAATATCATAAGTAGATCTAAAAATTTATATATATAAATAATTAAAAAAATTTATAAACAAACTTAAAATTTAAAAATATAAAAAAATATTTTAAATATTATATAAATTTAATATATTATAATAATTATATAATTATAATAAATTTATATATCAAAATAAATTTAATAGAGATTTTTTTATAAATATAAATTTTATTTATTTATTTAAAAAAACTTTTAAACAAATTTAAATTTATTTATTTAATAAATAAATTTGATTAAACTAAATTTTAAACTTACAAATAGATTATCTATTTATTTAATGAATAAATTAGATTAGATTAAATTTTAAACGGATCCGATCCTTTGCAATTGAAATTTTATAAAATATTGAGTTTAATTAACTAATTGTAATTGTTATTAATATTAAACGGTTTAAATTTAAATTATATTTTTATTAATGAACATACATCATTTAATTTTTAGTCAATAATTATAATTTGTTAAACTATATAATGCACCAAATTTAAGTAGCAAATTGTATAAGAAGATCCCTTCTTAACTTTAAACATGCTAAGTGTCTTTCCATTTTTAATTATCATGGAGAAAATGTGCCAATTTTTCTAGTGAAAATTTTAGGGATGTTTCTAAATTTTAAGATTTTAAAAACGTTTCATTAATTGTTAATTTTTTAAAATAATAATAAAAAATAAAAAGAAAAATAAATGAAACAACTTTTTTTAAAAATTAATTAATAAAAATATTTTTAAAATATAAAAATTAAAATAGTTGATTTATACAATTTTAAGACTTAATTTAAGAATTTACTTAATTTATTTTTATAAAGTTTGTTTGATATCTAAATAGTTTAATAAAGAGGGAAAAATAAAAAAAATTAAATTAAAATTTAATTTAAACATCTGTACCCATAGTAATAATTTGGGTTTGGTGCATCTTGGTTTAAAAAGGAGTCCTAACTTACTTATGATATTGTAAATTGATCATTCACTTAAAAAAACTCATACATTAGTCCTTCACTTAATGTTTCCGTCTTGCAAATACATGATGATAGTTAGAGTTGGCACATTAAGTGTCACATGAACTATAAAACTATGTCATTTTGAACTTCTTTTCTTCCATTTCCGGAGATGACATTTTGTCCACACCATTTTTTCCGGCCACCTTTTCAATTACTTAACAAGAAAGTAAATAATCTTTTTATCATCTCTCTACATACCAAACACACCCACAATCATCTCTTCCTTCTCCATCACTACCAATCTCAAATTTTCTATCATGTCTTTAGTCACCTTCCAATCAACCATCACCTTCTCCTCTGCCAATATTTTCTCCAACTCTACTATCTACATCTCTTTTCGCACTAGAATCTAGATTAAGATTTTTCAAAAAGATCAAACTTTTGAATGAATTGAAGAATTTCATTATATGAAACAAGATTAAATAACATGCAAAATTTGAAGAAAAATAAAAAAAGAAGGTTAGTTAGAATGGATGAAAGGAACATGTCTTGTTCTAATTCTAATGATAAAGGTTGAAAGAGATGAAGATGAATTGGGTGGGGGGCAGAATTTGAGAACATCACACGAATATCTGTTCCCGTTGTTGCATCGTCTCACACCAAAAACAAAGAAATGAGTAAGGGAAAAAGCATTCTCGCGGAGGTTTTATACTTATATTGTTGTAAGAGAAGAAGTATTTTTGCGGAAGTTTTGTGCTTGTATTGTTATGCATAGAGAAAAATGTGTAAATGATGGAGTTGGAGGGGGAAGGTGGTTGATTAGGTGATGGCTAAGAGTATGGTAAAGAATTTGAGGTTGGTAGTGATGAAGGAGAGAGATGTGAGAGTAGAATGTGAGTTTGCTAGGTGGAGAAAGAATAAAGGAATTATTGCTTGCTTATTGAGTGGTCGAAAAAATAGTGTCTAAACACTGTCATTGCCACAGATGGAAAAGAAAAGAACGAGATTTAAAACAACATTGTTTTACATTTTATGTGGCACTTAACATGCCAAATCTAACTGTTGTTACGTCAAATTTGATGGAGGGACTAATTTAAAAGATGAAACATTAAACCAAGAATTAACTAATGAGTTTTTTTAATTCAGGACCAATATGCAAGGTCATAAACAAGTTGGGAACTAATTTACTCTTCTATTCACTCAAAAAGGATGGCAGCTTCAATTTGTGCACATAAAAAGGATGGAGAAAGAATAAAGGAATTATTGCTTGCTTATTGAGTGGTCGAAAAAATAGTGTCTAAACACTGTCATTGCCACAGATGGAAAAGAAAAGAACGAGATTTAAAACAACATTGTTTTACATTTTATGTGGCACTTAACATGCCAAATCTAACTGTTGTTACGTCAAATTTGATGGAGGGACTAATTTAAAAGATGAAACATTAAACCAAGAATTAACTAATGAGTTTTTTTAATTCAGGACCAATATGCAAGGTCATAAACAAGTTGGGAACTAATTTACTCTTCTATTCACTCAAAAAGGATGGCAGCTTCAATTTGTGCACAAAAGTGATCCATATTTTTTCTCCGTAAATAAGTTAATAATTTTATATATTTAGACGATATTTAATTTTTGAAAATAAAATTTTTTATTTTTATTTTTAAAATATTATTGTGTGCTTATATTAATTTTTGTTTTCAATGTTTTATACCAAAACTATAAAAACAAAAAAATAATTTTTTATTTTTACTATTTTTAATATTAAATTTTAAAAATAAAATGAATATAATATTTTTATAAAAAAAAACATTTTCACATTGCAACCACCATTTTAGTTTTGAAGCAAAATACAACTAGGTGCAATTCCTTTGAAAATCTATTTACGCAAGAGTGTTTGCCATTTGGTTTGGATTAACTTTTAGGTAAAAAAAAATTATTCAATTTATTTATAAAAGTAAATTTTAATTTAATTTAAATTAGCTTTATTATAATTTAAATTGAACCTAATCTAATTTAATGTAAAGTATTTCAGATTAAGTTAGATGATTCAATTTTTATATTTATATTTTTAAATGCATAAATACTGTTAAAAAAATATACAGTAATTATAATAAAGATTAATTCAAATAATTATCTCATTTAAGTTATAAATATTATTGACTTAAAATTTTTTAAAATATCAAAATAAAATTAACACACATTCTAATAAAATATATTTAATTAATGGATAGTTGGTTCAACTGGTGTATGCTTAATTCTTCATAAGTAAGATTTTAGATTCAAAATTTGTTGATAAAAAAATTCTGCACTAAAAGGTTCATAATATGAATATTTTTGCTTCCAACATGACAACTTCTAATAAAAATACTTATAATTTAAAACAAATCTTAATAAAACATACCTGCAATAATAAAATTATAAAAAATAAATAAATTGATATAGTAATTTCATATTATGAGTTTGTATGATAATTTCATAAGTAAAATTATATATATTTATATAATTTAAATTTATATTGGGTTGGGTTTATTTTAAAATTAGATCTAAATTAATCTAATAAAAAATATTTTTATTTATTTTCAGTTTAAATTTTACTTTAATTTTGATGATTTATATTAAATTTAATTGATTAATAAACATCTTTAATTAATGGCAATTAATTTATACTTTCCAAGTATATAGCTTCACAACTACTCTTCCAAAAAAATATAAATATTAAGAAATATAATAAATATTTTTAAATTTTTTAAAAAATATTTATTTTTTTAATTTATTCTCTAATTTTATTTTTTTTATTTATTACATCTGATAATAATTAAATAAATATAATAATATATATGAAAAAATAATTAATATTATTTTAAAAAGTAAATAGATAAATAAATAAATATAAATTGTTATTCTCTCCTTAAACTGATAAAAATAACAAATAGAGTATTATTTAGAAATTTCTCCGCATCATATACGGGTTTTACATAAATTTTAAGGTAGGATTATTCTCCATGCAATTTTTTATATATGTTCAAATTTGAACCTTATTTTCAAATGCCTTTTTTATACATGTGTACAATTTTCTTATATTGCTCTCATTTTTTCATAATACTTAGGTGGTATGAGAGAAATAAAATTTGAGTCAATCAATCCTTCGTTGCTTATGAAAAATAGCTGAAAATTTGAACGTCCCTATTCAAGTTACTCAACGATTATCGATTATGACAATTCTTTATAACATAATAAATCAAATTTCATCATTGTTACCTCCACCCTCCAATAATATGCTTAAAGTCTTGATCTTTTCTTGATCATCCTTGACGCTGGAGGCATTTTTTTTTTTTTTATAAATTTAGGTTTGTAAGTTCATTTATATTGATCAAACTGTATATTCTCCATTCCTATTAAGATTATGGAAGTTTCAATTTGATTTCTTGATCGTTTTAAATTTAAAGCATATTAGCGTAGCAAGTAGCAATAGAAATATACAAATGTGGCTTTAAGTAAAATAAAAAAATTAAATAAAGTTGTGATGAAGAAATAAAATTTGCTATGAGATATAGACAATCAGAACTTGACTAAATATTTTGATGAAACCAAAGCAATTAACATATTTTTATGTATTATAATTTAATTATATTAAAAAGTTACGCATAAAAACTATATATATGTATATAAACATACTTATATGGATTGTAACTTATTTTTATTGAAATAGTTACATATAAAACTTATATATATATATATATATATATATATATATATCTATGAGTTAATATTATATTTATTATTAATTAAATAATTTTTGAAAAAATTATATATTAAAAGAAAAAAAAAGAAAAAAATATTATGAGAGGAGGGGCATGGCACTCCGCCCCTACCAAGCTCCAACATTGGATATAGATAAATTCTTATTCCTTTTACAAATGAAAGAAATGTATTATAAACATATGCATATAAATTAATTTAAATTATATATTTATTAAAATGTACATTTTTTTGTTAAAAACTAAAAATTTAATTTTTTAACTTTAAAATAAACAAGCACATAGTGTGAACATAAAATTATAATATTTAGTGTGAACATGAAATTGTAAGTTACCCTTCTCCATGTGTATCCTAATTAATGAAGAAGAGGACCTATCATTTTCCCTCCCTTTTCAGCATAAGCTCAATGCAACCTTTAATGCTCTGATTTGATAGATTTGTACGAGCTTCTTCTCCCCATTTTTTTTTACTTTTAAAATTAATACAAGAAAAGATGGCCATAGTTGGTGCAGACATGGCCATTGCAGCTACATTATTTTATGTTTATTAGAAGCTTTACAATTTTAGTTAAAAAAATAAAACAATTTTTGACCTTTTAAACCAAATATTTAGTTTGATAGGTTTATATGATATCTTACTCCTCCATTTTATGTCTGCCGATACAAGAAAAGACACCTAAAATTGTCATAGATGTGATCTATGCAGCTACATCATTTTATGTTTATTGGATGCACTAGAGTTTTTAGTTCAAAAATCTCACTCTACCATGTTACCATACCCCACTTTATTCTTTTATGCCCTTGTTTGATAAACTTATATAAGCTTCTCCTCTTGCACTTTACCTTTGCTTATATCATACCAAAAAATTGGGTATAGATGTGGTTTGTGCAACTACTAACCCAATTCTGCATCCCCACTTAATATATATCCTTTCATAGTTCTAGTATTATTTAATAATTGATGGCATGTACAAAAATTTCAGTTAAAAAATAGCACTCTCTCTAATACAAAGATAAGAGAGATTACCTAAAATTAACCACCACTCTCTTGTAATGCTATCCACATAATCCTTTTAAGACTTGCCCATAAACATAGGACATACCTAAAATTAACTTCAGAAAACTATGTCCCTAGTCCCTAATCTCAAGGTCAAACACTAACCCCACACCACATTTCTCTCTCTTTCTCTCTCCACACACATACACACTCTCTCTCTAACCCAACACGGTTTTGACTCACAAAACAAAACTTTTTCAGATTTTTCTTTCTTTTATTATTATTATTTTTTTCTTAATAATTTTCCGGAAATAGAAAACATATTTTTTCTCTCTCTCTCTCTCTCTTTCTCTCCGTCTCTCTGTTTCTCTCTCCCTCTCCCTCTCGCTCTGTTCTTTGATCCGTGGAAGAGGAAGTTCAGGACCCGAGCGGAACCCAGTTAGAAAGTTGATTCCTTTGGGGGAAAATCGGATACCCAATTGGTTGAAAACTCCAATGTGGTGTTGGAGGAGAAGATTGGAGAGGGATTGGAAGAAGGGGTGTGGATCTGATGGTGAGGGCATGGTGGGTGATGGTGATGGTGATGGTGAATACTTGTGGTAGGGTTGGGAACGACCCGGTGGTGCTGCAGCAGCATAGACGACGATGCAGCTTCACTTCTCGCCTAGCATGAGAAGCATCACGATATCAAGCAACAATGGGTTTATTGACTTGATGAAGATCAAAGTCGCAGCTTGCCACATTTCCTATCGAACCCTCTTCCACACCATCCTCATCCTCGCTTTCTTGTTGCCCTTTGTATTCATTCTCACTGCTGTTGTTACCCTTGAAGGTGTCAACAAGTGCTCCTCTTTTGGTACTTCATTGTCTCGTCCTTTTATTTATTTTTGTATTTTGGTTACTATGTATGTTTGTTTGGATTTTGAATTACTTGGTTGGATTGACATGTGTTTGTTCTATTCTAAGAGAGATCTTGATTTGAATGTTGGGTCAAACAACGTGTTCATGTGTTACGGTCTGGAATTGGTTCATAATTGCAATCATGAATTGTTTTTCCTTTATGATTGTTAAAGTTTTCTTTTAGCTTGCATATTTCCTTCACTTCAGGATCTCAATTGGGACAATTTAAGCATTTCTTAATCATTTGCATTGCTTGACTGCCCTTGAACTCAGGATTAGTGATGATGATGTTTACCTGACATGCATTGCTCAAATCTCTGCCCTGCTGTGTTGATTCTTTCGCTTGGCAAATTATTATGTGCTTTTGCATTTTGGCTTTGGTTCTGAAAGTTCATTGTTTTGTACACTTTATGTTTCACCTTTTGTCTATTTTTTATCCTTGATTGGTTCCTTGGTTTTTGGCTCCAGATTGTTTAGGTAGGCGGTTGGGACCGAGGTTTCTTGGTAGGGGTGATGATTCAGCGGTAAATAACTCTTGTGTTACTTCAAATAGATTTCAGAATACATTACCATTATCATATCTACTAAAGTTATGGTTAAAAAATTGTTATCTGAACCTTTCTTGTGATGATTTATGGTGCTGCAGAGACTAGTTAGAGATTTTTACAAGATACTTAGCGACGCAAAGACTGGGGAAATGCCATCTGCTTTAAAACTGCCGGATTCATTTGAACAACTGGTTTCTGATATGAAGAACAATCAATATGATGCGAAAACATTTGCATTCATGTTAAGGGGAATGGTAAGTTGCTTTCCATGCTTACATAAAGTATCACATGTTTCATGATCAAGTGGTATTAAGAAGAGAAAGGGTTGTCTGAAATTGAATTCTGTTGATGTTTTCAAATGTAAGTTATAACACATGAATTAAATTGAAAACACACATTTCAGGCACCTGTCATTACCAAAATTTGAATATCAAAAGGTTGGGGTTGGGATAACTGATGAGCTATTCATGAATGGCTGCTAAAAACCTTTTACAATAAAAATGCATGTATTGTCTGCTGATACAATAATTTGGCGTATGACATCCCAATATATTGTTTTGGTATATTTATTAGCACCTGGTGTAATCATTGGTTGAGATTTGAATCTGCATGTATTTTATCAGAATGTAAACCTTTGATATTCTACTCGATGATTATAACTGTATTTGATTCTCTTAAAATATATCCCCTCACCTTAGAAGAGTTAAATCTCCGGTTCTATGAATCATATGGAAGTCACCAGACTCACCGCCACTAAGCTCGATACTGTGTTTTAGTTGCATTTAAACTTACCGCATCGTGTTTTTATGACATTTTGCTTGTATTGTTATTATAATGTCTAGGGTTTAGCTATAATGTTATTGTTTTGCAGCTACAATTTCTGACATGAAAAAAATGCTTAAGCACAAAGTCACTTATGTGTATTGAATTGAGGCATTTAAAAGGACTTTTTGAAATTGTTTAGTATCCATCTTAGTTGTGTGCCTTATTTACATGTTACATGAAAGAATGGTTATACTCCGCTGCTGGCTACAATTATACAATCTCATAATGAAGTCAATTTGGAACAGTTCAAGATTATGTAGCTTGCTTTTACCAGGATATACATTGGTCATTGTCTTCTGTGAAATTCAATTTATAGTTTTATTCCATTTTAGAGAGTATTATGATTGTGCTTACTTCTGAATTTAAGGAAACTGGAGATAGTTTTTTATATTGCATACAACAAATAGTACTGTTTTATTCTGGTAGTGCAATGTTTATCATATACTTATTTTGAAACATTGGCCAAACAATCATAAATCATTATAAAGACAATAACAAGACTATGTATTGGATGATTTGGCCAAATACAAAACTGCTTCTTCCTGGTAGTGATTTTTGGAATAGTGATTAAAGAAGTGCAAATTTCATAGCATTGCCAAACAGGCAAGTGTCATGGTGGTTGCACTCATCTGAAATTTCAGGTTGTTTATATAATTTAGGAAGTTTACAGAAATCTTTTACTCTTAAATAAAAAAAATCTAATGAATGTTATGAAATTGACAGATGATAATCATAAATTTACATCAATTAGAAATGCAATGTTCTTTCCTCGAAGTGCTCATATTTTTGTTATCTCTGACACATCTTTAGATTTTATCTGTTTACTTCTACTTGATACATATATAGTTGACACCATGTGATTCAGATTAAGACATATCTTGTAATCGTAGCAGTACATTATTGTTTTACTTGTTTTGGTTGTCACAAACCTAATAAAGATCCTTCTCTTACACTTGAAAGTTCTCTGTTTTATGTATTTGTTATCTTTTTCCTTTCGTTGTTTAAACATTCTTTTCATTTCAATTATGTAGAACTGCAGCTATTGAATATTTAATGACTATGTATCTGCAGTTTGTGGGATTTTTTTTTTAGGTTTTCACACTCATCACAAATATATAGTGAGTAGTACTCTGCATCATTGTTGTTATCATCTTGATTTTTGTTTACAGCCCTAAATTATTCATGAAAGATGGTCATTGCTTTATGCCAGGAGTTTGAGAAATTATTGTGTATATACATGCTAAACTATTGTGTATATAGCTTAGCATAAATATGTTCGTATATTTAGTTTATTATTATTGTCCAATAGAATAGTCACATTTATTATAATAAATATTTCAGTTCTTGTGTTAATAGTGGTGACAGATAATAATTATATTGATCTTTTTTACATTGCAATGTTTCTTTGAACAGATGGAGAAATTTGAGAAAGAAATCAGAGAATCTAAATTTTCTGAGCTGATGAATAAGCACTTTGCAGCAAGTTCCGTCCCTAAAGGGATTCATTGTCTGTCTTTGCGTTTGACTGATGAATATTCATCAAATGCCCATGCACGCAAACAACTGCCTCCTCCAGAGTTACTACCTACACTGTCTGACAACTCTTACCATCATTTAATTGTTTCAACTGATAACATCTTGGCTGCTTCTGTAGTTGTTACTTCTGCTGTGCAGTCATCTCAGAAACCTGAAAATTTAGTCTTCCATGTCATCACTGACAAGAAAACGTATGCGGGTATGCACTCATGGTTTGCACTAAACCCTGCCTCTCCTGCCATAGTTGAAGTCAAAGGCATTCACCAGTTTGACTGGTTGACTAGAGAAAATGTTCCAGTACTTGAAGCTGTAGAAAATCAGAATGGGATCAGAAATTACTACCATGGGAATCATGTTATGGAAACCAATCCTGATGATACCAACCCACGTAAATTTGCATCAAAATTGCAGGCTAGAAGTCCGAAGTACATATCTTTACTCAACCATCTCCGCATATACATCCCTGAGGTAAGTTGGATTCAACAATTATTACATTTCCTGTCTCTTCCCCTTTTCTCTCTCTTTGAATATTGTTGAAACTTTTCATATTATAATTCACAAAAAACAGAGAATAGTGCATTTTATTATATTTGGCAAAGAATCTTATATTCTATGTGATTTTTATATTTGAGAGTATATAGTGAGTGAATGAAACTTGAAAATGAATGATTGACCAAATACCTTGGAACCTGGCTTCTATACTGGCACTCCAAGCTGAACATTTATATGTAAATCCTGCATTTTAAGCTCATAAAAGCTTCTTAACTGAATTTGTAGTGGCAAAAGTGGCTTATGAGTACTGAATATCTCTTGATATCATGAATTACAATAATTAAAGAGAACATAAAAACCATGTGTTAAAAGATGCAGAATTATGTTGAATTATTTCGAGTAAAATGCTTGTCCAAATCCCAAATTGGTTCACAAGTGGGATTACTTAATTAAAGGAACATAAACCATGAAATGAATGGAGGGATGCTCCCCCCTCCCCCATTACAGGTGTAGGCAACAGGTATTGTTGTGCCAGTAGATAGTTGTAACTTGTGGCATATTCACATTGCTTTCATTATTGTTTAGCACTTCTGTACCCATTTTAGATGAGCCTAATTTAACATGGGGACATTTTATGTCGGCAGCTATTCCCCAACCTAAACAAGGTAGTTTTTTTGGATGATGATGTTGTGGTTCAACGTGACTTGTCTCCACTTTGGGAAATTGATCTAAATGGAAATGTCAACGGAGCAGTGGAAACTTGTAGAGGTGATGATGACTGGGTAATGTCTAAGCGTTTTAGGAACTACTTCAATTTTTCCCATCCTCTCATTGCAAAGCATTTGGACCCTAACGAGTGTGCTTGGGCTTATGGGATGAATGTCTTTGATCTGCGTGCATGGAGACAGACAAGTATACGAGAGACATATCATACCTGGCTGAAAGAGGTAAAGTCTATCTATACTCTTATTAATACAATTCAGTTATTCAAAATTCTTTTTTCTTGTACTTAACAATAATTTAGGGTTCTAGCAAATTCTAATTTTTAAATTAATGCTTTATTGGTTTAAGAGTGTGTGTATAGGAAATTACTCAGGTGACAATACTAGGTTATTGTGAAAAATAAGAACAATGAATATAAACTATTAAAAGATCTTATTTAAATGATAAAAAATTAAAAGATAAAAATGCACATGATTTTTCTTAAGTGATCATGTGACCACTGGCCAACTTTTAATCTTCACCATCCATATATGGTTACATGGTCATTTTTGTAGTTCTTGCATTCTTAAAATAAGAACTGTTCTTATCATATATGTGAGAACACACATGACCTTCAGTTTCCTATGTTCTGTTCTGTATGGCAGAATCTGAAGTCAAACTTGACGATGTGGAAGCTTGGAACCCTGCCCCCTGCTTTGATTGCATTTAAAGGTCACGTTCACCCAATTGACCCCTCTTGGCACATGCTTGGTTTGGGTTATCAGAACA
This sequence comes from Canavalia gladiata, assembly GCA_037954105.1. Taxonomy (NCBI): domain Eukaryota; kingdom Viridiplantae; phylum Streptophyta; class Magnoliopsida; order Fabales; family Fabaceae; genus Canavalia; species Canavalia gladiata. The sequence goes on from CM075665.1 coordinate 44,970,680, forward strand.
AAACGGACATTGACAGTGTGAATAAGGCTGCTGTTATTCATTACAATGGCCAGTCAAAACCCTGGTTGCAAATTGGCTTTGAACATCTTAGGCCTTTTTGGACCAAGTATATCAATTATTCAAATGATTTTGTTAGGAACTGTCATATCTTGGAATCATAGTCTGCCATGAGAAAGCACGAGGTTTGAAACAACAGTGCATACTCAGAAAAGGAATGAGTAAATACAAGTTTCATCTAAATTTTTGCGGCTTGAAATTTTCTTCAAGGTGAATTTGAGAAGGCAAATAGAAAATTGGTTAAGAGGGCAAAGTGATCAGGACTTGGTGGGTGGATTTGCTACCATCCCCTACATTTTTGCAGACACAGTTGCCATCATGGCATGGCCTTGAGAATCAAGAATTTTGTGACATAGAAATGCGTCCTATATTTTTGGTTGGTGAAAGAATACTATTATTGGTCTTATGTGGGGCTACTATATCAAAAATTCCTTAGTGAATGTTGGTGAATAAATAGAATGCTGAAGATAAAAAGGGTCATGTGTGCCTGTGTCTTTCAATCTAGTTTGGTGTTGAGGACACAGGTGCTAGGTCAGTTAATTTGTGAGGTTCCCCCACTAGTGCAGCATTTCCCTCCATTTTTGTTTGTTAATTTTTGTTAGCACCAATTTTTACATTCACCCTATTTGATATATCATGATAGTGAATTCTAGGAGTAGTTCATGAGATTGCTTTGTTACAGGTCCATTAAATTGGGGAACTATCTGTAGGATATATATATATTGTTATTCGTTGTGTACGATTACCGGTTATTGGAAATGTGCAGATAATTCTTTTTTCCACTTCTCCATTCTTGTTGTGATTGTGTTCCTCATATTTGGTCTTGATGCATTCACAAGGTTTATCCTGCAAAGTAAATAAGTAAAGTGAAATGCAAACTATATGGTAACAAAAACTCTTGTATTTTCTATTTTATTCCAACTGAGGACTAATGATAAGGAAATAAAAATAAGGTTATTATAAAAAGAATTTATTATATTAAAAATGCATAAGTTGTTTATTTTTTTAATAAAAACTTTCTGCTATTATTTTCAGTTATATAAAGAGTGGGTCAAGACCATGACTCCATGAGCTTAATTATGTATATGTAGCTGTTCTGAATTTTGTTTAATGCTTATCCGAAGTCTAGTGCTTTCTGAATTATTTTCATTGACCAACCCATTTGTACTTTGTAGACTTGATGTCTATTTAGTTTTAGTTATGAATGTTTTATACTCAATTTTTTTAACTAAATTTTTCTGGAGGATTGTGATCACATATCTTCTAGTCATTGGACCATTATATATATTTCCACCCATCAGTTTGCCTTTTTATATGTAATCATGATCGTTTTTAGCTTTTTCCTTGCACTGTCTTCTGTTTTATTATATATATATATGTTGTGATCTTTTCCTTTGCTTTCGTTTTTATTCCCTTTCGTGCACAAGGAATGAGTTGTTGGCTGACAAGCATTTTACTTCCGAGTCGATGGTTGAGTTGAGATAAACTTTTCAACATGTACTAGTAAAAAAAGAAAATAAAAAAATAAATTAAATTTATTTATAAATTAAAATTAATTTATGGATATCAAATTTTAAAATGTTTCTTTTATAACTTCTTCAAAAGTTAATTTGTTTAAGTTGATTTTAATTTATAGGAGTAGTTTGATTTATTTTATCTCCTTATCTTTTTCTCTTATAAGCTTAATTTAGATAATTTTTTAATAAGTTCTTAGAAAAAAAAAGAGATAAATGGATTAAATTTCTTTTATAAATTAAAATCAATTTATGTACCTTAGATTCATTACAAGTTTCCTCATCTAACTTAGTTACAAGATACAATTTTAGTTCATGTGAGAAGTTTAATTGATTTTATTTTTTACTTTTTTTACTATAAGTAGTTAATGAAAAAAATTATTCGAACCAGGTCACATCCAACTTTGATCAGATAATTTGTGATGTAGTTATCTCTTTTTCTCTTTAACTTGATCACGTGTATGTTTTTTATTATTTTTTGGTGAAAAAATTATTTATTAGCTAGGTTTTTTTCAATACGTACTTTCAACAGTAAATTGATAACATGATTAATATGCAATGATTTTGAAGCGAAAGCTCGGTTAACCGTTCCCCTTTTTTCACATGAAAAAAGTCCAAAAGTACCCATTGCAATAAGATTCTATATGATCTAGAGATAAACACACTTTAACGATTAACCAAAAAAGAATTATAAATTATTAAAAGGAAGAATCTGAAAGAAGAATTTTACAAGCATCATCTTAGGAGCTCGTGTTCGGCAAAACTCTTTTCATAGAACTCGCCTGGCGAGATCATCGCACCATTTTGCACACACATGATAGAGTAGCAATTGGCTTGGGATTCCAATTCAAATGGTGAAACACCAAGAATATCACATCTTCACTTAAATGCGCCTTAGTACATTGACAGCTAGCTGAATGTATGTACGCATCGATACTGCCTTGTTAGAATCACTTACTTCACCTGGTATTTACACTGAAAACTTACCAGTTTATTACAATTTCTTTTTTTAATGACATAGTTTAAGACATTCATACATTTGACAAATCCTAATATCCAAATTTCTTAATTATGTACTTCATGGTAATCAGGAAACGTATGAAACCAATACTATACTACAGAAATAAAAACATCCCAATCCCATACCATATTTTAAGAATTCACCTCATCAGTTTGCTTTCTAGGATACTCAAAAGTTTGTTCAAGAAAATAAATGTTTTTCTTCTCCTTTCATAACACGGGTATGTTGTGGACTTCGTGTATTGTTACTTCAATTATTTACTAGTCTTTTAATCCAAAAAAATCCCATCTCTATCTTCAAACTAAATTGAAGGATGTAAACTTCAATACTTTTGTAGTTCCTAACAGGAAAGAGGGACAAAATTGATGGAACAATATTAACGATGGTTGCTTACAAGGAAACTCAAATGCAGTACGCAAACTCCATGGCCCGGGGACATTCAATTCATTTCGGTTCAAGCAAAAGCACTGTAACCAAAAAATATCTTCAAAATTCAAGCATCTTCCCAAATTCCACATACATAAAGAAGATAACTAAATATAGCATATAAAGCTCGCCATCCATAGCTACCGCTAAATCACATTTATTTCTCAACACAATTATACAATCTACAGCAGCCACATCAAAGAACAAAATTTAAAGGCATGACATGTGGCAAAGCAAGTTAACATTGAATTCCTAGCCACAGAGAGGCAAATCCAAAATGATCCATCACGAGATTTCACAGAATCCCCACTCAAAACTTGAAATTTATGAAAAACCCTCCACTCAAATGAAGAAAAAGAATTATCAAACCCCAACCCAAAAATGAGAAGAATGGATCACAGAAACTAGAAATTAGATAAAGAAAAACAACTAACGCAAACCCTAAACCCTAGACAAAAGAAAACCAAAATCCAGATTGTGTCTTAGCTTATGCAAACTAGCTGACACCTCAGAATTCTTACATGCCATTCAGGCAAGGAAGGGCATTTCCATAATATGATGGTAATGGCGCCTAATATTTTTCCTGTTCATCTTAAAATTATCAAACGCTTGTGTTTAAGGTTTCACCCAATCCTTAATTTTGTGACACCTTAATATCTAAATAAGCTTACACACATCTCAGCTATACATCGAGCTGTTTATATATAAATTATAACTTTTGTCTTAAAAATGCTGAACACAAAAAACCTAAATTACACCCAGCTAATTATCAGGAGGGAAATCATCCACGGTAGCATTAAAAACACAGACTGAACAACTCTCCATCCCCAAAACTTAAACCATGATCCGCATGAGTCTGTGTAAAGTAATTAAAGTATGCATAGATATGGCCAATCCTTAGCAGTATTAAGGCACATTCGGAGAAACATGGAAGATATCAACACTTTTGACAGCAGATTCATATCATTTCAACTTCTGCAGTATCCTTTAATTTCTGCAGATTCACATTATTGGAGTAAACCAGCTTCCTTGAGAGCAGCTTTGTAGTCTTCAACACTTCTTTCTCGCACCTGCATTCCCATGACATCAACAAAAATAATGTTATGTAAGATGAATATGTGCACAACTCTTTCCTCACCTCAGACTAAGTCAAAATCATAATTTGCAGAATCAATGATTTGTGTCATGTGTATGGAGCATCATAATTCATTTAAGAACCATCATCAAGTAGCATACCTCAGTTACCCGAGTGCCAAAATGGTTCTCAATCTTTGACATGAGCCTTTCATCCCTTTCATCACATATCAGATTAAATACAGCCCCTGTAAGATCAAATAAAACAAATTTTAAAAAAAAAATTCACTATTTTATACCTACGCTGAAATTATCATTCATAACTTAAGCAAAATTAAATTGTATTTGATGTGATTTCGGCGCAACAAGTACATGTCACAGAAAAGAACCCATCTGAGCAGGGTTAGTCTGACTCAGGATCTGCTTGACTAAATAGGTGAAAATGAAATTGTATTTAGACACAATAAAGTCTAGAACTCCAGATAAATAGTCAACTTTTACATTCTCATTTCTCATCGAGACTTTATTGAGGGTCCAAAATAACGTTCACTTTCCACATACTCAACAGGCTTGAAATACTACTAGTCCCGTCAGAATAATAATTGAACCAACATCAAATTTTGAATGAAATTGAAACATGGTGACAACAAAATTGTCCCTATGGGGAAATAATAAGAACCAAATATTTACGGCTCAAGTTTACCCTTTTGATGGCTAAAGCTAGCAAAGCAATTTGTTAGAGATAAATAACCTCTTGTCTAAACATGCAGAAATTCAGCTGAGCTACACTAGCACCACATTAAAAAAGTAGCAGGAAACTTGCTTATTATAACAATTTATGATATCTACACAATAAGCACAGAATTTTCGAAACATACCCTTGCGCCCGAAACGCCCAGCCCTACCAACCCTGTGCAAATACACTTCATAATCAGGGTCAGGTTCACGGGTATACTCAGCAGTGTGTTTCACTGGAAGATCATAGTTGATAACCAAATTTACCTGAATAAATATGCAATGGAAGGATGCCATCGCATTGAAAAGCAAATGAGTACATATGTGAAAAAAGAAGAAGTGGGATATAGAGAGAGCAAAACCAATTCCACACCTGTTGCTGATCAAAGCCTCGGGCAAGAACATCGGTTGATATAAGAACCTGAGTCAAACCATCTCTGAACTCCTTGACAATCTTGTCTCTCTCTTCATGATCAAGAGCACCTTGTATAGAAGTAACCTCATAGCCCAAATCCACAAGTGCTTTATGCAACATTTTTGCACTGTTTCTGGTGCGCACAAATATAATGGTTTGCCCCACATTCTCTCCTATTTCAAATATGTAATCTTTTATCACTTCAATCTTAAAGAGTTCGTCAGGACAACACACTTTATATTGCTTCACTGCATCTAAAGAGAGTTCTTCTTTCTTTACAAAAAGTTTATTATGATCCTTCTTAACTGTCCTTGAAACAAAATTCTTGACAGTGTCATTGAATGTAGCAGAAAACAGAAGAACCTGGAGACATACAGGCCAATCAAAATTTTCTAAGATCAGAAAAGAAACTAAAAAATTAACTACATTGCATAAAATCATACAAAAACATTTGAATCACATATTAGCAAGCAACCTAGGTAAAAACTAAAGTTTATTCAAATGCAGATGCCATGGTTTTACAGCACAAATAATAAGCATAACTAGGAACACTTATTACCATCCATGCAGAATCAAATTTTGGTATAGCGATCCATTAATATCAACCAAAAGAAGATATAATCATAGTATTATTTAAATCTTGGATGGATGGAAATGTCATGCATACAAGCATAATATGCGAGAAAGGGTTCAACAAACCTGACAGTTAGAATTGACTTTTTCTATTTCTTTCATTATCCTCAAGGAATCATCTTTAAATCCATCCTGCAACAGCACAGTTCATACCAATTATGATTCAGTATATTTAGCAGTCAAAAAACCTAAAAAAATAAATAAGAAAACAAAATTGCATGACTATTCACCGTTCTCTGAACTTAATAAGGTTATGCCCTACCCAATAGAATTACCTACCTCAGCAAGCATTTGATCAGCCTCATCAAAAACAAGAATCTTCAACCTGGTGGCCCCAAGTTTCTTAAAGCTCATCCACTTCTTAATGGTGCCAGGGGTCCCAATCACCACCTGAGCCATAATGGGAGCCCTTTTGGCTATGGGAAGAGCATCCCTGCTATCCATCGGCACAGCACATTCAGAGCTAATCCCCGTGTACTTCCCCATCTTGCGCAAAACCTCAGTGTTCTGAATCGCCAACTCTCTGGTGGGGCAAATGCAGAGAGCCTGAGGAGCCTGCAGTTTCGTATCGACACGACTAAGCATCCCGAGCACAAAACACGTCGTCTTTCCAGAACCATTGTGCGCTTGTGCAATCAAATCCCTATGAGGAGGGTTCAGAATCATCGGCAAACTTATGGCTTGGATTTTGCTCGGTTTCTGGAACTTCATCTCGACATAGAGTCCCTTCAGCAGCTCCGGCGAGAGGCTCAGATCTTCGAACGTCGCCGCGGAGGTGTAGGGAGTATCGCCTGAGGTTACCTGTACCGAATTGGAAACCCTAGGTGTCAATTAAAAACCCTAACAGTGAAGGAAAAAATAGGATTCCGCGATTGCGATTGAAACGCACCGCTTGGATGTTGGAGTCATCGGGGTCGTCTAATAGCTTTGGCGGTTTCTTGTTCTCGTCAACAGTTAATCCGTCGACGTTAACGGAGGTGATTACTGCTGCCTCTGTTGAGGAGGAGGTGGATTCCTCTTCCGCTTCGTCAGCCCAGCTCTTGGTCATCGGCGGCGGAGTAGCGGCGGTGGATTCGGTGTTTGATGGTTCTGCCATCGGTGTAGCGAGTAGGTGGAGACGTCCACCTTATTCTGTCCTGGGAGCCAACGAGACAATCAGTAAATCACTAATCAAAACGTATAGTCAGAGAAATCACACTAAAAACAAACAATTTGTAGTGTTCTTTTTCGAAAGCATATATGTATTAGTGGATTTGAAGTTTTGAACTAAGAGAGTAAGAGGATCAACGCACTCACAGATCATGACATATCTAAATACGGTGCTATCAAATATGGTAACTGAGACACGCACTCACAGAATTACCAGATCATCATCAATCAGAAATCAGAAGAACGCACAGTGCCAACACACCTAATATAGTCACATGCATGATGCATCATTGAAAAAACAAAAGGAGAGAGAATTGAAAGTCTTCTTACGGTAATTGAGAAACTGGATTGACGAAGGGATGATAGAATCACCGAGAAAATGGGTTTACGAAGGGATTCTGGAAGGTTCGACGAGGAAACACAGTGGAACTCTGGAAGAAGTCAAGACGCAGCACAGTCACGGTCTCGCAATCGCTAAATCACTAAATCAGTAAAATAAATGTATATAAATCATGTAATATGCTTCCTTCACGTGCTTTCTTGATACACAGTAATCTCAGCTTCATGAAATTACTACGGTAAAAAAATTAATAACAATTATTAGCTTATTTAAGTAGTTATTAATTATTTTTATACTAATTAATATTTTTTGAAAAATTATTTAAATAATTTTTATATATTTTAATTTTTAATATAAATTTTTTTTTTATTTATAATATATTTTTATAATTTGATATTTTATTTTATTTTTTATAATAATATTATTAATTTTGATTAATTTATATTCTTATAAAACATATTTTAAATTATTATTTTTATATATCATTTATTTTAATTTATTAAAAAATATTAAACCATTTGATAAAAAATAAAATTATTAAATAATTAATTTTTAAAAAATATTATTTGAAATTTTTATATAAAAATTTTATAAAAATATTTTTATTTAATTAAATTTTAATATATTTATTATTAAAAAATACCAAATTTATTATATTTTAATCTATTATTTAACTATATCTTTACTTATAATTTTATAACAACTAATTTTATCAAACACTTTTGATTCAATTATCAGCTTTCATCTAATTATTTAGCTTTTAATTATTACCTTTATATTTTTAACTAACTTTTCAACTTTTATTCATTTATCCATTAATTTTACTAAATACATCCATAATTTTTTTTTATTTTTATTTGTTCTAAAATAAAGTAAAAATTTGTTTATATATTTATCTATTTATCTATTTATTTTATTTTTTTTTAAAAATTTAATTATTTTTTATATATTCTTATATTTATCTAATTAGTATTAATTATAATAAATAAATAAATATAAAAAATTTATAAAATAAACAATATTAATTATATTTTTTAATATTTATATTAATTTTTCTTTTTTAACATATAAAAATAATAGAGGAAGTATTATTTAATATATTAAAATATATATAATATATTAAAATAAATTATAAAATTATAAAGAATTAAATATATTAGTTAACCATCTATATATCTTGCATATCAAATATTGATATATATCATATGTTAAATATTGATTAATTTAAAAATTAAAAATAATCTATTATAAAAAAAAGTAAAATCAATCATTTTAAAAATAAGAAACTAAAATTAAAATTTTAAAAGGATTAAAATTATATTTAACTTTAAAAATAATTTTTGGATATCAAGTTTTTGAAATGTTTTTTTTATAACATCTTCATAAGTTGGTGAGTATAAGTTGATTTTAATTTATAAGAATAGTTTAATTTATTTTAAGGTCAAATATAATTTTAATTATTATAAAATTTTAAAATTTTAAAATTTTGATTTTTAATCTTTTAATTTTTTAAAAGATTGATTTTTGCAATGATCGAATTTTTCTAAAAGAAGAACAAACAAATGTGATTAGTGTTGATTGCATTAGTGTATTGGAACCACTGAATTGGTAAAAGCCAGATTGAAGAAAAGAAAGGGTAAAAAGTTAAAATAAAAATTTGGTTTTAGAGAATTTAAATGAAAAGATTAATCAAGTAGGAGCATAAAAAAAAATAGAGCTTATATCAATTTTTAATTTGAGAGGAAAGTTAGAAAATTTTAGAGCTTCTGAAAAGTATAGAATTGATGCTTCTTGAAGTTTAAAATTTAACTCTAGATATATTTTGATATTTTTTATATTATAATTAGAAACAAATGAAAGTGTTCTCATGGTTTTATATATATTATTTTTGCCTTTATGTTACTGAGAATGTTTATGTTTGGGTGAAAGTACAAAAAGTTAGTACAGTCAGCTAAGAACAAATTGTACAAGGGTCATACTAAGAACATAACTTTATAAATTTCTAAATCTGTGTTTTTAGCACAGTCACGTTGAAAGCTGGTACTTAACTGAACAAAACAAAACTGCATGAATTTATGAATTTGTATTTTATGCACGATCATATAGGAAGTAAGTATGGTCGTACTAAAGATAAAATGTAGTAAAATTCTAAATTAGTGTTTTGAGCTTAGTTACACACACTTTAAATATGATTGTGTCAAATGATGAAGATGAACAAGAGCAAAAAGAAGGGGAATATAAGCAGACCAAAAATGATATATGCATACCAAAGATCTAGATGGGCATGCAAAATAAGAAGAGTGATAAAATATTATTTTGTTGAATTATTTATGAAAAAATAGTTATAATTATAACATAATTCATGCTTATTTATTGAAAATTAGAAGATGACTTTTACCTTCTCACTCACATATTTATTTACATAGATATCAATATCAAATGTGTCTTTTTAAGAATTAAATGCCTTTCAAAAAAAAATTTAACACATTAGAATTATGAATAAACTTTTATTTTATAATTTATTTTAAAGTTTATTAAATGCATCTAAAAAACATTCTTACAAATACATCAAGTATATCTTAAGAATATTATCACAAAAAGTTATATATATATATATATATATATATATATATATATATAACATTGTTTCAAATGCATCTTAAAAAATATTATTTTGTAAATATATCAAATGTTTCACAAAAATACCACCATTAAAAACCATTGATCTTTATCAAATGTTGTATAAATAAAGAGCATTATCACTATGTCATAATAATGAAATGTAATGCATAAGAGCAATCATATAACTTAGTTTGATCAACACTATGCATCTATCGTACTTTCTTTGTGTTCACATGTTCAATACTTAAAACACATTCCCTTGATAGATTGAGAACTACTTTGCTAATTAATCCTTTGGTAAAAGATTAGTAAGATTTTTTTTCCACTTTTTACGTATATTTTACTTTTCATTTTTATTTTTTACATTTTTTCAATTTTCACATGTTCACAAAAAATTACATCATTTTAATATCAATCACCTAACATCATCGTATCTAATATACATGTATCTTTTCTTTCTTTGCAAGCATAGTTGTTTATAACTCCAGTTGCTGGTTGTAAATTATAGCAAAATGATGGTGCAAATAATTTCTGTAGAAATATGGTTACAGTCAATGCTCAGACATTTTGCTTCTTCACCTACTTTTTAAGAGTAATAAACTCATTCCACACTAGATTGAGTTATATAAGTGGGTTTTGTATACAACATCTTCATTTAGAATGGAAAAAAATATCAACTAATGAAACTTACCTATCTTGTAAGAAACTCAATCATTGTCTCAAAATTCTTTTAACATCAAAGAAGATTTAGAAAATTTTAAACTCTAACTTATAATATATTTTAATTATTTTAAAAGAAAAAATAAAGCATTTCAATGTTCACCATTAAGATTATAAGTGTAGTAAAACAATCTTCTCACATCATATGTGAGTAATTTTTGCATACTTAAATTGAAATATATTCACATTATTAGTATTTTTTTTATACATATTGACATCATATAGACTTTTAGCATGCAATATAACTATTGAGTTTTTTTAAGAATTTCTTAATATAATGCAATAGATTTAGAGAGAAGTCATATTCTATTCTCTTATTTTTATTCTCAAAATCACATTAACTTCTCCTAAATATTTTATTTCAAATTTAGAACATAAAAATAACTTTATTTTATTTATCATATTGAAAATAGTTCTAATTATTAACATATCATTTATACATAAATATATTATAATATATTTATGTGCATGTGTAAGAGACATTCATAATAATTTTATGCTCTATCAAATAAATTTTTTTATCATTTTGTTAAAGCATTATAACTATTGAATTTTTTAATAATTTTTTAATACAATGCAATTGATTTAAAGAGAAATCATTTTCTATTCTCTTATTTTTATTCTTTAAAATCATGTTAACTTCTTCTAAATATTTTGTTTCAAATTTAGAACATAAAAATACATATTTTATTTATTATATTTAAAATAATTTCAATTATTAGCATATCATTTACACATACATAATTATAATACAATTATTTACATGTGTAAGGAACATTAGAAACAAACTCATGTTTTATCAGATAATTTTTTTATCATTTTATTAATTAATTTATTTAATCATCTTTGAAATAATGATTAAGTTAAATAAGTTATTTATTTATCACAATTCAAATGCAATATAAAAATAATAGATTTTAAACATTTCGTAATATTTATTCATATGATCATGTTTTCAATTAAAATATTAAAATTATATATCATCAAGAAAATATTCATACAACCATAATATCTATTTAATAATATGTTTAAAATAAAAATTTAAATCTCAAAGATACATAAATTTTATGTAGACAAAAATTTAAAATAATAACATGCATCAAATATTTTTACCATCAAATATAATTTACATAATATTTTAATAAATATATGATACCTTCACTTCTATTCCACAATAAATTAAATATTAAATAAAAATATAAAATAATTATATTATATTTTTAATATTTTTATTATATCTTAGTTATAAATTAATAACAAATAAAATTTTATATGTAATAATTAATTTAAAAATATTATCATAATATATAGAATTTTAATCTCATTTTACATTATATGATATTTTAATAAAATAATAAAAATATGTTAATAATAATATATAGGATAAGATAAGAAAATCACTATTTTCTTATATCTTATATTCATGCTTTTCATTTTAGAATTTTTTTTTCATTATTACTATTAAATAAATTACAAATATTTTTACTATAAAATATAATTTATTTTCTCCAACAATTTTGAGATTACTAATTATTAATATCCTACTAATTAATTATAATTTTTTAAATAATTATGATAAATTGTAATAATGAAAATTAAATTTAAAATTTATTATAAAGTAAAAATTTATATTTATATCATATACATCAATTTATTTATGTTTTATATCTAACTAAATTTAATTTCTCAATTTATTATTTTTTTAAAAAAAGTTGATCATTAAATTTTTTAAGTTTTTCACTATCATAGTTTTTAATTCAAATTTATGATAATTCTTTAAAAAAATGTAGCTTAAACACAAGAATAAAGTTACTTATCAACAATTTCATATAAATTTAATTACAAATCATAACTTTCCTTTTTATTTAAGTTTTCCAAATTTTAATCTTTAATGATTTAAGTCATTAGTTAGCTATTTGATTTACTTAGAAAAAATATAAAAATATTTATAAAAATTATTTTTCCTTTATAAATTAAAAAGACCTTTTTTTATTGAATTATTCATAAAATTTATTTAAGTAGAGTGCATTACATTATTCACCATATTTTCTTCTATGATAACAAGATGCTTAACCTTTAAGGAAAAAAATTCTTTTTTAAATTTTTAAAAATGTAGAAGAAGAATTTTGTGAAAAAAGGTGTATATATTTTATTTTTGTTTTCAAATTATTGAAAAAAGGAAATACACCATAAAAGGATCGTTGCTTTGAAAACAAAAATTCGATAAAGATATCTGGTGGAATTAATTCCATCTTAACTCTTCAAAGTTGACACAGCAACACGTACATTTAAAACTCATTTGTGTTAAAGTTGTACAACGATGTCCAGAAAGAAATATCTAAAGAATAAGAGTGTCTATTACATCTCAGTTGTAAGGATTAATTGATGTTTATAAGAAATTTTCGTCTAACCAACGATTAAAAACTAATACTACAATGATTATAAATTAAAATTCTAAAAAATAAAAGTTAAAATTATAACTATTAGAAATAATTATACAATAATTTTTCAATAACTATACGAATAAAACTATAATAAACTTTCAATAACTATATATTAAAATAATATAATATTACTGTTGTTTCATATTATTATAAAGCAAATTTTAAGAGTATAAATAAATTACATTGGCAAGCTATTTATTCAATAGATTTTTTTTTTTAATTTACAAGTTGAGTTACATGGTAATTTTAATTTATAAATTTTTTTATATGTATAGTTTATGACAAAAAAAAGTTTAATTCATTTTATTTTTTACTATTTTAAGAATAATTAATGAAAAATGAATTTTAACATTGCACTCAAGTTTGACTATTAGATAATTTGTGATACAATCCCAATTCTTTACCAATAAATTTATCTATTTATATTTTAAAATATTTTTTAATAATCGATTAACACAATAATTAATATTATAAAAAATATGGTTAATTTAACTATATATGTAGTTATCATAAATCAATTTGTAATAATCAATTACATAAAAAATAATAATGGATTAATATCATATACATAATTGAGTTAAACTATTATTTTTTATACGGTGAATCATAGTATTTTTTTTATAATTAATTACTGAAATTTGATAAGATTAAAATTTAAAATATAGCAGATAAATTTACTGTAATTATATTAAAAAATATTTTATTTGTATATATTTGTTTATCTTCTTTTTAATTTGGTCACTTGTTTATTTTCTTTTATTTTTTGCTGAACAAAAATTATTGATTATCTAGATTTTTTCTCAACACGTACTTTCAACTGTAAATTGGTAACATGATTAATATGCAATGATTTTAAAGCGATAGCTAAGTCTATCCATTCCTCTTGTTCACATGAAAAAGTACAAAGTACCCATTGTAATAAGATTCTATATGACCTAGAGATCAACAAAATTTAACGAACCTTTAGTATATTAACCAAAAAAGAAGAATCTGAAAGAAGGATTTTACAAAGTTGGTGATGACATGAATTCCATTTACTATTTCACCTTTCAAAGTGCGTGGAGGATATTATATATATATATATATATATATATATATATATATATATATATATATTTTAAAAACATTTAAAATCAAATTATCAAAGTATAGACCTACCATTTCATTAATTTAACCCCTTTTCAAATTTTATCTACTCATGTTAGTTGGCAAGTAATTTGGTTGAATGATTAAATTTATGCAAGTGTCAGTAAGTTGTGTAGTTTTATTGAAGAGTCTAATCTTCTAAATATTGTAAAGAATCTTCATACACCCATTTCAAAAGAAAGCTTAAACTTGCAAAAATAAAGACCCCTAAAAATTATTAGTATATATGTAACTATCTCTAAGTTGCGATTCCACATGTATGGTTGTTCAGAATTTATATTATCAGCAATCATCATATTAGAGACAATTCCTTTGATGGGTTTGTTAGCACATCAAGTTTTGAAGTTTGAACAACACCTCCATCACAATAATAATATTGGCTACCAAGGGTGTTGATGTGTCTCTTTTGTACCCATTTTCATAAAAATGGCAGTACCATTCTTATAATGCACACAACTTATAAAAAATTCGATTACCTTCGTATAGATCATCATTTTATTATTAAATTAGTACACCGTATGGAGATCCAATCATTAAAGTAATTGGAGCTATATTGCTGTTTTATTAAAAGGAGGTATACACGTAAACATAATCATGCAACTAGTACTATATGTTTATATGAGAAAAAAATCTTTTATATTATAATAACACAAAATTATTGCTTTAATTTAATGGCCACGAGGAGTTGTGGCTTTAGTTTCTCTCTTTCATAACGTAATAACACCACAAGCATGTGGCAATTGATTATTCATGTGTTGGAAAGAGTTTATAAAAAGTTTCTTTGGACTTATAGTTATCAAAATAGTTGTAACTTTTTTAGCTAGTTTATTTTAATAAGTTTGTTAATGAAGCATTAAATTATTTTTTAATAAATTTTAAAGATAAATTTATTATACATATTTTTTAAATTTATTAAATAAACACTTAATTAAATCATTTACTTAAATATAGGAGAATAAATTTTCATTTTAATCACAAATTATAAGCATCAATTATTTAATCTTTAAGTTTATAAAATATTTATTTTAATTTTTAATTTTGCAAAATATTATTTATTTTAATCATTTTCATGCAAATTGGGAAAGAAAATGAAGTGAAATAAACTAAAATAAATGAGTTCATTCTGGAATGTTAAAATCTAAAACGATAAATTTGTAAAATTTACTATCTCAATAATAGGAGATTTAGTCTATTTATAGACTTAATATTTATTTCATCCTTTGAAAATATTTTTTCTCTGTTTTAATTCCAATAAAAAACATTCATTTTTAGTTCTTAAAAATTACATAATTACGCGTTTTTAGTTCTCGACGAAGTATCAAAATTACATTATGTTTATACAATATAGGTAAAAATGTCATATTTTTAAAGACTAGGAACATTAATCTATTTTGTAAGTGGAATTTTAAAATATATATATATATATATATATATATATATATATATATATATATATATATATATATATATATATATATATATATATATATATATATATATATATATATATATATATATATAACACTAAGGAATCATGCTAGTTTGGTTCGAACGTAACATTGTTCCTTTGACCTGGTTACATAAGAAACGGTAGGATGGTAAGTTCGCAGATGTTAAAAATGTGCAAATGACATAAACATGTGTGATTAACGCTTTTCAACAGTTTCTGACACCAAAATTCAGCCAAAAGTTGACCCTTTGGAGATGAATGAGTATAACATGTTCCATTTGGCAACAATGGAATCATTGACCAAAGAATTTTGAGAGGATTCACAAACGCCAAAACACCCTCATCACTTCTCTTGCAATCCCACTTCATGATTGCTCCTGTTACTTTGAAAACAAGTGCTACCCAGATCAGTGATTGACCCAATTCAGAAGAAAAAGGTTTTGTTTTTTGGAATTCTTGCTGGTTTTGAAGGTGGCCCCAATTGGGAATTCAAGATGGTTCTGTGATTTAATGAATGCTCTTGTTGAATATTGGTTTGGTTTTGGCTGTAGCTGTGTAAGATTCCTTTTTGTCAGTGTGTTGAATTCAATAATGATGTTTCCTTTAAGTATTACTTGTTTGTTGGATTTCAATCATTTTATTCAGTTTATTTATTCATTTATTTGGATTGACTCAGTTCATTAATTTTATATTCATGTTCTTATCCTTGGGGCTTTAATCTATACACTTCATATCTCTTCATAGTTTCCTTAATTATATTTAGTTTACCATTTCAGGTTTAGTATGCTATTTGGGTATTGAGTGTCACTAAAAGGATTCAACCTTTTTCTAGTGAGATTCTTTGATTTAATTCCTTTTGTTCATAAATGAAACTCAATTGAAGTGATTCACTGGACTATATCTTCCACTGAGTTTGAGGACTAATTGTTGTTATTTAATTTCTGAACTTCACAAGTTCCTTAATCTGAGTATGGCTGGGAGCCAAGACCAATTAGAGATCAAGTTTCGGTTGAGTGATGGTTCAGATATTGGCCCCAGAAGTTTTGCTACTTCTACTAGTATTGCAACACTGAAAGAAACTATTCTTGCTCAATGGCCAAAAGGTTAGTTGTGTTGTCTTCTTTCTTTCTTTTAATCTCTTTTTTGTTCTCATATTAATACCAAGATTTCAATGTGAAAAAGTGTAATAATGTTCCTGTTTGTTATAATGAACTTAGTACTGTATATTAAGAAGAACTTGGCAGTTGGATGAAGGGGAGTTATCTCCCCTTTTCTTCAGAAATTGAGGAAGTTTTGCATTAATTGGAAAACAGCACTCTTAATTTTAGGGGGTTCCTAAAACAGTGTCCATCAAGAATTTAAAAATGGATTTTAAATTCAATATTTTAGCCTTAAACTAAAAAATGAAAAATAATTGTTACGTGTCCCTTTTTATAAACTTGATTTTCTTCTCTTATTTTGAATTGTCTACCTGTTCTTCCTTGAGCGGTTCAAGTTTGTGCCTCTTAAGTGTTAGTTCACTTGGTGACATATTTTGCTATGGTATTTTATCAAAACCATAAGCTCAATCTTGAAGAGAAATTATTGTATGCTTCAAAACTACTACGTATCTGTAGTCCATGCTAATCTCTACACAATACATTGTTACTGCATCTTGCTGGGATGATAGATATGATGAAAATCACATGCATGAGCCAAAGATAGTAAAACTAACTTGATGATATTTTAACTACACATTGTGCTGTCATGCATTCAAATGTTTGTTTTATTGGTTTTTAGTGATATATAAGATCTGTAAGTTTTGTGTTTTTGATTTGAAGATAAGGAGTATGGCCCAAGAACAATGAAAGATGTGAAGTTAATTAGTGCTGGAAAAATATTGGAAAACAACAAAACAGTGGCAGAATGTCAGATCCCTTTGTGTGATCTCCCTGGTGGAGTCACAACAATGCATGTGGTTGTGCAACCACCCACTGTGGAGAAAGGTGTGTATTGCTATTCACTTTGAAGGCATGCCAAAAGCTACTAGTATCAATAGTTGTCTGCTTTACTTGTATAAACAACTTTAATATAAAAAAAAAAATTGTCTTTTACACATAGTTTGGATGAGATGTAAAAAAAAAGTGAAAAGAATAAGAAAGAAAAAGATAGGATGGTGAAAAACAAAGTAAAAATGAGATGAAAAATATATGTTAATTAGATAGAAATATAGAAATAAAGAAAACTATCTTTCTTTATTTGGAGGAGTAAAAAAAGAAAATAAAGAAAGTTGATTGTATAAAAAAATTAAATAATAATAAAAATTAATTTAATAAAAAGTTAAAACTTTTTACTATAATGTTTTTAAAATAAAAAATTATTTAGAATTTTTATACCTTCTCTATATTAAATATTAAATCATTTTAAAACAGAATCCCCTCAAGTGCCTCCCCTTCTTTCCATTCTTTTAAAGCAAATTCACAAGGAAGAGGATACAAGAAAAAATTAATGGATTGATTCTTCATAAATATTTTCACCTTCTATAAAAAATAGACTCCTCTAAACATGATAAATTTTTCTTTGATTATACTTTTTTTATCCTCATTTTCTTTTTTCGTGAAACAAAATATTAAAATTTTATTGGACTAAGTTCCAATTTCTTTTCATTGCCAGTGGGTAAACATAACATTTTCAAACTGTGAATAGTGGTCTAATATCTGAATGAAACTTCATTTGAAAAATATTTTGCTTGTAACACTGATGCTAAATGCTAATGTACTTTACCTTGAGTGCAAAATGGTTTTCAAATAAGTAAAAATTAATGGTATCTTTGATTTGAGAAAATATTTTATATTTTGTTCTCATTTTAATTACAAAAATATCATTTTATTTTTATTTCTGTTTTAGAAATATATATATATATATATATATATATATAAGAAACAGATAATTAAAGATTAATGGTATCTTTGATTTGAGAAAATATTTTATATTTTTATTTCTTGTTCTCATTTTAGTTATAAAAAATATCATTTTATTTTTTATTTTTATAAATATATATATATATAAGAAACAGTATAATGTTATAAATTTATTTTTATTATTTCTTACAACTTACTGAAAACGAAAAGTAAAATAAAAATAAGATGGTATTTTATAATAAAAAAAATTATCCTTATCTAAATATAAAAACTTAAGCTGTAATGTGTGAACAATTTTGAGTTCATTTGGTTTTGATGCTTCATCTGATCCCTATTGACAATGGCATCCTGATCTCCTGAAACAGATCAGAAAGTAGCAAGTGAAGCAAAGCAGAGCAAATGTGTTTGTCTTATATTATAAGATCCAGGTTGAATAGAAGGTGCCATCATTTTAGTTGGTTAAAAGTTGCACTTGTATTCATTTTTAACATAATCTATGGCTTTCAAAGATTTCTTGTACACAAACTCTTTGGTTGCATGTCATGATTACCACAGGTAAAAGAGTTTGTGTTGTGAATATTGTGAAGTCAATTGCTTCTTGATTTCACTCTTCATTGGAAATCCTTTTTCTACTGATCTCACATCTAGGTGCTGCCTCATTGTTATAGGTATATATATATAAATGAACTCTACTAATTAGCCATCATATCATGTCCTTGATTTTTGCTTTCAATTTATTCTTGTGCATCAACGGTGTTTAAACTTCATACATCTCTTGTCACATGGTGGAGACTCTGCAATTGGAATCCCTTACTTTTATAAAATGTCAATTTAGTTTTACATGTATGTTTATAAGAAAGGTTTAAATGATATTAAATATTAAATTTAGTAAAATAATTATTTAATAATTTTTACTATAAATAAATTTTATTAATATAAGATGCATTTTTTGGTACTTTTGTAAATTTGGGATAGCGTACCTTAAGTAATAGAAAATGGACATGTGTACAATATCATATTATAATCAACTTTTATATTAGAAAATAAAAGTTAAAATATTTATATTTTGATCCCATTTTTATCAGAAAAATACTCTATGGTATTTGTAGTTTAATCCTTTTAACATTAAAATATTTCACCTGATTCTGTTTTCCGTTTTCATCCTCTCCTCTTTCCACTCCGGTGTGTTCCGCTCCTCTTCATTCTGTTCCGCTCCGCTATGCTCCTTTCTCTGTACAATCATTTGTTTTTCT
Organism: Canavalia gladiata; assembly: GCA_037954105.1. Lineage (NCBI taxonomy): Eukaryota > Viridiplantae > Streptophyta > Magnoliopsida > Fabales > Fabaceae > Canavalia > Canavalia gladiata. Next base: position 44,990,579 of record CM075665.1, read on the forward strand.
GTGAATGGTCTTTGTCATTACCATCTTTTTCCCCTTTTGTTTTTTTGATCCATTTGTTGGTGCTCTTGCCTTACCTTACCTTCCGTTGCATCTTGATAACCGATGTCGCGGTCGGATCAAAATGAAATAAAGATAAATAAACAAAAAAGAAAAAGCAGTACAAGGCACAACCTTGGTCGTCTCTAAGGACCTTAGAAAACAATTTGATTGAATTCAAATGTAGAAAAAATTGGAGCATTTATAATTTACTTTGGGTAAAAGAAAAATGAAACTTAATGAATTTATAATATTAAAAACCAATTAACTCATTAGTTCAATTTATAAGTGAGATTATCATAGGTTTAAAAAAAATATTTTTTTTTAAAATAACTTTTTATTCTTAATTGGTTTGAATTCAATCAAGCAAGCGTCAATTAAATTCCTGATTTCCTACTAGAATAACACCTAGAATTTAAATTAATTCATGTTCAGATAATTAAGCATTATCCGAACTCCCCAAATTAATTTTTAACAATTGAAATTACCAAATTTATAGGAAACCCCATAACCCTTTTTTTACTTATAAACTAGAGAATTAAGTAAACCCTAATTTTAGAATTTCGTCATGTAAGATGAGATTAAATTAAGCATCTAATTTCATCATTACACACATCAATTTCAACGTATAAAAGGGAAAGAAAAATAAATCGCAACAAAAATTCAATTAAAAACAAAACTCAAAATCCCTTACTTATAGAATTAAAACCAACAAGCCAACCAAGGAAAGTAGCCTTCCATGAGACTTTTTATGAAAGAAAGAAGAAGAATGAGAATAAGAACGAGAATAAGAATTGAAACTTTATTGAAAATTGTGAATAAGTTTCGATGTATCTACAATGTGTTTGTAAGAGCTTCCCCTTTTATAGACCCAGTTTGCCAATTCAAAATTGAAATTCAAATTAAAAATTTCTGAGTTGGTTTCCTTGATCTTCTAGGTTTACACTTGAACTCTTGTTTGACTTTGTCGTTTGAATTTAAGATATGCATGAAATATGGGACCTTATCTCATGTCTGTTTTTCCAAATTTTTGAGTACTTTGACGACTGAATTATGGTTTTCATTCTGAACAAATGTTGTAGACAATTGTATCCTTGAGCTTTAGTAATTAATCCCATGTAAAAACGACTTTTGTAGCTCTAGATATGCTCGTTTTACTGGAACATGCTTGGGTTGTCTAGATAAAAGCTCTGAATCACGGTTGAGCCCAAATAAGTTTATGATCCATTAAGGTTGGGCTATATAGGGATACGTGTTATCTTATTGCTTTGTCTCATATTTCTAATGCCTTTGGAATCACTTCAATATCAATTTTATAGCCCAAGATATGGCCTGCACAATGAACAAATGTCAAGAGTCATTAAAATTTAAAAATTAACCAATTTTTTCACTTAAGCCAAATGCAATCCAATAACATAAAAATCACTCAAAATGATAAAATTATACATCACTTAAACCCAATTAAGCTCAATACAGAGTGAAAATAAATGTATAAAATACATTTATCACATTTGTTGTTTCAAACCAAGAACTACAAACGGCAAGATAGAGATATGTCCAACTGCCTACCAAATTTGAACGGCGCGACAAGACAATTGTATTGAAAGGTGAAAGCTTTTATGGTGACCTATAGCTGGACATATACACAAAAAACTTAAAAAAACAACGACTAAAAACACTTCATTCATCATGGTGTATGGTGTGGAAGCTATCATTTCCTGATCACCAGTCTACGATTGGCAATACCGCATCAATTGGGGGACAAAGAAAGCGATCGTTTACATAAATTGATCCATCCCGAATAAGATGGCAATCACCTATGCTAGAGCAACAGGATCAAGCTTTGCATGATAAACAGTTGCATCATAAACCGATTTAATAAAATAAACAAATATAAATTAGTTAAGCAATAGAAAATGGACATGTGTACAGTGTCATTTATTATAATCAACTTTTACATTAGAAAACAAAAGTTAAAATATTTATATTTTGATCCTATTTTTATTAGAAACATACTTTATGGTAGTTGTAGTTTAACCCTTTTAACATTAAAATATCTCACCTATTCTACTTTTCGTTTTCATCCTCTCCTCTTTCCTATGCCGCTTTGTTTTGCCCTGCTTCACTCCGGTCTGTTCTGCTCTTCTCCATTCTGTTCCGCTCTGTTGTGCTCCTTTCTATGTACATTCATTTATTTTTCTGTGAATGGTTTTTGTCATTACCATCTTTTTCTCCTTTTCGTTTTTTTATCCATTTGTTGATGGCCTTGCCTTACCTTACCTTCTATTGCATCTGTTGTTTCAAACCAAGAATTACAAACAGCAAGATAGAGATATGTTCAACTGTCTACCAAGTTTGAACGGCACGGTAAGACAATTGTATTGGAAAGGTAAAAGCTTTTAGGATGACCTACAACTGGACATATGCACAAAAAACAAAAAAAAAAAAGACTGAAAATACTCCATTCATCATGGTGTATGGTACGGAAGCTATCATTTCCTGGTCACCAGTTACGATTGACAGTACCGCGATTGGGAGACATAGAAAGCAATCGTTTAGATAAATTGATCCATCCTGAATAAGATGGCAACCGCCTATGCTAGAGCAACAACATCAAACTTGGCATGATAGGCAGTTGTGTCATAAACCGTTTTAATAAAATAAACAAATATAAATTAGTTAAGCAATAGAAAATGGACATGTGTACAATGTCATTTATTATAGTCAACTTTTATATTAGAAAATAAAAGTTAAAATATTTATATTTTGATCCCATTTTTATTAGAAACATACTTTATGGTATTTGTAGTTTAATCCCTTCAACATTAAAATATTTCACTTTCTGTTTTCATCCTCTCCTCTTTCCTGTGTCGTTTCGTTTCACTTTGCTCCACTCTGGTCTGTTTCGCTCCTCTCCATTCTATTCTGCTCCGCTATGCTCCTTTCTCTGTACAGTCATTTATTTTTTTGTGAATGGTCTTTGTCATTACCATCTTTTTCTCCCTTTTATTTTTTTATCCATTTGTTAGTGGTCTTGTCTTACCTTGCCTTCTATTGCATCTGTTGTTTCAAACCAAGAACTACAAATGGAAACATAGAGATACGTCCAGCTGCCTACGAAAATGATCGTTTACACAAATTGATCTATCCCGAATAAGATGGCAATTGCCTATGCTAGATCAACAACGTCAAACTTGGTATGATAGGTAGTTACGTCATAAACCGATTTAATAAAATAAACAAATATAAATTAGTTGAATTTATAAATTAGGAACCAAATTATAAATATTAAAATTTTTATCTCTTTTAGATAAATATAAAAACTTTTATACTAAAGTTGATTGTACATGTTCATTTTCTATTACTTAGGGTACGGTATTTTCAAATTTACAATGGTATTGAAAAAAATATCTTAATATATCATTGTTGAGTTATATAATATTATTATGATAATTATATATAAATTTAACATAATCTAAATATTTGTGGATATGTAATTAAATAGTAGCTATTTATTTATATTCTAAATAATATATTATACATTAAAATAAAATAAAGTGATCTAACATTAATTAATCTTTTTATTGTATAAAAATTTATAAATTTTATTTATTTATAAAAATTTTAAATTTAATAATTAAATTGATAAAATTACTAAATTTATATTTTATTGAATTTGGTATATATATATATATAATTATATTTTTATGTTATAGAAGTTTAAAATCTTTACTTTATGCTGGTTGCTTCATGTTTTCAAATAAATAAACAACAGCTAGCATTGAAATTTGACAATTTTGTTATTGTGACATATTAACAATTTTATCTCATTTTGTCCTGTGACAAGTGATAAGTGACGAGCTTGTGTGATTGTGCAAAAGATTGTAAATAACAAATTGCCATATGTGAGAAGATGGTTACGGAGTTTTTCAATTTTTGAAATAAGTCATCTCTTAATTTAAACTATTCTTTAAAAGAGTGCATCTTAATATTTTTATTGTCTCTATTTCAAATAAATTGATGATTGTGATAAGTCAATTAAAAGTATTTGGAAATTCAGAAATTGATAACAAAAAATTATGCATAAAACAAAATGCAAAAAAAAAATGTTATTAATCTAAAAATTATGCATAAAATAAAAAATTTAAACAACTCATTAGTTACCATTAAGGAAGGAAATGACTTAGTGTGTTTAATAATGACTTTCAATCAAATTTGTTTAAAAATTTTAATTTTTTTATTAAAAAAATAGATTCAAACTTATTGAATTTTTTTTAATAAATAAGATAAATTTGGACTCATAAAAATATTTTGTTATATCTATTAAAAAATTTATTTATATATATACTAATTTTTATAATTTTATAATTTATTTTAATATAATAGCTTACTTCAACAAGATTTTGATAACCTTAATATTTTTGTGATATATATATATATATATAGATTGTATAATTTTATTATTTTATAGGTTTTTAAATAAATTAACAGACTTAATAGACGTTATAATAAGTCAGATTTTATAAAAAAATATGCAATAGTAATAAATTTAGATTGAAATTTAAAAATTTAAAAAGAAATAAAATCTGATGTAAAAACTAGTATTTTAAAAAGTTTAAGTTAGTCTAAGGTACTTCAACTTGAACTTTTCAAGCATATATATTAGTGAAAATTTGTATTTCTTCCATACGTGTGCAATCATCCGAAATAAATATTAATTTTAATTGTGTTTATCATTTACTATATTCAAATCATTTTTAGTATCATATTTTAATCATGATTATTATTGATTGCATACTTCTTAGTAAGTTAGCAAAGGAAATAACTGTGTGCACATGAGATTGGATTATCCATCTCAAACTGATGGTTCTCTCGTGCCGGTAAAATTATCTAAAATAATTATCAATTTTAATTGTAATTATCATTTATTAGATTTGAATGTATTTATTATTAATTATAAATTTTAAAAGTGACTATTATTGATCGCATGTTTCATATATAACTCATTATTTATAAGAATGATTTTGATTAATAATAACAATTATTGTTTAAATTTTAAATTAAACATGTTTAAATATATAAAAATTATTTTTTGAAAAAAAATTTTATTACTACAAAATAAGATTTTAAATAAACAAAAACATCACACGCTTATTTATATACATGACAATTCTTTCTATTTTTTAATACAACAACAACTCTTTCTATTTTGCATACAACAACGCTTATTCACTTGCTCTTCAACATTTCTGGTTATAACGCATCAATCTTCAAGGTGAGTGCTATCATACATTTCAATTTATATCTATTATTCGTAACAAAGATCGGAAAACAAGGAAAGGTGATTTAGTGAAAGAAAAATCATAAGGAAACCACTAAATTTTCCCTATTAGAGTGAAATCAACTTAAGACCAAACAAAAAAAAAAGTAATAGTGGAATGATATTTTTTTATTTTTCTTTTCATTATATACATTTTAGATTAACATACATTCTTCATTATTTTATGTTAATTTTAACTCTCATCTCAACCATTTAAATGATGATTGATTTTAAAAAAATGTCTTCTATTTTTATTTTTATTTATAAAAAATAATATTTTATTTTTTGTTTTTATTATTAAAAATAAAAAATATTTTTTTAAATCAAACGTCACCTTTCTATTCTCAGAAAGAAAAACCCATACAATATACAAAGCATGGATTAGCATTTTCATTTGGGTAAAATTTTAAAGTAGAAATTTAAAAATATTTAAAATTATAGGAGGAAGATACTTTGAGAATACAAGTATGTGAACTTTGAGACTGAAAAGAAAATTTTAAAATAGAAAGAAAAGTTTAAAATTAGTTTATTTCCTAATTAAATTAAAAATATTAAACAAATACTAATTAATAAACTTACATGTTATAAGGAAAAATGTAAGAGAAAATACTTTCACGTTCAAAAATAAAATTTAGATTTATAAATTATTAGGTCAATATAGTTAGTTAAAAACCAAAATAAGTAATTATTGACCAAGAATTTTTTTTAGCACAAAGAAGAAATAATTCTTATTGACCAAGCTGTTTAACTATAAAGTTTCACTAATGAATTTTACTTTATAACATAGAGATTTATACAAGTTTCATTTTATAACAAAAAAAATAAAATAAACATTTATAGAGGTTTCGAAATTTTGTTTATATAAAATCTTTAAATTGTCCAGCCTATATTTAACAAAAATAGATAATTAAAAAAATTTATAATTAATTAAAGAATGCAACAAAATATAGTCATTTGTTTAGTTTAGATCGAATTTTCAATATAATTGTATATCTAAAATTTAAATTTGAAATTTTTAATTATGTTGGATTAACCTCAAATTGGTTTATATGTTTGATATAAATTATAATTAAATTAATTCATAATAAAATGAAAGGAATCACTACATCAGTATGAGAGACATCAAATTTTTTATTTTAATAATTTTATATAAAATATAATTTTTTTATCCAATCATATCAAATTATAACTATATATTATCCGTATTTATTTTTATCAATTTTTGAAAAATTAAATAATTATAAAAATATAATTGAAATATTTTTATTTTTATATATTTTTAAAATGCATAATACATTAAGTTTAATGCATATAAATTAAGATGTCAAATAATTTTTAATTATTCTAAAATTTTATAAAGATAATTAATGTTCTATAAAGTTTTAATTCAAAAAATAATTTTAAGATAAAACTATTAAATAAAAAAATTATTTATTATATAATATTTACTATAACTCGTATTAATATAATTCATACTAATATAACTTAATCCTTTCCATAATAAAAATATGACAATCGAATCAATAACTGATAAAAATATTGACTTGATGTGATTATATATATATATATATATATATATATATATATATATATATATATATATATATATCATTGGCAATTTTGTTTTATATTTGAACAATTAAAAGTTGAATTTTTTTTATATGATACTGTGTATAATTTATTTTATCTTTCGCATATTTATTTATTTTTCTGTAAAATAGATGCATTCTAAATATATATCTAAAAAGTAAAGAGACAACTTTTTAATCGTCCCCGCTAATTATAGTTGTTCAAAAATCATTTTTGATATCAGTAGGATTGCCCAAACGAAATTAAGAAATTAAAATCATCAAATGAGAAAAAAAATAGTATGTTACTATCGAATTAAACAATAATAAAAATTGAAAATATAAAAATATAATAATTGAACCAAGCAATAATATAAATGAAAAATGTACACTTCATATGAAATATATTGTATTTGGATATTTTTATTATCTAGTTTATATGCAAGAAGTTATATTTATATATAACATAAAATTATAGTTCAGATTAAAGAAAAAAACTAAAAGATGAAAGAAAATCAAAATCAATTAAAGAATAATATAAAAAAATAAAATTAACCACAAATATATGAAAACACAACCAATTAAATAAAATCATATATTAAAAAATAAAATTATGATCCAATATTCGTATATACTATTTCAGGTTTAGAATCTATTTAGGTACTGAGTGTCATTGAGAGGGTTTAACCTTTTTGTAGTGAGATTTTTTGAATTAATTCCGTTTGTTCATGAATGAAACTCAGTTAAAGTGATTCACTGGACTATATGTTCCATTGAGTTTGAGGACTAATTGAAGCTATTTGATTTCTGAACTTCACTAGTTCCTTAATCTTCGAGTATGACTACGAGCAAAGATCATTTCAAGATCAAGTTTCTGTTGAGTGATAGTTCAGAAATTGGTCCCATATGGTTTGTTTCTACTACTAGGATTGCAACACTGAAAGAAACTATTCTTGCTCAATGGCCAAAAGGTTAGTTGTGTTTTCTTCTTTCTTTCTTTTTTATTGCCTTTTTTGGGGTCCTCCTATTCATTCCAAGATTTTAACGTGACAAAGTGTTGTACTGTTTCTGTTTGTTATAATGAATTCTGTATTAAGAAGAAGTGGTGGTTGGATGAAGGAGAATTATCTCTTTTTTCCTTCAAAAATTGAGGAGATTTTGCATTAATAGCAAGACAATTGCTTGATTAGAAGGCACTCCTTTATTTTAGACTTTGTATCTTATCCTTAAACTATAAAAGTGAAAAATAATTGTTACATGTTTTTCAATAAGTAATTTTTTAAACTTGATTTTCTGCTCTTATTTAATATTCTCTTCTTGTTTCTTTTTGAGTAATTTAAATTTTTTATCTTAACGAAATATTATTATATGTATCAAAATATATTATATTTATTTTTTATTTTATTTATGATCATACAATTTTTTATATTTTTTAAAATATAAAAAATTTATGGATTATTAAATTTAAAATATAAATAGATATAGAATAATTTTGATATGTAAATGGATTATTACTCTTTGTTTTGTAAGTGTTGGTGTACTTGTGGTGACATTTTGAAGAATTTTTTTAAAAAATTATTGTACGGTTTTGAATTATCACGTGTCTATAGTTTAGGTTGATTTTTAAGATTTTTAATTATAAAAACGAGTTACTAAATATGTAATTTATTGAATTTTAAATTTTTAACAACCTTTTAAGAGTATATTGGTAGCTGAACGTCCATGTTATATGGTTTTCATGAATTTCCTTAGATATATATGCTCACATATAATTGACAACTAAATTTATTAGTGTCATTGTTACTGCATCTTGCTAGTATATAAGATATGATAAAAACCACATGCATAATAACCTTATGATACTTTAACTAGAGATTGTGCTATCATGCATTCAAATGTTTGTCTTATTGGTTTTTAGTGATATATAAGATCTGTAAGTTTGTGTTTTTGTTTTGAAGATAAGGAGGATGGCCCAACAACTATACATGAAGTGAAGTTAATTAGTGCTGGAAAAATATTGGAAAACAAGAGAACATTGGCAGAATGTCAGAACCCATTGTGTGATTTCCATGGAGGAGTCACAACTATGCATGTGATGTTGCTATCACCCACTATGAAGAAAGGTATGTATTATACAATTCATTTTTAAGATATGACAAAAGCTACTAATAGCAATTTGTTTTTTACTTACATAAACAGCTTTAATATAAAAAAAACATCTTTTACCATCTGTTTGGATGAAATGTAAAATAGAGAAGAAATAAATAAAAAATAAGGAAAAATAAGTAAAAATAAGATTTAAAATATGTTATTTTTATATATAGAAATAGAAAAAAAATAATATAAAAAAATTATCTTTCATATTTAAATGGGTAAAAAATAAAATAAACAATATATAAAGTAATTTTTAAATAATAATAAAATATAATTTATTAAAAAAAATCTTTTAACTATAATAATTATTAAAATATATAATATTTATAATTTTATATTTGTACTCTGTCAAATATGATTAAATATTCAATTATTTTAGATAAGAAAACCCCCATTCAAATCCTTCCCTGTCTTTTCTTTCTCTTTTCAAACATATTTACAAAGAAAAGAATATAAATTTTTTTTAACGGATTTCACATAAATATTTTTCACCTTCTACGAAAAACAAATACCCCTTCAAACATATGAAAATGTTCTTTTTTTATACTTTTCTTATCCTCATTACTTTTTTCATGAAACAAAATATTAAAATTTGATTGAACTAAATCCAAGTTCTTTTCTCTGCTGGTGGCTAAACATAACATTTTCAAACGGTGAGTAGTGGTCTAATATCTGAATGTATTTCATTTGAAAAACATTTTGCTTGTAGCTTTGATTCTAATGCACTTTATCCTGAGTTCAAAATGCTCTTTAGACAAGTAAAAAAATAAGGGAATTTGATTTGAGAAAAAGTCTTATATTTTAAAAATAAAATAAAATAAAAATAAAGTAATACTTTTATAATAAAAACAAAAAATATTTTCTTAAACTAAATATAAAACTTAAGTTTTAGTGTGTGAAGAATTTTGAGTTCATTATCTGACCTTTATTGACAATGGCATGTTGATTTTTGCTTTTCCTGAAACAGATAAGAGAGTAGGAAGTGGATCAAGGAAGGGCAGTTGTACTTGTGTTATATTATAGGATACGGGTTGAATAGAAGAAGTCATAATTTTAGGTGCTCAAAAGTTACATTTGTATTCACTTTTAACGTAATTTAAGGCTTTTAAATATTTCTTCTTGCACAAACTCTTTGGTTATAGTCCAATGGATATAATTGTATATATAACGAAATGAAATCTACTAGTTTGCCATCATGTTATGTTCTTGATTATTGTTTTCAATTTATTCTTGTGCATCAGCTAGATGCATAAAGTTTGTTTAAGTGACACCATAACTACAATGGGACTCCAGTTGAGTCCCATTAAAATATATATAAATGATAGAATCAAATTATATTAAATAGTAAATATAGAAAAAATAATATATAATAATTTTATTATAAAAAATTTATCAATTTGATCATTTAATTATATAATATTATTATGATGATTATATAAAAATTGAATATGATTTGAATATTTTTAGATATATAATTAAATTTTAATTGTTTATTTATATTAAACAATATATTATATATTAAAATAAAATAAAATGATAAAATATTAATTAATATTTTAATTATATAAAAAATTATAAACTTAATCTATTTATAAAAATTTTAAATTTTATGATTAGATTGATAACATTTATTTATAATAAAAAGTATTAAAAATCATTTTATTATATATATATATATATATATATATATATTACAATTATATTTTCATGTTACAAAATTTCTATCTCCCAACAAGATTTTATCTTAATACTATGCTAATTGCTCCATGCTCCATGCTTATAAGTAAAAGTGTTGTGTATACAAATTGATCTGCAGTATATAAGCTTACACAATTTTTTTTTATCGAAAATAGTTATTTAAATTTGATATTTTTGCTAATGTGCATGTTAACTACCCATTCATAAGTTAAGTGCGATATATATTGTCTACATAGATTTAAAATGGAAAAAAATTCTTACATATATAAATAATAAGATATATTTATTTATATTTAAATATGTTAGATTTATTTTATTTTTATATTTTATATTTTTATATTTTTTATTTTAAAAAATTATCAACAAATTATTAAAAAATAGATTAATAAATAATATTTTTTATATATAAAAAATTATTTTTAATTTAAAATTATATTATTATATATAAGCCAATTTGTTGGTGAGCTGAAAATTTATATTTATAATAAAAAAATAAAATATTTATATTGACATATTATTGAATATTAATCATTTATAATCTAATTATTTAAATTAAGTAATTTAATTATAAAATAATTAAATAAAAGTAAAAATAGATAAATTAATTAAAAAATATATATAAAATAAGAATATTCTTAAAATTTAAATTTATTATAATTTAATTATCATATTTTAAAGATAAACTATTATATTTTAATTTTTTTAAATTACAACGATATATCTAATTGAAATAAACCTTACTTTCATAATATTTATATTTAATTCAATCTCTTAAATTTTACAATAATTTAGTTTAACTTTTTAAAATATTAAAATTTATTTTTATGATTAAAATTTTAATTTTAATTTTAAAAAGTTCAACATTAAAATTAATCTGAATTCTTCTTCCTATTTAAGATTAAATAAGACTATCACTAAATCTTAAACAAACATTATATAAATTTAAAAATTGAATAAAAAATATATAAATATTAATAAAAATACAAATTAAAGGTTAAATTATAATTATATTTAAATTTTAAGATAAAAAAGTTAATCAACCATAATTTTATAAAAATCTAATACAATAATTATTCTGAACAAAAAGTTAAAAAAAATCGTAGAAATAAAAAATTAAAAAAAGATATTTTCAATAAATAAGATTTCCTTCTTTAATTTTATATTAAATATATATATATATATATATATATATATATATTCTTTTTTAATCAACTTATACTTCTAAATGCCTCTTTCTTATTTGTATCTTTCTTTAAAAAAATATAAAAATTATCTTATTCTCATTTATTTATTTATTTATATATATATATCATAAATTTATTTAAATTAGAAAAAATATTTGATTGAATATTTTATAACTTAACTAAATAAATAATAATAATTAACTAATTTTTTAAAAATTATTTTAACCAATAAATTATTAAAAAATAGATTAATAAATAATATTGTTTATATATAAATAATTATTTTTAATTTAAAATTATATTATTATATATGAGCCAATTTGTTGATGAGTTGAAAATTTATGTTTATAATAAAAAAATTACAATATTTATATTGATATATTATTCAATATTAATAATTTATAATCTAATTATTTAAATTAAGTAATTTAATTATAAAATAATTAAATAAAATTATAATACAAATTGAAATAGATAAATTAATTTGAAAGAAAAGATATATAAAATAAGAAGATTCTTAAAATTTGAATTTATTGTAATTTATAATTAAAATAATTTTTTATTTTTATTAATTATCATATTTTGAAGATAAACTATTATATTTTAAGTTTTTTTAAAATTATAACGATATATTTAATTGAAATAAACCTTATTTTAATAATATTTATATTAAATTTAATCTCTTAAATTTTATAATAATTTAGTTTAACTTTAAAAAAAATAAAACTTACTTTTATGATTAAAATCTTAATTTTAATTTTAAAAAGTTTAACATTAAAATTAATCTGAAATTTTCTTCCTATTTAAGATTAAATAAGACTATCACTAAATTTTAAGCAAATATTATAAAAATGCAACTCTAATATTTACAATTATACAAAATTTTATAGGAGATCCTAATATATTAAGAGAAAGAGCAGCTTTACAATTAATGAATCTTAGATGCCCTACAATGTTCGATTATCAATGGTATAAAGATACTTTTTTTTATCAAAAGCCTTACTAAGAGAAGATTCACATTTAAGTTTTTGGAGAGAAAGGTTTGTAGCAGCCTTACCAGCCTTATTCTCTCAAAAGGTAATGGATAATTTAGAAAGACATTTTGGTCGTCCTATACCTTATGACCAATTAACTTATGGACAAATACATGCCATAGTTATAGAAACTGGATTAAAAGTATGTACAAATTTTAGATTACAAAATCAATTACAAAAAGAAAGAATAACAAATAAAAAAGAAATAGGGAATTTTTGTCAACAATACGGCATAGAACCAGCTATGGCCCCTAGTCATAAAAGAAAACAACAGAATAAAAAAATTATTAAGAAACCACCTCCTTACAAAAAAAAGTTCTATAAACCTCAAACCAAACCTACTAATAAAGCCACTTCAAAAAAGAAAACTCAGAATAAGAGTAAAAGAGATGTGTGTTGGAAATGTGGGAAACCTGGACACTTTGCAGAGTTGGGTAAAAGAAAAAATAAATCTTATAGAAGATGAAGAACTTAAAAAAATACTAATCACTGTAATAATTAATTGAGTCTGAACCTGAAAGTTCAGAGAAAGAAGAAGCACAAGATAATGAGATAACACAATTAGATGAAGAATCTTCAGGAGAAGATTTAGAAAACCCCAACGACTATTGTCCTAGAACCGTATAATTGTGAAGATTCTATGAGTCTCTAATATCTATTATAGATAAACTAGAAGATTCACCTTTAAGAACAGAGTTCATTCAAAAACTTAATGATATAGTAGAAAAAAAATGAAAAACATAAAGAAGAGGTAAGAATAAATCCTATAAATTTTAAAGAAATATCAAGTCAATTCAATCCACCAAAGGTAATAGCTATTAAAGATCTTCAAGAAGAAATAAAAATATTAAAACAAGAAATTCGAGAGTTGAAAGCAACTCATATAGAACTAGAGGTAAGGTTAATAGAAATAGAAGGAAAAAAGTTATTACAAGAACAAGTTAAAAATGAAGAAGAAAAATTTTTTAGTTGTAATACTTTAAATCTGATAACCGTTCATAAATGGTGGGTACCAATAACCATCATAATAAGAGAAGAAAAATTCAACCAGTTTAACTTTTGAAAAAAATAAAACTTACTTTTATGATTAAAATCTTAATTTTAATTTTAAAAAGTTTAACATTAAAATTAATCTAAAATTTTCTTCCTACTTAAGATTAAATAAGACTATCACTAAATCTTACACAAACATTATAAAAATTCAAAAATTAAATAAAAAAATAAATATTAATAAAAATACAAATTGAAGGTTAAATTATAATCTCAATCTATAAATTATAATTATATTTAGATTTTAAGATAAAAAATTAATCAATCATAATTTTATAAAAATATAATACAATAATTATTATAAATCAAAATTTTAAAAAAATCTTAAAAATTAAAAAATTTAAAAAAAATCGATTTTCAATCCTTCTTTCTTTTATGATTTACTTCTTTAATTCTATATTCAATATATATATATATATATATATATATATATTTAATCACTTTATACTTCTAAATATCTCTTTTTTATTTGTATTCTTCTTAAAAAAGACAAAAATTATCTTATTCTTATTTATTTATATATATATATCATAAATTTATTTAAATTAAAAAGTATTTGATTGTATATTTTATAATTTAACTAAATAAAAATAAAATAATTAACTAATTTTTTAAAAATTATTTTAACCAATAAAATAACTATTAATGTTTCTTTTAACCGCTACCCATGCTTATTTATAAAATTTCAGTAACTAGTTAAAAATTATTTATTTTTATTTTTAATATATTTTGATAATTATTAATTTATTATTAAATATTATTTTTATAATTATTTAATATTACATTATTTACTTTAATTATTAAATATTATATTTAAATTATCTATAATGAAAATTTTGAATTTTGTTAATAAAAATAATAATAAAATAAATTATTTTTATAAAATTTTAAAAACTAAAAATAAACACTTTTAATTTTTTTAAAATTTATTTAAAATATAACTTTAGTAAAAGTATTATAAATAATAAATTAATAAATAAATCATCAAACCTTTTCTCTTATAATATATATTTGTCAAATCAATTATAAATTTATTTATATTTTTTATTTTTAATAAAAATATATAATAAAAATAAATTTAAAAATATTATCTTTATTTTTAATATATATTTAATTTAAATAAATAAAAAAATATAATTTATTTAAATTTAAATTATATAATTATATTTTAATTATAATTTTATATTTATAAAATAATTTAACTGTTAATTTTATCAAATAATTTTTTTTTATTTTTATCTTCTAATTATTTTTTATTTTTTAATTAATTTATCTATTAATTTTACAAAATATATTTAAAAATAATAATAGAAACGAAAGAGGAACACAATAAATTAAATAATAATATAAAAAACATATTAAGTAACAACAAATATATGAAAACACAATAAATGAAATAAAATACTATCCTAATAAAAACTTAAAAATATGATCCAATCGTATCCAAACCGAGCCACTTGTGTGAACCTCGTTAAGGTGGCGCACTGCGCACCCGGCGCATCCAACAGCGTGGTCACGTGTAACAAGCTCTTACGAATTCGCATGGTTTCGAACTCGCTCACTCAATCACACAACCCCCACCACCACACCAACAAGCCCGCCGGAGAATTGCTCGGGGTTTCCGGCGATGGCCTCCGCGACGTCGTTTTCGGGCATCAGCATTCGCCCCTCCGTTCCAATTTGCGGTTACAGAAACGACGCTCGTTTCGCTCAGTTTCAACTCTCCTTCAGCTTTCCCACGAAATCCACTTCCCTGAATAGTTCACTTTCGCTCCCGTTGAAGAAAAGGGAAGCTTTCTCAAATGGATATTCCATAACTCGAAGAAATCCTTCACAGTTCTATGTTCGTTGCACAGTCTCTAGTGGAAAGGTATTATAAGATAGGACACAACCTGTGCCATTCATAACAATCTATTATTAATCGTTTTAGAATGCATTTAGGTAAACACCTTAATTAAGTGTTTATCATAATAAAGGCTTGTATAATAAATTTTACAGTAAAATTTTATTGAAATAAATTGATAAGAGTTTATTTAATAAATTATCCTATTAAGTTGTTTTTGTAAGCTCTTCCCAACTATTCCTAGGACTTGAGATTGGTGTTGGTGAGCCTATAGGGGAAGCAAGCACTTCGTAGTTCAAAATAGTAGTTGTGTCCTATCCACATACTTCAAATACTGTTAACTGCATTTTATATCTTTTAACTTTTATATTAAGATGTGAATATCAAAATAATTTGATGAATTGTAAAATTATATTATGTTTCATTTCTAAGACATCGATTCTCTCTTTTGATTTAACATTTGTGGTTTATGTTAATTTTATAGTAATTTTATGTGTTGTATTATAGATATGTCTTGTGTTATGGAGTACTCTCCTTGGTCTTTTTTTATAAGAAACAAAAGGGAGTTTTATTTTGATCCTAATTATAAGAAACATAGATCCATTTTCAGATGTATCAATGGCCATTTTTTTTATATTCCTTACTTTATTATGAGATTTGTCTTAATAAGACCCTCAACCATTCCTTATTCCACCAATTCAATCATCTACTATTATGAAATATGAATATTTCTGAAATAAAATTTAAATTTATGACATGCTGATTGAACTAACTGTGTTTATTTGGTTTTGATGAATTAGTTATTTATTTCTTATAAAGAGCACCGGAGGGAATATTTTTAAAAAATTTGTCCTGCAATCATGCTTTCTAGCTATCACGGTTCCTTTCTACTGAGTTAAAAATATGCTGGTGGCAGCTGAACTTTTACATATTAAAGTACGAACTTAAATAAATAAAATTTTGTTTATTTTGGGTCTTTTTTTCTCACTAAATTACTTCTAAGTAAAAATATGAAAAGAAAGATTCATTTTCTTGAGTTTGGATCATATATTTAAAGGAGTTTAATTAATATAAGGCTCAATATTCGCTCATGCAAGTCATGCCTAACTTGACTCACCTTGACTTAATTGATTTCTAGGCCCTGTTAGAAGTAAACATTCAAACTTGTATGTAACTGTGGCAATCTGAATTGTTTGTGATTTTGGGGTCACTTGTGAGTTGTGATGCTAGTTGGGTCCTGTTGGTGCTTCAGAGGTGTAGTGGTTGATATTGGGTTTTGATGCAATGGCAGATTACGCAGCAAGAATTCACAGAAATGGCATGGCAGGCGATTGTCTCGTCTCCAGAAGTGGCGAAGGAGAACAAGCATCAGATTGTGGAGACTGAGCACTTGATGAAAGCTTTATTAGAGCAAAAAAATGGGCTTGCTCGCCGGATTTTTTCCAAGGTTGGGGTGGATAACACTCGGCTTCTAGAGGCTACTGATAAGCACATTCAGCGGCAACCCAAGGTCATTGACCAAGTCAAATAATTTGAATCTTTTAGAATTTAGTTATACTTTGGTGCTTTGTTATAGTTATGTGTATGTCTTCAGCTTGTGATAATAGTGAGTAGTCTGATTCTTTCTTGTTGGCATTCATTTTAGGTATTGGATTTTATTGGTTTTACCCATATTCTCTTGCAACTTTGTTTATAGGCATACTTTTTCTTTAGAATAAGACCTAAATAGAAATTGTATTAAGTCTACAGCTTGATGGTATAAGTGAAGTTGGAAGGAAATAGTAAAATGCAAGCTCGGTAGCAGAAGCTTGGAAGTGAAGTAATAGCCTTTTAATTTTGCTTTTGTAATTACTTAACATTTAGATGAAATTGATATGGCA
Source organism: Canavalia gladiata (assembly GCA_037954105.1). NCBI lineage: Eukaryota > Viridiplantae > Streptophyta > Magnoliopsida > Fabales > Fabaceae > Canavalia > Canavalia gladiata. Next base: position 45,008,346 of record CM075665.1, read on the forward strand.
TTGTCACATAATGTGGTTATAGTCTGACCTATCTGCCAAGTTTATGAAGCCTCACTCTCGTCCAAAAGCAAAATCGCAGAGGACAGGAGTAAAATGCAAAACTATATTTTGATTCAACTGGTCAATGTATGTTGATAGGCAATTTGAATCCTTCCACTTTCCTTCATTCAAATCATACCACTTTGAGTTAGTGAAATTTCTCATTTATTCCCACTCTTCATTCAGTATGACCTATAATTGCTGAACTACTGTTCCTCTGCTAGAAAAGACATTTATTATTATATTGATGTTGGAGATACTGTCGACTTATAGTTGTTGGCTCCAATTTAGATCCTGCATTTGTCAGATTGTAGATTTTTTTATGCTTTTTTTTTTATATTAATAGTCTCTGATAATATGACTTGAATTCCTGACTTCACTTCACTTCACTTATGTCAATGTATGGCTTTGAGCAGATGCCCAATGCTAATGACATGAAGCAAACATGTGGGTACTCTGTATCTTTTTAGATGCTCATAAAATATAATGCTTGTGTTTTGTTAGCTGGTTGAGTAAAGTAAACTAGTGCCCATGTCTGTTGCTCAAGAACCTGATTGTTAAACTCTTGTCCATTATGTTAGGTTCTAGGGGAATCAGTTGGTTCAATGTTGGGGCGTGATTTGGAGGCCTTGATTCAGAGAGCCAGGGACTTCAAGAAAGAATATGGAGACTCATATGTGTCAGTTGAGCACTTGGTTCTTGGTTTTGCACAAGACAAACGATTTGGGAAGATATTGTTCAGAGATTTTCAAATATCCCAGCAAGCTCTAAAATCTGCCATAGAGTCTATAAGGGGACGCCAGTCAGTTATTGATCAAGGTCATTTACTATTTATCGCCTTTTCATGATTATATTGTATAATATATTGTTATCTATGTTATCATTTTATTTTCTCCTTGTTACCCCTTTTGTTTTGGGGAGGGAAAGTTAGAGTTGTTAATTGTTGGTTATTGAAGACTTGTATATCTTCTGATGGTACTGTGAACCAGAGGATTCAGGTTGTGCCTGATTTTACCATGGGCTATTAGGAGCTGTAGGTGATAATTTTTGTCGTAAATATCTTATAGTTATTAAGCCTCAATTTAAATTTGTTATAGATCCTGAAGGGAAGTATGAAGCCTTGGAAAAATATGGGAAAGATTTGACATCAATGGCTAAAGCTGGAAAACTAGACCCAGTCATTGGAAGAGATGATGAAATACGCAGGTGCATTCAGATTCTCTCCAGGAGAACAAAGAACAATCCTGTGCTAATTGGGGAGCCCGGTGTTGGGAAGACTGCAATTTCTGAAGGGTAAGTGCTTAGGTCTTCCTCCTAACTGTTTCCTGAATATTATTGTTGAGCATTTAGCTGTTTTCTTTTTCTTTAATTAAATTTAACATGCTGCTACCATTATTAGTTACCTGGATTTCATAGGTAACCTACTTCATAAATAAAAGAATGGCACCTGTGATGTAGGTGTAAAACAAGATCCAAAATCTGAACATACATAGGTATAATTTTTTCTTTAATATTCTAAGAAATAAATGATAATTGTTTCAAATATTACTTCCTGTATGAAAATAGAATATTTAAAAAGAGAGTTTCTTAAAAGAAGGAAGTAAGTTTAATAGATTGTCCTAATCCAAAATGATAGTTTTCTCTTCTGTTTTGAAAGAAAAAATTCCTTAAAAGTAGGAATTGGGTGTAAGACCCGTTGTTTGGAATAACAGTTTATTCCTTTATTTCTTCTATACTAAACCAAAATATTTGGGTTTTTAGGAAAATGGCTATCCAATGGTGCATTACCTTTTCTATAGCAGCATACACTAGAATGGAAGAAACAAAATGATCAATTGTATGGTTACTGTACTATCACCATGATGAATTTAAATCATTGCGGTTGCAGTTACTTTGCAGTTTCTGCGATTGCATGCATTGTGGCTATTACGATGCGGGTTGTGGCTAATTTTTCAAGTTTACAACCATTAAATATTAATTTTCTTTTTAAAAAAAGAAGCAACAGTATGGCCATTACAGCTGCATTGTGGTTTTTCTTGTGAATTCAACCCACAATTGCAGGGGGTAGTTGCAAACACTGCAACAACCACATCTGATCAGGTGATGTGATTAGCACAGAGATTGATGCCATCGAAATATATTTATTGAACCAAAGGTCCTGGTTTTTCTCATAATTTTATTAGCAGATGAGTAGGTCAAATGTTTGTACCTTATGTGGATGCTTTTGTTAGTTTTCATTAAACTTTGACCTACCATTGCCTTGGAAACAGACTGGCTCAGAGAATTGTACAAGGAGATGTTCCTCAAGCTTTAATGAATCGAAGGGTATGTTTTTTATCCAATATTTAAGCTATTCTAAATTTCTAATATTCTTGATAATGCTAAAAATGGAGGAAAAGGGTGCAAGAATGGGAACATGGGATTACAATAACTGGCTTTTTAAGATTTTATCTCATTTTCACTTTATTGATCTCTATTATACCCTTTATGAATCCTACCCTGAATTCCACCGATTTGCTTTATAAGAATGTAATATTTATCTTATTTTGTTCTCCCTTTTGAACTCTGAGTTGGCCTGGAGTTGTAAAATTGACCTGATACACTTGTCACTTTTCAGCTTATATCCCTTGATATGGGTGCACTTATTGCTGGAGCAAAGTATCGGGGAGAATTTGAGGATAGACTGAAAGCTGTTCTCAAAGAAGTAACAGAATCTGATGGTCAGACCATCCTTTTCATTGATGAAATCCATACAGTTGTTGGGGCAGGTAATGGGCTTCAGAATTTGCCACTTTTAGATAATGATTTTTTGGTGTTGTAAAAGCTATTTGAACTTTTGTATTTCTTTCTCTCTGATGCACAAGTGGTATATGAAAACCCTTCAGATCAATGGATATTCAGGTTTCATATCTTTATCCTAACATATTGCATTTGTCTGTAGCTGATGCTCATAAATGGTGATTGAAATTAACATGTGGATGTTGATTGTGATTACAATTATGTGTACCTTATTCTAGGTGCTACAAATGGTGCTATGGATGCTGGTAACCTCTTAAAACCTATGCTTGGTCGGGGAGAGCTGCGATGTATTGGTGCAACAACATTAGATGAGTATCGGAAGTATATTGAGAAGGACCCTGCACTTGAGCGTCGTTTCCAGCAAGTTTATGTTGATCAACCTTCAGTTGAAGATACCATTTCAATACTAAGGGGTCTGCGGGAAAGATATGAGCTGCATCATGGAGTTCGCATTTCTGACAGTGCACTTGTGGATGCTGCAATTCTCTCAGATCGATACATAAGTGGGAGGTTTTTACCCGACAAAGGTATTAATTACTGGTCAAAGACTCTTGGCGCGTGAATATTAGACAAAAATTGAGAAATTTTATTAGCATTTATGTGTTTTTCTAGTAAACAATTACCATTTCATACCTAACCAGTTTTATAAGAGCCAGGTTTGGGTTCTAGATTAGAACATTTTCTGACTGATCTAAGCATTTTGTATGAAAGTTCAGTGAGGATTTATTTATGGAAAATTTACAGATTTTTGTTAAAGCTGAATTCTTTTGCTGTTGCTCCCAAAACCATGGAAATCACAATGCTAAGGAAATATTTTGTATGTTTAAGGAATAAATTACATAAATGCTTGGTTTGTTTGATAGGAATTTGGAGGGAAGAAAGAAATAGGGATTTTCTATGTTTGCTTGACAAGAGGAGGAAATGAATTATTTTTCTTTGGGGACCATAGATTTTTTATCCCCTCAAGAGGAAGAGCTTCATTGTTTTTCCTTTTAATGTTTAAACTATTAATTTTTTAAAATAAAAATAATTTTATTAATAAAAGAATAACATAATAAAACAAAATTTTGAAGTTTAATTTAATTTTTTTAATTAATATAAAATGAATTATTTACTATCAATTTATTTCTTTCCACTCTTTTTCCTATCCATCCAAATAAAAGAAGAGAATTTTTTTTACTTTTTTTCCCCTCATATTTCTATCCATTCAAACAACTCATTTTTTCTATCTTCTATTCTATTTCTTACCCTCCTGTTTCTTACCATCCTATTTAATTTCTTCTTAATTCCCATGTCATCCAAACATAGCAAAAGTATTAATTGACATTGTTTTGTTAAGATAATTAAAGCTATATAGCACTTCTCCAGTGTTGGGAACATTTGTGTGACTAGTGTCTAACTCATTTTCAAAATATTGCATTGGAAATTTGGAATGATTAATATACAGGACACCCCTCTTTTTTTATATTTTAATTTGTTTTAGTTTATTTAATTAAATGTTTTAAAGAGTAGAGTATATAGAAAGTATCTCATAATATTATTATTGTATCTTAGAATATCTTAAAGTACCTTGGATGATTGTTTACACGTGGTTCCCATATTTCATTATATGTCCTGGTGGATTTGCTTATTTGATTAGGGTTACAAGTCTAGTATTAGTATAAATACAGGTTCATTCTCTTTCTTTTGTATCATGTCAAATCAATATATTAATTTTAGATTATTCATTAGCTTTGCTCTCTTTTCCTCTTTTTTTTATAAAAAATCCTGATAATTTCAACAAAAATGTTAAACTGTTAAGGTGTTACATCTTTTTATGGACTGGCATCAATGATGCTCATAAAGCACTAATTGCTAGCTTCTAATTGCAGCTATTGATCTGGTTGACGAAGCAGCTGCTAAACTAAAAATGGAAATTACTTCTAAACCTACTGCACTTGATGAGATTAATCGATCAGTCTTGAAATTGGAGATGGAGAGACTCTCTCTCATGAATGACACAGACAAGGCTTCTAAAGATAGGTTAAATCGTCTTGAGGCAGAGCTCTCTCTCTTAAAAGAGAAACAGGATGAACTGACAGCACGATGGGAGCATGAAAAGTCCGTAATGACCCGTCTTCAGTCAATTAAGGAGGAGGTGTGTTATCAGATTTTTATTGTTTTTGCTTAAGGTGCTCTATCCTGTTTGTTTTAAATCAGTTAACTTTTAGAAGATAGCTTTTGGCTGAGTTTCGTCATATTGAACAACTATATTGTAAGTGTATGAATTGATTTGGTAATTACCTATTGACATTAGAAATTTATTTGCATAGAAACATGATTTGATATTAATTGGAAGGTTAAAATCTGATTTTGATAATTTCCTTGTTTATATATGCAGATAGACCGGGTAAATGTTGAGATTCAACAGGCAGAGCGGGAGTATGATCTTAATCATGCTGCTGAATTAAAGTATGGCAGTCTAAACTCCTTGCAACGACAACTTGAAAGTGCAGAGAAGGAATTACATGAATACATGAACTCTGGTAAGTCTATGTTAAGAGAGGAAGTTACAGGTAATGATATTGCTGAAATTGTAAGCAAGTGGACTGGAATCCCCATTTCTAAACTTCAACAATCAGAGAGAGAGAAGTTGTTGTATTTAGAGGAAGAGCTCCATAAGCGTGTTGTAGGTCAAGACCCTGCCGTTAAGGCAGTAGCTGAAGCTATTCAACGTTCAAGAGCAGGTCTTTCAGATCCCCATCGGCCTATTGCTAGCTTCATGTTTATGGGACCCACAGGTGTAGGAAAGACAGAGCTAGCCAAGGCCCTTGCTTCATATTTGTTCAATACAGAAGAAGCACTTGTACGAATTGATATGAGTGAGTACATGGAAAAGCATACAGTTTCAAGATTGATCGGTGCTCCACCTGGATATGTTGGGTACGAAGAGGGAGGGCAATTGACAGAGACAGTTCGTCGCAGACCATATGCTGTTATTTTGTTTGATGAGATTGAGAAGGCACACTCAGATGTTTTCAATGTATTCCTTCAAATTTTGGACGATGGAAGAGTAACTGATTCACAGGGTCGCACTGTAAGTTTTACAAACACTGTTATCATTATGACCTCAAATGTTGGATCACAGTATATTCTCAACACAGACGATGATTCTGCCCCCAAAGAGCTAGCATACGAAACCATAAAGCAGCGGGTAATGGATGCTGCAAGATCAATCTTTCGCCCAGAGTTCATGAATAGAGTTGATGAGTATATTGTTTTCCGGCCTCTAGACCGTGACCAAATAAGTAGCATTGTCAGGTTACAGGTAATTTTGTCCTCACTATTAGATACATTCATGATAAGATGTATTTTGTTCTCAACTTGCATTTTTGATAAACTACTCAGTATAATTGATTGACTGGAGAACATTGTGAAGCTTGAACTTAGAATATCGAAGATGCAATTTTGTGTACTTGTTTTCTATGTACATACTTTCTCTGTATATTGGGTGTTGAGATCCCTCATCAACTAGAGATATGCCCAACATAGTAAAAGGGCTCGCTAATCTTCACCTCACCAACTAGCTCTTTGGGGGTTAAGTCAAGCCTGATCCAAATTCTAAGATGGTATCATAATCCAGAGGTCCCTAGACCGGAGGCTCTGATACCAACCTGAAAAGAAATCAATTGAAAGAAGAAACTGTATGTTATTCTTCTGATAATGATTGTACGAACGGATTACATATATATACTCATTCTAGCCTAGTATTACAGGACCATAATCCCACTGTCATAATTACAGAAAATAAAAATGGAAACAAAATGACAGGAACATATTTTATACAATACAATGCGCATGTTAAATTTTTACAACTTGTCTAACATATTCCAACATTGGGCCATTAGAGAGTAGCAGCACTTTTGCTATCGCATGTCTGATGTCTTTGATGTTTTGATTGTGTAGTTTTTTTTTTGACATGCTGATATGTGTGTAAAGAAACCTGTCAACTTTGTTAAGTCTTATGAGATTTGCTCTGAATTGTTTCATGGTATTTCACACCCCAAGACTCACTTCTTAAGTTTATTACAGTTGGAGCGCGTTCAGAAGAGAATTGCAGATCGCAAGATGAAAATCCGAGTAACAGAAGCTGCTATCCAACTTCTTGGAAGTTTAGGGTATGATCCGAACTATGGTGCTAGGCCGGTCAAGCGAGTGATTCAGCAAAATGTGGAGAATGAACTTGCCAAGGGTATTCTTAGAGGAGAGTTTAAGGATGAGGACACAATTTTAGTAGACACAGAGGTCACAGCATTTGCAAATGGTCAACTACCCCAGCAAAAGCTAGTTTTTAGGAGGGTTGAAGCTGATTCAGAATCAAATGTTAAAGACAGCAGGGAAGGCTTTCCACAGATTCTGTGAATGCATGTCACTGCCCTTTATTTCTCCACATACTTGGCTTCACATAAATTTTGAGCATAGGTCATTTTCTTATCCTATTGGAACTCTGATTCTGTTCATAGCTTGAATGAGTATAGGTCATGTTCTTATCCTATTGGAACTCTGATATGATGATAGCTTCATATATTCATTTTATTTGTCAATACAAATACCATACTTAAGAACTGTTCGTTCTTATTGAAATAATTTCTAGTGTAAAGGAGGAGCAGTGGTTCTTCTTTCCAATTAATAAATCTATTGTTGTAACTTGTTATCAATGGATGGATTGGAGGGAACATTTTCAATGAACCTAGAATTTGAGGTGCATCCATGAACCTAGTCTAAGAAACCATTGATAAATTAATTGAAAAAAATGAAGATATGAGATTAGTAACCAGAAGCTTAGTCAAGAAATAAACACAAACAGCAAGAATTTTGTAAAAAAAAAAAAGGTTTAAATATATTGCTAGTTTCTGAACGTATAACAGTTTTTGTATTAGTTCTTATCAAAGAATTGTTTGTTTTGGTGCTGTAAATTTACAAAAATTGTGCTTTTAATCTTTTGGTGAGTAATCAAACTTGCTTTCTCATTATTAAATCTAATAACTAAAAATGAATAAACTTTTTTGTTGGGATTAAAATAAAAAATGTCAAATTTTTAAGAAAAAAAAATGCTTAAATCAAAGTAAGAAAGTCACCAACATGATTGAGCTGCTTCTGCGCCAACAAACTGATCTCTCCACATTGCTGGAGCCTGGAAAACATATTAAGCTCAACTTCAGCTGAAATTTTACAGAACTATGTAGCTATCGCATTACAAATCTACTTTTTTTTTTATTATAAATTTGAACTTTTATATTATAAATTTGAAATGTGATTCATGAATGAGAATGATTTTAAGAATTTTGTTGACATTTAAATTTTTATTAAATCACATGACTTTTTTTCATACTAAAAGAATATTTATCATTATTTTTAATTTGTTTTTATTTAAACTATTTATTTAAATTTAAAAATATTTGTGGAACACGCGAATAGCTTGTTAGTGAAATAATATATTTAAGCATTATAAACTTTTTATGCAGAGCTCAAACCGATATTAAATTAGATCAATCTTGACCAGTTAATTTATATACTCACTTTTCAGTTTAATTTCAATTTTCAAAAATAAATTTAGACGTCTTAACAATGCCTATGGATACATTGTTTTCGTTAAATGAAATCCTATTGTAGAAAAAACTTCAACATCCCCAGAAACATTTCATTCCTCTAATTATCTAATTTTCTCAAATTTATATAAATGTATTAACAAAAATTAAATGAAATCAAGTGAACTGCAAATTAAGTCCCTTTTTATTTTGTCAATTACTAAGTGCTTTCTAGTGGATTAGGACACGGAAGAGATCCATAAAAAAAAGAAATAGAGACTGTATCCCTGAGATACATCATATTAGAGAAAGAAAAATATTGAGATAAAAAAAAGAGGTAAATAGAGAGGAAGCTTACCCTTTCTAACGGGAGTTGCTTTTTCATTTTTTTTTTACTTTTTACACTCTTTTTCATTTTTTTTAAATTAAATATTAAAATTAATTTTTCTATAAAAAATTATTTATTTGTTTTTATTTTTAAAATAAATTTAATGGACTTCCAAAGATACATTTTTAGAATAAATTTAATAAATTTCAGAAAATATTTATACAGAAAGTAATTAAATTTTTTTTAAACACGCATTTTTAAAAATTTATTTTCTACATTACAAAAATGTTTTTCCAAAACATATATTCATATTTATATCCATTCTTTACAATATTTTAAAAATAAACATTCAAAAATTTATATTTTTATTCTGAATACACTTTTTTTTTTAATTTAATAAATATTGTACAATTTATTTTTCAATACATATTTTAAAAAAATCTAAATATTTTAAATTTATATTTTTAAAAATTATCTATTTATAAAAATAATTTTATTTTTTTACATTAAAAAAATTAAAATAGAGGTAAAATCTAACTCCTCCTAACAAACCTCATAAACATAATAATAGGATCCATTTTATTTGGATCACGTCCCCATGCATTGCATCACACCTTACATATATCACACATTAAATGCATGCACATTATTTTTTCATTTATCACATTTTTTTTGGAACTTTGACTATCATATATTTTATAATAATATTTTATTATAAAAATTATATTTAAAAGATTTTAAATTTTATATTTAATTATTATTATTTACATACTTAAAATTAATTATGATTATTTTACAATTTTAAAATATATAAAATTATATTAATCATTTTAAATTTAATCGATGAATTAATTATTTATTCGATCCTTCAAATTTATTATAAATTTATTTTTTATCTTTAAAAATTATCATAACTTTATTTTTATCATTATAACTTTACTTTAGTTATCGATACCAATTTTAATTTCTACCCTCTTTGTACTTGTATTTCTTAATAATTTTATTTTCTTATTCATTCAAAAAAATAATATTATTTAGAAATCAGACCAAAGATACATAAATCTTTAATAATAATGTTATTAGATATTAATAATTTCTTTTCATTCGTATTATTATATTTCGCATCATATTTTTCTTCTATATTTAATCCTTCTCTTCTTTCCACCTCTTTTAGATGTGCAATAATTTTCTTGATTGCAACATTTTAAGACTAGTCAAAGAAGACCCACAACATAACATCACGCACTTTGCTGCAAAATCATCTCCATACATGATACATCCACCTGTCCAATAATTTTGGCATTGATATCAAAATTACGGTCATTACTCATTTTTTTTTATCATTTTAATTAGAAAAGGTAAAATGAAAATAAAACTGAAAAGTTTATTAAAAATGCTTAATTTTTAAATTACTTTTTCCTCCTTTTTTATTTATTATTTAATTTGTTTTACATAAATTAAAAAATTAAGTAATATTCTATTTGTTGAAATTGTTATATAACTTTTTTTGTATTGTGTTTTTTTTATCTTTCTCATGAATTAATTTTTCTCATAATTAATATTTCTGTATAAAATAAAGATATTTTGAAAAAAAGAAAACAAAATTGTCTTAAACTTCTAGAATAATAATTAAAAAGATAAAAAATTAAAATTATGACATATTAAAAGAAATGGGGATATATTTTTAAACTCCAATTCCAAAAAATAGTAATCAACCATACAATGAAACAAGGCTGCATTCTATTATTTTAAATAGCGATTTACTTTGCATCATCATTCCATCCTTATTATACGATTCAACTTTGGTCTCATCAATTTTTATATTCGCTTACCCTTTTGTCTCTTTGATTGCATACCCTTAAAGCAATCACTAATTCATGGCAAGCATTCCCTCCATTCCATCTCATATCAAAGCTTGGGTCTACTCTCATTGTGGGAACATAGAAGAGGTTCTGAAGTTTGATACTAATGTACCTACACCATTCCCAAGGAAGACCAAGTGCTTATCAAGGTTGTGGCTGCAGCCATTAATCCTGTAGACTATAAGAGGGCTCTTGGCCATTTCAAGGACATTGATTCTCCTTTACCTGTAAGATTTTCTTCACTCTTTGTATCAATTTACACCAAAGTTTTAAATGCCATGTTACATCTAAAGCATGTAATATGCATATACATACTAGTCTAACATACATATAATTTTGTATGTGTGTTTTTTTTTTTCAATCTCATTTTTACTAATTTATTGTTCCATTTTGTGTGTGGTGGTGAGAAGACTGCACCAGGGCATGATGTTGCTGGTGTGGTGGTCAAAGTGGGAAATCAGGTGAAGAAATTTAAGGTTGGGGATGAAGTTTATGGTGATGTTAATGAGATTACTTTGCACCATCCAAAGACTATTGGTTCTTTGGCAGAGTACACTGTTGCTGAAGAAAAAGTATTGGCTCACAAACCCTCCAATTTGAGTTTTATTGAAGCTGCTAGCCTCCCTTTGGCAATCATTACTGCTTATCAAGGACTTGAAACAGTTGAATTTTCTGCTGACAAATCTTTACTTGTTCTTGGAGGTGCTGGAGGAGTTGGAACCTTAGTTATTCAGGTTTGATATCTTCCATCAAAACATAATCTAGTTAGTAAAGTGTCAAATTCTTTTCACTTTTTTTGTTTCTATATTACACATTGATTAATTCTATATGACCAATGTTCTGCCTCTTCTATATTTCTATTTGATATATTTTTCTTTACATACAATATCAAGTTTCTTGTGTATAAATAAAATTTAAAAAGGTAAAATTAAATTAAGAGATAAAATATCATCATTATTAAACAATGATCAAGTCACGTGTATTGAGAAAAAAATAAAGTACAATAAAAGATGTCTTTATTGTAAATAATAAAAAATCTATTTTATTGGATGGAAATTTCATATTTAACTCTAATAGAAAGCTAACAGTTTCTTATATAAGCATGTGTTTAATGAGATAGATAGCCAAACATGTGTTTGGTGCTTCTAAAATAGCAGCTACTGCTAGTACTGGAAAACAAGAATTATTGAGGAACTTAGGAGCAGACTTACCTATTGATTACACAAAGGAGAATTTTGAAGAACTGCCAGAAAAGTTTGATGCGGTATATGATGCAGTAGGTAAGTTATTTGGATTGATCAACCTATATCCATATACTTTACATGAAGTTTGACACGCTCGTCGTAAACGCGCAAAAATAATTTCTAGATTCCCCCGAAACTATTGGTATAGTATAAGGTGCAACCTAGGTCATCTCACAAAGACCATTTCAAATTCTTAAGCAAATAAGGAGAAAATTAGAACAAGGGGATTTTGTAAAGATTTGATATTGAGTTCTAAACACAAAATACAGAATGAAATTAATTTACTTAACAATTATCAACTCAAGGAATTCAGAGGCTATTTTCTTAACTAATCATTGATCACTAAAATCATGCATTGTGTTTATCAACCTAGGATCATCTGGAACCCCTAGAATGATCCTTGAATTCTCTACTGAGAAACCTCTCAGAATTTAATTGATTACGATCAACAAGATTTAGTAACCACTTAATCTTTTATCTAAACCAATTTCACAATCAGAATTCAGTTGAAGTAAGTAATAAAATGAAAACCTTCAATTCAATTACTTAATTTCTACTCTTCAAACTTTTGGAAAATGATTTACCAATCAAAAACCAATTATAAATCAATTATACATTAATCAAAATACGTCAACCGATCAAACTTTGATTAAAAGAATAAAATTGAAGAATATAGTAAAGTAGAGTAGAAATCACTCAATAAGCATGTAAATAAAGATCAAGACCTCAAAGTTAAAATGAAAATAGCTTGAATCCTTGAATTGAAACTACAAACCTAGCCTTCCATGAAGGAGGCAAACTAACAACAAAGAAAGAGGCAAACTAACAACAAATAAATCCTAAGCCTTCCATGTAGGAGGCAACTAACAACAAATAAATCTTAAGCCTTCCATGTAGGAGGCAACTAACAATAAAGAAAACATAAGCCTTCCATGAAGGAGGCAAAACTAACAAGAAAGAAAGAAAGAGAGAAAGAAAGAAAATGGTATTGGAGTTAATCTCCAAAATGGTGTGTGTCTCCTCTTGCAAACCCTTCTATTTATAGAGGATTTTTGAGGCATCATCTTCAGAAAGTCACCAACTAGGATATTACTTTTCTACCCTTTTCTTGCTTTCACATGGGTTTTGTTGAAATTGCAAAACACTTTTTGAATTTTTGCCACCAATGAGCATAACAATTTTGACTATCTTGCACCGCAATTTCGGATGTTCACATGTCCGAATTAGAGCTTGACTTCTGAACAAAAGTTGTAGCACTGGATCTTAGCTGTCCAACAAAGTTGATTTCATCTCAATATGACTTCTATATCTCAAGATATGGCCGGATCTTTGCACACTGTTCAAATTCCACGTCAGCAACACTATCTCATCTTTTGAGATAATTTCGGAGTCCTAAAAATCCCATTTAGAATCTGCTCTTACTTTGTAACTATGGACACTTCTTTAAGCTTTCATTCAAGACAGATTTCATGATTTTTGGATGTCTAAAACTCCTATTATGCTCAAAATACTATAATAGTGTCATTTTAATCGGGTAAGCAAAGAAATTCAATTAAACTTCATATGAACCCAAACTCATAAAATATGACAAAGATCACTTAATTGAACATATAAAAAGTCTTAATGAGATAAAAGTGAGAGATAATTATTTATGAAATCTATGCTTATCAAAGTTGTTCATGTGTAAATAAATATAATATATTGTTGAACAATGTCTCAAATATTGCTGATTCTGAACACAGGATAAAGTGAAAGGGCATTGAAGGCCATTAAAGAAGGGGGCAAAGTGGTGACAATACTGCCTCCTGGAATTCCACCAGCTATCTTCTTCTTACTCACTTCAGATGAGGCTTTGTTGGAGAAACTAAGACCTTACTTGGTGTAAACATCCATTTATGTCCGAGGCCCCCAATTATAAAGTTAATCAAGAAACTAATACTAAGTTAAATAATAAATAGAAAGAAAATGGATGGATCAATATAAAATCAGAAATAAATAAAATTTTTTAGAGAAAATAAAAGCTTCAAAATAAAGAAAAATCGAAAATAAAATATGAGAAAAACTGAAAAATAAGAAATGAATAAAATTCTGGAAAAGTTAAAAATCAAAAAGAAAAAAACTGAAAAATAAATAAAATTAAACAAATTAAAGGAAAATTGTAAGATCCAAAAATTAAAAAATAGTGAAAAAAAAGTAAGAATAAATAAAGAAAACAAAATCAAAAAATCTAAAATCTTAAAATCAGAAAAAAAAAAAAGAATTCACAAAATACAAAAACAGAAATTAAAGATAATAAAATCTGAAACTAAAAATAATAATAAAAAATATATACAAGATAAATAAAAATAATAATAATAAATAATAAACAAATCTAAAGAAAAATTTAACAAAAAGAAAAGAAAAAAAAAGGAAGAAAAATAATAAAAAAGGAATAAGAAAATCAGGAAAATAAATAAAAAATTATAGAAATTAAAAAAAACTGAAAAATAATAATATAATAAAAAACAACAGATTTCTTAACGGAATTAACAGAATAACAAAAATAATAAATAAGTAAACATCGAAAAAAAAGGATAGGATATAAAGAAAGGAAAAGGAGTTTTCTTGAAGCGGGGACCACTCTCTTTGGCTCGGGATCAACGACCTTCACCGAAATTCTAGGAGTTCAAGGCGTCGTCTCCTCCTCTACAGATTCCATAGACGCTGGTCACACTGCTTTCTTAAGCCAAGAACCTCAGCTTTGTCTACCTCAAGAAGACCAACATTTTGATTGGCAGAAAGGGTGCAATTCATAGCGAACCAGATCTCGCCTTTCGCACTCGTCATCACATAGCGGAGCTCAAGGTCAGCTAACATACAATTCCTCTTCAACTTGCATTCTAAATTCTGCTTTATCTGTGAAATGACAAGAACTGCTTAAAGTCTTCGTAATCTAATCGCTTTTGCTCATTTATGATCGTTCTGATTCGGTAGATTAAACTTGATAATATGTAATCAACCTAAATAAGATTGATGTTATAAGAATGAAGGCATAAGCTTCCTGGAGCTACGATCTTCAGCGATTGTCAAGAAATTTCAATGACATACTTAACCCGATGCGAATGCAAGTGCGTCGGCTGGTGCATGCCCATGGGTTTGATCCGATCAAGGTAGATGGTGTTAGTTCTTGGATAATCAAAGAATTGAGTAATGACATATAGGGAGGTTAGCTGTAATATGCTACGGCGGGGATTTCAATTGGTCCCAGTTCAGCCGTGTCTTCAATAATAACTAACTCTCATGTGTCTATGATAATCAGGGGATGTTGAAAGAGGACATGCAGTATTACATGCATGTGCCCAGGTCCCTGCATTTGAACCCCAATATCTCATAGTTTCAATTTCGCAATTTCTACATATACCCCACATGCCTCACATGCAATATTCAATTTGGATTTCAACGGGCCAGTGACCCAGTCTGGGTCAATTAAAGGTGATTTCAAGCTTATATGAAACCATCCCAAAGACGCCGAATATTATGGTTCACAATTAACTTAATATCAAACCAAATGCACAGGTGTTTTATTTTCTTGAATCAAGTTTAACTTTAATTTTCGTCCTTTCCAAATAAATCGAATCAAGACAATTCAAAGCAAATTCTATTCTTCCCATTAAATTCAAATTACGCCTAACCTTTTTCAATTAATTCCCAATCTGCCCCTCAAGCCTAAAATACCAAAATTACCCCTAACCTTTTCAATTAATTCCCAATCTGCCCCTCAAGTCTAAAATACCCAAATTACCCCTAACATTTCAATTAATTCCCAGTCTGTCCCAACTTCTAAAATATCCAAATTACACCTAACCTTTTCAATTAATTCCTAATCTGCCCCTCAAGCCTAAAATACCAAATTTACCCCTGAACATTTCAATTAATTCCCAGTCTGTCCCAACTTCTAAAATACCCAAATTACCCCTAACATTTCAATTAATTCCCAATCTGCCCCTCAAGCCTAAAATACCCAAATTACCCCTAACCTTTTCAATAATGCCCAACATGTCCCAACTTCTAAAATACCCAAATTACCCCTAACCTTTTCCAATAATGCCCAACATGTCCCAACTTCTAAAATACCCAAATTACCCCTAACCTTTTTTAATTCCAGATATATCCCTCAAGCCTTAATTACCAAACTACCCCTCAGAAATTCTATAATTGCTAAATAAATCCCAAAATTTCCAATAATTATCAAATTGCCCCAAAATTCCCAATGATTACCAAATTGTCCCAAAATTCCTAATAGTTACAAAACTAACCCCAATAGAATTTCCTCATCACTCTATATATAGCTTTTTCCATCAAATTCTCAAAACAAACCTAAAATTCTTTCTTTCACATCAAGTCAAAATCTTTCCAATCAAGATTAATCTTTTAATCAAAATTCATTTGGTTTTAGGTCTCACGCAATGAACCCTGGGGACGAACTGGTAGCTTTTTCTGCTGTTCGCTTCCTAGGAATTCATATGGGTCCCAAGTGCAGCCATAGTTGTCTTGGACCCTGTGCACATGTGGACTGAAGATTCCTTTTGTAAAATAATAAAACTTCATTTTTAGAATCCCTAAGTCTCACGCGATGAATCCTAAGCACGAACTGGTAGCTTTTTCTGCTGTTCGGGGTTTAGGAATTCGTATGGATCCCAGTGCAGCCGTAGTTGTCTTGGATCCTGTGCATATGTGGATTAAGGATTCTCCTTAAAATATTCAAAAAAATCAAGCCATTTTCAAATGTTACTTTCCAAGTAGCTCCGAAGGTCAAGCCTTCAAGCTTTTCAAACATTCCTTTTAAACACTTTTGAAGGTCAAGCCTTCACATCAAACCAGAACTACGTAAGCCTTGATTTTCCCATTGCACCGGGGAATACGTAGGAGCAGGATCAAGTCCTGTCAGGCTAACCTCCATCAAGTTATTTTATTTCACATTAATTAAGGGATCAAACAGTTTTCAAAAGTCGCACACTCAGTTTAAGGGTACCGTTCTTCGGAACGGGCGAGTGGGGTGCCTAACACCTTCCCCACTCATAACCGACTCCCGAACCTAAATCTCTACCTCGAGTCAGGGTTTTCCAAATCTTTTCCCTTAAATAAAAATTTGGTGGCGACTCCACATCATCAAAATCAACAATTCATTTTTTAAAATTTCAGCGAGTCCGTCGTCTCGTCGGAATTACGGTTGCGACAGATGGCGACTCCGCTGGGGACATTAGAGAGTCAAGCCCGTTCATTTGAGTGTGTCATAATTGATCCCTTTCTTGTTTATTTGCATGATTTCTTTCTAGTATTTTTTTGCACAACTTGTTTACTTGTTATCTATTTGATTTATGTATTTGTCTATTCTTTGTATAACCCTAGGATAGATGAATCATAAATTGCAATATATATCTGTACAATTTCCCCAATTGCAGGTATCCCAATTACTTGTGTGACCTCATACACATTGCATATGCATTATCATGAGTGAGGCCCTATACCCGGGTCTGAGTGCAGCCTAGGACTAGAGGGATCTAGTGGTGTCACTTTGGGGCTTACATCCTGTTTGACTATCACGAAAATCCCAGCTAGAGTGCGTCCTATTTGTAATGCCCTACAACTGGTAGCTTTTTCTGCTGTTGTGACAAGCATTCCAGACTGGAACTTGGCTCTAGTGACCTCAACACCCCAGGATTACAAACCACCTTTGAGAGGTTCATATAAAAGGCCATAGATCCCTAGGGCAGGTAACCCACATAAGAAGCAAAGAGGGCACACACCCCTTCATAATATGGTTCATATACGCACGGACAATTATCATCCAAAATGGAAGTTGAAGATTGGGGAAATACATAAATCAAGAAAGAAAAGTCAAACAAAAGAAAAGAAATATCAAAACAAATAAAAAATAAGGAAAATCAAGGAAAACTAGAAATTCCTAGGAAAAATTAGGAAAACAATCTTTTGAAAATACTGAAAAAATGAAAAGATTCAAAAGAGAGAAAATGAAATTTTGAAAACCTAAAGAATGCTTTTTGGAAAAGTTTAATAAACCCTTTTCAAACACCATCAAAGGTTTTTTAGCAAAATACCAAAAATACAAAATTCCTAAAAACAAATTTGTTAAAAATCAATAAATAAAACAAATCTCATTTATTTTCAAATAGTCAAACTTCAAATCTCTTAAAATTATTTGCACATAGCATTGATTCATTCATTCATTCATAGATCTAAAAAAAAATAGATTTCAAAAATCATTCTACACATTCACACTCATTGTGCATCAACATCTCTATCATTCACGTGATTGTTTGCATTCAAATTATTTTTCAAAAATTAATTTTTAACTTCACCAGAAAATTGGAGAAACACAGCTTCCTGGACATCCTTATAGAACTCGGGCACAATCAAGAATCATGGATGAACTGGAGAGACAAAATGAGGAGCTAAGAAATGAGGTCAAATCACTGAAGGAACAGATGACCAAGCTAATGGAGGCCATCCAGCAGTCTAAACAAAAGGAGGCAAGAGAATCCCTACCCAGAGAATCAACTGACCCAACACATCCTCCTGGCTTCACTCCACCATTAAACATACCTTCGCAAACAGAAGTGGTTCACAATGGGTTTCCTCATGGGTATGCACCCTCATACAACCAAACACAAACCCAAACACAAGCCCAAACACAAACCCAAACACATAACCTACCTCCAAACCAAGAAATTGTTGGGAGAATGCATCCTATGTTCACCCAAGGGCCTCGCCCTGTATCCATACCATCTTCTCATCCATACCACATGCCTGAGGAATACCCAAGCCATCCTTCAACTGAAGATACAGAAAAATGGAAGGGTCTAGAGGACAGGATCCGGGCAATTGAGGGAAACGCTTATGAAGCCAAAGATGCATCTGATCTATGCTTGGTACCAGACGTGGTCATCCCTCCAAAATTCAAGGTTCCTGAATTCGAGAAATACCAAGGAACCAGTTGTCCAAAGAAACATCTGACTATGTACTGTAGGAAGATGTCTGCATGTACTTACGATGAGAAGCTTCTCATCCACTTCTTCCAAGACAGCTTAACAGGGGCAGCTGCAACCTGGTACACTCAGCTAGAGCGGACACACATCCGTTCATGGAGGGACCTGGCTGAGGCTTTCCTCAAACAATATCAGTACAATGCCGAGATGGCTCCCGATCGAACCCAACTCCAGAATATGGCCAAGAAGGGGGATGAGACCTTCAAGCAGTTTTCTCAAAGATGGAGGGAGTTAGCTGCTCAAGTGCAACCTCCACTATCTGAAAAAGAGCTGGTCAGCACGTTCGTAGACACACTCCAAAATCCTTTCTATGACAAGATGATTGGCAGTGTGACTTCTAGCTTCTCTGATGTCGTCATCATTGGAGAAAGGATTGAGGGTGGCATGCGTCGAGGAAGAATCACGCACAACGCCACGGCGACAGTTGACGCCTCTGCAGAAAAGAAGAGGGCAGGTGACGCTTATAATGTAGCTTCTGGTCAAAGGCAGTATACACCTCAAATGGCACAGTATGGTCCAACTGGTTTCCGACCACCACCGTATACACCATACACACCTTACACACCATATCCCTACATCGCTACCACCTACCAAACACCATACCATCCTACTTACAACTATCCGACACAAGTCCGACCACCAACACCATATACGGCCCAAACACAAGCCATAAGCCAAAATACCAACCAAGGTCAGAAAAAGGAGAAGAAGCCTGTCCAATTTGACCCTATCCCAATCTCCTATACTGAGCTGCTACCTCAGTTGATTCAAAACTCTCTGGTTGCGCCTTATCCTTTGAAACCTCAAGAGCCACCATATCCTAAATGGTACGATGCTAACGCCAGATGCGATTACCATGCAGGGTTTATTGGTCATTCTACTGAGGATTGCCTAGCGTTGAAGCGAAAGGTACAAAGCCTGATTGATGCAAAATGGCTGGATTTTGGGAGGCTTGCTCCTAATACAGAAAATAATCCGTTGCCAAATCACGAGAGCCTGTCAACCAGCTGAAAGAGACGGGAGCGGCACGACAGGGTGCCTTGTACAAATTGAGGATATTTACCCAGAAATTATCGTACTTTTCAAAGTTAATCTTTTAAACAGCAATGAATAAATACAAAATTACATTTTTCATATCACTTGAGCACGCGCTTTACATTTTAGCTTTACTTTTAAAAATTTACCATTCTTTTTATCTCTTCAACCCACTTCTTATTCCTATACCCAAACAATAAAATACCAATTGGTGAGGATGCTAATGCTGTAATGAGTAGTAATCTTGAACGTCGGATTAATCAAGCTCAAAGAAAAAAGCCCAATGAGGAAGCAGAATAACAACCAGGGATTCTAGATCCCTATTCAAAGTGTCTTGTCAAATAAAACATCCCGCTGGAATCAAGTCTAAATCCAGGCAAAATTTAGGGATGCAAAATAAGATCTGCTGAATTGAAAGCCAAGATGACCCTGGCAAGGTCGATGTCAAAATTCAAAATTCAAGGAAAAGAAGAGGACCTGCTGGATTAAAGTAAAAATAATAATCCAGGAAAAATTAAGGTCAAAACATGAAATTCAAGAAGAGAAACCCGCTGGATTAAAAGCTAAAAGAATCCAGGCAAAAGTAGGGTTAAAGTTCAAAATAATGATTGACAAAGTCATGATTAGAAAAAGGTCTTGCCGGTTTACAACAATAATTCAGGCAAAATTAAGATCAAGCAAGAGCCCGCTAGGTCAACAATCAAAAACGACTTAGGCAAAAGTTAGGACATAATCAAGCAGAAGCCTGCTAGGTCGACAAACAATCAAAGATGACCTAGGCAAAAGTTAGGGCATAATCAAATAGAAGCCCGCTAGGTCAACAATCAAGAACGACCTAGGCAAAAGTTAGGGCACAATTAAACAAGAGCCCGCTAGGTCGACAACAAAAGAGACCTAGGCAAAAGTTAGGGTACCAAAATCAAGAGCCCGCTAGGTTGAAAACCCGTAAGGGCAACCTAGGCAAAATTTAGGGCAATACAAAAGACCTGCTGGGTTGAAAACTCAAAAGAACAACCCAGGCAAAAATTAAGGTCAAACCAGGAATTCCAGGACAACATGATATCCTGCACCTCATATATTCCTAAAACTGGGGCAAAATTTTGCCATTTTCTCGAGTTCGATTAATTCAACAATCAAGATTATGAAAAGCAGCACTGGCATTTTTCACCAAAAGGTGCCATTTGGGCAATCGAACCCACATCTTTTGTCATCTTTCCCTTTCAAGTACACTACCTAAAACATCCTTTGCAAATCTTCTCTATATTTTTTCATTAACCATCCAGAATCACTTCGCACACCTCAATAGCGCACATGCCAAAGGAGATGTGAAAAATGTAAAAATAAAAAGGATTAATTTTGAAAAGTTATGACAAGTCGGATGAATCCTTGACTGTTGCAACACGATAGGATTGTTTCCCAAGGATTCATCTTCCTACCAGCCATGAATCCACAAAAAGGAGTGTGTCTTACTCAATAATATTGACCACCGTTGGATCTCGAAGATCTTGGAAAAGAAAGTTCCAAAGCTGATCAGTAGCCAAAAGATTGACCAAAACACCGAACTTAAGTCAATCTAGCTCGTCTTGATTTTTGATTCTTGTCACACCAACTAGAGGGTTGTCGAGGAAGAATGTGTCAGAAAAAATTAAAAATCAAGAGAAACAAAAAGTTTTACACCATTTCATGGTTTGCATTCAATAGCATCTGTTTCATCAAATATTTATTTCAAGCATTAAAATAAGAACCCTGCATCATTCTGCACTTATTCAAGCATCACAAATACCATATTCCCTTTCATTCATTCAAACATCGCAATAAGCATTTTTTCATTCAAGCATTTCATAACTCATTTTTCAAAAACTAATTAAGACCTGGGTAAAATTGCCTAAATCGATCATAATTAAAAGACTTCCAAACTTGGGCAAACGCCTGCCCACACAAAAAAGGGGGTGTCAATTTGAGGTCATCCTCAAGTTCTGAATCAACTCAAACTGGGGCAAATGCTTGCCCACACAAAAATACAACTTGAAGATCAAAATCAAGTCCAAACAGGGGCAAACACTTTCCCCCAAAAATTTAATTTGAGGTCATCCTCGAATTTTAAAACAAGTTCAAACAGGGGAAAACGCTTGCCCCCAAAATTTAATTTGAGGTCATCCCCGAATTCTGATTCAAGTTCAAACTGGGGCAAGCATCTGCCCGAGAAAATCCAAGTTGAGGCAATCCTCAATTCCTCAACTCCAATTGAGTTCAATAGGGCAAGGTTGCCTAGAAAAATTCAAGTCAAGCTTATTGAAACCCTTCAAACTGGGGAAAAACGTTGGCCCAAAATTCTTTCAAATCAAGACGTCTCTCAGTTATCAAGAAATTTCCCAACTAGGGCTAAATGGTTGCCCAAGTCTCTTCAAGGAAATAACCTTCAAGCGCAAGGTAGAATGCATCATTCATTCTTGGCCTATGTTGTCAGGCCTCATCAAGTTTACTTTTCTGCACCTTGGCCTATGTTGTCAGGCCTCGTCAAGTTTATTTTTCTGCACCTCGGCCTATGTTGTCAGGCCTCCTCAAGTTTACTTTTCTGCACCTTGGCCTATGTTGTCAGGCCTCATCAAGTTTACTTTTCTGCACCTTGGCCTATGTTGTCAGGCCTCATCAAGTTTACTTTTCTGCACCTTGGCCTATGTTGTCAGGCCTCATCAAGTTTACTTTTCTGCACCTTGGCCTATGTTGTCAGGCCTCATCAAGTTTACTTTTCTGCACCTTGGCCTATGTTGTCAGGCCTCATCAAGTTTATTTTTTCCGCACCTTGGCCTATGTTGTCAGGCCTCATCAAGTTTACTTTTCTGCACCTTGGCCTATGTTGTCAGGCCTCATCAAGTTTACTTTTCTGCACCTCGGCCTATGTTGTCAGGCCTCTTCAAGTTTACTTTTCTGCACCTTGGCCTATGTTGTCAGGCCTCATCAAGTTTACTTTTCCGCACCTTGGCCTATGTTGTTAGGCCTCATCAAGTTTACTTTTCTGCACCTCGGCCTATGTTGTCAGGCCTCCTCAAGTTTATTTTTCTGCACCTTGGCCTATGTTGTCAGGCCTCATCAAGTTTATTTTTTTCCGCACCTTGGCCTATGTTGTCAGGCCTCTTCAAGTTTACTTTTCTGCACGTTGGCCTATGTTGTCAGGCCTCATCAAGTTTATTTTTCCGCACTTTGGCCTATGTTGTCAGGCCTCCTCAAGTTTACTTTTCTGCTTTCAGGCCTATGTTGTCAGGCCGCCATGTAGTTTAGATTTACTGGTTTCAGGCCTATGTTGTCAGGCCGCTGTAGCTTAGATTTACTGCTTTTAGGCCTATGTTGTCAGGCCGCCATGTAGCTTAGATTTATTGCTTTTAGGCCTATGTTGTCAGGCCGCTGTAGCTTAGATTTACTGCTTTCTGGCCTATGTTGTCAGGCCACCTTCTAGTTTAGATTTACTGCTTTGAGGCCTATGATGTCAGGCCGCCATCAACTTTTAATTTTCTGCATCATGGCCTATGTTGTCAGGCCTCATCAAATTTTCTTTGCATTTATCCTGGCAACAGCAGGATTTCATCATTTGCCTCTTCCCGGCAGCAGCGGGATCTCATTTGCATTCTCCTGTCAACAACAGGACTTCAAGCACGTTTATTTTTCCGTTCACCTGTCAAGCAGGTTTGCATTCATCCTGACAACAGCAGGATTTCATTTGCATTCTTCCCGTCAACAACGGGATCCCCATCAAGTTTAAGTTTCTGCATCATGGCCTATGTTGTCAGGCCACCATCAAGTTTTAATTTCTGCATCATGGCCTATGTTGTCAGGCCACCATCAAGTTTACCTTTTTTCAAGGCCTATAGTATCAGGCCTCATCAAGTTTAGATTTTTGCATCATAGCCTATGTTGTCAGGCCACCATCAAGTTTAGTTTTCTGCATCACGGCCTATAGTGTCAGGCCACCATCAAGTTTCCCTTTCTGCATATTAAAGTTTTCTTTTCTGCACTTCGGCCTATATTGTCAGGCCACCTTGTACATATCTTACATTTTTGTTCTTGCATGCTCTCCTGCCTCAAATAGGCCCTTCTCACCTCATTTTCTTGTACTTCAACAGTATTCATAGCCTAATCAGGTTATGCAATCAAACCTTTCATATTTAAGCTCTATCGGCACATAAAGCCGGCAACACCATTTAACCGCCACCCTCCAGGCATCCATGAAGTTCAATTTAAGCTCAAGGCTTCTAGTGTTACTCTCGGACTTTCTTAAGAAAGCCTGCCTCGGACATAAAGTGTTCACGTCTTTACTCATTTCCTATCCCGATAATTTAGAGAATTAATTCTCATATTATCTGGTAGAAAAATGAGTAAAGAGGGGCAAACTGTAAACATCCATTTATGTCCGAGGCCCCCAATTATAAAGTTAATCAAGAAACTAATACTAAGTTAAATAATAAATAGAAAGAAAATGGATGGATCAACATAAAATCAGAAATAAATAAAATTTTTTAGAGAAAATAAAAGCTTCAAAATAAAGAAAAACCGAAAATAAAATATGAGAAAAACTGAAAAATAAGAAATGAATAAAATTCTGGAAAAGTTAAAAATCAAAAAGAAAAAAACTGAAAAATAAATAAAATTAAACAAAGTAAAGGAAAATTGTAAGATCCAAAAATTAAAAAATAGTGAAAAAAAAGTAAGAATAAATAAAGAAAACAAAATCAAAAAATCTAAAATCTTAAAATCAGAAAAAAAAAAAAAAAGAATTCACAAAATACAAAAACAGAAATTAAAGATAATAAAATCTGAAACTAAAAATAATAATAAAAAATATATACAAGATAAATAAAAATAATAATAATAATTAATAAACAAATCTAAAGAAAAATTTAACAAAAAGAAAAGAAAAAAAAAGGAAGAAAAATAATAAAAAAGGAATAAGAAAATCTGGAAAATAAATAAAAAATTATAGAAATTAAAAAAAACTGAAAAATAATAATATAATAAAAAACAACAGATTTCTTAACGGAATTAACAGAATAACAAAAATAATAAATAAGTAAACATCGAAAAAAAAGGATAGGATATAAAGAAAGGAAAAGGAGTTTTCTTGAAGCGGTGACCACTCTCTTTGGCTCGGGATCAGCGACCTTCACCGAAATTCTAGGAGTTCAAGGCGTCGTCTCCTCCTCTACAGATTCCATAGACGCTGGTCACACTGCTTTCTTAAGCCAAGAACCTCAGCTTTGTCTACCTCAAGAAGACCAACATTTTGATTGGCAGAAAGGGTGCAATTCATAGCGAACCAGATCTCGCCTTTCGCACTCGTCATCACATAGCGGAGCTCAAGGTCAGCTAACATACAATTCCTCTTCAACTTGCATTCTAAATTCTGCTTTATCTGTGAAATGACAAGAACTGCTTAAAGTCTTCGTAATCTAATCGCTTTTGCTCATTTATGATCGTTCTGATTCGGTAGATTAAACTTGATAATATGTAATCAACCTAAATAAGATTGATGTTATAAGAATGAAGGCATAAGCTTCCTGGAGCTACGATCTTCAGCGATTGTCAAGAAATTTCAATGACATACTTAACCCGATGCGAATGCAAGTGCGTCGGCTGGTGCATGCCCATGGGTTTGATCCGATCAAGGTAGATGGTGTTAGTTCTTGGATAATCAAAGAATTGAGTAATGACATATAGGGAGGTTAGCTGTAATATGCTACGGCGGGGATTTCAATTGGTCCCAGTTCAGCCGTGTCTTCAATAATAACTAACTCTCATGTGTCTATGATAATCAGGGGATGTTGAAAGAGGACATGCAGTATTACATGCATGTGCCCAGGTCCCTGCATTTGAACCCCAATATCTCATAGTTTCAATTTCGCAATTTCTACATATACCCCACATGCCTCACATGCAATATTCAATTTGGATTTCAACGGGCCAGTGACCCAGTCTGGGTCAATTAAAGGTGATTTCAAGCTTATATGAAACCATCCCAAAGACGCCGAATATTATGGTTCACAATTAACTTAATATCAAACCAAATGCACAGGTGTTTTATTTTCTTGAATCAAGTTTAACTTTAATTTTCGTCCTTTCCAAATAAATCAAATCAAGACAATTCAAAGCAAATTCTATTCTTCCCATTAAATTCAAATTACGCCTAACCTTTTTCAATTAATTCCCAATCTGCCCCTCAAGCCTAAAATACCAAAATTACCCCTAACCTTTTCAATTAATTCCCAATCTGCCCCTCAAGTCTAAAATACCCAAATTACCCCTAACATTTCAATTAATTCCCAGTCTGTCCCAACTTCTAAAATACCCAAATTACCCCTAACCTTTTCAATTAATTCCCAATCTGCCCCTCAAGCCTAAAATACCAAATTTACCCCTGAACATTTTAATTAATTCCCAGTCTGTCCCAACTTCTAAAATACCCAAATTACCCCTAACATTTCAATTAATTCCCAATCTGCCCCTCAAGCCTAAAATACCCAAATTACCCCTAACCTTTTCAATAATGCCCAACATGTCCCAACTTCTAAAATACCCAAATTACCCCTAACCTTTTCCAATAATGCCCAACATGTCCCAACTTCTAAAATACCCAAGTTACCCCTAACATTTCCAATAATGCCCAACATGTCCCAACTTCTAAAATACCCAAATTACCCCTAACCTTTTTTAATTCCAGATATATCCCTCAAGCCTTAATTACCAAACTACCCCTCAGAAATTCTATAATTGCTAAATAAATCCCAAAATTTCCAATAATTATCAAATTGCCCCAAAATTCCCAATGATTACCAAATTGTCCCAAAATTCCTAATAGTTACAAAACTAACCCCAATAGAATTTCCTCATCACTCTATATATAGCTTTTTCCATCAAATTCTCAAAACAAACCTAAAATTCTTTCTTTCACATCAAGTCAAAATCTTTCCAATCAAGATTAATCTTTTAATCAAAATTCATTTGGTTTTAGGTCTCACGCAATGAACCCTGGGGACGAACTGGTAGCTTTTTCTGCTGTTCGCTTCCTAGGAATTCATATGGGTCCCAAGTGCAGCCATAGTTGTCTTGGACCCTGTGCACATGTGGACTGAAGATTCCTTTTGTAAAATAATAAAACTTTTTTTTTAGAATCCCTAAGTCTCATGCGATGAATCCTAAGCACGAACTGGTAACTTTTTCTGCTGTTCGGGGTTTAGGAATTCGTATGGATCCCAGTGCAGCCGTAGTTGTCTTGGATCCTGTGCATATGTGGATTAAGGATTCTCCTTAAAATATTCAAAAAAATCAAGCCATTTTCAAATGTTACTTTCCAAGTAGCTCCGAAGGTCAAGCCTTCAAGCTTTTCAAACATTCCTTTTAAACACTTTTGAAGGTCAAGCCTTCACATCAAACCAGAACTACGTAAGCCTTGAGTTTCCCATTGCACCGGGGAATACGTAGGAGCAGGATCAAGTCCTGTCAGGCTAACCTCCATCAAGTTATTTTATTTCACATTAATTAAGGGATCAAACAGTTTTCAAAAGTCGCACACTCAGTTTAAGGGTACCGTTCTTCGGAACGGGCGAGTGAGGTGTCTAACACCTTCCCCACTCGTAACCGACTCCCGAACCTAAATCTCTACCTCGAGTCAGGGTTTTCCAAATCTTTTCCCTTAAATAAAAATTTGGTGGCGACTCCACATCATCAAAATCAACAATTCATTTTTTAAAATTTCAGTGAGTCCGTCATCTCGTCGGAATTACGGTTACGACACTTGGAAAGTGGCAAGGTAAAGCCAATATTGGATCCTAAGAGCCCCTTTCCATTTTCTCAGACTCTGGAAGCATTTTCCTACCTTCAGACTAATAGAGCCACTGGCAAAATAGTTATACATCCCATCCCATGAGCATAATAAAATTAAGCATATTAATTTCTCTACCCTTGGTTCTTGCTATTTTAGTCATATGAGAACGTGTGTGTGCCAATAAATTGTAAGAAATCTGTTAGAGATGTGATTGGTTCTTGTAAAGTTACCCTATGATTTGTATTTTGGCTACAAAATATGTAATAATGAACCTGTTATGTTGTTAAGCAGCTTATAAATAACATTTGTATTTGTATACCATATAAATAAAATTGAAACGCCATTACAATAGTCCAGCAACTAATCTTGGTCTTGAGCAAAACCAAATTATTTGAGATGTTTTACTAAATACAATAAAAGGAAAAAAAATATAATCAATTTAGTCTCTTGAAACAAAGCACCTTAGGAACTAGATATATGTAGGACTAAAATAATGATAATCATGATAATGTATTTGTTTTTTCTTCATCTCACACTTCCTATTATTTTATCTATTTTTATTTTATTTTTAATTTTATCACATCTTTTATTTTTCTATTTTTTAAAAATTATTTTAGATGGATCCATTTTAAAACCCTAGTTATGGATCTAGTATTCTAAACAAATGAGGATAAATTAATAAAAATAAAAATTATATTAGTTACATTTAATTTAGAATTTTTTATATATTTATAAAAAAATAAAAATATACAAAACTTAAACTTTTTCTATAAGTTAAAATTAACTTATAAGCATTAACTTTTTTAGAAAAATTTTTATTTAACTTTTTTAAAAATTGAAGTGCACAAGTTGATTTAAATTTTAAAAAAGTTTGAATTATTTTTCTATTATTTTACTTTTCTATAAATTTTTATTGAGAATTTATTTAAATTGAATCTTATGATAATATAATGATTATATATAAATATTAAAAATTATATCAAAATTTAAAATACACATTACATTTATATTGTAGAAAAGTAAAAAAAAAATTACAAAGAAAAAACAACGTCCATCAAGTAACATGCCTCTTTTATTGCTTGAGCGAAAAATATTATGTTGAATAAAGAAAGTAACATGTAAAAACTAAAAACTTAAAAAGAATATATATATATATATATATATATATATATATATATATACGCTTTTAAGATAAGTTAATATTTTAACTAAAAGAAGAATGAATTTAACTTTATCGGTTTCAATATAAAATTAAATTTAACAAATTTAAAATGATAAAGTAAAGAATCTAATTCAAATAAGTAAGTTTAAACATAGTTGAATTTGTAATGTTAGTGGATTTAAATAGAAGTTGAGAGTGTTTAATGTAAAAATGTATTATTCTTACTTGTATTTTTTTTTTTCAAAATGAAAGGATGCATTTACGTTGCGTACTCTCAATTTTTATAAAAAAATATATATAAAATTTGAATCCAAAATTTTAATGTAAAATTATTTCAATCCTTAACTACTCACCGCCGATCCTAATAGCTTCTAGCATACTCTCATTTACTTGTAATTTTCTTAATTTTTGTTTCAAAATTGAGAAAAGGTAAATTGACAGGAAGTAAATGCAAAAAGTGAAAAGGACGGCAAACGACAACGAAACACACTCTTCTACAAATTCTCTTTCTAGTTCCTTCTTCGGAATTGGATCCTCTCGGTATATCTTCCTTTTGCAGTTTGCAAAATCGAACCAGTGATCATTTTCTCTCACACACACATGGGTCAGTTTTTTCCCCCTTCATCCCGCGCAATTTGTTAAAAAAAATCAAAATTTTGTGTTTCAATTTGCTTTCCCATTTCTTTTTCACTAACCCATTTTCATTTTGTTTGTTGGGTCAAATTTTGTGGCAGAGGAGAGAGAAGAGGTGATGGAAGGAGTAGCATCAATAGCATTGTTGCCATGTGGGTCTGTCTCAGGACACTTCATCCAACTTCCCCATTCTATCTGCTATGGCCTTTATGGCACTGGTATATCTCCATATTTTCTTTGTTTAACTAATATCTGTTTTCTGCCAAAAAATAAAATAAAATTCCCTTTCCCTTCTCCCTGGAGGTTATTTTCAGCTCAAATTCTGAACTTTTGAGATTGCTTATGCAGAGAATTTTAGGGCCTGTTTGGTTTTTGTTTGCATTTTCTATCTTCAGCTTTAACTACAACAATGTCATCTTATTTTCAATTTACTTACTGTTTAGTAAGTTTTGTTCAGGAGTTGATTTCATTGTATCTTGGATAAAACTTTGAAAACAGGAAGCAAGGTAAAAACAATGTGATATTTTTGTAATTAAAACTAAAAGAAGAAATGGAATCAGGAAACCGAAACAGAAATAAAAACCAAATCGACCCTTAGTTTTGATGCATGTTCTTTACTTTTATGATGACGTTTTGGATGAAGGTAGAACATGAGTTCTTGCCTTCTACCATTTTACTTGATGGGTTAGGGGAGCAGTGAACGTTGGAATATTAGAAATTGATGCCGATTGTTTTGTATAGAGCAACTGATTAAGTTGCTTGTATCTGAGTAGGCCTTAAGGAAAAGAAATACAGGCCTGCATCATGTCATGAAATAAAGCTAGTTTTGAAAAAGTTCCTTGTCTTATTGTATTGCCATTTTCATAAAATAGGTTCAAGTATAGCTTTCTTGTCAATTGCACTCTTTCATATGGCTAGTGGCTATTAGTTTGTCATTCTCTTATGGAATGAAGGTTTATCATACAAGAAGTATTCCTTTGGAGGGAACTTTTGGTTAAAGGGGAGATGGTTTGTATGGTGGCATCTTCCTTTTTCTGTTTTTGGAATTATGACCAACATAACCAAACTGGATCTTATATGTATTTTTTATTTAAATTTTAAGTGCTCCTCTATGTTCCTGCTTTGTATAAGGGATTGAAGTAAATGACCCTTAAGTCCCATAGTATTTGACTTATAATTAAATTTGTAAAAAAAAAAATTAACTCCTTGTAAGCCTTTCAGCTAAGATTATAGCTATAACTACCAGCTTGCAAGGTAGTCAATATCCTATAGTGCATCTATTCTTTGTTGATTTATCTGTATATTGGTTACTTGCTCATGGTTCTATGCGAGCCAATGTTTTTATACAACTATTATGATACTCTATTATCTCCATTTAGCAATTAATTATGTATGTTTCTCCTTATATTTTTTTCATGATGAAAGAATTGGCATGTGAAAGGGAATGCAGTAGGGGTGAAGATTTCCGCCTCATCAAACTCACGATCACAGATTTCAATGTAGTAATTGTTCTTTTTGTGTTGTTTGTCTTTTCCAGTCCATTGTACACTATATTCACATTTAGATATGATAAAACAGATGAAGAAAGAACAAGC
Source organism: Canavalia gladiata (assembly GCA_037954105.1). Lineage (NCBI taxonomy): Eukaryota > Viridiplantae > Streptophyta > Magnoliopsida > Fabales > Fabaceae > Canavalia > Canavalia gladiata. Next base: position 45,039,469 of record CM075665.1, read on the forward strand.
CACTGTGGTCGAGTGCAAAGGCCATGATGCTGCTCGGTTCCACAGCATTGATCATGCTCACGGGTAAATCACAGTGTTCTAGATATGATATTCCTTTTGAGTGCTCACTCAGCTTTATGATTTTGTTTTATAATTTTATTTTTATTCTTAATCTGTGTAATTTTCATGCTAAACAATGAGAATAATTCTATTGAGATGAAACTACATTTCTATATTCATGCAACTGCTTAGATATAACTTCTGGATTATTGTCAGGCAAGAAAGTTAACCTTGGTCATTGACCTCTGATAGTCTTTAACACTAATCACTCAAATAGACAAATAAAGGTTGTTGGTTGTTGCTATCTAGCATGCCAATGGAACAGGCCAGCTGAAGAGAGGCACATACTTAGATAATCTATGAGTCATTATCTAGTGTTCATATGCGCCTTGTATACATTAAGTTTTTGTTTTCTCACAAGAAACATTAATTGATTTACTTTTGGATTTACTATTTTACACTGAGGTACTGAACTATTAGTCACTGTAGTTTCACTCAAGTTGGATTTTTGTCACTATATTTTCCCCTCATTTGGGTTTTAGTCCTTATAGTTTCTACTCGCTAAGATATTTTCCGCTATTTTCTGTGAATGATTTTTCCTTATAGTTTGCAATTATTAAGGTATTGATCCCTGAGAGACCAAAGTACAAGTGAATGAAATTTTAGGGACCAATATTCAAAAACAAAAGTTATAAGAATCAAAATTTAAATCTGGCAAAACTATAGGGACTAATTCTATATTTTGACCTATATTTGTCACCTATTCTGTGTCTCCAGTTAGTCAGTTTTTACAAATTGATGTCCCTTTCAGGACATTCCTTCTCACAAACTGAAGTTCTCATTCATTTACATTTCTCATTCATCTTTGAACAGTTGGGATAAGGATATCACAGGTATGATTGAACAAAAGGATGGGAAGAAAAGAATCTTGGTTTCATTTGAGTGTGAGACCCTGAAAGCTGAGAAAGCAGCTGAAGACCACATCAGGAAGTTCATGCCAAAATTAACTGGGCTTGATGCTGTTGGTATGTGAATGTTCTAAATTGTACCTACTCTTGGACGATACTGAGTTACTATAATTACTCTATGCAGTTGAGATGTTTGATCATGTATTGTGCTTTGCTATTTCCATGCTACAACCTGTTTCCCCTTTCATGCTTTACAAATGAAAAAGAAGTGGAGGTGTATAAAGTGACCAGGATTTGATCATGCTATGCAACATGCACCAAACCCTATGACATTCTTCTTGATTTTACTTTTGCTAAAAGAAACTAACATCATAATACTTATATTTGTGACCGTTGATTAAAGTGGAACATGTTAGGTCTGAGATGGTGGGTTCTAGGTGCAACTATGACTATTATGATATTTTGATTGCCAGGTTATTGCTTGTGCTTGCATTCAAACACTTCTTTTCCTTGACATGAAGAATCTTGCATTCTTTTGGACCCTTTAAAATTACTATTTCAATATTGTGAAGTGCCTTTATGAATTATGCAGTTAACATCGGAAGGATGACAATTTCTGGGTTGGACTTTGGAGCAGAGGAAGCAGAGACTGAGTAGAAATTTTTGATATTGTAACTGGTTAATATCCATTAAACTAGGAAGGAAGACAGAAATGCTTGATTTAAGCAAATTCTGCAGAAATTTAGTTTGTATTAAGGTAAGAATCCATCGTTCATTAGTGGATTTCGGCCTGTATATCTCTTTTCTTTTAAATTGAATGATTTCTATCTGAATGAAATATGTTCATATGAATAGATAAAAAAAGGGAGGCAGAAAATTTAGGATGAAAGTCACTGTTCTGAATTGAAACGACCATAATTATATACCAAGTGTAAAACAATTTATTACATCTTACCCATGACCATTTTTTTAATCTATTATTACTAAAATGTTTTTCTATTAAAAGGTTGAGAATTGAGATCCTTAAGGTGCTGTTTGGTTTCTTCATTTTTTTATTTTCATTTCTAATGGAAACAGGGTTGAAAACATGCTTAGTTAGATTTTAGGAAATATTTTCGTTGAAAATGTTTTAAAAAAGATGACGTTTTGTGTTTTCTTTGATGAGTTCTGGGAATGGAAAGGAGGAAAATGTGGTGGCATATACATAATATTTGAAAGAATAGTTGAAACTTGTGTTTCTTTTACTCTATTGAGTACCCTGACCTCCGCACAAAAAATTGTAGTCTATTTTCTTCTTGAGAAATGATAAATGTATATATGCACAGTGATAAATATTCTTAATATGTTTTGGTTTCTTTTTTTGTGGCGAGTTTAGAAAAGTTGTGACGGTTTTAAAAAATAGTCAGGTCTAACATGTGCATTTATATTTTTCCTTTTCTGTTATGCCAAGAACCAGTCCACAATTTATCTTTTTATGTTCCATCACACCATCTTTGTTGATGAATACTATGCCTTTGCATGTGTTGTTGCTTTGCCTCATCCCTTCTGTTTGATTCTTAAACTTATTTAGTCTATAGTATAATATAGATAAAAGAATTCTTCATTTATTGCCACGTTTGGTTATGGAAGACTTCATGAAAAGGATCACATTTTGAATATTTTTATTTTCTTAAAACTAAATAAGATATCAAAAGATATTTTCTTAATTATGATAATGAAAACTGTTTTTGGAAAATAAAAACAAGATAGTGCTTAAAACTAAACAGGTCATAATTTGTCAAAATTTGATGCCTGCAATTGGTAAGTTTTAAAATGAAGTCCAGTAATGATGAAGAGATGTTTCTTTTTACCACACTTTTCTTAGCATGGTGAGGATTTACTTTCGAAGATTAAGTTTCATACACATCATTAAATAACCTTTTTGCAAACTAAAAACTTACGACTATAAATAATTTAAATGTAATATTATTGTCGCGAGCGTAAATATGTGATATAATGTTTATAAAATGGTTATTTGACAGTAGAAGTATATAAAGGGGTCATTGAATAAATTTAATTAAACATTTATTTAATGTCCATTATAAAAAGGTTTATGTTACAAACTTGATCATAAAATTTATTGAAATAAGTTCAATTTTTTTTTTCATAAATTCAAACCAGTTCTTTATCAATTCTTTTAATCGCTCCCAAAATCTTTTACTACTTAAATGCGAATTTATACTGAGCCGAAAATGTTCCATTGCAGACAGCTTAGAAGAGGAACGGCTTAGAAAAAACGTTTGTGGCTTAGGAAAAACATAGTGTTTTAATTGATAACTTCAGTGTAGTTTAAACACTGCTTATGCAATCATTAATTGATATATCATTGAAGGTGATGGAAAAATAATTCTTTTAAAAAATCTATCGATGTCAGTACAAAACACTCATAAATAGATCAAAATTTAATCCACAACAATGATAGCAAAATATTTTAATATGCACTTCCAAAATAGTTGCAAGCAAGTTAAATTACAAGTGTTAAAAAAATCAAAGAGGAATTTTTACTTTTAATGTTTTTTTTGGCATGAAGATAACAGAAGTAATAATGAATAAACTGAATGTTGAATAGGCTATGATACCCGAAGAATGGATCCCAGATTAATGGCTGTCTGTGCATTAAATCCCACATTTTTCTCCTTAAAACAATAAATTATTTTCTTTAGTATCTATTATTTACTCAGTGGTGGACTTAGGAGAGTGGAGCACACAGTGCTCTTAACAAGTATGAATTATTGCACAACTAAATCAGGTATCCACACATCAACACACATGGTTACACGGTATATCACAATTTTTCACAGTAACAACAACATTCTATTTGATTCAAATTTGTTGTTAATATTTATAACCTTGGTGGAAAATGCTGGCATGGATTGACACAGCAACATCAAGCAGAATAGTATTTACCAAATTTCATGAGGACTGAATACCAATCTGTCCAAGGAAATGCCACATTGTCATGAATTCAGAATAAAGTAGACAATGCATATGCCTGCAGCATTTTCTAGTCTAAGTATTAATTTTAAGCATTTTTTTCTTGATATAAATTTACAGGAAATAGATGTTTCACGTCTGATAGATAGCTGTTTTCAAGAGTGAACATAGATTATCACTAAACATCTCATATAATATAGAGAGAAGGTGAAACTAACACCTAACACGCAAACATATCCTAATCAAAATCAAGCATATATTACTTAAACCAACCACTTATTGGTCACAATAATTACATTTGTGTTCCTTTATTTCACTCTCTTCATATGCTCCAATAAAATATCCATCAATCTCCATTTTATACAAAAGAATTTCCAGCAAACAAATCCATAATCTTATATTATGAGCAGCTGAATTTAAAGTTTAAGAGAATAGTTCACAATAGCCAGTTAAAACCAGATAAAATCAGTCATATCTAGTGTTGCAGGTTTATGGGCTTAAAAGTGAGGATCTCATCCAAATTCATTATCATGTGTATTTAATGTTATGCAAGCATAGTTGATAGGTTTTGATCAACTAAAACACCTGTAACAAAAGTTTAAGCTCTTGAGCATTAACATAACTAAAATTTCATGAAAATGGGTTTAGCTCTCAACAACAGAAAGAGAAATCCAAGGAGTACACTCTTTAAAACATATTCTTAACACACTCCTTGTGGTTAGTCACCTTTTTAAAAAGTAAAAGTACTTGCATCACAAATTGATCATTTTTTAAAAATTGGTTTGACTATAAAAAAAGTGAACAATCACAAGAGATGTGTTTAAGAGTGTGTTACTAGCATTCCTCTTAACAGAAAGCGCATTGCCAGCCTTAATTTTCACATCATATAGAACTAGTTTCTTTTTTATTAGAAAATTAAAGAGGACAGGAAGTTATTGTTTTTTCAGATATAAGAAAATACCTGGGAATCAATAATATCTTACTCCTTCTCAGATGCATCTTCTGAATCAGACAATGGTAACAAGGTGCAGACCCCAAGCAAGTGACCATTAAGACACACATAATACTCAATACAATCTTCATAGGAACCCAGCCTGCAACTAGCACTTTGTGGAATCATATTAGCCTGCAACATGCTCCACAATTTTGCCTTACAATAAGGGCAAACCTCTGTTTGATGGAGCTGGGCACCTTTGTTGATAAGCATCCTTCTGACATTTGATGTCGCAAACGATTTGAAAATTCCACGAAAGAATCCTAAATCTCCTTCTTCACCTTGGTCAAGATGCTCACAAGGATCAGACACATATAAAACATCATTTATGCATTGTGGCATAAGAAAGCTCTTTCCTGATGTTCTAGAAAATCGAGTCCTGTAAACAAAATGACCAGGAACATTAACCTTATTGAACAAGCCACCTTTCTTGCATCCTGAACAGAAAATAAGAAGCTTCCCTAAGGCCCTCCAATTCCCATCAATACTGTGGCTTCCACTAGATTGCAAATCAAGCATCATCTTAGGAGCTCGCGTTCGGCAAAACTCTTTCCATAGAACTCGCTTGGCAAGATCATCGAACCATTTGCACACACATGATAGAGTAGCAATTAACTTGGGATTCCAATTCAAATTGTGAAACACCAAGAATATCACATCTTCACTTAAATGCCCCCTAATACATTGGCAACTAGCTGAATGTATGCATCGATACTGCCTTGTTAGAATCATTTTCTTCACCTGGTGTTTACACTGAAAATTTATCAGTTTATTACAATTTTTTTGTTTTATGGCATACTTTAGGGCATTCATACATTTGACAAATCCTAATAACCAAATTTCTTAATTAGGTATTTCATGTTAATCAAAAAACTCATGAAACCAATACTAACTACTAAAATAAAAACATCCCAAGCCCATACCATAATAAGAATTCACCTCATCAGGTTGCTTTCTAAAATACTCAAAAGTTTGTTCAAGAAAAGAAATGTTTTTCTTCTCCTTCCAATACACTGCTATGTTGTGGACTTCGTGTATTGTTACTTCAAATTTCTTACTAGTCTTATATATAACCCATAAAATCCTATCTCTATCTTCAAACCAAATTGAAGGATGCAAGTTTCTGTAATTTTGTAGTTCCTAACAGGAAAGAGGGACAAAATTGATGGAACAATATACAAACAGAGGGGCATAAATTATCAACAATGGTGCTTACAAGGAAACTCAAATGCAGCAGGCAAATTCCATGGAGAGAGGGACATTCAATTCATTTCGGTTCAAGCAAAAGCAGTGTAACCACAAAATATCTTCAAAATTCAAGCATCTTCCCAAATTCCACATACATAAAGAAGATAACTAAATGTAGCAAATAAAGCCCACCATTCTTAGCAACAGGTAAATGACATTTTTCATTTGTCAATACAATTACACAATCTACAGCAGCCACGTCACAGAACAAAATTTAAAGGCATGACATGTGGCATAGCAAGCTAACATTGAATTCCTTGCCACAGAGGCAAATCCAAAAATGATTCATTACTAGATTTCACAGAATCCCCACTCAAAAATGGAAATTTATGAAAAAACCTCTACTCAGATGAAAATAAACAAAATCAAACCCCAACCCAAAAAAGAGAAAAATGGATCACAGAAACTAGAAATTAGTTAAAAAAAAAAAAACCAAAGCAAACTAAAACCCAGATTGCGTCTTAACTTATGGAACCAGCTTTGGCAATAAACCCAAACCCCACTTTTCTTAACGGAAAAAAGAAGCTCTGAATGCAATTAGGGAAAAAGAGGAAAAGGGTATCTGATAAAACAGCAAAATCAACAACAGAAAGAAGAAAGGAAGCAACTTGCTTGCAAAAGTTGCAATAAAACCGTCAGTAATTTTCACCTGTGTGTAGGGGCAATTTGGTCCACAAAAAAGCCCAGAACAATATACACTCAACGCAGCAAAATGTTTAGAGAGTGAGAGAAAGAGAGAGAAGGAAGAAGCAAGAAGATCAAGGAAATGGAACAAAGACAAGGTAGAATAGAAATACTATATTTCAAGACATGCACAGAGTAATATCCTTGGTGGTGAAAATGGCTCTGTCAAGGACAAAGAATACTGTGACACGTGTATGATGACGTCACCTTTATCCAGCTGGCACCGAAGAATTCCTACGTGCCATTCGGGCAAGGAAGGGTATTTTCGTAATATGATGGTAATGGCGCCCAATGTTTTTCCTGTTCCTTAAAATTATCAAAAGCTTTTGTGTTTAAGGTTTTCTTTCAGCTACAGTCCACGCCTACCACGTGTCACATTATGAATGTTTGGCCTTTCATTTTCGTTATTATTATTATTTTTTATTTTGTAAAATTTCTTTTGTTATTTCTGAACTGGTTTTGTTATCTTTGTGTCCAAGACTCTAATTGCAAGTTGCTGCTTTATCTTTCTGCTTTTCCATTTTTTTAGCTGAACCAAATCAAGTTGCTGTTTTCTATTATTGTTTCTTTCTGACTTACTCAATCTTTTTTAAAAAACAAATATTGGATTCAATCATATTCACAATTTTGCATTTAGAATTTAAAAAAGAAGGAAAGATGACTCATCTTCAGTTTTTTTTTTCCTTTATGTGTACCTTTTCATCCTCATTAAAAGCCAATACACACCTTATGAGGAAGAAAATACGAAAAGAAATGTGTTAATTTGGATATTGTTAAAAACTATTTCAATAAAGAGCCAAATACACACTTAAGTGATTTTCCTATTTGTAAAGCTAATTGTAAGTAACCAAGTTAGAAATGACATTATAAAAAAAATTATTTATTAATAAATAAAATTTATCAATATTTATAAATTTAAAACAGATTGTATATTATACTAATTTTTGATATGTTAATAGTATATATTATACTAAATTAATTGTATTATTTTTTATTATAAATATTTTACTATTAATATAAATTCATGATATTTTATATTAACAGTTTGATTTTATTTTAAATAATTATACTTAATAATAATAATAATTTTCAACGAGACAAATTAACATGATGATAGAGATGGAAGTAGGTCAAGCCGAGATAGACTTTGAGTGTTTAAACCTGATTTATTTAAAAATTTTGAGACCTGGATCTAGGAATAAATAGACTTAAAATCTATATAAATAATTGATTAAAAAGACTTGCAAGCTTAAAACCTATAAGATAAAAAGGGCTAATATATATATATATATTATGTAAATAAAATATAAAATAAATATTATACAAAATATAATATATTAAAATTAATATAAATATATAATATATAAATATAAATAGGTCTTTTAATAGGTTAAATAGACTTTTTTATAAGCCTAGACCTGATTTGTTTATTTAAAAAAGTTTTTTAACAAGCCTAAGCTTTTCTATATCTATTTATTAAACGAGACGAGTCAAGCTAGGTTTGAAAGGAGCCGAGTCATAGATCGGGCGACCTTATTCACTTCCATTCCTATGTGAAAATGATGGTCTTTTTCCTAATCTCTTAACAGTTTTAGAAGTATCTATTTATTAAATTTTTTATATAAAATATGCAATTTATTAATTTAATTAATGATTAATAATTAATAAAAAATATAATATTTAATTTTAAATTTAAAGACTATGCATTTATTAATCATTTTATTTTTATCGATTAATTTAATCATTAATTTTATTAAATATTTTTTTATTTTGATTGATAAGTTTTAAAAATATATAATAAAAAATTTATTAAAAAGTATAAAATTTAATAAGTTAATAACATTAAATAGTATATTTTTAATAAAAATATTATTTATTAATTTTTATTATAATTTCTTTAACATATATTTAAAAAATTTGTCAAAATAATTCATAGACGGGGTTAGAAATATCCAATGGAGGTTGGACAAGTGTCTAATGACAGTATCATGGCATCATAATAGCCAAATTTCTGAACTAGAAAAACGAGTTTCTGGCCATCATTCAACTTGTAGAATTTGGAGGAGGATATAATTAAGATAAGGAGTCAAAATTTCTGTTTAATTTAGGTTCCGGTAAAATTCAACTTAGATGGCTGAACGCCAGTTGTAATCTATATTTAAATTAATCTTAATTATAGGTTTTGTGTTATATTTTGTGTCACAGTATATAAAAATTTTATATATTAACTAAGTAAGCATTAAAATTTATTTAACGAATAATGATTGTATGAATAAAAAGATTTTATTGAAAAAATATTTTAAATTTTTTTACATTTTAAAAGAATTAATCTTCAATTACTAATCAAGAATATTTTTAATATAAATCAAAATAAAAACTAATTTAATAAAATCGAGATAGATTTGTCTTTCAAAAGACAAATTTTTAAACTTAATCATTTATTGAAAAGAGTTAAATATAAAGTTTGGACTTACTTCTTAAAACAAATAGAAAATATATGGTGAACCTGTTTAATTTTGTTTATAACGAATATTTTCATTTTCTTTTATCAACTATCATGTTAAAGTATTTAAAATTTAAAATTTAAATATTTTTATATTGGAAAATGAAATAAAGAATCTTTCAATATTTGCGAAAGTTAGGTAATTACATTTAACTAAATAAAATCAAAACTTATCAAATAGTTTTTCTGACATTTATTTTGAAGAGATCCAATAAAAACTCTATGCAATAAGATTTTATTCAAATAATAAAATTTAACATATTTATAATATTAAATATCACATTTTTAATAAAAAATACCATTTATTTATTTATTATATTCCCTTAAATACATAACAAAAAATTATTTATTAACTATTAAAAACTATATAAATTATTATATGTACCATATTCTTAGTTAAAATTATCTCCCCCTTTTAATCATATTCATACAAAGCATATAAAAAATGAGGGCAAAAGAGAAGATAATCTTAACTATATAACAACATATAAATAATTATGATTAGTAATACATAAGTTTGATATTAATTATTTAATATAATTGTGTAATTTAAATTAACTTTATGTATTTTCAGTTTATATTCTTTTGTACACATCAATCATAAGGTTATTATAAATGTCAATTTGAACTTATATGTTTGCTTAGTAAAACAAAGGAACTTGGATAAATATAACTAGTTAAATTCACATGGTTCTTAAATAACTTAACACATTTACACAACAAGTAAGAGGTTATATATATACTTCCACAATGAAGAAATTGAACATCTCAAAGAATTTAAAGCTTAATGTATGTGTTGGTGACCAACCAAATTGAGAAGAAAATATTCTGAAGCTGTCAAGGGAGCTGGGCTTGGAACAAGTAACAAGCCAAGGTAGAAATCATTCAGTTTCTCAATCAAAGAGGATAAGAGGGAATAAAAAAAAGAAGCAAATGAATTGGAGGAGTAGTGGCAGGAAAAGGAAGTGTAATGAAAACAAAAATCTAGAACAAGATAGCTGAAGGATGGTGACCATATAACATAGCTTTCCATCAAGATCAAGTGGTCAAATACAGAGCAAGAAACGTAGCAATATTTTAAGTGTGGAGAAGAAGGTAAGTGGCAAAGAAGGTATATGTAAAGGAGGTGGATAAAGTGGCATTGGATTTTCTTCTTAAGTTTACATAGAATTGCACATCAATTAGGGCCCTCATACTTACTTTAAAAGGGTTCCTTCTCTTTATGGAAACTTTCCTATAGATTTAATCTATTGGTTATTCCATTCCTAGAAAGAGCACTTCCTTGGTTTTGAAACTCTATATTAGTCACTATTGAAGCAAGTGCTTTAGATACCATCCACCCTTTTAACTTGCGTGACTTAGAAGCACATGTCAATATCTAAAATATTTCAATTTTCCAAATCCTTTGGCTTGCATAACCATGGAAATTGCACTCAATTTTGGCAATACTTTATAGCCAATCAGCCATAAATTAAGTAAACTTATTCTCCTTCACATTTGCATTTGCAGCCCATTCATGCACGGAAAGTTCTTTCTTTTGTTTGAAAAATCTTGAAAGCAATAAATAATTTTAAGGAACAATAATTGGCAGAAATTTTATGAAGTTAAATCACTTACCTATCACCTTTTAAAAAATTGTTTTAGCCTTTCAAAAGAACCGATTACAAGAAATATATTGGAGAATAAACCCAACCTAAATCACTCTTAAAAATTATGTCACTACAATAGTTGTCTTTTTCTGATCTTTTGAAAGGTTTCACTAATTGTCCATAATGTTATCACCCTGCATGGAAATAAAACCAGTTATTCCTCAAGGATACAAATTAATTAAGATTGTTCCTCAAACGAGGGTGACAAATTTTTTTCCCCTTTGTTGGTGACCCTGGTTTGTTCTGCAAGGAGGGCTTGCAGAAATGGCCTAGAGTGATTTTTTTTTTTCCGGAAGCAATCGCATTTTAGGAGTTTTTATTTAAATTTTTTATTACTTAAAAAATTAACAATACATTAATTTTTTTTAACTTATATTTGTCTTTGGATATCTTTATTAAGTTGAATGAGAGAATATTGATAGAATGAGAAGATAATTTGAATTTATGATATCTTAAATTTAAGAATATTTAATAATTTTCAATCCTCATACAAATCTCTAAACGATAATTATTTGAGATAAGAATATTATTTTATAGAATACCAGCTGCATTAAAAGTCAGAATTTAAGTTAACAAATTCTTTATTGTATGATGCACTTCAAACATTGGTCCAAAGGAAATACTTTTATTAGTGTGTTTGCAAAACGAATTAAAACAAATTATATTTGTCTTTCACCTGAACTTAAAATTTCAATTGCATCATTTGTTTATAAAATTCTAATCCATCTCTAAATTTAATTGAAACATTTAGAGAAATTAACAAGCCTAATATTTGATAAAAGAAAACATTGAAAAGTCATAAAAAAAAAGAAATATTGAAAATCATCAGAGATTATCGATGTTGGCAAATAATTTTTTATTTATTACAATTATTTAATACAATATTTTCAATTAAATATTTTTATATATTTAAACTGAAAAATATAACATAATATTTATATTTAATAGATTAATTTTCTGATTCTCTGTCATTATTGTTATTAATTATCTTTTATATAGCATAATTATTGCTGAATCTACCCAGGTGCTCTAAAAGAAAAAATATGATCCATAAATATTTTTCTTGTATATTTTCAATTGTAATAAGCAGAAAAATTTGCAGGAAATTAACACATTTTTAGAAGTAAAGGGTGAAAATGAAAATGGGTTTATTCTCATTCCCTCAGTAATGTGTAAAAATTTTTCCTTTAATTATGTTCTTTGGCGTAATATAAAGTTTAGACTATAAGATTTCTAAAAATATTTCATCCATTTACAAGATTCAGTTGTCAGTTAAATTATATTTATTATTAATTTTATTAAAACAAATTACATTGGCACTCCCTAAAATTAAGAATCTAATACTCTTTTCTTTTTTGATTTTACAAAAATTTATATAAAAATATAACATGTATTATTCTTTACTGTATAATTTTATATAAATTATCTTTAATTTCTTATAATATCATATATATATATATATATATAAAAGGATAAAAAATTGGAAAAAATGAATATATTTAAAAGGATTCAAATGTAATTTATCCTTTTTACTATCTTAATAAGCCCAAGTTAATGTTTAGATTAACATTTTTATGTTCACAACCATTTTCATTGATATAATGTGTGCGGACAGGTTTTAACATGAACTTGGTACTTCCTGGAACCATCATGTCACTACAAGTATGACAGCCAGGTCAGCCAAAGTTTGTAATATTATTTTATAATCCTTTATACTTTTTGGAAAAGATCCATATTGGTGTTAAAAATTGTTATAAGGCTCTGGAATTAATTCAGCAAGTGAAGCTTTCTTCATCAACATTTTTTTAATTATATTTTTGAAGTCTTTTATTGACTTTATGGGCAAGCTATTGTAATGAAGATGCCAATGGTTTAACCTTGGATTTTTAAAACTTTTATGTCACCACTTCACAGCCTTTTCAAAACCTTTTATTTTAAAAATTTAAGTGGAATCTTATTATCCCTTACCTCGAAAATTAGATAATATTTTCTTTTTCTCCATTATTGCTGATAAAAAGGAAAAAATGAATTTTCAAAAAAGGAAAAAATGTTTCACAATGAATTTGCTAATGATGCTATACATTAATTGCAATTATATTTAAATTTAAATCTCAAATAACGTGTATGGTTCCTAATTTCAAAACATGAATCAATTAATAACTTTAATGGGGTTATGCTTAACAATAAAAGTTTGCTTATTAATAAATAAATATATTTTTAATTCTTTTATAATATTTAAATTTTAATTTCATTCTTTTAATTTTAAAATTTTTGATTTAGATCTTTTATTTTTTAAAATATCATGATTATAATTTTTCATATTAATTTATAAATTATATTAAATTAAATTAATTATTATTAAAAAAATTTTGATCATTTTATAAAATATCTTATTATAATTCTCTAATTTATTTTAATTTAATATAAGTTAAGTTAACATAGAAATAATATGTATTTAAAAAAATAAAAGATCTAAACTAAAATTTAAAATTAAAAAATTAAATTTAAATTTAAATAATTTAAAAGAAAAATATATTTAACTCAAAACAAGTAGTTTATATTGTTGAGAAAATAAAGTTATATACTTGCGTGTTTTTTTTTTCTTCACACATAAGTACCACAAATATTCATATTTTATAAGCTTATTTTGTAAGTTGAGTAGCTTTCAATTATATTTATTGAGGAAATTAAAATGATACCATTTGATAAAGTTTTGCATTTGAGTAACTGTACATGTACATCCAAAATGGAAAACAATTATGATATATTATGTTTTGATGCATGACAACTGACAAGTTATAATATAAGCTATCTTTAAAAAAAATTAATTTTTTAAGAATTACAAATTAATAAATTTTTAAAAAAATAAATATTAAAATTAATCATATTTTTAAAAATAAAAATATATTTAAATTTAAATAAAATACAAAAATTGAAAACATTTATGTTTGATAAGCATAGATTTCATAAATAATTATCTCTTACTTTTATCTCATTAAGACTTCTTATATGTTCAATTGAGTGATCTTTGTCATATTTTATGAGTTTGGGTTCATATGAAGTTTAATTGAATTTCTTTGCTTACCCGATTAAAATGACACTATTATAGTATCTTGAGCATAATAGGAGTTTTAGACATCCAAAAATCATGAAATCTGTCCTGAATGAAAGCTTAAAGAAGTGTCCACAGTTACAAAGCAAGAGAAGATTCTAAAGGGGATGTTTAGGACTCCAAAATTATCTCAAAAGATGAGATAGTGTTGCTGACGTGGAATTTGAACCGTGTGCAAAAATCCGGCCATATCTTGAGATACAGAAGTCATATTGAGATGAAATCAAATCTGTTGGACAACTAAGATCCAGGGCTACAACTTTTGTTCAGACGTGAAGCTCTAATTCGGACATGTGAACATCCGAAATTGCGGTGCAAGAAAGTCAAAATTGTTGTGCTAATTGGTGACAAAAATTCAAAAGTGTTTTGCATTTTCAACAAAGCCCATGTGAAAGCAATAAAAGGGTAGAAAAGTAATATCCTAGTTGGTGACTTTATGAAGATGATGCCTCAAAAATCCTCTATAAATAGAAGGGTTTACAAGAGGAGAAACACACCATTTTGGAGATTAACTCTAATACCATTTTCTTTCTTTCTTTCTTTCTTTCTTTCTTTCTTTCTTTCTTTCTTGTTAGTTTTGCCTCCTTCATGGAAGGCTTAGGTTTTCTTTCTTGTTAGTTTTCCTCCTACATGGAAGGCTTAATTTTTCTTTATTGTTAGTTGCCTCCTACATGGAAGGCTTAGGATTTATTTGTTGTTAGTTGCCTCCTACATGGAAGGCTTAGGATTTATTTGTTGTTAGTTTGCCTCTTTCTTTGTTGTTAGTTTGCCTCCTTCATGGAAGGCTAGGTTTGTAGTTTCAATTCAAGGATTCAAGCTATTTTCATTTTAACTTTGAGGTCTTGATCTTTATTTACATGCTTATTAAGTGGTTTCTACTCTACTTCACTATATTCTTCAATTTTATTCTTTAATCAAAGTTTGATCGGTTGACGTATTTTGATTAATGCATAATTGATTTATAATTGGTTTTTGATTGGTAAATAATTTTCCAAAAGTTTGAAGAGTAGAAATTAAGTAATTTAATTGAAGGTTTTCATTTTATTACTTACTTCGACTGAATTCTGATTATAAATTGGTTTAGATGAAAGATTAAGTGGTTACTAAGTCTTGTTGATCATAATCAATTGAATTCTGAGAGGTTTCTCAGTAGAGAATTCAAGGATCATTGTAGGGGTTCCAGATGATCCTAGGTTGATAAACACAATGCATGATTTTAGTGATCAATGATTAGTTATGAAAATAGCCTCTGAATTCCTTGAGTTGATAATTGTTAAGTGAAATTAATTTCATTCTGTATTTTGCATTTAGAACTCAATATCAATCTTTACAAAATCCCCCTGTTCTAATTTTCTCCTAATTTGCTTAAGAATATGAAATGGTCTTTGGGAGATGACCTAGGTTGCACCTTATACTATACCAATAGTTTGGGGAAAATCTAGAAATTATTTTTGCGCGTTTGCGACGAGCGTATCAAAAATTTTGCGCCGTTGCCTGGGACCATTTTAGTTTCCTAGGCTCATTTAGGAGTTTGTATAAAATTTTTAATCTTTCTAACAATTTTTTTTTACTTTAGGTATATATTCTTGGATTTTCTGTATGAATTCACCTTTTTATGTATGACCCGATCCAATCCTGAAAATTTATATGCATATGATCCTGAGATTGATAGAACATTCCACCATTTGAAAAGAGCACATAGAAGGCATTCATTCAGTAATAACCAAGAAAGTAACAGTAGTGATTTTTCATCTTTTCATTTTGATAGTTTTAAATATTTTGCTAGGAACATGGCTGATAGAACCCTAAAAGAATTAGCTGCACCTGATGTTGCTTATCAACCGTTGTGTATTCAATACCCTGATGTTGATGCACCATTTGAACTAAAGTCTGGATTAATACATTTGCTACCAAAGTTTCATGGCCTTGCAGGTGAGGACCCTCATAAACATTTGAAGGAATTTCACATTGTGTGTTCCACAATGCGGCCACAAGGAATTCCTGAAGATCATATCAAGTTGAAGACATTTCCTTTCTCCTTAAATGATGGAGCTAAGGACTGGTTGTACTATCTATATCCAACATCTGTTACAAGCTGGAATGATATGAAGAGATTATTCCTGGAGAAATTCTTCCCTGCATCCAGAACAGCAGCTATCAGAAAAGAGATTTGCGGCATCAGACAGAACTCCCAAGAAACTCTCTATGAGTATTGGGAGAGATTCAAGAAACTATGCGCCACTTGTCCACACCATCAAATCAGTGATCAATTACTGATTCAGTATTTCTATGAAGGACTCATGCCAATGGACAGAAGCATGGTTGATGCAGCTAGTGGTGGAGCACTTATGGACAAAACTCCTACAGCAGCTCGAGATTTGATTGCCAACATGGCAGAAAATTATCAGCAATTCAATTCTCGAACTAATTCCTTGTCTAAAGGAGTCCATGAAATGACCACCAAGACAAACCATACACGATTGGAGAACAGAATTGAAGAACTAACCTCCATCGTAAGACAGTTGGCCATCGGACAACAACAGCAACTTAATGTTGTTGACAAAACCAAAACATGTGGCATCTGCACTTCTGCAGATCATCCTACTGATGCATGCCCAACATTGCAAGAAAGTGAGACACATGAGGCTGCAGTAAATGGTATTTTTGGCACAGGACAACAATACAGGCCTCCTCAACATTATCAGCAATAGAAGTTTGAACCACCTTCTGGATCATACAATCCTAGTTGGAGAAACCATCCTAACTTGAGATATGGTCCTCCACAACAACAAAGGATTCAAACATCTGACTCCCAAAATAAATACCAACCACCGCCATTCAGACAACAACAACAACATATGCAGCAATATGTACCTTCTAATGCTTTTGAACCCTCTCTTGATGATTTGATGAAGCAATTAGCTACCAGCAATCTTCAGTTTCAACAAAATGTAAGTTCTACCATTCAGGATTTACAAACTCAAATTGGGCAGTTGGCTACCACTGTCAACCAATTGAAATCTCAAGGTTCTGGTCAACTACCTTCTCAACCTGTCATAAATCCCAAAAGTATGAATGCCATGACCTTGATAAGTGGGAAGAAAGTGCAGACAGACCCTACAATTTTAAAGCAACAAAGCTTCAATCAGACTAATCCACACAAAAAAGAAGCATTTATCTCCACTTCTGGAGACATCTCTGATAAGCCATCCGAATCAGAGGAAAAGTCTGATGAAAAAAGTACACCAGCCTTCGATAAGACATCGAATGATCAACAAAAAGAAGCTTGCCATAAACGATCTGCACTTGAAGCATCTGATGAGACGAAAACCCCAAATTGTGCTGATCAGAAGGTATCTTTACCTTTTCCAAATAGAATGGTCCAATCCAAGCCCAATGTTCATGCAGAATTGGATAAGGAGCTTCTAGATACTTTCAGGAAAGTGGAAGTCAACATACCACTTCTAGATGCTATCAAGCAAATTCCCAAATATGCCAAATTTCTAAAGGATTTGTGCACGCATAAGAGAAGACTCAAAGGGGATGAGAAGATTAGTGTGGGACGCAATGTTTCTGCCTTAATTCAACCCAGCCTCCCTCAGAAATGTAAAGATCCAGGAACTTTCACCATTCCTTGCACAATAGGAAACTCTACATTTGGTGATGCATTGCTGGATCCAGGTGCTTCCATTAATGTTATGCCCTCATCAGTTTATAAATCTTTAAATCTGGGAGAACTGAAACCAACTGGTGTGGTGATTCAATTAGCCAACAGAAGTACAGCACATCCAGCTGGAGTACTTGAAGATGTGCTAGTTCAAGTGAATAAGCTAATCTTTCCAGCTGAATTCTACATTTTGGATATGGAAGATGAGTCATCCATCAATAGAGCAACCTTGATCCTAGGGAGACCTTTGCTCAAAACTGCAAAAACAAAGATAGATGTGCATACGGGGACTCTCTCTATGGAATTTGGAGATGATATCATCCAATTCAACATATTTGAAGCCATGAAGCATCCTATAGAGAACCATTCACTCTTTCAACTTGATGCCATAGACCTTCTTGCAGATGATTATTCTATTGACAATCTACTTTTTGAATTTTTTGATTTTGATTTAGATTACTTAGATAATTTTACTTGCACATGTGATGAATTTGATCTATGTATTGTGTGCTCCAGGATTAATGCTGCAGACCAAACTTCTTGGAAAGATGACATGTTAGATGCAAGTGTTGCAGACATTTCAATCTCAAATAGATCCCTTCCTTCCATAATACGACCACCTCCTTTGGAGTTGAAGCCTTTGCCTGAACATCTAAAGTATGCTTATTTGGGAGAAAATGAGAAGCTTCCTGTCATTGTAGCAAAGAACCTTCTACCACAACAGGAAGAAAGGTTACTGCAAACCTTAAAAAGCCATAAACAAGCAATTGGATGGACTTTGGCTGATATTCCAGGTATTAGCCCATCTACTTGTATGCATAGGATACTGCTGGAGGAAAACACCAGACCTGTTAGAAAACGACAAAGGCGTTTGAATCCAACCATCCTAGATGTGGTAAAGAAGGAAGTAGGTAAGCTTTTGGCAGCTGGTATCATCTATCCCATCTTAGACAGTGATTGGGTAAGCCCGGTGCAAGTAGTTCCTAAGAAGACTGGCATGACTGTAGTTAAAAATCACAATGATGAACTAATCCCTACCAGAATACAAAACAGTTGGAGAGTGTGCATAGATTATAGGAAGCTTAACCAAGCTACTCGCAAGGATCACTTCCCTTTGCCCTTTATAGACAAAATTTTGGAAAGATTAGTAGGAAAATCTCACTATTGCTTTCTGGATGGTTTTTCAGGTTATTTTCAAATACATATAGCCCCAGAAGACCAGCATAAGACCACCTTCACTTGTCCTTTTAGTACTTTTGCTTATCGAAGGATGCCCTTTGGTCTATGCAACGCCCCTGGAACCTTTCAAAGATGCATGGTAAGCATTTTCTCTGATCTCTTAGAAAGTTGCATGGAAGTGTTTATGGATGACTTCACTGTATATGGTTCTTCTTTTTATGCATGCTTAGAGAGCCTCTCTAAAGTTTTGGACAGATGCATTGAGACTAACCTGGTTTTGAATTTTGAAAAATGTCATTTAATGGTAACAGAAGGTATAGTCTTAGGACACTTGGTATCTAGCAAAGGTTTAGAGGTTGATAAGGCCAAGATAGACATTATTACTTCTCTACCTTACCCCACTTCTGTGCGAGAAGTACGTTCTTTACTTGGTCATGCAGGTTTTTACAGAAGATTTATCAAGGATTTTAGCAAGATTGCACAACCTCTTTCTAAACTACTACAAAAAGATACCAAATTTGTGTTTGATCAAGCATGCAAGGATTCATTTGATGAACTAAAGAAGCGGTTGACAACCACTCCCATCATTCAACCACCTAATTGGACATTTCCATTTGAATTAATGTGTGATGCATCTAATTATGCCATTGGTGCTGTACTGTCTCAAAGAGTTAGCAAGAGATCTCATGTCATTGCATATGCCTCTCACACACTTGATGCAACCCAATCCAATTACACAACTACTGAGAAGGATCTTTTGGCAATTGTGTTTGCATTAGATAAATTTCGCTCCTATTTGCTTGGACCTAAAGTTATTGTCTTCTCTGACCATGCAGCTCTGAAATACTTGCTGAAGAAGGCAGATGCTAAGCCAAGACTAATTCGTTGGATGCTTCTGTTGCAAGAATTTGATTTAGAGATCAAAGACAAGAGTGGTGCAGAGAACCTTGTTGCAGATCATTTAAGTCGGATCCAGCAACCTTGTGAAGAAATTTCAATTGCAGATTCATTCCCAGAAGAGCATCTCTATCATTTGCACGAGAAAGATCCTTGGTATGCAGATTTGGTAAACTATTTGGTTGCTAAAGAAATACCCAAACACTTCACCAAATCGCAAATTTCCAAGTTGAAAAGTGATGCCAAACACTACATATGGGATGAACCATACCTTTGGAAGACATGTAGTGATCAAATTATTAGAAGATGTGTTCCAGATCATGAAGTTCAGTCTGTACTTACCTTTTGCCATTCCCTAGCTTGTGGTGGACACTTTGGGCCACAACGGACAGCTAGAAAAGTACTAGACTCAGGCTTTTATTGGCGTACAATATTTCGTGATGCACACAGATTATGCATAACTTGTGAGCAGTGCCAAAGAATAGGGAGTATTTCGCGCAGAAATGAGATGCCCCAACAACCACTTCTCTTTTGTGAGGTATTTGATGTATGGGGTATAGACTTTATGGGTCCATTCCCTGTCTCTTTTGGCTTTGTTTACATTCTGCTAGCTGTTGATTGTGTTTCAAAATTGGTGGAGGCAAAAGCCACTTGTACTGATGATGCTCGAGTTGTTGCAGATTTTATCAGGTCTAACATTTTTAGCAGGTTTGACATTCCTAGAGCTCTAATTAGTGACCAAGGTACTCATTTTTGCAACCGCACAATGGAAGCCCTACTCCGCAAAAATGGAGTCATGCATAAAGTCTCCACCTCATATCATCCTCAAACAAATGGTCAAACTGAAGTTTCTAATCGAGAGATCAAGAAAATCTTAGAGAAAACAGTTCAACCTAACAGGAAGGATTGAAGCTTGCGCCTTGTTGATGCGTTATGGGCATATAGGACAGCCTACAAGTCACCCATTGGCATGTCTCCCTACAGGATTGTCTTTGGTAAAGCATGTCATCTTCCAGTTGAATTAGAGCATAGAGCATTTTGGACAGTAAAGAAATGCAACATGGATCTAGAACAAGCAGGAATCCATAGTAAGCTTCAATTGCAGGAACTTGAAGAAATTCGATTAGAAGCATATGAAAACTCCAAAATTTACAAAGAAAAGGTCAAAACTCTTCACG
Organism: Canavalia gladiata; assembly: GCA_037954105.1. Lineage (NCBI taxonomy): Eukaryota > Viridiplantae > Streptophyta > Magnoliopsida > Fabales > Fabaceae > Canavalia > Canavalia gladiata. The sequence goes on from CM075665.1 coordinate 45,060,500, forward strand.
ACAAAAAGTTGGCAAGAAAGGAGTTTTTCGTTGGACAAAAAGTTCTCCTTTTCAATTCTCGGCTAAAGCTTATGCCTGGTAAGCTACGCTCTAGATGGTTAGGACCATTTGTAGTTACTAATTTTTTTCCTTATGGTGTAGTGGAAATAAAAAATGAGGTAACTGAAAAAATCTTCAAGGTGAATGGACATCGTCTTAAACCATTTTTTGAAGGTTTTCAAAAGCACACGGCAGAAGAAGTGCATTTGCACAATGCCACATACTTGTAATAAATTCAAGAGAAGTCTCTCTCTCTCTCTCTCTTTCTTTCTCTCTCTCTCTCTCTCTCTCTCTCTCTCTCTCTCTCTCTCTCTCTCTCTCTCTCTCTCTCTCTTTCTCTTTCTCCCTCTCTCACATTCCTCGCTTATAAGTTTCAACTAATCTCTCAACTTCCTTCTTCACCTTTTAAATTATCCCAACTATTACACCACATTGAGCTTGCAGGAATAATAACTTGAGTGTTTTAAGAAAAAAATGGAGAAAGCTCTCACCAGGATCAAAATTTTGTTCCCTACTCTCCCCAGAAATTTTTTTAAAGACATTTACAATTGCAGACTTGAACGATTGAGAGCATTAACACTCTTAGGCCTTCTAGAAGATGTTCGTTGGATCATTGAAGCTAAGGTACGTTTAGCAGGTGAATTTCAAGAATCATTTGTTAAAAACATGCTAGGTATGGGAAGAAGTTCCTATGCAAAGAAGAGAAGGGCAAAAAGAATTGGAGTTTGCTACAAGTGTGCAAGATGGACCTGTAACACAAGATGCAAGAACCTTGGAATGGTTTCAAGAAATCGAGAGGACAAAATTCAATTCATAAAGGATGGACTGAGTAAGGAGTCATTGGATGATATCATTCAGACTCTTGAGACGCATCCTAGTGGGCATGTACAAGGAGTTCTTCTTGATTTGTTTGAACTGTTCCGTAAGGAAAAAGCACGTTATAGTCTTGGGAATCTGACTTTAAAAGACCCTGTTGTCAGTTTACAAGAAAACTGAATGGGAAGCACATCCTCGACTCTTAGAAGGCGTTTCAGCCGTTACTGGACGTAAAACCAGAGGAAGATGTGAGCCACAATCACAACTACTGTTCATTCTCATGCGTGTATGTTTGTCATTTACATTGTCTTTTCAATTTATTGGGCCACCATTTTTTTTTTGAAATTTTCACCCCTGCTTAAAGTCTTTCCCCTCTGACATTCACCTTTTCCTTGTGCAAAAAATTCAAACTTTTGCAACAAAAATTCAAACTTTTGCTACCAAATCCTGATCCTGCACTATTCAAACGATCTCCTTGTCTGATATTGAGTCCCTATAAATTATCAGCCTCTATGACATATTTTTTCAAAAAAAAAAAGACAGAAACACCGTATATGGATAGGATCAATACTATCTGTGTTTTTGGTGGGTCTAACCTTGGAAAGGATGGAGAATTTCAACATGCAGCTTATACCCTTGGTAAGGCATTAGTTGCAAGAAAAATCAATCTTGTTTATGGGGGAGGGATTCAGGGTTTAAAAAGATGTGTTGTAGGATCTGCACTCACAAAGGGGTGTAACGTCTTAGGTGTTGGCTTAAAAAATGGGAGCACCTCCTACTTGACCCTGGGTACTGAATTGAAGGTTGCAACCATGCATGACCGTATGAGACACATGTTGGTTAATTCTAATGCATTTATTGCATTACCTGGTGGTCTTGGAACAATGGAAGAAATTTTTACCATTATATTTTGGGCCTATCGGAATTTTCATAAAAAACCTTTGGGCTTATTGAATATTAATGGCTTTTATAATGATTTGATATCCTTTTTAGATCATGCAGTAGAGCAGGAGTTCATGCCACAATCCATACGCAACATCATAGTATCTGCTTCAACTGTTGAATAGCTACTTGAGATTTTGCAAAATCCTACATCTGAGCTCAGTCAAGCAATGCAGCTGGTGAACCAACCAAATCAGGATGGCAGAGACAAAAGAGAACCAGATACCACTCTTCGGTTATAAATTTTCCTTACTTTGGTGGTTTTCTCACATTTCTTTTCCTGCCATATGAAATTCCATCTAAGACATTGGGGACAATGTCTTGGATAGGTTGGGGGGAGGATGGTCCGATATAATAAAAAAAAAAACCCAAAAAAAAAAATTAGGTTAGAATCATAAACTTGCTTTGAGTAAGATGGCTGAGTAAGGAGTTACACTTGACTCTTTATAGGCATCTTATGATTAAAAAAAAATTGAATGTGGAAGTATGTTTTTTTTCTTTAGATTTCATAAAATAATTGAAGCAAAATGATTTACATTTCGAGATTAATTAGTTTGGCAACACATATTTGAACTGGATAGATTAGATTTGATAAATATATTACCTGTGAGATTTTGAGCCTTATTATTATTTTCTTTCTTGTGTGATTTTCATCCATGGAATATGTTACTTCAGAACTTGCATTGATTCTTTTTGAAGCTACATTTTCACATGAATTGTACAAAAATGATTGCGGCATTTTTTTTTCTTAAACAAACCACTTGGCCAAATAACCAAACCGTATAATTTTATCCTTTGATCAGCCCTTTGAGCCGATTAGCCTTTTCTTCTTTCTAGCTCACCATAAATCAAAAAAAAAAAAAAAAAACTTTGTCTGACCATAGAAGGTGAGGAATACTGGATTTATCATACCATAAGTGTTTCAATAAGTGTGGGGGAGATTATTGTTATGTTCATTAATATCATGGTTGAAAAGAAAAACTGAAGCAATAAATTAATAAATAAACTATTATATTGAAAAAAAAAAAGAAAAAAAAAAGAATGAAGAAGGGATATCTGTTTCTCACACTTGCACTTAGACTCAGTTCTCAATCCTCACCGTTTTCCTTGGTCTAACATTGTATCTCTTCAATATATCATTTCATCTTTCTAATCCCGTTATAACCAAAATAAAGACCTCTTGATTTGTGCATTGCATGTGTACATAGTAGTAGAGAAGTAGAAGATATGCAAGCCTATGATAGTTCATCTTTCATGGATTGAATTTGATAGAAACACTTACCAAATTTCACAATCAGAATTCAGTTGAAGTAAGTAATAAAATGAAAACCTTCAATTCAATTACTTAATTTCTACTCTTCAAACTTTTGGAAAATGATTTACCAATCAAAAACCAATTATAAATCAATTATGCATTAATCAAAATATGTCAACCGATCAAACTTTGATTAAAGAATAAAATTGAAGAATATAGTGAAGCAGAGTAGAAACCACTTAATAAGCATGTAAATAAAGATCAAGACCTCAAAGTTAAAATGAAAATAGCTTGAATCCTTTAATTGAAACTACAAACCTAGCCTTTCATGAAGGAGGCAAACTAACAACAAAGAAAAACTAAGCCTTCCATGAAGGAGGCAAACTAACAAGAAAGAAAAACTAAGCCTACCATGAAGGAGGCAACTAACAATAAAGAAAAACTAAGCTTTCCATGAAGGAGGCAAACTAAGAAGAAAGAAAGAAAGATGGAAAATGGTGTTGGAGTTAATCTCCAAGGAGGTGTGTTTCTCCTCTTGTAAACCCTTCTATTTATAGAGGATTTTTGAGGCATCATCTTCAGAAAGTCACCAACTAGGATATTACTTTTCTACCCTTTTATTGCTTTCACATGGGCTTTGTTGAAAATGCAAAACACTTTTGAATTTTTGTCACCAATTAGCACAACAATTTTGACTTTCTTGCACCGCAATTTCAGATGTTCACATGTCCGATTAGAGCTTGACTTCTGAACAAAAGTTGTAGCCCCAGATCTTAGCTATCCAACAGATTTGATTTCATCTCAATATGACTTCTGTATCTCAAGATATGGCCGGATCTTTGCACACTGTTCAAATTCCACGTCAGCAACACTATCTCATCTTTTGAGATAATTTCGGAGTCCTAAACATCCCATTTAGAGTCTGCTCTTGCTTTGTAACTGTGGACACTTCTTTAAGCTTTCATTCAAGACAGATTTCATGATTTTTGGATGTCTAAAACTCCTATTATGCTCAAAATACTATAATAGTGTCATTTTAATCGGGTAAGCAAAGAAATTCAATTAAACTTCATATGAACCCAAACTCATAAAATATGACAAAGATCACTTAATTGAACATATAAGAAGTCTTAATGAGATAAAAGTGAGAGATAATTATTTATGAAATCTATGCTTATCAAATTCCCCCCCACTTATCTTTTGCACGTCTCGGGCAAACTTAAGTTAAGGATTGGTGACTAATTTTTTTTTATTTTTATTTTTTTTTATGAAAGAACATCAAAGTTTTGAGTTGATTTCTCAAGAATTCACAAAATTTCATGAAGCATTCTTTCATCACATTTTTGAAATTACTTAGAAAGACAACTTTAATTTGAAAAACATAGATTGAGAAAGATAAAACCTCACATGATATACTCTGAATCTCTCAAGTGTTTGATTTGGTAAGTGTTTCTCTCAAATTCAATCCATGAAAGATGAACTATCATAGGCTTGCATATCTTCTACTTCTCTACTACTATGTACACATGCAATGCACAAATCAAGAGGTCTTTATTTTGGTTATAACGGGATTAGAAAGATGAAATGATATATTGAAGAGATACAATGTTAGACCAAGGAAAATGGTGAGGATTGAGAACTGAGTCTAAGTGCAAGTGTGAGAAACAAATATTACTTCTTCATTCTTTTTTTTTCTTTTCCTTTCTTTTTTTTTCAATATAATAGTTTATTTATTAATTTCTTGCTTTTTTTTCAACCATGATATTGATGAACACAACAATAATCTCCCCCACACTTATTGAAACACTTATGGTATGATAAATCCAGTATTCCTCACCTTCTATGGTCAAACAAAGGGCGGATCAAAGGATAAAATTATATGGTTTGGTTATTTGGCCAAGTGGTTTGTTCAAGAAAAACAGTGCCTCAATCATTTTTGTACAATTCATGTGAAAATGTAGCTTCAAAAAGAATTAATGCAAGTTCTGAAGTAACATATTCCATGGATGAAAATCACACATGAAAGAAAATAATAATAAGGCTCAAAATCTCACAGGTAATATTTTTATCAAATCTAATCTATCCAGTTCAAATATGTGTTGCCAAACTAATTAATCTCAAAATGTAAATCATTTTGCTTAAATTATTTTATGAAATCTAAAGAAAAACATACTTCCACATTCAAATTTTTTTTTTTAATCATAAGATGCTTATCAGGAGTCAAGTGTAACTCCTTACTCAGCCATCTTACTCAAAGCAAGTTTATGATTCTAACCTAATTTTTTTGTTTTTTTGTTTTTTTTTGTTTTTTTGTTTTTTTTTTTTGTTTTTTTTTTAAATTTTTTTTTAGATATCGGGCCATCCTCCCCCCAACCTATCCAAGACATTGTCCCCAATGTCTTAGATGGAATTTCATATAACAGGAAAAGAAATGTAAGAAAACTACCAAAGTAAGAAAAGTTATAACCGAAGAGTGGTATCTGGTTCTCTTTTGTCTCTGCCATCCTGATTTGGTTGGTTCACCAGCTGCATTGCTTGACTGAGCTCAGATGTAGGATTTTGCAAAATCTCAAGTAGTTGTTCAATAGTTGAAGCAGATACTATGATGTTGCGCATGGATTGTGGCATGAACTCCTGCTCTACTGCATGATCTAAAAAGGATATCAAACCATTATAAAAGTCATTAATATTCAACAAGCCCAAAGGTTTTTTATGAAAATTCCGATAGGCCCAAAATATAATGGTAAAAATTTCTTCCATTGTTCCAAGACCACCAGGTAATGCAATAAATGCATTAGAATTAATCAACATGTGTCGCATACGGTCATGCATGGTTGCAACCTTCAATTCAGTACCCAGGGTGAAGTAGGAGGTGCTCTCATTTTTTAAGCCAACACCTAAGACGTTACATCCCTTTGTGAGTGCAGATCTTACAACACATCCTTTTAAACCCTGAATCCCTCCCCCATAAACAAGATTGATTTTTCTTGCAGCTAATACCTTACCAAGGGTATAAGCTGCATGTTGAAATTCTCCATCCTTTCCAAGGTTAGACCCACCAAAAACACAGATAGTATTGATCCTATCCATATACGGTGTTTCTGTCTTTTTTTTTTGAAAAAATATGTCATAGAGGTTGATAATTTATAGGGACTCAATATCAGACAAGGAGATCGCTTGAATAGTGCGGGATCAGGATTTGGTAGCAAAAGTTTGAATTTTTGTTGCAAAAGTTTGAATTTTTGTTGCAAAAGTTTGAATTTTTTGTTCAAGGAAAAGGTGAATGTCAGAGGGGAATGACTTTAAGCAGGGGTGAAAATTTCAAAAAAAAATGGTGGCCCAATAAATTGAAAAGACAATGTAAATGACAAACATACACGCATGAGAATGAACAGTAGTTGTGATTGTGGCTCACATCTTCCTCTGGTTTTACGTCCAGTAACGGCTGAAACGCCTTCTAAGAGTCGAGGATGTGCTTCCCATTCAGTTTTCTTGTAAACTGACAACAGGGTCTTTTAAAGTCAGATTCCCAAAACTATAACGTGTTTTTTCCTTACGGAACAGTTCAAACAAATCAAGAAGGACTCCTTGTACATGCCCACTAGGATGCGTCTCAAGAGTCTGAATGATATCATCCAATGACTCCTTACTCAGTCCATCCTTTATGAATTGAATTTTGTCCTCTCAATTTCTTGAAACCATTTCAGGGTTCTTGCATCTTGTGTTACAGGTCCATCTTGCACACCTGTAGCAAACTCCAATTCTTTTTGCCCTTCTCTTCTTTGCATAGGAACTTCTTCCCATACCTGGCATGTTTTTAACAAATGATTCTTGAAATTCACCTGCTAAACGTACCTTAGCTTCAATGATCCAACGGACATCTTCTGGAAGGCCTAAGAGTGTTAATGCCCTCAATCGTTCAAGTCTGCAATTGTAAATGTCTTTAAGAAAATTTCTGGGGAGAGTAGGGAACAAAATTTTGATCCTGGTGAGAGCTTTCTCCATTTTTTTCTTAAAACACTCAAGTTATTATTCCTGCAAGCTCAATGTAGTGTAATAGTTGGGATGATTTAAGAGGTGAAGAAGGAAGTTGAGAGATTAGTTGAAACTTATAAGTGAGGAATGTGAGAGAGGGAGAGAGAGAAAGAGAGAGAAAGAGAGAGAGAGAGAGAGAGAGAGAGAGAGAAAGAGAGAAAGAGAGAGAGAAAGAAAGAGAGAGAGAGAGAGAGACTTCTCTTGAATTTATTGCAAGTATGTGGCATTGTGCAAATGCACTTCTTCTACCGTGTGCTTTTGAAAACCTTCGAAAAATGGTTTAAGACGATGTCCATTCACCTTGAAGATTTTTTCAGTTACCTCATTTTTTATTTCCACTGCACCATAAGGAAAAACATTAGTAACTACAAATGGTCCTAACCATCTAGAGCGTAGCTTACCAGGCATAAGCTTTAGCCGAGAATTGAAAAGGAGAACTTTTTGTCCAACGGAAAACTCCTTTCTTGCCAACTTTTTGTCATGAAGAGCTTTGACCTTTTCTTTGTAAATTTTGGAGTTTTCGTATGCTTCTAATCGAATTTCTTCAAGTTCCTGCAATTGAAGCTTCCTATGGATTCCTTCTTGGTCTAGATCCATGTTGCATTTCTTTACTACCCAAAATGCTCTATGCTCTAATTCAACTGGAAGATGACATGCTTTACCAAAGACAATCCTGTAGGGAGACATGTCAATGGGTGACTTGTAGGCTGTCCTATATGCCCATAACGCATCAACAAGGCGCAAGCTCCAATCCTTCCTGTTAGGCTGAACTGTTTTCTCTAAGATTTTCTTGATCTCTCGATTAGAAACTTCAGTTTGACCATTTCTTTGCGGATGATATGGGGTGGAGACTTTATGCATGACTCCATATTTGCGGAGTAGGGCTTCCATTGTGCGGTTGCAAAAATGAGTACCTTGGTCACTAATTAGAGCTCTAGGAATGTCAAACCTGCTAAAAATGTTAGACCTAATAAAATCTGCAACAACTCGAGCATCATCAGTACGAGTGGCTTTTGCCTCCACCCATTTTGAAACATAATCAACAGCTAGCAGAATGTAAACAAAGCCAAAAGAGACAGGGAATGGACCCATAAAGTCTATACCCCATACATCAAATACCTCACAAAAGAGAAGTGGTTGTTGGGGCATCTCATTTTTGCGCGAAATACTCCCTATTCTTTGGCACTGCTCACAAGTTATGCATAATCTGTGTGCATCACGAAATATTGTAGGCCAATAAAAGCCTGAGTCTAGTACTTTTCTAGCTGTCCGTTGTGGCCCAAAGTGTCCACCACAAGCTAGGGAATGGCAAAAGGTAAGTACAGACTGAACTTCATGATCTGGAACACATCTTCTAATGATTTGATCACTACATGTCTTCCAAAGGTATGGTTCATCCCATATGTAGTGTTTGGCATCACTTTTCAACTTGGCAATTTGCGATTTGGTGAAGTGTTTGAGTATTTCTTTAGCAACCAGATAGTTTACCAAATCTGCATACCAAGGATCCTTCCCGTGCAAATGATAGAGATGTTCTTCTGGGAATGAATCTGCAATTGAAGTTTCTTCACAAGGTTGCTGGATCCGACTTAAATGATCTGCTACAAGGTTCTCTGCACCACTCTTGTCTTTAATCTCTAAATCAAATTCTTGCAACAGAAGCATCCAACGAATCAGTCTCGACTTAGCATCTGCCTTCTTAAGCAAGTATTTCAGAGCTGCATGGTCAGAGAAGACAATAACTTTAGATCCAAGCAAATAGGAGCGAAATTTATCTAAGGCAAACACAATTGCCAAAAGCTCCTTCTCAGTAGTTGTGTAATTGGATTGGGTTGCATCAAGTGTGCGAGAGGCATATGCAATGACATGAGATCTCTTGCTAACTCTTTGAGATAGTACAGCACCAAGGGCATAATTAGATGCATCACACATTAATTCAAATGGAAGCGTCCAATTAGGTGGTTGAATGATGGGAGTGGTTGTCAACCGCTTCTTTAGTTCATCAAATGAATCCTTGCATGCTTGATCAAACACAAATTTGGTATCTTTTTGTAGTAGTTTAGAAAGAGGTTGTGCAATCTTGCTAAAATCCTTGATGAATCTTTTGTAAAAACCTGCATGACCAAGTAAAGAACGTACTTCTCGCACAGAAGTGGGGTAAGGTAGAGAAGTAATAATGTCTATCTTGGCCTTATCAACCTCTAAACCTTTGCTTGATATCAAGTGTCCTAAGACTATACCTTCTGTTACCATGAAATGACATTTTTCAAAATTCAAAACCAGGTTAGTCTCAATGCATCTGTCCAAAACTTTAGAGAGGCTCTCTAAGCATGCATCAAAAGAAGAACCATATACAGCGAAATCATCCATAAACACTTCCATGCAACTTTCTAAGAGATCAGAGAAAATGCTTACCATGCATCTTTGAAAGGTTCCAGGGGCGTTGCATAGACCAAAGGACATCCTTCGATAGGCAAAAGTACCAAAAGGACAAGTGAAGGTGGTCTTATGCTGGTCTTCTGGGGCTATATGTATTTGAAAATAACCTGAAAAATCATCTAGAAAGCAATAGTGAGATTTTCCTGCTAATCTTTCCAAAATTTGGTCTATGAAGGGCAAAGGGAAGTGATCCTTGCTAGTAGCTTGGTTAAGCTTCCTATAATCTATGCACACTCTCCAACTGTTTTATATTCTGGTAGGGATTAGTTCATCATTGTGATTTTTGACTACAGTCATGCCAGTCTTCTTAGGAACTACTTGCACCGGGCTTACCCAATCACTGTCTGAGATGGGATAGATGATACCAGCTGCCAAAAGCTTACCTACTTCCTTCTTTACCACATCTAGGATGGTTGGATTCAAACGCCTTTGTGGTTGTCTAACAGGTCTGGTGTTTTCCTCCAGCAGTATCCTATGCATACAAGTAGATGGGCTAATGCCTGGAATATCAGCCAAAGTCTATCCAATTGCTTGTTTATGGCTTTTTAAGGTTTGCAGCAACCTTTCTTCCTGTTGTGGTAGAAGGTTCTTTGCTACAATGACAGGAAGCTTCTCATTTTCCCCCAAATAAGCATACTTTAGATGTTCAGGCAAAGGCTTCAATTCCAAAGGAGGTGGTTGTATTATGGAAGGAAGGGATCTATCTGAGATTGAAATGTCTGCAACACTTGCATCTAACATGTCATCTTTCAACGAAGTTTGGTCTGCAGCATTAATCCTGGAACAGACAATACATGGATCAAATTCATCACATGTGCAAGTAAAATTATCTAAGTAATCTAAATCAAAATCAAAAAGTAGATTGTCAATAGAATAATCATTCGCAAGAATATCTATGGCATCAAGTTGAAAGAGTGAATGATTCTCTATGGGATGCTTCATGGCTTCAAATATGTTGAATTGGATGGTATCATCTCCAAATTCCATAGAGAGAGTCCCCGTATGCACATCTATCTTTGTTTTTGCAGTTTTGAGGAAAGGTCTCCCTAGGATCAAGGTTGCTCTATTGATGGATGACTCGTCTTCCATATCCAAAATGTAGAAGTCAGCTGGAAAGATCAGCTTATTCACTTGAACTAGCACATCTTCAAGTACTCCGGCTGGATGTGTTGTACTTCTGTTGGCTAATTGAATCACCACACCAGTTGGCTTCAGTTCTCCCAGATTCAAAGATTTATAAACTGATGAGGGCATAACATTAATGGAAGCACCTAGATCCAGCAATGCATCACCAAATGTAGAGTTTCCTATTGTGCAAGGCATGGTGAAAGTTCCTGGATCTTTACATTTCTGAGGGAGGCTAGGTTGAATTAAGGCAGAAACATTGCGTCCCACACTAATCTTCTCATCCCCTTTGAGTCTTCTCTTATGCGTGCACAAGTCCTTTAGAAATTTGGCATATTTGGGAATTTGCTTGATAGCATCTAGAAGTGGTATGTTGACTTCCACTTTCCTAAAGATATCTAGAAGCTCCTTATCCAATTCTGCATGAACATTGGGCTTGGACTGGACCATTCTATTTGGAAAAGGTAAAGATACCTTCTGATCAGCACAATTTGGGGTTTTGGTCTCATCAGATGCTTCAAGTGCAGATCGTTTATGGCAAGCTTCTTTTTGTTGATCATTCGATGTCTTATCGAAGGCTGGTGTACTTTTTTCATCAGACTTTCCCTCTGATTCAGATGGCTTATCAGAGATGTCTCCAGGTGTGGAGATAAATTCTTCTTTTTGGTGTGGATTAGTCTGATTGAAGCTTTGTTGCTTTAAAATTGTAGGGTCTGTCTGCACTTTCTTCCCACTTCTCAAGGTCATGGCATTCACACTTTTGGGATTTATGACAGGTTGAGAAGGTAGTTGACCAGAACCTTGAGATTTCAATTGGTTGACAGTGGTAGCCAACTGCCCAATTTGAGTTTGTAAATCCTGAATGGTAGAACTTACATTTTGTTGAAACTGAAGATTATTGGTAGCTAATTGCTTCATCACATCATCAAGAGAGGGTTCAGAAGCATTAGAAGGTACAGATTGCTGCATATGCTGTTGTTGTTGTCTGAATGGCGGTGGTTGGTATTTATTTTGGGAGTCAAATGTTTGAATCCTTTGTTGTTGTGGAGGACCATATCTCAGGTTAGGATGGTTTCTCCAACTAGGATTGTATGATCTAGAAGGTGGTTCAAACTTCTGTTGCTGATAATGTTGAGGAGGCCTGTATTGTTGTCCTGTGCCAAAAATACCATTTACTGTAGCCTCAGGTGTCTCACTTTCTTGCAATGTTGGGCATGCATCAGTAGGATGATCTGCAGAAGTGCAGATGCCACATGTTTTGGTTTTGTCAACAACATTAAGTTGCTGTTGTTGTCCGATGGCCAACTGTCGTACGATGGAGGTTAGTTCTTCAATTCTGTTCTTCAATCGTGTATGGTCTGTTTTAGTGGTCATTTCATGGACTCCTTTAGACAAGGAATTAGTTCGAGAATTGAATTACTGAGAATTTTCTGCCATGTTGGCAATCAAATCTCGAGCTGCTGTAGGAGTTTTGTCCATAAGTGCTCCACCACTAGCTGCATCAACCATGCTTCTGTCCATTGGCATGAGTCCTTCATAGAAATACTGAATTAGTAATTGATCACTGATTTGATGGTGTGGACAAGTGGCGCATAGTTTCTTGAATCTCTCCTAATACTCATAGAGAGTTTCTTGGGAGTTCTGTCTGATGCCGCAAATCTCTTTTCTGATAGCTGCTGTTCTGGATGCAGGGAAGAATTTCTCCAGGAATAATCTCTTCATATCATTCCAGCTTGTAACAGATGTTGGATGTAGATAGTACAACCAGTCCTTAGCTCCATCATTTAAGGAGAAAGGAAATGCCTTCAACTTGATATGATCTTCAGGAATTCCCTATGGCCGCATTGTGGAACACACAATGTGAAATTCCTTCAAATGTTTATGAGGGTCCTCACCTGCAAGGCCATGAAACTTAGGTAGCAAATGTATTAATCCAGACTTTAGTTCAAATGGTGCATCAACATCACGGTATTGAATACACAACGGTTGATAAGCAACATCAGGTGCAGCTAATTCTTTTAGGGTTCTATCAGCCATGTTCTTAGCAGAATATTTGAAACTATCAAAATTTAAAGATGAAAAATCACTACTGTTACTTTCTTGGTTATTACTGAATGAATGCCTTCTATGTGCTCTTTTCAAATGGTGGAATGTTCTATCAATCTCAGGATCATATGCATATAAATTTTCAGGATTGGATCGGGTCATACACAAAAAGGTGAATTCATACAGAAAATCCAAGAATATATACCTAAAGTAAAAACAAAATTGTTAGAAAGATTAAAATTTTTATACAAACTCCTAAATGAGCCTAGGAAATTAAAATGGTCCCCGGCAACGGCGCCAAATTTTTGACACGCTCGTCGCAAACGCGCAAAAATAATTTCTAGATTTTCCTCAAACTATTGGTATAGTATAAGGTGCAACCTAGGTCATCTCCCAAACACCATTTCAGATTCTTAAGCAAATAAGGAGAAAGTTAGAACAAGGAGATTTTGGAAAGATTTGATATGAAGTTCTAAATGCAAAATATAAAATGAAATTAATTTCACTTAACAATTATCAACTCAAGGAATCCAGAGGCTATTTTCTTAACTAATCATTGATCACTAAAATCATGCATTGTGTTTATCAACCTAGGATCATCTGGAACCCCTAAAATGATCCTTGAATTCTCTACTGAGAAACCTCTCAGAATTTAATTGATTATGATCAACAAGATTTAGTAACCACTTAATCTTTTATCTAAAACAATTTCACAATCAGAATTCAGTTGAACTAAGTAATAAAATGAAAACCTTCAATTAAATTACTTAATTTCTACTCTTCAAACTTTTGGAAAATGATTTACCAATCCAAAACCAATTATAAATCAATTATGCATTAATCAAAATACGTCAACCGATCAAACTTTGATTAAAGAATAAAATTGAAGAATATAGTGAAGCAGAGTAGAAACCACTTAATAAGCATGTAAATAAAGATCAAGACCTCAAAGTTAAAATGAAAATAGCTTGAATCCTTGAATTGAAACTACAAACCTAGCCTTCCATGGAGGAGGCAAACTAACAACAAAGAAAAACTAAGCCTTCCATGAAGGAGGCAAACTAACAAGAAAGAAAAACTAAGCCTACCATGAAGGAGGCAACTAACAATAAAGAAAAATTAAGCCTTCCATGAAGGAGGCAAACTAAGAAGAAAGAAAGAAAGATGGAAAATGGTGTTGGAGTTAATCTCCAAGGAGGTGTGTTTCTCCTCTTGTAAACCCTTCTATTTATAGAGGATTTTTGAGGCATCATCTTCAGAAAGTCACCAACTAGGATATTACTTTTCTACCCTTTTATTGCTTTCACATGGGCTTTGTTGAAAATGCAAAACACTTTTGAATTTTTTTCACCAATTAGCACAACAATTTTGAATTTCTTGCACCGCAATTTCGGATGTTTACATGTCTGAATTAGAGCTTGACTTCTGAACAAAAGTGTTAGCCCCGGATCTTAGTTGTCCAACAGATTTGATTTCATCTCAATATGACTTCTGTATCTCAAGATATGACTGGATCTTTGCACACTGTTCAAATTCCACGTTAGCAACACTATCTCATCTTTTGAGATAATTTCGGAGTCCTAAACATCCGATTTAGAGTCTGCTCTTGCTTTGTAACTGTGGACACTTCTTTAAGCTTTCATTCAAGACAGATTTCATGATTTTTGGATGTCTAAAACTCCTATTATGCTCAAAATACTATAATAGTGTCATTTTAATCGGGTAAGCAAAGAAATTCAATTAAACTTCATATGAACCCAAACTCATAAAATATGACAAAGATCACTTAATTGAACATATAAGAAGTCTTAATGAGATAAAAGTGAGAGATAGTTATTTATGAAATCTATGCTTATCACATCTACTGATCATAGGGGAGCTTTGTTCTATTTGGTCGATGACATGAGAGTCAGCTTGCCACCTGTTGATAGATCTGCTTGGTGTTTTTGCTTCAGAGGAAAACATGGAGACAGATTCAACCCGAGGTGCGTACGTGAGATTCAGCTGGCTACAAGATGTATGCGATCTATGCATTCGGGAGGGTCATTTGGATGCAGCTACTCGTGCCTACCTACTCCGATTGGTTGGGTGCACAATTTTTGCTGACAAGAGTGGTACCCTTGTCAGTGTGTCCTATTTGGAGCTATTTAGGGATGTTCACATCGTTGGGAGGTATGATTGGAGTGTTATTGCACTGGTATACCTCTACGATCAACTCATTAATGCGAGTTTTCGCAACACTAAATGTCTGGGTAGTTATTTAACATTATTACAGATAAATGTCACTTATTGTACATCATTTAAAGGTTTTAAACTAATATACTGTTACTTATTTATTTATAATGTAACTATAGGCATGGATTTTTGAGCATTTCCCACGGATTGGGGGACGTGAGCTTCAGGATGACTTTACCCCAGATATGCAAGTGGCTATGCGGTTGAAGATGCTATGGGGTTCGGGAGATATGAGACTATACAGGGTGGCTCTCGATCGCATACAGGTGGATGATGTCATATGAACACCATATGATGAGTTCAGGGGTCATCAACCCTTTGCTCACGCTTGCTGATATAAAGGTTTGATCAAATGTGGTGATTTGGTGTACCCCCATTCACCATATAGAGTTCTGCATCAGTTTGGGCATGTTTAGGGGATCCTCATGCCTACTGTTGATAGGTTGGGTATGATTGGAAGTTTTCGATCCATTGATGATAGTTTTTTAAACTATGAACTATAATTGGTGGCAGAGGAGGTTAGAGGTCCTGTTGCTACCACTTCGGGGCAATGTGCTGTTGGATACATGGAGTGGTTACGCATGATGTCCCACCCATACCTTTTACCTAGTAGTTATATGGGTGAAGGTGAACCTAAACCTCCTGTTATGGTGGCAGAGGCTGGTATATCTCATGCAGCGAAAGAAGTTTCACTTTCTATTCATGTAATCCATTTTTTTATTTGAAAAACCATGTTATAGATATCATTATTACTAATATAATTTATTTTTCAAGATCGTTTTGATAGAATCGTGGAACTACTAGAAGGCATTATTGGTTCAGGAAGGCTCTTAGAGGATTCATTAGAAGCTGATATGGCACGCCAGGCTTTGAACATAGCACGTGTTGGAAGTCGTGGTGGTGTTGTTACCTACCAGTGGAGAAAGATGAGTCATCCAACCAGTTGATGTCATATTTTAGGAGTTTAGGGTTGATCTTTGTATATTTCATACTATTAAACGCTGTATGTATTTGAGAAATAATGATTTGTATATTTCATACTAGTATATTTCCTTTTTGTATATTGTTTTTTTACTTGAGCAACATTGTGAAATTGAACAAAATTGTCAAATGATAAGCAGGTTTTGTTCATACCTTTTGTATATTGCTTTTGAATTGAACAAAATTATGAAATGATAAGCAGGTTCTGTTCATACTTTTTGTATATTGCTTTTGAATTGAATAAAATTGTCAAATGATAAGCAGGTTCTGTTCATACCTTTTGTATATTGCTTTCGAATTGAACAAAATTGTCAAATGATAAGCAGGTTTTGTTCATATCACATAAGGTAAAATATCAACAATAGAAAGGACATTACAACTAATCGGTTGTAATGTCTGTGACATTGTTAACATTGTTTTTAAATAATGAATTAAACAAATCCATCCAACTAATATATACCCACTCCCACATTCGAGCATTGTCGTCACAATATTTATGCCATTGCAAAGCAGTTGAAGGGACTGGAGCTTCTTCTACCATAAAAACCTACAATGATAACATACATTAGATCTAGGTGTAAATATAAATAAGTCTCACTTGAAGAATAGTAGATAGTCGGATGAATACCTATACGAAATGACAACCATTAACAAATCTTACGCAAATAATGCGATGGAAATGCAATGGTGGTGGTTCACCTCTAAGCGGAAAAAATGTCATCGACCCATGGATGGAAATATGAATAAGTATTACATTATACCTAGACGTAATTACATAACCCATATCAGGAATCGTCATCCATTTATCCGGTGAAACCATTTTTTCATTCCCAACAAACAAAGAAGTCCTTAACTGCATGTATCTTTCTTCAATGCCAAACAGATTCACACACACATGACGATATTGACCAAGCTCCTGAATTAAATCTAGTCGGACTTGAGCCTAGGACTCCTCACCCTTTCGGAGCAATGCAACAATTGCACGATATCCACAATTTCCATCAGCTTCAACATTAACTGTGCGTTCAATATAGTTATGTAACTAAACACGAAACAAGTCTAGCATAGGCATAACCTGTTTTTGCTAATTGTTGCGACGTTTAATATCAGATGACAATCAAGGTGACGAGCTATCATGGACAGAGTACAAACTGTAAACACTCAATTATGTCCGAGGTTCTTGTCTAAGATTAATTAGTGAATAGACCGTAATTTAAACGTTAATAAACAAAAGGCAACTAGAAAATAAAAAATACACCAAAAAAAGGGGTGAAAAATAGAAACCACAAATAAAAGAAAAATAAAGTGTAAAGATAAATGAAAAGAAAACAATAAATAAACAACAATAAGTAAATAAACAAATAAATAAAGTAAAATAATAATAATAAATAAATAAGGGAAATAGAAAGAGGAAAATCAAAACGAAGAAAACAACAAACTAAAAACAACAAAAATAATAACAAAAAAAGTAAAAATAGAATGAAACAAATTGAAAAGGCAGAAGGGAGAGGGATGTGAATATATAAAAGGAAGCGTCCAGAATGTGGCGGGGAGGGGGGTCTTCTTTTTTAGTTGGTGGTTTTGGGTCTTGAAAAGAAAAAGGAAAGGAGAATTCTCTCTGGATTTTGGAGGATCGATCCTGAAACTTTGGAGAATTCTTCGAGGTTCGTCACTTTGAATCGTTGATCATTCCATCCGCGGTGGTTGATCGAATTTCCGGCGGCTCGGCGTTCGCTGAATTCACATCGTTAAGGTCAGCTTCTTCCTCTCGCTATTGTCGGATTGTCACTTGTTTAACTTAAAATTACTTCGTCTCTGTTAACACTTTCAATAATGGCATATGAATGAAACTAGATAGCTAGCTATATCTGTGAAACTTCTGTAAATGGATTATATCGGATACTCGTTCTTTTCGATTCAATGAATAAAATGTGTTATTAGAACCTTGATTTAAACGTTGAAATCTTCCTCGCCATAAGCCGCCCCGATCATAATGAAACTAGAAGCTATAAAAACAAACGTCGGAATGTGCAAAATCGCTCTTGGAATTGGTGCCAATCTACCAAAAAAAGGGAAGAATCAGTGAATCACCAACAAGTCAGTTGAAACTGTAATGCTCGGATTGTTAATTCGGAGCCTCAGCCAAGCACGAGTTTGCTATGGTGTTAGGGGCTCTGTTTCAGGACGAAACGAAGGATTTCTCAGGAGATGACAAGCGGCCAAACCAAGGAAGAGAAGAAGCAATAACTAACTCCAACGAAGTAACCCGGTGGTGCAGCAACTCGTGTCTAAGGTCGCAGAGCTTCTTGCGATTCGGGATCCAACCAGTCTCCCTTGAAATGCGTCGAGACAGGATCATGGCTAGCACCTCTTAGTTACGGGCGTAGAGGATTCGTTCAAGAGTAGTCCGAATAGATGTTAATTGATTGTATAGGATTATAAATGAACGCATTCGGTTGTCATTTTCAATCTCGCTCGCCTCCCTCTGTGTCGTCCTCTTCCTCCCTTCTATAACCCCTGAGAACCTCACTTTCCGGGTAGTTATTCGAGGCTCGGATTTTAATAGGAGACTTGCAGCCACCAAGGTTCTTCGGGATTGGACCGTAGAAGAAGTTGTCGGTGACCATGAACGTTTACAAATTCCCGTTGTTGCATTGGCCAGGAGGGATCAACCCGATGAAGTGGTTCGTCATAACGTTGAAGAATTTGAACTTCCCGTTTTGCCCCAGGTTCTGCAGCAGCACGAAGTAGAAATTATTCCCCCAGAGCTGAAGCGTTTCCAGATTCGGAAGCTCTCCGACAAAGGATGGGACAGGGCCGCGAAACTTGTTCTGGAAGAAATTCATGAGAGTGAGGTCCCTCAGCCAATAGAAACTCGCCAGAATCTTGCCGGCAAGGTAGTTGATGGAGAGGTCCGGTGACATAAGGCTCTCCATGGCAGAGAGCTCCGGTGAAATGGTTCCGGTGAGTTCGTTCATTTGCAAGACCAAAGTGTATAGGTTTGTTAAATTGCCTGAACCCGAAAGAATCTCTCGGTTGAGGTTGCAGTTAACCAAGTCGAGCAATTTTAGAGACTCCTGGGTGCGTCGGAAAGGACCCCACGCCGCGTCACAAGCGATCCTCATGCATAAACGTATACTTCCTGATATTGCAATCAGGCCCTCACACTTCCCATTATTGCAATTCAGCCCTTATACTTCCCGATATTGCAAACAGACCCTCACACTTCCCATTATAGCAAACCAGCCCCTATACTTCCTGATATTGCAAACAGACCCTCACACTTCCCATTATTGCGAACCAGCCCTATACTTCTCGATATTACAGTCAGACCCCTGTACTTTCCGATATTGCAATTAGGCCCCTACACTTTTTATTATTACGATTAAACTCCTATACTTCTCAAAATTCCCAGTTTGACCCCCATACTCCTCATTATTCCACTCAAGTCGCCACATTCTCTCTCACTCCAAAATCAAGATCAATTCAATTCTATCGTCATTGGGGTCTTCAAAATAAAACTCTTTTTGAAAGATTTTGGGATCTACAATCTCACGCAACGAACTCTAAATAGGAAACTGGCGGTCTACATTGCTGTTCGATGTTTAGAGGTTTGTATAGGCCCCCGTGCAGCCTTAGCTCCCTCGGACCTTGTGCATGAGTGGACTGAAAGTTCCTTCAAAAATAAAACTCTTTCAAAATGCTTTGGGATCTACAGTCTCACGTGACGAACTCTCAACGAGAAACTGGCGGTCTACACTGCTATTTGATGTTTATAGGTTTGTATAGGCCCCCGTGCAGCCTTAGCTGCCTCGGACCTTGTGCATGAATGGACTGAAGGTTCCTCCAAAAATAAAACTTTTTTCAAAATACTCCTCTCCTTTTCAAGCAATTCGAAGGTCAAGCCTTGACAAACCAGAACTACGTAAGCCTTGAGTTTCCCATTGCACCAGGGAATACGTAGGAGCAGGATCAAGTCCTGTCAGGCTAACCTCCCATCACACGCTCAGTTTAAGGGTACCATTTTCCGAACGGGCGAGTGGGGTGCCTAACACCTTCCCCACTCGTAACTGACTCCCGAACCTAAATCTCTTCCTCGAGTCAGGGTTTTTCCAAATCCTTTTTTCCTTAAATAAAAATTTGGTGGCGACTCTACACAATCAAATAAAATATTATTTTTCAAATTTTAGTGGGTTCGCTGTCTTGTCGGAATTACGGTTGCGACACAAACCATCAACATATTCAAAGAAGGATTGTTCACGTTTGGTTTATCGTTCCATCTGTAATGTCTTACCTTTGATTGCACCATTTGTTCTTACTTTATTAGGTGGTGGACACATTGAAGTTGTATTAGGAAATGCCAACTCATGAAGTTTATTTTTTAGCGGTATCTTTCCACAAACATCAAACTCTTATAATCGTTTCTGCAAGGCTTCAAATTCTGGTTGCAACGACAAATCGTCCTATGGCTCTATCATTCCTTGATCAGCAAATGTCAATCTCTTTCAATGACGATGAACTGACTCCAATGGTACAAAATTACCCATGACACTATACCTTGCTAACTCCCATGCACAAGGCAATCCATGTGTACTTCTAAGACTGCACCCATAGGTTATACTATCAATACCAACAATTTTTACCTACTCATACTCATTGGCAATGTGGGCTACAACATTATTTGATACAAAGTCTCGTAGCTTGGCATAAAAACCTTTGTTGAATCTATGTTTTACAATGATCATGCTTCTTTCAAATGACGCTATTATAGCATTATATTGCAGTATTATCATATTATTCAATGCATCCCAACATGAACACAAGTCACCTCTACTATCTTGAAGCAACCTCTTTAACTTTGCATGTGCACTTTCAACCCTGAAAAAAGCAAGATACATGTGATAAGCCCTTTATATCAATCAAGTATATTTTGAAAAAATTCATTTAATTATAAAGATGCCTATTGGGGGTTGTATTCCCTAGATGCATCACCATATCAATCCAGCAACTAACAAATTTTTCCTTGTAAGGATTCAACCAAGTTCTATTCACATAATCCAAAAAAATAGGAAATTTTGAACACTTGGTCTCAAATTTAAGAAAACACTCTTCATATTCAATTTCACTTGAAAAATCCATTAGAATAACTCATGCATCCATTACACAATCTCATTCATGTATTGGAGATACTAGTAACTTGCACTTTGACTTCACATTTTTATAAACATGAAATTGACAAAACAAATGTGTTGTAGATGGAAACATTACTTCAACAGCAATCATGAAGGCGATATCTCTATCTGTCACAATCACTTGGGGTATTAATTCATCTCTGAGAAACAAATCTCTAACTTTTTTTAATGCTCAAGTGAAATTATCTCCTCATTTAGACTCCAAATAAGCAAAACCCACAGAGAATGTCAACTCTGTTGAGGTTACTCCAACAATCTCAAGTAATGGCAAATGATATTTGTTTGTTTTGTATGTAGTGTCAATGATCAACACAATATGGAATGCATTCAACAATTTGATGGCATTTGGATGTGTCCAAAACATATCTCGAACAACATTAGACGTTTCAATCCTTTTATACCAATACACATATTTGTCACGTTCCATTAATTTCATCAAGTGCTGCAATTCTGTTTGAGGACCCCTTTCTGATTTTCGATATGTATGGCGAGCATTATAGATCTGCTTGATGTTAGTCACATTATGATCATCATGACCTTTTAATGTCAACAAAATATTCTTCGGCTTAACCATATTCTTTGTCCAATCACCTAGTAAAGACTTCTCTTCACCACTTAGTCTTCCAGCATACGCATGACCTTCTAATGTTTCGCCTACATCATGGTTATGAAACTCACATACAACGTTAAGCTTCCACCCTTCACCACTTCTTAATGGCCTTCCTCTTAATCTGAAGATACACTCACATTTTCTTGTTCCACTCATCTTACGCGCTAATTCATTCTTGTATTGTCTATATTTTCCACTTCTTTCACAACCTAATATTAACATTGTTTTTTGTCCAATTCCACCACTATCAGATCTAATAATAACCACAACAAATCTATGAGCTTTACCCACTACTCTAGTCCAAGTTAATAAATCATCTCGTGAAGGAAAAACCTAATTATAATATACAAACAACCAAATATTACTAAATCACAAACAACATAACAATTAAAGTTTTCAATCTGAAAAGCATTTACCATATCAGTTAAAAATGCGTTCGTATATTCACCATTGTTCTTTATCAGAGCCAACTTATTTCCTTCAACACTTACATTATTCTAACATCACACAAACCAAAATTAAATCACGTTAGACACTTTTATAAAAATAAAAAAAAAAACAATTTCTCCAAAATAATATTACTACATCATCCTTTTCTAGAGAAATTAGCATGTCCACTACGTTCGAATCATGGTTGCTCCACCTCAGCGAATCTTCTATAATTATCTCTGCATAAAAAAGAAAAAAATATCACATAACATAAACATTTAATTTTTCAACTTTTTTATTTAATTAAAATAATTAAGCTTCCACAAATTAGTTTGCGGAACAGTAAAATTACATTCCGTAAACTAATTTGTGGAATACAACTATGCCATTCCGCAAATTAGTTTACGGAATGTAATCTTTTTTACCATTCCGTAAACTAATTTACGAAACATAAAAAATTACATTGCATAGATTAATTTACGAAATACATAAGTATATTCGATAAATTAATTTACAGAATTTAATTTTTTATGTTCCGTAAATTAATTTACATAAGGTAACTGTTTTATGTTTTATAAACTAATTTGCGGAAAACAAAAGCTACATTCCGCAAATTAATTTACGGAACACACTAATGAATTTTGCAAATTAATTTATGGAAGGTTTTTAACATTTCACAAATTAATTTGCGAAATATAAAATTCAACCTTCCATGATCAACTCACTTTTGTCTTCTCCGACGCTTCTTCAACGGTGCTTTCCTTAGTTCGTTCTCCGACCAACAACAACAACTTAACTTACACTTAATTAACAATGAAATGTAATGTTGGAGAAAAAAAAAATAGTAATGCAGGAAAGAGGAAAGGAAAACAAAGAAGGGTGTTGCCGGGGCTATTATAGTCAGGAGGGGCATTTTGATCTTTTCATGTAAGGGAGTGCAAAAAAATTTTTGGGAGGTATAAAAAGCAATTCCTGGTAGAGAATGAGAAGTCTATTAGCTAGGCCCAAAATGAGATCGAGGGTGTAGGTGAAGATTGTACAGTAAATCCCATCTGAGAGTGAAAGAGGAAATTGTTTTTTCAATATCGAACCACAAACGTGAACCAAGCTACTCATTTAATCAACATGAATTTTTCTTAAAAGGATAAAATTCTATGTAGGGGATAAAGTGTAGTTAGAGAAAATAAATAAAATTTGGTAATTTCTTCGTAAACATAAAGGTAAAATACCCAAGCTAATGTTGATTCAACATGTCTAAACATTTATTAGAATCAACATCTACCTCATCTATATCATATTTGTTTTTACGAGTTCCTTAATTACGAAAATTATATATTAGTCCTTGCATTTATTTTTATTTATATATTTATAATTCTTTTAATAACAATTTTTATATTTTTCAGTTTTAATCCTAACAACTTTTCTAACCTATCCCTCCTCTTCTCTAAGTTCGCCCATCTCATGTCAAAAAACAAGAACTATACCGATCGACGAGCTCGAGGAAACACCACGACCACGACACTTGTTTCTTCCAACATATTAAATTAATATTTGTGACTCCAAAATGTACGGTCTAAACAAACCCCATCATATATTATCACTCTTAAAATCGAAATTCCAAAACGCATTAAAATGGTCAAAGTTAATTTAAAGGTCTAATTTAAAATTTAATATGAATTCAGCACCTACACTTTGTAGAGGAAGTATAATAGAATGAATTCGATACTCGATCTCGAAGATGTTTCGTTCAAGGATGGTTCCACAACAAGTAGAAGGTGGACATGCTAAAGAGAGCAAGATAAACGATAAACATAACTAGCTGTATTTGTCATCATCGAAATGAATCTTTAGTAAGATTAAAAGTAACTTGTATAAAAAAATAAAAAAAAATTAATAGATTAAAAATATAATAAAATTATTTATAAAAATTAAAAGAAGGACCATTATCTAATTTTTCTATTTAAAAAAATCATACAAATAAACATGATATATATTAAAGGAACTATAGAGGTGTATTATGTTTAGACCACTAGATCCCTCTATCCTAGGCTTCGCTCATATGCGGGTACAGGATCCCACTTATGATATGAATGTCTTCATGTAATGTGTGGAGGACACACAAATAATTGGGATACCTACAATTGGAGAAGTTGCGGCAAGTATATACATATATGTAGCAAATTAATTCATCTATCCTAGGGTTGTGCAATCAATGAATAAACAGATAAATAAACAGAAAAGGAATCAACACAATACAATTATGAACGGGTTTGATCCTCTAAAATTTTTCTAGTAGAGTTGTCATCTATCGTAACCGTAATTACAACGAGACAGTTTCACACTAATCAATTAAATTTTTTTTAAATTATTAACAAATTTGTCGTCTTGCGATTACGACAACAAAGTAATGAGAGTAGAGTGCAAGAGGTGAACCTTGTTACCTCTCACATCTATTGTATGTGGTTGTGGCTCTTTAACTCTGCTACGCTCACAACTATGAAGCTGAGAGCAAGTCTCAATGCACGAGAGTGCATTTTGGTGTGGCTTCCACGGCTCTGAATTCTGCATCTCATAGAAGTTACTATCCAGCATCACCAATACATGGCGAAACTATTTGTTGGATGTCCTATACTTGAGGAGTTACTAATCGATGATTTCAGCCTAGACCATGAAAATTGCAACGGTAGCATATCCAAAATAAAATTAAAACGGCTTCTGAAAGCAAACCGTTGGGATTATCCAGGTTGAACCGTGCTTGATCATACTTATTTTCCAAGCAACCTGTGAGGTATCCTCTTTATCCCTTCCACATTACATAACTCAGGTATATTATCTAATTTTTCTATTTAAAAAATCATACAAACATACATGATATATATTAAAGAAACTATAGAGATGTATTATGTTTAGAATTTCCTCTTTTATTTTCTTTACCTTTTTAATAACCTTGAATGTGTTTCTTTAAGTTAATAGAAGGCTTTATAAGGTGTGCATGCTACAGTCTGTGTTTCCGTCTACCGGGATTTGAAGCGTGATCGACCATGGAAGCTAGGGAAACGCACATCAATGATCTTCTAGACTTTGTGCTGGCGAGGATTCTTTCTTTGCTACCAAGGACCAAGGAAGCCGTAGCCACAAGCGTCCTCTTGAAGCGGTGGCAAAAGGTCTGGACAACCACGTCCGTCCTCACTTTTAAATTCCTTAGGTTCTCTGAGGCGGATGAGACTCTGTTTAGCAATTTCGTTACCTTTATTCTTGATCGCCACACTGCTCAGAGTATAAAGTTATTTTTCCTCACATGTTTAATAAGAGAGCATAGCACGAATAAATCGGAACTTGATGTAACATCTTGGGTGGACAAGTAATGAGACGTAGAATGCAAGAGGTGAACCTTGTTACCTCTCACATCTATCCTATGCCGCTGTGGCTCTTTAACTCTGCTACGCTCACAACTATGAAGCTCAGAGCAAATCTCAATGTGCGCATTTCGGTGTGGCTTCCACTGCTCTAAATTCTGCATCCCACAGGAGTTACTTTCCAGCATCACCTTGTCGGATGTCCTGTACTTGAGGAGTTACTGATAGATGATTTCAGCCCAGACCATGAAAATTGCAATGGTAGTATATCCAAAATAAAATTAAAACGGCTTCTGAGAGTGAACCGTTGGGATTGTCCAGGTTGAACTGTGCTTGATCATACTTATTTTCCAAGCAACCTGTGAGGTCTCTTATTTATCCCTTCCACATTACACAACTCAGTTATATTATCTTTGTCCTGTTAGAGAGGAATTTGTTTGACAATTGATACTTGCTTTTATAATATATGAATGTATGCAGTTGATTGTGATATTAAGATAGAAAGAGTGGAATGATTTCTAGGAAAGAACATGGTTTCCTTATTTTCTCTCGGTTTTTAGCATGGCCCCATGATTTGTTTACTTTGCTTCCTTGATGCAGTTTCTGCATTACCTTGACATTGATTCGCTGGGAAGCTTTCCCACAGTGTTCAAGTACTCACAATTTGAAGATTCTAATTTTTTCAATTTCTTGATAATTTCTGCTACGTTGTCCCATTCTTGAAGTTCTTACTATGAATAAGGTTTGCTAAGTTGAATAATATTTTTTCATCCGTTACTTAATTGGTTTTTGATTTATTATTGCACGAACCAACACAATTTGAACGAACCCAAGAATGGATCAATCGTCCTCACTGTATTTTGTCGCTTCTCAGAACCTTATGCATGAATGGTTATGAAGGATGGGCATTTGAATTGAAATTTTGGAAGTTAGAGACGATAACCATCAAAATTGGAAGTTTTGTATCTTTGGAGGCCGTAAAACAAATAAGGACAGACTTAAATATCCTACCGAGGGGAACCTGTGAGATTCAATTCCAATGAACCTTAGACCAGAAGGTTGAGTGGGCTCGCTCTCTAAAAACCGCGTTGAGAGCTAGAAAGAAGTTTGGATTCATAGATGAAACCATCACCCGACCAGCCGAAAAATTGTCAGAACTTCAAGATTGGTGGACAAATAACTTGTTGTTGGTACCATGGATAATGAACACCATTGAGTCCACTCTTCGTTCAACCATATCACACATGGAGATGGCGCAAGACATGTGGATAGAAAATAAGGAACGATTTTCTATTGCAAACGGGCCACGCATCCAGTAGCTCAAACCGGAGTTGGCTGAATGCAAACAAAAAGGTATGACTATTGCCAATTATTACGGAAGGTTGAAGAAGTTGTGGGAAGAACTAGCAAACCATGAGCAGACACCTTCCTGCACATGTGGTGGATGTACCTGTAATCTAGCACGCAGGATGGAAAAGAAGCGTGAAGAAGAAAAAATTCATCAGTTTCTCATGAGACTTGATGGCACTGCTTATGGCACCGTGAGATCAAATCTGATTGCCCAAGACCCCTTGCTAAGTTTGAATAAAATTTATTCGACCTTGGAGCAAGAGAAACGTGTGAAAACTGTTGTTCACGGTAAGGAAGAACGTAATAAAGTGATGAGTTTTGTTGTGCAGGCGTTAAGGAAACCTTACGGCAAAATTGAAGGGAATGACCGAAACATAACTTGTAGCAATTGCAATCGTTCCGGACATCCCATTGAAAAAAAATTTCAATTGATCGGATACCCAGAGTGGTGGGGCAAACGAACTAGAGAAACTAGACGAGGAGTTGGATGTGGCAAAGCCAAACAAGAAGGGATGGCGTCCAATGCTAGAGGACGTGGTGTAGTGGCCAAGGCAAATGTGGCACAAGCCTCTACACTAGCATTAGAATCAGCCAACACGATGACATATGAAGAAAAATCTGTTGCTACTGGTCTGAGTGGTGATGCTTAGTGATGCTCTGAAACTAAGTAATGTTCTCTATGTGTCGTGCCTAGCTTAAAATGCAATCTAATTTCAATATCACAACTTATTGATGAATTGAATTGTGTGGTTCTATTCACTGGTAAATTTTGTGTTGCACAGGACTGTATCTCAAGTGAGGTGATTGGAGCATGTGAACGAAAAGAAAGGCTCTATTATCTTGGTGGAATGACCATTGATGGTGCTATGAGACATGATGATGGAAACGCATTTGCTCATAAGCGACTGGGACACCCATCTTCTAAGATTGTGGAGCTGATTTTGAATATTGGTTCTAATGAAAATAATGCATTATATAATAAAGTCTGCGATGTTTGTCTTAGAGCTAAACAATACAGAGAAAGATTTCTCATTAGCATTAATAAAACCAAGGATAAGGATATTTTTCAATTAATTCATTGTGACATTTGGGGACCCTATCGAACCATGGCTCACTGTGATGCTAGGTATTTTTTGACCATTATGGATGATTATTCACGAGCTGTGTGGATTTATTTGTTGGAAGAAAAGAAATAAGTTTTCACACGTATATGTCAGTTGTTTGCTATGGTGGAACATCAATTTGGTAAACAAGTAGAAGTTGTACGTAGTGACAATGGTACAAAGTTCATATGCATGAGTGACTATTTTAAAAATCATGGGATTGTTTATGAAACTTCTTGGACAGGACTCCTCAGCAAAATAGGCGAGTAGAGCGGAAACACAGACATATTCTTAATGTTGCTCATGCACTGAGTTTTGAATCTCGTCTGCCTATTGAAATTTGGGGTAATGCGTCTTAACTACTGGATACTTAATGAATCGTACACCTTCAAATGTGTTGAATTGGAAAACTTCATATGAAATGCTCTACAACAACCACCGCCTCTCAATCATCTTCGTGTTTTTTGGAAGATTATGTTATGCTCACAATCGAGACACCGACGATGTGTTTTTTGGATATCCCTACGTAAAAAAGGTTGGAGAATATATGATTTGAAATCAGAAAAGTTCATGATATAAAGAGATGTGGTGTTTTGTGAAAATGAATTTTCCTGTGTTCAACATCGATTGTTGGCAACTGAGCATGTGGATTCCAGTAATCTTTCGCCTTTGGGCAGTATTGATGATGATCCTGAAATAAAGATTTCACAATCAGATTCAAAGAGTGAAGCCAACACTAACAATTCTGAAACGTGGATAGTGATGTTTCTTTGCCTGGGATTATTGTAGATAAAAGGGAGGGCTCTAATGTTGATAGGGAGCCCTTGGGACGTGGACATCGTGCTAAGCAGCCATCCACCTGCTGAAAGATTTTGTGACGAACACCATATGCAAAATAGACCTCTGTCCAAGTTCTCTTGTTACCTCTCACTCCTCAAGTGCGCCCTACTCTATAATACATTACGTGAATTATGGTAACTTCTCCATGCAACACCGGCATTTTTTGGCAATTGTTAATGCAAGTACTAAACCACGATCCTTTGACCAGGCCATGACAGATGAAAGATGGCATAAGGCCATGCAAACTGAAATTGAGGCGTTGGAAAACAGTGGGACTTGGACTTTGGAGTCACTGCCACTTGGAAAGAAAGCTATCGGGTGCAAATGGGTTGATTGAATCAAGTATAAGTCTGATGGTTCTGTTAAGTGTTTTAAAGCCCGACCTGTGATCTTGAGAAATCATAAGTCGAAGGTGTTGATTACAATGAAACTTTTGTTCCTGTAGCTAAAATGGTGACTGTGCAAACATTTCTTGCTGTAAACGTTGCTAAAAATTGGAAGTTTCATCAAATTGACGTTCATGATGCCTTTTTGCATGGGGATCTTGAAAAAGAGGTGTATATGAAACCTCCTCCAGTATTTCGGTCACAAACCGACAAAGTGTGTAGATTACGCAAGTCATTGTATGGATTGAAACAAGCTCCACGATGTTGGTTTGCCACATTAGCAGTGCTTTGAAACAGTATGGATTTGCACAATCCTCCTCCAATCATTCACCCTTTGTCCTGGATGTGGAGATTTATGTGTTTGTTTATGTGGATGATATTGTAATTTCAGGAAATGATAATGATGCCATATACTTGGGTGAATGTTTTCATACGAAAGATCTTGGAGTGCTGAAATATTTTTTGTGTCAACGCAAATATGCATTGGATATCACATATGAAGTAAGATTGTTGGGAGCTAAGCCTACTCGTGTTCCCATGGATCTCAATCATCGTCTATCTCTAGCGAACGACAATATCCTTACATATCCTAAACGCTGTCGACCATTAGTATGCAGATTAATCTACCTATCTGTTACCAAGTCAGACTTGTCTTATTGTGTACATCCACTTTTCCAGTTCATGTAGCAAACAAGACAAGAACATTGGGATGATGCTCCCCTGTTGTGCGTTATTTGAAACATAATCCTGGCCAAGGAATTGTGTTGCGAGCAGACTGTAATTTGCAACTTTCTGCTTGGTGTGATTCGGATTGGACTGGTTGTCCTTTGATTAGGAGATCTCTGACGAGCTGGTTTATTCTTCTTGGTCATTCTCCTATTTCTTGGAAAACTAAGAAGCAATCTACATTGTCCCGTTCATCCGCAGAGGCGGAAGAGTGCTCTATGGCTTCTACTGTTTGTGAGCTTAAACAGCTAAAGCAACTATTATCATGTTTTGACATGACTCATTCTCAACCTATTAAACTCTAATGTTATAATCAAAACCTATTAAACTCTAATGTTATAATCAAACTGCCTTGCACTAATCCAGTTTTACATGATTATACCAAACATATTTCACATGAGTGTACCAAACATATCGAAGTAGATTGTCTCTTTATTCATGATGAGTTGTTGCGAAAAACTATTGCTACGTGTCATGTATCATCACATGCTCAGTTTGGCAGACATCTTGACTAAAGCTTTCAGATAAAACCCAATTTTACTGTATGCTTTCTAAGTTGGACATTTGTACCATCTGCTCCGACTTGAGAGAAGATAATGATATATTGATCTTTTTCTTGTTAGTATACGATTTAGTACTTTTAGGATATTATTATGTAAATAATAGGGAATAGAAGGAATTACTCCATATTTCTTTCTATTTAATAATGATTGGTAATCAAAGGACAAATGTAGTTATGCATGTAGCCCGAGTTGGAGGTGATGGGTAAAGGTGCTAGCTCCTTCGTCGTCAAGTATTCTTAACATATTTCTTATTGGTTGAAGTTCACTGAGAAACGGTGAGAATAAAAATAGAGAAACGTATGCCATTAGATAGAGTATGAATCTCTTGATGAGATTGAACGGGGAAAAACCTTTTAAATAAGTACACAGGACCTGTCCACAAAAGTAGTCATTAAAGATTTTGAACGTAGAAATCAAATATGTAAATCTTAAAGAAATAAAAAATTCTAAAATTATGTATAAACAATGTGCTATGTTTGTCGACCGAATTGTGGTTTGGGTAGTATTTTCATGAGTTATGGAATTTAGGTTTTTCAATTGTCAATCCAATGAAAAATCATGTTGATGAGGGTCATTTCTGTTTAAAGATGTTTATGTATTTTTTGATCTCGTAATTTATTTACCAGAATATGCTCTACCTTCTGCTGATCACCAACTCACAGCATAAGTTGGGTTCCTGCCTCATGATAAAAATTGTGTTTGTTGATTGTGCTAGTTAACTATAATCTAAATATGCAAAAAAATCTGAATACAACCAGAAACCAGCTTTTTTCTGACGTGGAAGCATCCTGTTTTTGTTTTACTTTAGTGTTTTAATCCTGTATTCTATAAATTTCAACCAGAAACCAGCTTAACTTTTGGGACAGAGACTAAATCTGGTGGGTATATGGATCATGATATAAGAGTAGTGTGAGGAGTATAATTTTAGGGAAATATAGTTGTAGAAACTACCAAGTTTTTCACAACAGTAATATGCAGATTATGCAGAAAATCACAAGTCTATGCCTTTACATTCTTTGTATTTCTTAGAAGTATCATTCTACATTGCTGATTGATGATCTTGATTGTTCTTTCTGACTTTTTCCAACTCTCAGGTGAAGTTATTATAACAAAAATTAAAGCACTTTCTCGCTTGCATATATCTTAAGAACTATCGGTAGTTACAGGGAAAATGGAAAAAACTTAAATCACATTTCATAATAATACAGTATCTTTAACAATAACTTGTTAAATCAAATAATGATAGTAAATATTGTTTCTAATTTTTAATGGCCTTTGTTAAGATTGGATTAGGAAGCACTTAAGTTACCTGGCAAGGATGAATACCATTTAATGAAAATTTTCTGTTTCAAGTTTTAAACATGTAATTATGTTAAAAATTTGGAAGGAGAATTTTATTGTTTAATGTAGTCTTATTTATTTCCATAAAATATACTTATAATTTTAATCCAAGCAGTATTTTATGATTCTTATAAATAATAAAGATACTTATTTAAATGTGATTATTATCAAACCTTGTTGCTCTTTTTTGTACTTTTCTGTTTATCAATAGTGTCCTTGTTGTTAGCACCTACGTGTCTATAATGTTCTCAATTAATGTTTTGATAGGTGTGGATGCTACTAATGGAAGATCTGATATATGAATGTTTTAGTGCATTGAAGAATTGGAAAAGATCTAACCTGCAACGTTACTTGACTAGTTTTTGATATTTGTACTTAGCCACTTATTTGAAGTCTTTGTATATGACTAGTTTTCTGTAGTATACCTAATTGTATGTCTGAAGGATTATATAAACTTTGTAATGGTTACTCCACAGGTAAAAGAAGTTATTGTGCTCGTTATAAATTTGAACCTCCGCATATTAGCTATGACGTGAGGCAAGATAGTAGTACACTAGACCAACACTTTCAACTCAAAGAAAATGGTTTTGATAATTCAGAATCCAAAACGAAATTGCCAATCAAATTTCACATCAAAGGATGGAGAATTGTTTCAATTTATTGAAATGTGAAAATTGGCCATTGGGGTGTATGCCAAGTCCAACCGCCCCTTAAATGTTAAGGAATTTAAGAAATTTGTTCATCAATTTGAAAATTGGTTTATTTATGTGTTTTGCAATTCGATGAAAAAAAAAATGTTGCATCCGATGTAGTTTTATTTCCCAATCAGTGCTTGAAGTTTATCTCTGAATTGCTTTCCCATAGGTTATAGTATGTCTTATAATCAAGTTTTAGGCTGACTAGTTCATAGTATAAATGAACGGTTGTATGTGTTTAATTTTTTAATAAGATTTTATTTTTAAATTTTATGTTCAAAATTATTTTCATGAAGAATTACTTTTTTCATATTATAAAATTTTTCAACTCGAATGGAATTAATTTATATTGTTTTGTATTCTATATCACGTTATAATTTATATTGCTAATAAATATGTTGTGAGTATTATAAAGTGTTATAAAACATGGGCTGCTGTATATTTTAATTTGACGAGAAACAGTTTGTATGTTCAACACAGTTAACAATTCATACGAAATAATAATGTTCAGGTGTTCAACTTAAAAGACATTTAAAAAATAGAACTTTGAAATAGTCTTTGCCACTCCCAACATGCACCTGAGAAATCAACAATTTTACAGGCGAAAGAGAGAAAGATGCCAATGTGAAAAACAATAATAGCAACTTTTTAAGGGTACATAATAGGTACTTTAACTCCCAAGACTTCATTATTTGTGTCATCAGTCACTGTGTTCTATTAGTCTAATTATAACCATATATTCTCCAAATAGGATTAAAACAGCAATAAGAAATTTACACAAGTTCAACTCTTTACTTTCATATGGAAGTCAAGGAAGTAACGTGAAATATTCAAAACTTTAGAGCTCTTTATTATACTTTATTTAAAGACAAAAGATACAAATCAATCACAATACTTTCCAAAACAGAATGAAAAGGAGTCATTCAAAAAGTACATGGTGCAAGGCAAGGTAAGTTCCCAAAACATCCCCTCCCCCCTCCCTTTCAACTCCACATGCAGAGTTTCCAAAAGAGAAATCCAAGGCAAATCTACCTACACTTTCTGCAGTACCTTCAGCTTGCTGGCTTCGCATTTTTTAACCAAAGCTTAGGTTTATTTTCCTACCATTTTTTTATGAAACAAACGAAAAGGCTAGAAAATGTATATCCAGAATCCATCAGCTGACAGTGTTTGTGGAAGGTTTTTTGTCATGAAGAGAGATTACAGTTTCAAAGGCACCAACCAATGCTTTAACCTTGCTCTTCCGAGTTTCCACCAGTTTACTTGCTGTTTCCTCAATTACAATGTTTAACAATCCCTGTGCGTCTTTCTTGTCCTGCGTATCTTGGTGTCTCAAAACAACCTTCTCTGAACTGTTTGTAACACCATTGCCATCAGCATTGGCTCCACCACTTTTAAAGCCCTTCCTTAGGGCATCACTCTTAGCATTTGCTTTCTCCCCAGACACTTTTGCTCTCCGAAACTTAAGCCTTCTTGGTGTACTTATCTCAATTTGATTGTCAACCACTTTTCCCCTTCTAAACTTTAATTTTATTGTTTGACTGTCCTTGTCTTTAAAGCATACAACCCCATCCTTTTTGGGCTTGCATTTCTTCTCAACTTCCAATTTCTCTTCATTTTCTACATATTCAATTTCTTTGTCTCCTGGGAAAGAATCCTGCTCAAATTCACTAGTTGTATTTGTGTATTCAGATCCCTCTTGGTCTTCTTGGGATAAGGATTGAGAAATTGAAGATACCGAAGACTTAGGTGATGACAACTGAGGGAGGTATGATTCATCATCACACTTAGCGTTTTGAACAGATTGCGAAGTTTTATTTTCATTTTCCATCTTGATGACGTACAATGTCTTTTCCTCCACCTCATTGTTGTTGTCTTCCTCAGATTCAACCTTTCTGGCAGTTCGCTGATTCTTAAGATGAGATACAACTTTCAGGCTCTTGTGCTTTCTTGAATTTAGACTTGCAAATCTTTTGAGAGAAGGTCTGGGGAATGATAAGGCCCTTAAAGGTGCTGTCAGTTTTCTTGAGGCTGCTTTGGAGGAGGCAGCACCCTTTTCCATCTTGATCTTATTGCTTCTTTGGCCACCAATGCCTTCTGAGGAATTCATAGAAGATATTTGCTTCCTAGGGACACTGCTTGAATTTAAAGAAGTCACATGTTTTTCAGGCAACTTCATTTCTTTATCGTTTAGAGATGATAACTGTGATGAAGCTTTCACCATATTGGAAGTAGATTTTGATGAAGTTCTGACCTTGGAGGTTGATTTTGATGGATTTTCCACCTTATTGGAAGTTGATTTTGAAGTAGTTTCCTTCTTATTGGAAGTTGATTTTGAAGTAGTTTCCTTCTTGTTGGAAGTTGATTTTGATGGAGCTTCCACCTTCCTTGAAGTTAATTTTGATGGAGTTCCCACATTTTTGGAAGTTGACTTTGATGGGGATTGGACCTCCTTAGTTGATGAAATTTCTTGTCTCATTGATGGAGATATATGGGTCTTCATCGATGATGCTTTGTTCCTGTTTACCATAACTTCATTCCCTCTTTTTTTTTGGCTGTCAAATGATTTTGTTGGCAGTTCCAACTTATAGTTGTTAGAGGTATGAGAAATCGGGGTCTTGGAATCAATCGAATGTCTGAGTTTGCTCATTGACATCTTTGTTGGCTTGGAATCAACAGATGCACTGAACCTAGCGACTGATGTCATTGTCCCACCAATACCATCTTCTGAACTGTGGTAAAGCTCTTTCCTTGTAGCTCTATTAGGTATAGAACGTCTTTCCTTTGATTCAAATGCATGCTTCCTCCCATATTTACAAAGGTCATGACATGAACCAGTGGAAGCTCTGAGATAATTGGGAACAATTTTTTCATCACTATTTCCAAAACTAGCTTTGCCAGCTGAATGCCTTCTTATATCAACCCTAGATGAGTTAATTCCTTCGGGGGTCACTGGTAATTCAACACGTTCATTGGCCATCAGATGCGAGATGAGATATGCAGATGAGCTAAACAAGATCAAGGACAACAATCCTGAAACTCAAAAAGAGAGCTAATTTTAAACACAACAAATAAAAAAGGAGATAAAGTTAAGTAATGACTGATTCAAAGTTTCAAACCACAAATGAAATACAGAATCATAGTCAATATTTCAATAAAATTACAGAAATTAGAACAAACCCTTAATATCTACAAAGTATCACCTTTTAATCTAAAGTTCAAATCACAATCTTTGCAAAGTGTCACAAAGAAAGAAAACATTTTTGAATTACCAAAAAAAAAATTCTCATCTCTTCTGGTATGTAACTCAAAATCCATGTCTCTCAATCCAGAACAAATGAATAATACACTCTCTTTTGTCATCATAAAATAAAAATATTTGAAACAATTAAAGCAGGAGGAACCAACCACAAGTAGAGAAAGGAAAAGAAGTCATCAAACATCCAAAAAGAAAAATCATGATGCCCCAAGCCCCCAATTAAGAAACCACTGTTTTTCACAAACATACTTCAATATACACATCCTTCAGTCCTGAAAACATTGGTACCGAAAAATTTATGCGTCATAATTGTGAAGCGGTAAGTTTTGCCATTAACTCACCCTGATAAAAA
This sequence comes from Canavalia gladiata, assembly GCA_037954105.1. Classification (NCBI taxonomy): domain Eukaryota; kingdom Viridiplantae; phylum Streptophyta; class Magnoliopsida; order Fabales; family Fabaceae; genus Canavalia; species Canavalia gladiata. The sequence goes on from CM075665.1 coordinate 45,096,615, forward strand.
AAAAATAAGAAGAGAATTATCAAGCATATTAATCATGAAACCAATCATCTAATGAAATCAACTAGGAATAAAAAAAAATCAACAAATTCCATCGAGGAGCTGGGAATTATAACAGTAATCAAAATCAAGTGCGGCGGAATACTCATCCAAAAACTAAACGTCACATGATATTGATTACTGATTATTCAGCAAAAGCTACATCCCCCATCACAAAACTCACTGAAAAACTTAGTGGTCAAGAAAGCTTTTTTCTTACACCATCATAGATAACCATTTTAGAAGGATATTCAATTCTAGGAAACAAAAGAAATAGCAAAGAAAAAACAATTTCTTTTGAAGACACCCCAGATGAAAACCAATCCAATACAACAGAAAACTAAATCAGGGGAGGTTCTGAAAACCCATCTAAAAAAATCTACCAAAATCAAATTTTTCAACAAGCCCATTTACATTTTCGGGAAAACAAACAGGACCAAGATGATTATTTTTGTTGGGAACGAACGAGTAGAAGAAGTAGCATACCTTGTTTTCAGAAAAAGAAAGGGTGATTCCTAATCAGAAGAAAAAAGGGGGAAAAGTGTATGAAAGTGAATGGTGGCGATTTGAAGAAGAAGAAGAAGTAAAAGGAGAAGGGTCCACTGAAAGAGAACGTGCAAGCAAGCAAGTGTTGTTTTTCTCTCGCCTTGTTTCTGGTTCGGTGTGGTGTGTCTCTTCACTGCGTTGGTTTGTTACAGAATCCAAAGAGAAAGAGAGAAAGCGTTGAATTTTTGGATTATTTTGTGGTTTTAACCAAAATAAAACAAAATAAAAGATTATGAAATTGTAATCAGAAATTTAATAATGCGCACAAATGAGAAAGCTTATTAAGGAACTTCAGAATGGTTGGTTTGGTTTGGTTGGTGAAAACGTCAAAATTGTTTCCCTGAGATTTGGTCTATAGAAATACAAACATTAAAAATATAATTAATATTAACTTGTTAAAAAAAATTTATTTTCTTATTTTACTTTTTGTAAATATTTTATTTTTTCATTTATTACAATCTTAATTTTCCTTTTATATAAAATTAATGAAAACATTAAAAATAACAATTTATTGCCATTAATAATAACTATATAAATTAATATATATATATATATAATAATTAATGCTTTCTAAAGAATAAGGATAAATAAATTCCCTCTTTCTATTTTAAAATTCTATAAAATATATATATTATTTTTATTTGTTTTTATATAATTTTAAAAATAAAATGATATTTTATTTTATAATTTAAATTAAAAATAGAAAATAAAAAGTGAAGCCAAAGGTTTTTTTTTTAGTTTCTATTCAAGTTTTCAATTTGGTGATGCTAAAATTGATTCCTAAAAATAAATGATACGTGTGAGTGTCAACCTATTGAAAATTGGAGGCTGAACAGTTTTGGGCATTAAGTTAAGGAGTTTAAGGAACTGGCCTTTCAATTTAAAATTGGTTTATTAGTATGTTTCACATTTTTTATTTTTATGAGAAAAAAAAAGTGTTTCATTTTATTAGTTTCATTTCCCAGTCGGTGCATTAAAGATTAAAGTTCAATTCTCAGTTGCTTCCCCCCATTAGTTTACAATATGCCTATATCATCACATTTTGAAAAATTATAGGGTAATTGGTTCACTCATACTTTAGATCTAATAGGAATATTTACAATTGACACTTCACAGAAAAATAACTTGCCAATGGCATTTTTAGATTCAAACACAATATGTTTGCTATTAGTGAAAAAACAAATTGGTGAATCAACTCGAATGTATTTAACTCACAAATATTGATAATGTTAAAAATTGTATGTATTTATAATTTAACTTATAATAATTACTCCAAACTATTTTCATAAAATCAACAAATGAACAACATGGTCCATGAAATGGAGACCACCACATTATATATAGCCATTGTTTTGTGTTTATCATTCATGATAATTTATACTAATAATAAATATGTCCAACCCATCGAGGTGTGTTAATTTTTGGAAAAAAGTTATTTTCATTTAATTTTTTAATTTTATTGTAAAATAAGAATGTTTAAATTAGAAAATTTTCTTTAATTGTAAAACAAAGGCTGATATTTAATTTTATGACCAACCATTTGTATGCTCAACATAAAGTTAACAATTTATGTGAGATATCAACAGTTTCATTTAAAAGGCATTTAAAAGGTGGAGCTTTGGAGGGGTATCTGCCACTGCCAGTATGCAATGAAGAGATAGCAATGAGTGTGAATACAACACTTAGAATTGAGTATATGTTTAATTTAGAGTTGGAAAGAATTAATTTTAATAAAATTGATTTAAATTATTAAACAAAATAAAGATATGTATGTAAATTAATTAAATTATATATTTTTTTAATATATAATTAAAAAAAAATACAAGAATTGATCATATATAAATTGGGCAAGAGAGATTGTATCGGAATTGTAGACTGTTTCGGTAAACAGAAAATCAAAAAGGTTTTTAATTAAGATTTTGGTAATATAAATTTTCAAAACTAATTGTAAATATTCAATATTAATAAAATTTTGTTAATATTTTATTTTTAAAAGTTCAACTTATATATATATATATATATATATACACGGTATAAAAAAATTTACATTATAATAACTAAATATTACTGTAAATATAATTTTAAAATAATTATTACAAAAGTTATTAATTATTCTATTAGAAAAATTAATAATTAAATGATAGTATGAAATTGCTTTTATGTTATCAGTATATTTTTAATAAAATAAATATTTTAATGAAATTCTGTTATTTTTTAATTACTTAGAATTAAATATAAAAATTGATGTGAATATTTCCCTTTGGTTATCTTAGTCTATGAAGTACTTTCATTCTTACATCAAACAAAATTTCTTTCGTAATTTGTAGAAGTTAAAACCTACTCAAATATGAATTCTTCTTCACTTTAAACCATCCGTTTGAATAGTGGGCACCCATGCCACTAGAGGTACTGAGAGCTTAAAGCCTGTTTTGTGGGTCGGTCTGATTTTGTTCAACAATATATATATATATATATCATATTTCTTAATATATTAAATATTATCATTTATATTAATTTAAAATTTTATATAAAATATAAAATTTATTAATTTAATTATTGAATCATATTATAATATTTAATAAATTATATATATATTAAATTTTAAAAATTTAAAAACTTATAAATATATTATTTAATTATAAATATTTATATATATTAAATAATATATACATTATTAAAATAAAATTATAAAATAAAATATTGATCAGTTTTTATTTTATATTAAATTTTATATATAATTTATTATATATTATAATATAATTTATTGATTGAATTGATATTAATAAGTTTTATGTTCTATATAAAATTATTAAATTGATATAAATATTAAAATTTAATATTATATTTTATATATAAATTATTTTTAAAAAATTAATTAATTAATAATAAAAATATTAAAACTTATGATAAATATAAGCCATGAAAATACTGAAGTAAAATATATATATTTATATATTAATAATTTTAAATATAATATATCTTAAAAAAATTATTTTTTATTTACTATTTTTAATAAATTATTTATATGTTAAGATTACATTACTGAAAATTTGACCAAGTTATACAACTATATTAAACTTCAACGCTGCGAAGAAAATGTCACGTACTAATGGTAAGGTATTGAATTTTTCTCGATTAATATAGTAGCTTTTATTTAACGAGATCTACAATTTTAATATAGATATATATTAATAATTTTAATATAATATATTTTATTATGATTGATTTAATTCAGGTTAGAATAATTTTACATAAAATTTTTATTTAAATTTTATCTTTTTCATATTATATAAAAATATATAATATATCATGTTATCAGTATTGATTCATGCATAATATTTACGCTAACAATTTAATTTTAACTAAATAAAATTTATGTTAACAAAAATAATATATAATTTTTTAATATTAATTTATTACTTTTTATTTGTTGAATTTTAGAAAAAAGAATCTTTTATATATCTACGTATTTAAGATTTGAACATTATTAATTATTATTTCTATTTAATTTTTAGATATTGTACATACTTGTCAAAATAAGAGAAAAATATTAAAATTTTAAAAATGATATTAATATAAAAAATATTAAAAATTATTTGTAATATATATTTTTTAATGTGGATAAATAAAGTTAAAACTAAGGAACATATTTTGTGTCCCAGGAAATAAATGTATTCTTGGTTATCATAATAATTAAATGGGTAAAATTAAATATAATGTTATAAATATTTTTATATTTTTTAATTAAAATTTATATTAGTAATCATGTCATATGTTAATTATTAACATAAAATTTTAATTTTAATTTAAAATATTTTAAATATTATATCCATTTTTCCTAATTAAAGTTATCATTGATAAGACAATTTATTATTTTAATACCGCTGTATTCCAAGTACCGACTTTTACAATCCTGATAAAATTAAAATTTTAAATATTTAAAGTAAAATATACCATATTGAAGCCTTCAATGTTTAACTGCATAATTAATGAAATCAAACCTATTTTTTATTTTCCAAATTCCTTTTTGATGGACCGAAAAGGAGGTGCATTCTGGTTCCACGGTCCCATCACAAATAAATTAAAGAGATGTCTGGTATATATATTATTTGTAATTGTTTTTAAAATATTATGTTTTTAAAAATTATATTTATTTAAAAAATTATAATATTTTTCATAAATTATAATTAGTATATTTAAAAAATTCATCATGAATATACTAAAGGTCTTGCTAACCCGTGTTTAAAATATTAGTTAAAAAATTAAAATTAATTTATTAAAAATCATATTAAAATATATTAAAAAATATGATGGTTACATATTAATAATTTTTTTATAAGAATTTTTAATTTTAGTTTTAATTTCTTAATCAATATTGTAAAGTTAGTAATTTTGTATATGTTAAAATTTTTTACCTTTAAGTAGATTTTAGATTCTCATTTCCTTCCATATGAATATGTTTTATTAATAAATATAGTTAAAAAAAGTATTTCTATGTAAAAATATGTTTTTTGAAATCAACAAAATATTTATTACAAAAAAAATCTAAAAATATAATAAAAATTTCACATTTTTATATACGTAGAATCAATGATAACCATGTACATTACCAAAAGGTCCAAAACCAAGAAATTAATATTCATATAAACTTAGTTTTGTCGGTTATGATTTGTAGTGTCAATTAATATTGCGGTGTCGTAGCCGAAGGATTAGCTAATATATATTAATTCATAGTTATGGCATCTCATAAATTGACTTTAAGATAGAGGCCACATTTGGGAATGTAAAGTTGAAGAATTCTATAACTGATGGTAATAATTAATGAGATTTGCCCATTACTGGATGTGTTTAAATAGAAGTTTTTGAAGAAAACAAAACTGAGTGAAGGGAAATTTTCATTTTTAATATGCATTATCATTATATGTGAGAAAAATATGCTCCTTCTCACTTCCGACCCCATATGTAAAACTCATTTGATTAATTTATAAAGATTAAAAAATTTAACTAAGTTAGTTAGTAATAAATAACTTTTTACAAAACTCTTTTGATTTATTATTATAAATGTAAATAATTTAGATTCTAGATATTTAAAATTTTTAGTTAATTATTATATTTTAGACAAAATAATTATTTAATTAAAAAATATAAATATGATTATAATTAATATAAAATAAATAAATATTTATATTTAAATTATAATTAATAATCAGAGTAAGTCATGTAATGAGTTTGTGCATTAGATATTTTAGGTTTATATTTTATTATTAATTTTAAATTAAAATATTATCTAAATATATAATTTTTTATAATAATATATTATAATTATATTATATATTTAATTTATTTTATATAAAATAAAATTAATCATATAAATTTAATTTATATTTATAATCAACTAGTTTGTAAACTAAATAAATTGAATTATACATAATTCAATTCAACTGATTTATTTAATGAATTTAATTTTCATTTTAAGTTCAGCTTTATTTTATAACAATTTAATTGCTGAGTTAAATTTTAAACTAATTTTAAATTAATTTATGCTTTATTTTAAATTATGCTATTTTTCTTTTTTATTGATTTATGTTTCAATAGAATATTTTTATAAAAAATTAATTAATATATAAAATATGGAATATAATAAAAATTATATAATAATTTTTATAAAATCTAAAATATTAATATTATAATTTTTTAATTCATTTATTAAATACTAACATTAAATAAGAGAGATAAAATAATGATATAATTTTTCAAAAAATTCTTGCTAAATAGTGTTCTAAAACCTCCTAATTAAGAAAGTACAAATAATGTTAAAATATAGTATTAATTTTTTTTATTTTTATCTGTTTAAAAATAAAAATATAAATACTAAAAAATATAATTAATATTGATAGTTTTTAAAACAATTATTTATTATTATTATTTATTTTTATTATTATAGTTGATAATAAGTAGTTAGATATAGTATTCCTCTATAGCTAATTGATACTTGATGACGATACTAACAATCAGAAAAAATTGTTTTGTTCTTATTTTGATTTATCAGTCAATTCCTCATAAACCACATGGTATAATCCGTAAAAAAATGTTTTTTCCTTCATTCCTGTTTTCTACAATAAAATCCCTAATTACATTTGGTAAGTAATTTAATTAATTATTTATTCATTAAAATATTATCACATAATCATAAATTTGACTAGGGAAATAACCTGAAAAAACTTACCCATGGAAAGGCTATATAAATTATTTAATTTTATAAATTTAAATAAATTCTGTAATAAATATTTCAAATACCTTTGATCAATCTTGTTCAATAAAAATATTTAAATATTAAAAGAAACTAGTTCAATGAAAAAGATAGGACAAATTTTAGGTGTGCAATTTTAAAAAACATTTTTTTGTTAATTTTAATTATAATTAAAGTTTCATATATTGATAATATACACAATAAAAATAATTTAAAATTAATGTTAGTTACCAAAATAAAGTTTAATTATAATTAGAAAACAATATCTAAAAGCGCAACACTTAAATTTTATCCTAAAAAATAATGGCACAATTCATACTAAAATTATACAAAATTACATATATGGGATCAATTTCAATTTCCCAAAGCTTCCAAACTATTTGCTGGCAAGCTAGTTCAATGGTCGGCATAGAAATCATTTGGATAATCTATAATAAAGTCAACTTTTTTTTTTTATGCAGCAAAAGTATTCTTAGCTGGTAATTAGAATTTAATTTGTTCCAAGGAAAAAAAAAAGTTGTGGTTTATTTATCCTCCCTAGTATGGTGCATGCTCCACTGATATCATGCAGGCAATGTGGAAATGACTCTGAGGTCCCATTCAACCATTTTCTATGGCAAACTTTTCCCTGCATTTGCACAAACCAAGGAAAGGGTCCCATAATGTCTCATGCCATGTGAAGCATATTTTTTTATCACAAACCTGGAAAATGCCCAAGTGGGGTTCTCAAAGATCTAGAGTGGTTTATGACACAAGAAAAATAAAAAGTTGTGCTTTTTAAATTATTTTCTGGGAAGAAAGTTCAATTGCATCCATGTAGGGAAGCATGCATGCCTTTAAGCATCAACAAAATTGTGGTTATCAGAGCCAAGGAAAGGTTAAGAAATGAGAAAAGACCTCTCAATCCTTGCCTAGGATTCCTTTCAATATATATATATATATATATATATATATATTGGTATTAGTTGTTAAATTTTAATATTTATATTTTTTATTAATTTTATATAAAATATAAATTTAATAATATAATTAATAAATTATATTATAATATTTTTATGATTTAATATATTAAATTTTAAAAATTTAAAAATATATAGATATATTATTCAATTATTAATATTTATAGATATTAAATAATATATAAATTATTAAAATAAAATTATAAAATAAAGTATATATTAATTTTTTGTATAAAATTATATATATAATTTATTTAATAATAAATTTTATATATTTAAATAATATATAAATTATTAAAATAAAATTATGAGATAAAATATATATCAATTTTTTATAAAATTTTATATATATAATTTATTTAATAATAAATTTTAAACCAATGGTTGAATTGATAAATTTTATATTTTATATATAATTATTAAATTATTATAAATGTTAAAATTTAGTATTTAATGTGAATAAATTTGATTATATATATAATAATAATAATAATAATATTAAATATAATTTTTAATAAAAATTAATTATTTTTTATTTTTTATTATACGTTTTTAATCATACATTAAAAAAATTGTATATGTATGAAGGAAAGAGACAATATAAGATGAAACGGATGAGAAGAAGAGTAGGTGGGTAAGCTTAGTCAAAGAGGGTGACCATCCAACTAGGAGGATTAACTTTGCCATGAACAAGAAATCAATCCCAGTTTCCTTTTAGTATTGCAAATTAATGTTTGTCTGAATGAGCAAGATATATTCAATTTTAGTGTACTGTTAGAGAACAATGTAGAATCATTCTTTTCTTTTCTTTTTTGTTTTGTTTTTTCTTTTGTGAGCATCATAAAGAGATAAGAGCAATATTAATAATATTCTTGTGTTCCTACTATATTATTTCTCTTAAATTTGGCTTGGATTCTTTGACAACCTTATTGGGGCCATAGTCATCTAACTACTCTTATCTAATGCTATCTATAGTTGGGACATGCTACTTGAAAGTTAAAGGCACGCCATTTTCTGAATAGATCCTGTAATATAGCATTTATCCAATAAAAATTAAATTATTAATATTAAATGTTAAGCCTACACTATACCAATACAATGCAATATGTTTAGAATATTGAGTAGTATATATATCATATATCGATTAGTATATATCATTTTCTTAAACATATATTAACAAAATTGTCTGTTTGTATAATGTTCCACTTCCATATCGTTAATATAAATCTGATTTACACTTCAGTTTTTGTTGGATAAAAATTACATCAATAAAGATTAATTCAATGTTAAGATGTTAAGATATGATATATTTTTTTTACAATTTTTATATTATATACTTAAGAGTACTAATAAAAAATTAATAAATAATAAATATTTATTAGAATTTATAACATTCAATTATCAATTCATTAAATTTTATAATTTTAATGATAAAATATTGTATACAAATTTTTATTGATTGAATACCTTTGAACATATTTAAAAAAAAAAAAACATTTTTTAATAGTATGTAGTTAAATTGTCCATAGTTAGAAATCATTTCATGCTCAAGATTTCTCCTTATCCTATTCTAATGGGTAAATGGTATTCTATCAAGATCTCTCCTTACCCAATTGTAATGGGTAATAGTATTCTATCAATGAAGATTTGTTATAATTTTATTAACCCATAATTGATGAAAAATTTTCTTTATAACAAAAATTATCAAGAAATTGATGCAGTAATTACTTTGATTCATATGATCGATACAATACCGGCCATAATTTCTCCCAAGGACTAACTTGTTTTCTCTTACTACAACTTCGGAATGTCATTGGATCAAGAACGTGCTCTAAAACAATGCTACTTATGAACGTGGCGACATTAATTTCATCTTAGCCATAAGTCTATTTATTATCTGCTAAGAGTCAAATGAAGCATTTCGACAATAAATTTATGGGTCTCTCAACATATCAAAATTATAATAGTTGTCATTTCACATGCACATAAGCTTATTCTTCTGTTTTATTTCTATTAGTTTTAAAACAAATTGATAGCTTTATGGGCCTAATTGGGTACCCAAATAATGGTGATTAAGCAAAAATCTTTTTTTTTGAAGCTTTTAAGTTTTTTATATTCGGTAAGTTCAATGTATTGATTTATTTTTTTGCAATTTATATTGGATTGGATTGATTTATGAATATTTTTTATTTTTATTTCCATTTTCTGTTCAATTTTTTTATTTTAATAAAAAAATATCAAAATTTAATACAATAAAGATTGGAAACAATAAAAAAAATTATATAATTAAAATAAAAAGAAGAATGAAAAACAACTTAAACAGAAACCACAAGGGTCCCTCGACCAGCCCTTACTTGCCAAGAGCCGCTGTTGCAAAAACCATCACTTATTGTTAAGAGCAAATGTAAGAAACTAAGTGTACCAAAGCTGCTAAGTAGACATCATGCCAGTCAATTTCTTTTTTTATTTTAATACTTAATTGCTATGTATATAAGCCAAATAATTAAATTTTTATAAATGAAATGGTATTTAATCCTTAATGATGTATAAATAATGTTATTTAAACAAAATGTTTTCAGTTCTTAAAATAAACCATTGTAAAGCTTTACCACACAAATGATATAATATCAAATTGTGATCCACAATTTCATGCACTTGTCTATAATTTCTGAATCGTAGTTCAACCACGTAATTTAGAGTGTGCTTGATTTTTTTGTTGAAAAATTAACCTAATGCAGCTTGTCAAGAAGCAATTAATTGTTACTTTTTCATTTACATGCTTGAAATTCAAGCTAACAGAAAACCAGTCTTAAAACTGTGACCAACTGTGTTCACATCTTCTCAGTGCTTATTTGATATCATAACAGCTTAACAATTTTTTTAGTGCTTGTTTGATTATGCTACTTGAGAAATGCTGACAAGACACTCTTGAATACATCCTTTATGATTGGTCATTTTTATTGAAAAATCAAAATACTTATCTAATAAATTGACATTTTTTAAATATTATTTTTACTTTATAAAAATAAGACCAATCACAATGTGTTTAAAAAGGTATGTTGCTAGCAAAAGAAATGGACAAACCCTATATTTGTGTATATTTTTCTTCACTTATGTCTCAAAGATCTTTCCAAACAAAACATCTTCCCTGATTTCAAATATCTACATCTTCCTTAAGAATCAGGCTCCTAATGTAACAAAATTATAGCTATTCTACATTTGCAAAGTTAACAAACAAGTGTTGGCAGGGTCTCACTGCTTCCTGCCAGAAACAGTTTTCTTCACAGCTCCAACTGAAACTAAAAACTGGTCAAGGGATGACAAGGTCCTCATGTCATCTGGAGGAAAATAGCTGGCTGCCTTTCCCATGATTGATGAGAAGAGAAGGGAAAGTGAAGGCCACGTGGCGTAACGTTCACCCAAAAACTCATCCAAAAATGCAAATGCAGCCTGGAAATCAGACCTACTTGCATTTATTGGAGCAGCAAAGTGAGCAGGAATGATTCTCTTGAACCTCCAATCTTGTGAAATGCTATCAACCCAGTCTCTGACCTGGATCATAACAACAAAGCAAAATGAGAACTGATATGATTGTCATGTTGAGGAATGCTATGGTAATACATTCTTTTTGAACATATTTCGTTAGTGATTTATTTTTTTATAAAACATGTTTTAAAACATAACTAGTTTATAAAGCAAGTACTTATCAAAAAATATATCAATCACAAAAAGTATGTAGCTAGCATTTCTCTAGCCACCTATCTTTATCTCTTCAACATTCATCTTTGTGATGCTTAGAACATGTTTGGTCTGGTTGGGTTTGTTTTCATTCTCGGTTGATACATTTTTGTGAATAATTACAACAAGGTTACTTTGTTTTTATGTTGTTTCCTGATTTTTCAAAAGTTTTCAAAGAAAATTATTATTTTAAATTGAAGGATACATCATGCTATTGAAACATTCAGGCGCATTGAATTGAAGGACTTACATCTTGCGTAAATTTAAGGAAAATATTAACATCAATCCTTAGTGCTAATTTTCAAGCATCCAAAAATGGTAGGATATTTTGGGGAAAGTAAGTGTTTGTTACATTGAAAATATAAAAGGATAATAAGTATTTTATTTTCAATAAAAACTTACTATTTTTTGTATGCTTAAAATCATCCTTAATGATTGATGTTAACAAAACTGATTTAACCACATATAGGGAACAAAGTAAGAGAGGAAATAACACAAGGTTGAACAGTCAGTGGTATTCACTCACAAACCAGTGATCACCTTGTCAATTAATAGCTCTATCAGGTAGAATCAGATTGAAGCATTCTAAATAAAAGAAAATGATACAACAGAAAGAAGGTTACCTTTTCAGGGACTTTGCTGAAGACCAGTGTCTTCACAATAGGTGAAACAATCAATTTCTGTGACATCTGTGCAAAGCTAGCATTTGGTTCTAAAAGATTTGATGGACCAAGAAACAAGATTTGTAGAACCATTCTTTCCCATCCTGCAGAACACAACCATTAGTTTTAATTTGACTTTCACTTCAAATGAAAAGCAATGAGTTTTGGTGGAAGTTAATAAATAAATAAATAAAAGAGTCAACCTTTTTGCCGGTTCCTTTTGTCGTCAACTACTGGTTCATCAGGCACTTCCCTTCCTTTACTAAGAATTTTTACAGCCAAACCATTTTTTGCAGATGCTAGCAGGGATTCTTTGCCTATACACTCAGGTGGCTGTCTTGGGACAAAAATAACAGCATCTGTCACCAATAGTGTTCTTGAAGGCTTGTGGTAGAAAGCTACCTCAACATAGGGTCCAATTCCTAAGACAACCCACAAGCAAATGAGACTTTTCATAATGGATTTACAAAGATTAAATGGAATTTGGAAAAGCTTCTATGGAACATATTTGAGCATGTCTTATTATAAAAGTACTTAAGCAAGTGTTTGGTTTAAGGTTATGAAAGTGGCTTACAACTCCATTAAAATAAGAGCTTATTAGATAAACTTATTTAAAAAAACTTCACCGTGAAGTTCATTAAAATAAGCTTAGCTAATAAGCTCATATTGGATAAGCACTTAATTAAACTGTTTATCCAAACACATGCTAAGTCTAAAAATATGCAACAGGTGATAATTACCAACTTCTGGAGAGCTTAGAATCTTTTGCTCTATTTCACCAGCCCAAGGAGTGGATAAATCCTCATGTTTCAAGGTTTTAGCGCGAAAAATGCCAAAGAATTCTAATGGTAGGTTCAGTGGCCAACTCCATTGCCTTGGTGCCACCCATACTTGAGCAAGAGGAAATTTTCTAGAAAATGGACCAACAAATACTTTGTGCTCATAAGCAAAAGTAGGGAGGACAATATATTCAACTGGGGCCCCTAATTCCTTAATAAGCTGCAAGAAACGAAAAAATTGACGTGTTAAGAAAGCATAGTAAAATCACCCTATCAAGATGAGTTTTATACTTTATAGTTCCCACCAAAACTTGATCAAGTGTAGTAGAAATTGCCTTGCAGCATTACTAAGGAATGAAACAATCCAACCACTGAATTCAAAATTAAATCTAAAATATGGGAGCACCCCATGAACCAAATGAATTTAACCAGTTCCAAATACACAATGGTCCAAAAGAATGTGGAACTTCTAGAGACAATTCCAGTTCAATACCAAAAAGGACAAAAAGGAAAAGAAAATGACATGCACTAACAATTTTTGCTTCAATAAAAGCTTATCATAAGTTTGCATACTCAAAATATGAGAATTCATTCATCAAAATGGAACCTGAATACACTCGTCTGTTGGAGCTATGGGTGCATGGACCCATAAGCCACCAGATTTGAGTTTGATAACAGTCATTCTAATGTTTGTCGAAACACTGCTGAAGCCTAATGCTTGCTCTTGCTCGAATAGCCATATACATCCCTTCACAGCCTACAGCATGATTAAAAGAATAGTGTCTTAGAAACAGAATTTCCAGCTAAAATTTGTAGTGAAATATTGCCAAAAAAATAACAGGATTCCTATGTACTAGGAAATACCAACATGACATTAGGCAATATATGCAAGACCAGAACAAAACGCAATAAAACAAACTTATCTCATGAAGGAGTAAAGGTGTCTTTGAATAAATAATTCAATACTTATCTAATATGCTCTTATCAAATAAGAGCTTATTCATAAACTTAACTATAAAACTTAATAAAATAAATTTAAAAGAGGCCATTTTCAAATTTGTTCATAGGGGCTATTATAATAAATTAAAAAGAATATGTTAAAAAAATCATAAGTCATATTTACAAACTCAAAGGATTTCAAACGCTCCCTAAATGCACTCAGAATCCAATAAAAGTTGAGGTCACTGATTTGACATCAAGTATCAAAAACACAATAATTAAAAAAAGTAGCTGCATGTTTTGGAAATGTTTAAATTTAGACAAATAATAATTCATTTTTTAAAACTACATTAAAAAAATATTATTTCTTCCAAATATACTCAACCAAACATGCCCTAAATCAGGAATTTTTTTATCCAACAAAAAATGCAATCCATTCAATAGAGCTTGGACGGAAATTTCCCATGAATTTTGAAAAAGAAAAGGTCAGTGAAGAAAGAACAATTAGAAGATACATCATATAAGCATCAAGTCATAGATAACCAATTCAATTAATAGATTAGAAATTTCAACCAGATCAATTCAGTGATCAAAATAAGCAAAAGAAAAAAAGAACATAACATAAAACAAGATGGCATACCTCAGTCCTAATAGTGCGCCTGTTAAGGAAAGGACCAAGTGGGAAAGGGAAGCCAGTGAAATTGAAGTAAAACCTACCACTACTTGCATTACTAGTTGTAACAGTGGGGCTGGCAGAAGCCACAACCAAAGTGGTAAAGTCTTTTCTTTGTTGTTGTTGTTGTCTTGGTTTCATGTGCAAGCAGAGACCTTTCAAAGACCCACCAAAAAAACTTGAACTTGGGTCACCCAAATACAAGGGATTCTGCAAAAATGTGGACTTTGGAGAAGAAACAGCAATGGCTGCCACCATCTTTTCAAAGCCTATACTTACTTTGTCACCATAAACTAAAACAATGAATGGTTTTGTAACTGTAACTTCAAGGTCCAAATGTGAAGCATCCTTGGTCCTGCTTTGTACACGTGGCCTTTGGTTATTGGTTTGCCTAAACGGATGTTTATGAGGCTCAGATTAATGTAAAAACTGAAAAAGAAACAGAAAATAAATAAATGCAAAATGAGTAGATCAGGCTTGAACTTGCATAAGTGAAAATATTTTAGTTTTTATTTATGAAAAATGTATTTAATTTAATTATTATTTTTATTAAAAAGGATTAAAGTAAATATCATTTTTAACAGTTAAAAATTGTAAAAAATAAGTAAATCTAAAAGAACTAAAACTTTTGGTCTATAAAAGATTAAAAACTAACATGAGAATTTACTCAGCCTAAAATTATACATTGCGAAGAAGAGAACTTTCTTGTTCTAGTTCCAGTTCTAGAACAATGTATATGGCCTTTTATTTTGCTCAGAATTTCTATTTTTTTTCTCTCCAGTGGTTAGTGGAAAAGTCTGTGGTGCTGCTCTTGGCATTATTATTGGATGAATGAAGTCGAATATTAAAATAGCTGAGAGACTCTAGAGCGGTTTATTTTGAATATTCTAGTTTTTTATTTGAAAATGCTATTTTTATTTTTAAAAGAATCTATAAAAAATAAATAATAAAGAGATATTTTTCGTATAAATATTTGAAAAAAGAAAATCAACTTTTAAATTAAAAATAAAAACATTTTTCTAGAATGAGAAACCTTAATTTATTTAAAAAAATTTGCATAATGGATACCACAATTTACTGTTATTGGGATAACATTTCTATTATTTGCCACCGATATACACACAAAGAAACAAACCATAATTTAGAAAAAGAGTATAACCAAAATATCGATAAAAGCATTTGTTTCGAAAGAACCGTCTTGACTAACATTTTAAATGATAATTAATCTTATACTCAAAAAATATAACGAAATCTCATTAAGAAAATATCACGGAAATAAGTTATATTGGTTTTAAAAAGCAAGTTTTGTAGCCATAATATACTTAATAACTAAATCGTATAAACTTGTTTTTACTTTCATTATTATGCTTAAATGATCAAATTGAAAAGAAATGCAAATTTGTACTAACGCACTTGAATATATTTTTTTTTGGAAAATTAAAAAAATTCTGCAAATATTGATTTACACTTTAGAGTTATTTATTTTTCTTTTTTCTATTAACAAGAATTTAAAGTAAGAAAATGTTTACTACAGTCCAAGTTCAAGAATTAAAAGGGGCCCCTAAGGCCAGTTTGCTTCTTAATTATAAATCTCCTCAGAATTAACAGGGTCCATACTTTTTCAAATCCTATTTTTTCTGTTTACATCTATTCTTCTAATTTTTATTGTTTCTATTTTATCTTTTTTTTTTATATATCTATTCTTCAAACTAGTTTATAAAATATATTTTTTTATATTTTATAAATTAATTTTTAAACTATATTTACAGAAATATAAAATTAAATTTTTTTTAAGAAATGGAGGAGAGTAGAAAAGAAAAAAAGATGACGTAAAAAGCAATTTCCATTAATAAATAACAGTGTTTGTTTTCAGTTCATTTATGGTGAGGCTCGAAGGTGATGTTCTAAAAGAATCTCGTTACAGTAAGTTAAAAAAACACAGCAAAAAAATCATATAATTGATTTTAAAATAATTTTAATAAATTTTCAATTATGATTCGATTGATGGAAATATTCTGAGTTTAATATTAAATTTAAATTTTCTGATATGTATCCAATAACATACAATAAAAACTATTTGATAAATTTTTATAGAAAATTAAATGGTCCAATTAATAATATAAAATGCTATAATATTTAATAAAATTTACAATTTATTAATTTCTTATTATTTATCATTAAAACCACATATTAAAACTATCCTAAAATAACTCAACCACCTAATCACTAAATGGCCTCTGTAGCAAGAGTACAAACTCGGAGACTGTTTTCATGAGGTTGGAAATTTTTCGTGTTGGAAAAGTCCTGTTAGCGATCCCATATGCAAAGAGGCACTATATTTTTCTGGCAACTTTTAGTACCCAATTTGGCAACCACTATTTGCTTTAACCATATTTTAATTTTTTAACCAAATTTATTTATTAGCTACATTCGAAGTAATTATCGATTAACATTTTTATCACTCCATTAATCACATATTAACAGAATCAATAGATTATTATTTAGCTTAATGACAGGTCCTAGGTGATTAGTGTGAAATCACACTTAATTATGTTTTAATTACCATAAGAGTGGCACCAACAAGCTTCAATGGTATCTTAGAACCAGCCAAGTTTTTCTCGATCTTGGCTGAGGAGGGAAGTCATCCATTCAAGTGCCATACCTACAACTGAATGTTGCATGAGCAATTCGTTTCAGACTACAGAGTACAAACAAATGGAATAAACCGAGTTTCATGTATTAAATAAAAATTCTAGACTGCTTTTGGTATGCAAAATATGTTTGAGACAAACATGTCTTGAACAGGGTGCCAGACCTTCTATACAGCCACGCATACATGAAACATACATTTCTTAAAGAGGGTGGAAGAAGTTCTAGCAACCAAGCTCAGGCAGGAATATCACTAATTTCAAAATACATAGCCTAACAAACAACTCAACTATTATATACAATTTATAAACACAAAAGTATAAGCTGTATTTAAAGTAGCATTCATGTGTCCATCCATACAAAGTGGAACTTGACAATGATCAAACAAATATTTGCCACCAGGAAATGGTGAAAGCAATAATATCAGCAATAATATCATTACCCTATTCCATATCCCTTGCTGACATCACTATTAATGCAAAAATTGACATTACACCCATCAACTAGCTAAGCTCTACAAGAGCTAAAACCCAGACTCAAGTATACAGAGATTGAGTAAGAGTTTATATGGGAAGATAAATGACAGTTTGTAAAGGGGAAGTTGGCTAATTACAGAGTACAAGATATATGGGGGCCCATTAGGTGAAGCAAACTTGTAGTTGCTGGCAAGGTTGGAGCCTATACTAGTCCACGATCTCAAGTGATAATTTCCCTGACAAGCCAATCCAAACTAGGATATGAGAAGTACAAGATGAGAAATGATGGGAGAGCAAACAGAATCGTAACAAGTACATACAGAGCCAAAATGGCTGCACTGGCTGGTATTGCATATAAGACAATCAAAAGAAATATAATGACCAATGGGAACTTAGCAGTCAACTGGACAAAGAAGATCAGTGATTTCTGAAGATAAATATGCAGTCTTTCCATCCTGAGGTGATTACCAGTATTACCATGATACTCACTGGAACTTGATGTCCCTGGATGGCGAACTTGTCCCCTTCGAAGGTTGCCATGACTTACTTGGCTTCCCATGGTTAAGTTGTCTTTAATTGGTAAGTGTTGTTGATTATCCCCACAGAAAGGTGAATGTGATTTAACTCTATCACCATTCATGCTTTCAACCATCCAAAGAAGAAAGTAGTTCTTGCAAGGGAATTTAAGATTTCCCCGATAAACTAAACGAAAAGATAGAAGGTTACACCATGGGCAGGAGATAAAAAGTGGAAGTTGAACTGGCAGTGTTGGAAATTTCACAACAGCCCATTGCAGTCCAAGGATGCAATTTTTACAAAGGGTGTGACCACACCATAAAACATAGGGCACATTTTCAACAATATTGAAAGATTCCCAGCATATTGGGCATTCCAGCCCTTCCTCTCTGCCTATAATAGAAGTCTCATCATCAGAACATTCTGAAGCAGAATGAGTAGCCTTTAGAGAATCATCTTTCAGTCCCACAGTTCCAGCAATGCAATTCGATGCAAAGTTCCACATTCTGAATCACAATATGTAATAACCAATCAGAAGGCATCATTCAGATGTCATGTTATCACAATGAGTGACCCAAAGTGTAAAATCTGAAACATGCCAATAAGACAGTGTCACAGATGAGTAACAAGAATAAACTGAAAAATGTAACAAATTTTTTTCCATATTAACATCTTAACACTAATATAAACGTTTTACAAACAAAAATTAAGTTCATTTGAAGTAAAGCAATAGCCATGATCCCATATACCCATGCAGCAAGTTCATGATCAAATGCAATCATGTTAATCTACTGAATGCACTTGACACACTTTCTATAACCATAATCAATCAAGAAACAGGATGAATGTCATTGATATCCATTTTGATACCCGAAATTTTTCCTTTGTCTTTTCTTTTCTAAATCTCGAGAGCAAGCAGCCATGTTCAGCCATAAAGATGCAACCTCAAGCTACATGCACTTAATATATTTTCAAAGCATATCAATCACCAAATAAACAAATAAGTATTTCCACATTAGTCTGTCCAATAGGGAAATGGAGTTTTCTTCTCTTTTTCTGTAGGGAATGAAGGGCCAGCCACCTAGCAAGAATGTCACAGTTTCTCACATTCATGAATAGAGAATACTTTCTTTAATCATACTCACAAAAGAAATAATGAATACTATAATCCACATAAGCTATTCCCTAAATCTGAAGTGTAGCCTGTTCATAGTTACTTTTATGTTGGATAAACAGGGGGAAATCTGCCACAGTGACCAATGTATTTGAAACTAACAGGTATGTGCATAAAAATTCCACTGGGAACAAAATCAAGCTTTCAGTGATCAGTATTTAATAAAAAAGCTGCCTACAACCACTTCCTCCAACCCTTCATAAATAACAAGGAATCAAGGAACTTATATCCAAGTCAGCATGCCTATTATGAATGCTTTATTCTGTTTTTATTGTTTATATATGATGATCTATTTGGTTCCTATCGGAGAAAACCCATCAGCAAACATAACATTCAATAAGTTTGGTTTTGCAAAAGTTACTTCCAGTCCTAGGATGAATTAACCAGTCCAATCTAGAGGTATGACCATGTAGCATGCACAAACAGTACTCAGTCCAGATAACAATTAGTAATCAAATATGAATAATATGTTTGACTAGCTGCAGCATATACATGGACTGAGTCAACTGCGTAGCATAACATAACTAGAGAGCTATAATATTTAGCATCAGAAATCACCATCTAGTGATAAACACTAAAGTAAACATTTCTGCATAGCATGCAGAAACCAATCAAATCAATTATGAAAGCACCCTGCTACACAAATGCACACAAGCCAAAAGGTTAATTAAGTCCAAGAGTCTAACCCAGTTACCAATAATATTAGGAATTTTAGAGAAAGGAATCCACAATTTTTTTTAAATATAAAAAGTATTCAAAGATCAGGAGGGACTACGAGAAATGAGTACAGGAAACACAAATTTGATATTTTCTCTTCTTCATAGTTCATATCAAAGCTCAGCCCATTTCATAGCAAGCCCTCAATTCAAATCGGTAGTTCAAAATTAACTTCTTAAAACAAACTAACACACTCATCAAAGACAGCATCCAATCCAAATAATAATTAAAAGTAAAGAAAGGAGGGTTTTTGAAAGTTAAAACTAAACCAGTCAGTTAACACGAAAATCAATTGCAAATTGTAATCCTAAATTATTTGTTAGAAAAAAAAAAAAAACCTAATCCAAACTAAGCATCTGAAGAAGAAAGAGAAAGAAGAAGAAATCAAATTGGATTTGGAGAAGAAGAACATACCGATAACGCGCAAAAATAGAGAATTGACGAAGCAGAAAGGAGAAGAGAAGAGTGACAGTAGCACCTTTAGAGAGAGCGAGAGGGAGGGTTTGTCCGTTCCATTTGACTGCAACTAACTCCCAAAGAAAACGACGTCGTGTTCAATCCCCGCCTGGCCCACTCCATGCCAAAGAATCTGAATTCGGAAATGGATCTCTCTTGAGAAAAAACTGCCTATCTTTCTGGACCATAAAAAAAATATTTTGTTCAATTATTGTTTTTTTGTTACATTTGGTTAAATCATTTGAAGGTGACTATAGTTTTACTAATTTTTTTAAGAAAATCTTTTATAGTTTTAAATTTTTATGATGAGATTTGTAAAGATTATCATAGATAGTAAAGATGAATTAATGATTTATTAAAAATTGCTAATCATACATAATTTTTCTAATAATAGAATGAAAAGCCTTGATTTTCTTATATTTATTTTCACATACATGATTTTAAGGTGTATATCATATATATTAATTTGAATTAATAAATATTACATCATTCCAAATTTTACATTTTATGATTTGATATAATTAATACTATTTATTTAACAATTTTGATTTATTGATAAGTTTATACAATTAAATCCATTCTAATACTACCCAGTCAAGTTTGGATGTTCACACCATCAAATCCGTCTATTGATCTAAGGAGTCATTCGAGATAAACCTATCTATTAACTTAAGGAGTTATCTAACATCTAACAAATAGATTAACTTGTACACTACAATACTTTCTACATCCGAAAACATAGGATCCTAGTTAGTAGCTCTCACCTCTTAAGTCTTAAGCCAAGAATTTTTAAAATATTCAGTTGAGGCTTATGCTACCTAAACTTACTTTCTACATGTCTTCTAATATAACTAAAAGGTAAATAAATATAAGACCTTAGTTTACATAACTCACAAATTGAGTTAAAGCCAATAAAGATGTAGATTTATATAAATTTGATTTTTATTAGCCCATTCCATTTAATTTGTAGGCTAAATAGGTTAAATTTACATGTCAATTATATATATATATATATATATATATATACATATATATATATATATATATATATATATATATAATATTATATGTAGCCCAGCATATTCATGGCTAATGATATTTTCAATTACCTTCTCCAGCATATTTACCAGTGAATCATCACAAAAGAAATTCAGCATATGTATGTTTGGTTATTTTATATATTCACCTCTAATAAATTAAAGATAAAAATAAGTCAAATATTTCTATAGAAATCTCCATCTTAATCTGTTTAAAGTCTTATTTATTTATTAAAAAAAATTTAAATTTTATGAAAAAAAATTTTAATTAAACAAATTAATTTTAAACTTATAAAAGCATGTTAAACTTATTAAAAGATATATATTTTTGTAATTTTATAATTTATTTTGATATATTATATTTAGATATTATATATATTACATTTATTTTAATGTATTCAACTTATATAATATATTATATAATTTATATACATTTATTATACTGATTTCAGTGATTTACATTTGAAATACTGGAGAAAACGAACCACAGGGTTGCGTCGCTTGCCTTGCGACTCGCGAATGCGAGACCGTGACTGCGCTGCATCTTCGACTTCTTCCAGAGTTCACTGTGTTTCCTCGTCGAACCTTCCAGAGTCTATGGGAACCTGGTGCGGTGGTCCTTCTCCGGCGACAACGAACGAAGTCCTTCCGGCGAACCTGGTGCTGAGTTTCTCGGTGAATCTATCATCCCTTGATCAATCGAGTTTCTCAATTACAGTAAGACGGCTTTCAAGAAATCCCCTTTTCTTTTTCTCTTTTTGTTTTTCAATGATGCATCATGCATGTGACTATATGAGGTGAGTTGGCAGTGTGCATTCGTCTGATTTATGATTGATGATGATGTGGTAATTCTGTGAGTGCGTGTCTCAATTATATGTTTGATTACCATATCAAAGGTGTGTTGGCAGTACTAAATTTAGATATGTCATGATTTGTGAGTGCGTTGATCCTCTTGCTCTCTTAGTTCAAATCCACTAATACATATATGCTTTTGGAAAAGAACACTAGCCATTTGATTTAAGTGTGATTTCCCTCACTATACATTTGGATTAGTGATTGACTGATTGCCTCGTAGAGTCTGAGAACAAAATAAGCAGGAGATCCTATTATATACCAAAGATTTGGAGAATAGAATTGACATTGTTTATTAATCAATACTAAATTAAGTTTGCACTCTTTTGCATTAGTGGTGTTTGGATATATTCAACAACTTTATGGCCAAAAGGGTCAATAGTCATCATCATTTCTTCCAAAGGTCAACATGGTTTTTTACTCATTCTTTTTGGTTGGAGGTTAACTGGCTTTATAGATATCTAACATATGTCATGACATTACTTATTGTTTTAATTCTTAAAATGATAGAAAGGATTAAATGCTGGTTAGATGATTTACATTGATTTTTGCATGGGTGGTAAGAGCTGGTTTGTCAGGTTGTACTGGGGTAGCAACTGGTGGTAATAGATGATATTCTGCAAATTAGAAAAACTGGTTTGGCAGGTCCATTTGCTCCAAAACAACCGAGTTGTTTTCTCTCTTATGGGAGCTATAATAGATGATATTTTGCAACTTAGCAAAACTTCCAAGAATTTTTTTTCATTTGATTCCCAGAACTGAAAGTATTTTTAACTTGTGTCCAATAATACATAATAAAATCTAGTGTTTAGGATCATATTCATTTGCCTTAATACAAGTTGTAAGCCTATTAATATATTGGCCTTAACAAGGCTTTAAGTTTGCTAACATTTTTGGCCATTTATATATAGGTTTTAGACTTGTTTATTGACCTTATTATATGTAAACTTTTAAATAGGCTCATAAGCCTAACGGACTTTATAGCAAGTCAGGACCTGTAAAAAAAACAAGAAACCTATAACAGGTAACAAACTTAGGTTCAAACTTAAAAATTTTAAAATAGGTCAGGCTTAAAAACGTAAAGCTTAGCCTAACATGACCTGTTCCTACCCCTAGTTTAAATCCTATAAAATGGACATTCATTACATCATCATATAAACTCTCAATTCATACATTGTTTTGTCATAATATAATAGCATTTATGATACTGCACCTAAATTTTATCGTACTAAAAAACAAGAGATTGTTCTCATACATCATTACCTGCTTACCAAGTTATTGGTAACTAGGTTGGACACTTGGACTTAACTTTTTGGCTTGGCTAGTGTGCATTACTTTGATAGTTGATTTGATTGATTTCTATGTGCTATGCATTTCATGAGCTGGGCCTATACTGTTTACTTTAGTGTTTATCACTGGTGGTAATTTGTGATACTAAATGTTAGTATAGATCTTGTTATTGTTTGCAGTCAGCTCATGTGCAAGCTGCAGCTAGTCAAACATATTATTCATATTTGATTACTAGTTGTTAACTAGATTGAGAGATCTTTAGTCTTGTGCCATCAACTATAGTAGTACTGTTTTGTGCATGCTCCATGATCATACCTCTAGATTGGAATGATGAATACATCCACATATGCCTACCTTAGTATTTTGGATGTCTACCATTTTCTACAAAACAATGGTTGGCAAATTCTTCCTAGGACTAGAAGGAACTTTTGCAAAACAAAACGTATTAAATGCTATGTTTGCTGATGCCTTTTCTTCAACAGACTCCAAAGGGATTGTCATAAATAAAGTATAAACTATAAAAACAAAATAAAATATTCATAATAGGCATTCTGACTTGGATATAAGTTCCTCTGGTTCCTTGTTTTGTTATTTATGTACGGTTGGGGCGGAGTGGTTATAGGCAGCTTTTTGATTAAATACTGATTACTGAAAGCTTGATTTTAATTCTGGTGGAATGCTGGAATTTTTAAGCTCATAGCAGTTATTTTCAAATAGATAGGTCATTGTGGCAGATTTTCCCCCTAGATCCAACAAAAATAACTACGAACAAGCTACCCTTCATATCTAGGGAATAGCCTACATGGATTATAGTATCCATTATTTCTTTCATGACTCATGAGTATGATTAAAGAAATTACTCTCTATGCATGAGTGTGTGAGATTATGACATTCTTGCCAGTTGGCTGGTCTTTCACGCACAAAGGAATAAGAGAAAAAAAATTGGCATTCCATAACAGACAGAGTGAAGTGGAATATACTTATTTTAAATGCAGGCAGTATGAGGTTGTATTAATGATGCTCATCTTATTTCCTGGTTGCTTACAGTTATAGAAAGTGTGTCAAATGTGTGCAGTAGATTAAGATGATTGCATATGATCATGACCTTGCAACATGGGTATATGTGATCATGACTGTTGCTTTACTCCAAATGATTTTAATTTGTTTTGTAAAACATTTATATTAGTCTTAAGATGTTATTATGGTAATTTTTATTATATTTTTTGGTTCTATTCTTGTTACACATCTGTGACCTGGTCCTATTGGTGTGTTTCAGATTTTACACTTTGGGTCAGTTGTTAACGATAAACAACCTCTGGATGATACCTCCTGATTGGTTACATATATAAGGTCAAAACCCAAACTGAGCTGAAACCTAACAGCTGTGCTTATATGACCCATTTTAAATTTGGGGCATATCAAATCAGCTTAGCATGATAACATCCCTCCAAATTCTGGACCCAACATCATTAACATAATAACATCCCATTACACACACCTTTGTTTTTCCATTCATTTTTTGCATTGGCAGAAGTGGAAACCACTCCCTCTACCACCCCTTTGGATCTTCCTTCCCCTCAACGATGCTTCGCCACAAAGCCCTTCCATTTCATTTCCTCATTAGGCACAAATCCAGCGGGGGAAGAAGGCCAAAGAAGAAAACTTATCACAGGGTCCCTGAGCTAGACCAAGTAATGGACCTTTGCAAGAAACCCTCCATGATTCACCACCTCACCTCCCTCATCCAATCCCAACCCCACCTCCTCCTCCGTGACCTTGAAAAGAATGTGGGCTTTTGTCTGCAAATGGGCTTTCATGGACCTCATCCAAAAACACCCCTCCGTTTTCCGTGTCAGCAGGACTCCCCCTTCTGTTTCCCTCACTAATCGGGCCCAAAGGCTGGCCCAGAAAGAGGTCCAGGCCAGAGCCTCAATGGAACCCCTATTGGTTAATAATCTGAGGAAGCTGCTGATGCTGTGCATTGATTGCAGGGTGCCGCTTGAGACGGTGGAGTTTGTTGGGCCTGAGCTTGGGCTGCCCTTGAATTTTAAGCAATGTTTGATTCCCAAGTACTCTCAGTTTTTCTCAGTTAAGCACTTTGGTGAAAGGGATTGTCTCGTGTTGGAAGATTGGGATTCCTCTTTGGCTGTCACTGCTAGGGAAGCTAGGTACGTGTTTAGATTTTCTCAATTTACCTTTTTTGTTTTTATTATTGCTAGTTACATGTCTGGGAATTTGTCAAATTATAGCATTTAAAAAAAGAAAAAGAAAAGCAGGTTATGTGTTTGGATTCCTTTAATTTTTAAGGAAAAAAATTGCAAGGAAAACATTAAGTTAGTCACTGAAATTGAAATTTTTGGTCTATTTGATCTTGGCAATTGGCATGATAAAATAACAAATTTAGTCCTTCACTTTAAGGAGTAAATTGATTCCTAACATTGTTAATATCAATCAATTTGGTCCTTAACATTTTTGCTTCAATTTGATTCCTATCATTAAAGAGTAAATTGTCTATTCGCCAGATTGGCTGGTGGTGCTATTTCAAGAACTAAATTGATGTTTACTAAAAAAGTTGCTTTTATTTACATAAGTTGCTAGTTACATTTTTGGATTTGCTAAAGTTATAAGATTGTATTGTTTTTCTAAACTTACTACATGTTTGGATTTGTTTAACTTTTAAGAGTTTTTTTTTTTAGTTTAATGTTTTGTTTAGCTTATTTTGGATAATAATTTTTTTTTGCAGCTTTCCAAAAGAAACTTTTGGAAAAAAGAAGTGATTATTTCTCGTTAAAAAGTGTTTCCTAACACCAAGTCAACAGAGATTTTGATTATAAATTATTAACACAAAATAAGTTAATTCATACACAAAATCAGGTTGGCAGAGGAAGGTGTTGTGAATCTGAAGGCAAATGGGGATCAGAGGAAGGTGAAGATTTCAAGAGATGGGGTCTATCTTGGTCCATTTGCATTCAAAGTGAATTTTCCTGCTGGTTTTAGGCCAAATGTTGGTTACCTTGAGCAGCTTGAGAGGTGGCAGAGGTTGGAGTTTCCTTCTCCTTATTTGAATGCAAGGAGGTTCGATGCTGCTGATCCAAAAGCTCGAAAACAGGCTGTAGCAGTGATTCATGAGCTCCTCCGCTTGACCATAGAGAAGAGGATGACAACTGAACAGCTGGATGCATTTCATGTACAGTGTCGTTTGCCATCTAAGTTGCTGCTTTGCTTGATAAAGCACCAAGGGATATTTTACCTCACTAATAAAGGTGTAAGGAGCACTGTCTTCCTCAAAGACGCATACCTTGGTTCCAACTTGATAGATAAGTGTCCTTTGTTGCAATTTTTTGATAAATTTTTGGCACTCTGTGGTAGAGATATTGATCTGTATGATAGCAAGAAGTCTTTCCTGACAATTGTTTAGAAGTTGAATTTGTTTGATTTTTCAGTGGTAAGGTTACTGCATCTCTTCCTAATTGAGAAAGGATAAGGAAATATAACATGGAAATGTATGAAGTAATAAGGATATCATTCCTTATTCGAAGAAAAACCATGCAAGTACAATCTCGTGATACTTTCACATAAAATTTGTCATTGGATTGGAAGTATTGCTTACAACTAGAATAGTTGTGAACGTGTGATCACTGATCAGAAATGAAAGTCGATTTCATCATATTAGATTGTTTTCATTGTTCACCCCTTGCAGGCATCAAGATTGAGGTGATTCAGAAAAGTTTTATCATGTCAAATTCTGACACACATAGTTGCTATATTTTGTTGACAATTTGCTCAGTTAAGCCAATATATATATGTACTGACAAATAAGTTAATCATTCCTCCCAAGGTATGTTCAGCATTATGAGGGAAAATGGCAATTACGAGTCTATCAGAAGAGAGGCCAAGGGGTGGGAGGTATGCTTCCAATGCTGTAGCATAGTAATCAATTCCAAATAGCAGCATGGAGCGGCTGATCCTGAAAATGCTATAGCATTACAGTTACCAGAGTAGGTTGATGAGAATTATCCTATTTTTTCTGTGCAACTTTTTTGACTGAGGAAATAAAAATCCAAGAACAGAGCCTTTGAGGAAAAATTAAGATTATGAAATCTAGATTTTTGATTCACAACAATTTTTGGAGGCTATTAATCGTACTTTTGAAAAGGGATGAAGGCTGTGGGCATTTGGTTTAAGAAAACGTTTTCTTTTTTTTACTTTTATTTACAAAAATACCATCTTATTTTCATTCTATTTTTTGTTTCCAAAATTTTGTACTAGAAGTAATAAAAACAGAAAGTGAAAGTAGAAAACAACTATTTTTTATTTCCACTATTTCCTGTACAAAATGTTTAACGGAGAAAATGTTTCCGCAAACCAAATGTCACCTTAATGCTTGGCTTTTGGTTCTACGTTGAACATGTTTTGTTTTACTAGGATAGAAAGAAAAATCAATTCATAAATTTGCTACATGACACTTAGTACTGGTTTTTCTAATTGTATGTAATTTGTTTTTAAATTCTCTATGATGCAAAAATTGGATTGTAAATGTAATCATCACATGATTTAATTTGAAAGTTAAAGGATAGGAAGGGATTATTTAAGATTTGAAGTTCTAAGTTTTCCTTTGTGGAAGATTGTACTTTTTCATAATTATATAGCATTATCCTTATTGTTACTGCTGAAGATGTATATCATATTAGTATCTAGAAAACACGGGTGGTTCAAAATATCAGCTTAATTTGCGATTAAGGCAATCTCTTTATGAACCATGGATTTTCAACACTTATTTTTAAATCTTTGTTGTTTTATTTCCATGATATATATATATATATATATATATATATATATATATATGCATGTATGTCTGTTGAGGGTACGTGAAGTTCTAACCACTATTTACTGTTGTAGTCAAATAAGAGTGACACTTTTGTCATTAGGATGTGACTCGATGGTAAGGCATGTTTGGTTTATAGTAAATTCTCTTCAATTATAACAAAAGGATAAAAATTGTATGTACATGGAACATGTTTAGGAGAATATGAATTAATGGTTTGTTTGTTTCGTTGACTGATGCTATACTGCAATCTATGCTTGAAAGACAGAGAAAATAGAAAGGATAAAAGTAGTATAGGAATTACTGTCATAACGCATAAGTCTCATATAACTAGGTGATTGAAACACAACGATTAATTGGAATTATATGTTCTGCTTTTGAGATGCATATAGGGATTTCGGTTCTCATATTTTAGAACAGTTGGATCACTTTATCTTTATTTTTTCTATGCAGTAAATATTCATTTGATTCCTAAAAAATTAGATATCAATCATATTAATTCTTGAAAGATGAAAATCATCATTTTGATCCTTAAAAGATAAAGAAGTTAGTCTTTTTTTATTCCTGAGAGAAAAAAAACATTCAGTCAATTTAGTCCCTGCAAAAGGACTAAAATGACCTATCTTTAATCTTCCAAGAACAATTTTAATTATAATTTTTATTTTTTAAGAACTAATATGACTAATCTCTGATCTTTCATAATCAAAATGATTATTTATTCTTTCTGAATGACAATAGTTGCCAAGCTTGGTTTGTCATGGGAATTGTGAACGCGGGAAAAGTATAAGATAAAAAAAGGAAATAGAAATTTGGCTTGAGAAATGTTAGGTCACAACTTCAAGCAAAGTAATAAGTTATTGAGAAGTGTCGAAGGTTACAATATTTCATATGCTGTTCATGTTTTCCTTTTACTTTTGGAATTGGTGGCTTAATTGTACACTTCTTTTATTTTAGTTGGTTCATCTTAGTTTGTGACATTGGCAGGAACATAGCATAAATTCTTTTATTTTGTTGGTTCATCTTAATTTGTGATATCTTAAGTTTTAGTACATAGAAAAACTAACAAAAAAGTATGACAATTTAATTTAGTATAGTGATCTCTTCTTGATTCTTCTTCTTTCGTATGTTTTTATGTTTAAGTCCTTTCTTTGTTGAAGTCAATTTCTTCAACTTAATCTTTTATAATTTTTTTATGCTTAAATAACATTCTAGTTTTTCATTTTACTTTATTCTTTTTTTGCATTTTTTAATTTCTGTCTTTTTTTGCATTTTGTTTAGTCATTGCCTATCATTTATAATCTTATTTCCCCCTTTCTTTTTTAGTTCTTGTATTTTAAAATAAATAGGAACTATAAAAAAGTAGGAACTAAAAATAATATACAGGGATTGAAAACAAAATGCAAAAGAAAATAAGAAGTAAAAGTAAGAAACATGAACTAAAACAGAAGAAAAAAACAAAAATAAAGAATATAAAAAACTTATTGAAACTTTTTTTGTCAGTTTCCTATAAGTCATTATTATATAGTCAATTAAGAGGATATTTACTATTTCTCCTTTAATTTACAGGAATTATGATTCATTTTTTCTCTTTAATTTACAAGAATTATGAATTCAACTTTTTTCTTTAATTTTTACATTTTTTAAATATTTTACAAATCATTGTTATTTGTTACCTATAATCTTCTATATTATTGAAATGATATCAGTAACTATTGACGCATAAGGATAACGCAGGTGTTAAAACTAGTTATCATAACTAATCTTTTTTTAAAGTTAATTCATCGCAATAAATTCATATGCTTTTTATCCTTCAAATTTTTTATTAAGTTAATTTTATTTATATTTTGGGCTTAAAAAAAGATAAGAATTCATCCTACTATATTTATACTTCAGCTATCTTGAAAAATTATAAAGGTTATATATATATATATATATATATATATATATATATATATTTGAGTCATATGAGAATCTTGATGACCATAATATGTAGTTCCAAGTGATTGTGAATTTTTTAACCATTAGTTTTAATAATTAGTATTTTTATGCCTTTTAAAGTATCTTACTTGTATTACTTATAAAATAGTTTAAATAAGAGATTTTTTTAATCTTTATTTTATTTGAACGTAGTTGCATTTTTTATGATTTTTTTAAAATTGACTTGTGTTTTATATGTTCCATGGCATAGTGGTTAAGTTGGAAAAGATGTAATTATGTTTGTGTATTTACTTTAGTAGACTTTATTCTAGAGTTACAGTTACATACTTTTTACTGTATGATATTGATAAGAAATAATATACTTCCCTGAATTATCATGAAATTGTTTAACAATTATAGATATTTTTGGTTATTATTTTATGATAATTTTTTATTGGTATTATTTTCAAATTACATGATGAATTCTTCATTGTTATTATTTTCAATATTACTGTGTAGTAAACATAGTTTGCAAAAATAATTTCCAAATAACAGATATTAATTGGCCCGAGCATCGCATAGGTCATTCCACTATTTTGTTGATATTTTACGGCATGTATTGATGTGAGTTTTTTTTTTTTCTTAACTTAAAATGGTTTTTTTATAATAAAATTTAAATTTACAATCTCATATAAATTATCTTAATTTTTTATTATTAAAAAATTAAATAATAATTTTTAACTCAAAGTGATTGAAAATACTAATTGAAAGTTGAATAAAAATATATTAAAATATGATTCAAGTCATTATATTTATAAGTAGATGGAAAAATAATATCACTGACCACATGATAATAGAGTATTCAATCACAATAATTTATATAAATATGGCTGGTTATAGTTTATATAAATATGACTGGTTATTAATGTACCGTACATATTAATTACATCCGTATATATTTTTAAATTTAGCATTAATAAATTTTTTTATTTTTTAAAAGATTCAATAATCATAAAAGAGATGGATTCAAGTATGTGTCATCAAGCTTATATAAAGTAAATATTTTTTAATATGATTTATTTTATAGATAAATTATATTGACATTTCTTAAATTTTAATAAAATTTATCTGATATTCTTTTATTTTTTGTTAAATTATATAAAGATATTTTAAATATTATGTACGGAGGATAATTTAAAAATTTACATTAAAAATGTAAAAAAAAATAATGTATGAAAAAATTATCAACCATGCATATCAGTTTAAATTGATTGCAATATTTGAAATTTATCAATTTTAAAAAATAATAATTAAAAATAAAATATCAAAATTAAAAATACATAATAATCATATATCAAACTGAAAGTAAAAACAGTAAAGAAGTTATTTAATATTAAAAGAATAAAATTAATTTCTTTTATGTCTTGAATAATGTTTCTATTATTATCCTCTCAATTTGATTTTTATGTGATTTTTTTTTAAATTGATTGAAGATTATTCTTTTAAGTCTCGTTTTTCTATATTTCTCAATTTGATTTTTATGTGATTTTTTTTAAATTGATTGAAGATTATTCTTTTAAGTCTCGTTTTTCTATATTTTTTTATTTTGTGATGTGTGTTTCTCTCCTCTATTCGATGATACCTTCCTTTTTTATTATGATGTAATACTTATTTTTTCATGATTTTTTTCATTCACCAAAAATTACTTTATATACTATTCTACTACTTCACTATTTTTCACATGCATTATTTATCAAACAAAAATAACTTTCCCTTCTTTTGAATACAATCTCCCATTTTTTAATTTTTAAAATTAAAATTAAAATTATTTAATTTTTTCAATTTAAACATAAGATTCTATTTTATTTTTAAAATAATATTTTTTAAAATTTTAAAATATATATTCTAACAAAATTAGGTATTTCAGTATTCAACTTTTCACTTGGATTGTGTATAATGTTCCGAATCCAAATTGAATTCAGGTTTCCAATCCAATCCAAGAAGCTTCTCCTGTCTAAACCATTCTTTACTTCCAACCCTTCTTTTTCACTCTTTCTCGAATCCCATTCTTTCCCCCAACTTTCAACCCTTGATTTTAACAAAATTTTCTTTAATTTTTAAAAAAGTTATATATTTAGTTTTATTTTATTTAATATAAAAATCATTATTAATAATAAGCAGATTCACCATTTTTTAACTTATTTTAATTATAAACCAGCATGTAGAGGTATTTTATTTTTAAATAAAAATTATAATAAACAAGTAATTAAAATATAATATATTTTTTATTAATAATAAATATGTTGATTTATTAATAAAAATTGAAGAAATAAAACACTTAAAATATGAAAAATTCAAAAGATAAATTACTAAAATTATGATGCATAGTTTTCATGCAATACATCAACTATTTAAAATTAAATTAAAATCAAGATTGAATAAAATAATAGTCATTTTAAGATTTATTTTTTCATCTAAAAATATATTTCAAATTTATTATAGTGTTAAATGTTTTAAATTTAAATCAAATAAGTATGTGGAAGAAATAAAAATGTATAACAAAAAACAAAATAAATGCTTAATTTAAAAAATTGCTAATATAATGAGGATAACTGAAATTTCTAAAATTACTCTCACCTAAAATTTATTTAAATTTAAATTAAGTTGTACAATTTAGGTATAATTCTAAAGCAACTTAGTAATTATTATAAATGTTATAAATATACATATTTTTTGGTATTTAATATAAATATGTCTCATATATGCAAAAGATTATTAAAAATTTTATTGTGAAAATATTAATTTTTTTATCTTTATCAAAATCTTGGACTCCCATATTTTTCAACAACTATTCCATAAAAAAAATTCTGAAAATAACGTTTTTAAATTATAATTTTTAAAAATTATAAAAATCCTCCATCAAACATCTTCTAAGTTCATTTATTTCAAAATTAAATAAAATTAATTTTAAATTATTAAATATTAAAAATACATATTTTAACTAATTTTGACATGTAAATTTATATTAAAACATGTTTTTTTTTATTATAAAAATTTAAACGATAAGGGGCTATTGTTTTTTTTTTTTTTTCAGAACGTTCCGGCTGATGAATTGTGTGTAGTATGCTTCCAATCCAAATTGAATTCAGATTTTCCAATAGAAGAAACTTCTTCCTTTCTAAACCATCGTTTACTCCCAACCCTTCTCTTTCACTCTCACTCTAATAATCCCATTCATTCCCCCAACTCATACAAGATCCTTTTCCCTCATTATTTTCCGTTTGTTTCTCGAGAAAAATAAAATAAAATAAAATCCCCACCAAACCCCGAGAGAAAATAAAAACAAAGGAAATCCAATCTTGATTTTCGGAAAGAAAATTCGAAATCGAAGTGCGGAACACAATTCGATTACTCTCTCAGAGCTTCCATCCATGGCGGCGGCGAAACCCCAACGGACTCCGGAGGAAGTGGAGGACATCATAATCCGCAAAATCTTCCTCGTTTCAATCACCGAAATCGGCAACAACAACAACGATTCCAGAATCGTGTACATGGAATTAACTGCTGCTGAGATTCTTAGTGAAGGCAAAGAGTTGC
Organism: Canavalia gladiata; assembly: GCA_037954105.1. Taxonomy (NCBI): domain Eukaryota; kingdom Viridiplantae; phylum Streptophyta; class Magnoliopsida; order Fabales; family Fabaceae; genus Canavalia; species Canavalia gladiata. The sequence goes on from CM075665.1 coordinate 45,130,703, forward strand.
GTCTCTCGCGCGATTGCATGGAAAGGGTTTTAATCGATCGTCTCTCCGGCGAGTTTCCCGGCACCGGAGAGGAATCTCCGTTCGAGTACCTGGTTGGTTGTTACCACCGTGCGCACGACGAGGGAAAGAAAATCGCAAACATGAAGGACAAGAACTTGAGGTCAGAGATGGAAGCGGTGGTGAAACAGGCGAAGAAGCTCTGCGTTTCCTACTGCAGGATTGATTTGGCGGATCCTGAGTTGTTTCAGAGCAAGATTTCGTTCCCTAAAACGAGCACGTCGCCGCTCTTGCCGCTGGTTTTCGCTGAGGTTGGCGGTGGTATCAGCGGCTTCGGCGGCGGTGGAGGGGTGAAGAGTCCTCCGGGGTTTCTTGAAGAGTTTTTTAGGGACCCTGATTTTGATAGCTTGGACAAAATTCTGAAAGGGCTGTATGAGGAATTGAGAGGCAGTGTGATGAAGGTTTCTGCTCTTGGGAATTTTCAGGACTCTTTGAGGGCTTTGTTGTATTTGGTTAGATTTCCCGTTGGTGCAAAGTCCCTTGTGAATCATGAATGGTGGATTCCCAAAGGTGTTTATATGAATGGCCGTGCCATTGAAATGACCAGCATTTTGGGTCCCTTTTTTCATATCAGTGCTCTTCCCGATCAAACCTTTTTCAAAGGCCAGCCTGATGTTGGGTGAGCTTAAACTTAAAATTTTCATTTTTTTTTGTTTAGGAGTTATGCTTGATTGCGAGTTTAGTTTGTTTGAAATTCAATTGTTGATGATTTTTTAGTAGTCTTGCTTTTCTCATTGTCTGGATGGGTGAGGAACTGAAGAAAACAGTTACATGTGAATGGTTGCTTTCATTTTTGTAAACTTGGTTTGACTACCTGATCAGTTAAGAAAACTTGAGCATGGTTAGCTATGAGTACTAATATCCCCCTACTCTCACAATAAAAGGAGGAGAAAAAGTAATTTGAAATCTCAGTTACCTTGATATATAGATTGATAGTTATATTCAATTATCATTATGGGTTGCCTTTGTTTATTATCTTGCAGTCAGCAGCTTGTTTCCTTGAATAAAGAACTATGCCTTAACTAATCTCCCCTCCTTTGTCATTGTGAGCTATAATGATCAGTGTTCATGTTGGGCAGGAGCAGGATAGTCTTGCTTCCACTTTGTCAAACTCAATTGGCTGCTGGGAGGATGGCTTCCTTGTTCCCTCCTTCTTGTTAGTGCATTACAGACTTGTATGCATTTGTTCCATTTTTGTTGCTTTTTATTTGCAACCTATATTCTTGTTCCAAGGAAATGTCAAAAGAGTGGAGGAGTGGTGCTCTAATCCTTATTTATAAGAGCAAGGGAGATATACAAAATTGTGCAGCTTATAAGGGGATCAAGCTCATGGGTCATACTATGAAGTTATGGGAAAAGACAATTGAGAGATGGTTAAGACAAGAAACTAAAATTACCGAGAATCAATTTGGATTTGTTCCTTGGAAGTCAACCATGGAAACAACATACTTGTGATATTTAATAGAGAGCTATCTAAGGAATAATAAAGGTGTATGGTTGAGTGCCAAGAGAGATTTTATGGAAGATCCTAGGAAAGAAAAGAGTTCATATTGCATATATTCAAGCAACTGTGGACATGTATGAGAGGGCAACTAGGGTGAGAATGCAAAATGGGTTCATGGTGGTTTTTTCTATAACCATAGGCTACACCAAAGGTAAACTTAGAGCCTTTATCTCTTTACTTTTGTGTTGAATGGCCTTACTAAGCAAATCCAAGAGCTAGTGCCATGATGTATGCTTAGATGATATGGTTCTGGTTGGGGAATTAAGGGAGGAAATAAGTGGTAATTTAGGGATGTGGATATGTGCTTTGGAAGATCGCGGCTTTTTGCATAAGTAAAAGTAAGATGGAATATATGAGATATAAGTTTTGAAAGAGGCACAACAACCATAGTGTAGAGGTAAAACATGGAGAACTTACCTTACCGCAAGTCACATGATTTAAATATCTAGGGTCATCAATCATCATACAAGATGATGGAGAAATGAAAGGAGACGTAAACCATAGGATGATAAGAACTTGAACTGAAAACAGTTCGCTGCATACACACATGCAAAGATGAAATAGGTATGTTTATTGAATTTGAAAAATGAAACTACAGAGGAGATTATCCTACTTCCACAGAGCACAGCTCCTATAGAGAGCATCTCTCTATCCATAACCACCCAAGATATTCTCCCTGATACCGCCCGTATCTTACATGCCTCTCTCTTATAACCAAAAGCAAATTCTCCCCAACTGGCTCCTATCAGCCTCTCTCTCTCTCTCTCTCTCTCTCTATCTTCCATGTCACACTTTTTCTTATTTCTCCTTGTATACACCCTCCACACCTTGGGTCCATTACTTGTTGCTGGATTAATTGATTCCGGAGGCCCATATCAGCATTAGAGGATCTATCATAGGATTCCAGCAGGATGGATGAAATGGAGGGGAGCATTAGGTGTTCTCTATAATAAAATAAAGTTCCCCTCAAGCTCAAGGGAAAATTTTACTGTGTTGCTGTGCAATGTTGTATGTAATGGAATATTAGACAGTATAAAGTCAACAAGAAAATAAATTCAATATAACAGATAATAATGTTGCTTTGATGTCTAGATATACTAGACAAGATATGAATGCATTGTGCCAAAAGTTGGGGTAGCACCTATTGTAGAAAAAATTAACAGAATCTTGCCTTAAGTGATTTGGACATGTGTGGAGAAAGACTTGTAGAGATCCTAGTAAGGAGAGTATATAAAATGATGAATTGTGCCATTGTTAGAGATAGAGGGAGGTTGAGGAAAACTATTGGGCAAACAATTTGGAAGGACTTAGGTTAATAATTTATCTATAGACTCAATTTTTGACAGAACATTATGGTGTTGTTTGATTCATATAGCCAACTCCACCTTGTGGGAAAAGGCTTGGCTGTTTCTTTGCAACCCTATATTCTTGTTCCACTTCTTGTTTACTGTTATCTATTGAAGTCTGTCTGTTTACCATACGAACCCTGGCTGTGAGATTTATTTGGATGAGATATTTGATTGTATATTACTGAATCAGGTCCTTTTTTTATCTTCAATTTTTCTCTCCTTTAAAATCCAGGCAGCAGTGTTTTTCTGATGCATCAACCAGGCGACCAGCTGATTTGTTATCTTCATTCACCACTATCAAAACTGTCATGAATAACTTGTATGATGGCCTAGCTGACGTACTCCTCATCCTCCTTAAAAGTACAGATACTCGTGAAAATGTACTTGAGTATCTTGCAGAGGTGATCAATATTAATGCATCCAGGGCCCATATACAGGTAAGTTTTTCCCCCATAAAATAAGATAAATTGTGTTCAATTGCTTTTGTATTTTGTTATTTTTCATTTTTTTGCATTCCTTGTCATATTCATGCTTTAGTTTATCTTTTCTAACTTGTTCTTTGCTATGCCTTATGAGAATACTTATGAGATTTTTTTTCCTAAAAACAGGTTGACCCTATTACTTGTGCAAGTTCAGGCACGTTTGTGAATCTTAGTGCTGTCATGCTTCGCCTATGTGAGCCATTTTTAGATGCAAATTTAACAAAAAGGGATAAAATTGATCCAAAATATGTACACTACTCAAACCGTTTGAAGCTAAGGTGAGGAATTAAAACTCTCATGGAACTTTCATGTATATCCCTATAGGTAACTTTTGGTTATGATCCTGTTTTAGTGGGTTGACTGCTCTTCATGCCTCATCCGAAGAAGTTGCAGAATGGCTAAATAGTAAAAACCCAGCTAAGGCTGGGGGAATCAATCAATATAATGATGACCAGAAACGCTTGCAACAATCTCAAGAAGCCAGTAGTTCTGGTAGTAATAATGCCGGTGAGCTTACAAATGAAAATTCTGCACGTGGTGAAAAGACGAAATATTCATTTATTTGCGAATGCTTCTTTATGACTACACGAGTGCTCAACTTAGGCCTTTTAAAAGCATTTTCTGACTTCAAACACTTAGTTCAGGTAATCATGTGTATGTTTGGGTAGAATTAGAAGTTGCTAGTATTATTTTTTTCATGGGAGCTAACACCTATTTGTGGCCTTATTTTTTATCTGGTTTCAATGGTTTCTTCCAAAGTTATGTAATATATAAACACTGGAGTCATTGTATACAGGATATTTCTAGATGTGAAGATGCTCTCTCCACACTTAAAGCCATGCAAGAGCAGTCACCCTCTCCTCAAGCGGAATTGGATATAAATCGACTTGAGAAAGAAATGGAGTTGTACTCACAGGAAAAGCTTTGCTATGAAGCTCAGATATTGAGGGTTGGTCTCTATTCTTTTTCCCTCTCCTCGGAGTTTCTTACCTATACAGGCACATGTTGTTGGATGATGTGTATGAAAATAAGATAAGTTGCTTCTGTGCTTCCCAGTTGTCACGTCATGTGTGCATGCATTAGGATCCAATTGCAAAGTATGAAACTTGAGTCCTATATTGGAAATATGGGATTCTGGTGTGGGGTTTATGTGGCCTTGGGCTTGCCAACTACTACAACTAAGTTTTGGACAGATGCCAATTTTTGAAAAAATACTTTCCCTCCCTTTTTTTCAACTGATGCTTTACTGCACTTAGCTTCCACTTTTGCTTTTATATTTATTATACTGAAACTTCACTGTGCAAAGCATGGGGTATCAGTAGTTATATATAATGTGATATGGATCTGATGTGATCATATCAGGATCTTAATGTACAACAACTGTAATCTTGTACCACATCTATTGTATCTACATAGGTCACTGCTCTAATATAAATAAAACTCTGTGCAGTGTCACTCACTTAAACTTTTGCACTAAAAGGTTTCTCTCTCCATATGCATAGTACCTGTTTCTACCATATAAATACTAGTTTTCTCTTTCTGTGTCACATCATGCTGCAGCTGTTTGGTTGTGACTTCTTTTCCAGTTGTCTGGAAAACAGATGACAGCCAAACAGCCTCACATCTTACCTCCAATTAGTCTTTCATGGGAGAACCGAACAAAGTTGTGGATTGTTGTCACTTCATATAGAAAAAGATGTTTGTTTTGTTATAGTTTTACTAGTTTCATCAACTTTAATGACCTAGCCGATGTATTTACCGAAGTCTGTCAAGGTTTCTTGAATTAGCTACATTTAACAAGCTGCACCCATGATTATACTCTTTGAGGGGATGTGTACAGTGAACTACAGATTGTGGTATTCTGCTGTTCTCTTGTACTACAGGATGTACATAGACCTATGCTATGATATAAAATATGTCTATGGTGTTACTTATTTGGACCTTGCCACAAATGGGTTCTCTTTCTACTTTTTCTTATAGTAGTGTCCCCTTAATTTTCTTTTGTGACATTTGGGCTTTGGTAGAGTCTAAAGGTGCTTTTTGTTTCATAGATAGGATGTACAAATATGACATGGGACATGGATCTGACATGACATGAATACAAGGGTGTGACAAATTTTAAAATTATAATGTAAAGTGTAAATCATGGAAGAAAATTCATGCTTTATAAATAAGCATGACTGCATGAGTCATTGTAAACATAATAAAATGCTAAATTTATCTAATTATTGTGTTATCCAATCAGCACTGGTATAAAGTTTAAAAAGTAAAAGTAAAACTATTATGAGAATGTAGCTAAAAATATTTGAAGTATCCACACAGTGTCTGACATAGATTCTCATCTTGCATGATTACGACACAACATGACTACTATTTAAAAATGTCCATGCTTCTTAGTTTCATAGTAAAGAGAAGACTCATTAGTGTGATCTCTCAAAAGGATAAGTGTATCATATTCTACCTCAAGGATTATGTTCTTTCAAGTCAAATGTTCATTGAAGTTTGATACTTGATTCATCAATCATATGTTGTAGACAAATTCTTGTTAGCTTTAAGTGTTCTTTCTAGCTTATATGTTTCGAATTTTCAATATTCTCATTTTCACCTTTTGGCTTCGCATTGTTTTCCTTAGGATAACACACTTATTCAGAATGCACTTTCCTTCTACCGCTTGATGATTGTATGGTTGGTTGGCTTGGTGGGTGGATTTAAGATGCCTCTGCCACCAACTTGCCCAATGGAATTTGCTACCATGCCTGAGCATTTTGTGGAAGATGCTATGGAACTTCTAATATTTGCTTCCCGTATTCCAAAGGCCTTAGATGGAGTTGTGCTGGTATGTTAGACTTCACATCAAGAGTTTTTTGAACTCATCATTTCTCTCCCAAATTCTTATGCAAGATAATGAATTTATATTTGCTCTGCAGGATGAGTTTATGAACTTTATAATTATGTTCATGGCCAGCCCAAAATTTATCAAGAATCCATACCTGAGAGCAAAGATGGTTGAAGTCTTGAACTGCTGGATGCCCCGTAGGAGGTAATTGATGTGTTTCGTTTGCTTAAAATTTTAATTTATTATTATTATTATTATTATATTGCTAATTTTTGTTTTGAAGCCTTCAAGCTAATAATTGTGTTCCCCTTGCTCTATTTCCTTTTTAGTGGCTCATCTGCTACAGCTACTCTATTTGAAGGCCACCAACTTTCTCTTGAGTATCTTGTGAGGAATCTTCTGAAACTTTATGTTGACATTGAGTTCACTGGTTCTCATACACAGGTTAGTCTGCATTTCATGACTACATTGGTGGCATAAGCAGCTTCCCCCTACCCTCCAGTTCTCTATTGCTGCTGTCAATTTCTAGATTAATATGAAGAATATAATTGAATTGTTTGGAAATCATGACTCTTGATGATTGTCTTGAAACTCAGGCTTGAACATCAACAAGGGTGTCCATGTTAGTCATTTTAATGGTCCTGTTTACTGAATGATGACTTAAGATAGTTAATAAATATTTTATTATAATCCTATGCGCGTGATCAATTGGCAATGTCAGAGGAGTTTTTGAATTTTATTTAAAACTGTTTCACCAAGTTTTTATATAGCTCTCAGTTTAATGCCCCAATTATGATTTCCTATATTCACCCTTCCTAATATACATATTACATTCCCTGATTTTCAGTAATTGAAATATTACACTTTCTGTGTTGTTGAATACAAGACCTAGCTAATTGTCTTAATTGTCATTTGTCTTTTACAGTTCTATGACAAGTTTAACATCCGCCATAATATTGCCGAACTCCTTGAATACCTGTGGCAGGTCCCTAGTCATCGAAATGCTTGGAGACAGGTAATGTATTACATATGAAAAATATATGAATTTTTTTATCTCACACCTTACTCAACTATATCTAATTTTTTCTGAAATTAATTTTCTTCCAGATTGCTAAAGAGGAGGAAAAGGGTGTCTATCTGAATTTCTTAAACTTCCTGATAAATGATAGTATTTATCTTCTTGATGAAAGTCTAAACAAAATTCTTGAGCTTAAAGAATTGGAGGCTGAGATGTCAAATACGGCTGAGTGGGAGCGACGACCAGTTCAAGAGAGGCAGGAGAGGACACGGTTATTCCATTCTCAAGAAAATGTCTGTTGTCTTTTTGATCCAATATATAATTAAGTATCTGCACTTGTTTTAAAAAATTATCTAATAAAGCATTTAAGGCTGGATAATTTTGTAGATTATTCGGATAGATATGAAATTGGCAAATGAAGATGTCAGTATGCTTGCATTTACTTCAGAGCAGATTACTGCCCCATTCCTACTTGCTGAGATGGTAAACTTTCACCTCAAACCTTGGCATGCTATCCATCTTATCATCTCATAAAATAGTTTCAGGGGCTGAACTACAATGACATTTGAAATTTGTTATTCTCCTTAGGAGTTTAATCTTATTTTTCCACTTTTTAAAGGTTGAAAGAGTGGCTAGCATGCTCAATTACTTTCTGCTCCAATTGGTGGGTCCCCAAAGAAAATCACTTAGTCTGAAGGATCCTGAGAAATATGAATTTCGCCCAAAGCATTTGCTAAAGCAGGTTGGGATAACTATAATTCAAAATTATTTATAGTGAATTTTTTTTTATGGTGTATAGTTTTATAGGAGTGGTGATATGCTACTCCTTTGTGCTTTGTATGATCCTAACTAATTACGGAAACAGATCATGATTGGATAAGGAAACATGATTACTGATTCTAAGAAATAATGAGGAAATAGAGAAACTAATCCTAGAGCATAATCTAAAATATGATTAAATATTCTCATATATTCTTACATTCCCTATCAAGCTAAAGCTTATTCAACTTTAAGCTCATCTTAAATATACCCTTTAGAAAAGAGAAATAAAATAATATAATTTGAGACTTTAAAATGGAAGGACCAGGATGATTGTTTGGGACTATCATGGGATGGGGCCTGCTAATACTTCTAGAAAAGTCATGATAGGCCAAGCTAATTCCTCTAGGAAAACTACAAGGTGAAACATCATATCTATGGGAAAGTTGTGTGGCTAGGATGATGTTTTGGAAAAGCCAAATGACAAATAATACTTTTGGTAAAGCTGCATGGCTATGTCAATTTCTCTAGCAAAAACAAGGGGCTAGGCTCATGTCTCCAAGAAAGTTTTCGAATCAAACTTTCTAGTGAACAATTTGAACCAAAGAGGATAGATCAAAATAAGGAGGCATGAGCAATGACAACCTCAAGCAAAACCAAACAACCAAAAGAGAGGTGATATGTTCAACCCCAGCGACCAAAAAGGGTTAGAAACAGATGCATGAATCTATGGCAAACAAAGCTAGACCAGTAGCACAAAAGAGGCAGCAAAGACAAGGTGGTGCTAAACCAAAAGACATCTCAAATGGGAGACCCAGAAATAAAAATGGTCAAAAGCTAAGCAGGGGAGTCTGACAATGCAACAGGACTGGTAGTGACAACAAATGCTAGAAAGGTTATGTGTGAGGCCCACACATAGGTGAGGGATACAACACTTGATAGACAACTATATAGTAGGAGAAACATGGAAACAAACTGAACTCCAATTTTTTTTTGGGAGCTCAACCGTGGAATAGCAAAGGGAGAGAATAGTGAGAAGAGAGACTTTTGTATGATATTCTACTATGCAATGAAATGTATTATAATGTATTGATGTTTCCAAAACCTAGAACACCAACCCTTATCTATACTAATTATGACCTGAACCAATTACGATAACAAATCACGATAAGATAAGGAAATATAATAATCAATCCTAAGAGATAATGAGAAAACAAGAAAACTAATCCTAGAGGATAGTCTGAAATATGTAGATATTTTAGTATATTCTAACAATTCTCATCAACTCCCACCCATTTGAACTAAAGATTTATAGTAAGTTTTCTCTACATTACTACTTTCTCTTTCCATCTAAATGGAGCCTGTGGAATATAAAGTGGGTGGTTGAGTAGAAGGAACTCCTTGATTTCTTGTATATATGTTGTTATTCTGTGTGCTCAACTTCTAGTTTGTTGGGAAACTTTTCCCAACAGTAGTAACTTGTTTGAATCATTTCATGATGAGTTGTTGCTCCAGGCTTTGCTAATACAAAACCCTTTTGATCTTTATTATTTATTTTAAATTAATTATTAATGATGGTTTGATTAGTTTTTTTGGAAGAGGGATGGAAGCAGGTTGGGACCAGAACAGGGGCAACTCAACCCTAAAGCATGTGAAACACTTGCCTTAGGCCCCTATTAAAATCTCCTAATTATTTCCTTAATACTAAAAATTGCTAATAAATAGTTAATGTTGTCTCCAGAAAATTTGGTCTTATATATCTCTTCTCTTAAGTTCCTATTTATTATTAATTAATTAATTATACCTTTCCTAATTCCAAAATCCAACGTCAATTTCATTGATTATTCCCCTCTAATGTTCCTTTCCCCCCATAATATACCCTTCCATTAATTCCTTCTCAATAGCACTCTAGTCTTTACAATTCTCTCTAAACAAAAAGCATTGGTTGCGATTGCATATCTATGTTTTGAAATTCTTGTAGCAATTCACATGCTTCTGAATTTCTGATGCCAGTTCAACTTTTGCTTAGTTTAACAGTTGTTAAGCAACCAAGCATAATGCATTTTGATCTTCTCTTCCTTGATAATCATTTGTTTTAAATTAGGTTCTGTTGTTCTAATTCTTATTTCTATTGTTCCATTGCTTCCTTATTGTCCATCAGTTTAGAGAAATAAACTTTAGATAATAAAAATATAACACTTGTAAAACTAACAGAAAGTTTTATTTTAGAATTTTGCTTTAGGTCATTATTTGCATTGAGCAGCCTTTGGAATCTTGTATCTGTTTTATATTACATGTCACTTATACGTTAGTAATAACTTCACTTTTCTTGGCAAACTACTAACCTTTATTTATTCATTTGAAGATTGTGCACATATATGTTCATCTGGCTAGGGGTGACAAGAATTCCATCTTCCCAGCTGCCATCTCAAGGGATGGTCGGTCCTACAATGATCAGGTTAGTTTGTGGGATTTTTTATATACTCTGATTGTTTTCTAGAAATTTCATTTTGTCTGCATTACCATAAGCAAATGCAATCTGACTGGTAATTCATTGCAGTTGTTTAGTGCTGCAGCTGATGTCCTCCACAGAATTGGTGAGGATGGGAGAATTATACAGGAATTTATTCAATTGGGCGCTAAGGCAAAAGTTGCTGCTTCAGAGGCCATGGATGCTGAAGCTACTCTTGGGGAAATACCAGATGAATTCCTTGATCCAATTCAGGTGTGTTGTCTGCTTCTTTCTCTGTGTGTGTGGGTTTATTTTTTCCATAAGTTCTTAAAAAAAAATTATAAGCTGTTTTGAATTAGAACAAATGACTTATTTATTTATTGCAGTACACTTTGATGAAGGATCCAGTTATCTTGCCTTCTTCAAGGATCACGGTTGATCGTCCTGTCATTCAGAGGCATCTTCTTAGTGATAGTGTACACCTTTGACTGTTTGTTCCTCATTACTGATGTTCATGTAGAGGAGAGGTTCCTTGGCTAATATTATGCTTTTTGTTTGGTTGTTTGTGCAGACTGACCCATTCAACCGTTCTCATCTTACTGCGGATATGCTGATTCCCAATGATGAGCTAAGAGCAAGAATTGAGGAGTTTGTGAGGTCTCAGGAAATGAAGAAACACGGTGAAGGACTAAGCCTACAGAGTACGAAGGCCACCATTCAGACTACAAATGGTGAAATGTTGATTGATTAGGAAAATATCTTTAGTTCCCTAACTTGTCGAATGGAATATGGGTTTGCGCCACGCGCATAAGTTAGTTGCTGATTCAATTAAATTTTGAAAAATTTAAGTTATCGTACGAAGTTTAAGGCTGTAAAGATATTTGGAACGGTTAATGTAAAGAAGTCATCCGATTGAATGCTATGATATAATTCTATACAGATAAAGGACTATTCTTACTTAATACCCTTTATACCATGGAAAATTGGAGATTTCATCTTGATGAGTTTTTTAATATAGTGGCAGCAGAATTGATATTATAATATACTATAAAAAAAAAAGCCATTTCCGCTGCTAGGCCACTGCAAACCTGCAATAACTCTAGCCTCCATGAGCTAATCAAATTTATGGGGTGTAGGATAAAATTTTTCCTTCATACTATTATTCCTGTTTGTTTCTACCGACCAAATAGCCTTGACTTGAGATTATTATCTATTTTATAATAAAGCTGTTGAAAGAGCTGAATAGGTGTCAATTATTTGAGATTTTTCTGGCTCAAATGCTAAATGGGCCTATAAAATTTCATTGCAGATCGGAGGTAATGACGTGTTTTGATTGAAGGGAGTTGCTTTTTCACCTCACTTTTACTTTTCACATCCCCTTTCATTTTTTATAAAATTAAATACCAAAATTGCCCTTCATTTTTATTGTTCGAACTAAATTTAATAAATTTCCGGAAATAATTTTTCGGAATGAATTGAACTTCCGGAAATGCTTTTCCGGAATAGATTTATTAAACTTCCGGAAATACTTATCCAGAGAATAATTAAACTCATTTCGAAAAAGATTTTCGGATACACATTTTCGGAAATGTATTCATTGCATTACGGAAACGTGTTTCCAGAACATCCGAAAATTTATTCATTGAGTTACGGTCATTGCATTACGGAAACGTGTTTCCGGAACATCCGAAAATTTATTCAATGCGTTACGGAAACGTATTTCTGGAACATATATTCACACTTCTTTCACGCAACATTTTAAAAATTCATATTTTCATTCCGGATACGTCTTTCCGGATATAATGAACACTGTACAATTTACCTTCCGGATACATGTTTCCGGAAAGAAGTTCAAATCTTCCGGATTCACATTTCTAAAAACTAAATTTATAAGGATAATTTCGTCTTTTTACTTAAGAGTTATGCGAAAAGCAATTTGAGGGGTGTAAAAAGCAACTCCCTTGATTAAATAATGTTTTTCCCCTGCTGGGGTTGGGGAAGCTGCCCCTCCAAGCTTCTTATCAGTCATGCTTTATTCTTTTTTACTTTATTATTTCAGACAAACATGAACAGTCAAGGAATCAATGTCTCTAAATTAGGAATTTCCCAATATGGACAAATTGGCTCAGACTGTAGGTTGTACTAGGACTAAGGCTGGACCATCCTAACTAGTAAGATCCTCTGCAAGCATACCCTTGTTCCCCCCCCCCCCTCTTGGATTCATGCATCTTTTAATTAACCGTTAGTAAGAATGGTACGCCGTAAAAGAACGTCGTGAAAATTATAAGGATTTTTTAATCTTTCATATGTTGGTGTAAACATTTATTAGGTGGATGGCATCTTAGAAATATAAAGGTCTTTCTTTCATACATACGTTAGAAAGACATGACTTGGCAAGAAAAAAAGAGTATATAAGAATAAAAATAAGTCTTAAATTAATAATAAGTTTAATTAAATTATTAGAATTGATCTAGGTATAAAATATGTAAGATTAAAGTAGTTCGAACCTTATCGTTTCTTTGGACATAAAAAAATTAAGTTTTTAATCTTTTATTTTGTGTCTAATTCTGAATTTGTCTTTACTTTTTTTTAATTATTTTGATATTTCATTTTATAAAAATTGTTGGTGTTGGTTTTTCTCATTAAAATCCTCTCTACTTTAAATCTTCAAAGGTTTTGGTTTATACAATTTAGTTTATGAATTTATTTATTCATATTTAATATTTTAGAAACTATTTAGCTTCTAGAAAATATTAATATATATATTTTAATCCTAAATGGTGCTAAGTTTACAATCTGTTTATTATTTATACCTTTATAGCGGGAAAACTAAAATATGATCTTCTTAATATTAAATTATACATATCTACAGTTTTTGGGATTAAAATTATGCATTGTACATCTTTGAAAATTAAATTGTATATTTACTCAAATAATATAATTACTTCAAATTTTTTAATAAGTAGGATTAAAATCAATATCTTTCATAAAAGCGATAAAAATCATAAAAAATAGTAAGAACTAAAAAAATAATATAAATTAAAGGATTAAAAATTTGATTAACCTTTAATAATAATATTTAGACTTGATATTATCCCTTTTGGAAAGGCTTTGGCAAGAGGAAACAAAAGTTGCACTTTGTCCGAGTTATATCCCTCCTTTTCCAAGTAAATTAAGCTTCAATTAGCCCTCTATTAGCTATGTGCCACTAGTAAACAGCTTTTCAAGTTACCATCTCCACATGTAATCAAGTAAGCCACTATGTTGTCTGATAAATGAACATGAAATATCCCACCTTAAAAAATGTTAAAGTTAGTTAAAGATGATACAGTTGGGGAACAAGCCGAATGATAACATAACTGTAGTATCCTTAAAAAAATGGAGACAAATAGTACAACAAAAGTTTCTGTCCCTACTTTATTATTATTATTACAAGAACTAGTGAATTTGTCTTCTCTTCCAATCAACAATGGATGAACAATACCAGTCAAGAAGAAATGGGAATTTTTTAGATGACATCAAAAGATATTCCATTTTGTTGAAGCATCAGTTGGACCAGATATAATCCGTGGAGGGTAATTAAACCCCTCCTTTTGGTAGGTTATTTCTTTGACTTTGAATAATGAGAGGTCACTGAATCACATAATATAACCCATTTCAGGTCCCATTATTATTCTTGTATAATATCTCAGTTGCATGACTCACCTTTTAGGTTTTATAAATTATGATACATATTAAATCAATAACTTGTGTCCAATTTTTGTCAAGATAAAAGTAAACTGTAGAATCGATTATATCATTGACCTTTACATCTCGTGTTCACAATTCATTATTAATTAAGAATCAGAAAGTAGCAACGTATGGAAAGTTATTACATGATGAATTAATGGGACACACCTTTCTTCGGAAAAGATACATTATTGAATTGCACTTTCCTATATTTTAGACATTGTGACACTCTGGTACCTTCACATAAAGATATGTTTAAGGATTTTGTGCGGTAAACGTAGCATATGATTTTCCTTTTTAGTTTCTTTTCAAACGAGTGAAGTGGGAAATATAATAATGTATGCCATGAATCTTGTTAAATAAAAATGAATTTAAGGCGTGATTGATCAAGCAAGAAATGGAGTTGTGGAAAAAATGGACTCGTCTTGCATTGGGAAAGCAGGGAATAAACGAGTAATTTTTTTAATTACTGTAGTATTTAATCCATATAGGTATTTTTTTATTTAATAATTTCTTTATTTTTTAAAATTTTCAAAAAAATTAAATTAGAAAAAAAAACATATAAAATGGGTGTTATTATTTTAAAAAAGAAAATATATACTAGTGTAGAACTAAAAGAATTTCCGGAACAATTGTTTATTGTAGTATATCCATATAGGTATTTTTTTAGTTAGTAATTTCTTTATTTTTTTAAATTTTCAAAAAACTTAAATTAGAAAAAAAAAACATATAAAGTGGGTGCAAACATGCTCTTGATAACCCTGAACATGTGGTGAATGATAATAAATGTTAAAAGGTAAAATAACAACAATAATCATATTAGGTGTGGTTTTTCTTCTCCTGTTATGTTTTTTTATACATACAAGACGTTTGAAGAAAGAAATAAAAAAAAAGATAATTTCATAATGCTGACAAAATGCAAAACTCTATGCTAAATGTTAAGATTATATGTATGCTGTATACTATATATGTTGGAAATGACACAAGTATGTACCATACGGAATAGCTATCTTACATTTGATAATTGTTTTAGAAACGTTATATCACTTAAAAAATTCTCTACTATTTAGCAACACGGAGAGAAACTGAAGTGGCACAATATAGGTTATAAACATGACAATTACACCTTCATTTTTTTCTTAGTAACCAATATAAAAAAATGATAACTCCGTATATTATTACTACAAGTTATGACTTTCAATCTTTAGTCAAGTAAGAGACCAACCTAATATTAAAGGAGGAAGACCATAAAGAAGTTGGGAGGTTCAAGGTAGCTAGTCACTCCTTAAACATTGAATTTTTTTAATCTTGGATTGTATTAAGTATGGATTAATTTTTCTTTTCACTCTATAATTAATTAGATTCATGTGCTTGTTTCCTTTGTGGATGACCAACTATATATGTTTTATGTTTGTGAGAAAGGGGAAAATATGCAGCCTCTAAGTATATGAGGAAGGATTAAGGCATGTAGACTGTGCACTAGAAAAGGGCATGTTGAATGTCAATGAAATAGACACATGTTGGATGATGCATAAGAGAGAGAGAGAGAGGAGAAAAAAAAGGACATGAACAATACCAATGAAATAGAGGCATGTTGGCTGCACCAGAAAGGACATGTTGGATGTCTATATGAAATGGAGGCATGTAACTAGGATGCATAAAATATATGGATATGGTGCTTACTGTATTATATTTGATTAAATTTTATGGTTTTATCTAATTGTATGCTTGAAAAATAGGAGTAGAATGATTGATATATTTTCTTGAAATTAGGAGTGGCTACTAAAATACTTTCTCATGCTTTATAGGCAATCTCATACTCAAGAAAGAGCTATTTGTGGACTCTACTTCTTATCCATAGATGTCTAAACGTTATGATTTTTTTGTTGTGAATAACCATAACATCTAGGAGTTTCTAAAATTAATATGCAATGTATACATGACTTTCTCCAGTTAAGATTAAGAGATTTTGCGATGTAATTAACAAAGGATGGATACAAACAATTTTCACTTTGTAAGACTTACAAAAATTGGGGAGGTGGGGGGGGGGGGTTGTGAAACACATGAAGCTCGTAAGCAAAAATGATTATATATAAGACTATTTTGTTTTAATATAGGTACCAATACTGCTATGACTATTTTATAGCATACTATGTTCAATTGCTTGATGATTTGGCTAGTAATTGAAGTTATGATTTAAGTATATAATGTGTTTGGGTGTGCAAGCTAAATTACACAACTTTTGTGGCATGTTTCATCGGCTTTATTATAAATTATATTGGCTTATAAAGTTGTGTAAGCTTGCTAGGGTTTTATTATTTTGTTTTCATTACTGATATAAGCGTATGAACGCGTGGCTTTCATATAGTGAGTGATAAACTAGAGTCCAAGGTGTGGGAAATTTTGGCTTCAAACTTGAGTTTTGGGATATACATGTTAACTTTATAGCTGAAACTTTGGGGCTGTCATGGGATTTTTTTTTTGTTTTGTTTTATAATGAAATATCCGAACACATTTCAAGTATTTGATTATGATTATTGAGCAAAAGAAATAATAAAATTTTAAAAATATTGGACAATTCAAATTAAACTTTGGCTGCAACTTGTTAAAAGTGCCGGTACACATAAGATAAATGGCCAAGGTCTTATATTTATGATTGCATGCTTATGTTAATTACTAGTTATTTAGGAGATGAGTCCAGAATTGAAACTTTGATCACTAATGGTTTAGGTAGTTTGAAGTGATTATTGTTTTTTACTAGTGTTGAATTAGCTTAAGTGACTTGAATGAAATAAATAACATCCCAAGATTTCTATCTAATATGAAAGAAATAAAATTTGAAATCACATTATAAAATTAAGAAACCTAAGCTAGTTGTGATAGTAACTAGCATTCAAATTCTCCTATACACAATATACATATAATTGCTTGTAATTCAAATTTAGAAAAAGAAAATTAGTGGGGTGAGAGCACTCACTTCCTTTACA
Organism: Canavalia gladiata; assembly: GCA_037954105.1. Taxonomy (NCBI): domain Eukaryota; kingdom Viridiplantae; phylum Streptophyta; class Magnoliopsida; order Fabales; family Fabaceae; genus Canavalia; species Canavalia gladiata. The sequence goes on from CM075665.1 coordinate 45,147,876, forward strand.
GAAGAAAAATAAAAGGCATTGTGTCCGTATTGGGTGGCACATGCCCTCTCTCTCTCTCTCTCCCTCTCACTACCATTAGGAGGCAATGAAGCGGTAACCGCGGAAGGGATTCATAGCCGCTAATTAGTAGATTGACTTTTGGACCAAACATGAATGCATCATCCAATGGAAGGTTGCAACTACGTTTACATGCCATCAACATGATTTAGATCATGCAATTATGAGCATCATTCGTTTTTATTTTTTCTTTTCCATCGTAGCAGGAATCTCGGTTGCATCACTGCCATTACCATGATTAATGATTTTACAGAAACCGTATAATTTCAAAACAATTACTATAAGTGTAACTTTAAAGATTGATAATCGTGTACTTTCTTTTCTCCTATGATCTAAAGCCATCCTATATTCAGTATATTAATTATATATTGTCTAATTTTTTTTTATAAATATTAGCAACACATTTTTTAAACATGTTTTATAATATAATTTTCATGATTAACAAATTTTTTTTAATTAAAGTATTTATAATTAATTTTTAAAAAATCACTTTAACTTTTTAAAAAATTAATCACTCATAAAAATATGTTAACAATGTGTTATTGGTATATATATATATATATATATATATATATATATATATCATGTATATTTAAAATAAAAATTATTAGTATTTCTATAAAATCGTATTTTGGAAAACCGATTTAGGTGAGTCATATCCCCTATTCTATATATGATTCCTAAGTTTTATTATCTTTAATTTATTCTTACATATTTCAAAATATAATAATTGAGGTTAAATTATTTTATTGGATAGAAATATTTTTTAATAAATAACTAAAAACATTAAAATTTAAATACTAAAAATTAATTAAAATATATATCCATAAATATTTAAATTTACTTAACCATCAATTTTTAAAAGCAATTGTTCATAAAATATCACTAAATGTAAACAACTCAAAATAAAATCATATTTATATTGTTAACATTGAAAATCATAAGTGAGCATTACAGTGTAGAAATCAATCGGATGAGATTTTTAGAAAGTTTAATTTTGATTATATGTAATATTCGATTTTAAATATCACCAATAATTGAATTTATGAAAAAATAAAAAATATTTATAAAATAAAAGAAGTTTGGCATAATTTTTAACAATAAAAGGAGTGCTTTGTATGGGGAGCTAAAATCTACATACAGATATTTTAGTTAATTTTAAAAAAACAAATACTTTAAGTTTAAATATAATATATTTATATAATAGAAATTTTGGTATAAATTTTAAAAATAAAGAAAAATTTGTGTACTAAATATTAAATAAAAGTAAGGTTAGAATAATTAATTTACTAAAAAAATTAACAAAATACTGATGAAAGAGTGTTGATTAATTGAAAAATTATCGACTTATGATTGTTGTGATGAAGAGTAGATGTTATATATGGATCTTAATTTTTTTTTATAAATCTTATTCAATTCATTGATATTTTGTGTAATGTAAAAGATGTGAAGATATTAGATTAGTTAGCTATTTATAAATAAACTATAAATAAACTATATAATTATTGGATGTGACTTACTTTAAATCTTGTTTTATTTATTTAAATTTTTGGTAGCAAAATTTCTAAAATTGATTCTTATACTGTCATTTAGTTGTAATATGACATATATCTAATTTTATTAAATTATTAATTATTTTAAAATAATATATAATTTAACATGTTTAAATATATATATTAAATTAAAATAAATAGTGATAAAAATTATTTTTAAAATATATCTATTAAAAATTGAAAATCTTTTACTTCACGCATGTCAATTTGTTATCAATATATAGTAATAAGAAGACATATGGAAAAGGACCTTAACACATACTAACCCTAGAACCTGATAAGTGTATCTTTTCATATGTTGGACATGAATTTTTAAGCTGGTCTTTGATTACATGATAGATAAAATTGTAAAAGGGAATTGATAGATAAAATATATTTTTATTGATATATTTCTATCATACAACAAAGGTTCTATTTATAAGTTCAAGGAGAAAATTAATTGGTGGGTAATTTAAAACCCAAATTAGCTTAACTTTTCCTCTGAATTTAGTCTTAAAACAGGTACGCATCTTTGCACTACATACCTATGTAGTTACCTCTTAGTAAGAATAGCATAATCCTTTTGTAGGAGATTTGACTGTATACAAGACTTGACTGTGAGTGATTAAATTGTTATCTTTCCATTCCAAGCAATTGTAAATTAAACAATGATTTGTAGGATTACATTGAAGAAAAATATCATTTTCCTAAAATTATTGTCATTCAACACTACGCAATAATCTATAAATTATTAATAAAACATGTTTTAGTTCAGTCCTATATATATGGAGATGATTAACAAGGGTGATCCATTGGTGTTTGTGGCATATTGGGAGAAGATGAATGAAGAGTTTACGATAAAAGGATGGGATTTGATGAGTTATTTGAGTGATCCTAGCAATGTGTGTTGGTATATGTTACCTGGATTAAGAGAAAGCATCAAAGGCTCCACGGATGGAAATGGTGTCACACAAGACAAACACATTGTGGTGAGGACTGGCTCCACACAACTCTTCCAAGCTGCTTTGTTTGCTCTCTCTTCATATGCTACTTATTAATTTGGAAGAGAATGTGAAATGGTGACAATTTACATGACAAATAATAATGCTAAAATGTGAAGATGGCAGGAAGATAAATAAAATAATGATAGGAAAAGAAATAAAAACAATATATTATATAAATTATTACATAAAGTATAGGATTCCCCACCTAATAATTGGAAAACTTGGTAGAGAAGTAAATCTCTTAGGGTTGTAAATATCTACACAATTCAAGTGGGACCAATTCATCCTGTTCAACCAACAAATTTGTATTTAACGGGAACATTATGCATAGAAGAGAAGGACCAAATGATGCACAGACTCATCTTTTGTCCTAAGAATATTAGGAAGATGGTTGGTTCCAGTCTTGGATTGGTTTCTGCTCAATTAATATCCTACTTCATCATTGCTCATCTTCTTTTCCACCACACTCCATCTTCTCCTCCAATTTCCCCTTCCCCTACACTTAATAGTACTTCCCCAACACAAAGTGCTGAACACAACCTACCTTATTATATACTCTCCATACAATGGCCTCCATCTTTTTGTTTCAATCATGTGCCTGTGGCTTGTAGAATTGTTATCCCTAACCATTTCTGCATCCATGGTTTGTGGCTCCTCACAGAGCCTTTCCCATGTGTTGGTGAGGAGCTCACCATGACCAGTCTCAGGACGCAAAGAGGTTTGTTACAAAGCATGCGTCTTTATTGGCCCAATTTAGTTTTTGTCCGTGCAGGACTTGATCCTGATTTCATCTTTTGGAGAAGGGAGTGGAATGTACATGGAAAATGTACTGGATTATCACCACTTTACTATTTTGCATCTGCAATCAGACTAGGAAAACATTATATAGATATCTTAGCAGAAACCAGAAGAATAATCCCAAGCAACCACCCACACACCTTTGATTTCTTATATGACAGACTCAAGAGTGTTGTTCCAACTGATTTTCGAATGAAATGCAATAAAACCCCCAATGGTATACATCGTCAACTTGTTGAGCTCCATGTTTGCCTTGATAGATTTATGAGGCCAACAGCATGTCTTCCTCCCTTCAACATCAACTGTGGTCCACTTCAAATCTTTTATTCCCCACTACCATGAATTAGTTTCCAACAAAATTAGCCTCATCATCAACTTGTTATATGTATGGAAAGACAGAGAGTTACAATTTGGGCTCTTCTCTTTGCTAGGCGTGAAGAGTTATTTGAGTGTTGCTAGCAATGTATGCTGGTATATAGTAGCAGAACTGACAAAAACCGTTGAAAGGCTCCACAATGTGTTTGGAAATGCTGTCACTCAAGACAACACATTGTGGTGGGAACTAGCTCTTCCAAGCTGCTTTGCTTGTTTGAGAGTTTAGTGAAAAAATGTAGTGTTGAGTGTTTTATGTGAGAAATATTCTCATCTAATGAAAATTCCATGTATGGTGATTGTTTGTTTTAATAACTTTTAACATCAAATGTGTTTCACATCAATTCTTCTTTTTCCACTTCCATGATTTTGTTTCCAACAACAAAATTAGCCTCATCATCAACTTGTTATATGTATGGAAGGACATGGAGTTAGAATTTGGGCTCTTCTCTTCGCTAAGCCTAGTTTTTTGTTTCTTTTTTTGTCATGAGCTTCACTGGACAGGGAGGGAACTGAAGATTTTGTCATGATGAAAAGAAACTGAAGAAGAAACTCATCCACTTTTTGTATGTATGGAAAGGGAGGGAGTTACCAGTTTGGGTCTTCTCTTTGCTAAGCTTAAGCCTCACCAAACATTTGATGTATAAGATAGCCTAAGTGTGATGAAAAGAAATTAAAGAAACTCATCCACTTTGTTGTATGTATGGAAAGGCAGGAGTTACCGGTTTGGTTCTTCCCTTTCCTAAGCCTGCCTTGTTCTTTTTTCTTTTTTACTTGTCTTGAACCTCACAAGGCATTTGATGTCAAGGAAAAGTGGGATGAAAAGAAATTAAAGAAGAAAATATGTAGTTTTGAGTGTTGTATGTAAAAAATATTCTCATTTAATGAAAATTCTATGTATGGTGTTTTTTGTTTTAATAATTTTGTTTCATTTCCGGTGATATACATGTGAAGCTCTAGTAAATTCAATCTCTCCAATGAAAAATTGTGGTCTTCCTCATGCCAATTATGAATTCATAAGTATACAATAATAATGATAATAAAGAAAAGACAAGAATAAAATCTAATCTTAATTTGGGGATGACCCATCTTCTTTCAGCACTATAATTAGTATTATTAATCAATCCTTTGAACGAGGAGCTACAAACTACTTTAATATCCTTGGGTTGAATTCCACTAAATTAATAACTTCAATTCAAAAGACTTTCCCTTTAGCCAAATCTTTTTCTGAATAAAAAACATCAAAGAGTTCACATCCTAGCAAAAACTTCCTTTTCAGGTCTCATTAGACCTAACATTAAAACATATACTTTATACTTTAAAAATAAATAAAGAAAATGAGTCAGTACAATCTTCATTATCTTCGATGGAATTGAAAGAAAATTCTGATTGAAGTATCATTCTGTAAGCAAACACATAAGGAAAGGTCACTCTTTGTTACCCTTCCCTTCCTAGATCATTCACATTTTCTATGTTTGCATCCAGGACAAAAGTATAGTTGAGACAACATAGACAAAAACATATATACAAAAACACTTGTGATATAACCTGGGTAATCTTTTGTAATATATAGAAAGATCTCGCTTTCTGGACAGGACTTACAATCAGGGTGATCTGTCTAATTGTGTGGGTCCAACACCATACACTAAAAGCCAACAAGGAACCACTAGCTAATATGTTCTTCTGCACCACCCTGAAATGCACAAAATGTAGGCAATTTAAAGAAAGGAAATGGAACACATAGTCATTAGATAAGTTGTTGTAGGATGCCAATTGGGGTATTCACATGTACATAAATGACCAAGATGGCTTTTCTACACTCTTGGGTCATCAATTGTGTGCCTAATATCTGCAGTCCACAAGGGACCAATCCAATTGACAACATACTAAGAAACATTATTCAATAAACCATTAAAGGGTAATCACCAAAATTTGACGACATGTAATAGGATTTTGACCCTCACCGCGTTAGGAATGAAACAACCATTTCAATCATAGAAACATCTTGCTACGAAGTTCAAGCGTGAGGCAATGAACAAAAGTGAATAAAAGGAATCCCTTTATTATTACTTGAATATTCCTCTAGAATTAACCAAAAAGGAAGCCCCTTTCCTACCTTTAGCAAAAGGGACTATGTCATTAGAATAAGAGTTCACTCACTTAATTATTGATAAGAAAAAATTTACTAAACTTAAAACAAAAGCTAATTAATTAATATCAAAAGAATCATTTCAAAAGAGACCAAATGAAAAGGAAGAAAAGAAAAGATGTCTAAATTTCAATTTAAAAAAGACCCATTGCATGCACATCCCACCTCACTTCTTAAGATCATAACGGCCTAAAAAAACAACACTCCCCTTGTTCTATTCATGAGTCAATGGCATTTCAAATATAATCAACAAGTTTATATCTTTCAAAAAGTAAAACGGATATAGGAATGGTGTCTGCTTCCAAGCGTGTTAGAAGTTTTCAATGGTGATATACACAGGAGGAGCAGTATTAGCTAGTAGAAAATGTACTTTGAGCACAAGTTAGTTTCAGCACTAGCAGTCAAATATTAGAGCTCAATATATATTCCTAGTCAAAAACCATCAAGAGATTTCTCCAAAACATTAAGTTATCAACAACCAACAAGCCAAGTAGCTAGTTAATATTTTAACTTTCTAGTAAAATAAGAATTCACTCACTTTCTAAATACATTAAGTTCAGCATTCAAAGGAGTTAAGCTCAGGCTTTAGTGTGAACTTGTGATCAATACCCACTATTTCTTAGAAGGTGTAGTTCCCTTCGGATTCAACTAACACTGAATCCATTCACCGATCTTCAACCTAGAAGAAACACCACACCCAAGAAAAGTGTATCCATGATAGGGACAAAATTACATTAACATCAAAATCAATTCAAGAGACACAACAATACCTAATAGGTATAAGCAAAATTTACATCATCATAACATAACAATCAATAATGAATGTGGGACACATTGAATTGGTAAATACAGTGAGGCATTGAGGGGTTGAGAATAAACTTACCCTCCTAAGGGTCTGGTTGCAAATCATTTGGTATGACCTCCTTGATTGACGAATAGAAGCAACAAAAATAGTCAATTTGAGGTTTTGGCAATGGTGGCACAGATGGTGTAGTTGGTAAATCCAAAGCGGCATATCTCTGTCAATTCAAAATTGTATAATCCCACTAAGTCTTTCGGTATCATTACGGCCACATGGAATTGATTCACATTGTTATGTTCATGTTTTCGTGTCATTATTTTTGTATAACTTGCAGACAGACTTTACAAATTTAAATAATAAAATATATTTTAATTAATTGTATGTCGCACTTGTGTACTATTAAATAACCGAAAGCAAATATCAAATTTTAATTAACATTTAAAAGTATTTTAAAATTAAATTGGTGTCTGTTCTTAATCATTTCAAAGAAACAGGTTGAACTGGATCAAAAAGTTTATGAAACGCATGTAGATAATTTCTGAAGTGGAACTAAAATTGCATGGTACTCTCATGAAAAAGGAATTTTAAATAAGTTTCCTAATAATAAGCCTAAACATTTAACACTGCTAATAAATTTGTCTTCCTTCTATTGCAAAGAAGCCAATTAATTACTTTAACCGCATTTATGTATAACTTTTCATTGTTATTAATACAAAATCTTACAGCAACTAAAAATATGCAAAGATATACCAAAATATTCAACGTGTTACTTTCTAACACATTATACCATGAACTCTGAAAAGTGGGGTTCTTAATTTGACCTCGCGTCCCAATAATTTATTAAGTTATGCTATTTAATTATAATACCATTATACCAATATAGATTTTATTCCATATATATGATACTCAAAATATATCCATGAAGAAATTTGGTATTAAATCTTGTTTTCCCAAAATGAAAAGTTATTGTAAGTTAAAAAAAAAATTGTAAAAAAGAATGCAGTAATGTTTTTTAATGGTCTCTAACATAATGTTTGGTTTTTCCAGCATACACACATTTTCAGGTCAAAGGAAGCAAATAGCATGTGAATGAAGGAGCCTTATTCAAACAAATATGGTCTCTCTCGAAGCACGTTTTGGTAGGCATTGGTTCCTTTTCTCTCCAAATTAAAATATAGCTCTCTCACATTTATGTCATCATAGGCACCACGCACTCATATTGGGGAACACAAACACAAGAGAGAGAGATAGCCTCTCTCTCTCTCTCTCTCTCTCTCTCTCTCTCTCTCTCTCTCTCTGGGTTGATCCATCATCAACAAGCAATAATATCATCATGCATATAGTGTATAATAATGATAAAGACAAGAACTAAATCCTAATCTTAGTTGGGAGAGGGGTCCCATCCTTTTAATTAGCTAGCAACTACAGCTACTTTAATCCATGGGTTGAATTCCATTAATAAATTAATGACTTTACCAATTCATGGCTTGTCCTTTGTCTTTATAATACCATTGTACCAATACAGAATTTATTCCATATGATAATCAACATATTACATTCCATATTAGTTTCATCTAGCTACCTAAATATTGTGGGTATTGAGATTTGGGAACATAATGATATAGTCCTAACTACTACTAATTCGCACAGTCAAGCTTACATATTATTTCACAATCCATCAAACGATTACTATCAACTATAGCCAATTGTATAAACTCATCCTATAAATTAACGGATAAACCCATGAATCTTAAATCACCTCTTTGCGGGTGGGAAGTGGTAAATGGTGACAATCTCACAGGTGGAAGCCTCCAATTAAGAAATTGGCTTTTCTACAAAAGTTGAATAGGCCATCTTAATCATCTTCTGTCATATGCACAATCACTTTCCTCTGTCTCCTGCGTTCAATCTTTTCCCAAGATATATATAAGAGTTACATATTCTCTATTTTTTACATAAATATTAACAACATATTTTTTACTATATTTTTTTTTTATGATTCATTATATTTTAATAAAATTAAAGTATATATAAAATTATTTTAATTTTTTAAAACCTAATTATTTATCAAACATATTCAAAACAATGCGATTGATCAAAGTAGAATTTTTCTTACAAAACTGCACTAGATTGATCCGTCAAAAATATAGTTATAAAATTTGGATTGATTTGATTAGTTGACTAGATCGAATTATATATTAAATTAGATGTGTTATCGATTTGATTTAATTTAATAATTTTTTTTAAAAAAATAGCTAAACTGATTAATTAAAATAAAAAATTCTCTTTACAATAAGATTGTTTGATGTTAATCATAAATAAAATTAAAAGTAAATAATAAGATTGTTTGATGTTAAAATAATAAAATTTCAATAAACTTTGTCTACATTATTAAAAGTAAAAATTACTTCAATTTACTCTATAACAGGAGTTTAAAGATTATGTCATAAAATTTCATGTTAAAACATGCTATAAAAATTTATGCCAAATTAATAATCATACTTTATTTTATTAACTGTGTTTTAATAGTATTCTTACACTTTATCTTAATAATTTATATTTATTTATAAGTAAATTGTTTTCTTTTTTATATTACTCATTTCTATTCTATTCTATATATATATATATATATATATATATATATATATATATATTGTAATTAAATACTTCTACAATAGTAAAAATTTCAAATTAATAATATTTAAATGATAAAATTGTTAAGATAATATTAAAAGAATAAATACTAAAATATCATTGACAGAAAAATTATCAATAAAAAATATTATTTTAAAATTAGTATAATAGTTTTTTAATAAAATTTTAATCATGTGAAATATGACTAATCAAATTAATAAAATATGATATTATTATTTTATTCTTGATAAATTTTTTCTATTCTAGTTTTAATAATTTAAGTGATTAAATTTGAATATGAAACAATAATTGATTTTATCATTTAAGAATTTAATAGTTTTAAATTTTATTATAATAGAATAATATAATTATAATATATTTATAAAATAAAAGATGTCTGCCGTAATTTTTAACAAATAAAAGGAGCGCTTTATACAGTGAGCTAAAATCTACAATATGGATATTCTAGTTAATTTTTAACAAATATAAATACTTTAAGTTTAAATATAATATATTTATAAAATATAAAAATTGGTATAAATTTTAAAAATAAGAACAAAATTGTATAATAAATATTAAATATAAAAAAGGTTAGAATAATCTACTAAAATTGTATAATAAAAAAGAGAAAAAAACCAACTTACGTACGGGGCAGTGTCGATTAATTAGAAAATTATCGATTTTTCTGATTGTTGTGATGAAGAGGGAATTCAAGGCACGGCATCATGTTATATATGGATCTTAATTACTTTATAAATCTTATTCAATTCAATGTTTCGCATAATATAAAAGATGTGAACGAGATTAGAATAGTTAGCTATTGCAAACAAACCATAATTATTAAGTGTGACTTACTATAAATTTGGTTTTATTTATTTTAAACTTTTTGGTGCAAAATTTCTGAAATTGATTATATTACTATCATTTAGTTACAATATGACATATATCTAAGTATATTAAATTAATAATTTAAAATGGTATATAATTTAACACGTTTAAATATATATCAAATTATTAATAAATAATGATAAAAATTATTTTTAAAATATATCTATAAAAATTAAAAATCTTTTACTTTACTCATGTCAATTTGTTATCGATAGTAATAAGAAGTAAAACCTGATAGGTGTATCTCTTCACATGTTTGACACGAATTCTAAAAGGTAATTGATAGGTAAAGGATATGTTTAATAGAATTAACTTAGCTGTTAAAAGATAAAAATTAAAAATTTAAATATTAGATAAAAATTAAAAATTAATAAATTATAAATTAAATTAAAAATATTTTATAAAATTAACTGTTAAACCAACTAATAAATATAATATAACAAATAAAAATAATTAAAAAATAAATTAAAATATAATAAATATGATATATTTTGAATAAAAATATATTGAAATTTAAATATATATATATATATATATTAATATTTACATAAATAAATTTTTTAAAAGTAATTATTTTTATAATTTTAATTTTTTATCAAATAGTTGAATATTTTAAATTAAATAAAATAAATAATATATATTAAAATAATAATTTTAAATATATTAAAATAATATAAAAGTAAATTTATCAAATAAGTAATATAATTATAAAATAATTAATTAATATTAAATATATAAAAAATAAATAATTAATTAGATTATAAAAATATATTAAAAATAAAAATTAACAAAATATTTTAGTTAAAAATTAAAAACATAAAAATTATTTAAAGTAACTTTTTCAAAATGCTAATAACCATATAAAAATATTAGTAACTATAAAATAAATTATTTTATTAAATAAAGTTAAAATATTTTAATTAATAATTTTATTTTCAGCTGAAATATCTTACTAAGTATATTTAAATAGTTTTTATAGATATATTTTTATGATGGATCAAAGGTTCTATTTATTAATTGGCGGGTAATTCAAAATTCAAATTGGCTTAATTTTTCCACCAATTAAAGTCCTAAAACTGGTTAGTGTCTTTGCACTATTGTCATGTGGTTATTCCTTAGTCATTAAGAATATAGCAAATAATACTTGTAAGAGGGACAGGGACCGCACTCATTTTCTTAACCCACAGTAAAGAAGGGTTAACTTTGAGTCATTAAATTGTTATATTTCCCTTACAATGCAATTCTAATATTTTCCTTTTTAATAATTTCTCTCTTCCTACTTTCTCCCCCGATCTAAGGGGTAGTATTTTTTTTTTTTAAGATGTAAATATAAAGTAAGAAGTAGATTCATCTGTACCGAAAAAGCGACTAGAAATGATTTGTTGGAATAAAATTTATATATTTGTTGAATCTTTAGAATATAACCTGGTAATAAATTAAACTTTTAAATAAAAATATAAATTTTTACCAAATTAATCTTCATGAAAGATTAAAATGGAGAAAAAAATAAATTTAATGATAAAATTTTAAAAAATTAATATAGTAATGATTTAATAAATTTTTGAGTGATTAATTTGGTTTTCAAAATTATTAGAGAATCTACTTGAAGACATTTTCTTTAGAGCTCTTGTATCTTTTTTATTTATTAATTTCTATCGTAATTAATATTTTCGTTTAGAATGACGGTATAATGAAGAAAATATAATAAATATATTAAATTTTTAAAATGATAATAAAAAAATTGAAATAGTAAAAAAAAACTGAGGGAATAGCATGATCCTGTTTATGATTAAATGTTTCTCAACACCATGCAAACGTTGAAGTACTATTATTGTAGATTCGTATTCAAGATGCATTTTACAAATTTTGACCATCTTTCTCAACTTTGCTTTCGTGTGCCCTCTTCTGGCTTTTCTGTTTTATCTTTATGTGTATTGTACTGTGTGTGTGGTCACAGGTGAGAGAATACAGGTGAGGGAGAAAAGTTGTTGGAAGCTTTTAAGAAATTGTAAAAAAAGAAAAGAAGTAGTAGTAATGTTTTTAGCGTTGATGTGAAGGAGTGTTATTGAAGCCGCATGCACGCACATAGACTAATCCCTTCCCTCATGTCATGACAGGTACACCACACACACTCCTATTTTCTTTTCTTTTTTCTCTCTCTCTCTCTCATTATCAACAAAGCACCTATCCACACCTTTTGCTCTCTCTTCCACAAACCAACACCCATCAAAACAGCACCATCTACTTCCCTTATTCTAATTGCCCAAAACACCTATATATTAATATATATATATATATATATATATATGAGATGAACTATCTTATCAAAGTCAGTGATGATATTGGAAAATATTGAGAAAAGGAAATAGAATGAGAAACCAACAAAGAGAAATTAAAAAAAGAAAAGATGTATTCAAAATTATTCATATTTCCAAAAAACGCTTGTGCTTGACAAATCTTATTCTATTTATTTAATGGGATTTCAAATATAATCAATAAGTTTATATCTTTCACATCTCATTTTGAATGTATTGGATAAGACGGAAGATAAAATAAAAAAATATAATATAATAAAAAATGAAATAAATAAAATATATAATTATTGTCACTCAGATATCTTTGAACAAGTTTATATCTTTTAAAAAGTTAAAAGGTAAAGCTAATTGAAAAAAAGGAAAAAAAAAAATTTGACCAAGCTAGCGTATGATATACTCCAAACTACTAAGCAGCAAAGTCAAGATTCCATATTATTTTCATCTAACAAACTTAAAAAAAAAATGAAGAAATTAATTGAGACTTGGGAAAATATATTTGACCAAGCTAGCGTATGATATAGTCCTAACTACTAAGTGACACTGTCAAGCATATACATATTGTTCCACAACCCATCAAACGATTAATATCAACTACACAATAGTTTCCCTTAAATCTAGTAGGATTCACCTATCAATAAATAGTATAATATTAAAAGAAATGGTAAATGTGACATTTTATTAAAGTATTCACAGTTAAAAAACTTAAGTTATAAACTATCCTATTGACCCAACCGAAAAAACACACACACTATAAATTCAAATACTGCTTCAAATAAATGTATAAATAATTATACTTGAAAAATGTTAAAAATTAGATAAATGAAATTTTAAATTAATAAAATAATTTATCGAATGCACTCTAAATTAGATCAACAATTCATTGGTTTTTCAGATAAAGATAACACTGTTTTGTAAGAATTAATGCTTGCGGCATCCCTAAATCCAGAAGAGAAAAGTTATTGGACTATAATTTTGTATAATTTATATAATAATTAATGACTTAAAAGAGAAGAGAAAAATATGAAATATAATGAATGATGTAATAAAAATGTTAGAAAGAAAAATATAAAGCAAGTAACATAATTCAATATAAAAATAAATGTTGATTAGAAGGGGAAATATACAGGATGAAATCTAATCAATTTACTTTAGTATAGATTAAATTTTATGATTTAACCTAATTATTTTAAAAGTTTAATCTGGTTTTCAGGTTTAACTAAAAGTTTATTTTATAATTTTTTAATAAGATCAAAAAATTATATTTAAATAAAATAATAAATTTAAATTTTAAATTATCAAATTTAATAGTTATATAATATATAATTTTAAAATAACATATTATTATTTATTTAAATAAATTGATCAATTAAATGATCTGAAATTTAATCTTCTTAACTAAATAAACTTTTAATAAATCAACTTAACCTAATCTAAATCTAAGGTTAATCAAACTATCAATTCTCAACAAATAATCTAACCTTGAGGGAGACCAATTATAAGGTAAGAGGTAAACGGGCAATCTCATAGGTCAAAGCCGCCAATTAAGAAATTGGCTTTTCTACAAAAGTTGAATAGACCATCTAAGGATGAAGGTGAAGCAATGAAAACTCACTATTATTCCAAAATTCCCATGCTATTCCCTTTTCACCATCAATGGTTAATTAACCATTGATGTTATATAGTGAGAACCGTCCCATATGCATCATCACCCCCCACCTTAGAAAAATAGGCATGTCTTAGTGATGGTTCATAATATAAACTTATCATCATTTTTGCGAAAAGTGAAGTTGGATTTGGATTCTTCTTTTCCCTTTTCCTTTTAAATTCTACTAGATTTAGTGCCCGGATACCCATTTTTTTTCTTTCATTCTTCACCACAAAATTTGCTGACACATGGTACCTTAATTAATTGTAGGAGTGTCGGCTAACAAAGCATTAGTTTTGACACAAGACGAGATATTATTTCATAAGCACTAATTGTTGAGTCAGTACATGATGCTTTATCTTTAATTTTTTTCAATACTCTACGAATTTGAACTAGTTTGTTAGAAGCAATCTTGCTTTGTTTTATGCTTTATTCACCCGCAGAGGTATCAGCTATTCGTCATATACTCTCCTTGATACAAAGTCAAAGTGTATAATCCTCATTCTATTCACCCCACTCTCTTGAGTGAATCAATAATCTCATCTAAATTAATCATCATATTTTTTTTAAGCCTACTTAATTAGAAGGTCTTGTAAAATATCCTTTAACATGACAAATATTTAGATGCAACGCTAGCTGAATTAAAATCCTAGTGGTTTTATTAGGATTATCTCTCTTCCTTGTGCTATATTAAAAAAGGCCATGTTTAATATAAATAGCTAAATAATTAACTTAAAGTTGAATTATTTTTTTTCTGCTGTTAAAGGTTAGTAATTTAATTTATTAAATTATAAGTACTTAGTAAAATATTAATTATTAAAGTAATTGGTAAGTATAACATAATATATATATATATTATGTGATTATAATTTTAAATTTTTATTTCATTTAGAACTCTACTATTTTTATATAAATATCAAATATTTTATTAAAAATTAAAATCAATAGTATAAAATAGTATAATAGTTAAAATAGATAGTATAATATTAAAATAAAAAATTAATAAAATAAATAGTATAATATTAAAAAATGGTAAATGTGATATTAAAGTATTAACAGTTAAAAAACTAAGTCATAAACTATACTGCTGACTCAACAAAAAATAACTGAAAATTTAAAAGTTAAATTTCAATGATTAAAAAAAATTAATTTAATAAAATAATTTACCAAATACATTTAAAATTAAATTAATGATTAAATTATTAGAATCGATATTATGATAAGAGGTTAAAGATTGAAATAATTTTTATGAGGTTCTAATTTTTAATTTTATTATTTTAAATATTGTCAAAGAAATTAGATGGATGACTCATGGTTTTCAAACAAAAAATTGTACTAATGAAAGCTGATGCTCCGATGCTGTCAAACAGTATATATATATATGCAATCGATCGTTGAATTTTAAATGTTAGAAAGTGATATAAAGAGGGAGAGAAAAAGAGTATGCGTGCTGGGATTGCCATGTAGAAATTTCATATCAAATTCATGCCCGACATGTTTTACATTTAATATTCAAAATTTTGGCCTTTTTTATTTTAGAAAAAAAAAAAAAAGTTGATAACTATGGTGTTTACGGTTCCTTAATGATGAAACTTGAACTGTTTTAATTTATTGTTGAGTGATTTTGTGGACTGTTTTGTTAAGTATACAGTGAGATAAGGAATCAAATTCTGTTGAGGAGAAGCAAAGAATAAAAATGAGGTATGTACAATCATTTGAAAGAAAGATAATGTACAAGTGACTTTTTTAAAAATTTCTCCAAAGTTTTAGAATAAATTTAAATTTTGGAAAAGGAAGATTTATTTGATTCAAAATAAATATGTTGATTAAAAAAAAAGGACAGTCAATAAATTTTGGAAAAGAAAGATTCGTAATTCCTATAAATATTGTTAAATTTACTTACATCACATCAACAACTAACACCACCTATTCAGAAACCAACAAATCAGACCAGACCAAAACTTCCTACTTTATGTCTAAAACACTTCATCATGTACACTCCCTAACACACTTTCCTTGTTCCAATTGGCAAAAAGACCTAAGTTTATGATTAATTAATGTAATAATTCAAAACTCTCATCTTTAACCAAGAGTTCTCAAACTTCCTCTACTTTGCAAACTGCTCCCACGATACACATCCCTCTTTTCCTCCGCCACGTTCAAAACCTCGTAATACCCACGCACGCTAAAGAGCTTTGGATCAGATTGCTAAAAGTTTCTCTTAGCATCAGACATTATATACAAGTACCAAAGGATCGTTGATAGAGAAAGATAACAAAGATAACAAACACCTTCCTGTTATGTAAGATAAACGTGAGAGAGTAGAAGACTTTTACACTTTACCTTACTATCCATGAATTTAAATTTAAATTGGATCAATTCTTTAATTAAAGCATATTTAGTTTATTTAAATTTAAAAATCTTTCAAGCGAGTAAAAGGAGATGAGGAGAGGAGATCTGGTTTAAGATTGGAACAAACTGTTTAAAATGAAGATTAAATTTAAAGTATGCATTCTATAGTTTACTGTAACTCATAACTGTCGTCACTATATTATGTCTGAAATAAATTTAAAAAATATTTATATAGTTAAAAATAAAATCATCAAAATTTCATGGTATCTTTTTATTTTATGAATTAAAATTCCATTCCTTTTTTAATAAATTTTGAAATTGATATTCTTTTTGAAACATTAAATATTAGCAAAATAACACATAAATTGTTGTCCACTGAGTTGAATAAGCCTTTATTCTCTCTCCAAATGCTACAACATCTCATGGATTTTGCTGCCTTAGGCACGCATAGAATATAGAATGTACCTAAAAAAATAAAAACCTTTTTCTCTCTCTCCCACATCCTAAGGACACCCCTGCCACTTTCTCCAAATACCACCACAGAAAGGGAGCATCAACCATGTTCTCTATCGAAGATTCTCTCTCAACAAATTCTCTCACATTTCTCTTTTTCACACTTCAGCATCCACTCTCTCCTTCTATCACCCCTCTATTCATTGGCTCTCATTTCATCACATGAATAACTTGCACACATCTGTCCACATGCTTCCTTGGTTGTATTTTTGCCTCTCAGATTCAACACTAAATATGATTGCCTCTCAGAAACTGTTGGATGGGAATTAAAAGAAAAAAGGTAAGCACTCATTAAACATGATTGAGCATTTGGAAGTTGGATCATTTTCCCATCAGCTGATTCTCTCTCTATTTGACCAACCAAAGGCACATGCATTCCACTCTCTCCATATCTCTCTCACTGGCAACACAACACACATGGCCCATGGGATTCCTTCTACCCTATCTCTCTCAAGGACACCTTCCTACACCAACACATTTGGGACTCACTCTCTCTTCCCAACTAACACATTATCTTTTGGCCATTCCTCACCGCCCTTAAATTGATTCTCTCAACCCAATCGGCACAGCAAGGAGGCCTCATCATCATTCTTGTGAACTTCTATTGGAGAACACAAGAGTATGGAGGGGTCCCGTTTCTTTTTGTGTCCCACAGATATACCTCTACACTACACTCTCCACAAACAACTCATCTTTTCCTCTCTCTTCCACGGCACCCACTATTCACTATTTTATGTAAAAAGTCAATCCTACGGCCACACTAACCCTTCAGAAAAGGTAAAAGAAGTTAAACTATGTTAATTTGCATTCACTTTCCTTATTTTATTTTGTCATTAATTAATATAATAATGCTCACATCCCTCTCTTCTTCGGTGGGGAATTTGAAGGAAACTAGGATAAACGAGAAGAGAGGTTTCCATGGTTCGTGTACCATTCAGATCAAGTTGGTCTTAGCATCACACATTGTATACCACCACTAAAAAAAGTAAGGATTAGAGTCATTTATATTAAATCCTAATTTTAAATTTTATTATTTTACGGTATCTTACCAAAGAAATTAGATTGATGACTCAATGGTTTTGAGACAAAATATGTGTAGACTTGAATAGAATTGAAGTAATGAAAGTTATTTATGTGTTTTGATGCTGCTAAAAAATACATTTATATATATATATATATTATAAATTTTACATTCAGTAAAAAAAATTAATCATACATATATAATTTTATAAGATAATTTTTAAAATTAAATTAGATTAATGTTTAATTTTTAAAATAGTATAAAACATACCTAATATGTTAATAGATCACATAATCCTTTACCTTATAAATTAGTTTTTAAAGTTCAATTAAATTATGTTTAATATATATATATATATATATAAATAAATAAATAAATAAACCATCGTTAAATGTTAAAAAAATGGTATAAAGAAGGAAAGAAAAAGAGCATACATGACGAGGGTGGTTATATAGAAATTTCATATCAAATTGCTACTCATGTCATGTGAATGTTGCTCTTGAAATTATATATTTACTTAAATAACTTTATCATTTTAAAACTTTTATAATTAGGATTAAATTAATATCTTTTATAAAAGAGAGATATAAACCATAAAAAATGATAAGAACTACAAAAAAAATAATATAAATTACATAGTTAATATCAAAAGAATCATTTCAAAAGAGACCACATAAAGCAAGAAAAGAAAAGATGTCTAAATTCAGTTAAAAAAACACCCATTGCATATATACATTCCACCTCACTGCTTAACATCATAGTCCAAAGAAAACCCTTGTTCTTGACAAATCTTTTCAACCTCTTGTTCTATCCAATCAATGGCATTTAAAAAATAATCGAAAAAGTTTATATCTTTCATAAAGTTAAACAGATAGGAATTGTACTTACACGGTTTATCTGCTTCCGAGAGTGTTAGAAGTTTTCAATGGTGATATACACGGAAGCTGTATTAGCTAGTAGAAAATTAGGGTATGAGCACAAAGTTAGTTCAACACTAGAAATCATATATCAAATATATATTCCTAGTAAAAAACAATCAAGAGATTTCACCAAAACATGTGCATCAACAATCAACAAGCCAAGGTATCAGGCAAGAAAGCTTCCAGTTCATAGGCATAGCTAATTAATATTTTAACTTTCTAGTAGAATAAGAGTTCACTCACTTTCTAAACACATTAAGTTCAGTATTATCTTGGCCTGGTTGCCAGGCCAGTCGTCTACCCAAATGAAAATTTTCATCTACTATTCCATTCATCTAACAAAAAAATTGAAATAAAGAGTTAGATGTTTGATGGGGAGGGAAATCTGGCGAAGAGTTGAGACAGGGGATCCTAGCAAAATCAGGATACACCAAAGCAACTGATTGCGTTATCCTGGAAAATTCTACATCAGAGAGTTCCACAAGAAGTAATCTTAAGAAGCAGCGATTTTAGATAGAATAATAAAACTCAATATATGACATTAATGGCTAAATCCTACTCCTTTAATTACTTATTGCTGCAATAGTCCAATGCATTTTAGATAGAATAAAACTCAATACCTAAAATCAAAAAAAATTCTGCATAATGAATGTGGATTGAAAAGAAACTTACCCTCTGGTTGCTAATCAATGACAAAAATGCATTACAAAACATGTCCACATCAAGGTCATTTGGCATGGCCACCATGAATGACCAAAACAAGCAACAACATTTATTCCCTAAATGGCGTGGCTGGTAAACCAAAGCGGCATATGCATCCCTGTCAATTCTCCCACTAAACCATTTGGTATCATTACGCCAACATGGAATCCGTTCACATTATTCTGTTCACGTTTTCCTATCATTATTTTTGTATAATTTGCCGACACACTTTTGCATAGGCAAATTTAAATAATAACCGAAAGCAAATATCAAATTTTCTAAGCTCAAGAAAGTACTAATTAGCCTTTAAAAATAATCTTGTATTTCTTTTGTTAGGTCTTAATTTTTTTTCTTTTTCTTTTCCTCTATCTTTTTAATAATTTCAAAGCAATAGTTGACTTGAGCTGGACCAAAACGCTGATGAAACGCAAGTGGATAATTTCTGTAGTGAAACTAAATTGCATGAATGAGTCTAAAATTCAAACATTTGTCTTCCTTCTATTGCAAAGCAACCAATTAATTACTTTAACCGCATTTGTATATGATGTTCATTGTTATTAATACAATTTTAGATCAACTAAAAATATACCAAAAAACATTCAACACATTGTTATTATTACTTGAAATTCAGGTTTATGCTTGCTTTTTAGTTTTTGTCAATTATTCATTAAGTTATGCTCTTTAATTATAATACCATTATACCAATATAGATTTTATTCCATATATATATATGATAATCAAAATTGTTTTCCTAAAATGAAAAGTTGTTATTGTAGCCGCATGCAGCACATACACTAATCTCTTTCCTCCCTGGTGTCAGTACACCACACACTCCTATTGGGGAACATACAAAAAAAGATAAGATAATAACACAGAGGTAACCTCAAAGCATCTATTCACATCTTTAACACATAAAAACAGCACCCACTTTTTAGGAAAAAAGTGTAATTGAACTCAATGTTTGCTTCCACTTACCCTCTTCCAATTGCCAAAAACATCTATATATAATTTATCATATAATTAATATGATAATTCTCACGTCCCTTTCTTCATCATCGCTTCCTCTTCCACGTGCCCGGTCCATCAACACAGCCCTCAAATTGATTCTCTCAACCCAATCCGCACACCAATGAGGGCGCATCATTCTTGTGAATTCCTATTGGAGAACACTAGAGGAGGGAGGGGGTCCTTGTTTCTTTTTATGTCCCACAGATATAGCCTCTACACAACACATTCTCAACAAACAGCAGCACCTGTTCACATCTTTTCCTCTCTCTTCCACAGACCAACACATATCAGCACCCACTTTTTTAGGTAATAAGTGACAGCACAGCTAAGCCTTCAAGAAAGGGTAAAAAAATTTGAAGTTGATTTGCATTCACTTTCCTTATTTCATTTTATCATTAATTAATATAATAATACTTACATCCCTCTCTTCCTCCGCCGTACTCACACATAGATGAAATGAACTATCTTCTCAGAACCAGGGTGATGATGGTTGGAAAATGTTGAGGAAGGGAGAGAGAAGAGAGGCTTCCATGGTTGGTGTACGAGTTCCGAATCCAGAAAAATAGATAGATAGAGGGAGATAGAAAGAGCTTGCGTGCCAATTTCAGATGTTGTTTTTGGCATCACACGTTATATGAAAATTTTTACATCTCAGCAGGCTTAGCAACGAGATAAATTAAAGGATAATTGCTCAAAATTTTGGAATTTTTTAAAAGAAAACTATAGTGTCATCGGTTGTCTTAGGGTAGAAAATTGAACTGTTTAAAGTGGTTGCGGGTGAGATGGGATCCTCTGCTTCGTTTCCAAGTTTAAAAATCAGCCACATGGTATACATACAACATGTTAACGGTTGAGATTCCCAGATTTATGTCTGAATACATGAAAGAAATAAAAGCCACAATATAAAATTAAGAGATGTAATTATTAGTACTCAAATCCTCCTGTATATATAGTTGCTTGTAATTGAAAACAACCAAAAGAATATTTGGGGCACGGGGCACGAGCACGTTCAGAAGAAAAAAGAAACGTTGTGTCTCGGTGTTGGGTGCCACAAGCACACACTCTCTCTTCATGCATTCCCACTCAGGTGAATAACAAATTGACCTTTTTTTCCTTCACTCATTCTCTCTCCAAATACTATCAACTGCCTTGTGCTCACAGAATTGTTGATTTGAAAAGTCAAAGATCTTGACAAAATTAGTGATAGCATGTGAGAAGTGGTTATAAGTCATTGCGTAATAAATGCAAGGCTTGACTTAATTAGTGATAGCATGTGAGAAGTGGTTATAAGTCATTGCGTAATAAATGCAAGGCTTGACTTAATTAGTGATAGTATGTGAGAAGTTGCTATATATAGTCATAGGAAGTTATGTATCACACCATTGTGAAAGAGAGATTTTTCTAAGAGAGAAAAATTTAGGATTCTTGGGTGTAATTGGGTTGTGGGTAGTGTGAGGTTGTGAGTGTTTTTTGTAAATACAGTGTACAATTTTCTGCTATCAAATTATCTGCAGCAGTCCGGAGACGTAGGCAGTATTGGCCGAACTCCGTTATCAATTTGTGTGTGCAAATATTCTGCATTCTATTTTCTTCTTACTTCCACAAATCTGACGCTACAGAAGAATTTGGAGAAATTTTTCTTAACAACTGGTATCAGAGCGGGTTTGAAATTCTACAATTTTTTAAAAATTGTTAGAAACGAAACGATCCAAAGAAGAAGTCAGATTTGAGTGGGAGTGATGGCTGTAGATGAAGGAAAGGTGAAAATTGAAAAGTTCGATGGTGCGGACTTTGGTTTCTGGAAAATGCAGATCGAAGATTATCTGTACCAGAAAAATATGTATCAACCTCTCACAGGTACAAAGCCAACTGAAATGAAGGACGAGGATTGGGTTCTTCTTGACAGGCAAGCCCTTGGAGTCATCCGTCTGACGTTGTCACGTAATGTTGCTTTTAACATTGCAAAAGAAAAGACCACAGCAGATCTTATGGCGGCTCTTTCCAGAATGTATGAAAAGCCGTCAGCCGCAAATAAAGTTCACTTGATGAGGCGGTTGTTTAACTCTCGGATGACAGAAGGTGCATCAGTAGCACAACATCTCAATGAACTCAGCTTAATCACAACCCAGTTAAGTTCTGTTGGAATCGAATTTGATGATGAGGTACGAGCATTAATAATTTTGTCTTCCTTACCAGAAAGTTGGAATGCCATTGTCACGGCTGTGAGTGGCTCAACGGGAAGCCAAAAATTGAAATGTGATGATGTTCGTGATCTAGTTCTCAACGAAGAGATCCGACGGAAGGAGTCGGGTGAATCTTCATCATCTTCGATATTGCAAACAGAGTCAAGAGGAAGAAGCTCAACTAAAGGAAATGGACGTGGCAAATCAAAGGACAGGAGGTCCAAATCCAAAAATCGTCACTTTCAATCTAAGAAGAATATCGAGTGTTGGAATTGCGGGAAGTCTGGGCACTACAAAAATCAGTGCAAGAGTGCACGAAAGCATCAGGAGACCAAGGACGAGGCAAATGTTACTTCCACCCCTGAAGGAGATGATGCATTGATATGTTCTTTAGAAAGCAAGGAGGAGTCTTGGGTGTTAGATTCTGGAGCATCTTTTCATGCCACTTCACAAAGGGAATTCTTCGAGAACTATGTTCCCGGAAACCTTGGTAAAGTTTACCTTGGTAACAACCAATCATGTGAGATAGTTGGCAAAGGTGTAGTGAAGGTTAAGTTGAACGGGTCTGTATGGGAATTGAAAAATGTCAGACATATTCCCGACCTGACAAAGAACTTAATATCAATAAGCCAGTTGAGCAGTGATGGCTACACAACTGTCTTCCATGGAGACGATTGGAAGATTTCAAAGGGTGCGATGACAATTGCTCGGGGTAAAAAGAGTGGCACTCTTTACAAAACAGCAGGAGCATGTCATTTGATTGCAATTGCAGCAAATGAAAATTCCAATCTATGGCACCAGAGGCTAGGCCATATGAGTGAGAAAGGGATGAAAATCATGCACTCAAACGGCAAGCTACCAAGTCTTCAGTCAGTAGAAATTGAC
Organism: Canavalia gladiata; assembly: GCA_037954105.1. Classification (NCBI taxonomy): domain Eukaryota; kingdom Viridiplantae; phylum Streptophyta; class Magnoliopsida; order Fabales; family Fabaceae; genus Canavalia; species Canavalia gladiata. The sequence goes on from CM075665.1 coordinate 45,171,656, forward strand.
ATGTGTGAAGACTGTATACTTGGAAAGCAAAAACGAGTCAGCTTTCAGAAAGCTGGAAGACCCCCAAAGAAGGAGAAACTTGAGCTAGTTCACTCAGATGTTTGGGGTCCAACTACCGTCCCATCACTTGGTGGGAAACATTACTTCGTGACTTTTATTGATGATCACTCTAGGAAGGTATGGGTATACTTTCTGAAACATAAGTCCGATGTATTTGAGGCTTTCAAGATATGGAAAGCTATGGTAGAAAATGAAACAGGGTTGAAGATTAAAAAGCTCAGAACCGACAATGGTGGTGAATATGAAGACACCAAATTCAAGAAATTCTGCTATGAGCACGGGATCAGAATGGAGAGGACCGTGCCTCGTACGCCTCAACACAATGGTGTAGCTGAGCGTATGAATCGAACGTTGACTGAAAGAGCCAGAAGCTTGCGTGTGCAGTCAGGCTTACCGAAGCAGTTCTGGGCAGAAGCAATCAACACAGCAGCTTACTTGATCAACCGAAGTCCATCGGTACCATTGGGGCACAAAATACCAAAAGAGGTATGGAGCGGAAAAGAGATAAAACTCTCACATCTTAGAGTTTTCGGCTGTGTAGCATATGTGCACATCAGTGATCAAGGTAGAAATAAACTCGATCCCAAATCGAAGAAGTGCACTTTCATCGGTTGTGGTGAAGATGAATTTGGCTATCGTCTTTGGGATGATGAAAACAGAAAGATGATCCGCAGCAGAGATGTAATCTTCAATGAAAGAGTGATGTATAAAGACAAGCTTAACACAAACGCCAACAATTCAGAGCAGATTAAGCCAACATATGTAGAAGTTGAAGATATCCCAGAAAGTCCCATAGTTGCGAATCCTCGGTCAGAGAATTCAACTAAAGAAAGCAGTGAACAACAGTTTGACACATCAGAGCCTCCTACTCCAACTCCCGTGTTGAGAAGGTCTTCTCGACCTCATGTGCCCAACAGGAGATACATGAACTACATGTTGTTGACTGATGGAGGAGAGCCTGAAGATTACATAGAAGCATGTCAGACCACAGATGCAAACAAGTGGAAACTTGCTATGATAGAAGAGATGAATTCTTTGATCTCCAATCAGACATGGGAATTAGCTGAATTACCCATGGGAAAGAAGGCACTTCACAACAAATGGGTGTATCGGGTGAAGGAGGACTATGATGGCTCAAAAAGATACAAAGCTCGACTAGTTGTCAAAGGATTTCAGCAAAAGGAAGGAGTTGATTACACTGAAATCTTTGCTCCAGTTGTGAAGCTCAATACTATCAGGTCTGTCTTAAGTATTGTTGCCAGTGAAGAGCTCTATCTTGAGCAATTGGACGTGAAGACGGCGTTTCTTCATGGAGATTTAGAGGAAGAGATTTACATGCACCAACCTGAAGGATTCTCAGAAAAAGGAAAGGATAATATGGTGTGCAGATTAAAGAAGAGCTTGTACGGCCTGAAACAAGCTCCAAGACAGTGGTATAGAAAGTTTGAAAGCTTCATGCACAAGGAGGACTTCCAGAAGTGCAATGCTGACCACTGTTGTTTCTTCAAGAGATATAAGTCCTGTTATATCATATTGCTACTTTATGTCGATGATATGTTAGTAGCAGGTTCAGATATGAACGAGATTAAAAATCTCAAGATGCAGTTGTCAAAAGAATTTGACATGAAGGACTTGGGTATAGCAAAGAAGATTCTTGGAATGCAAATCACGAGAGATAAGAAAAGAGGAATTTTGCAGTTATCTCAGGCAGAGTACATCAACCGTATCTTGCAAAGATTCAATATGGACAAGGCCAAACCAGTTAGCACACCTTTGGCTAGTCATTTTCGCTTATCTAAGGATCAGTCCCCTCAGACGGAGGAAGAAAAAGACTTTATGGCTAAGATTCCATATGCTTCAGCCATAGGAAGTTTGATGTATGCAATGGTCTGTACTCGACCAGACATTGGCCATGCAGTGGGAGTTTTAAGCAGGTTTATGGCAAATCCAGGAAAAGCTCATTGGGAAGCAGTCAAATGGATTTTAAGGTATCTACGAGGCACCATAAAAAGGTGTCTGTACTTTGGCAAAGGAGAATTAAAAGTACAAGGCTATGTAGATGCAGACTTCGGAGGTGAAGTTGATCACCGAAGAAGTACCACCGGTTATATTTTTACTGTTGGCACTACAGCTGTCAGTTGGATGTCACGGATACAGAAGATCGTTACATTATCCACTACAGAGGCTGAGTATGTAGCAGTAACAGAGGCTAGTAAAGAGTTGATATGGCTTCAAGGATTGTTAACAGAGATGGGATTCATCCAAGAGAAGAGTGTTTTACACAGTGATAGTCAGAGTGCAATACATCTGGCAAAGAATTCAGCATTTCACTCTAGAACTAAGCACATTGATATACGTTATCACTTCATCAGATCTCTGCTTGAGGATGAGGTGCTGACATTGGAAAAGATTACAGGAAGCAAGAACCCAGCAGACATGCTAACAAAGGTGGTGACCATTGACAAACTGAAGTTGTTTTCAACTTCAGTCGGCCTGCTAGAATAACAGACCAAAGAAGACTGCTGTAGTGATCAAAGTGTGAAGACAGATTGAAATCAGTCTTCAAGTGGGAGATTGTTGATTTGAAAAGTCAAAGATCTTGACAAAATTAGTGATAGCATGTGAGAAGTGGTTATAAGTCATTGCGTAATAAATGCAAGGCTTGACTTAATTAGTGATAGCATGTGAGAAGTGGTTATAAGTCATTGCGTAATAAATGCAAGGCTTGACTTAATTAGTGATAGTATGTGAGAAGTTGCTATATATAGTCATAGGAAGTTATGTATCACACCATTGTGAAAGAGAGATTTTTCTAAGAGAGAAAAATTTAGGATTCTTGGGTGTAATTGGGTTGTGGGTAGTGTGAGGTTGTGAGTGTTTTTTGTAAATACAGTGTACAATTTTCTGCTATCAAATTATCTGCAGCAGTCCGGAGACGTAGGCAGTATTGGCCGAACTCCGTTATCAATTTGTGTGTGCAAATATTCTGCATTCTATTTTCTTCTTACTTCCACAAATCTGACGCTACAGAAGAATTTGGAGAAATTTTTCTTAACAAGAATGGACCCATGACAACAAAAAAACACCTGCCCTCAAATTTATTCTCTCAACCCAATCCGCACAAAGAACACAAGAGGAGAGAGGGGTCCTCGTTTCTTTTTATGTCCCATGGAGAGAGGCTCTACACTACACTCTCAACAAAACAAACACATATCAGATGTACAGCACCCACTCTTTTAGGTAAAAAGTGAATTTTATTGCCACAGCTGAGCCTTCAGAAAAGGGTAAAAGAATTTAAACTCACTGTTAATTTGCATTCACTTCCCTTATTTATTTTATCATTAATTAATATAATAATGCTCACATTCCTCTTTTCCTAAGCCATACCCACGCCCTCTTCATGGCGGCGCCGGCGAGGATGAATGAGAGAAGATTGAAAACCAGGCAGTGATGAATGTGGAAGACATGGTGGAATTAGACATTGTGCAGATTGGATGGAGATAACAATGGGATCTTTCAGGATCACTTAAAATGGGTGATGATGATTGGATAATGTTGAGGAAGGGAGAGAGAAGAGAGGGTCCCATGGTTGGTGGTTGGTGTACGAGTTCCAAATGCAAAAAAAAAAATTATAGACAGAGGGAGAGAGAAAGAGCTTGCGTGATGACCATCCGATGAAGTTGCTGGTGCTTACACCGAAGCCCTTGCCAACAAGTGACGAACTAGAAGTAAAGATAGAGTCTCCGGGACTGTCTGTTTTGATCTGAACCTGGATCTCAATAGTTTACTTACTCATCACAATACAAAAGATAAATCTCCCCTTCTTGTAGAATTGGTTTGCTTTGGCCGTGGCAGCGTGAAGGGATATCATCTTATTAAATTAAGAGCAATTTCTTCCCTTCTTTCACATAGCTAACAAAGGAATCGGCCAAAGGCATCTATTATCTCGTCGGATAAGCCTCCTAATCCAATAAAAGGGTTGTAAATGGCAATCCCCGGTGCAAAGAAAGTGAAAAGAGTGGCACCTGTTGGTTATTCAACAGCAGATAGGCTTAGAGCCATTGAAATGTCATTGCAGATGATATCCCCCAAAGCAAGGGTCCTAAGGATATCCTAAGTCTTTCCAGTTCCTATTCAAGTGAAGGGGCCATCTTTCCATTCCTCCTCGCTACACCAATACAAAAAGTTTCAGTTGTTATCAGACCAGGTAATCTCTTTGTGCAATCCATTTCTGTCTGCCCGTTTAATTTCAAGAGAAAGAGGGCACAAATCCTTTCAATCTCAGAACCAAGGAGACAAGGTGGCGAAGGATCCGGATTCACTTTCTTTATTTGTTTATACCCGGCTCAATGCGTAAAGGCCTTTTCCTGATTGATTAAGGAAGAAGCCTAGAAGAGAAGCCATAACTCTGAACTAAGCCCAAAGGCTACATCCCATTTCAGTAGTTCAAGTAGAAAGGAAAGATGTATTCATAATCTATAGCATATTCTATTTAACCAAAAGAAACTTGTGTTCCTGTTGGTGACACACTCTCTCTCTCTCTTTAACGGTAGGAAGCATGCATTCCCATTCATGTTAATAACAAACAAATTCACCCTTTTTTCCTTCACTGCCTTGTGCACACAGAATGGACCCATGACAAGGGAGCACTCGTTAACTAATTGGCACACACAACCATTCACTCTCACATCTCCAATTACATTTTCCCTTGTTGGAAGTTGGAGCATTTTCCCATCAGCTGATTCTCTCTTTCTCCAATCACACATTTTCTATTTCACCAACCGGCATATGCATTCCACCCTCTCATTAAAAGACAAAAATACCCCAACAATATTCTCTCTTTCAAGATATCCTAAAAGCTAACCCACTAGCTAGGGAATCATTCTCACCATGTTTCTTTTAATCTTTCAAACTCTAGTGTGACCCAACATTTCTCACGCACCTAGCTTCCCTCTAACCTATCCCTCAATTCCCCCAATACAACAAAAAAACACGTTTGGGACTCACTTTCTTCTCCTAACAACACACAGCAAGGACGGCCTAGTTTCTTTTATGTCCCACAGAGATAGCCTCTACACTACATTCTCAACAAACAACACCACCTCACCTATTCACACCTTTTCCTCTCTCTTCCACAAACCAACACACATATGACCTACAGCACCCCTTTTTAGGTAAAAAGTGAGCCACAGCTAAGCCTTCAGAAAAGGGTAAGAGAATTTAAACTCAATGTTAATTTGCATTCACTTCCCTTATTTCATTTTTTCATTAATTAATATAATAATGCTCGCATCCCTCTCTTCCTCCTCTTCCTCCGCCATACTCACGCCCTCTTCATCCCCGCGGGGAATTGGAGGGAAATGAGAAGATTGAGGACAAGGCAGTGATGAATGTGGAAGACATGGTGGAATTAGGGATTATGCATATTGGATGGAGACAACAATGAGAAGATTGAGATGAACTATCTTCTCAAAATATGTGATGATGGTTGGAAAATGTTGAGGAAAGGAAGAGAGGCTTCCATGGTTCGTGTATGATTTCCGAATTCAAGATCTTGCGTGATGACCATGCCAACTTCAGATCAAGTTGCTCTTAACATCACACATGCATTGTAGGTTTATATCACACATACATTGTAGATTAAACTTCCAATTGTTAATGGAAGAGCCAAAAAGATAACAAACAGCATAGCATACTGGTAATAAAAACATGAGGAAGAAATTTTTTACATTAAAGATTTTGGAATTGTTTTTAAAGAAAACCATAGTGTCACCGGGTTGTCACTGTTTAAAAAGGTTGGGGATGAACTCACGTCAAACACCCACACATGTAATTGGAAACACAAGTTCTATTCTAAAATCTCGGCGCGTGATTTTTAAGTGACACGTGGCTGATTTTTAAGAAAGGAAATCTGAACTCCTTGTGAACTCTTTTGGTTAAGTATTTAGAGACATATGAAGCAAGTTAGAGATTTGTGTGGACAAAGTTTGTTTCAACTACGAGCGTTGTTGAAATATAGATTTTATTCATATATATGATACTCAAAATATATCCATGAAGAAATTTGGTATTAAATCTTGTTTACCCAAAATGAAAAGTTATTGTAAGTTAAAAAAAAAAATTGTAAAAAAGAATGCAGTAATGTTTTTTAACGGTCTCTAACATAATGTTTGGTTTTTCCAGCATACACACATTTTCAGGTCAAAGGAAGCAAATAGCATGTGAATGAAGGAGCCTTATTCAAACAAATATGGTCTCTCTCCAAGCACCTTTTGGTAGGCATTGGTTCCTTTTCTCTCCAAATTAAAATATAGCTCTCTCACATTTATGTCATCATAGGCACCACGCACTCATATTGGGGAACACAAACACAAGAGGGAGTTCCACATTTCTTTTCACATTTACAAGTTGAGATATATAAGATAATTTTAGTTTTTAATTTTATAATTTAGCAACCAACTGCTAAGAATCCAAATTTAGTTGCTAAATTTGGTGTAAATTGACATAATTTAGCCACTTTTGTTGTGTGATAAATGAATATGAAATAATAAATTTGGTGTAAATTGGTATTGGTGACTAATTTAACAGTTACATTGCAAAAATCAATCAATAATTAAGTGAGTCAGTCACTAATGGGTAGTTAGTTATGTTTATTTTTGTGAATTTTGGTGAGACTTAATTAGAAACTGAATAATTATGTCATTAATTTTTTTACATTTTTAATTCTTTATCTTAATTTTCATTCTCATTTATTAAACCCCGTTTACAATCATTAGAAACATAACTAAAATCATCATAACAATTATGAAGACAAGATTGTCCAAAATAAATGTACATACAAAACTATCAGTGTCTCAATCGAAGTAAAAAAAAAATGTAAAAACAATCAAAAAGTTAATAAAAAAATAAAGAATACATAACTGTTAATATATAAGTAACTCTTGCAAAATGTAACTCATCAGCATCACTCAGCATATGAAAATTCTACCGTTTCACCCGTAGAGGGCACCATGTGTTCATCATATATTTTCTGTAATACAAAGTTAGATGCAAGCTTAACCTAGCAACGCTAGCTGAACCAAAATTCCAGTGAGTTTATTAGGATTATACCTCTCTTCCATCTGCTATGATGAAAGGTCATGTTTAATATAAATAGATAATAAATTAATTTAAATTCAGAAAGTTTTTTGTTGTTTGGTTGAAGGTTACTAATTCAATTTATTAAATAATAAGTGCTTAGTAAAATACTAATTGTTAAACAATTGATACTTATGAAAAAATATATAAAAGAACACGTATAAACTTTTAAAAAATCAATCTATATAAATCAAACTTAACCTAATATAAATTTAATGTTAATTAAACTATTAATTCTTTCAACAAATAATCTCATCCATGCTTATGAAAATCAGACTAAATTGGTTATCGGGCCAATTAACATAAAAATTTATTCTTTTTCTAAACTAATTGAATCATAAAATTATTTTAAAAAATAGTAACAAACCAATAAAATCAGTGAAAAACTAATAAATTGATATTGAGCTAATAGAATTGATAAAAAAACGATTTATATATAAAATAATATTATTTTAATATTTTTTAAATAAAATAAAATAAAATAATTTTATATTTTATTTAATTTTATATATAATTTAAATTTAAAATTTTAAATATTTATAATTTATAATTTATAATCATAAAATTATAATATTAATATATTTTATTATTATATATTTAATTTTAATATAATATATTATAAATATTTTTAAAATAATATTTAATTAATACCATCTTTACAATTTAATCAAAATTAAACCATTAAATCTTAAATCACCATTACGGACAGAAGGGGAGGATGAAGAATGATAGGGTAAATGGTCTCAAACTCACAGGTCGAAGGCTCCAATTAAGAAATTTTCTTTTCTACAAAAGTTGAATAGGCCATCTTAAAGACCAGTGGCAACCACATCTTATGTCATATGCACAATCACTTGGGTCTGTGTCCTGCTTTCAATCTTTTCCCAAGATCTATAAACCATCATCATCCTACTCCAACATATAAGAATTAATTACATATTGTTTACTTTTTATATAAATATTAAACAACATATTTTTTACTATAATTTTTTTTATGATTGATTAGATTTTAATAAAATTAAAGTATATATAAATTTATTTCGTTTTTTAAAATCTAATCATTTATCAAACATATTCAAAACAATATGATTGATCAAAGTAAGATTTTTCTTACACCAGTACACTAGATTGGTTCATAAAAACATAGTTATAAAATTTGGATTAATTTGACCTAATCGGTTGAATAAAAACCAGCCAACTGGTTGAATTGAAGTATACATTAGATCAGATATGTTAATATTTGATTTGATTCAGTGATTTTTTTTAAAAAAAATAGATAAACTGATCAATTTGGTCAAATTAATCAAAATAAAAAAAATTTAAAATAACATAATTTAATGCTAATAATAAATAAAAGTTAAAAATAGAAGCATCATTTATGAATAAAAGAACATGAAATTTGTGTTTTTTTATAATTTAAATTTTCTAATCTCATCAAATTTCAATTTAATTTCATCTTTTAAAATTTTATTTTAATCATTAAATAATTTCATTCAATAAAATTTTAAATATTTGATTATATTTTAAACTTATATTTTATCGGTTATAACAAAATTTTAACTCTATTTATTTGATTAGATACTTATGTAACAATAATTATTTTTATTTTTAAAAATTTAAAATGTTATGAGTCTATAAATGATTTTAATTTATATTTTAAAAAATATTAAATATAAATTTGAATATATACCAATTCAACTGCCAATAATTCACTGTTTGGACCATAAACATGTGAATCGAGTATGGTGACCGAGTGGATCTCCAAACTAAATTTTATAACATTCATCGAAAGTAAGACTATGTTGATTATTACATAAAACCACCATTTCCAACGGCCAAGAGGCAAGAGTGATTTTTCATCAGTTATGGCTGAAACACCTGTTGTAATTGATTCTTTGACATCATTATCTGCAACAAGGTTTTTCCCTTGTATATCTAATGCAGTAGTCTTTCAAGAAGCTAGATGGGACCAAAAACAGTGATTCTGGACAGGATAAAAGTCAACATGGTAATGGTTAAATCTAGGATTAAAATTAATATCTTTTATAAAAGAGAGATATAAATCACAAAAAATAATATGAATTAAAGACTTAAAAATTTGATTAACCTTTAATAATAATATTTTGACTTGATATTATCCCTTTTGGAAAGGAACATGTTGCACTTTGTCTGAGTTATAACCCTCCATTTTCAAGTAATAAATTATGCTTCAATTAGCCATCTACTAGCTGTCTTCCGTTTCAAATTATGATGTCCACATGTAATCAAATCAGCCACTTTTGTTGTGTGATAAATGAATATGAAATAATATTCCATCTTAAAAAAATGTTGAAGTTAAAGATGATCCAGTTGGGGAGCAAGCCAAATGATAACATAACTGTAGTATCCTTACAAAATGTAGACAAATAGTACAATAAAAGTTTCTGTCCCTACTTTATTATTATTATTATTATTATTATTATTTTCATTATTATTATTATTATTACAAGACCAGTGAATTTGTCTTCTTTTCAAACCAATAATGGATGAACAATACCAGCCAAGAACAAAAGGGATAAAAGATATTCCATTTTTGTTGGAGTGCCAGTGTTGGACCAAATATAATCAACCCCTCCGTTTGGTAGTTTGTTTCTTCGACTTTGAATAATGAGAGGCCACTGAATCACATAATACAACCCATTTCAGGTCCCCATTATTCTTCTAGTATAATGTCCAAATATTATCAAGATAAAAAGTAAAATATAGAATCGATTATATCATTGACCTTTATATCTTTTGTTCACAATTCATTATTAATCAAGAATCAGAAAGTAGCAACCTACGGAAAGTTACATGAAGAATTAATGGTACAAACTTTTCTTTGGAAAAGATACATTATTGAATTCATTTTTAAGGCGTGATTGATTAAGCAAGAAATGGAGTTGTAGAAAAAAGGGACCCTATCTTATCCATTCAATGGATCTTGTAAATCGTGCAAAACACATCTTACCCACTTATCTTTTACCAAGGAATCATGTTGCGTAGCGAAAGCAGGGAACAAACGAGTAATTTTTTTTGTATTATTGTAGTAATTATTCCATGTAGGTATGTTTTTTTTTATTTAGTAATTTATTTATTTTTAAAAAAATTTCAAAAGCTTAAATTAGAGAAAAAAGAAGCATATAAAGTGGATGTTATTATTTAAGGATTTAAAGTTTAGGGTTCACACTAGTGTAGTACCAAAAGAGTTTCCGGAATAAACATGCTCTTAATTTCCGAAATAAACATGCTCTTAATAACCCTGAACATGTGGAGAATGATATTTAAGTTATGGACATAGTATAACAATCCAAGTCAAAATAAAATATCAATTAAAATCTATAAAAAAAATTAAAAATTATGTTTGTTTGAGTGCAAATAACTTTTATATAAATAAACGACAACAATAATAATATTAGGTGCGATTTTTCTTCTCTTGTTATAGCATGTTGGATGTCAATGAAATGGACACATGTTGAATGCATTAAAAGAGAAAAATGAAAAAAAGGACATAAACAATATTAATGAAATAGAGGCATGCTGGTTGCACTAAAAAGGACATGTTGGATGTCTATACGAAGTGGAAACAAATTTTATAAGTTTAAGATTAATTTATTTATTAAAAAAACTTTTTAATAAATTTAAATATATTTATTTATTAAATTAATGAACCTCTGTTAAACAACCTTAAATCATTTTCATCTCATAATGCTATGAATATTTTATAGCATACTATATTCAACTTCATGATGATTTGGTAGAGTTATTAAAGTTATGAAGTATATAATGGGTTTGGGTGTGCAAGCTAAATTACACAAGTTTTGTGGATGTTTCTTCGGCTTTAGTGGACTTATATAAGCTTATAAAGTTGTATAAACTTGCTAGTGTTTATTATTTTATTTTCATTACTGATGTAAGAGTATGAACATGAGTCTCTCATATAGATAAAAAGAAAGATTCATTACCGAAATTCTCCAAATTTGAGTTTTGGTAACACAAGTTAACTTTATATCTGAAACTTTGGGACTGTAATGGGATTTTTTTTTTTGGTTTTATTGAGCTAAAAATAATCAAATATCTGAACAATATAAAGTATTTGGTTATTATTGAGCCTAAGAAACTAATGTTTTGGTAATAATAATAAGATAATTTAATGGTGCTATTATGGTCTAGGTAAACTTTTAGATTAATATTGATCTTTAAATGATTGCGTCAATTTACAGATCTAGGGATGTGTATTATTGTAAAATTTTAAAAAACATTTAAATAAAACTTTGGCTGCAACTTGTTAAGAGTGCCGGTACACATATAATAAATGGCCAATGTCTTATATTTATGATTGCATGCTTATGTTAATTACTAATTATTTAGGAAATGAGTCTGAATTGTAATTTTTATCACTAATGATTGAGGTAGTTTCATGTGATAATTAGGTAGCAAGCTAAGTTTTACTATTTCAAGTGATTATTGTTTTTAACTATTGTTGAATTAGCTTAAGTGACTTGAATGAAATAAATAACATCCCAAGATTTATATCTAAATACATGAAAGAAATAAAACTTGAAATCAGAATATAAAATTAAGAGACTTAATTAAGCTAGTTGAGATAGTAAGTAGTACTCAAATCCTCCAATACATATAATTGCCTGTAATTCAAACCAACAAAAAGAAATATTGGGTCGAGAGGGCACTCAGAAGAAAAAAGAAGGGTTGTGTTCCTGTTGGGTGCCACAAGCACTCTCTCTCTTGACTTTGTGACAAGATGAATGAATGGATCATCCAATGGCAGGTTGCAACTACATTTACATGCTATCAACATAATTTAGATCATGCAATTATGAACATCATATGTTTTTATTTTTTTATTTCCCACTGTGGCTGCTGGAATCTTGGTTGCATCACCCCAATTAACATGATTAATAATTCTACAGAAACCGTATAATTTTAAACCAATTACAATAAGTGTAACTTTAAATATTGATAATAATCTACTTTCTTTTTTCCTAAGATCCAAAACCATCATATATTTCTATATATTAATTATATATTGTCTAATTTTTTTATCAATACTAGGAACACATTTTTTATAATATAATTTTTATGATTAACTAAATTCTTTAAGAAATTAAAGTACGTTTAATTAATTTTTAAAAATTATTTTAACTTTTTTTAAAAAAATTACTCATAAAAATATGTTAAAAATGTGTTATTAGTATATATATATATATATATATATATATATATATATATATATATATGCCTTAATTAAAATCGTATATCACGGATATGTAAAATAAAATTATTACTATTATTTATATAAAAATCGTATTTTGGAAAACCGATTTAGGTGAATCATATCCCCTATTTCATATATGATTATTGATTCCTAATTTTCATTATCTTTCATTTATTTTTAAAAATTTCAAAATATATAATTGAGGTTAAATTATTTTATTGGATGGAAATATTTTTTAGTAAAATAAATAAAAACATTAAAATTTAAGTTTTAAAAATTAATTAAACTATATATTTATAAATATTTAAATTTACTTAACCATCAATTTTTTAAGAGAAATTGTTCATAAAATATCACTTAAATATAAACAAATCAAAATAAAATCATATTTATATTGTTAACATTGAAAGTCATAAGTGCGTACTACAATATAGAAATAAGATTCTTAGAAAGTTTAATTTTGATTATATGTATATCTTTGATTGTAAATATCACCAATAATTTACTTTATGAAAAAAAATAAAAATATTTGTTTTATATTTTTAAAAATTAACCAGTCTAATTTAATTTACTTTTTATCCTATATATTTGATCCATAAGTTAAAGAACATTATATACACACTCTTAAATACTTTTAATTACTTAAAATGTCAATATAAAGTATTTTATTTGTTCTAAATGTAATAAATATTTTTAATAAAAATATATTTTATTTCCTTTACATATACATTATTAAAAGTCAAAATTACTTCAATTTAACCTATATAACAGGAGTTTAAAGATTATGTCATAAATTTTCATGTTAAAACATGCTATAAAAATGTATGTCAAATTAATAATCATACATTTTTTTATTAACTGTGTCTTAATATTACTCTTACGCTTTATCTTAATAATTTATACTTATTTATAGGTAAATTATTTCCTTTTTTATATTACTCAATTCTATTATATATATATATATATATATATATATATATATATATTAAATACTTCTACAATAGCAAAATTTTCAAATTAATAATATTTAAATGATAAAATTGTTAAGATAATATTAAAATAATAAAAAGAATAAATACTAAAATATCATTAACAAAAAAATTATCAATAAAAAAGATTAATTTAAAATTAGCATTATAAAATTTTAATCATGTGAAATATTACTTATCAAATTAATAAAATATTATTTTATTATTTTATTCTTGATAAATTTGTTTTATTCTATTTTTAATATTTTAAGTGATTAAATTTGAATATGAAACAATAATTTATTTTATCATTTAAGAATTTGATAGTTTTAAATTTTATTGTAATAGAAGAATTTAATTATAATATATTTATAAAATAAAAGAAGTATGCCGTAATTTTTAACAAATAAAAGCAGCGCTTTGTACAGTCAGCTAAATTCTACAATATGGATATTTTAGTTAATTTTTAACAAAAATAAATATTTTAAGTTTAAATATAATATATTTATAAAATAGAAAAATTGGTATAAATTTTAAAAACAAGAACAAAATTGTATAATAAATATTAAATAGAAAATAGGTTAGAATAATCTACTAAAAAAACAAATTACATTCGGGGAAGTGTCGATTAATTAGAAAATTATCGAGTTTTCTGATTGTTGTGATGAAGAGTGGATTCAAGGTACGGAATCATGTTATATATGTATCTTAATTACTTTATAAATCTTATTCAATTCATTAATGTTTTGCATAAAGTGAAAGATGTGAAGATATTAAAATAGTTAGCTATTGCAAACAAACCATAAATTATTGAATGTGACTTACTTTAAATTTGGTTTTATTTATTTTAAACTTTTTGGTGCAAAATTTCTAAAATTGATTCTTTTACTATCATTTAGTTACAATATAACTTATATCTAATTAGATTAAATTATTAATTATTTTAAATAATATATAATTTAATACGTTTAAATATATATATCAAATTATTAATAAATAATGATAAAAATTATTTTTAAAATATATCTATAAAAATTGAAAATCTTTTACTTTACTCATGTCAATTTGTTATCAATAGTAATAAGAAGTAAAAGCTGATAGGTATATCTCTTCACATGTTTGACATGAATTCTAAAAGGTAATTGATAGGTCAAGGGTATGTTTAGAAGAATGAAACGATAAAAATAGATGAAAGTTAAAAGATAAAAATTAAATGAAAGTTAAAAGTTGATAAATTATTTATTAAATTAAATGTATTTAATAAAATTAGTTGTTGAATCAATTGATAAATATAAAAGTTGCTTAAATTTTTTTAAAAACACTAATAATCATATAAAAAACATTAATAATTACTAAAATAAATTATTACTAAATAAAGTTAAAATATTTTAACAAATTTTTTAATTAATAATTTTATTTTTCAACTAAAATATCTTATCAAACATACTCAAATATTTTTTATTAATATATTTGTATGATGCATCAAAGGTTCAATTTATAAAACTGAAGGAGAAAATTAATTGGCGGGTAATTCAAAACTCAAATTGGTTTAATTTTTCCACTAATTAAAGTCCTAAAACTGGTAAGTTTCTTTGCACTATATCATGGTGTGGTTATTCCCTAGACATAAAGAATATAGCAAATAATCTTTGGTAATAGTGAGATGGATCGCACTCATTTTCTTAACCGACAGTAAAGAAGACTTAACTACCGCACTTATCTTCTTAATCGACAATAAAGAAGACTTCACAGTGAGTAATTAAATTGTTATCTTGCCATTATAGGAAAATCTAATATTTTCCTTTTTAATAATCTAATTCTTAGTCCCGCAATCTAAGGGTTCTGTTGTCGTATTTTTTTTTTATTTTTTTTTTAAAGATGTAAAGATAAAGTAAGAAGTAGATTCAACCGTACCGAAAAAGCGACTAGAAATGCTTTGTTGGAATAAATTTTTTATATATTTGTTGAATCTTAAGAATTTAGCCTTGTAATAAAGTAAATTTTTAAATAAAAAATATAAAATCTTACCAAATTAATCTTTATGAAAGATTAAAATGGAGAAAAAGATAAATTTAATGATAAAATTTTTAAAAAGTTAATATAGTAATGATTTAATAAATTTTTGAATGATTAATTTGGTTGTCAAAATTATTAGAGAATCAATTTGAAGACATTTTTATATCTTTAGAGCTCTTGTATCTTTCTTATTTATTAATTTCTATCATAATTAATATTTTCGTTTAGAATGAGGGTACAATGAAGAAAAAAATTAAATATATTAAATTTTTTTAAAATGATAATTAAAAATTAAAATAATGATAATAATAAAAAGAAAAAAAAGAAAAAAAACCTGAGGGAATAGCATGCTAGCTCCTGTTTATGATACGATATGTTAAATGTTTGTGAACACCATGCAAAAGTATAAGTACTAACAATGTGTGTGGGTACATGTTGCCTGAACTGAGAGAAAACAGTGAAAGGCTCCAAAATGTGTGTGGTAGGGAATGCTGTCTCATAAGACAAACACATTGTGGTGGGACTGGCGCCACACGACTCTTCCAAGCAGCTTATTATTACTGTGGAAAAAGGAATGTGAAGTGTAAAATGCGTAAACAAATAAGGTAATTAAAAACCTGGGTCAAGTGTCAAGTTCTCACATGTCCAACTAGCTCATAATTCGTACATAACAGAAATAATGGTAGGAAGAGAAATAAAAGAATATATTATATAAATTAGTACATAAAGTAATATATTCTCCACCTTATATTTCGAAAACTTGGAAGAAAAGTAAATATCCTAGGGTTGTAGGTGTTTCACAATTCAAGTGGGATCAATGTATATCCAATTCAATTAATCAACAAAATGTGTATATATAATGTGGTACCCATGTTGCCTTGTAGAGAAGGAGCAAATGGAGAACACTTTGATTTTTTGTGGTAAAAAAGTTAGGAAGACTTTAGGTTTCAACTTTGGAGTGGTTTCAGTTCACATAATTTTCTACTTCACCCTTGTTCATCTGCTTTTCCACAACACTCGTTTTCCATCTTCTCCACCAATGTTCCCTCCCCCTACTCCTAATAGTACTCCTCCAGCTCAAAGTGCTGAACACCCAAGAATTCACCTACCCTATTATATCCTCTCCATTCAGTGGCCTCCATCTTTGTGTTTCAGCCATGTTCCTGTAGCTTGTAGACTTCATATCCCTAACCGCTTCTCCATCCATGGCTTGTGGCTCCGCATAGAACCTTTCCCTTGTGTTGGTGAGGAACTCACCATGCTCCATCTCAGGCAGCAAACAGGTTTGTTACAAAATATGCGTTTATATTGGCCTAATTTGTTTTATACCCCACAAAGGTATGATCCTGATTTTAACTTCTGGGAAAGGGAGTGGAATGTGCATGGGAAATGCACTGGATTAACCCCACTTCGCTACTTTGCATCTGCTGTGAGAAAGGGAAAATATTATATAAATCTCTTAGCCGAAACCAGAAGAATAATCCCAAGCCACCAGCCACATACCTTTGATTTCTTGTATGATAGACTCAAGGGAGTTATTCAAACTGATTTCCGTATGAAATGCAATAGAACCCCCAATGCCATTTATCATCAACTTCTTGAGATTCATGTTTGTCTTGATAGATTTATGAGACCAACCCAATGTCTTCCTCCCTTTAACATCAACTGTGATTCACATCAAATCTTTTATTTTCCACTACCATGATTTAGTTTGCAACAACGAAATTAGTCTCATTATCTTGTTATATGTATGAAAGGACAGCAAGTAACAAATTCTGACTCTTCTCTTTACTAAGTGTGAAGAGTTATTTGAGTGTTGCTAGCAATGTGTGTTGCTACATGTTGCCAGAACTGAGAGAAACCATTGAAAGGCCTCCACAATGAGGTTGGAAATTCTGTCACACAAGACAAACATATTGTGATGGGAACAAGCTCTTCCAAGCTGCTTTGTTTGCTCGTTTAGTGAAAAAACGTAGTGTTGAGTGTTGTATGTGAGAAATATTCTCATTTAATGAAAATTCCATGTATGTTTGTTTGTTTTAATGACTTTTAACATCAACTGTGTTTCACATCAACTCTTCTATTTTCAACTACCATGATTTCTTTTCCAACAACAAAATTAGCCTCATCATCAACTTGGTATACAAATGGAAGGGTAGGGAGTTACAAATTCGGCTCTTCTATTTCCTAAGCTTATTTTTTTTTGTCCTGAGCCTCACAGGGCATTTAATGCCAAGGAAAGAAAAAGATGGGATAAGTATGATGAAAGTGTCAAGTGTTTATGTGGAAAATAATCTCAAAAGGCAAGAAAAGAAAAGATGTCTAAATTCAGTTAAAAAAAACCCTTGCATACACATTCTACCTCACTGCTTAAGATCATAATATGTCCGAAGAAAACCCTTGTTCTTGACAAATCTTTCCAACCTCTTGTTCTATTCAATCAATGGCATTTAAAAAATAATCAAAAAGTTTATATCTTTCGTAAAGTAAAACTGATAGGAATGGTACTTACACGGTATCTGCTTCCGAGATTGTCAGAAGTTTTCCATGGTGATATACCCGGAAGCAGTATTAGCTAGTACAAATTAGGGTATGAGCACAAAGTTAGTTTCAGCACTAGCAATCATATATTAGAGCTCAATATATATTCCTAGTAAAAAACCATCAAGAGATTTCACCAAAAAAATGTGCATCAAAAATCAACAAGGCAAGGTATCAGGCAAGAAAGTTTCAAGTTCATAGGCATAGCTAATTAATATTTTAACTTTCTAGTAGAATAAGAATTCACTCGCTTTCTAAATGCATTAAGTTCAGCATTATCTTGGCCTGGTTGCCCAGGCCAGTCATCTACCCAAATGAAAATTTTCATCTACTATTCCATTCATCCAACAAAAAAATTGAAATAAAGAGTTAGACACTGCATAGCAGGCATTGCAACAGACTAATTAATAGTATTACCACCAGTGTATAAAATGGTAAACATGAGGATGCATTACATCAACAATTAATGCACTAGCTACAAGCTGATTTGACAGAATTTTCATTGGAATTTTTCTTATAAGATACCGAGGCTTTCAATTAAACCATGTAACTTTTCTTGATTTCAAAGGAGTTCCAGTGGGATTCAAACTAACACTGACTGGCATTTTAGAGACAAAATTACATTAAAATCAAAATCAATGCAAGAGAGGAACCTTGGATAGGATCGAAGGAACTTACTTAAGACAGAATTTCCTAGACTATATAAGGTTGCAAAGAAAAAGACATGTTGGGTAGCTGAGATGTTTGATGGGGAGGGAAATGTGCAGACTCAAAAGGAAATATGAGACAGGGAGTGGGCATGGAATCCTAGCAAAATGGCTGTGGAAAGTGAAGCTAACCAACCACCTTCCTCATTCAGAATGGATATTCACAATCTAAGGCCGATTATTCTTTGCTCACAAAACAAACTGACAACTCTATTACCATTATATTTGTTTATGTGGATGATCTTATTTTGGCAGGAAATAGCCTAAAAACAAGATATCCACTATCAAGCAGCTCTTGGATATTGAATTTGGCATCAAAGACCTGTGTAAAGGAAATACAAGACACTGGGTTACTAGTTACCAAGCCTTATACTACTACTTCAATGGACTATAATGCTAAGCTCAACAAAACCAATGGTATGTATGCTCATTCCAGAAGGTTGATAGGGAGACTCCTCTATTTAACTCACAACAGACCAGATATTAGCTTAGCAGTATCCATCATCAAGCTGCAGTTTCAGTGCTAAACTAATTAAATACGTAAAGCAGACATCAGGACAAGGTCTTTTTCTTTCCATCCGATAGTGAATTGAAGCTAAAAGGTTTTGCAGGTTCAGATCGGAAAAGTTGCATTGATATAAAAAGATTTATCTCAAGTTTTTGTTTCTTTCTAGGATCTTCTCTTTTATCCTGGAAAAGTAAAAAGCAATCCACAGATTTCCCATTATCCTTAGAATCCAAGGAAAAGAATGAATGGGATGGATGCTGTTTTTCTATCTTTCTTGCGAGTAGGAGAGAATAGAAGGGAGTGAATCTATTAGTGTTATCTTTAGGTGTACATGCTGTGTTGTATTGTATTGTATTGTATTGTATTGTATTGTATTGTATTGTATTGTGTGTGGTGAGAGAATACATGTGAGGGTGAAAGCAAGGTGGTGTGTTAATTATACACTGAGGCATTCAGGGATTGAAAAGAAACTTACCCTCCTAATTAGGGTCAGGTTACAAAACATGTCCACATCAAGCTCATTTGCCATGGCTTCAATGAATGACCCAAAGAAGCAACAACATTTCTGCCATAAATGCCGTAGTTGGTAAACCGAAGGGGCATGCATCCCTGTCAATTCTAAATTCTATAATCCCCACTATGCCTTTCCGTATCATTACGCCAACTGTTCACTTTTTCCTATCATTATTTTTGTATAACTTCCTCACACACTTTGCATCGCCAAATTTAAATAATAACCGAAAGCAGATATCAAATTTTCTAAGCTATTTCTTTTGTTAGGTCTTAATTTTTTTCTTTTTCTTTTCCTCTACCTTTTTAATAATTTCAAAGCAATAGTTGACTTGAGCTGGACCAAAACGCTTATGAAACGCAAGTAGATAATTTCTGTACTAAACAGGAATTATAATACATTTCATAAAATAATGAGTCTAAAATTCAAACATTTAACTCTGGTAATCAAAATTGTTTTCCGAAAATGAAAAGTTGTTGTAAGCTTTTAAGAAATTGTTAAAATAAAAAAGGCAGTAGTAATGTTTTCAGTGGTGATGTGAAAGAGTGTTATTGAAGCCGCATGCACGCACATAGACTAATGATAGGTACACCACACACTCCTATTGGGGAACATATTTCTTTTCTCTCTCTCTCTCTCTCTCTCGATCAACACAACACCTATTCACACCTTTTGCTCTCTCTTTCACAAACCAACACACATCAAAACAGCACCCACTTTATAGGAAAAAAGTGTAAAATGTTTGCCTCCACTTCCCTTATTCCAATTGCCCAAAACGTCTATATATAATTAATATAATAATTCTCACGCTTCCCTCTTCCACGCGCCGGTCCATCAACAACGTTGGTGAAGATGGCAGCGACGGCGAAGATGAATGAGAAGATTGAGGACGAGGTGAATGAATGTATATGTACACGTACGTACATACATATATTTGGATAAGACGGAAGATAAAATAAAAAAATATAATATTATAGAAAATGAAATAAATAAAATATATAATTATTGTCACTCAGATATCTTTGAACAAGTTTATATCTTTTAAAAAGTTAAAAGGTAAAACTAATTTGAAAAAAGGAAGAATTTATTTTTGACCAAACTAGCGTATGATATACTCCAAACTACTAAGCAGCAAAGTCAAGATTCCATATTATTTTCACTAACAAACTAAAAAAATGAGGAAATTAATTGAGACTTGGGAAAATATATTTGACCAAGCTAGCGTATGATATAGTCCTAACTACTAAGTGACATTGTCAAGCACATACATATTGTTCCCCAACCCATCAAACGATTAATATCAACTGCACAATAGTTTCCCTTAAATCTAGTAGGATTCACCTATCAATAAATAGTATAATATTAAAAGAAATGGTAAATGTGACATTTTATTCAAGTATTCACAGTTAAAAAATTTAGGTTATAAACTATACTATTGACCCAACCGAAAAAACACACACACTATAAATTCAAATACTGCTTCAAATAAATGTATAAAAAAAGTATACTTGAAAAATGTTAAAAATTAGTTAAATAAATTTTAATTTAATAAAATAATTTATCAAATGCACTCTAAATTAGATCAACAATTCATTGGTTTTCAGATACAGATAACACTGTTTTGTAAGAATGCTAGCGGCATCCCCAAATCCAGAAGAGAAAAGTTATTAGATTATAATTTTGTATAATTTATATAATAATTAATGAATGAAAAGAGAAGAGAAAAATATGAAATATAATGAATGATGTAATAAAAATTGTTTGAAAGAAAAAATATAATACAAGTAACATAATTCAATATAAAAATAAATGTTGATTAGAAGGGGAAATATACAGGATGAAATCTAATATAGATTAAATTTTATGATTTAAACTAATTATTTTAAAAGCTTAATCTGGTTTGCAGGTTTAATTAAAAGTTTAATTTATAATTTTTTAATAAGATCAAAAAATTATATTTAAATAAAATAATAAATTTAAATTTTAAATTATCAAAATTTAATAGTTAAATAAAATAATATATAATTCTCCTTAATACAAAGTCAAAGTGTATAATTCTCATTCCATTCACCCCACTCTCTTAAGTGAATCAATTATCTCATCTAAATTAATCATCAGATTTTTTTTAAGCCTGCTTAATTAGAAGGTCTTGCAAAATATCCTTTAACATGACAAATATTTAGATGCAACGCTAGCTGAATTAAAATCCTAGTGGGTTGATTAGGATTATCTCTCTTCCTTGTGCTATATTAAAAAAGGCCATGTTTAATATAAATAGCTAAATAATTAATTTAAAGTTGAATTATTTTTTTCTGTTGTTAAAAGTTAGTAATTTAATTTATTAAATTATAAGTACTTAGTAAAATATTAATTATTAAAGTAATTGGTAAGTATAACATAATATATATATATATATATTATGTGATTATAATTTTAAATTTTTATTTCATCTAGAACTTTTACTATTTTTATATAAATATCAAATATTTTATTAAAAGTAAAATAAATAATATAAAATAGTGTAATAGTTAAAATAGATAGTATAATATTAAAATAAAAAATTAATAAAATAAATAGTATAATATTAAAAAATGGTAAATGTGATATTAAAGTATTAACAGTTAAAAAACTAAGTTATAAACTATACTGCTGACTCAACCAAAAATAATTTAAAATTTAAAATTTAAATTTCAATGATTAAAAAATAAATTTTAATTTAATAAAATAATTTACCAAATACATTTAAAATTAAATTAATGATTAAATTATTAGAATCGATATAATGATAAGAGATTAAAGGTTGAAATAATTTTTATGAGGTTCTAATTTTTAATTTCATTATTTTAAATATTGTCAAAGAAATTAGATGGATGACTCATGGTTTTAAGACAAAAGATGTGCAGACTTGAAAATAAAATTGTGGTAATGAAAGCTATCTCTGATGCTCTGATGCTGCCAAATTATATATATAATCGATCGTTGAATGTTAAATGTTAGAAAATGATATAAAGAGGGAGAGAAAAAGAGTATGCATGTTCGGGTGGCCATGTAGAAATTTCACATCAAATTGCTACCTATGTGAAAGTTACTCTTGGAATGGTACACTACATGTGGATGTCACTCATTGGTCAAGTGATGAAGTCTCGTGCACGAGATGTTTGATGCTTGCACATTGAAAATTTATGGTCGATCTTCTTTCTTTTTCAACCTTTAATATTCAAAATTTTGGCCTTTTTATTTTAAAAAATAAAAAAGATTGATAACTATGGTGTTTCCGGTTCCTTAACGATTCAACTAAGTATATAGTGAAATAAGGACTCAAATTCCAAGGAGAACCAAAGAATAAAAATGAGGTATGTACAATTATTTGAAAGAAAGATGATGTACGAGTAATTTCTTTAAAAATTTCTAAAAAGTTTTAGAATAAATTTAAATTTTGGAAAAGGAAGATTTATTTGATTCAAAATAAATATGTTGATTAAAAGAAGAGACAGTCAATAAAATTTATTCAAAAATTAATTTTTTTTTTATTTTTTTCTTTTATTAAAAATTAAAATAAATGAAAAAATAAAAACCTCATGTAATTAGGTGATCTCAAATACCATTAATCATTAACTAGATTGAAGGAAGAATTCATATAATGCATTTTTGAATCTTATTGTATATTGCTGCATGTTTAATATTTTAGTTAAATTGTATTCTTATTTGCTTCTTTTGATAACTATACTTGTTATTACTTCTTTATTATTAATTGGTTTATATTGCATCCGCCTTCCCTCATAATAAGTTATGAATTTCAAAATTATTTATTAAGAATTGAATGGTTTGTAAAGGATTTATAATCATAAACTTATTTATAAATTTTGAATTTTTTTTAAAAATATTGTTTTATTTATTTTTACCTATTTTCTGGATGTACTTGGAATTTTAATTAGCTCCTTTCATTTTTTCCCCATGTTACATTTGTATAATTAAAGAGAGATGTGTATTTTGATGCTTTACAATGCTTGATGATAAACAAGTGGTTAACAATATTAGAAATTTTTATTGGCTTATTCTTTTAAAGAATAGAAATAGTCAATATAATAAGCCCTCTGTACTAAAATATGTGATAATTACCTTACTATCCATGCGATTAAATTTAAAACTACCAAATTATACTTTTAACATGTATCTTTCATAATATGAAAAATAATTTTAAAGAAATTTTATTATATTAATTCACATAGCATGTAATTGATTAAAAAAATTGTTCAAAAGTACGTGATTTTACAAACATTTTTTAAAAGAAAAAAGAAAAAGCTAACCAAAACACCTTAAAAGCATGAGATTATACAAAAAGTTAAATGTTTAATAATTATATTTTTAATATAAATTTTGAAAGCTGATAAAGTAGGGTAACTCAGTTCAACTTTTTGTGATAAACTAGAAAATTACTAATCCACTTTAACCTACCAAGTTGGTAGGTCGAGTTATAGGTTGACGTATTTAATTAAAGATAAATGTCAAAAATTATAAAAAAAATTAAAATGTGAAAAACTTAAACTAATAAAGAAAAAATATCATAAAAAATTTACATTTTTGTAATAATATTATTAAATTAGTAATAACAAATTGTTTTTATTACTAATGGGTTGGGTGGGGTAGATAAGAAAATTTTGCATTGCTTATGGGTAAGCTTTTTAGCAATCCAGCCCGCCAAAAATCTGTGATGAACCAGATTTGCCCACATGTTAGAATCCAGAATTGTTTTGTTCAACTCTCAAAAATTAAATCACATTTGGTTTGTAAAAATAATTTATATATTTTAAAATTTTAATCCTAAATAGTGCAAAGTTCACATTCTGGCCATGTATTATTTATATTTTTATTGGAAAAAATTAAAATATCATCTTATTAATATTTAATTATACATATCAATATATATATATATATATATATATATATATATATCTTGTTATGACATATATAATTAGATAGAGAGAAAAACAACTAGTTTCCAATATGCTTTTTGTTTCAAAATATTTTTAAAAGATTCGTAATTCCTACAAATATTGTTAAATTTACTTACATCACATCAACATCTAACACCACCTATTCACAAACCAACAAATCAGAACAGACCAAATCTCCCTACTTTATGCCTAAAACACTTCATCATGCACACTCCCTAACACACTTTCCTTGTTCCAATTGGCAAAAAGACCTAAGTTTATGATTAATTAATGTAATAATCCAAAACTCTCATCTTTAACCAAGGGGTTCCTTTTTTAATAAATTTTTAAATTGATATTCTTTTTGAAACATTAAAGATTAGCAAAATACTTGTCTTGTTACATGCATTCCCATTGAGTTGAAAAACAAATTCTCTCTTTTTTCTCCCTTCATTCTCTCTCCAAATGCTACCACAGTATGGACCCATGACAAGGGAGCATCATCATGTTCTCTATTGAAGATTCTCTCTCAACAAATTCTCACATACATTTCTCTTTTTCACTTCAGCATCCACTCTCTCATTCTATAAAAAAGAACCTCCTCTCTCACCCCTCTATTCATTGCTCTCATTTCACCACATGAATAACTTGCACACCTCTGTCCACACTTCCTTGGTTGTATTTTTGGGTATCAGATTCAACACCCGTGGTATACTAGTTTCCCTCTCCCTTCTCCCTTCCCTTGTGCCCATGCATATGCAGGTCCTCACCCCACAAGCACCCATGGCGATAGACGAGATTCTGGACGTGGACATGGTTTTCACACTTAGTGGCTATTTCTTAGTCATGTGAGTTATGTTTTAACTCAATTTTATATACCTAAAATGTATGCTTACATCTCATTTTGGTTAGACTTAATTCATCCAATTCTATCTGCTCACATAAGATGGAAACCTGCAGCTTAAACACATGATTCATTTAATTTGGAAAATATTCAAGCTACTTTAAATAACAAGCGATTTTTAGTTATTTTTGGACTTGTAAGTACAATGTTTATTTATTAACTTTTTTACCTCAAATTAATTAAAGTATAATTCTATCACTAAATTATTTTGAGTTTAAGATCAATATTATGTTTTGTACATAGAACTTTATTTTGGAATTAAACAGAAATTAATGATATTAAAATTTACATTTTAGATTGATAATTTAAAAAAAATTAATAAAAAACTTTAACAAAATTAAATAATAATTGATGTAATTATCTAATTATGTCTGCGACTTCATTTTTATTATCTAATTTATTTTAATTTTATTAATAAATAAATAACATTTCATTAAAAACTCAAAATAATCTGTGTTTTAAATATATTTTTAATTGTTATTTTCACAGTACAAACCAGTCACTGTCTTTTCTCAAAGCACCAAATGGAAAATTGGTTAAGCCAGCAGCACCTGTATTCTTTCATTTGGGGGCTAAGAATTGAAAATTGAAAAAAAAAAAAAAAAAAAAAAAAAAAAGTAAGTGGTCATTACTCATTAAGCATGAATTGGCCCACACTACCATTCACTCACATCTCCAATTACACATTTTGCCATCAGCAGATGCATTCCACCCTATCATTAAAAGATAAAAAAACCCCAACAATATTCTCTCTTCCTAGATATCCTAAAAGCTAACCCACTAGCCAAAGAATCATTCTCCCCATATTTCTTTTATTCTTTCAAACTCTTGGTGACCCAAGTCCCACCCAACATTTCTCATGCACCTAGTTCCCCTGTATACATCCACAGCTGTTCACCCTTTTTCCTCTCTCTTCCACGATGTACAGCATCCACTCTTTTAGGTAAAAAAGTGAATCTTACTGCCACAGCTAAGCCTTCAGAAAAGGGTAAAAGAATTTAAACTCAATCTTAATTTGCATTCACTTCCCTTATTTCATTTTTTCATTAATTAATATAATAATGCTTGCATCCCTCTCTTCCTCCGCCATACTCATGGCGACACCCGCGAGGGTAGATGAGAAGATTGAGGACGAGGCAGTGTTGAATGTGGAAGAGATGGTGGAATTAGGGATCATGCAGATTGGGTGGAGATAACAATGAGAAGATCATGATGAGATGAACTATCCTCTCAAAATCGGAGGGAAAGAGAAGAGAGGCTTCAATGGTTCGTGTATGATTTTGGAATCCAAAAAAATTGATAGATAGAGGAAGAGAGAAAGAGCTTGCGTGGTGGTGACCATGCCAACTTCAGATAAGTTGCTCTTAACATCACACATTATATATAACTACCAAAGGATCGTTAAGTGATAGATTAAACTTGCAATTGGCAATGGAAGAGCCAAAAAGATAACAAATGAGGAAGAAATTTTTTACACTCAAGATTTTGGAATTTTTTTAAAGAAAACTATAGTGTCACCGGTTGTCTTAATGCCGGAAATTGAACTGTTTAAAATGGTTGGGATGAACTCACGCCAAACACCCACACATGTAATTGGAAACACAAGTTATGTTGCCTTTCTCCCACAGTGGGTTTTAAGTGACACGTGGCTGATTTTTAAGAAAGGAAATCCAAACTCAGTTGCGTGTAGGACAGGAACTCACCGTTTTGGTATAAAGAGGGAGAGAAAAAGAGCATACATGTTGGGGTGGTCATATAGAAATTTCAGATCAAATTGCTATTCATGTGAAAGTTGCTCTTGGAATTATACACCACATGTGGATCTCACTCATTGGTCAAGCATGAGGTCTCATGTACTGTTTGATGCTTGCGTGTTGAAAATTTATGCTTGATCTTTCTTTTTACAACATTTAATATTCAAAATTTTGGCCTTTTTTATTTTAAAAAATAAAAAAAATTGATAACTATGGTGTTTCCGGTTCCTTAATGTTGGAACTTTAATTGTTTTAATTTATTGTGAGTGATTTTGTGGACTTTTTTTGTTAAATATTTAGTAAGATAGGGAATCAAATTCTATTAAGGAGAACCAAAGAATAAAAATGAGGTACGTAAAATAAGTTGAAAGAAAGATGGTGTACGAGTGATTTTATTGAAAATTTTTAAAAACTTAGAATAATTTTAGTTTTGTAAAAGGAAGATTTATTTGATTTAAAATAAATATGTTAATTAAAAAAGGGGACAATCAATAAAATTTTTTCTAAAATTAATATTTTTATTATTTATTAATAAAAATTAAAATAAAAACTTCATATATAATTAGGTGATCACAAACACCGTTAATCATTAACTAGATTGAATGAAGAACTTCATATCATGCATTTTTTAAAATCTTATTGTATATTCCTGCATGTTGAATATTTTAGTTAAATTGTATTTTTAGTTACTTATTTTGATAACTACACTTGTTATTATTTATATACTGCTTTATTGTTAATTGGTTTATAATGCGTCCGCCTTCCCTCATATAATAAGTTATGAGTTTGAAAATTATTTATTAAGAATTGAATGGTTTGTAAAGGATTTATAATCATAAACTTGTTTATAAATTTTTAAATTTTAAAAAAAAAATTACCGTTTTATTTATTTTTACCTATTTTCAGGATGTAATTGGATTTTTATTTAGCTCCTTTCATTTATTTTTTTTCGTGTTATGTTACATTTGTATAATTAAAGAGAGACGTGTATTTTGATGCTTCACAATCCTTGATAATAGTCAAGAGGTTAACCGTATTAGAAATTTTTATTAGCTTCTTTTTTAAAGAATAGAAATAGTCAATATAATAAGCTCTCTGTACTAAAATATGTGATAATTACCTTACTATCCATGCGATTAAATTTAAAACTACCAATCTGTACTTTTAACGTGTATCTTTCATAATAGGAAAATTAATTTTAAAGCAAGTTTATTATATTAATTCACATAGCATGTAATTGATTAAAAAAATTATTCAAAAGTATGTGATTTTGCAAAGAATTATTTTCTAAAAGAAAAAAACGGACCAAAACACATTAGAAGCGTGAGAATGTACAAAAAATTAAATGTTTAATAATTATATTTTTAATATGCATTTTGAAAGCTGATAAAATAGGATAACTCAAGTCACCTAAATTGACCTATTATGGGTTGGACTCAAGAATGGGTAAACCAATTCAGGTCAACTTTGTATAATAAACTAGAAAATTACTAATCCAATTTAACCTACCAACTTGGTAAGTTGAGTTATGGGTTGACCTATTTAATTAAAGACAAATGTCAAAATTATAAAAAATAAAATGTGAAAATTTTAAAATAATAAAGATAAAATGTCATGAAAAATTTACATTTTAGTAATAATATTATTAAATTAGTAATAACAAATTCTTTTTATTGCTAATGGGTGAGGTGGGTAGATCAGAAAAATTTGCATTGCTTATGGGTAAACTTTTTTCGCAATCCAGCCCGCTAAAAAATATGTGATGAACCAGATTTGCTCACATGTTGGAATCCAGAATTGTTTTGTACAACTCTCAAAAATTAAATCAAATTTGATTTGCGAAAATAATTTCTATTTTACTTTTATTTTAAAAAATATTACCTTATTTTTATTTTATTTTTTATTTTTAAAATTTTATACTGAAAATAATGAAACAGAAAATAATTTTTTCTTCTTTTATTATTTCCTATACAAAATATTAAAAACATAAAATAAATAAAAATAAGATAATATTTTTGTAATAAAAATACAAACAAAATGAAAGCAAAAAATATTTTTATAAACCAAATATCACCTAATTTCTAACAAGATTTTAATACTGGGCCATTTTATCTCTATCACACATTTAACAAGGCCTGGACTTGAGTTCTGTCTATTCGAGTTCTGTTGGGCCTTTGTTTTCTATCAATGTTGAACAAAAAAATAAAGAAGACCTGGACTTGGGTTCATCATTAGAGTGTTATTTCTTAGTCTCCACTTTCCTTTGTTATATGTAAATCAGTATCTTCATGATAACAACTTTAGGATTTTTGTAATCTTTCTTCTATTGATGTTAACATTATATCACGTTGATGGTTTGTATAAAGTATAAACATGTTTCTTTAATACCAATACAAGTAGGGATCATCATGAATTCAATCCAATCTAAACTAAAAGATATGGATTGGTTCAGATATTTGAATTAGATCGAACATAAAAAATTATAACTGAATTGTTATCAAATCAAGTATTGAATACAAAGAAGCGAGATTTAAAAATCACTTTTCTGAAGAAAAAAAAAATGACATTGTTTGTACACAGGATCTGGATGTTCCAATATCATTAACTCAGTGAACTTAATTTATAAATCAAAATGAGCTGAGCTAAAACTAAAAATTGAATAAGTAGATGTTAAATTTATAATTAGACTTGTTCGATTCTTCGATAAATAAATTTGTATAATATAAAATAATTTTATATAACTATTTTATACACAAATTTCAACCTAAATTATATATTTTTATTTGTTAAATTTATATATTAATTAAACTCATGATTATTTTTAGATATTACTGTATAAAATTTGTTACTTTGAATTTAAATAAATAAAAAATATATAGTATATTAAATAATGATGCTTAAATTTTATATATTAATCACTCCTCCACATAGGATTGCAGTGATTGCCCATTACTAAGTAACTTTTTCCAATTAGGACCAATTTGATTAGCACCAACTTATGCTGGAACAAACTCCTGTCAATTGTGATGTACCAAAACGTATTCCTACTAAAAGCAATTTGATGTTAAATCTCACAGGTCACAACTCTTCTAGGCCTAAAGTCAACTTCATAAGCAAACTAATAATGGGACAAATTTTGTATAAAAATAAGGTCAACTCAGACCCATACTTGTAGGAAAAAAATCCTAAACATTTTTTTCTCTCTTACATGTATAGTGGAATCTGCATTAATATCCGTGCCCATACATGTAATGCTTTTTAAATTAGCAGATAGCACCAACTTCAAGACTTTTGCAAGTACCTTAACAAGATATGCCATTGTGCAAGTACAGTTACTTAGCGCTCCACATCTGCTCAACACCGAGTCATCACTCTTACATTAAATATAATACTTCCCCAAATCCCTATGGAAGATATAATCTCCAACAAAAAGTCATATGTCCAGAATGGAGACATCTTTGTTTCACATTCATTTCAATTTACTGTAGACTTCTGCCCCTACTCCAATCTGGGTGTTTAAACTTCTAATTTCTATTATCACTTTTGACTTGCTCACCGCATCATTCTATTGGAATCTAATCACAAGATATTGGACTTTTGTTCGTACACTGAAAATATGGAATTTTAGTGTGACATATATAAAACCTTGAACTCTCCAATTAGAACAGAGCTAGTTTTTGTGGTATGATTTTCTCAATGTTTTTATCAATTGGTAGCAAAACATTCCGCCATATCATTTAGCTGCAAATGTGCAGCCCAAGAGGTGACCCTCGCAAAATTCTAGTTGGAGTTGCCTTGGACTCTCCAACTATAACAACTAACTTTTTGTAGTATAGTTCTTTCAAGGTTCATATCACATTTCCTTAAACACCCTTTAATCATCAACCTTACGAGAGGGCTTAGATGTCTAATTATCTTTATATACCTTTTTAAAAGAAAGTTGCTGTATAATGCTTTTTTTAGTTGAGTAGATATTCATCCTTAAGATAAGAACTTTCTATTACATTTTACAACAAGAAAGCCACTGCAGGCCATTTAAGTATTTTGCATTCTTTCAAGTGATGCCGATTAGAATAAAATTTAAACCAACATGAAAAGTGAAAGAAAATAAACTTGCACCGAAATTTGCACATGGCTCATGGAATTTTGCAGCAATACTTCTCTTCTATTCATCAAGCAAGTTTTCTTCCCTACTGGTCTATAATGTCACATTGTTCATGTCCAAACCTTTCCTTTTAAATTATAAACAAGTACAGGTTTAAGATCATTGTTAACAAGTTGGCTACATGACCACCTGTCAAATTTTCTTTTTCTATTATCATTAAAAGGCAAAGAAGATATTTTCATTCGTACCAATTATCGAATAAAACAAGCAGCAGGTAAAAGCACAAATAACAGGGACTTGCAGCGGGAAAAAAAGGTCAAATACTACAAGGAGCATATAACAGTAAAACACTATCCTGAAAAACAGTATCTCCTTAATAAGAGGAAAGTTAAGAGATAATCTTTTCAAAAGCATATCAACTAAGGGGGTGTTCAATTGTGTTTTGGTTTTTTAATTTTAAAGACCGAAAAAGGGATTGTTTTATAAAACAGTTTAATAAAACTCCACTAATCAAACAAGTTTTTTGGTTTTCTACTTTTCAGAAACAGAAACAATCATGCCCTAAGCTTTATTGCTTTCCTGATTTTCTTCGCAAACAAAACCTCAAAACCATTAATCATGCTGATCCATTTGGCAGTACTATCGGGAGACAAAAATGCCTAAGAAATACATGGGAGGATGAAACAGAAAGTGAAAATCAATGAGGTGAACGAATGATCAAGCCAAAATACAACCAAAAAAATTGTGAAAAACAAAAGGAATAAACAGAACAACATTCACATAATGGTTAGAATGAAACATCAGAGCCCAAAAAAACAAGGGGGTGGGAGGAATCAAAGGCTTGCAAATGGAACTGAGAAATGAGAATCACTTGACACAAGAAAAGAATCTAAGAATGGAGAAATGCAAGTACCTGAGAGAGAGATCCAACCAATGGCAAAAAGGACACATGTAGCGAACACTGAATCATTGTTTCTTAGAGAGGCTTGGTTCCATTCTCTTGTCCATCTCATAAACATTGCTCTTGTATTGGGGTAATTCATTTGATGCAAAATCAGAAATGCGGTTAGGGTTTGTAAGATCTGACATAAGAGTCTGAGGAGATATTGAATTAGAAAATAAATTAGAGCAATGTTCATTTAACTGAGTATCCAAATAAAGCAAGTGTTTTGTTGGGATAGGGAATAGAACAATAATAAAAAAACAAAAACAAGTTTGGTTTCAAAAACTAGATTTTAATGGAGCAATTCAGTTCGCTCTGGTTCAGTTTGGTTCACAGAAGCATTTTGCCCACACTCACTGGTAGCCATTTCAGAAGGCTGTGACAAAAGGAAGGAAAAGAATATTTATTTTCTTACTTGACTCTCCATTTCTAAGTAAATTATGGCTCAATTTGCTCTCCACTGGCCATCTGCCACTAGTAAAGAGTCTTACAGGTGTTGATTTTCACGTGCAATAAAAAAACACAGTCCTTATGATGTTAGAAATATCATAATGAAATCTACCTGAACAAATGTTAAAATCAGATAAAGAAGGCTGATGATTCAGTTGCAGATCAAGCCAAATATTATTATAACTATAGTTTTCTTAACAAAATACAAACAAATAAACAAAAAAGTTTCTCTCCTTACTTTATTATTACTACAAATCGTGTTCTGACCAGTCAACTTTTCTTCTCTTCCAACCAATAAGTGATAAACTGTACCAGTCAAGAAGAAAGGGTGCTTTTCGAGATGACATCAAAAGATATTCCATTTTGTTGAAGTCTTTCCTGCAGATCAGTTGGACCAAATATAATCCCCGGAGGGTAAACTCCTCCCTTCGGTAGGTTGTTTCGTTGGCTGTGAAGAACAAGAGCACACTGTATCAGAATTATTGGGGTGGTAACATAACCCATTTCTGGTCCCATTATTCTGGTTACAATTTCCATGTCAGGTTTTGTGTTTCCCTCTGCAGCAAGACTCTCATTGCTGAAACCATGTCCAATAAACCACATCTTGAATGAAGTACTTGCAATCCCCTCTTCAGAAGGGCCCTTCTTACTAAATCCACCAAGACTGAAGATGGAAGGATATTTCAAAAGAAGCCATCTTCCAAAACTGAAACGTCCTAAAACGCCAATGATTAATCCAATCATAATAAATCCAAACATGTGCAACAAAGATTTTGCACCTAACTTCACACCAAAATGGGCTGGCTTCACAGATGACCAGAAGGCTTTCCTTTTCTCAACCATCTCATCATTCTCATTCAAGCCAGGGAGACCATGGGGATTTTCTGTTAGAAGGGAAAGTGTTCTTCCAACAAGAGTTGCATCTGCCGAAGGCAGATGAACTCCCCAAAGGCCAATTTTCTTCTGGTGTTCTATTATTTCTCCTTTAGGTGGGGGACCAGGAATCTACAAAGACGAAAATCAAAAAGGCCAAGATTACATCAATTTAATTTAATCTCATTTTAGATGATAGATCCATGGAAATTAAAAAGAAAGGAGTCAACATTTTAAAATTCAAAATGACCTACAATCAACAACTTGCACAAGTAACTCAAGGATGACAATATGATGCCTAGTTGAAGAGATTGTTGTGGTATTGAGGAATGAGGATTATTTCATGTTATAAGCTATCTTCAAATACCACCTTTGAGCTTTATTTAGGATGTAAACTAGTGGCTGCATTTTAAGTTGTCCATGCATGTTTGTGTATGGTAACCAAAGTACCCAAAACTTGAATATCTTACCGGTTGGATTGCATTGCATACAACCATTGTAGCATGAACAATACAGAGTTCTAATTTCTAATCGATTAAAAATAATACATTTATATTAATACAGTCCAAAACACAACAATAGACAATAAAACACATCACATTGAATTAAACCCAAATCAACCTTTCTCAGTGAACTACTTGTTTAATTTATAGTTGTAATAACTAATAACACTTACAAGAAAAGCATTTGTTTCAATAAAAATTAGTGACTAAAAATTAATTTTAACACATCCCAGTTACATTCAGCATTTAAAACTATTTATATTAAAATAATTTTTATTCAACTCTAAACCAAACACATACCACAGGGCTAACTCTGGTGGGTTTAGACCGTTGCATCTCCTTCAAATCCGCAACGGCGAGAACCGCTGATTCAAACGTTCCAAAGTTCCCCACAATCCTCTTCTTCGAGTCCAAACTCAGGTAAGCCTCGACCCGGTTCGGCACGGCCCGGTCCACCCACTGCCTCGAGTGAAACAAAAAACCCATCTCAGCAGGAACCGAATCGAAGCCACAAGCCGAAACCACCAACGAACCGTTCTTCAGTGCCTTTTCGTGGTACGTGCGATTCACGCGCTCCATGAACTCCGTCTCTCCGGTTATGTCGAGGTAGTCGCATCCTGTTTCCGCGCATGCGGCGACGACAGGCTCGCCGTGGCGGCGGAAGGGGCCAACGCAGTTGAGGAGAAGGCGAGTCTGGGCGCAGATGGCGCGGAGGGAGGGCGCGTCAGAAGTGTCGGCGATGATAATGGGAATTGAAGGCGGCGGGTCGGGTCGGGTGGCCCATTGGAGGGATTGGAGCAGTCTCGACGGGTCGCGGCCCGCAATGGCTATGGAGTTGAAATTGAGAGTTGATGATGATGTTGATGTTGATGTGTTGAGGAATTTGAGGGCTTCTTTAAGGACGTGTTTGCCTGTGAAACCTGTGGCTCCTAAGATTACAACGTCGAACATTGGTTTTGCTGTTGCTGCCATCCCTTTTCTCACTTCCGCTTCACCCAAACTCAACTTCCGATCCGGTTAGGGAATATTAACGGTTGATGTTGTCAAAACATCAATAACAATTTTTCAAATTTATTATAATTTTATTAACTGTTAATTTTTAAATTCACGATTATAAAAAAAAATTTCTTTCAAAACGCATCTTTATTTTTTATATTTATAAAGATAATAATGTTTTCTATTTTTTTAAACTAATTATGTAATTAATTCTTATCAGCCAATTTTTTCGCTTAAAAAGTGTTAGTTATTTTTTATTTTATTATATATAAAATAATAAAAATCTTAAATATAAGTTCATATATTTTAGAATTTTGTTAATATGAATTTTAAAGTAGAAAAAAAATTAAATGGTTACATAATTTTAATTGAAAATTTTAATAGTACGAATTTTTTATAATTGATAGTTTAAAGTTAATTTCTTTTATATGTTAACTCACAATCATAAAAAACTTAATATTAGCGGTAAATTTTTAGGTTAATTTTTATAGCTAATTATTGTCTGATTTTTTTTGTCAATAACTCCTATTTAAATAATGGATTATAAAGCATTAAAATAAGTCAAGATTATATAAAAGAGAGATTATACTTAATTATTCTCTATTTTTTCTTCTTCTCCGTTTTAATTTTAATTTGCAAGACTTAAGAACCTCTGCTTAGCTACTAGTTCGACTGCTCTCTACATGTATCTTGAGACAAAATTGATTTTTAAAAAAGTTAGAAGAAGATTTTAAAGTAAAGCTTATGTAAAGGAACATTAAACTGACAAATTTTATATGGAATATTTTTTTTATTATAGAAAGATTAAATTTGAAGTGTTGTTTATTTTTTTAATTGTAAATTTTTAGGATGTGAAGTAACTTTTTATACATATCACAAGGAAATTTTTAATTTAGGATGTAAATTAATATTTTTTATATAAATCACAATGACATTTTTATTGTCACATGTAAAAGTTCAATATAGTTATTAAAAATTATGAAACTAATTTTAATGATATTTTTAAAAATTACGTAAAGGTGTTATCTTACTTTATTAAAGCTATTTGTTTAATTTAAAGAATTCTAATTTCACAATTAAAACAGAATTCTTACGCATTCTAAATTACAAGTGGCTTTATACTCTCCAACTAGGGATGGAAGTGGGTAAGGTCGTCCAACATAGGTCTACGGCTCGATTCGTTTAATAAATAGATAGGCTCAGGCTTGTAAAAAAGCCTTTTTCGGTAAACAAACCAAGCCTAGATTTATAAAAAAACTTATTTAACCTATTTAGGGGCCTATTTATATTTATATATTATATATTTATATTTATTTTAATATATTATATTTATATAATATTTATTTTATATTTTATTTACATAATATTAACATATATATGTTTTAAGCTTATTTAATGACATTTTTATCTTATAGGTTTTAAGTTTATAAGCTTTTTTTAATTAATTATTTATATAGACTTTAAGTTTATTTATTAATTTTTTTTGTAATGCAGACTTTTAAACAGGCTTGCAGGCCTTGTAGGCTTTAAATCAGGTCAGACCTTGACAGAAAAAAAAAAAGTCTTTAACATGTAACCGGCCCAGACTCAAGCTTCAAAATTTTTAAACATATCAGGTCAGACTTAAGCACTCAAAGCCTAGTTCGCTTCGGCCTACTTCCATCCATATCTCCAACTAATATGTAAGAATCAACCATTCATTTATCTAAATAATTTTATAATTTAAGGACCAAATTATTTATCTAAATTAAACATAATATTATGTAAATCAGATTATATTCACGAAGTGATTCTTAAAAGATTTTGTACCTACATTAACGTTATTTCTATTTGTTAATTATAAAATTTTAAAAAAATATAGTAATAAATTTCTCAACATATTTTTTAATGTTATGTTTTTAGTTTATTTTTTCAATAGATAATAATTTATAAAATTAAAAATTGATGCAATAAAGTTAATTTAGTTTTTATACATTAAACTTTAATGTTGGCATCTATCATTAATAACTTTTATATTATCATACAAGTTGATCAATCATAAAAATAAATATATTTCTTCTACTAAAATTAAATTTTATTTTTTATTCAGCTTTTTAATTTTTTAATATATTTTATATCTAATTTGATATATATATATATATATATATTAATGTACCAAAATGTATGTTGTAATAAAAAATTTCTTATATCATAATTTGATAAGTTTTTGTATGAAATGAAGGTTTATATAATAAAAAATTTCATACTAGACTCTCCATAAATGGAATGGATAATCTCTAATTATAACTAGACGTTCAATTTTATGAAAATTACCATAGTTGTAGAAGCTAAGTGTGATAACATTTTTATGAAGGTTTTTTAATTTATTTTATTTTTAAAAATATATTATGAATTTGATGAATTTCATTAAGGTTATTTTTTAGGTCATAATAGAGAAAGGTTGATGTTTAGTTAAGGATGGATAATGGAATTTTACGATGATAATGGTTGAGAAAAATATAAAATAAAAAAAGGATAGTAGGAAGTGGGTGATAAGGTAACTTAACTTCTAAAAAGATTCTAACATACTAATGATAAGGTTTAATATTATCGAAATTGATGAAATGTCAAAGTACTTAAGACAAAATAACAAGTTAAGAGGTTAAATTGAATTAAAAAAAATAAAAAATTGGTGAGTATGTAATTGAACTAACGTTAAACTAGAATGAATTAGTATATAATTGTAAAATATATATAAATTGTTAGAAAATTGGTATGTCCCATGTTTAATATATGATTGGTATATTTTGTAAGTTTAGTAAAGTTTCCTTACTAAATTTTTTTAAAAATTTATATTTTTTTTAATCTTGATTAGTGGATACTGAAAGAAAACTAATTAGGGATGAATCGAAAAGATTTCCACTTGATTTAGATTATTAGTTTACAAGTTTTGACACTTATTTACGTTAGAAAAAAGATTATTAAAGATAAATACATTAAGTAATTTATATTTAAATGTGTGGTAGTGATCTAAATATCTTAAGCTATGTTGATAAAACATAAGTCACTAACTTATACATGTTCAAACATTCAGCAGCATGTTCAAGTATACTTAGTTTAACCTTATTTATATAAATAAATGCTCCTAACTAAGTTACATAAAATACTCTGTAACATAAAAAAAATATTCATTTTTTTACTTTCTTATTAATGTTTAAATGAATCAAATATAAAAATAAAGATTAGTATCATTAAAATGGTAATGAAGATCATTTCCTTAAATTGGATAAATGAAATTTTTATTTAATTTTTACGTAATTTGAATTATTTTATCTCAATTTATCTTTCATTATTTACTTTAATAATTTTTTTTTGTTTTTAATGCTATTTTTGAATTGATTATTTAAAATTTTAAATTACACTCTATTAAAGCTCTCAACTGAAAAATTAATTTTAAAATTGGATATTTAAAATTTTTTATTATAAATGTTCAAATTCAAGGAATAATATTTAATAATTGTGTGATCTTATAAAATGTTCATACATATATTTGTTTTGATTGGTAATGTTTATGTTTTGTTTGGTTAAGGTGAAATAGAAAGGAAGGTTTAGAGTGGAAAAGTAATTTTTTCTTATTTAGTACTTTTTGTTTTAGTGGAAGGAAATATTAATTTTGTGCAGGATCGACAAATTTTTATTCCCTTCTTCTTATTCATGAAAATGAGTTGAAAAGAAGAGAGGGATTTTTTTTTTGTTTTTATTTTATTTATTTTAAATTATTAAAATTATTATATATTTTTTAAAATTTTTAAAAAATTACAAAAATTTAAAATTATATTTATAAAAAATATAGTAAAAAAATAAAAATATTTTAAAAATTTATGTAAAATAAAATTTATACTACTAATTTTTTTTTCTTTTCTATTTATCTAAATAAAAAAATATTTTTTTTTACTTTTTTCATCTAAATAATTTATTTTTTTTTCTTTCTTATTTACTACATGATCCAAATAAAATATTAAAAAAATTAACTTTCTTGTTTAGAATAAAAAAATTAATTTCAAGGGTTTGAATTTAGCCTAGAATAGCAAATTCAATCTTCAATTGGTCAGCAATTACTTAGATTGAAACTTTAATTGATTTTTTTCAGAACATAATAGAAAATACTTCCACTCTAATTATTATTAGTCATTGTTGATATTTGTGATCGTTATAACTTGCAGTATTTTATGATAATTTTTGTAATTTTTTTATTTATTAAATTCAATATTGTTCAAATATAATTGAGGTTTGTAAATCTTTAAATTTTGTTTCTTATAAATTTTTAGTTGATTTTATAGTTAAAGTTGTTTGTTATTTTTTAAAAAAAATAATTTTTTTAAAAAATTAACAAAAATAAATAAAAAAATGTTTAGATAAATTTACTTAATATATTTTTATAAAATTTTCTATAATTTTTAATTTTAAAAAATTATTAATTAAAGCTTATAAATGTTATGAGAATTTTAAAATAAAAATGGTAAAAAAATTATGAAAAAAGTATTATAACCTAGAAATATTTTATATTAATTAAAATTTTAAAAAAAATTTCATAATATTCTAATTCTTTAAAAAATAAGAGATTTAATTGGATCTGAAATATATGTAATTTTTTTTTCATATTGCTTCTCAAATAAGTTTTTATAAAAATTATTTATCCAAAATAATTTACATGTTAAATAAAGATAAATTTTTAAAAACATGTTAAATAAGACTTTAAATATATATATAATAAATAAGTTAATTTTTAATAATATTAATTAAAAAATATAAATATAAATTTTTAATTAAAAAAATTATTAATATAAAATTTATTATAAATTTTTATTTATTTCAACATAATTTTAATAAAAACTTATTTTTAATTTCTTAAGCATTGACTTTAAGGTTTAAGAATATTGCTTGAATTCTAAATATGCAATTACATTATAGAAGAAAAAAATTTATCATTCTTAATAATCTTTATAAAATCAAATAACATTATTTTCCATAAAAAATATGTATAATCTTGTATAGAAAATTCATTATCTTAAACTCTGAAGGTATTAATTAGAAATATCCATCTTCAAAAACAAATAAATTTTTAACATATATTTGAAGATACACAACAAAAATTATATATAATAAATTTATTTGAAGTTACAATACATAATACATTAATAATAAATATTTTAATTTTAGTAAAATTTTATTATTTACTAATTATTTATTATACTTTTAAATTGTAAAAAAATAAAAAACAAACTAGATTCACAGCAAATTCACCAATACCCACCTATCATTCATATCATAACCTATTTTGGTCCATAATAATAGGGATTAGAAGATCCAAATCCGTAATAAAGACGCACAAATTATGAATTTGTAAGTGCACACGCACCAAACTCTTAACGTCAGAGAGTGTTTGGTATGGTCACTCGCATCATCACCTACTACACTTCCCAATTCTCTTTCCTCTGCCGTTGAATTCTCAGTTATCAGTTCTCACCCACCAACTGTTACCAGCCGCCAATGCTTCAAACCCCTCTCTCTTTCTCTTAACTCTTCTTAATGCTTCTTCATCTTCTTCTCTCTTTCCCTAATTTCTCTTTCTATAATCACAATTCACTTTCTTTGCAATGGAGGCCAAGCTTCTAAGACACACCACCTTCTCCATCCCTTCAAGACCCACTTGCGCTTTTCATCTCAAAAATCAAAGCCCTTTCTTTTCCTTCAACCCCACTTCAGATTTCGCCCAAAAATCCAATCTTTCTCTTCGCCCACATGCCGCTTCCATTGGGTGAGTCACTTTCTATTTTGGGGTTCTCTGAAATTCAAAAAGATTGAATTTTTTTTCTTTTTGTTCTGCTCTGTTTCTGCAATCGGGGCGAGGGGGGTGCATGTTTCTGCTATTTCTCTGTAGAATTAGTCACCAACCTTTTAAGGTAGAGAAGAGAGTCATTCATTGGACTCTGGGGTTCAATGGGAATTTGGTGGATTGGCGAAAATGAAAGTGACTTTTACCATGCAATTAAGTTTTGTTGTATATACTTGATCAGAAAAGTTAACAGCATTGGCCTTTTATTTTGTGTTTTAACGAACTTGCTAAAATGTTAAATACACTTTTCCTATTACTTAAAGATGTAAGTAATGATTTTTTTAATATAGTAAATGATTTTCTTTTCATTAAATGCACTTTCCATGCTTTTATTCTCTTTCGACCTTGACCTGATATTCTTTTTTTTTTTAATATTTTTAGTTCTGTCAGGGTGTTGTTACCTGTTATGCCTTCAATTTTTGTTTTCTCTGTCAAGTGGGACTGGTGTGTTTAGTTACAATCCATTATGTCAACAGCATCCTCAATGATATTCTGTTTGCCAAATAATACAAAAATTGAGGCAATATTACTAGATGAACCCGGAATCCTAACACCTCCCATGCTTCTTGTTCTATTTACCTGATGTTTTATTGATACCCATATTACTAACTAGGTGATCATAACAGCCTCAGAGTTAAGGCCTGTTTGGATAAACTTCTTAATAAGTACTTGTAGGGGGAGAAAATAAGAAGGTAAAATAAAATCAAACATTTTCTATGAGGTGAAATCAACTTATGTATATAGACTTTTTTAGAAGTTTTTTCATTTAACTTCTGCAAAAGCTAATGTGCATCAGTTAATTATAACTTATGAGAAAAGTTTGATTCATTGTGTCTTCTTATTTTCTCCTAAAGGTGCTTGTTGAGAAGTTTATCCAAACTAAGTCTTAACTACTCAGACTTTTATTGATTCTATCAGTTTTCCCACTTGTGTCTTCAGCTTTCCATGCACAGTTTCCTGTACTTGCATTGCGATGCCTGTTTTCTTCCTTAAATCTACAAGTGCAAAATTTTGTATATATTGATGGTGCCATCATTTTCACTTTCTATGTTGTTTCAATCATATTTTAAAATTACCCTTATTTCTTTTGTGCAGATCTGTGCCGATAAAGAAAAGGATTGATGAGAGTGAAAACCTGACCCTTGATCATATAAGGCATTCTTTGATTCGTCAAGAGGATAGCATAATCTTTAGTCTCTTGGAGAGAGCACAGTACTGTTACAACGAAGATACATATGACCCTGATGCCTTCTCCATGGATGGATTTCATGGCTCATTGGTAGAATACATGGTCAGGGAAACTGAGATGCTTCATGCCAAGGTATGGACCAAATCCTGAAAAGCAATGATTAAATGAAAGTTTTCTATAAAATGTGGTAAAATGACTGCTAGTACAAAGTTCCTATATATAATTTTCCTGACTTGGTTTCCTTTACACTGAAGGTGGGTAGATACAAGAGCCCTGATGAGCATCCATTCTTTCCTGATGGCCTGCCTGAACCAATGTTACCACCTTTGCAATACCCTCAGGTTAAGAATATTCCTTGGCAATAATCAAGC
Organism: Canavalia gladiata; assembly: GCA_037954105.1. Classification (NCBI taxonomy): domain Eukaryota; kingdom Viridiplantae; phylum Streptophyta; class Magnoliopsida; order Fabales; family Fabaceae; genus Canavalia; species Canavalia gladiata. The sequence continues at coordinate 45,214,255 of CM075665.1, forward strand.
TTGTTGTTCCCTCAAGATTTTGTTTTGGCAATGAATTTATTATATTCACATGGACAGAACTATGGCTTCCCAAGATCTCGTAGATAGAACTACAATGTGTAGAAGTTTGATAAATTCATCCTTTCAAAGTCCATGCAAGCAGTATCTAGGAAATTTAAAATAAAGTGCCATTCATAAACTAGTAGTGGCACCTGCTTTATTCACCTAAAATCTTGAAATTTTAATATTCTCTCTTAGATTTCAAAAACTGAATGGAAACTGGCTTAAATGTTGTAAACTGGCTTAAATGTTGTAATGTTTAAAATGATAATTTTAAAGAAAAAGTACTGCAAAAGTAGGATGGGTTAATGCCTTTGTGATTAATTGAAATGATAATTTTCTCTTTTCAATTATAGTGAAATTAAAACAATGTAATTACATAAAAGGGAAAAAATGGATACCAACCAGGGAAATGCCCTTTCAAGGATAGCATACATTATTTACATTTCTACCCAAAACACTCATACAAAGTACAATTTGCAGTAAAACAAAAAGTAAAAGGAAAATCAATCTGCTTGTTAGTTAAAAAATTACAGCTTAAATTTATGTGTGTGTGTTACATGTTTAATGGCTGTGTTGCTAAATCTTTAAGTGTTAATTGCCTATTCACTGAATTTCTATGTAATGCATGAATAGATGGTTGTAGCTGCTTAACTGAATTTCTGTGTTATGTCTGAATAGGTGTTGCACCCTATTGCTGATTCAATTAATATAAATGAAAAAGTATGGAGTGTATATTTCAGAGTTCTTATTCCACAATTAGTCAAGGAAGGAGATGATGGTAATTGTGGATCCACTGCTGTTTGTGATGTAATATGCTTGCAGGTACATATTATTTGTTCCCTTTTGGTTAAATTCATTCCTAAGTTGAAATGATTTTCCAGGGGTGTACCACCTTGTATTTTCAATTATTTAATTTACTTCATACTATGGGATCTCAAAGCACATAGTATTGTCACCTTCATTTCTATCCTTTTTGTTTCCTCTTTAGTATTTGATTATTTTTTCATGTGCAATGTCAAGATGAGTTGGTTTTTTATATTTCTGAAACAGCAGCAAAACAATATTTCACTTTGATGAAGAATAAACTACAGTCGTTCCTCATTCAAACAAGGTCATGTTGGTGGGATTTTTTTTTCAATAAATTAAATCTGTACTATGTGTTGACTCCCAGAATCTATTTCCCTGTCTGCATAACAGCTCCCCAATCTAAGGAAATGGTTGTGTGGGTGTGCTTGCCTTCCTGTTTACTCTTGCTTAGGCTCTCCAATATGCGCATGCCCTGTGCAGAGATCTGAGTGAAAATGATTGGTTTCCATAGAACATAAGTCATATTCTGCCCGTGTAAAAAAAAAAAATCAGTGATAGAAAACCTATACTCATTTGGCATTGCCAATAATAAATTTTATGAACTAGGTTTTGATACAAACTGTGTTAGGCCATTGATAGCCAACGAAAACCTAGTTGATAACCTTTATGTAGATCACTCACGATAGATGTTGTCGTTGTAGGCTTGATAATACAAACTATTGCGACTTGCAAGTTTTCTTGGCCAACATTTGGCATGCTTTATTCTGGAAAGTGCAGCAATTTATCTATCTCTAAGTTGAGATTGTGGTTGTAAATTCTGGCTCTCACATTGCTGGAAACTTGTGTCTTCCTGTGACTGCAGGGTCTCTCGAAGAGAATCCATTATGGCAAATATGTAGCTGAGGCTAAATTTCGAGCTTCTCCAGATGCATATAAAGCTGCCATCATAGCACAGGTACAGATACCTGTTAAAGGGCCAGGCTTCAATACAGTTCTTGTTATTTTACTACTTTCTAGGAAATTCAATTTTATCAATGGTAAATCTGCTTCAAATTGCAAACATGTTCATCAAAGTAGTGATCAACTAATTGTGCTAATTTTCATGCCATAATTTGTTTTATATAAATCCATTTGTTTACTGGTAAATGGTATTGATTTTGGTGGACATGCTTACAAGTTTGAAGAGTTTGCAACCATTGTATATTGTGAAGGGACACTTTCTGGCTTCATTTTCATTTTTCTACAAGGTGGATATTGACAGAATCAACTTTGTCTGTTTGAGGTGACTTTTCAGGACAAGGATAAGTTGATGGAATTGCTAACATATCCTGAAGTTGAAGAGGCAATTAAGAGGAGAGTTGAAATAAAGGCCAAGACTTATGGGCAAGAAGTGGTTATAAATATGAAGGAATATCGAACGGAGCCAGTGTACAAAATAAATCCAAGCTTGGTTGCTGATCTATATGGCGACTGGATCATGCCACTGACAAAGGAAGTTCAAGTTGCATATTTATTAAGAAGGTTGGATTGAAAATAACAAGTACCTTTTCTTTTATTATAATATTCATACGATGTTTATCTTTTCCAAGTAATGATACTAGTAATGAATGTCTGTTATGCACACAGTAGGTAATTTCTTTGAATTATGACAATAATTTCTAGCTTTTGTAAGTAACATATAAGGAAGTTGCTATTGTGTTCTTATATAATGATTCTTGGTGTCTTTTTTTTCTTGTGTTAATTTCATTATAACTTTAAATTTTTAATAAGTTTAAATGTTTTTTATCCTTATATTTTTATCAGTTTTTATTCTAGCTCCTCCAAACCTTTTTCTTACTGTTTGATTTTTCCTGAATCAACATTTTTATCCTTGGTGATCATTAAATGGTGTGACCAATGAGTAAGATGTCATGTGTTAGTGGAAGAGATTAAAATATTCAAGTTGCACAAGTTTAAGAATTACAATAATAAGGAAAAATTAGAGGAATTAAAATAAAATAAAATAAAAAATTGTAAAATGTAGGAACTTTTCTGCATACCCTTTACCAAAATTGGGGTCAAGTTGGTAAAATGGTCTAACTAACGATGGAATTTTTGCATGAGAAATTCTTAAATAGCCAAATAGGCGTTGCTTATATACATACACTCAGATTAATTGTTGACAGGTGTTTAAGGTATTTCTTAGAAGCCTAATATATGTCAACACTCTACTTTATCCATCTTAACAATGTTATAGTTGATTTGAGTGTGTATAATAATAAGGTAATGTTTGATCCAACTTTCTTGAGCTTCTTTTTTAAAAATAGGGGTTCTTATGATTAGCTTGTACAAAAATTTCTATTTTTTTAACCCTTGTTCATTCAAAAAGATGTTTTTTTTTTTTTTTAAGTTTTTCTAAAATAGCGTTTGGCCTAAATATCATTTTAAGAATTTCTTTTACTGGGTGTGTCTCAAGTGCAGTATTGTTGATTCTCCTAGTCAAGAAAGATACTTTTGCTACACCAAGGAAGCAAAGGGCAACATCCTTCATGATTTGTGTTACCAAGCATGATCTAACATCATTATTATACAATTCAAATGGTTCACCAACTCAAATCAAAATAACAACTAAAAGAGAAAGGTACCTTAATTCGGTTTAAAGGATTATTGCACTTTAATTTTAAACGCCCCTAATATGGAAGAATTTACCTCTGGCCCGTTACAGCAATAATGGCACGCACCACATGGACATGAAAACATGTAAAGGAAGACATAAAGGACATATCACTCATAGAGAAATAGGATTTGAGAGAAGAAAATGGCCAACCAAACAACATCACCAAAATATTTAATACACATTACTTTTTTTCCAATTAAAATTTACACTATTTAATTCTAATATCAAAATATATTGAGTGCTCATTTGGTTTATAATTGAAAAATCAATTCTAACATTTTTTTAAGGAAAAACATATGTTGTAATAAAATTATAGTTAAAATTAATTTTAACATGTGTTTAAATTAATTCCAATCACAAGAAGAAATAATAACTTGAAGAGAAAAAAAACTTGGCACAAACTTGTACACTTTTCACAAGTCATAAGATAATGTTATGATTTTTTTTTTTATTTTGAAAAATCCAAATTATGTATATACCTGACACAATTTATGTAATTATTTTTTTAAAATAAATAAATAATTAAATGATTTCACACAGGTTTTTATGTGGAGTACAGCAAAATCTAAACAGATTAAGTAATCTTCACACTTGCCCCACAAGCTCTGTATTAAAAAAATAGATTTAGGTGTGAGACGGTGAAAGTTAGCATGTCTTATTTAATGTACTTGTTGTATTATGGTGAATTTAGGAAAGTCAGGACCACTCTCATTGCTGAATATGTTTTGAGACCATGCATTGGTCCTTTTTCATATCAACTAGCACATGGTTCTGACCAAACCATGAACCAACATGAAAATAAAATAACGCAATTTCAAGATAACAATGGTATTATAATATATATTGATCTCCCTATAAAATTGTACATGTTTATCCATTTATAATTAATAAGAGTTTTTTTCTGATCATTCCCCATCAGAGAACATTGACTATGAATATAAAAGTAAAAAAAATTATTAGAAAATGAAAGTTTTACAGAAATATTGAAGTCATTAAATATTTTTTTTAAGTAATTAAATCTATTTAATATCCAATATTATCTAACCAATATCTTTATGATAATAATTAGCAAAACTGTATTAATAAAAAGCATATTCTTCTTATACCGTGTCTGATTTTTAATTTTAATATATTTAATTTTTATGTATATCAACAAGAATATTCTTTTTTTTATAATAACTATTCTGATATATAAAATCTATTTCCATCATAGATTATTGGATGTTTATGACACATGAACTTTGATTTTATGATTTATAAATATCAATAAGGAAAATTTTTAAAAGACAAAAAAATACTCTTAATAATAAAAAAAAGTTCACATCATCAATAATTTTTTTAAAGGTAAAGATTAAATTCATGATCTATAAAATTATGAATTTAAATTTTATTATAAGTATAAGAATGTTGTTGATGAATGATATATAAATACTTTTTTTATTAACTCTAACGCTTTTTTAATAAAAAGCATATATTTTGATATTTTCTTTTTATCAAATTCAATATTAACTCAAACAAACATGGCTAAAATATGTGATTATATCACATTTTCATATTTAAATTATGTATTTTTGTAATGGTCGAAGTAATTCTAATGTTCTATTTTCACTTGTTAGCACAATAGGAAGTGCAAAACATGTTCTTTTCTTTTCTTCCTGCTCTTATAGTAATGCTTCTTTAGTTCATAGTAGGAGTTCATTTCAAGGAATTCCAAACTCATATCTTAAAAGTAAGTTGCAAGTAAGCACATAGGGGGAGAACTCAGAAGTGAGATTATTATTATTATTATTATTATTATTATTATTATTTGAGAACCACGGAATACAATCCTGGAATCTACAGTGTGCAATGGTGTGTCTGGTGTCAAACTCATTTCATTTTATTTCTTTATAACCAAAATACTCTTTTATGCTTTCTTGTAGGAACTCCTTTAGTCCTTTACCAAAGAAGAACATCTTCTAAGCATAACAATATATAGGGTGCATGTTATGTTGTTAAGAGGGCAAAAGCATGTGTATGTAGGAGATGAGATCAGTTTCAGGTATATGCTATATTAAATGTTATATTATTATTAATTTTATATAAAGTTAAATATATTTTTCATTTTTTTAAATTTTATTTTTAAAATGATTTGGTTTTGATATCTTATTTGTTAAAATAAATTATTTTAAATTTTTTATTGTTTAATGTCAATTATCGATATATGTTTATTTTAAAAAATGATGAATCAAAATTAAGTATCTTAAAAATAAAAATTAAATTTAAAATTTTAAAATTATAGAGTAAAAAAATATATTTAACTCTTTTATATATAATTGTTAAATTATAATTATAGTAAATTTTATCAAGATACAACTATAAAATTATGATGAGAGAGTTCTTATTTTTATATATTTTAAAAGTATATATGACTTATTTTGATACATATATATAAATTTTAATAATTTAAAAGTATTTAATCTCTTATATATATTTAAATATTTTTAAATTAATTTAAAATTTTACACACAATTTATATTATATAAATTTTTAATTTAACTGTTAATTTTAGAATAAAATAATTTTTAAAAAATTATTTAATAGTATAATATTTGATATAACTCATTCTAATATAAATTGATTATATATATATTATTAATGGATTAAATTATATTATTTAAGTTGCACTGATATAGATATACTCTTTATAACTTTCTATGAAATATAATTTTTATTAATTAAATAGTTGAATCATAATTATTTATTATTATAATTGTTTGTGTTAAATTTTATATAATTTAGATAATAATTTTATAATTAAATAATTTTTATTTTACATGTTTTTAAATATATATATCTGATGTTAATTTTGTCATAAATTAATAACATATCAAATGAGTCTATATTGATATGAAATTTTACATATATAATTTATTTGATAATGTCTTCCAATCTAACAATAAATTTTAAAATAATTATTCAACAATGATCATAGATAATATAATCATGTTAGTATAATTTAAGTAATGTAATTTCATTCTCGTTTCCTTCTATATCTGCAGTATTTTTTTCAAAAAATAAACCATAAAGATATCAATTACATAAGCAGTATATCATATTAATAGACTTATTACCATAATTTACATTATGAAAAAATTATAAGCATATTTAATTTATCGATTTTGTTAAATTTTGTTCTTAAGATTAATTTTAAACATCTAAATATAATAAATTTTTTTATTAAAAATAAACATTTGTTATACTTTTATATTTATAGTTATTTTTAATAAAAATGTTTAAAATCCCTCGTCTTCCTAACATTTAAAGAACTAAAATGTATTTAGTGCTATAAATGGTGACATAGACTTCGTGTGAGGAAATGAAAGTCAAATTAAAATTAAGACAGTGAGCAAGTAGGTTTAAAAGAAATTTAGTGCCACTTCTTTTCTTGGTACATTGTTTTGGGTGTGGAAATAAAAATATATAGTGCTGTATATATTAATTATAAAAGCTGAAAAAGGATTACATATATATTTTATTTAATAAATAGGAATAAAAACATTGAATGAATTATTTTTTATGACTCACTTTTTGTATTCCTCCCTTTATAGGTAGGATTGAGAAAGAAAAGAAATCATTTTTAAGTCATATCTTTATTTATTTATTTTTACTTTACTAATTATATATGCTTTTCAAATAAAATGATTTTAAAGATGAAAATAATAAAAGTTTAATTTTTTTTTCAATGAGATCAAATAAGGAGAGTGATATCTTTCTTAACTCTTGTCTCCAAGATATAAAATAAACTTTTAAGATTCCAAAACTGATACTTTATATACATAAATTATTAAAAATAATTTTTAAAAGAATTGGATTTATTCAAAATAAAATAGAAACGGTACAATTTCCCTACGTGTATTGTGATAAAAAATCAATGGTAGATCCAGAAAGCAACAACCCTTGAAATTAAATAGGCAAAGACAACTTTCAAACCATAAACTATTAAGAAAACCCAAAAAGAACCAAAAGGGTTCCTTAAAAGGCCAAAAAAACAGAACATTGTGGAGAGCAGTGACAGAGTGTTCCAGAGTTTATTGAACTGTGAAGAAGAGGGTAAGGTGCAGCAAAACATTGATGGAGGGGGTGAAGAGGGTGTTGTCACCACCATTGTTGTTGCTGTTTCTAGGCTTCACCATACTTGTCATGTTGCCAGAAACTTCTGCTACAAAGTGGACTGTTGGAGGCAACATGTTCTGGAACACCAATGTTAACTACACTACTTGGAGTAAAGGCAAACATTTCTACCTTGGTGACTGGCTCTGTAAGCTCTCTCTCTCTCTCTCTCTATATATATATATATATATATATATATATATATATATATCTATCTATCTATGAATGAGTGTAAAGTTTGAATCTTTGCTTCTATGGTACATGTTTCTGCATCCTTTCTATGAACTGGATCTGACCTAGTTCAAACATAAGTTAAGTTAAAGCTGTAAGCTTTTAATTGTTTTTTTTTTTTCACTTAATTTGCTATCTTTTTCAAAACTCTTTCTTCCAACTAAGTTGAATTGAACCAAACATGTACTAAATCAGAAATTTTCAGATCTTTTGGTTTTCTTGCTTGATTAATCTTTGAGCCGTTCTTCAAATCCATGTTACCTGAATAAGAAAAGGAAAAGAAATTGGTTTAATGTTGTAGAAGAATTGGGGAATTGTTGTGGGTTTTTGTCCAACATGTAAATTAACTGTAAAAATTTGAATTTTGAGGGCAATGCCATTGAGATTTCTCTCTCTCCCTTCCCAGTTTCCTTTTGATTGCTTAACTAAAATTTTCTTTTCAAATTAGAAATAGGGTTTGGATCCTTTTCCATGTTTTTGTTGTCTTGTTATGCATCCTCAGATCCAGAACTTGTGAGTTTCGGCAGCTTTTAGTATTAGCATCTTTACTTTGATGCTTGTTCATACATTTCATGTTTCAGTGAAACCATAAAGTCCTCATTTTTGCCCTGATGAGTTTTTCATAGTTATCTTATGTGTAACTGTAAGTTAGTTTGTGTTTGTCATTGTCTTGTGTTCCTGCACTTTCTTTTCCTAGGGTGTTAAGTTCTGGATGCTTGCCACAATAGTTTAGATAAGGTCAGAAAAAATGACTCTTTTTATGGGTAAACAAAATCAGGAATATCAATCAAGTATTTCAAATGTGAAACAAGTATTGGGAATTTCAGATCTTGTTTTAACTTTTAAACAATTTTAGCCATTTTAGGATGACTCTATGCTTCTATGTTCCGAGAATTAAAGCTAGCTGCTCAAGTTTATGAGCTCACTAATTCACCTAAAGTTAAATAACAAGTTAAACTGATTACTCCAATCAACCCCCTCAATTTATGGCTTAATTTGTTAATCAAATGGAACATATTAGTGACTTAATTGTATTTTTGGTTCCTCTAATTTGAATTATGTGTGATTTTGGTTGCCCAAATTTGCTTTGAGCATTAAGTTCCTCTGGCCTCTAATTTTGAAGTTAAGTAATTTTGATCCCCCATCAATTTTCTTCTACTTAAAATTCACTAATTTTTCTTTTCTTTTCTAAATCTTCACAAACTGAAATCATGTAAATTATTTTCTACTAAAAATCACTAATCAAACATCAAATTACAGATAAACAATTTTTTTTTCTTTTCAAACCTTAATCTCATTGTATAAAATTCTTCAAATTCCATCAAGCTTCTACTAAACTTGTTGATGGTAAACTTTTAAAAATTACTTCATATCCTAAATTCATCATACACCCCCAAATATTTGAATAGAAAATAATAATTTAAGAATGTCCTTAATTTTAAAACTGGTAAAACTTAATTAATTCAAAAAAAAAAATGGAAGGTCAAAATTGCATACAATCAAAACTGGAACGATCAAAGCTGCAATTAAATTTTTTTATATCTTAAAAGTTGTTTAGTGTAACATTGATTTGTCATCACTCTTTACTTTCTTCATACCTTAATTTTGGTTAATATATCTAATTTTGAGTTCCAACCCAAGAATGTGCTTGGAAGATAGATGAAATGTTGCCTAGTTATTATTTCCATGCTAACTCGGTTAGTTCATAGTTTTTGTGTATGATAGGAACCAGATGAATGTTCTAGAAGTGAACAAAACAGATTATGAAAGTTGCAACTCTGATCATCCACTTACAAATTGGACAAGAGGAGCTGGAAGAGATGTGGTTCCATTGAATGTAACCAAAACATACTATATCATCAGTGGCAAAGGTTTCTGCTTTGGTGGCATGAAGATAGCTGTTCATGTTGAAAAGCTACCACCCCCACCAAAGGCTGCCCCTGAAAAAGCTGGGGCACCAACCCTTTCCTCTAGAGGCCACATTCTTCTCATGCCTCTTGTTTTTGCCATTGGAGCAGCATGGGATGCATTCATTCATTGGTAATGATATCACACACCACCATTGAACAATACTCAAATGGTTAAGTGTTCATGTTGTGTTCCATTTACATTTTTTTCCAAGGCAAATTGTTGCTTGCATGGTGAAATTAGTTGCTGATCTCAAACGGGTCAAAGGGTGATGCTTGATTTAAGTTAGGTAGTGTTTGTGTTTGATTTTCGAAATGTGTTATATTTCTGTATGTTAATTATCAGAAATATGTCACAAACTTGTTTAAATTAATTTAATTTAATTTATCCGATAATTCAAATGCGGGAATTGCGGGAATGTGGTAACATGCTTTTGGACTAGTAGGACCTCGTCCATGTGCTTGCGGCATTACACTTTCCATCAATATTTGTGTTTCTTAACCCCAAATTTATATATATATTAAAAAGGTCATCATTATTGTACTAAATTGGAGACCTTTTTTGTGATTTTTTATATTTTAATAGTAGCTTGTAATTATTTTTTTTAGTTCTAGAAATTTTTATTTAGGTCTCTAAAGCATCGTTGGAACATACCCTAATCAAAATAAATATAAAGTTAAAATTACAAATTTTATCATCATGAATCTATTACCAATTTATAATTGAATTAACTATAATTTATTATTGTCAATAAAAAACAGATAAATCGTATCAGAGACTGGTTTCGATCCAGTGACCTGTGGGTTATGGGCCCACCACGCTTCCGCTGCGCCACTCTGATGGTTTATTAAATTTCAATTTTATACACATTTTGGTTATTATATTATTAATTATTTGATCTAGAAAGAGCTCATTAGCAATTATTTATACAGTTTCAAACATCAATTCGCTCAAGTCAAACATGATTCTATTTTCATTTCCAATTCAAGCATGGAATGGAAGCCATATACCAACTTAGAAAAGTTGTTGCTAGGCATTAGAAAAAATAACAATTCTATTTTTTTTGCTTAATAAACTTTCTGTGTACAACATTGTATTTGGCATCTACGCATTATCCTGTTTTATATAATTACTTTTTTCATTTTTATGCGATTATTTTTGGTATAGTTACTCTTTGTCTCTAAAAGAGTAATTGATATTAGCCAAATATGATTATTAGATAGGTATACTTTTAATTGTTACACATTATCAATTATAGGACTTTATAGAAAATTCAATAAAAACAAAATCCCATATATACTAAGCATAGGTGGATATCTAAATGTTCGTGTAACTTATATGACTAGTTTCAAAATCGTATCTTAATAGATTAAACTAAGATAAGATTGAATTGAAGAGTGAATTGGAAAACTCTATGCTTTTTAAGTGTCCTCAATCATGAATTTATATGAGAAGGAGTGAGGGGAAAACTCTATTGGTAAAATTATTTTAAAGAGAAAAAACACTCTTACATACGAAAATTAGTTTGTATCTTTCTACATCCTTAATATAGCAGCTAATTAATTTTTTTAAAGAGAAAAAAAAATTTCAATGGCTTGCATCCAAATGTAATAGGATGTAAGCCACTTTTAATACGTAAGAAATTTTTTTTCTATTTTAAATTAACTAGCCTGTTTCCCTTAAATAAAATGTAAAAAAAAAAAAAGTGTATATAATTGCTGTGGTAAATACATATGGTGCTAAAGACTCGTTGGTAGCAGAGAATATGTTAAATGTTTGAAAAATTATTAAATATAATTAACAAATAATAAATGTTTGACATCTCACGCTGTCTGGGATCAACACTGTGAATGGTTCATAAGCTTAACACGTCAAGAATCAACCAACTCATGTAGACATTTGGAGTGTGAACTTTGTGAAAAGTTATGATGAGCCTTGTGTTATAACTAAACCTTATTTTTGTTCCTCAAAATTGAAAGTATCATTTATTTTAATTCTTAACTTTATAAAATTTTTATTTTAATATCTAATCTTACATAATGATATTTATTTTAATTTTTTAGTTTTTAATATAAAATAATAAAAAAAATGAAATGAGAAGAGATTAAAATAAAAAAAAATTAAAAAACTAAAATAAAGATTTTATAAACTCAAAGACTAATAACATCGGTTATAATTTAAGAATTAAAGTGAAAGTTTACCCTTATATTATGCTTAGGCTGTTTTTCTACATCCTAAAAGATGCTTCCTCCTATCTTGATGATAACAAGAGAAACGCATTTAATGTATTGAAAAGGGACCTAAGTCTTTGCCTATGAGCATGCAGATATCCATTGATGACTAGGTCCTATTATCTTAATCCTATATTAATATGTTGCTTTATGTGAGTATCAAAGGTGCTTAAGTAAAAAGAAAGGATATAGAGGGGGAGCATGTATTTAGGGACTCAAGTGTATCTAAATGTGAGGAGAACTAGCATTCTTAGTAAATAAATAAATAATGATTTGTTTAGGTTGACTTTAAATGGTATCAATAAAAAATCAACATACATTTATTCAAGTGAAAGTCATTTGATATTTTTTTTTATAATTTTTTTTTAACAAACAATAACTTATATTTGGATATATCGGACATAAGTTATTCAATATTTTATTTTATAAAAAAAATTTCAACCGTGGAATGATAAATGTAGATAAATGAAGAATAATATGCATGTGTAGCTGAATCATTCACTTTCAGATCCACCCATTTAGCCTTGATTAACGTAATAGACCCATGAAGTAGGAATGAATTCACTAAAAAGCCCTCCAAGGAAAATATTGTATATGTGGTTCCCATTTACCTCAAACACTCTCATGTTTTTGTTATGCGTCATTCATTCCTCGCCTTGGCTTAACATTGACTCTTTGGGGCATTTCTTGCACTTTCCTTTTGGGTAGATTTCCAATCATGCAACTCCTTCTGCTTTCATGGGCCTAATTGTGCATTGGGTCATTCTTTGATGATTGGGTCCCCCTTCAACATACTTTAAGTGATGATATTACTATTGACAAAAGATAGGCACCAATAGAAATATAAATGCACTAAATTATTTGTGGAATATTTGAGTTTGATTTATTAAATGTTTGATTATTTTTTTTTATTGAAACAAAAAGGTTATGTGCAATTATATAAATAAGTTAAGTTTAAGATTTATAGATAGTATATGTATAATATAAATAGTAATTTTATTTATTATATTTAATTAACATTTTATAATTTTAATCATTTATTTACGTAATTTATTTGAGGTGATAATCAACTTAGTAAAATAAAATATACAATTTTCATTATAAAAAAAATCATTTTCAAATCTTAGGTCCTTTTTATAAATATAAGATTATATTTGAATGTTATGTTACTTTGTAACGGGACAAACCAAGTGGAAGGCTAGAGCTGAAGGCAAAAACCACATTAGGAATTAAGTGAATCAAAAGGTGGTTGAAAAAGGAGATGCATCAAGTGATCCCAAAAATGTAAGGAACACAGGAAAAGTGAATCTAAATAATCGTACAATTTGGAAAATTATCTCTCTGTAGTAAGTGTTATTCAGTAATCAACAAAATTCTTTTAAGGAAGGATTGTTATTACAAACTAGATAGCAAGTACAGAGAAAAAGAAAATAACTACAAGCATAAGAGAAGAAGAAGAAGAAGAATTAGAAGAAGGGAGAAGAACATCAACGCCAAAGTCTCATCTTCTTTTTTTTTTCCCTCCCTCAACCCCACAAAAATTACGTAGATTTTAGTTCATTATGCGTCTCCTTGAACTTCTGCGTATTCCTGGAATTATTGGATCACTTAACGTGTGTCCATTTTCAACCATCTCTTGGCTCACTATTTTGCTCATGAGGTTTTTTCCTTCTGCTCTAACCTCTTACCTAGTCTGTCCTGTTACATACTTTTTTAACATAAAGATACACATTAAATACTAAATTAATAAATTCAAATTTATTCAAGAAGAAAATTAATAAAAAATACAATCACCATATAAACAAGTTAAACGAGTCAAATTAATGCTTCATATTTTCAATCGAGTTTAAATAAATGAATGGTGATAAAATCTACCTATAATTATTTGCCTATAAACATTCAAAACGAATGATAAACGTAATTATAGTTTCACCTCTTCTAATTTACCCATGTTATTTAGGCTAGTAATTAATAATGAGGTGTTCCGTGTACGTCAAAGGTGTTCATTTATAGTTTGTTATAGTTTTAGCGTTTGCTTCAATTAAAAACCAGTAATACATTTCCAATGTCCTTTTCTTGAGGAAAAAAAATATCAATAACAAGAGGGTTCGGTGGAAAATTCTACAAATAATGTATAAAGTGAATTAACCGCCGCTTAGTTACCCAAAAAAACAACAACCTTTCGGCCCGTTTAGAAAACCTTACTTTTTTAACTTATTCACATTTTTGTCCAAAAAAGAACTTCATTCCAAATTCCAAAATGTGCTTTTTATCAAAATTCCAAAATGTGCTTTTTATCAGTAAGATCACATTTACATTTGGGCTTGTGTCAGTAGGTTTTGGGCACGCCATTCATGTCAGTATGTAATGGGCATTGCTTTTCACCCCTGAATTTCTTTTTGCTCCCCGGGTGAAAAGTCAAAATTGCTCCTGGAACTATATGTTATCAGCACATCATTCCTTCTTCATTTTTCAATCTCATTTTCCTCTTCATTGCATTTGTTGAATTGATAAAACTCCAACGAAAATTTGTTAATTAAGTGTAAGTTGAGCTGCTGTTCTTTGTTGGACGAGGAAGTGAGCTGAAAACCGTCGGAGAAATGTCAGAGAAGCGTCGGAGAAAACGACGGTGAGCTGCTGCAGTTTACGTTCCGCAAATTAATTTACGACATATTGAATACCTTCCGTAAATTAGTTTGCGGAATACATAAATGTATTCCGCAAATTAATTTGCAGAATGTAAATTTTGTTCTCCGCAAATTAGTTTAAGGAAGACAAAAAATTACATTCCGCAAATTAATTTGCGGAATATAATTTTTTTACTAATTTGCGGAATAGTACAAAATTACATTTCGCAAATTAATTTACGGATTACACTTTTGTATTTCGCAAATTAGTTTGCGGAATGTAATTTTTTTATTATTCCGCAATGCATTCCGTAAACTAGTTTGCAGAATGCATGGGGTCGTCTTCTACCTTAAGATTTCGCAGTAGCCTAAAACCTACATTTACCCTATCCAATGGATAATAGCAAACGAGTTTAGGGTTCAGAGGTGCTAACCTGAATGTGGAAGCTTTGACATTGGGTTGTTTCGTTTGGCTTTGCAGAAGTGAAGCAGTAGCAGGCAAGCAGCAAAGAGGAGACTTGAGTTCAAAATACGGAAGATGACTTTTTTTGCGAAAATGTTACAAGGTAAGGGAGGGGGTGTTAAGGGTAATTTTGGAATAAAAATTTTACAAAAAATTTAGGGGTGTAAAAAGAAAAAAGAGGTGCAGAAAGTAAGGCCCGTATGTAACACCTACAATCTTCAGTCCCCTTGCGCCCAGCATAATACGTTGTTGTTTTGTTAAAATTGGGAACAAAAAAGATCTGAAAAAAAATAAAGCATTGCTAACATAGTCTAGTTCGGACTTTTTGTTAAAATTGGGAACAAAAAAGATCTGAAAAAAAATAAAGCATTGCTAACATAGTCTAGTTCGGACTTCGGATTCAATGTCCTGTGAATTATTATAGGTCCACTAGGTTCCCGTTGCGCCACTCCGATAATCGGCTTATTCTGTGTCTATAAATATTAAAGATCCAGACAGAATTTGTAATTGTTTGGATAAGTTAGTATTATTATATTTTTTGTTTCAATTACTTCTTGCGAAGCATTCTGTGGTATTCTTTCCACACTTATCAACTATGGAAGCCATATCCAAACTTTGAAAATTATGCTAGATATATTTTATGTGTAATTTTTTATTTGCAATCTACACCATGAGAAAAATATAATTGTTATAAAATGTGTCATAATTTTATTTAAGTAGAATTACACTATTTTAATTTTTTATACGGTTTTTTATTTGTTGTATAATTAGCCTTTTGCCGCTAAGAGAATATAATAGAACTGTTATATATTATCAATTGTAGGACTCTAATAGAAAAATAGTAAAAACAAAAATTCATATATCAAGCATTAGTGTACTTGATAAATTCTGAGAAGCCAACTCTTGTTGCACTTTCTGTCCAAACATACTGAATACTAGTATTTCTTGGTAACATATGAATAGCTTCCGTCAATGCTCCTAAGTTGTCAAATGTTTGTACATGTACATTAGTAGAAGCACTAGATGTCTTTAAACAAATTGCTAGTGTGTCACAACTTGAAAATTATGCATTTATGGAAGGTCAAAGGGGAGGGTGGGGATAAAAGTTTTCCTTCACTAAAGGTCAAGAACAGAACTCTGCATCTGATAGAACAGAACTTTGCTTGTTACATTCCCAAAGGCGACTGCTACACAGTAGATGGTAGGAGCACCAGTTTTAACTACGCTACATGAGATAAGGACAAGCATTTCAACTATGGTGGTGACTGGCTCTATAAGTTCACCATCTCTCTCTCTCTCTCTCTCTCTCTCTCTCTACTCTCTATAAACAAGACTGATTATGAAACTTGCAGCTATGATCACCCACTACACAGTTGGACAGCTGGAGCCAGAAGGAATGTGGTTCTGCTGAAAGTAACCTGCACTTACTATTTTGTCAGCGCAACAGTTTCTGCTAGTGCTATGAAGTATGAAGGTAGCTATTCATGTAGAAAACCCACTACCTCCACCTGCAGCTGCCCCAACAAAAGGTGGAGCGGCAACTCCCTCATTCTTTTGGCTAATGTCTGGTATCTCTGCCATTGTCGAAGCATGGGACACATTTATTCATTATTTCTGGTAACTGGAAATGATATTTCAGACCACATCCTGAAACAATCTCAAAGGAATTGCCTTTCACAAAGGCAAATGACACTTTCTTGGTGAGACAGCTGTTGACCTCAAACCAAATGGATCATGGGTGATGTTCAATGTTAGGCAGTGCCTGGTGTTTGATTCTTCTTTATGTATTTATTTGTTTTCCCAAAATCAATGTTGCTTTCTTGGAGAAATAACACTTAATTAGCCTGCCCTGGATTGCAGTTTATTTCAATTTCACATTATCACTGACTTAAAAGAAATAACACTTAAACAACCTAATTTGCTCCTGTACCTTCTTCCATCTTGCAAATCAGGGTAACTAAGACAACTTTGTAGCCTTATATCTCTCATATTACTCAACTATACCATTACCATACACATCGGATGTAATGTAAATTTTATCATACATACAAGAAATTAACATGATATTCTAGTTCAAAGCTTATCACAGCAGTTGTTATAAACACAATCTGAATTTCTAAGCTTAACAAAAGAGAACTTACACATAACAAGAAGACAGTTGGAATTCAACCAGAACCAGGGTCAAGAACTGGAAGCCTGCAATGCAAGCTGATTGATTTATCAGTCTGGCGAGAACCCGGAATGAAGAACTGAAATATCACTATCAGGCAACTGCCCTGTGGGGCAATCCCATAGAAAGCACAATCTGGTTTGGCCAAGTGACACTGGAGGCTCTTGGCAAAGTGCTTCACACTCACCTGCACAGTTTGTGCATCTCCCCTCGCAATGGACCTTGAGGACCGTGTCTGAGCACTGAGATTTTGATCTTCAGCAGGAGCATTTGCTTGCTCTCCAATCACCAACAGGTTATGAAATTCAGCACCCAGGCTGATCAGTGTGGTTGAAACTTGCACTCTCAAATCCCCATACTTGCTTATGAACACATTCACCACATCACCCACCAGCTTCATCCGATCCACAAAGTTTAGCAATTGATTCAAATCAGGCACCTGCATTGGAAGTGAAAATTAGATGAGACTGAAAAGGATCAAGTTTCTATTAATTCATCTTCATAGACACACAAACACAAGAACACATCTGCTGTGACCGGCCATATACCTTGGAAGCATGGATACAACATGGAACACAAATACAATGCAACATGGACATGGAATATGACATATTATGAAAATCACAGGTCACAACATGGGCATAATATAATTATAAAATTAATCTAAAATTAACATAGAATAAAAAATTTTAAATCAGAAAAGAGAATTCATGTTTTAAAAATGAGTATGAGTCAGTATAGGCAAAAAAATGTTGACATTTATCTAACCATTGTGGTATTTCAATCAGTATTGGTATAAAAATCTAAAAATCCAAGATAAAAAATTATAAAAATGCATTTGAAGTATCATGCAGTGTCCTAGCATGGATACATATCCAATAGAGTTACGATATCAATACCATTCAAAAGTATCTTAGTGTATATTTGGATGAGTGTTTGTAATATATGCTACTATTATTATATTTGTTTATGTAATATCCAATCATATCATCACCAGAGATTGGACTGTAACGAAAGAGACATTTAAAAAAAAAAAAGCCAAAAGCACTTTTACTTCCGTTTAACGTGATTTTAGAGACACAAACATGTTTCCAAACATACTAACTGACTGTGATGACCTGAACAAACTAGTGACTAACTGCTGAGTCAGCAAATAACTGAATTAATTTCCAACTAATCTTAATCAAACTCGCACAATCGCCGAGCGGTTAATTTCCAAGTAAAGTGCAACGATTATGGAAGTACCTGAACGAGTGTTTGAGGGAGATCCTGAGCCAAGTCGAGAGCACTTTGAAGCTCGAGAAGCTGAGCACGTGACAAGGGTTTGGAAATGGGGATATCTTGAATAACAGCGGATTTATATCCACGCGTTTCGAATGTGAGGAAAGGCATGGACTGCGTGCAATTAGGGGGAAGTTTTTTGACGAGCTTGATCTGGAGTCGGTTAGGGGAGGAAGGTGCGGCGGCGTGTTGGGCGGAGACGGTGACGGCGCTGCGGAGGGCACGGAGGAGTAGGGAGAGGTCGATGGTGAAGGCGATACGGTCGTCGTTTTGGCTGGAGATGCGGTAGTCATGGAAGAGGGCTTCCTTGCGGAATTGAGCGATGGATTGGATGCCATCGCCGTTGAGGAGGTTGTGGAGGAAAATGGCGTGGTCTTTCGTGAGGTAAAGGTGGCACACTTTTCCTGTTTTCTCAAGTGCTGGGAGGAACCTCTTCTCCAGAAGGTTCACTCCGTTGTCGGTTACGAATGCCTTGAACTTCATCGGTGAAGACTAAAGAGGGAGAACACTGAGTGATGGAGAGAAACTCAATTCATTCGCTCCTTTTTTTTCCCTCCTTTTCCCTCTCGCTTCGGTCTTTGTCCATCTTGTTTTGGTACCCGGAGAAAAAAAATATATTATTTGACCAAAAAAGGAAATGTTTAATGCTTCCTTTCGATTAAACAGGGAGAAAATATAAATTATTAAAGTCTTTAAAGTTTTTTTTCTTTGTAACGATATAAATTTGAAATTTTATAATATTGTTTTATTTTAATGGATTAAATATGTTTATAGTTTAGGTAAATATTATGAGTTATATCTTTATTTATTGTAAATTTTTTGTTTTATTTTTTCCATGAATTATATAAGTTTTTGCTTTTAGTCTTTATTGCTAACTTCTCCATCGATATTTGCTAATTTTACTGGTAAATAACTTATCAAACTATTATTTATAATAATTTATTATATATTAAAAATTTACTCAAATAGTAAAAATTATAATTTTTTATTTAATTACTTAGAATTAATACATGTAATAGAGTTTAATTAAATGTTGGATTAAATATATTTTTAGTTTTTCTAAAATATTTAAATTTTAGTTTTGTTTTTTCAAATTTAAAATATTTGATTTACATTTTTTATTTTTAAAAATATTTTAATTATAATTTTTAATATTAATTTAAATTATATTAAATTAAAATAAATTAACTATAATTAAATACTTATAATTAAAATTTTATAAAATATAAAAAAAATTAATAATAATTAATTAAACTTAATTTAATATAATTTAAGTTAATATCTGAAATTATTATTATGATATGTTAAATAATAAGGAATCTAAATAAAAAATTAAAAATTAAAAATTAAAAAATTAAAAAATTAAAAAATTAAAATTAAAATTAAAATATTTTAGAAAGATTAAAAATATATTTAATCTTTAAATATTTATTAGTTAATTATACCCCTATTTAACGATATATTAACTAAAAAATATAAATAAGTTAAGGATAGAAATAAAAATAAAGGGATTAGAAATAAATTTTACTATATTTATATAAATTAAAAATATATTTAAATATTTTTTTAATTTTATTTTAATTAAATTTTGATCTTTCTTATATACTAATATTAATTTCAATCATTGTACTTTTTATAATGAATTTATTTTTGTTACATTATCCGTAATAGGAAATGACGAAATTAAAATTTTAAAGTTTATAGAGATAAAAAATGAAGGAGTTTTATTATTGTAAAAATATTTTGTTGTTGTTAGTTTTAATTAAAATGTTACTTTTTATTTTTAAAATTATAGAAAAATCAATAATAATAATTTATTTTTACTAATTTTAGTATATTTTTAAAAATAAAAAATAAAGTAAAAATATCATAATATTTTTATAATTAAAATTAAAAACAAAATATTTCTACAAATAAAATATCCTTGCTTTTAAAGTATAAAAAAAGCTAATTAAAGTAAACTATGGGAATTAAAAAGAAATATTTAAACAGGAAAAAAAGTGATGAGATGTACACTAACAGATAAAAGAATGTCGATTGTCGAAAATTTAAAAATTAATTGAAAGTTGGATGTTAAAAAGTTAATTGATTTAATAAAAATATATTTGATAATATTATTTTTAAATAAATCTATTAATATAAAAGGATATATTTAACTATTTAAGCATAATTTAAAAATTATAAATAATATTTATTTTAAATAATATCACTTTTATTTTAATTTATTTAAAAAAATTACAAATTTTTATGAAAAATATTCTATTAGTATTAATTTAATTTTTCAATGCTTAATTAATAATATTTTTTAATTTCATATGTTAAAATGTAATAAATACAAGTAAATACGAATCTTATATAGTATATAAATTATTAGTTTTTTAAATATTTAATTGATGGTAAATTATTTGACTATAATTTTGTTAACAAATCAACTAAAATGTTATTATAAATTTTTTTATTTGATATTAAATTTTTTATTAAATCAAATAAAATAATACAAACAAAATTATATTATTTTTTTAATAATTTTATTTTGTAAATAAATGATATTTGATGGGTTTGTAAAATAAAAAGGATAAACACGAAATAATGATAAAAT
The DNA here is from genome assembly GCA_037954105.1 of Canavalia gladiata. Lineage (NCBI taxonomy): Eukaryota > Viridiplantae > Streptophyta > Magnoliopsida > Fabales > Fabaceae > Canavalia > Canavalia gladiata. Next base: position 45,235,422 of record CM075665.1, read on the forward strand.
AACAAGATTAGAATTAAAAATAATAATAGGTTAAATATCAAGTATTATTTTAAATAGATTACTAAAACATATTTCTAGTGTTTATCACACAGGTCTTCTCTAATAAATCTGGTGTGTATTGTAGTCAAATAAGCTAAAATTTAGTTTAAAATACTACATAAAAACGCTCAAAATATAATTATAATATTTTAATTAATGGTTGATATCATAATAAATTATTTGCACATGTATGACTAATTAATTACAAGGTTGTTAAAATCTCAACTGTTAAAATGATTTTCATAGAAATAATTTAGAGCTTTTAAATATACTTCATCAATACTTTTTATAATACTTTTTCAAGAAATGTTTTTGTAATCCTTAACATAAGATCTTATAAAAAAAATTAGAAATAGGTATTATTATTTTTTAAGTTTACCATTCATAACTTTAAAAATTTTAAAATGACACAACTAATATATAACAAATAAGTTTGATTTTAAATAAAGATAAATTTAAAAATTTATATTAATATATATTAAAAATCATATATTAATTAATATTACTATATATTTTCTTAATATATATTATAATCACTATAAGAAATTTTAATTTTAACAGTATTTTATTAGTTGAAGTTTAATAAAATGTAAGTTTTATATTGCCTACATTATTGTAAATCTATGAAAAATATTTAATATTTTTTACGATTCATTTTAAGCTTAATTAAGTAGGAAGAGTTTGTATCAAATTGTTGGTACTCATTAAAATATATATTTTTTTTTTCATTTTCACGTTCGTGCTCCATCTTTCCTCCCCATACTTTAACCCATTCCTTCAAAATCATTTTTCTCATCACATGTTTTCTTCACCATCGGTACCATCTTTTCATCTCCGCCATATCCGCTTGCTTTTTCCAGCTCTTTGCTACTCTCTGTGTGCGCTCCGTCTCCTACAATTGTAAATGCACTTTAATCCATTCAATTCTATTTTATTAGATTTTCATTTTATTCATTTAAACCAATTTCTCTTTCTTCTCTAATTGATGGTGTGTGTGACTCATACTCCAAACAATGATTTGAGCCAGATTTACTCTTCACTTTTTGCAACTAATTTATGAATGTATTTTGGATTAAAAATTAACAAATTAAAGTCATATATTGATAAAAAAAAATTTATTTGATGTGCAATTTAATTGTGTAGGTACTTATTTTTGGCATTTGAACTCCCTCAGGTCCATAATCTAGGTGACTTTGTGACTATTTCTTGGTAATTTAATGTTTATTTTAATCTAACAAATTTTATACTTTCCTTTTTAAATTACTTTTTCTTATACGTGTTTGAAGTTTATTGTATATGAGAACCAAACCATTGAAGTGGAGGCAAGTCACAAATGAACATTTATTTGAAAATCCCAAGAGTTCCTTCCAAATATTATCCAAATCTTATGTCTTGCAAGGAGCATAAGATTGATATCTAGAACTTACTTTGATGGCTTGTGTATTAAGCATTAAGGACTTTTGATTTACAAAAATGTTTAGTAGAAGTACTTAGTTTAGTGGGGTTGGTTAGTTTCATACCCAAAATTAATAACTAAACTACTTGGGACTTTTTGATTTACAAAAATTAATAACACAAGACCAAATAACTAAATGTTTGTTAAATTAAACAAGAAGTTTTGAGAGACATTTCAATTCAATCATGTAAAGTAGAAGTACTTAGTTTTGTCATTAAATTTTTATTTAAAAATATTAAATTATTATTTTTATTTTATAAAATTTAAAAATTAATAATAAAATTTTTAAACCAATTATCTTTCTGGATCATTTAAACCATAATACTATTTTAGTAGAAAATTGGTAATGAATCAGTAAAAATTAGTAAACTAATAAAATGATAAAATTGATAAAAAATTAGTTCATATATAAAATATTATTTTTATATTTATTTAAATAAAAATAAAACATTTTATTTATTTAATCTTATATGTATAGTTTAAATTTTAAAATTTTAAAATAATATGTATTTTTAAATTTTTATAATGTAAAGTTAAGATATTACCATATTTAATTTATATATTTTTAAAATATATTATATATTATAAATATTTACAAACAATTAATATTAATTTAACTATAGTTAGATTATTGGACTTGAACTAGTATTGATTTAATTTTAAAAATTTTGTTTTTAATATATTTATTTTAGATAATTTGTGATTTTTTATTTTATATTTTTTAATTAATTGTGTCATAAGATTAAAACAATAAACAATAAGAAATTTCAGCTTATCGTTAATTTTTTATTTAAAAATCTTAAATTATTATTTTTATTTTTATGAAACTTAAAAATTTATGATAAATTTAGGAAGTGCATAATTTTAAAAGTTAAAAATAATAAAATTAATGTAATTTTTTAAAAAAAACTTCTAGGATATGAAATTATGTTTTGAAAAAGAGAAAAATTAATTTTTTTAGAAAAATTAAGTTCATGTTTAATTACCAGTACATTTTAAGTAATGACTGTGTATTTGATTTTCAATTTTTAATTTTCAATAAAATTCATTAATAATCACTTGAATTTTCAAACCAATAACTAAGAGCAAATTTATCGTTGAATATGTGGATTAACCAAAGAGTGGTTGATTTAACTAATTTAATAATTTCAAGTTTGAGTATGCAATTATATTAATTATTTTAAGAAAAAAAATTGTCTAGAATATCCTATCTAATTTAAGTAAGATTGACTTTCATAAACAAAATATCTGTGGTCTATCCAAAAAAAAGACATTAATAGCAAATTTGGAAAGAGTTTCATGACTTACAAATTACTTTAAATTTTCATGAAAATTAAGGAAACCGACTGATGCAGGAAAAATGGTTAATATTAAAGTAATTTATGTTTAATTTTTTGTGATAATTTTAATATAGCAACCTATTCAATACGATTATCAATAAAATTCAATTGTTTATTAACACAGGAGTAAAATATCACAAACTCGTGCAAAAGCAGTCGGAATGATAATTTTTTAGGAAAAATGTTTTTTAAACATAAGATTAGGACAATAAAAATTTGTCTTTTTGAATTTGAAATATTTGTTTAAGACATGTATGCAAATACCTTTAGTTTTAAAATTTGATGATTGTATTTTCTTTAATTTATTTTTGGTAATTTTTATTTTTAAATTTTGAGATTTCATAAAGTTGATCTATTTATTAACTTTTTATCAAATAATCAACAAAATAATAAAACTATGGATTAAACATATTTTTGATCCTTCTAAAATTTTGAAAATTTTATTTTAATTTTTTATTTTCAAAATCTTTATTTTTTTTGTATATTTTAAATTAGAATGAAGGATTAAAATTAATCTATTTTCAAAAAATAAAAAATTTTAAAAATAAAAGATTAAAATCAAAATTTTAAAATTTTAAAGACATTAAAAATATATTTAATCTAAAAATTATATTAATAATTTTTTCATCCAAACTTAAGTTAAATTACTAATTCACAAAATTTGATTAAAAAAAGTAAACAAACCTATTAATTATTGAATGAAAAACTAATGAATGAACCAAAATCATAAAATTTGAAAATCTGAAAATTAAAACTGCTAATTCTTAAAATTAAGAAAACTAAAAATACAATTAAAGCTAAAATAATATATATATATATATATATATATATATATATATATATATATATATATATATATACACACACACGGTTATCACATTCCTTGTAAATTCTTTTATGTTTAAATAATAAAAACCGGTTCGTTTAAGTCCTGTGCTCGCTTACATTAAAACGTCTCATAACATAAACAACACCCATTACAAGTTGTCACTTATTTACTTGAAAAGATAAAATATATTTTTAGTTTTCAATCCTTCGTTTTAAAATAAAAATTTTTAATATATATTTTTAAAATAATTAATATTTAACCCATAACATATATATAATATATCATTAATAAAAGATTAAAATTAATTTATTTTAAAAAATTAAAATTATATTTATTCTTTAGTTAAATTACAGTGGTATTAAATTGATTGAGGGACAAAACTTTGAACACTGGTTGGATGAAGAAAACCGTGGGATCCTATATTGTCCTTAATGGAAAGAATAGCGTGTTGCTACTACAAAACGCCTTTACGCATAGTTGTCACTCACTCTGTTCTTACACTAACCCCAATTCCATTTCACTTTAAAGCGTTATAATCGAGGCACCCCTTTACAACTTCTAGCTCCATCCTCTTCTATTTAAGTCACACACTCATCCTCAGTAATCTATCTATCTATTTTCTATTTGTTTGGGAACTAAGAAAGTGATGGAAAATTTGAGGGGTGATAAGATAATGATGATGGTGAGTGTGAGTATGGTCATAATGGGGTGGCTATCATTGGTGGTCATGGGAGATCCAACACTTCATAAGGTGGGAGGCAAAATGGGATGGAATCAGAATGTTAACTACACTCATTGGTCTTCTCAAGAGCATGTTTATGTTGATGATTGGCTCAGTAAGTTTTTATATTTCTCTTAATTAATTAATTAATTAATTCCCCTGCTTTTCAAAAATAATAACAACAATCATTTCATCACTTTCAATCTTTGTTTGTTTTTCTATTTTACAATAATGGGTATGGTATATCATGTTAATTAAAGTAAATTTTTTTTTATTGGTTTTGGGATTGTAAAGATTGGGTATGTTAGTTTCTGAAATTTTAAAATTTTTTATTAGTAATTATTTTTATAAAATGATATTTATTTTATTAACTGTTTATACTTTTTTGTAATAAAAGAACTAACTTATGATTATGTTAATATTAAATTCTATACTTTTAAAATTTAAAAATATATGAGATGTAACTTTTAAAGATTAAACAGTATACTTATTTAAATAATATCACCATTTAATAAAAATATTTAATAATAAAGATCAAAATTGATATTTGTATAAAATAAGAAATCAAATCAATTAAGAGGTTAAAACCTTCCTTAGGCTGGGATTGTTTAGGATGTCAAAACTCCTTTCTTCACAATTCAGCGGTAGTTAGTTACAGGCCATTAAATCACTAGCTCCTTAATTTGGAAGATTTGTTATTTGCTTTTGACTATTTGGAAATTGAAGAATATACCCAAATGTGCCTATTACATAATTTTCTACACTATCTATAATTTTTATTTTGAAATTTAAACTTGTGTTCATAGTTTAATCTGAACAACAAATTAATTTGCAATTGTTTGATTTTTTATTTTATTTTTTGAGTTCGACTGAAAAATTAAGATGTATCATGTGTCCTGTGTGAGCATTGCACCACAGAATGTTGCCATTTCATTGAAGGTTCTATGCTAAAAGATTGATATGCTTCCAAGAGTAACAAAGTTAAGACAACCTTAAATCCTTAGCACAATTCCTTTTACATAATTGGGAGCTTGATCTTTTGTTTCCTTTTTATTATATATAAATATTTAGCAATGCCCAATAGTTACTTTGGGTACTGTGGGGGAACATTTTCAATTATGCATTCGAATATATACTGCATATATATTAGTCATTTTCTAGGTTATTAAAAATTTAATTATATATGATAACTTTAATTAAAAAAAAAGGGTTTATGTCAATTCCTGCTTAGAATTCCCATGAATAGTGTTGCCCAAGATTTGATTACAATAAGGAATTTTATTTATGTGATTTGGAGTATTGGCCAAGGAATGTTGCTGCTCATGTTTATAAAAGTGAGAAGAAAAAGAAAAATTGTTACCTTTTCCCTTTTTTGTTAAATTAAATTCAGAAACATTGCTAGTTAATTGAGTGTTATGCAACAAGTTATATAATTCCCAATATCTAGAAATAGAAGATAATAAGGATCAGATCATAATGCTAGCTAGAATAATGTACTTTCCATTTGAATGGAACAATTAACCATAGAAAGAGTACAGTCATAGTAAAAAGAAAAAGTTAAAGGCAGAGTCAAGAGAAGCATAAGATCACAACAGAAAAGAAAAAGATAAAAGAAATAAGAATTAACACTTTAACTTTTAACACAAAAGACCTGCACGAATCACACATTGAACAAACACACTCACAAATGGGAGACCAAATCCAAATCGCAATTGGAAGCTTCATAAAAAAGGTACTTTCATTTGGTTTATCTATTGTTAATAATATTTGATTAATTTAGCAAATAGTAAACTTTATGTATCAATCTTAGCATTAGAAAAACGGAGTTTACTGAAATTAAAATGTTTCAAATTTCAAATCCTTTATGTTTTTATTCCATAATATAAGAGTTAAATATAATTGATTTTAATTCTTAATTTTTCTATGATGATGTTTAACTAATAAAATTTTATTGGTTTGATGAAGTCTTTGTGTTTGACAAACAATACTACAACGTTCTAGAAGTGAACAAGACGAGCTATGAAAGTTGCATAGAGAGTGATTTCATAAAAAACGTGACACGTGGTGGTCGTGATGTGGTGCAATTGACAGAGGCAAAGACATACTATTACATATCTGGTGGAGGTTACTGTTTTCATGGAATGAAAGTTTCTGTGAATGTTGAAGAATACCAAATAACTGCATTGGCACCATCTCCCAATGTTATGATATCTGATTCTCCTTTACCCATATCACTCTACACCTGCATTTGGATCATTCTTGCTAATATCTTTTATGTCACTGTGGTTTTGTAAGGGATTAGTATGGAGTTATAAAACAAGCATGGCCTTAGCATAGGGTGTTATTGTTATATTGCCTTCTGAATTTGACTTAAAAACTAAAAATATGACTTATATGTTAGTTGGTTACTTTTTTTTATTTCAGGGTTTGGTAACATGTTAATTTGTTAGCTAACCCATATGTTGTGGTTGAATGATAGGTTGTTGTAGTAAAGTGAAAAAAATATTTGAGTCATATATATATATATATATATATATATGTTTTAGTTCTATAAAAACATTGTTGGTGGTGTTAGGGGATAATACAAAAATATGTGTCCTTGGGTATTAAAAAAATGAAAATGTGAATGCTTAACTTTAATTACAGCATGAAAAATATTCAAAAAAAAAAAAAACACATGTGCTTTAAAAATGCTTTTTTATTCAAATGGTGAAGTTTAGAATAGAAATTTAAATCAGAATAATGCCTACACCTAAACCCATCTAACTATTGTGATAATTTTTTCGGCAATTATTTGTAGTAATTAATAAGAGTCATAAAATGAAAAGGACATATAGGTAAATATTCTCTTAATGTACATACTTACAATAATTATTACTCAAATTTAAATTAGAATATGTTGAACATATTATTTATGATTTATTTAAATTTTTTACTTTTTTAAAAAAATATACATGTGAATTATACATATATGTATATCATTCATGATTTATATTTTTTTAAAATAATAATAATAATAATATGTTTCTAATTCATGATCCTTGTTTTTTTATATCTAAGAAAAATGGAAGTTAGTACATATGATATTAGCAACTTCTTTTTATAAATTTTTTTCACATATATGGACTGCATATTATGGACTTTCTTTTTCTTCTCAAATTAAAGAAATAAAAGTTGCATAGATCATCCGTTGAGGTTGCCATAGCCATTATAAGGAAATTATTTAATTTCACAATGTGGATTTGAGACTATCACAATGACAAGAGACATATAATATATATTTTTCTTAAAGTTATTAAATCTTATAAAGACGTTTTGCCAAAAAAATTTCTCCTTGCCGTGCACAAACATGCAGACCGGTTTGATAAACGTGTAAACCTTCGTTAAGGTGCCGTTAATATTTCTTTCCAAAAAAATTATACATCTACAAACATAAATAAGTTTTAATAGAAAATTAAATATCAATATCTTAAAAAGTTTATAAAATTTTAGAATGATTAAATATAGAAGTAAATCGAGTTAAATTTTTTGATATTTTAAAAATTTTAAGGCCTGAATTCAAACTTGTGATCTGTTAAAGATTTTTTTTTTGTTAAGTTCTGATTTGATTTAAAGTTTATAAGATTATTTAAAAATTTATATTAAAAAAATTAATAAATAAACTTAAAATCTATATAAATAATTGATTAAAAAAATTTATAAATTTAAAATTTATAAGATAAAAAGATTAATAGACCTAAAACATATATATATATTATGTAAATAAAATATATTAAAATAAATATTATATAAATATAATATATTAAATTAAATATTAATATATAATATATAAATATAAATAGATATATGAATAGTTTAAATAGATTTTTTTATAAGTTTAAATCTGATGTTTATCTAAAAAGCCTTTTAACAAATAAAATTTAAACAAATCTATCTATTTATTAAATAAGTCGAGGTAAAGTAAACTTTAAACACGAAGATAAAATTCATAATAAACTTTATTCATTTCTATCCTTAATGCAATATAAATTTTATTTTATAAATAATAATAATAAAAAAATAATATCTCAACATATTTTAATAAAATTTAAATATAATATTTAATATAGACTATTTTAATTCACTACAATTAAATTGATTTAATAGATTTATCTCAACATATTTTATCTAATGAATTGAATAGCTATAGTCATTGAAAGTAAATTAAACAACATAGATTGGAGACTTAACATAGTCTTGAAGTTGTAACATAATTTTCCTTAACTAAAATCGTTTTTATCTTTCCCCTTCTCTTTCTTTGTAACACTCAGGGACAGTTATTTTGTTTTTTTGGAGAAATCTTGAAACTGAGGGACAAATTATTCTCCACTTTGGAGTAATAACCAGTGTTTTGAAAACTGAATCAATAAGATTGAAATCGGTTCCTTTTTCAAATTAATTGAATTACAAGACTGTTTTAATAATAAATTGATAAGAACCGGTTAAATTGATAAAAAATTAATAAATTAATCGAATTGGTTTTATATAAAATAATATTATTTTTTTAAAATATTAAATAAATTTTTATTTTATTTTATTTATATAATTTAAATTTAAAAATTAAAATTTATATAATTTTTTAATTTTTAATTATGTAAAATTATAATTTTGAATATTTTATTATTATTATTATATTTATTTTTAATATAATATATATTATACATATTTTAAAAATATTTAATTAATATCAATTTAGTTACGATTAAACTATTAAATTTTTAATCAGTAACTTGATATCCGATTTTAAAAAATTTAATGATTGTTTACTTTTAATTTATACGGTGTCAAATATGTTTTCAGGTTTCAAAATTCTAATACGTTATCTCTCAAAATTAATTAGCCCATAATGTTTCTCACCAAGATTTGTTGTGTAGTTAAAAAATTGAGATGACACTCTAGTAATAACAGAATTTGAAAGTGAGTGTATATGAACTATAATTGTTCGGGGAATAATTATGTAGAGAAAAACTGATAAAATATGTGTTTGTCTATAAATATATAAAGATTGAAAATTTGAAAGCATAAGTGAAATAAAAACCGAAATATAAAAAATATATATGCATACAGCTGCACCTTAGTCTCAGCCTGTATTCTTTAATTAATAAAATATTTATAATAGTTTGCAATTATATATATATATAAAATTAAATGATTATGATTCATAGAAACCTATAAATTATTATAAAAAATTATTTACTAACAAATAAAAATTATTAAATATTAAAATAATTCTTTTAATATAAATTTTATCAAATGAAAATTAAATTATTAATATAAACTTTAAATATATGTACCATTACATATTTTATACTAACATTTGATGTATTAATATATATATATATATACTGATTTTATAAAATTATATATTAATTAATATAATATATCTCATAATTAATATAAATTTATGATATCTATATTGATATTTTTTAAAAATATATATACTAATAAATTTTTTTAAAGTACATTATTAAAAAATAGATATTTAATTTAGGTTGCTTATTAAGAAATTAATGTAAAAAGTAATACAATAATATTTTTATAAATATAATTTAATTTATTACCTCAATTTATTTATAATTAATGTAAAAAGCTTTTTTATCTCGATTATTAATATAACCATTGTTGTAGATAAATTTTATATTGAGTTTTTATTCAAGTGGGGTTAAAAACTATTCATTCCTCATTTTAAAAAATTGGTGATAAAAACTATTCATTCCTCATTTTAGAAAGTTGACGTGAAGCTTTTGGTAAAATTTGAATACTTCATCCCCTTGTGGTTTTTGTTTCCAATGGCAATTACCATCTAATCTTTACATAACTCTTGTTCATCTAATCTTTACATAATTCTTCTTCAGAAAATGGATTGTTTGAGTTAAAAAATCAAGAGGTTGTTTGACGCTCTATCTCCATCACTAGCAACTAAGTTACAGATGATTGGATCCATTTCGTCCATTTCATTCATCATAACATCTTCTTTTGAGTTTACTTTAACTTATTACCTTCTATCTATTGTGGTAACTTCTCTCATCAGTTATGATAATTTTTGTTATATGAATATTTAAAATTTTAATGTTGCATAATAAATTGTTATTAGTGTATCGAATTGTAGAAAAAATACATTAATTAGAAGTTAGAAAAATACTATGTAATTTAATTATTTATTTTTAAAATATAACGAATATTAAATTGGGATTCATTCTTAACCTTTATGTTATTATTGTCCCTTTCTACGTTGAAAGCGATGAAAATAATAGCACTAGAAGCATGTAAAAATCCAATCTACTTATTCATTTAATTGTTTAGATGGTCTAGGATTAACAAAAGTTAGTTCAACTTGTCAATATAGCTTAAGAAAATAGCTATCTAATCAAAGAAGCTCATGATTCTTCATTAAATTTATAGACAATAAATAAAAAAGAAATTATATGTAAGAATTTAAAATTTAATATTCTATACCTATAACACTTTTCAAAACAAATACTTTAAAAATTTAAAGATACTATAGTTAAATTGGCGGGAAGTTTAAACCTTGCAGAGGTAATTACAAAATTTAAAAATTTATTATTTTGATTATTTCACTTTTTACATGATAATATTTTTATTTTATCATAATATTTGCAAAGATTAAAAAATCTTCATCTTTTTTTTAGAGAGAGAACTGATGTGAAAAAATATTAGATAAAATATTTATTGGAGGTAGCCAACTTGTAATTTGTTATCATTAAATATAAATTTAAACTATTTATAATATCACTTTTATAGATGATATATTTTGTTGATGATATATTTGTAGTATGTAATGTTAGTTGATAATTATTTTTTTAAATAACTATTTGTGGATGTTGAATTTGTTCCAGAAGTTTAACAAGGTTTATCATATTCATTTTTCAATTTTCTTGGAATGCATGAAAAATAGTTTTGTAATATTTTTTTACTTTCTATATCAGTTGTTACTATATAATCGTGACAGAAAGTGATATATTTTATATAAATATTTATGTTAATCGATATATAAAATATTATTTTTTGCATTCATAATTAATCTAAAAAGTAACTTTTTATAACAGATATTTTTAGAAATAATTAAAAAATTAATTTTTTATGTTTGTTTAACCAATATAAAAGCTGACCACCTTTTACACGGTATCTATAATGTCATAAAAATTGATGTAAAAAATTTAAAATAATCATATAAAAAGTAATTTTTTCATTAGTGATAAATTAAATATAATTTTAAAAAAATAAAGTATCTTATATTTATGTAGATTATTTTAATTTTTTAATTACATTCTATATATTAAAATAACTATAAATTTAATATAATTATGTAAATATATAAAATATTTAAATTTCTAGTAAATTATATATATATATATATATATATATATATATATATATATATACTAACATGTGTGATTATTATATATGAGAAAAATATTATTGTAAATTTTTTTTATTAGTCGTACCACATTTTTTAATATTTTAAAAATTTAATTTTAAAATATATTAAATAGTCTTAAAAATTTGAGTTACACTTGTGTTTTGGTTATGCAATTTTTTTTGGACAAGTGTATCTAATTTTAACGCTGCACAAAGTAGCTTCTATTCATGGAGTACACATTCAATCAAAATAAATACAAATTCAGACATCTACAAAACCACTTTTGAAATTAAAGTTTTGCAATGTAATGAAGAGAATGTGTGGGTTTTACGAAAAAAATTAGTAAATGTGGATTTAAAATTCATAAACTACTTAATAGCATAATAAGAATGAGAGTCTATTGAAAAGTAATGTCAATCCATTGTTCTAAAAATTTGTTTTCAAAATCGTTCTTTTAATTAATATAATTTAAAAATAAAATTAATTTTTTTAAAAATACTACCTAAGTTTTAAATTTAAAATGTATTAAATAAAATACTCTTGTGAAATTAATTTTAAAAGCTATAAAAAAACAGAAAATATCAACACATATACACATAACTTACATCCAGATATCTGTATAATCTATCATTCTTCTTAGAAAAAAAAGTAAAGGAATTTAACAAAATGGTAGAAAAAAGTAATTTGCGAATAATTACCCGAGCCGAATGCAGCAACCCGACCCAAATTGGGTTCTGAGGAGATATGAGATTGAGTTATATGGAGAGAAGGATAAGATAGATATATCTGATTAGATGAGTGAGAAGGTTGAGAGAAAGAAGAATGGGTTGCATTCAGTGTTCAGTTTCAGTTGCTTCCCTCCCCAAACTCAACACAGTTAAGTTCTTTTCTGTTAACCAATTAAATCCAAACTCCATTCCTGTTACCTTCAGATGCAGAGTTTCCTCATCTTCAACTCCAACCGTCGAAGAAGAAGCTGCTATGAGTGTCGAGAACCTGCGTCGTTTCATCCACCTTAACTCCGGAAAATGGAACGGCTCTTTCTATGTAACATTACATTTCTACCTTTTTATCATCATCATTATTATTATTATTATTATTTTTATTATTATTATTATTATTGCAATCTGTTATTTTTTCTATTAAATAAATAAATAAATTATTTTCCTCTTAATTTGTTTTTTAGCAATTCGATTCGCGTGGGAACATGTTGCAACAAGTGAGTACCAAGCTTTCCGCCAGTTCTTATGGGGAAGATGAACTCATGAGCCTCATTCAAACGTAACCAACCCTTCTCTCTCTCACCTTACTTTTCTTTTTTCTTAGAAAAAAAAAACATCGAGGGAAAATGCAATGTAAATTGAAACCTATGAGTTTGGTTTATTCATGTTAGAATTTTTTATTAGATATGTTTTTTTATTTATAATTAATTACAGAGATTATATATATCTTTTTTTTTTAAAAGAAATTGTAAAGAAAAGTAGCAAAAACAATAAATCTGGGAAACAAAGTAAAACATTGGCATTTTGGTAATTATCTGGGAATGTACTCATCAATTGCTTCCCAAATTTCGCTAGTTCCTTAAATTTGATATGATCCTATATAAGGAGAATGTATTGAATCTACTAGACCGTTACCTTGTTGTATTAAATCATTTAATCTGAGTAATGTTTGGTCATCATCAGCTTGCTTAAAAGGTTAGGGAGCATTTGGAATAGCTTATCGAGAGCTTATGAAAATAACTTATGACTTTCATAAGCTCTTTTTAGCTTATTTTGTTAAGCTTTTTGGTAACTTGTTAAAATAAGTTTTTATTTTTCTTTCCATCCGCTTATCTCAACAAGTTTCATGATCAAATTTATATGACATGTTCTCATGATAAGAGCTTAAGTACTTGATTAAGCTGTTTATCCAAACACACCCTAATAAATGATATTTTATCTTGCTGTAGTTTTCCATTTTTTATTGAACTGTAAATTGTTTTAACTGTTGCTCCTTGCAGGCTGTATATTAAACAACCTTCTTCAAGTACTTCAATATCTGGAGATGTCAGTGATGCAGAATGGGCAGAATACAAAATTAAAGAAACCAATATGTTTACCGTAGACAAATATCAACAAGTGAGATTTTCTTCTAATGCTAGAACATTGAACTGGAGTGTAAATCATCATTATTTTTTCCTTTACTTTTTTTTTGTGATCCCGTTGCTTCTTTACAATATCCATCACAATTAGTTTGCAGGTCGGCTTTTTCCCATCTGAGAAAGCATTTGCACTAAGGTACCAAACAGCCGGCATGTTAGAAACAGTATTAAGGCAAGGGGTTCTTGGAGAAGATGACACTGGTGAAGAATCACCTAGGTAAATGCCTGTTTTCCTAGAAGATATCAACTAGCTCTGTTAGTGTTTGCTTGATTTGTATATAGGTAAGTGTAACAATTTCTGCCATATAATTAGTAAATGAAATCAAGAATGCAGTAAGTGGAGATAGTAACAAGATGTGCTTACCTGCTCTTGCTAACTAAATTTTTGTCTGAGCATTTTGGCAATGTGCATGATATAAAAAATTTCTCATGTAATGAGTTGACTAATAGATGATGCAAACTGCAGTGCTTCAGGCTGCAAATTTAAGTGGTAATTTGAGGAGTGTAGTGGGGCTAGATCTTTGGCTCTATACTTAGTAAGTAACTGAAGCATAATAGGAAGATAATGTTGCAAAAGCCAATCAAAAAGAGAGAAAGAAATTATTAAAACATCAACATTGTAGTTGATGCTTTTGATGATGGAGATTTTCAACTTGATACACACAGTATTACTTCCTTTAACATAATTATTACCTAAGGCTATTTGACGAGGCTTTTTCACTGAAGAATAGTGTACAGTAGGGATGCATATTGAACAACCTGTGCAAGAAAAAACAAAGGAAAAGAAGTCTTCATAGGTGATCATAAAACATCCAACAACTACAATGATAGACCCCTCAATAAAGTAAAATAAAGGCTATAATAAATAGTTAGATAACTGTTGTAATTGATACTTAGCTGCTATAACAAATAGTTAGTTAGCTTGCTGTAACAGATAGTTAGCTTGACAAACTAAGCCTACAAATAAAAGGTAAAAGGATAGAATAAGTGTATGGATGATTTTGAGAAAGAGTTTTGTAATTGAAGTGTGCTAGGTCCTTGAAAACTTAGAACTAGTGAGGGTTACTATAAAATTCTTCCCTAAACTCTGTATTTCAGTTTCAGATAGGGGCTGAGGCAGAATCATAGGGGTTTAGTAATAAAGACACATTCTTTTTTAGTGTTCTTGGGTACCAGTCCCTATCATACAATAACAACTAAGGCTATATTCACATAACAACCTAGTTAAGCATTTATACAATAAGCTCTTTTTATATGAGAATTTTATGTCATAAATTTAACCTTAAAATTTATTGGAATAAGTTGAAAATAGGTTATTTGGATAAGCTATATCAAACTCATGAAAATAAGCTCAAAAGAGCTTGTAAGAATCATAAGTTATTTTCATAAGCTTCCCATAAGCTCTTCCAAACAGGGGAGAAGTCTTTTCCCACTAGCTACTAGGTGGGATCAACTACATAGATTATATGATGCCATAAAATAAAAGATTCCATAACAAGGAAGAAAAAGCCTAAAATAGTGGCAAGTTCAAATATTATCTGAGTTGAATATATTTGCTAAACCAGGTCCCTGCTTTAGCTGGTAAATTTAACATAAATTATAATTTCCATCACTCTGTTTAGTCTGTTATATAATAAAACAGTAACTATTTTTCCCATACATTAGGGTTATTTGGGCCTTTCTCACTGAAAAGTAATTTGATGTGTGGGTGTGTGTGTGATCATAAAGCATTCCCACTAGGTAAGAAAAACCTGTGAACAGGAAATTCAAATACTTCAATGAAATCTTTGAGCTGTTAAATGAAATCTGTATACATTTGTCGAACCAAGCGCCTGGTTAACTCTATCAATTTTATGCAAATCCTAATTTCCAAAGCCCTGTTAAACTCAAGTTATCAATCTTTTTAGGAACCCATCATTTTGGCTTAAAAGTGCTATGCCGGTTTAGCCTCATTGCTTGTATCATATTACTTTACCCACAGATTTTCCTATATGTTGTAGAACTTTTTAGACTAACTTGAATAATGACTTGATGCTAGTATTGTAATATGGTCTTAGGCAAGGTGGAGAAAGAAATCTGACAAACCCTGTTTCTTTAATTATATAAGGATGTACTTCCTCAATTCTTTATTCAAAAACCTTTAATTTGACTGTCATTTTGATTAATCTTGAACATCCTATAACACTGTTGACAGCAACAGCCATGTCTTATTCGACTAGGCTGTTCTGAACATTGATTAATTGATGCCATTGAACTCAATCAAAAACCAAGATTTTAGTAAAACCGTTTAGAGGAAGATATTTTTTATTTGTTTCTCCTAAAGTTTCTTCAGTTTTCCAGTTTTCCTCTTCCTCTTTTAATCTCTAACAGCTGGCCTAATGGCCAAACATTGCAAACTATTTGCTACCATAAATTAATAATTAAGACCTCTTTGAATTCAAATTAAAGGGTTTATTGTTGAGTGATTTGGTACGTAGGCACCAGCATAAAGAAATAAAAAGGCATTCATATGCACACATTAGTTCTTATACCTTCCTTGGATTCTTTACACTTACGGTGCAGAAATCTGAAGCTTCCCTCCCGTCGACCTTCTGTTGTATGTGAGAATTGCCTGTACTCCCTGCAGAAAGATATGCGAGCAAGAGCCTTTCACATTTTGGAGCCAAAAGGCACTTTAGAGATGCTTATGGTCTTTCTAGAGGACAGAAATGATGGGTCTCCTCCTCTACTTGGCAGTTCTAAGGTGAGCTTAACTGAGATATGTGTAGCGTTTCCTCTTTGTGTGTATATCTACTGCAGATTTGCCTGCCTGAAGATACAAGCTAGAACAATTTTATATACAAATTTTGATTTTATGGCAGGATGTGAAGGATAGGATTATACCCTTTCTTGGCAAATGGAAAGGTCATTCCATTACAAAACGAAGTGGTGTATATGGATCTACAATTGCTAATGCTGATACAGTTGTGTTACATGAGATGGAAGACAATGGTCAACTTATACAGGTACTTTACAACTTAATAACACATGTTGCATAGGCATAATGAATTGTAGCTTAATAGAATTCATAAAGCATTGAAATAAGCTATTAATTTGTGGAAAATTGAGGTTTATGCATTGTGATTAGGGACTCCCCTTCACTCTTCAATTTTTTCTTTCGAAATTTTATTTATCCATTCTACCTTTCTATAAAATAGTATAATATTATCATTTATTAATATAATTGTCTATTTCAAAGCTTATGATTAAATTTAAGTTGGTCCTTAAAATTAGCATCACCAATTAATTTGGTTTCTAATACTGCAAAAAAGTAAATTTTAGTCTGACTTCGTTAACTATAGGGCAATTGGTTCACAAAATTGGTACCAGTAGCTAATATGCTTCCCGATATTATGAAAAAATGAAATTATTTCCTAACTTTTGACAATGGTCAATCAATTTGGTCCTTGATGTGCCCTATTTCAGGACTAAATTCACTTGTGCACATCAATGCCAGGGATTAAATTGGCTTACAATTACTAAAGTCAAGAATTATATTTATTTTGTTGTAACATCAAAATCAAATTAACCTGTGATTCCAACCAAATTGATTTTTTTTGTAATGTAAATACTAAATTGGCCAGTAGTACCAATTTTTCAGGAACCAAATTGATATTTTACTACTTTGTTTACTCATTTATGGTCCTTCCTCAGTTATTTTCTACAATTCTAGATTTGTCCCTAATCATTAATGTTTTATTTATGCCCCTTGCTTAACTACATTTCCAGTTTGGAGTTCTTTTATCAAGTATCCATTTCCTTTTCGCCTTGTTAGTTTAATGTCTAATGTCCACTTCCTCAGCCCTCATCATGGCGTGTTTGGATTCAATTTTGTTTGGTCGGGTCCATGTTCATTGAAATGCTGCCAATAGTAATTTATGAGTTTTCAACATTTATGGCAATTTCAGATGCGTATCCAAACACCGGCGATCTTTTGGGTCCTGTTAGTGTATATTTGAGTAATGTTTTGATAAAAATAATATCTCTTTTATTTGTCTCAACAAAAGTCCTTTCCCCTACCTTCCTATTTTGTTGACAATAAAATTCATCACAGTTAACACCACTTTCCTAACACACGCAACTTTTGTTGTTGATGCTTCCATTGGATATCAGGATGTTACTTCAACATCTGATGTGGAAAATGTCACTACCAACGTGCATTGGACTGGCACAATATCAGACTATTTGGTCACATTTGATGGCGGTTATCAGATGGTACTATTACCTGGTGGCATGTACATGGGATGTCCCTGTGATGTAGCAAAAAGTGTAGCAGAATCAATGTCATTCCATTTGGAGTTCTGTTGGTTAGAGACACCTGATAAGAGGCAAAGACTTGTTCGAACATATGATGCACAAGGCTTGGCTGTTTCATCTACTTATTTTTTTGAGACTAAGTTGTGAGCCTTTATTGTCTTTTTCTCCTTCATATTGTTCAAATGGTTGTGTTTGTGAAGATGGCCCATGTAATAAATACTCATATTTTTATCTTTACATCTGTTGATTTAATACGATTGATTGGTTATTATAATTATTGAGCCTTTGGTGGGAATTTCTGTTTGTACTTGTAGCTTTCATTGATTATCAATATTCTATAAACAATGCTAGTCAAAGAAAATCCAATCCAGTGGTAATCTGGATAATGCCAAAATTTAGGTCATTTTTTTAATGAAAATCCAACCTCCGTTCAAATGGTAGACATAAAACAGGTCAATGGGTGCAATTAGAATATCATTTATTATTACCACGAGCGGTACTTGAAAAGTTTGCCACCTTGGATTTGGGTTTGCAGGGTGTCATATTCTATGCAGAGGAAGAAAAAAAAAACTATTTTTAGATTATATAAGTATTCATCTTTTAATTCGTGGCAACAATATCCAAGATGAATTACGAATTGCTATAATTATATTAGATGAATTTATAATTTTTCGTTATAAAAACAATAAAAATGTAATACTTTACTGATTTACTTGGGTGTCCTTACCCTTCTCATACCAATTCTCCGAAAATTTATTTTGGTAGTTTACATTTTATGTTATTCCAGTTGAATAATTTATCTTTATCTTTTTCTCTTTCTCTTTTAAAAAATGTTATACCTCTTTAATTAAATATAAAAATTAATAGAAAATATTTTAAGATTTATAATTATCCATTCTCAATTCTTACATAATTATTGATTCAGCGTGATCTAAAGACGCGTAGTGTAGATCGTAGGCAAGACTATGTTCATATTTTTATTTATTTTTATCTGCATAAAAATGGAAAGAGAAAATGCTTAGTTAAATTGGAATTGTAAATAAATGGGACAGGTGTACTTTTTTAATTTAATTTTGATATAAATTTTTTATAATACCAATCAATTAAAAATATAATAGATATAATTTTTGAAATAATTATTATAAAAGTTAATAATTCTTATTTATATGATAATTTATGATTAGATAATATTAAAAATAATTATATTATCATTAAAGTTTAATTAAAATTTTATTTTAAATGAAAATAAAAATGTTAAATTATTTCATGTCGATCAAAATTTCGAAACATTTTAATATTGATAAAAAAAACGTGGAGACAACAACTAAGAAGCAGTATATTCCAATGTTGGAACGGAGATGCTGAAGTTAACAAGGCAACAACCGCTGGCATATAATTGTTAACTTCAAATTCAAGTGTTTACAGTTACACCTTGTTAGTACTATGTTATCTTCAGCATCCTCAGAAACAGTAAACAAACAGTTCATTCATTCGGATTTTATGTCGGAAATGAAGATCAACACTTTTTGCATGTCACTGGCGATGGTTTTGGTGATGACCAACATCAACATGGCAGTGACTGAAACTCACATTCCCACCACTTTGGATGGTCCATTTGACCCAGTGACTCGCCGCTTCGACCCATCATTGCGAAAGGGCAGTGATGACTTGCCTATGACTCATCCAAGGCTCAGAAAGAATGTCACTTCAAATTTCCCTGAACAGATTGCTCTTGCAATTTCTTCACCAACTTCCATGTGGCTTTCTTGGGTTACTGGTAGTTTATCTACTCTGCTCAGAGTTTCCACAAAATTTTCTTGTTTTGTTTTGGTTTAATTTTGAGAATCAATTAGAAAACTTTATAGATATGCCTTTTGAATTAGTTATTACAACAAATTTAATTAAAACACACCATCAGTGTAAAGATAGTCATCCAATCATAGATTGTTGTGAAATCAAAAGTAGTTAATTTTTGTAATGATTACTTTATAATGATTTCTAATTGGTTGATAGAATAAATACAATGAGAATGTATCAAAATTGAACTTTATTTAAAAAGTTAACAATTTTTAATAATATGACAATCTAAGATTAAAGACAGTATAAAAATTTTTTAATAGCGTAAGTGCACTTCAATGAAATTCTTTTTGTTTTCTTAATGTTTATGGTGTTGTATTCTAAAGCATCAAGTTGTTACTGGGTTGTGTGTTTTTGGTTTTGGATAAGGGGATGCACAGATTGGCCTCAATGTGACTCCACTTGATCCTGCATCTGTTGGAAGTGAGGTGTGGTATGGGAAAGAGAGTGGCAAGTACACTAGTGTTGGGAAAGGTGATTCTGTTGTTTACAGTCAGTTTTATCCCTTTGAAGGCCTCTGGAATTACACTTCGGGTATCATTCACCATGTGAAACTAGAAGGTACATTGATTGCTATTTGTTTAAGCGTTTTCTGAAATAGATGATAGTGTTTGGTGCTGAGTAGGAAGCAGATCATGCACAAGGAACATGCCACTGATTGATTTTATAGGATCTGTGTTCCTACTTGCTTGTTTCACATCTATGAGAAGGTGCTGTGTTGCTTATTTTAAAAGTTCGATATCCTAATGGTGGCATGACTAAAATTATTTGAAATGTTGAGGCAGAGCAAATAATTTACTTAGATGGTTATGCGAAAAACAGTTATAGGGAGCGTTTGCTGTACTCTTGGGGATAGAACAACTCAGGATAAATGTTTAGGACTTTAGGTTGTAGACTTATAGTACAACTTTTTTGTTGTACATGTTATTTGGTGATTAATGTTCAGTATAATTAATTTTGTTATTTACTACAATATCCTTTACGCTATACAATATTTATTTTACATAAAAAACATTATAATATATACATAGAGAGAGAGGGGCATTGATGAGAGAGAACATGAAGAGAAAGAGTATGATTATTAAGAAAAAAAGGATAATTTTATGTTTTTAAAGTTTGTTTTTTGGTGGGGGAAGTTGTAGGATGATGTGTCAGTGGAGGGATAAAATTTAGTTTTGTGCTATCCATCTTGAATTTTGTCCTGTTCCTAGACCATTTTTAAAATCAAACATAGAACTATAAATTTTGTGCCATCCGATTCTCTCATTTTAAGCAAATCAAATGCACCCATAACATTGTTTGATCCATGTAACTGACCCCACCTAGCCCAAAAAGGCTTCTTGTTGGTTATCTTAAGTTCTTGGATGTCTGCCTTGTGACATAATTGGAAAAACAACAGTTGATTGAAGCCGTGACTTCCTTCTATATGCCATGTGTTCCAGTCAAAAGTTGTGGCATATGTATAAACTTTGTTCATTGCAGTTTCAAATCAGTTTTCAAACCATTTATGTTCTTCATTTATTGCTCTTCTTCTAATCATATCCCCTATTGTATAACAATATTAATCATTTGCTGTTGAAGAGCATGTTCGAAATGAAGTATCAGAATATGAAATGCTTGGTGGCGCTTAATTTCTGCAAATTTTTGAAGATACAAACTTAAGATTTTTGGGATGATGTGTTAAAAGTAAATTCTGAGTCATTATATCATAGCAAAAAGAATCAATTGAATAAGTACAATGACCCAAATTTATTATTCAGTTCAGAGATATTTCTTTCTTGGTGTAGGTCTTGAATCTGGAACCAGATATTATTACAAATGTGGGGATAGTTCTATTCCAGCCATGAGCCAAGAACATTTTTTTGAGACTTTTCCAAAACCTAGTCCAAATAATTATCCAGGTCGAATAGCAATTATTGGAGATTTGGGCCTCACAAGCAATTCTTCAACAACTATTGATCATCTAATTTACAATGATCCTTCAATGATTCTAATGATTGGAGATTTAACATATGCTAATCAGTATCTTACAACTGGTGGAAAGGGAGTTCCATGTTTTGCATGTGCATTTCCACATGCTCCTATCAGAGAGACATATCAACCTCGATGGGATGGGTGGGGAAGGTAACCTTCTTGAAGTTCCAAGTTCTATGTCAATTTATATAATCAAGCGTTAGCTGAAGCTTACTAATCTAATTGTATGTTGAACAGTTGAACACAACAATAACTTAAAAAATTCCACTTCACTCATTTTAGATTTGGGGACGGATAGGCATTTATACTTGTCAGTTTTGAAAATGAGAATTGTGCAATTAAAAATACCATAACAACGTGAAAGTACTAGTGAACATTGACCAGCTTTTTGTAATATCATCCAATGCTTAGCTAAATGTTTCTTCTGCTTTGTTATTGTAGTGCATCTTCTTTCATTTGGTTAGTATGTTGCGATTGTGCATTGCTGCATTTTTGGTACTTTTTGATTAGTCTATTTCTTAAAAATGCTAATAATGATATCCATCACGTGCTTCTTAGAAAATCATTTGGGGAGGGGGTTTGAAATATTAGAATCTCTTCTACAAGTAGTTGATGAACAAACTACCTGTCGGTTGAAAAATTCTGTTGGTATGATTTGCTCATTGGTTTTTGATACATCAGGTTTATGGAACCTTTGACCTCAGAAATTCCTATGATGGTTATTGAAGGGAATCATGAGATTGAACCTCAGGCTGATGGTATCACATTCAAGTCATACTTGACACGATTTGCAGTTCCTGCTGCAGAAAGTGGCTCTAAAAGTAACTTCTACTACTCTTTTGATGCTGGGGGCATACACTTTATCATGTTGGGAGCATATGTTGATTACAATAGTACTGGTAAGTGATAAGTGATGCAATGTATTTGACTTTGTGTAAACCAGTCAATTTGTATAATTTTAGATGGTTGAACTTGATGTGTTTCACTGTATCTTCAATCCAGGTGCACAGTTTGCTTGGCTGAAGCAGGATCTGCAAAGTATAGACCGTAGTACAACCCCTTGGTTGGTAGCTGCATGGCATCCTCCTTGGTATAACAGCTATGCTTCACACTATCAAGAATTTGAGTGTATGAGATTGGAAATGGAAGAAGTTCTCTATCAATACAGGGTTGACATTGTTTTTAATGGTCATGTGAGTTGAATTTATTATACTTTGTTGTTATCAGTTTGAGAACATTAGTTTGTTAATATCATGTTCAAAATATCTAAGATTTCTATTCTACTGTTTTTCATAGATTTTTTTTTTTTTTGAGGATCTTATGTGTTCAATGTATTGTAGGATTAGATAAATGAGAGAAATATATAATTTGCTTGCCTAAGAATCTTAAATGAGCATTATGGAGATGAAATTTAAGTAATGGCTATTGTTATATTCTCCTTAATTTAGTTGGAAGTTATCATCAAAGTGTGTAATGGTACCAACCTTCTTTCTGGTAATCTTGTGGATATCTTGCATATAGTTGTTTCAATCATTATGAGAGAATGGACCTTCTTTCAACTAAACTTTCCCCTACATTGAATGATTTATAATTAGTCTGTTATGAGAGAACAGGGTGGGTGGAACTTGTCTTATGAAATGTCAGTATGTGGTAATTCCAGCTTTAGGTAGTTGAACCTTTCAAATAATCATATTTTGGTCATCATCGTCTGAATGCAATGCTTTTTCCTCAAAGCTGTCCTCTTTGTCTTGCTTCTCGTTTGGGAATAACTCATGACACGATTAATAAGAGGATTGCCAATGTGTGTGATTCCAAATGAATTCAAAATCTGAGTTATACACTATTATTGAGTTAATAATTTTGAAATGTTTTGATAAATGATGTATATATTTATTTGGAAATTGAATCAAGTCCATGCACATTTAGTTCCAAACACAGGATTTTGTAGCATGCTTTAGTCCTGTTGCTAAATAATGCTAAGAATTTTAGATCTGTATTATTTGCCTTTATACTTATTACATTTTCTGCACCTAACAATATTGACAATGCTATACTTGTAGTGAAAGATTTTTCTAATTGAATTTATTCTTTTGCATAGAATTATCTGCAACGGTGTTTTCTTAAACAGTTTACTTTTTCTCCCATGGTTTACATAAATGGTGTCACATGTTGTCCATATTGCAGGTTCATGCATATGAACGGATGAATAGAGTTTATAATTACACATTAGATCCTTGTGGACCTATTTACATAACTGTTGGAGATGGAGGAAATATTGAGGAAATAGATGTTGATCATGCAGATGACCCTGGAAAGTGTCCTTCCGCTGGAGATAACATACCAGAATTTGGAGGAGTTTGCCATTCAAATTTTTCCTTTGGTCCTGCCAAAGGAAACTTTTGTTGGAACAAACAACCTGAGTGGAGTGCATTTAGAGAAAGCAGTTTTGGACATGGGATACTTGAGGTAAAATCTTCAGATTTTGAACCTTTTTATTTTCATTTTTATTGCTATGGTAACTAGCCTGCTGGTTTAGTTGGCTCAATAATTTATTCTGGCTGGTCTTGCCTCTCAATAATGATGCTACACTTGTACTTTGTTTATGTATTTCGCTATGAATATGAATGAGCATTACCATAGTAGGCGTTTGGATGTAATGTTTGTCTTGTTGGCTTCATTGCTTAGTTTATCCATCTAATGTCCTGGTTTTTAGTAATGTTTGTTTCAATAAAGCATGTATGTTTACCTAATGTTTAGTGCTTGATGGCAGCTTGACCAGGACATCATTTGCATGCTACATTTCTTGGTACATGGAATCAATAAGAAGCATTCATACAGTTTGATGTAAATAATTCAACCAAGCCGAGTATTTGAACCTTAAGTTTGGCTACCAGTAAAAGATAATGCTCAAGCTTAACTCTTTCGTTCAAACAAGTCCAATCCAAAGATTGAACTTGACTTGCTTAAAATTATGAAGCTCGATCTGAGCTTATTTAGTTCTTTATAATTTGATTATTTTCTTTTTCTTTATCAAATCACTTCTTGAATTTAATTTTATTAATTTAGTCTTGAATAGACATGTTTACTCTAAAAGATGAATTCTCTACATAGATAAATTATTATTATTGTTATTACTATTATTTGTACTCCTGTTCATAAGCAAAATTATTCTTTTTTTGTCATTACACACTCATTATATAATCAAGTTTGCAAGCTTAAACTTGTTTGTCCAAATTCCAAAATAAGAAACGAATTTGAATGAGCAGTTAATGAGTTAAGCTCAAATAATTCACAAATATCTCAATTCTTTACATTTCTAGTTCATATGTGCCATTACTTTTATGCATGCTTATTGCTTTACGATGTGATGTTAACCTTTAAATGTGTGTGATATAGTATTTATGAATCATAGGATAATATGGCAGGATATTTTTTTGGAACATTATTTAATCTTTTTAAATGTTAAGAATTATAGGTTAGGATCAGGGAATGATTAAAAAAGAGAATATAGACTTTGAAGAATGAGATATTAGACTGATATGGTGTGTAATAATGTTATAAAAAACACTAACCCAGTGGTTCTATTTATACTAACAATTAGGTAAAGTACTAGTGTAGTACTATTATTGGTATAAGTCCAAGCCCACCAATATAACAAGATTACTAATGCTAATTAAATAAGAAAATAAATAAAAAAATATAATGAAATTAACAAACAACGTTTGAGATTGCTTCCAATTGATTGCACAAATAATACGAAGACCTCCTAAATATATTCCAACATTAAATTGAGAAAGTTGAATTTTCTTATTACCTCCTAATAGTTAATAACCTACGAGGTTTGGCTATTGTTTTAATAATTTACTACATGGTGACATCTGTGGGTATGTATACCAATTTATTTCTAAGTTGTACATAAAGGTACCAAAGTGCCAAAAAAATCTGGCAATAAATTGGTATACCTATTTATTTCAAAGTTGTATATTTTTTGAAAATTTTCTGTTTATGTGGCTATGATATTACATATAGTTTTCCTTTTTGTTCATGGCATGGATACAGTCTATGAATTCCTGTCCATATGATATCAATCCTTTCCTTTAAAAATTTATCATCCTATTTTGTTGCAGGTTGTGAATTCGACATATGCATTATGGACTTGGCACCGAAATCAAGATAATTATAAAGAAAACGCAGTTGGAGACCAAATATACATTGTGCGCCAGCCTGAATTGTGCATGAAAGATTCAAAAGTATTAGTTCCATACTGAAGCTTTAGTCACTATATGTGAATGTGAGGATTTCATTGCTTTTCTTTTTTTTTTTCATCATAACCCATTTTTAAAATTTTATAGCATTCAAAGTTTTATAGATGTAAGTTCATTTTGATTCCTCAACTCCCTTACCTTTTACCCTCCAAGGGAGTGTCTGTTGCTTAGAAGAGACTTCAGGTGGACCACCTTTATCTGTCAACATGGACAACTATTTTAATGAACTTCAAAAAATTGATGATGTTTTGTGGTCTTGTATCGATCAAATGCAATACTTACATTGTAAACAATTTGTACCCAAGCATTTTTCCTTCTTCTCTTCCATGGTGTAAAATGTTCAATTAAAAATCTTTCCTTTGGAAGGCTTTTCTCCCTTGAATTGAACTAATTAAATTTTATGCAAACTGCAAAATTCATTAGAAAAATATGTTTTAGTGTCATTTTTCTAACTTTCCAAACTGTCAGTAGTTGGTTTTGGCATCTGTTGCGTTGTCGATTTTATTTGTGTAGACTACAGAAAATTTCAGTTTGCTGTTTTACTGATTAAAGAAATGATTTTTTGTTTCATTTTCATTTCAACTGCTGATTATCTAATACCAATTTTGTTTATTTGCCTTAATTGTGAAATTGTCACTAAAAAGATTTAAGCTATTTTTTTGTTAAGTTTTGATTTCAATTTGCCTTTGCATTGTTGTTATAGTCACAAGATTCACATCAATCACTTCCATACAATTCATCCACTAAATCCTCTACTGCTCCCAGGCACCTCTCTCTGGTAAGCTCCTTTGTGCTTGGTTCATCACTCTAAACACCTTTTTTATCATGGAAAACAGAAATGGAATCCAACCTATTGAATTTAATCACCCAGGATGTTTCTATCATCATGTTACAATTCCTTGGGGTTCTCTTTATGTATGGTCTATATTCTCAGGTAAATCAAATTTAATTCTTGTCTTTGTCTCTGTCTCTGTTTGTGTTGTGTGAGAGAGTGCATAGCCAAGTTGTGATGCGGTCATGAGGATATTGTTGAAAATATAAAAATGAAAACTAATTTTAGGAAATGGCTCTAATTGTTTCTTTTCTTTCATTTTTAAGGTGGAATGGAGCTAGCTTTTGGACAATCACTCATCTAAATCTTGCCAAATAGTGGTGAGGATAACTTACTTATGGTCCAATTTGGATAAACTCATCAATGATTACTTTATAAGAAGAAAATAAATATGCAAAATGAATCAAACTTCTTAAATAAATTAAAATAAACTTATGCTTTCATCTTTTTTAAAAGCTCTCCCATCAAATTGCTTCCAAAACTGAGGTGTATAACTTAATTTTAACTTCTAGAAGTTTGATCCATTTTGTCTCATTTTAAGTGCATATTTTCTATTTTTTCTACCCTTGTGGCTTCCCCTTCATGTCATATATATTTGGCCAATTTCTGATGGGCATTTTATTTATCTGTTTTTTTTTTTTTTATAAATGCAGGAGATAAGGGTTTGTGCATAAAATCAACCATATTTTTATACTTACAGATTTTGTTCATAGTTGTCATCTGTTCAGGATTGAAATGTGCATCTTCAGCAATCAGCAATGATAGGATAAGCATTTCCATCATGGGGCTACTTTGGCATTGAGCCTATTACATAGCTGCTCCTTTTCAATTCTCATTTTCTGTGGTGTGAATTAGCATACATCAAAACAAGATCAATGGGAACTTGAAAAAAGCCATTAAATCTTGTTGAAAGGCAAACATCTTTTTTTACTTTTGAAAAAGTTGTCTGTAAAATATACATGTGGCAGTTTTCACATAATTTTAGCTTTTGGAAGACCTGGCTATTTCTTTTTTGATGTTTTTCAATGCCTATCCTATGTGTTACACTATTAAGTAATTTAACTATGGGATACACCTAACCAATACCACTTAATTACCTTTGCTGGGAATGAAAATGTCATTGTCACATTTCTTACATTTATTTTCAACCCAATCTATTATTTGAGAAGGAATAATACTATAATAAGAGTGTAAGTTTCATGTGGCGTTCGCTTTAAACTTTATTGCCTTTTTTTAAAAAAAAATTAATTAGATTGTACTAGTAGTGTAATTTTTTTATATTATTTAATTATAGATTATTATGTGATTAAAAATTATTAATTTTTTAATAATTATTTTAAAAGTTATATTATAATAAAAATGTCAATGTCACTTTTTTTTTACAATTTTTTCAACAAATCTATTATTTAGGAAGGAGTAATACTATTATAAGAGTGCAAGTTTCACGTGGCTTTCACTTAAAATTCTATTATTTATTTTTAATTTAATTAGAATATATTAATAATATAAAAGTTTTTATATACTGTCATTTAATTATAAATTTGTTATATTATTTAAAACTATTAATTTTCATAATAATTATTTTAAAGTTATATTTACCATTATTTTTAATTGGTTAACAATGTAAATTTTTATATTGATAATATATTATGATTAAATTCTAAATTCTAAACCTTGTACAGGAACGTTTTGAAAGCGAATATTCACTCTTCTATTTTGCAGCATGTACATAAGAAAAAAAAAACGATGTTGATTACTGATTAGGGAAGTTGTTTTTTCATTTTTTTTTTTACTTTTTACACTTTTTTTTATTTTTGATAAAATTAAATATTAAAATTATCTTTTGTTTTATTTTTTTAAAATAAATTTAATAAACTCTTAAAAATATTTTTTAAAAAATAAATTTAATAAATTTTTAAAAATATTTATTTAAGAAGTAATTAAATCTATTTTAAAAAAATCTTTTGAATATGCATTTTTGATACGACAATATCTTTTCAAAAGCATATATTTATACTCTTTTTTCACAATATTTTGAAATAACGTATCAAGAATTTATTTCAATCTTTTTTTAAAAATTTATATTACTATTTTAAATAAACATTTTCGACTTGTTGAACATAATATAATTTACTTTTTAAATATATATTTTAAAAAAATATTTAAATCTTACAAAATTATGTTTTCAAAAAGTTATCTATAAGAATAATTTTATCTTTTTATATAAATAAAATATGAAAAAACAAAATAAAAATATACGAAAAACAACCCTTCTAATTTAGTTAAAACTTTAAAGAATCATTGGTAAAGATCTAATCTTAGATTCATGATGGTGATTCTATTAGTTTCAAACAAAAACATAAAATCAATGTGAACACTTAATTTTATCTAAATTTTTTTTTCTAATAACATAAATCATAGATTATTTATTAAAAAAAATAAAAAATATATTTTTCTTTTAATTAAAAGATTTAGAAATAGAAAATAAATGTGAACTAATGTTAGGATATTTTTGAATAAAACAAGATTTTTATAAAAAAAAATCTAATAAAAAATAGCAGAATAAAAGATATTTCTTTAAATGATCTCATTCCTCTCCATTCAGCCTTCCCACACTAGAGGTGTTATATTGTGTTATTCACAGGACAATTTTGGTTCCTAGCAAGAATTCACACTCTCTCTTGCTCTCCCCACTCACATGCCACACCAACCAACCCCATGCATCCATTATATGCAAAATCAAATAAGATTTTGCAAACTTCTCTCCCTATCATAAAAACATTCAGCCGCCATTATCTCTTTCTCCACAACACGTCCTCTCTCTCTCTCTCTAAAAACAAGAGGAACAAGCCCTAACAGAATAGTCACCATGCACAAACAAGAGGCTCATTATTTTTCCCAGCAACTAACCTCTCCCATACATGTTTGAGGCTCACGTTCCTAGCAACTCTCTCTTCGTAGCCCCTCCATTCTCTCCCTCAATAACTCCCACGTCCATTCTCTGCCCAACTCAACATTTGGATGCCGTTTCACCACTGTCCAATGGCAGCATTCCCTATTCGCATAGGTTCCAGTTGAACTGTGTTATTTCTTAGTTTATAGGATTTGTTTATCTGTTTATGTTTTGAATGTTATGGCGACGTATAATGTCTTTTTTAAGGTAAATTCTTCGGTACCCCAGAAAAATGAGGGGTACCGTACCCCTTCCCCCAAAAACCACTGTATATAGGGTTTAGGGTTTAGGGTATGGGGGTTAGTGTTAGGGTTTAGGGTTTAGGATTTAGGGTTTAGGATTTAGGATTTAGGGTTTAGGATTTAGGGTTATGGTTTGGGGTTTAGGATTTAGGGTTTAGGGTGTATTTATGTAAAATATTATATAATAATAAGGTTTAGGACATGTGTCATCATATTAGTGGTGTTTGGGGGGAAGGGGTACCATACCCCTGATTTTCAAAGGTACCGGAGAAAGCACCCTTTTTTAAATTCTAAACAATGTTGTTCATAGTTTTTACTTTTTATATAAAGTCTTTTAATAAAATATTAATATTTTTTTTCTTTTTACATTATATTTTTTTTTATAAATAAAAAATAACAAATTAACATCAAAATCATTATTTACGAGGAATCTTTAAGATACAAGAATAAAAGAGGATAGATCACACATCATAATAAGTGGATCCATTTTTAATGATGAAGAGTATAAATTATACATCATTTTTAGATTTTGATTTTTATAGATTTTTAGCTTAATCTTTATAGTTAGAATTATTTGTCATTTTGTACAGAATCAAATTAAAAATTTTAAAAATTAAGAATTATCTTATAGAAATTTTGTTAGTATATTTTCATAAAATTTTATATAAATTTTAAATCTAGAAAAAAAAAATCCTCAAAAACTACATAGTTGATAATTTTACATACATTTAGTACGAAATAAATGTAAAATTTTTATAAATAGAAGAAGAGAAAATTAAAAATAGATCCTTTAAAAAAATTACTTATATCAATTTTTAGAAATTTTATATAAAGAAAGTAAT
Organism: Canavalia gladiata; assembly: GCA_037954105.1. Classification (NCBI taxonomy): domain Eukaryota; kingdom Viridiplantae; phylum Streptophyta; class Magnoliopsida; order Fabales; family Fabaceae; genus Canavalia; species Canavalia gladiata. Next base: position 45,266,631 of record CM075665.1, read on the forward strand.
AATTCAAAAATGGTCTATTCAAAATAAATTAAGACTTATAAATGATGATAAAAATTTTATAGAAAATGAGTTAGAAAATTTCTGAAAAATTATTATAGCATAGAAATTATTTTATGTTGATTAATTTTTTTTTCTAAAATTTATCTCATAATATTCCAATATTTCTAAAAATAAAAGACTTAACTGGATCCAAAATGTACGTAGGCTTTACTTTCTCTTTCAGATAAATTTTTTGAAAAATTACCTGTACTAAATAATTTCTTAACACTTTTAAAATAATTCAAAACCTTCTATTTTCTCAAATATACGAATTTAGTCAAACTGAACCCGAATAACTTAAAATAATAATAAAATATATAATTATATATGAAGGGGAGAGTTGTCTTCCTCATTTCAACAAAGGAAAGACTCACACAAAACTACCGTCCCTTATTTTCAAAAACTTCAACTTCAAATTATTTCCAATCCGTCTAATCGTTTTTAAATTTAACTTGGAATTTACTTCATCTATTGGTAAGGAACGTTTAGGCACCAATTTTTCTTGAAAATTTTTATGTTTTTCTCTTCTCTCTTTTTAGACCAAAACTTTTATGTGGGAATAAATATTAAATTTCCCCCCATTCTTGACTCTAACTGGTTCAATACTAACCTATGTTAGTAATTATTGTTGTGGATTGTTTATGAAGCACGCTTGGAAGTGAGATTTTTGGATTTCTCCCTCTCCACAGCATAAGAGTACCTCGACTAATTGAGAAAGGTAAGGAGGAGGAGAATTTATTCTTGTACTTATAGATATAAGGGTAGAATTCGAGTTTCCCTAACTCAATTTAGGTTTATTCAGTTAAAGTTGACCAAAATTTTTGGGAATGTATCTTAGGGGTAAGATTTAACAATCTCCTTTTATTTTAGCATTTAATTGTTAAATTAATTATTTTAGGGTAATCCTTTATAATGATGTAGCTAATTATGATTTAGGAGAATTAAGTAAAATATAGGTTTTTAACCTTAAAAATTGAACTGGAGCCAAAATAGGCTTATGAGAATAATTTGTCTATCCTTTAAATTGAGAGAAATTATAATAATTAGTTTAGAGATGACTTTGATGATATTACTTATATTTATAATTTATAAGACTATACATAGTTAATATATTTAGTTCTAAGTGTTGTAATTGACTGAAGATTACTTGTGGGAGCCATTTAGAATAACTATGATATTTGTGAGTATATTAAATCTCATCTATTGAGTTGTTGTAAAATTTTGAGGATGTTGAATTATATAAAAATTATTTGTTATGATGAGTTTGAACTAAGATATTGCATGCTTGGCTGCATAGAGCCTAGTTGGACCATAAATATTAGGATAAGAGACTGTAATGGAATTGACAATTGTTGAACAGAAATATTTAATATTATGTGGAATTGTCTTGAATAGTTCTTGTATTGATATGATATCTTATAAGAGATAAAGAAGTGTCCAAGTATAGACGATGGTCTGCCGAAATTTTTCTAGAAACCACTAACAAAATTTGACTTAAAGGTCACAGAAAATGTGTTATGAATATGTGACATATTGATTGAATTTAGTGTAAGCATGCATCATGCATATTAAATGTAATAAAACTGGGAAGTCGCTGTTATGCCGAGAAATCATAGGGGCCAGCTGTTTAAGAACTTAGAGGGTTAATGACTGAGTGTGATGGATGACCTACAAGGGACCTGAGGTAGCTCTTCAATGTTAAGGTCATCACGTTTTGCAAACTTGGCCGCCCTGACTTGCCCCGAGGATTATCATGGTCAAAGAATCGATTTTCTGTTGATTTGCCAAATGGGCGTTAATCTTTGATTTAAGAAAAAGTCTAACGGATTTAATGAATTGCAATGAGAGATTGCATAGAAATTCAGGATCTTGACAACTTTCCAAGATATTAGACACGAACCCACATTCACAACATTTTGAGACTAAGATAGATCAAAATTTTAAGGAGACTCAATAATAGTTGCTATGAATTTGAGCCCTCCGAAAACATGAAGGTCCATCATGTGCATTCATGCATGGCATAAACATTGCATTAATTATGTATGTGTTAACTGTTAAATTACATATACTTTTGATGATGTTAGAACGAGCATTTATGTCAATATGGTTATAGATGCTCTAACCTTATATTTTACTGTCTAACTTTATGTAACAGCTGTCCATGTCGAGGAACATGACTCGACCAACATTCCACACCTGAGTGGATCTGTGCATTGAGTAGTGAATAATTACCGAGATGTAAAAAAAGTTTTTTCTTTAAAAAAAACTACAAAATATGTTTGTGTTTATATATATATATATATATATATATATATATATATATATATATATATATATATATATATATATATATATATATATCTTCAATGATTTATCAGGTTTTTAGGATTTCGCACCTTGTTTTTCTTAAATATCAGAGAAGTATGTAAATAAATGATGTGTTAAACATTCTCTTATGCATATGTATGTATTTATGAGTATGGTTAGTGTTTTATTATACCTATGGGATGACTATATGACGAATAAGTATTAAAATAACAACCTTATATTTTTTTATTGGTTACACGAATAACCACTTTATACGGTTAATATTAAAGGGTGTTACAAATTATGCGCCGTAAGAATGACTACTTATCTTGAAGCATTAGATCTTTGGGAGGCAGTAGAAGATGATTACAATGTTTCTAAGTTACCTGAAAATTCCACCATGACTTAGATGAAGATTCACAAAGAAAGGAAGATAAGAAAAGCTAAAGCTAAAAATTGCCCTTTTTTTTTCTAGTGTGTCAAAAATAATATTTACAAGAATTATGAACTTAAAGTCTCTCAAAGCCATTTGAGAGTATCTCAAATCAGAATATCATGGTTGTGAGAGAACCAAAGGCATTGCAGACTCTTAACTTGATCAGAGAATTCGAAGTGTAAAGCACAAAGGAGATAGAAGCCATCAAAGGCTATGATGATGGACTCTTAAGCATAGTAAACAAAGTGCGACTTATCGGTAAGGACTTTCCGGATGAAAGAATAGTGTAAAAAATTCTTGTCACTATTCTGGAAAAATATGAATCAAAGATATCAGCATTTGAGGAGTCAAAAAACCTGTCAAACATCTTCTTGGAAGAATTGATAAATGCTTTGTAAGCTTATGAGTAAAGAAGAATGATGAAACAAGAGCAGATAGTGCAGGGTGCTTTTAAGATGAAAGCACAAAATTCAAGAGATGACAAAGATAAAGAAAAATAACTAGTAGAACAAAAAAAATCAAAGACTCCAATAAGCAAGTGGGTGAGACTTTTCCCCCTTGCCACATTGCAAAAGACAAATCATCCTGAGATAAAATGTTGGTGGAGGTCAGATGTCAAGTGCAAAAAATATGATGATATACGACATGTAGAGCGAATTTGCAAGTCTACATCGGAGGAGTCAAAGATGACTGCAGAAGATGAAGAAGATGAGCAACTCTTTGTTGCCACATGTTTTGCTACAAGCAACAGTTCCACTGACTCATGTTTAATAGACAGCGGCTGCACAAACCATATGACCAACAACTATAAGCTTTTTAAAGAGTTTAACACAACCATTGTTTCCAAAGTAAAAATTGGAAACGGTGATTTCATCTCAATCAAGGGAAAAGGGACCATTGCTATAAAAAGTCTAACATGTTTGAAGTATATCTCCAATGTTTTATATGTGCCTTGATCAAAATTTGCTTAGTGTTGCACAACTTGTAGAAAAAAGGCTTCCAAGTTATATTTGAAGACAATTGGTATTTGATCAAAGACGCAAATTATAAAGATGTATTCAAGGTAAAAATGAGAGCTAAAAGTTATGCTCTAAAGCTGACGGGGGAGGAACCAATGGGGAAGTAGCTACCAAAAATTTCATAATTCCTTGATGATGATGTAAATGACATTCTTATCAAAGATACAAGATCTTTATTATCTGTGAAAGGTGCAACATTGCTATCATAGAACCTGAAGAATGCAAAGAAGCTATGAAGGATGATAAGTGGATTAAAGCCATGGAGGAATAACTTAGAATGATTGAAAAAAAATGAAATATGGGAGATGGTGGACAAACCGTAACACAAAAAACCTATAGGAGTCAAATGAGTTTATAGAACCAAACTTATTGCAAATGGTTCTATACACAAATACAAGGCTAGATTAGTAGTGAAAGGATATGTTCAAGTGTTAGGGGTAGATTTTTCAGAAACACTTTCTTCAGTTGCACGCCTTGATACAATTAGAATGCTGTTTGTTTTGGTTATGCACAAAGGATGGAAAATTTACCATTTAGATGTAAAATCTGTTTTTTAAATGGTTTTCTGTAGGAGGAGATGTGGAGCAGTCAGAGGGATTTGAAGTCAAGGGACAAAAAGGGGCCAACACAAATTTTTGTTGATAATCAAGAGGCTATTTCTATTTCAAATAATCTAGTTTTTCATAAAAGGACTAAGCATTTTAAGATTAAGTTATTTTTCTTAAAAGATGTGCAAAGAGAAAGAGAAGCCAAATTAATCTATGCATAATTGAAGATCAAAGTGAAAATGCTTTAACAAAAGCTCTTCCAAGAGTCAAATTTAAATCTTTGAGAACCATACTAAGAGTGTGTAGTTATTTAGGCAAGAAGGAGATTTGTTAAACATATGCCTGCAATAACTGATTGAGTCAAAGTTTATTTTCTACTTTGTAGGAATTTGTTTATCTTATTTATGTTTTGAATGTTATGTTACTGTTATGATTTCTTTTTAAAATTTTAAATAATGTTGTTATGCCCACAAAATAAGGAATTGACAAATGATATAGTTTTTGCTCTTTATATAAAGCTTTTTAATAAAATATTAATATATTTTTCCCCTTCTACATTATAATTTTCTCTCTCCTCTTATAAACAAAAAACAACAATTTCTTTCATACACTATGAGGTCTAGGCTCAACATCGCTACGTCATGTCAAAAGAGAGGATAAGAAGAATCAATATGGTTGTTCATAGATGTTGTGGTTATCTCTATCCTTTTTTTTTTATTTTATTATTCCAATATCGCTTAATTATTCATATTCTTACTTAATCATTCATCATTATGTAGAAGTTGAAATATGATTTTATATGGGGCACTTAATTTCAAATTTGGTTCGGTTAGTATCGTTAGGGTGAAGCTTATGTATAGCTTCTATCTCATTCATGTGATTATGATAAAGGAATGCAGGAATGTGTTCAAAATTGAGTATAAAAAAAACACGCTTAATACTTGCTATCTTTCTCTTTTGCAAATCTGATTGTTTATGGTAAGCAAAATCATTACTTTAGCTAGGATTGCCTACTTTAATTTTAAAAATATATTTTCCTTAATAGGTAACAATGCAAAAATCATTGAATCAATGTGTAAAAGAGTGAAATTATTGAGTCAGTGTGTTATTTCTATAAAAAAATTGTTGGTTGAAATATTCAATATCATCTATTTTTAATATGTTGCATATAACATGATTGTGTTTGATTTATTAATTCTAGGTATAAAAATTAATATTTATTTTACTATTTTTATTAAATTATATAAATATTTTAATTCTAAATTTTATGTGATGAATTTTTAATATGGATGAGTAGCATATTCTAGCGTTCAATATTTTAAGAATTATATAAATCCTGGTGCAACGTTCGTTTGACTTGGATCTTGTGCAGAGTTTAAAAAATTAATTAAATATTTTGATTAATTTAATCTTTAATAAAGGTCTTATCAAAATTTATTTTGACATTCAAAAAATCAATCTATTAAAATTTATAGATCTCACACAACGAACTCTTAATATGAATGAGTATTATGTTCTACCATTTTGTATTTTAAAAATCTTGGTGCAACATTTGCTTGCTCTGGACATTGCACGCATGTGGGTTTAGAAAAATAGTTAAATATTATGCTTGATTTAATATTTAATAAAAAATTTTAAAATTTGTTTTAATATTTGAAAGACCAATATATTAAAATCTAAATTTCACGATCTTTTAACACCGAATAGCATACTCTATCATTTTGTATTTTAAGAGTCGCATAGATTTTGGTACAACCTTCCCTTAGCTTGGATCTTGTACATATATAGATCTAGGATATTAATTAAAAACATAAAGATTTTAAATATCAAAAATATTTTTTTATTAAATTAAAGAATATCTTCTAATAAAAATAATTCTATCTTAAATTTTATTTTCAAAAGATTTGATTTCAAACAATTTTTTTAAGTTATCTATTAAATTTTTTTTTTTAAAAATTAATTAATATAACATGACATTGAGTTTTTTATCGCACAAAGGAATACTTAAGAATAAGATCACACTTTTATCAGACTATATTTTTTTTTATACATCTTATTTTTTTTTATATATAAATTCATGTATATAAATAATTGAAACATTCAATTTTTATATTAAAAGAGATCAAATAAGATTATTTTATTATAATTTCGGTTGCGACACATGAGATATATATTTTAACATAATAATAATGTATGAAAAATGTGTATACTTGAAATAATACACACATTCTTTATATAAAGTTTAAAAAATGTGTGTACTTGAAATAAGACACACATTTTTTTTTATATAGAGTTTTAAAAATGTGTGTACCATTCTTATAGATTACAATTAAGTGTGATATGAAACCTATAATTATAGTATTTTGAAAATTTTAGTATGGATGATATAAGCTTTGAAGTGTGATTCTTTTCTATGAGCATAGGATGTACTTATTGGATTTCTAAGACTTCTTGACCTAATAACTATATCGGCCATATCTAACCTAATCCAGAAAGATTATATTGTGACCTAATAATTATTATTATTTAAAATTATATATTTATTTATTTAAAATCTTAAGTTTGTTATTACTTCTAAGTTTAGGTTCATTAGTTTGATTACAAATAAGTTTTTTGATAAATTTGAAAGGCCTTATTATAAAATAGATCTTTAGTGTATTGTTTATATATCTGATTTTAAGTAATCAGATTCTAGAGCAGTACGTCATTTGTGAAAATTTCTAACCCTAGAATATATTTTTTTCTTGGTTTATACCACATCCTTCGGTGAAGACAATCTTTCTCAAGTCGGATTCTTTCAAATTTTTAATACAACTACGTAGGTAAATTCCAACTTCAAATCTCTTGTTAAGTTAGATCAATCTCCACCATATTGATAGAAGAAAGAGTTAAACTTAACATTCAAAAACTCATAACAAAATTTGCATCGTTAAGTTTTTTCCTTAAATCCATAAGAGTTAGATAAAGGAGAATAGATTCTTATCCTATTTTATATTTGATTCATATGATAATAAAAAATTAAATAAATATAATGTTATCTTATTTAACATTTTTAAATGCATAAATAATAATAAGATAAAATATAATTAATAATGAAATCATTTTTTATCATAATTATATATTTTAAAAAAATTAATTTAATTTATTATTTTTATAAAAATATATAAATATTAAAAAATAAAATAATTATGTACAAGTAATATTAAATATTTATCTTAAAATAATAACAATTTTCTTAGTTTTTTATAATTAAAATTTAAAAAATATTTTTGTAAAAATTTTCAATTAAAATTATAAACAAATTATAAAAAATTGTAAAATTATATTTATATTATGAATTTTTTTAAAAAAATTATATAATATTTTTATGAATATATTAAATATATTTTATAAATATTTATTTTTATAAAATGTTAAAATATGGTAGGAGATAAAAAAAAGAGTATAGCTATCTTATTTTGATGATGCCTAATTTATAACACTTCTCTCATAATAAAAATTAAAACAAATGCTGAAAATAAAATATGACGAGATAAGTTATTATTTGATTTGAATTATCAACTAAGTTTAAGTGTTTTATTTATATTTTTAGTTGATTATTAATCAAATTTTTATTTGACATATATCTAAATAAAGTATAATAATTTTTAATAAAACTTGTCTTATGTTTGTGCATTTTTTTTCAATTAATGTTATTTAAAAGAAAAGAAATGGATGTAATATTTCAATGATAATATTAAGGAAAGAGAAAAATATTAAAAATTTTATATTATTTAAAAATATAATTAATCATGTATATATAAATTAAGAATAATTTTTATTTTATAAATTATTTTACAGATGTTATTTATTATTATTATTTTGACCACTATTTACTTATCATAACATAATTATACATTAAGCAAGTACTATTAAAATAAAAATAAAAAATATTTTTTTATTATATTTTAAAAATAAATAAACATTAAAAAATCATTTTAATGATAATTTTAAAAGATAAATAGTAATAATATATTATTTTAATTTTTTATAAAAAAATATTAAACTAAGGTGCTTGCCGAAATTTAACATGCTATATTATATGGTTTCCATTTTATTTAATTGTTAGAACAAGCCACAGTAGCATTGAATTAGATAAAAATCCACCATTGAATTAGATAAAAATCCACCAAAACATTATGAGAAGTAATAAATGACATTTTATCTAAATTGAATGTAAAAAACTTAACCTTTTCTTCCTTAGATTGATAACTTTTTTATTTTTAGTTTTTGAATAATTTTTTTTCCATATATAAAACTTTCTTTTTATTTTTTTTCTTTGGTAATTTATGTATAAAAACTTTAATTTGTATAGATGATAATAAACCAAACTAACATATGAGTAGAAGGTTAAATTTATCTTGAGAGTTTAAATAGAAGTTATTTCTTTTTTATTACCGTGGAGAGACTGCTACGAGTATTGGAGTAGGAAGTTAAAGATCGAATTAAGAAAAAATCAATTTTTAATCTTGTATGCTACAATATCAGTTTTCAATCTAAGGAAGAAGATTTAAGTAGAGGTAAGGAGAGTAGACTTAAGTAAAGTATTTGAGTAGTTTTAAAGTCCTTCACTCTAAAATAAAATTTTATTAATTATTTGATAATTTAAAATTTATGTTTAATTCTATTTGAATTTAATTTTGGATGGAATTGTATATGGTTTGTCGCAATCGGGATCACGATGGGACGACGAACAAAAGCTTTTAATTAAAAAACAACAGAGGAGTCGCCACCAAAATTTATTAAAGAAAATTTTGGAAAAACTTAAAATTTATGATCGTTGAAACCAGTTTGGGTTCGTGAGTTATTTACGCATAGGGAAGGTACTAGTACCCTATGACGTCCATTAAAATAGTTACCTTCTAATTGATTATGCACGCATACCATTAACTTTCAAAAAAAATTTATTTCACTCAAATAAACAATATTTTATTGATTTATGTTATTAATATGTGAGTTAAAAAAGGATTATTCATTTATTTTATGGAATAAACAAGAAAGAAGACCTGAAATTTTATGTAGGGAAAAAATTAGAAACTGATCAGGATATTAGGGATTTCATATATCAGGTTTGGAAATCGAGAACATGTATTGTCATGCTAAAAATCAAACAACAAGGAAACATATATGGCATGCCAGGGAATAGATTCTATACATCAGTAATAAATCACGAGGCAAAACAAACAGGACAACGGATGAACATTAGGGGCACATATTTTACATGTCAGAATTGGGAATTGGGGAAACGAGCCATAAAACAGGATAAAGATATTACCTAGTTTTCGAAACTTGGATCTGATTTGTCCTTCCTTGTTGCTCTCTCCTTGCTATGTATGACGTCCTCCGTCTAGTGTTCTTTCTCTTTCTCACGTACGTCGGTGTGTATCCCTGTGTAGCGTGGGTGTAGGTGTCTGTGTGTTTCTCTATCCAGTTGTAGGTGCGTTTCTGTGTATATGCGTAGGTGGCTTTTTTCTGATACGTTCCCCTTATTTATATGTCTTTCTCGTTACCTGAAAGTACTCTGCCACTACCCCACTACACAAAAATCATTCCCCCACTTCTCGTTAACTGCTATTCCACTACCCCACTTCCTGTTAACTACTCTTCCATTACCCCACTAAATGAAAACTGACAGCCACTATCCCCTACCTATCAGAAAAGATAACTCCCTTATCCCTATTATCCTATTAATTTTTATTAATCAATTTTTTATCTTTTATTATTTTTTTTTATTATTATTTTTTTTAATTTTATAAATACGGACAAAATTAGTTATTCACAGTTGCCCCTCTTTACAAGTTTCTTATCAAATAATAAGAATAACAAAGTTTTTCAAATTATTATCATAAGAAATTTGAAAAGAAGTGAATTAATTTTGTCGATGGTAAAAAAACATAATAAAAAAAAATAAAAATTCTTGTGAGTCCATTTTTGACAAAAATGTTTGTGCAAGTTATGAACGTTGGAAAAGGATATTTTGCACAATGAGTGCAAAATTTTGATGATCTTGGGGTTTAGAAGATATATGGATATTGATAATCCAGAGGTGCAAGGACCCTTGGAAAGGAGTGGGTGCATAGACTCTCGAAATGAAGTGGGTACGTGGACCCTTGGAATTGAGAGGGTGCGTGGGCCCTTGGCATTAGGTGGGTGCGTGGACCCTTGGAATGCAAAGGTGGGTGCGTGGACCCTTGGAATGCAGAGGTGAGTGCGTTGACCCTTGGAATGAAGTGGGTGCATGGACCCTTGTGATGAAGTGGGTGCGTGGACCCTTGTGATGAAGTGGGTGCGTGGACCCTTGTGATGAAGTGGGTGCGCGGGCCCTTGGAATGAAATGGGTACGTGGACCCTTAGAATGCAGAGGGTGCGTGGACCCTTGAGATGCAGAGGGTGCGTGGATCCTTGGAATGCAGAGGTGGGTGCGTGGACCCTTGGAATGCAGAGGTGGGTGCGTGGACCCTTAGAATGAAGTGGTGGGTGCATGGACCCTTGGAATGAAGTAGTGGATGTGTGGACCCTTGAGATGCAGAGGGTGCGTGAACCCTTGGAATGCAGAGGTGGGTGCGTGGACCCTTGGAATGAAATGGGTGCGTAGACCCTTGGAATGTAGAGGTGGGTGCGTGGACCCTTAGAATGAAATGGGTGCGTGCACCCTTGGAATGCAGAGGTGGGTGCGTGGACCCTTGGAATGAAATGGGTGCGTGCACCCTTGGAATGCAGAGGGTGCGTGGACCCTTGAAATGAAATAGGTGTGTGGACCCTTGTGATGAAGTGGGTGTGTGGACCCTTGGAATGCAGAGGATGCGTGAATCCTTGGAATGAAGTGGTGGGTGCGTGGACCCTTGGAATGCGGAGGGTGCGTGGACCCTTGGAATGCAGAGGGTGTGTGGACCCTTGGAATGAAATGGGTGCGTGGACCCTTGTGATGAAGTGGGTGTGTGGACCCTTATGATGAGGTGGGTACGTGGACCCTTGGAATGCAGAGGGTGCGTGGACCCTTGGAATGAAATAGGTGCGTGGACCCTTGGAATGAAATGAGTGCGTGGACCCTTGGAATGAAGAGGGTGCATGGACCCTTGGAATGAAGTGGTGGGTGCGTGAACCCTTGGAATGCGGAGGGTGCGTGGACCCTTATAATGAGGTGGGTACGTGGACCTATAGACATAAGCTTGAGATAGTTTATTAATGATGATGATGCAAGAATGCATGATACTAAATGCTTTGATGATACAATTCAATGATGATGCATGATGGTCAAAACTATTGTGATTTTATTAAATGACTTTTGTGATGTTAAAATAAGATTACTGTTCCTCGTGAGCTCGCTTGTCCAAGATCCAAGGATGAGTGAGATTTCTTGATTTAATTTGACCTCATTTGATATTCAAGTGTCTCCTTGTTTGGTCTGTGTTTGAGTTACTTTTAGACTGCCATGAAGATTGAACGAGTTAGAGCAATATTCTCACATCCCACCACACGCAACTTTTATTGTGTCCTCGTTAAGTTTACTGCAATATTTAACACACAAATAATTGTAATGCTATTATTTTAATATCAACACATATTTCCTTTCAGTATATCACTACTAAATGTTGTGAGGTTAGGTGGTGAGAGAAAAGTCATGGTCTTTTATTGAACAAAGTGATTGTCGAAGACAATAATATTTGGAAAGGAAGGAATGGTATATACATTGAGTGAAGTTTAGAAAGTGAAAAATATTTACAGAAGGATGCTATGAGTAGCAGAACTTTATTCAGGACCGTTTTTCCAATGAGTAATTCCAGTATCACACTTCAGTAACCTCAGTAACCCACTAATAAGCTTCAGAGAAAAGATGAAATTGCCCCAGTTATTCGTTTGTCACAATGTTTCCCTCAGATTGTAATCGTCAATCCATAACTTGTCCCGATTTTCACATTCAACTCTTCAATTGCCCCAGTCTATCGTTCAATGCAACTCTTGCCCCAGTTTGTAACTGTCCAATTGCCCCAGTTTGTAAAGTCTTATGCATTCTTTGTGCTCGTTCATCTTCTAGACCGCCTATCCAGGTTTTCAGTCTAGTGATCATTTTATTTTACCCTAATTTTTGCTTAGATCGCTCTTTTCGAGTTTTCAATCTAGCAGGTCGCTCTAACTTTTGCCTAGATTGCCTTATAGGTTTTCAATCTAGCGAGCATTTTTTATTGCTCTAACTTTTGCCTGGATCGTTTTTGAGGTTTTCGATCTAGCGAGCTCTTTTTTTTTTATGCACAGTACTTGTTTACTGCATCTGAGTTCACAGGGTGTAAGAGATCTTTGCCATCCATTTTTGTAAGGATCAAGGCTCCTCCGGAGAAAGCTTTCTTGACTACATATGACCCTTCATAATTTGGAGCCCATTTTCCCATATGATCTTTATGAATTGGCAAAATTTTCTTGAGTACTAAATCTCCTTCTTGAAACTCTCGATGATGCACTTTCTTTTCAAATGACTTCTTTAGTCTTCTCTGATACAACTGGCCATGACAAATTGCCTTCAATCTTTTTCCTTCAATGAGGTTTAATTGGTCAAAACGGGTTTGGACCCATTCTGCTTCATTTAACTTCGTTTCCATTAATACCCTTAAGGAAGGTATTTCGACCTCAATAGGTAAGACAGCCTCCATCCCATATACTAAGAAAAATGGTGTTGCCCCAGTTGAGGTGCGAACTGAAGTACGATATCCATGCAAAGCAAACGGAAGCATTTCATGCTAGTCTTTGTAAGTCACCACCATCTTTTGAATGATTTTCTTAATGTCCTTATTAGCTGTTTTAACTGCCCCATTCATCTTTGACCGATATGGGGAAGAATTATGATGTTTAATCTTGAATTCTTCACATAACTCAGTCATCATCTTATTGTTTAAATTGGTCGCATTGTCTGTGATGAGTTGATTTGGTAGACCATAACGGCAGATTAACTCCCTTTTTATGAACCTTACTACCACATTTCAGGTTACATGCGCGTAGGAAGCTGCTTCAACCCATTTAGTGAAGTAATCAATTGCAACCAAAATAAAACGGTGTCCATTTGATGCCTTAGGTTCAATGGGACCTATGACGTCCATTCCCCACATCGAAAATGGCCAAGGTGATGATAGAACATTTAATGACGTTGGTGGAGCATTAATATTATCAGCATATGTCTGACATTTATGACATTTCTTCACATGGTTAAAGCAGTCAGACTCCATGGTCAACCAGTAGTAACCGGCCCTCAAGATCTTTCTTGTTATTGCATGTCCATTCGTATGAGTTCCAAAAGATCTTTCATGTACTTCCTTGATGATTTTTATGGCTTGAGTAGCATCAACGCATCTAAGGAGCACCATATCATGATTTCTTTTATACAATACTTCTCCATTCAGAAAGAAGCTCATTGTCAATCTTCTCAAAGTTCTTTTTTCGTTCTCTGAAGCACCCAACGAATACTCTCTTCTCTTGATAAAATTCTTGATATCATGGTACCAAGGTTTTCCATCTGGTTCTGCTTCGATGGAATGACAGTGCGCCGAATGATCACGACGCTGGATTTTTATAAGTGGCATGTCTTCTTCCTGACTCAGTGTGAACATGGATGACAAAGTGGCCAGTGCATCTGCCAACGAATTTTCCTCTCGGGGGATATGATCAAAGGTTACTTCTTCTAACTGTTTTATTAATTCCTTAATATAGGACTGGTAAGGAATTAATTTTGAATATCGAGTCTCCCATCCTCCTCTTAGTTGATGAATGACCAAAGCCGAATCACCATATATGTCAAGGATTTTCACCTTTGATTCTATGGCCGCTTCGATTCCTAGTACACACGCTTCATATTCTGCCACATTGTTTGTGCAATCAAAGCATAGTCGGGCTGTGACTGGGACATACTGCTTTTCTAGGGAAATTAGTATAGCTTCAATCCCATGCCCTAATACGTTGGAAGCATCATCAAATAGCGTCGTCCATCTTTCTTTCATTGACGGTTTTTTCTCACCAAATGATGTCATTATGTCTTCGTCAGGGAACCTGCATTGCATTGACTCATAATCTTCCACAGGTTGATGTGCCAAGTAATCTGCCAGAACACTTCCTTTGATTGCCTTTTGGGTAACATATACAATATCATACTCTGATAAGAGGACTTGCCAATGGGAAATCCTTCCTGTTAGAGCGGGTTTTTCAAAAATGTACTTGATTGGATCCATTTTAGACATTAACCAAGTTGTGTGACTCAGCATATATTGTCTTAAGCGACGGGCGGCCCAGGCGAGAGCACAACAAGTTCGTTCCAACAATGAGTAAATGGCCTGTTCCTTTCTTCCAGACTCGTCCCGTTGGCCTAGCATGCAACCCATAGACTCATCAAGCACTGTCAAGTACATAATGAGAGGCTTTCTAGGGATTGGTGGTACCAAGACTGGGGGACTTTGCAAATATTGCTTGATCTTCTCAAAGGCTTCCTGGCAATCATCATTCCATTCCACTGGTTGATTCTTACGCAACAACTTGAAGATTGGCTCACATGTAGCTGTCAATTGGGATATAAATCGAGCAATATAATTTATCCTTCCAAGAAATCCTCAGACTTCCTTTTCTGTGCTGGGAGAAGGCATTTCAAGAATAGCTCGATCTTTTTCAGGATCCACTTCAATCCCCTTTTGGCTAATTATAAATCTCAATAACTTGCCAGACTTTACTCCAAACGTACATTTAGCCGGGTTCAGCCTCAACTTGAACTTTCTTAATCGCTCAAACAATTTCTGTAAATGAACAATATGATCTTCCTCATTTTTTGACTTGGCAATCATGTCATCTACATAGACTTCAATCTCCTTATGCATCATGTCATGGAATAAGGTCACCATTGCCCTTTGATAAGTAGCCCCAGCATTCTTCAATCCAAATGGCATAACCTTGTAGCAAAATGTGCCCCAAGGTGTGATAAATGTGGTCTTTTCCATGTCTTCTTCAGCCATCTTGATCTGATTGTAACCCGAGAAACCGTCCATAAAAGAGAAGAAGGAATGTTGAGCTGTATTGTCTACCAGTACGTCGATGTGAGGTAAGGGAAAATCATCCTTAGGGCTAGCCCTATTTAGGTCTCGGTAGTCAACACACATTCAGACCTTCCCGTCTTTCTTAGGGACTGGAACTACATTGGCAATCCATTGGGGGTATTTTGAAACAGCAAGAAAACCAGCGTCGAGTTTCTTTCTAACCTCCTCTCTGATCTTTAAGGACATTTCTGGCTTCATTCTCCTTAACTTCTGCTTAAGTGGGGGATATTCTGCCTTTAACGGTAGTTTATGCTCTACTATACTTGTGTCGAGGCCTGACATATCCTGATATGACCATGCAAAGACGTCTTTATAATCATACAAGAGTTTTATCAACCTGCAACGCCCCTCCTCTTTCATGAGTGTGCCAATTTTGACTTCTTTTTTCTCCTCATTGGTCCCCAAATTAATCATCTCAATCGGTTCCTTATGAGGTTGTATTTCTCTGGCCTCTTCCTCCATCAACCGCAACAGTTCAGTGGATGGTTCTGAATCATTATCATCCTCCTCATTAGCCTGATTAATGGGTAGATCAAAGCTACTTGATGTGATACTAGCATTATTTTCATCTTCAAACGTGCTATTTTTAGATCTGCATCATTTAGGAATGGAAAGAGAGAAATGAACAAAAATTCTAATAAGGTAAAGAGTACAAGTAGGAGAGGGAGACCAGTATTTGGGAAATTCAAAATGCATTTTATTAATGATATATTGAAAGGAAACATGTACGCCCATAACAAAGAGAATCTTAAAGCCTTTGACAAAGCAATAAGATTAGCATTACAAAATTACTTGATGTCTGAATTAAAAATCACAGGAAGCTCAACGATTTCCCAATTGACAAGCCTTGTGTTTGGTGGACAAGCGTGAACCCAATTGACATGCTCATCCTTCAGAGTGTACTCTTCCACGACAGCTATTGGGCTTGAAAACTCAAATCCAGCACTCCAAAAAGTCTCCCTCAGATCATATATGGAGACCCCCTCAGTCTCGAGCTCTCTGTCATCCAACCTGACCAGTCTTTTCTCTCTTTTCTCTTCTGCAATCCTTTTCTTATCTGCTCTTGAAGGTTTGTACCCTAACCCAAAGCGGTCTTTATTTTATATTAGACTTGGTAGCTTGCTCAAACCTTGCTCGTATTTTCCCAAACCATGTCTATATTGATACCCGTTCTCAAGCATGACTCTTGCTACCATTGTAGAAGCACCCGATGGTTAGATCTTTGTAATGGGCATTCCCTCCTTGACATAACTAGCATTCGCAATCTCAAGTGCCTGAAATGAGGTCTCAAGAGCCTCTTCAGCTGCTTCGATATAAGGGGTAGAGGAAGGTTTACTCACTAGTAAATCTTCCTCAGCAGAGACAATGATCAGATTGTCATTGATGATGAACTTCAGCTTTTGGTGGAGTGTGGATGGTACAACTCGTGCACAATGAATCCATGGTCTTCCCAAAAGGCAACTGTAAGCAGGAGTAATGTCCATTACTTGGAATGTCACTTCAAAAGTAATTGGACCAATCTGAACATGTAGGCTTATCTCTCCTATCATTTCTCTGCGAGATCCATCAAATGCCTGGACTACCATGATGCTCGGTTTCATATGCGACATGTCAAATGATAGTTTTGTGAGTGTTGCCCTTGGCATTACATTTAGTGAGGAACCATTATCAATTAAAACTGTGGCCATAATATGGTCCATACACTTCACTGATATGTGTAAAGCCTTATTGTGTCCTGCTCCTTCCACTGGTATCTCATCATCAGTAAAAGTAAGGTAATTATTGGCGGTGATATTACCGACGATACCTTCGAATTTTTCTACTGATATATTATGGATGACATGAGCCTCATTCAATATTTTTAACAAGGCTTTCCTGTGAGGCTCTGAGTTCATCATCAGGGATAGAAGTGATATTTTAGGTGGAACTCGGTTCAGTTGATCAATCACTGTGTACTCACTTTGTTTCACGAGCTTTAAAAACTCATATACTTCTTCCTCTGATAGTTCTCCTTTCTGTTCTTTCCTCTCTGTAGCTTCATGGTCGACCATATGCCTTCCTTTTCCTTTTTCTTTCTCAGTCTCATTTATTGGTTTGACTCTAAGCTCTTCGGGAGTGTAAATTCGACCAGTTCGAGTCATACCGCCGACCCCGGCAATATTGGTAATCTCAGAATCCCCTAAATCAGTATATTTTTGTAAGTCACCTTCGGTATCATCAGTACTCACCTCGAACCCATATCTCCAAGGTACTGCTTTGTTGCTTTTATAAGGAAAAGCTGTTGGAATTTGAATTGTGATAGGTTTCGGCCTACCCAAGGTTGGAATGGTAGGAGTACTGGTATAATAGATAGTCAAGGGTCTTGGTAAGCCTGAAGTTGAATCGTCAACTACCGACACACTGTTGTCCCCTCTGAGATGACTCACTTGGACCAATTGTTTATCCATTAGGTCTTGCAGAATCAACTTGAAGACATCACATTCTTGTATTAAGTGATCTGCACCCGGGTGTAATCCACAACTATCATTCTCTTCAAAATTTCCCCTGACCATACCGAACTTGTGCATCTCAGCAAAGATGAACTTTAATGGGATTTTGACATCTTCTACCTTACTTCTCAAGGGTGGTCTCTCATCTTCAATAAAGTTAATCGATGGCCCTCCATGCCCTAGTAGAGGATTGCTTCCAACATTGGGAGTGTCCGTTTTGAAGTTCAACCACTTTGCATTAATCAGTTCTTGCACCTTGAATTTTAATGCTCGGCAATTTTCAGTTGAATAACCGATAACACCTGCATGGTAATCACATTTTGCATTTGGATCATACCCCCTAGGATAAGATGGTTCTATTGGTCTCATTGGGCGAGGTACTACTAGGTAATTTTGGATAAGTTGAGGTAGTAGTTCTGTGTAAGACATGTGGATTGGGTCGAATTGGACTGGAATCCTACCTTGGTTGCTAGGGCTACTTTGGGGGTTTGGATTTTTGTTCCATGGTTGATTAAATTGAGGTGGCCTTATAAAGGGTGAGTTGGATGGAATGGGTGGGATTGAAAGGTGAGATTGAGGGTATGGATTTTGTGAGATAGTGGTGATATGTGGGTAAGGCATATGAGGGGGGTTGTAGGTTGGTTGGAGATGAGGAGGTTAAAAGATGGGGCCCCTAGGAGGTTGAAACTGCATTGGCTTCTCCTTCCTTCTTCTTCACTGATCCAGTTGAGGGTTTTTTTGCAGTGTTCGTTCCTAAAGGAATATGAGCAATCTTTCCACTCTTCAGACCATTTCGACTCTTTCTCCGATGATGACTATGTCATAGAAATTTGAGGAGATGCTTCCAATCATCCTATCATAGAAAGGTGTCCATAGTGTATCAATAAACAATGCTACCATTTCTTTATCAGACAATGGGGGTTCCACTTGAGCTGCTAATTCTCTCCATCTTTGAGCATACTCCTTGAACGACTCTTGATCCTTTTTTGACATGCTTTGCAATTCCCATCGATCTGGTGCCATGTCGATATTGTATTTGTACTGTTTGAGGAAAGCATCGGCCAAATCCTTCCAGCAACGGATATGGGAACGTTCGAGGTGCATGTACCAACTTGAAGCTGCCCCAGTTAAACTGTCTTGGAAGAAATGAATCAACAACTTGTCATCATGAGCATGTGATGCCATCTTCCTACAATACATGGTCAGATGACTTTTTGGACAGGTGGTTCCTTTGTACCTATCAAACTCTGGCACTTTAAACTTTGGAGGTATAACTACATCCGGAACAAGGCAAAGATCTGCAGCTACTCTGATTTGTAGCTACTACCTTCTACAGCCCGTAGTCTCGCCTGTAACATCTGTAATTTTCCTTACTCACAAAGGTTAAGTTGATTAAACCCTTCCGTGTCTTGGTGGAGATTAGGCTGAGATTGCAGGGTGGCTTGTGCGTTAAACTTGGAAGGTGCTTCAAGGGTTCTTGTGGCCAGTCTTGGATTAGCTGGATGGGCTTGAGTGGCTCACGGGTCAGCCTCAGCTTCCAGAGCTACATAACCAGGGGGAGGCCATATTCTGGCCATTGGTCCTCTTGAGAATCGACATGTTCTTGCACAGGTTTGTTGTAATGCAGAGTGAGTGGTGTCTTTGACTGAGCCTGGGGGGTCTGTTCAGAGTCTTTCTTTTCCAAAGCTCGCAAAGCTCCTAGGACCAGTGCCATCTGCTCCTTTAGTTGGTTGAGCTCACTCCTCAATTCTTCATTCTGTTGTTCTAACTCATCCATGATCTTGGATTGCGAGCGAGTTCTGTAGGGATGTCGGAGGAACAGCTTGCCTGCTTTGTTATTTTTCTTTAATCTAAAATGGAAACATGATGTTAGTATGTAAAGAAAAAATAAAGGTTAATTAAAAAATTATATGAAGTGCGTGGATCCACTTCATTCCATGGGTCCACGCACTCACTTCATTCCAAGGGTCCACGCACCCACTTCATTCCAAGGACTGCATTTCAAGGGTCCATGCACCCAACACTTAATTCCAACCACACTGGGCGGGCGTGCTTTGACCGTGTCTCTGGGCCACAGTTGAATGTAGATATCATGAACACGAGGTGTAGGATACCAGGCCGAGAAACCCGGGCAACCACCCTCATTCCAAGGACCGCATTCCAAGCGTCCAAGCAAGCACCCGCTGCATTCATAGGGTCCACTCACCCACTGCATTCATAGGATCCACGCACCTACTGCATCCCAAGGGTCCACGCACCCTCCATCCCAAGGGTCCACGCACCCCCTCCATCCAAGGGTCCACGCACCCATTTCAATCCAAGGGTCCACGCACCCACTGCAATCCAAGGGTCCACGCACCCACTGCATTCCAAGGGTCCACGCACCCACTGCATTCCAAGGGTCCACGCACCCACTGCATTCCAAGGGTCCACGCACTCATTCCATTCCAAGGGTCCACGCACCCACTGCATTCCATGGGTCCACGCACCCACTGCATTCCATGGGTCCACGCACCCACTGCATTCCATGGGTCCACGCACCCACTGCATTCCAAGGGTCCACTCACCCACTGCATTCTAAGGGTCCACTCACCCACTCCATTCCATGGGTCCACTCACCCTCTCCATTCCATGGGTCCACTCACCCCCTCCATCCCAAGGGTCCACGCACCCCCTCCATCCCAAGGGTCCACGCACCCACCTCTGCATTCCAAGGGTCCACGCACCCACTTCATCACAAGGGTCCATGCACCCATTTCATTCCAAGGGTCCACGCACCCACCTCTGCATTCCAAGGGTCCACGCGCCCACCTCATCACAAGGGTCCACGCACCCTCTACATTCTAAGGGTCTACGCACCCATTTCATTCCAAGGGTACATTTACCCATCTCTTCATTCCAAGGGTCCACGCACCCGCTGCATTCCAAGGGTCCACACACCCATTTCATTCTAAGGGTCCACGCACCCACTGTATTCCAAGGGTCCACGCACCATCTGCATCTCAAGGATCCACGCACCCACTGCATTCCAAGGGTCCACGCACCCACTCTATTCCAAGGGTCCACGCACCCACTGCATTCCAAGGGTCCACGCACCCACTTCATTCCAAGGGTCCACGCACCCTCTGCATCTCAAGGGTCCACGCACCCTCGGCATTCCAAGGGTCCACGCACCCTCTGCATCTCAAGAGTCCACGTACCCTCTGCATTCCAAGGGTCCACGCACCCTCTGCATTCCAAGGGTCCACGCACCTATTTCATTGTAAGGGTCCACACACCCACCTCTGCATTCCAAGGGTCCACGCACCCACTTCATCATAAGGGTCCACGCACCCATTTCATTTCAAGGGTCCACGCACCCACCTCTGCATTCCAAGGGTCAACGCGCCCACTTCATCACAAGGGTCCATGCACCCATTTCATTCCAAGGGTCCACGCACCCACCTCTGCATTCCAAGGGTCCACGCACCCTCTGCATTCTAAGGGTCTACGCACCCGCTGCATTCCAAGGGTCCACGCACCCGCTGCATTCCAAGGGTCCACGCACCCACTGCATTCCAAGGGTCCACGCACCCACTTCATTCCAAGGGTCCACGCACCCTCTGCATCTCAAGGGTCCACGTACCCACTCCATTCCAAGGGTCCACGCACCCACTCCATTCCAAGGGTCCATGCACCCACTGCATTCTAAGGGTCCACGCACCCACTTCATTCCAAGGGTCCACGCACCCTCTGCATCTCAAGGGTCCACGCACCCTCTGCATTCCAAGGGTCCACGCACCCTCTGCATTCCAAGGGTCCACGCACCCACTTCATCATAAGGGTCCACGCACCCATTTCATTCCAAGGGTCCACGCGCCCACCTCATCACAAGGGTCCACGCACCCTCTGCATTCTAAGGGTCCATGCAGCCATTTCATTCCAAGGGTCCATGTACCCACCTCTTCATTCCAAGGGTCCACGCACCCACTTTATCACAAGGGTCCACTCACCCACCACTTCATTCCAAGGGTCCACGCACCCATTTCATTCCAAGGGTCCACGCACCCACCTCATGCCAAGGGTCCACGCACCCTCTCAATTCCAAGGGTCCACGTATCCACTTCATTCTGAGAGTCCATGCACCCACTTCTTTCCAAGGGTCCTTGCTCCTCTGGATTATCAATATCCATATATCTTCTAAACCCCAAGATCATCAAAATTTTGCGTTCATGGTGCAAAATATCCCTTTCCAATGCTCATGCACAAACATTTTTGTTAAAAATAAACTCACAGGAATTTTTATTTTACTTAATTATTATTTATTTTTTACCATAGACAAAATTAATTCACTTCTTTTCAAATTTCTTATAATAATAATATGAAAAACTTTTTTATTCTTATTATTTGATAAGAAACTTGTAAAGAGGGGCAACTGTGAATAACTAATTTTGTCCGCATTTATAAAAATTAAAAAAAAATAAAAATAAAAAATAATAAAAGATAAAAAATTGATTAATAAAAATTAATAGGATAATAAGGATAAGGGAGTTATCTTTTCTGATAGGTAGGGGATAGTGACTGTTAGTTTTTGTTAGTGGGGTAGTGGAAGAGTAGTTAATAGGAAGTGGGGTAGTGGAAGAGCAATTAACGGGAAGTGGGAGAGTGATTATGGTGAGTGAGGTAGTGGCAGAGTACTTTCAGGTAACGAGAAAGACATATAAATCAGGGGAACGTATCAGAAAAAAGGGACGGACGTTATACGGAGATACACACAGACGTACGTGAGAAAGAGCACTGGACAGAGGACACCATACATAGCAAGTAGAGAGCAAGCAAATCAAATCCAAGCTTCGAAACTAGGTAATACCTTTATCCTGTTTTGTGGCTTGTTTCCCCAATTCCCAATTCTGACATGTAAAATATGTCCCTAATGTTCATTTGTTGTCCCCTGTTTGTTTTGTCTCATGTTTTTATCTTTTATTCCTGATGTATAGAATCTATCCCCTGATATGCCATATGTTTCCTTGTTGTTTGATGTTTGCTATAACGATACATGTTTCCGATTTCCAAAACTGATATGTGAAATCCCCTAATATCCTAATCAGTTTAAAATTAAATTTGTGAATCCTGATTGATGATTCTTTTTTTTTTCATATGAGGGGTCAAACGATGTTAATTGAGTGGTTGATCCACCTTTGATACCGTTTGATTTGTAAGGGTTTATTGAGTAGCCATTTGCTACCTTGAACCCTATGCATTTCCTTTCAAAAATTCAAAAAAAAAGGGAGGGGTTTTCTAATTTGTTCCCTAAATAAATTTTTCAGGATTTCTTTCTCGTTTATTTCATAAAATAATAAATAATCTTTTTTAACTTACATATTAACAACACAAATCAATAAAAACATTTTTTATTTGAGTGAAATAATTTTTTTTGAAAGTTAATGGTATTTGTGCATAATCAATTAGAAGGTAACCATTTTAATGGACGTCATAGGGTGCTAGTACCTTCCCTATGCGTAAATAACTCCCGAACCCAAACTGGTTTCAAAGATCATACTTTTTAAGTTTTTCCAAAATTTTCTTTAATAAATTTTGGTGGCAACTCCTCTGTTTTTTTAATTAAAAGATTTTGTTCGTCGTCCCGTCGTGATCCCGGTTGCGACAGATGGCGACTCCACTGGTATCTCATCATCAGTAAAAGTAAGGTAATTATTAGCGGTGATATTACCGACAATACCTTCGAATTTTTCTACTGATATATTATGGATGACATGAGCCTCATTCAATATTTTTAACAATGCTTTCCTGTGAGGCTCTGAGTTCATCATCAAAGATAGAAGTGATATTTTAGCTGGAACTCGGTTCAGTTGATCAATCACTGTGTACTCACTTTGTTTCACGAGCTTTAAAAACTCATACACTTCTTCATCTGATAGTTCTCCTTTTTGTTCTTTCCTCTCTGCAGCTTCCTGGTCGACCATATGCCTTCCTTTTCCTTTTTCTTTCTCAGTCTCATTCATCAGTTTGACTCTAAGCTCTTCGGGAGTGTAAATTCGACCAGTTCGAGTCATACCGCCGACCCTGGCAATATTGGTAATCTCAGAATCCCCTAAATCAGTATCCTTTTGTAAGTCATCTTTGGTATCATCGGTACTCACCTCGAACCCATATCTCCAAGGTACTGCTTTAATCATATTGTTCATTTACAGAAATTGTTTGAGCGAGTAAGAAAGTTCAAGTTGAGGCTGAACCCGGCTAAATGTACGTTTGGAGTAAGGTCACCATTGCCCTTTGATAAGTAGCCCCAGCATTCTTCAATCCAAATGGCATAACCTTGTAGCAAAATGTGCCCCAAGGTGTGATAAATGTGGTCTTTGCCATGTCTTCTTCAGCCATCTTGATCTGATTGTAACCCGAGAAACCGTCCATAAAAGATATGAAGGAATATTGAGTTGTATTGTCTACCAGTACGTCGATGTGAGGTAAGGGAAAATCATCCTTAGGTCTAGCCCTATTTAGGTCTCGGTAGTCAACACATATTCGGACCTTCCCGTCTTTCTTAGGGACTGGAACTACATTGGCAATCCATTGGGGGTATTTTGAAACAACAAGAAAACCAGCGTCGAGTTGCTTTCTAACCTCCTCTCTGATCTTTAAGGACATTTCTGGCTTTATTCTCCTTAACTTCTGCTTAACTGGGGGATATTCTGCCTTTAACGGTAGTTTATGCTCTACTATACTTGTGTCGAGGCCTGACATATCCTGATATGACCATGCAAAGACATATTTATAATCATGCAAGAGCTTTATCAACTTGCAACGCACCTCCTCTTTCATGAGTGTGCCAATTTTTACTTCTTTTTTCTCCTCATTGGTCCCCAAATTAATCATCTCAATCGGTTCCTTATGAGGTTGTATTTCTCTGGCCTCTTCCTCCATCAATCGCAACAGTTCAGTGGTTAGCCTGATTAATGGGTAGATCAAAACCACTTGATGTGATATTAGCATTATTTTCATCTGTCGCAATCGGGATCACGATGGGACGACGAACTAAAGCTTTTAATTAAAAAAGAACAGAGGAGTCGCCACCAAAATTTATTCAAGAATTTTGGAAAAACTTAAAATTTATGATCGTTGAAACCAGTTTGGGTTCGGGAGTTATTTACGCATAGGGAAGGTACTAGCACCCTATGACGTCCATTAAAATGGTTACCTTCTAATTGATTATGCACGCATACCATTAACTTTCAAAAAAATTTATTTCACTCAAATAAACAATATTTTTATTGATTTATGTTATTAATATGTGAGTTAAAAAAGGATTATTCATTTATTTTATGGAATAAACGAGAAAGAAGACCTGAAATTTTATGTAGGGAAAAAATTAGAAAACCCTTTTTTTTTTTAATTTTTGAAAGGAAGTGCATAGGGTTCAAGGTAGCAAATGGCTACTCAATAAACCCTTACAAATCAAACGATGTCAAAGGTGGATCAACCACTCAATTAACACTGCTTGACCCCTCATATGAAAGAAAAAGAGTAATCAATCATGATTCACAAAATTTAATTTTAAACTGATCAGGATATTAGGGATTTCATATATCAGTTTTGGAAATCGGGAACATGTATTGTCATGCTAAAAATCAAACAACAAGGAAACATATGGCATGCCAGGGAATAGATTCTATACATCAGTAATAAAATCACGAGTCAAAACAAACAGGACAACAGATGAACATTAGGGGCGCATATTTTACATGTCAGAATTGTGAATTGGGGAAAGAAGCCACAAAACAGGATAAAAATATTACCTAGTTTTCGAAGCTTGGATCTGATTTGCCCTTCCTTGTTGCTCTCTCCTTGCTATGTATGACGTCCTCCGTCTAGTGTTCTTTCTCTTTCTCACGTACGTCGGTGTGTATCCCTGTGTAGCGTGGGTGTAGGTGTCCGTGTGTCTCTCTATCCAGTTGTAGGTGCGTTTCTGTGTATATGCGTAGGTGCCTTTTTTCTGATACATTCCCCTTATTTATATGTCTTTCTCGTTACCACCTGAAAGTACTCTGCCACTACCCCACTACACAACAATCATTCCCCCACTTCCCGTTAATTGCTCTTCCACTACCCCACTTCCAGTTAACTACTCTTCCATTACCCCACTAAATGAAAACTCACAGCCACTATCCCCTACTTATCAAAAAAGATAACTCTCTTATCCCTATTATCCTATTAATTTTTATTAATCAATTTTTTATCTTTTATTATTTATTATTATTATTATTATTATTTAAATTTTATAAATACGGACAAAATTAGTTATTCACATGGTTATTGATTGGTAATTGGATTGGTTAAGAATTAAATTTATAAATTATTTAAATTAATGTGAGATAATATACTAAGAAAATATTATACTCAAGTTGTAAATTTTATTTGTGTGATTCTTACTTATAAGAGAGATTTTAGATATAAATTTTAGGTGCTCGATGATGTGTATTTATAAATTACATCTACAAATTTTCATAGGTATTAAAAATTTGTACAATTTTATATAAATTTTAGAAGTTATAATACTTAAATTTAGAGTTATTAAAAAAGTTTCTAAAAAAAATTTTATTTAATAGTTTTTAAATTATATAAATATAATTTTATACAATAGGTATGAGGAAGTAATAATTAAAAATTTTGGTGTAAAATAAAATTATTTACTATTTTATAAAAATGTTTAAAATCTAGTACTTTTTAATAGTCATTTTTTTTACTCCGATCTATTTTTAATGTTTAAAAAAATATAGTTAGAATTTAATTAACTTTTTTATATATAAAAATTTCTATATTTAAACTTTACTACATGAAGATAAAATATGAAAATATTGAAATAATTTATATTAATAATTATTTTATAAAATTATTATAAGTTAACTTGTTATATTGTTCTATAACTAGATAGTGTTAGAATAATTAATTTTTATTTCCTCTAAAAAATTTTAATAGATTATAAAAATAGTAATTTAATTCTAGATTTTTTAAGAATGATTTTTATAAAATTTTGATCTAGAATTTAGGAAAAGTATTGGATAAATTATTGAAGGATGAAAAGTCCTATTAGACATCCTGATGTGCTGGTTTCAAAGTAACAAAATATTTATCGAAGGTTAGAAATCCTATTTAATGTATTAGAAAGTACTTAATTAAATTTTAAAAAGATATTGAGTTGAATAATAAGATAATTAAATGAGGATTATGAGATCCTAAACTTTGAGAAGAAGACGAGGCCTTCAAGTGAAGTAGAAATAAACATTAGAACAATTAATTGACATGTATCATGTCCATAAAAGAAATATTTTATAAATTGTAACGAAGGATAATCTATGAGACCTTTTGTGAAAAGGAGTTGAGAAATCTAAAAGTCAGTTCACATGAAATTAGACTAGAGTTTATGATAATGAAAACTTTCAAGCCTAAAGGGTACGCAAGCTAGGTATGATCCTCCCAATGACCTAGGATTGTTGCTTGTGGTCGGAACTACTCTAGTCAAACTTAGCCACATCGAATAGACCCTGAAGACTATCATTATTAGTAGAAAAATTTCATGATTTTATGAAATGATGATAGTATGATGTTGACGATTATTTGAGTGCTGCCAAATGTACGTTATGGTTTGAAATTGAATCCTAGTATCCTATTGTTTTGATAAAGTGGTGATGTTGTTTGAACTCACGTACATTTACATATTGTAGGAATGACCAACTTCAAATTAGTGAGGATTAATATGGTATAGAACGCAATAGACCTCAACCTAATCCTGAATTTGTCATCATAGAAACTTGTGAAGAAAATGATAAAGTAATTTCATTCATATATTATATATGATGATTATTTTCTGATAGTTCTTTGATAAGGCCAACAAACTTATTTGGTTCTTTATAATAAAATATGATATAATGTACTATTCATATCCTTACTTTTACTTGAATGAAGTGTCTCACACCCTTCTATTATATTTTTTTGGCATGTAACTATGATTCTACTTGAATGAGTATGCAATATGGATCATCCTCTTCTCAACGTTGAGATGACTGTTGATGTAGAGGATAGATAGTGGATCTATCACTTCATAACTACCGACAACAACTATGAGCCATGAGTACTGGTTTAAAGAAAATAGTTAAATCCTGCAGTTTTTAGTTTAAGTAGAGTAACTTAATTTTGTACATACCTATCTTATCACCTTAGCCATAATACTTGAAATTATTTATATTCTAAAAATCTAAAATTAATATACCTTTTATAAGGATATATATATATATATATATATATATATATATATATAATTTGATGAGTCAAATACATCAACAATTATTTTATAATTAGCACAGCGTAAAAATAATATACAAATAATTTAAGAAAATATAAGTAATTTAGAGACTGTAACAAATAATTTTAGCTTTTACTATATTTTTTGTTTATCAAAAATTATATATTAAAAAACATTTTAATAAAAATTTATATAATATAATCATCAAAATTAAATATAATTTTTTTAACTTAATATATTTTTTATCAATTTATACAACTATAAAAAATAACTTTTATAAGACATTATGTTTTTATAATGAAACCACATAATGATAAATCTGATTTCTCTAAAATAAAACATATTTTAAAATTTCAAAATATAATTATAATTTTTAATAAAAAAAATTAACAAATAATATTTAATTGATTTAAAAATTATTAATTATATGCATAAATGTTCTTATTATAATATTAAATACTGGTAATTATGATTTTATATTTTTATTTGATTTATTAATAGAAAGTTAATTCAAGCCATACGTATCTAATTTCATGTGGAATTCATAGGAAGAATTATTGTATTGAGCTAAAAGAAAAAGAACTGCATTCAATTTTAACATTGACAGGTATTTCTTTTGTGGGGCATGATGTGTGTCGGTTTTCAACCTCTCCTTTGACATCCTTATCTTAATATTAATTTTGTCTTCCATCTCTCTCAATGGGGAAAATTGCTGTTGAGGTTCAATGCATGTGTATCTATATATTGAGCATAAGTAGCCTACACATAGCCATGTTCTCAAGTTTGGTGCATTATTCATATCCTTTGTAAATTGTCTCAATCTAAACAATGTAATGAAAATATCAACTTTTATTCTTATATAATTTAGTTTGATTTAAAAATAATTAATAAAATTACATAGATTTTTTATGTTATAAAAAATTCATTTAATGTATTATTAGCATAAATTATAAAGTCTTAATCCTTTTTAATTAAACCGTGTATATAGAATCAACGTATCAAAATAAATATAACGAACTATGTAATTTGATTACAAATAAATTAAAATATTAGTTCTATAATTATTCTATTTTAAATATAGGTATCTCCATTATGCTTTTAAAGCATATGATTGCGTTATTTCATACTAAGATTAAGGAAACAATTTCATTAATATTTGTTTATAATTTTATTAAATTTATTTGTTTAAATATGTATTGAATATTTATTACTAAAAGTACATGCTAATAGTTAAATATATAAAGAAAAACTTTGTGTGACGTTAGCACAAAAATAAATATAACACTCAATCTCCACTTAAAATTACTAGACAATAGTCCCTTACACGAAAATAAATTTCTATATAAATATATCATTCTCAATAAAATACATATGTGTGATCATGTGGATATATAGTATAATTATGTTAGCAGTTGAAATTGACCCACTTAAATTTGTAATGACTATTAATTGCTCTGGGTCCCTATTAGTTAGATGAGCTAGCTTTGCCTTTATTGAACCGGAAACAATTCTCATATTCTCGTATGTAAATAGTATTGTGTATTTATTTATGTTTTTTATTGCCTTTATTGACAATTTTTTAAAATAAAATTAAAAAAAAAAACAGATTCAACAATTTATATATAAATATAAATAATTTTTTAATGATTAAACCTAGATAGAAACTAATTATTGAAGTAATAAAGAAGAATATAAAATAAAATAAATAAATGTTTTTAGAAAAAATATGAGATTTAACTTCAAAATCTTATATAATGAAATATTTTTATTAATATTTATTTATAATCATTCATAAATATTACATATTAAAAAGTAACATGCAATGTTAAAAAGTAATGTTCTTTCCTTTTCTAAGAAAATGATTAATGAGAATAAGCCACATAAATATTATCGTCGAGTTGGATATTTTTCACGTGATTAATTATTATCGGTTAGTAACATATTATAAGATTTGCACATGCAATAAACATTATGTATGGCTTTTGATATATCACCTTCAAATCCTAATAGTATTTCATGTAGATAATATCAATATAGAGAATATCAATATATATATATATATATATATATATATATATATATATATATTATTAATATATGAATTGTTAATCTAATATGTACCTCAGAGATCAACTTACATATAAGTTAATTAAATATTATATTGACAATAATTTTACATAAATTATAATTTTTATTAATCTAATTTTTAAATTATTATAATAATAAAAGTTTTCAAAATTAAATAATTATAAGTGTACAATTAAAAGATTCTCATTTATATATTTAAAAAGATATTACATTGATTTTATATACTTAAATAAATTATCAAATAATTTTAAAATTTTTAAACATAATATATATGATAAAAATGTTTAATTCTATCAACAAAAATTATATTTTAGGTTAAGTTATTAATGATATCAAAGTTGATCTCTTTATATATATATATATAAAATAAATTTTAAAAATTTATATTTATAATTTAATTTTTTTGCAATTTTTTTTATAAAAATTATATAAATATTTTATAATTTTATAATTTTTATTTGTTAATTTTTTTTTTTTTGGAATCATGGTATAGTTTTGACATGTGATTTTTTTTTTTAAAAAAAAAAAGGAAAATCCTTAAATGTCGATGATAACTTGTGGGGTTACAGTGAAACTGAAAGAGTGCAATTTGGCCACTTGGTTGGAATTAAGTGAGAAGCACGTCTAGTATTGCTGAATTCCAATGATATTATTATATAAATACATATATATATATGTACATGCATCGATGTTTGGCAACGACCCAAAGTCAAAACTTGGATCACTTGTCACCAAACAAATATCTCAATTTGAAGATCTGCAACAAAGCATGCATTGACATATACTTCATATTTGGACGTACCTATCAACCTCTCTAGCTACCTCTCCCAACTTGCACTTTGCTAACAAGACAAATAGCAAATTGAAGCTTTCTTTATTAGAAAAGAAAAGAAAAAATTGTAGTTGCAATTAAGTGTATATAAGTTTAGATGTGTGATTATGAACTTAATTTTAAATGATCTTAATTTTATAAAAATAGATTTTTAAAGATGAAGGAATGTGTTTAAAAAAAATTATTCCAAAAATAAATTTAAAGTAAATCTTAAACCCTAAATCCTAAATAAATTTAAAATAAATTTAAAATAAATTAAAAAAATTTATTTTAAAAGTGTGTATAAAGAATAAAAAATGAAAATGAAAAATATATTCAGAAAATACAATTTCTTACAATTTTTTTTAAAAAAATTCCACTTATAGGTTTTTAGGAACTAATGTGAACAAAATTATTAAAAAAAACTAAATTTTCTTAAATTCAAAATTACATTATAAAATAATTAATTAACTTAAAATTTTCTCAATAATTTACCTTTCAGTTTGCACTTTTAGTCATGAGATGCACTACCATATGGGTATACTTTACTTTACCGGGCTTCAAATCCCACTAAATGCCCATGGGACTATGCCGGGCAAATTTTTATAAACTAATTCAATCTAATGCAAACAATAAAAAATTAATTTTAAAAATTAATATAATTTAAAATAAACTTATATATATAATTTTATTTATAAAATTTAATTTATATATTTATGGTAAAATTATAATATATATTTTTCTATAACTTTAATCCTAAAGTTATATATTATTATCATTATCATCAAAATTATATACCATATCATCATTATCATTAAATTTTGATCTTTACCTCACCAAATAAAAATTTTTAGAATAATTATTTTCAAAATTTTAAATTATTTAACTTAAACGCTGATCTAATCAAACCCTTATCGTGTATAAAGATAAAAATAGCTCAGCATTGTTATGTGACCAAAAACGGATATTATTAATAAAGTAATAATAATTATACTTTTAATATATTTTATTTTTATTATATCATATTTTTTTATATTTTTTTCTATCTTTCTTTTCTTATCATCCAATATACCCACCCCATCTTAAAATACAAAATATCAAAACCCTGTCACTAATTATATTTTGGCTTAAGAAGATCAACAAAAGTCACAAAAGCAAGCAAATCCAATTTTCTTCTCCCCTTTACCAAGGGCACCCACCATATGTCTTGATGTATAGTCAAGTCAAGTTGGGTCAAGGTGCATTTATAGACAAACCCTACATGTAGCTGGTATGTAGCTAAGTTTCTTACAAGCATCCTAACAGGAATTTAATTTAGATATCGTGTATAAAATGAATTTTGTTAGAAGAGGTTATATTTATTAAGGTCATTTTTTGGGTTTAAAGAAATTAGTCTTTTACTGATAGTTAAAGATATTCTTAATGCGCATACATTAAAAGAAACTCAAATTAAGTGTGTTTCAATATGATTATAGATTAAGTTAAAAAAAATACTTAAAAATTACTATTTATATGTATTGGGATATTGTAATGTGTAATATAAAAATTTTATTCTTTTACGAAAGGAATTGAAATAATTTTTTTAAGATAAATAAAATTTTATAATTTTATAATTAAAAATTATTAAATTATTTTTTAACATTTATTTTCTATTTTATCTTTAATAATTAATATTTTAAATACAAAATTACCTATTATACATAACTTCATAAATCGTAATCATCTTTATAATTTTACTAAAAAACAAATTAAAATTAGTTTTATAAAAATAAAAAATTATATATATATATATAAAGAAGAGATCAAGTTATTTTTAAAATAACTTTAACTAGAATTATTTTATTTAATAATTTTTATAAATAATTAAATTTAATTAATTCAACTGTTAAATTAATAAATTATATTATATAAATTATTCTTACAAAATTTTATTAAATTTTAAAAAATTTAATATTTTAAAAGATAATTTCAAATTAAAAAATAATATACTTCTTACAATATAATTTATTAATTTAATTATTAGATTGATAAAATTTAATTATTTATAAAAATTATTAAATAATTTTTTTTAATATAATTTTATTCCATCTTTTATATATATATATATAAGTTAGACATCAAATGTTAAACTTTAAATTTATACTAATTTAATAATTTTATATAAAATACAAAATTTACTAATTCAACCGTTTGAATCATGTTATAATATTTAATAGATTATATATATAAATTTTTATAAAATTAAAAAATTTGTACGTATATTTTACACATTACTAATATATACATATATTTATATAATATATAAGTATTAAAATAAATTTATAAAATAAAGTATTTATAAATTTATAAATTTTATAAAATTTTATATATATATATATATATATATAATATTTATATTATAACATGATTCAACCTTCAATTAATAAATTTTGCATAACTATTAAATTGATGTAAATCTAAACCTCTAAAGTTTCACATTCGGCATCTACGGATGTCATCCTTCTATATATATATATATAACGTACGCAGAGGTAAGGAATAGAATTTCATGCGAGAAAATATCTGAGATGGAAGAATGAATGATTTGATGGCGTAATTAGGCATTAGCATGGGAAAGGAACTTAGCACAACAAACATTGAATGAAATTACGGAAACACAAACATCATCTCAGTCACCATCTCTTCTATTTCAATATATTATATTTCTGGCTTTGTGTGTCTCATAAACTTACATTACCGTCTCAATTCCAATGCCTATCACCAACTGCCTCCACTCCCCCACCGCCATGCCGCCGTGGTCCTCCCTCGAGTCCTTCTTCGACGGCGTCAGTCCCTCCTTCTCTCAGCTTCTGGCGGAGGAGGATGATGGTGACGGTGACGGTGACGTAGGTGGGTCCTACACAGTGAAGGATTCCCCATTCTTCACGGTGCCACCAGGTCTCAGTCCTTCCGTCTTCCTCAACTCGCATCAGGTACTAGCTCTTTCCCCCATAACACTGCTGTTATTAAAACTTCTGAGTTAGTTAGTTATAACAAACAGTGTTCAAAGATTAAAATTATCCCAATAAATACTTTTTTTATTTAATTTTGTAAAAGTTAAAAGTTAATTTTTATCTTTTATAATAATAATAATAATAATTTTTATCTTTTAAAAATTAATATAATTAATTTCAATATTTTAGAGACAAAGATAATCTTTTACTTAGCAAGAATTAATTCTTTTTAATAGTCATTTCAACCTAAAATTGTTTACTTTGTATCATCAACCGTTTTAGTATGAGTTTTTTTTTTTAAAAAAATTTAATTGTTGATTTTATAAGATAGAATTATTTAACTTTTTTAGGGTGAAAGAAGTGAAAAATAAAATGAATGTTTTTTCCTTACAAAATTAAAAATAATAAATGATTTTAAAATTTTCAAAAATTAAGATATCTAATTAAGGTGAGAGTTTATCACTTTTAAATCTGTCAACTTTTATATGGGTTTTTAATTACTTGATGTACTTGAAAGGAAGTATCTCTTATCACTTTCGTTTATTTGTTGACACTCTAATTTATATTTTTTTATTTGGATGTCTTTATTATCAATTTGATTAAATATATATATATATAAAGTGATATGAAAACATCTTATTTGAAAAACTCTTTCTAGTTTTTCAACAATCATGATGAGTCAAGTTAATTACTTTCAGTTCTAAACATGGTTGGTAATAATCGTTTCAGAAAAACTAATTAATTTTTAAATTTTGTTCAAAAACATAATAAAAATAAATGATTATTTTATAAAATAAACTAAATCAAACCTTAATTAACATGATCAACTTTTTTATAGTTAAAAGATGTGAGTAAGGTTTTTTTTTTAAGTATTTAAAATTGTTGTAAAGGTTAAAGACTAAAATAACTATTTACAAAGATAGTAATTAGGTAAAATTCCTTTCAGAATTAAAGCTCTTCATATGAAGCACTCCTTAGTTATAGTTGACTTAAACTTCAATCGCTGCTTCGTTTGGTTTACAAGTATACTAAATTTTACACGTCACATAACATACATTTTAATGTAAAATCTGTAATTAGAAATTAATTTGGATACATATTTTAATCGTATTCAACAGTTAAAATTAATTTTTTAAAATCAATTTTACTCAAATCTAAAATAATCCAACACTCCATCACTTTTGGGAACTAGAACCTGTATTTGGTGAAATGTAACTGCGTTTTGTGTAATTCAATTTGCTATTCGTTCTTTTTTAACCGGAAGTAATGGTAAATTGTTGAAGTTTGTACTTTATTTGGGGTTGTCAAATTTTGATTTTTCATTGGTTTTCAAGGAGGGATTTTGATTAGTTTGTTGTTGGGGATGGGGGATTGCAGCTTGGTGAGTTGAGGGGTTTGTGGATATTGCGTGTTTATACTTTGTTGTTAATTAGACTAACATTTATTGTGGTAATTGCAATCAAGAATTGGTTGATCTCTGCCTCATTTGATATGTTCTTCATACAATCAATATGTTATTTTGAGTTTGAATAAAAAGCAATTTAGCTAGTCTTTGTTACTGTTATGAGACAAATATTTTAAAAATAATTTAAAGTAAGTTTTAGTTTTTATGTAGTTTTCATTAATTTGGATTTTGGCCTCTCTCTCTATATATATTTTTAAGTTTTAGTACTTATTTTTTTTATCAGAATTTTTATCCTTCTCATTGAGTATCAGTCCTTATATTTTTAATTATTATATTTAGTTTCTATAATTTCTATAAACCAAGACCAAATGGCCTTTATTTTTCATGAAGATTTGGTCCCTAAGTTTAACTTATGAAACTCATGGACCAAAACCTTAATGTATGAAACTATACGGACATATAACGAAGAAAAAGAAATTATAGGAAGCAAAATTCAAAAATGAGTGAAAACTATAAAGACCAATAAATATTTCAAAATTTAACACGCAAATTGCAGTAAATGGATTTTTGGTTGCATTACCTTAATTCTCCCTAGAAAAATAATTTTGTGCAAATAAAAAACAAAGGGAAAACAAGATGCTTGGATTTGGCAAATAGTTAAAAATAGGTAATGTGATAAAAATATAGTGATATTTTTGTATATCATTAAAAACATATTAATTGATTTTTTTATAAGGAAAATATATTATAGAAAAAGGTCTAAATTTTATGTTATTTCATTTTCGGATCTGTCTTCTCCCTTACCAAATTTTTTATTTAATTTTTCATAGGTAAAATAGGTTGTATTGCAAAACCTTTGTACATGAAGTTATAAAGTATGAAAAAATGTTTTGTTAACAAAATGGGACATTGTCTCCTTTGAGTTTGGAGTATATTTTTAGATGCTTGTATATGAAAAAGATAAAAGTAAGTGAGAGGTAAAATTTTAGGTGTTCAAATAGTGAAACTGATAAAAGTATGTACAATATCAGAAATTGATGATTGAGTTTTTTACAGAAGGATAAAATTTAGGCAAAATATCACAGGTGATTTTGGTGCTATTTTTTTATTCAACTTGAAATTTTATCTTGATAATCAATGCTGACTTTTAATGTTAATCTATATTACATTAGATACTGAAATGAAACTTTAATTTTAATTGGAGAACGAAACTAAAAATATCTATGATATATCATCTAAGTTTTGTCCTTTATAGAGCTATAAAAGGATAGATGTGCAGGATCATGCATGATATGAAAGCATTTTTTATACAATCTGATGATTTTTTATCTTGAAGACAGTGGATTAGCACAAGTATGAAGTTCTTATTACATCTTATTTCAATATATGTATAGGGCCCGTTGGGGATGTCACACCAACAAGCTTTAGTAAAGGTCACAACTCAAGTTGCACTAGAACAATCGCATATGCAAATGCAAGCTAATGATACTCTGAATGATGCTAATTCAAAGCAGAAAGTGGCTCCATCTGTGTTAGAAGTATCAGAGATATCTCATGCTGATAAGAAGTATCAAGTTCCTTCTTCTATGGCCCTTGACAAACCTTCAGATGATGGCTACAATTGGCGTAAGTATGGGCAGAAACAGGTTAAGGGGAGTGAGTTTCCAAGGAGCTATTACAAGTGTACACATCTGAATTGCCAAGTGAAGAAAAAGGTTGAGCGTACCTCTGATGGTCACATAACTGAGATTATCTATAAAGGCCAGCATAGGCATGAAAAGCCTCTGGCAAATAGGCGAGTTAAAGATAATAACTATGATTCAAATGAAAATGCTAGCATTCATCATTCTAAGTCTGAGTCAAACTCACAACAAGGTTATTGGGTTGGAAATTCAAACAAGTTAGGTGGTGAAAGGTGTGCTGATTATTCTGTTCCCAGTGATAGTGAGGATATGGGTAATGAAGACATCAGGGAAGAAGAAGGAGATGAGAGTGAGCCAAATCCTAAGAGAAGGTATGTTTCATTATGTTAGTCCTTTATCACACCGCTCCACACTTACATTTCTTTGTGAGTTTAAATATGATTTTAGTTGTAGATATATCTATCTATATTTGGTTTTAGTTGTCTAAATTTTTTGTTATTTTTGGTTCTTATAAATTTTAAATTTTTTGAAAATGATTTCTCTTACTAATTTGTGATGTTATGACATGCATATAATCATATCACATTAGCAACCATTTTGAGGTAGAGGTCGTATGTAATATGGTATGTTTAAATGTATGTCACATCATTAATAAGTGATAATATAAACTATTTTTAAAAGTTTTAAAATTTATTAAAATCAAAACTAATAATAATTTTTTTAATGATTAGATTTAACATATTTACATTAATTAAAATATATGTAATGTTCTTTATAACATAAGCTAAAGTTGTCTTACAGGAGGACTGATGTTGGGTTTTCTGAAGTTCCTTTGCCTTACAAGACTGTCACAGAACCCAAAATCATAGTGCAAACAAGAAGTGAAGTTGATATTTTGGATGATGGATACAGATGGCGCAAATATGGGCAGAAAGTGGTAAAGGGTAGTCCTCATCCAAGGTGATCACTATATTTATTCTTTTGTGCTAAGCTTCATATTTTCTTAAAAGTTGAAAGAAATACATTTTTGAAATTAAATAAATAACTGCGTCGTGTGATTTCTGTAAATAAATAGTTGTAGCTATGAAGTTGATCAAACTTCAAATTCAAACATACCATAATCCTTCATTTTTGTATTCTGTTTCTTCTACCTAGCCAGCTTTCATTTACAAGAAAAGCAGTGAAGATTCCCATGAAACTTCCTACTACCAATCTTAGAGGATCTATTTGCCACTTCCTATGACATAAATAAGGACCTCTTTACTTTACAACATGAGAGAGAGAAAGAGAGCATGTGCATGGAAGATAAGTACATAAAATAATCCTCATCTATTGTATTGTAAAAAGAAGATACCCCCATTTTATGTCCAACATTTACTTTCCTAAAATACCAAAAGTCAATATTTTGCTATACTACCTAAAGATGTGGAGAAAATGGTCATTTTTTAACTTGATTACAAGTCTCACCACTTCGCCACATTTCCTACTTTCCAAGAGATCCTTAAAAAGAAATGTCAGTTTAATGTCAAATCCCTTATTTGATATTTTTAAAATTTTAAAAATATAGGAAAATCCCAACGAGCTAGTAGCTTAATTGGCACCATCCTGAATTTTTAAGACCTGACTATAATGTTGATGTTGGAGGTTGGATTCTCTACCAGGGAATCTTTCCTTCTTCCCTGCCCAAGTAATTGCACCTCCAATGTAATCCAACCAAACACACTCATACAAAAAGAAAGAAAAAGATAAAAGTGTCATACCATAATAAATTACATTATCTTCATATCCAAGTCACCACCAGTTCCTCTTCTAATATGAAAATTTTTTAACATTGTTTCTGAGTTTTGCTCTATTAATATTCTTACACGACCCAACCTGCTGTATGCAAATATATAATGCAGTTATTCTGAAATTTTTGGCACTGTTTCTGGTTTCATGGGTCAGCCGTTCAAGTTCTTACCACTAGTCAGTGTTCTGAGATGTGGTCATATATGATCTGTGTGTGTACCATGATGTGTCTGTCTGATTTCATCATAAGATAACTATAATTTGAGGATTCAGATTTTTTTCTTCAATTTACTTATTTTGAAAATGGTTTGTCTAACATATGATGCCTTCATTTTTCATTTTTTACTTTTTTTTGTGTTGGACCATTCCATGTTTTATTTTACTGTCTAAGTTATCCTGTTCTCAATTTGTGAGAACAGGAGTTATTACAAATGCACTAGTGCAGGATGCACTGTGAGAAAGCATGTTGAGAGAGCTTCAATGGATCCCAAAGCAGTCATAACTACCTATGAGGGAAAACATAATCATGATGTGCCTGCCGCTAGAAACAGCAGCCACAATGTTGCTACTATCAATTCAATGCCTTTAAAGTCACATAAAGGGGTGCCTCAAAAGCATCCTTTGCTTAAAGATATGGATTTTGGAAATAATGACCAAAGACTGGTACATTTACGCTTAAAAGAAGAGCAAATCATAGTTTAAATCATAGTTACCAGTAATATGTGGTTGATCACTTCTTCCATTAGTATCACAAGACTTCCTTTAAGGTGAATTAGGTATGCAGGGTTGTTGGGGAGAATGCAGTATCTATGCATGGTATAAATTGTGGTGCCAAAATTAGTTGAGTTTTTCTCTTTAGTAGGTTCTCTTTATGTAAAAGTTTCTTTTGTCAATGTAAATTATTGGATGGTTTGTATTAGTTGTTCATAGGTGTGAAGAGCTTTTCAAATTTTAAACTAATGGATGGACACAATTAGAGTTGTAATTTACAAACTACAAGTATGTTCCTGATTTTGTATAGTGCTCCATACATGTAAAAGCAGATATAGAGTTGACATATGCAGAGTACACAGAAAAGGGGAAAGCTGGTATCACATGATTGAACTCCTGTCTGTTATGGAATAACTCCTTTGATACTTCTTTCCATTTGATTCGAATAAATTAGTGCTGGGTGATGTATATTGATGTATGTATCCCGTAGATTTAGATTTTGTTTGGATGAGGAAGAGAATAGTGAGGGAACAACCAAGAATATACTAAATAGAGAGATTTAAAATAGATTAAAAATAAGATGAAAAAGATGTTTTGTTCAAATGAACAAGCATATGAAAGAAACAAGTGAAAATTTTTCTTTACTTATTTGGATGAATGAAAAAAAATAAAAATAAGTGAATTAATATAAAAAATTTATTTTTAATAATAATTAATTTAATTTAATAAAAAATTAAATTTATTATTATAATATTTTTAATAAAAAATTTATCTAATATTTTAACATCATATAAAATATTATTTTAAAATAAAAACAAAAAAGAATTCTTACTTTTCCTATCTTCCTTTTTTTATAATTTTCTTTCCTTTTTTTTTTAATTTCATAAGATAAGTTTTATTATATTATTTTTTTTCTATTCAATCTAAACAATAAAATAAATAATTTTTTATATATTTTATTTTTAAAATTTTAAAATTGTTTCATTCAAACAAAAGTTTAAAATCTAATCACACAATGATGAATTGCAATATCATTATTTTATACATAAATTTTTCTAAGAATTGAATCTAGTCTTTGTATCCTTGTATATAAATCTAAAGTTAATGTCCATTCTTTGATTTTAAAGCATGAAGAGAAATCAGAGGAAAAAATTATTTTTTAAATTGGATAAATTTTATTATTATTTTTTATTTATATTTAACTTATATAAAATAAAAGAATTAATTTTGTAGAATCTATGAAAATATTTTTTCATCTAATTACTGTGAAAATGGGGGAAAATTTTATTTATTTATTTTGAATTGTTAAAATTATTAAATAATTTTAAAAAATAAAAATTATATAAATAATAAAAAATATATTTTTAAAAAATAAAATTATATTTTTTAATTTATATAAATCAAAAATTATATTATTAATATTTATTTCAACTTTCTTTTCTATTTATCCAAATAATCCAATTTTTTTTTACTTTCTCTTTTATTTCTATCAATTTAAATAATTTATTTTTCATCATATTTCTAATTTATTTTTTATTTTCTCATTTTTTTATTAATATTTTTCAAATTACCATCCAAGTGAATTAGAAAAAAAAGCAAGGGAGTGCTGTTATCTATTCATCAGCTAGAATCTTCTTATAACATCATCTAAAGTAAGCAATAATTAAGGATGGAAGTAAATAAGACTATGGACAAAGATCTACATATTACTCAACTTATTTATTTAATAAATAGATAGAAGTAGATTTGTTAAAAAAAATTAAATAAACAAGTCAGATTTAAATTTATAAAAAAATCTATTTAATTTATTCAAAAATTTGTTTATCTATATAAATTATATATTTATGTTTATGTTTATTATATTTATTTTAATATATTATATTTATAATATATATATATATATATATATTTTTAGATCTATTTAATGATTTTTTTATCTTTTAAATTTTAAGTTTGCAAACTTTTTTAATTACGTATATTTATTGATCTTTTTTAAAATGTAATCTTCTAAAATACTTGTAAGTTTTATAGATTTTAAATCAGATAAAATAAAAAAGTTTTTACTAACTAATAAATCCAAATTCAAATCTCAAAATTTTTTAACCAAACTTAAACAGTTAAATGTAACTCATTTTGATTTACCTCCATCTATAACTACGATCCTTTGTTAAGTAATAATTAAAATCCAATTTATTAAGAATCATTGTCATCAAAATTTAATAAAAAATATTTATCATTGTAATTAAATAAAATAATCTTAATTTTTATAATTATTATTATTTGATAATCCCATCATTACTTTAATAATTAGATAATGCTAACCCACGAAATAATTTAACAAAATCTAGCCAGATATGTAACCCGAAAAAAATCTAACAATATAATATACTAGTATTGAGACTATGAGTCATGGTTTTCTTACCTTGTATTTTATGATTAGTTTTTTGAAGATCTGACCCGAGACTTCATTACCATGTTGCTTCAATTACAAGGTAGCTTCCATGCACAATATGTTTCTTTTGGGATTCAACAAGGAAAGCTGAATTTATTTATCTATTTGAAGGCCCTTTTTATGTCCATGCCAATCTATTATTTTATGAAACATGACAAAAATTTCAAAACATAATATTTTAGAACAAAAGAAAATTATGATTATCGAACCCATTTTTCTTTTCCCTTTCGAAGATCTTTGTTTGTTGACAGGGCGTTGTAGTAAGGGTAATGAAATTTTAATAACATATTTTATAAGAAGAAAAAAAAAGTCTACGAAACAAGATAAATAATATGATAAAAAAATATAAAAAATGTAATAGAAATTTTATTTTTCAAGTAAAATAATTATTATAAATCACAATGTATAAGAATAAACATAGTTTTTTTAATATTTGACTTTTTTTTATACTTTATGATATTTATACATCTCAAATTTTTCACTAATTATAATTATTTAAAGGAAAAGGTATTAAATATTTTCAATTCTTTTAAAAAAATTCTGAATTTGTGTTTATAAAAGTGATACTATGAAAACTCTTTTTTTTTAATAAATTTTTTAGAATTTTTTAATAATTTTATAAATGTGTAACATAATTTGATTTAATAATAATGTGAATAGTTTATATTTACTATGAATAGAAATTTAAATATTTTATAAAAATTAATCAATTTTCTAAAATTTATTATAGTGCGTTTGGATATTAAATTCAATATTTTTAAATGTATATATCATAGAAAAGCTATTAAGTATATGTTCAATTATAAAATAATATAATATTAAATATAAATTAAATAATTTTTTATATTCTTTTTTTACAATATAAAAAGCAATAGGATCGAATTTTAAACTTTTATGTTAATCTATTCTAATTTTTAATCTTTCATCAATAGATCAATTTTAATGATTTATTTTTTACATGTTGATTTTATGTATAAATTGCTTAAATATATATTTTTATTTTACACAAAATAAAAATAACTTCTAAAAATTAAATGTCCGTTCATCACTCTTTAATATCATTTTAAACATACGATCCGAACTATTTTCAGCATAAAGCAGCAGTAATGCAAAAACAAAGCTAAAAGTAAGAATGTAGCCTTGTCTCGTAAACGTGGCCGAAGAAGTGTTTTTTCATATATATTTTTAATTCTTAAAAAAATATAATTTTTTATTTAAATATCTTTATTTCTAATTTTTTATATTATTTTAATAAAAACTTATAATATTTCTTAAAAAATTAAGAAACACGTTTATTTATAACTGTTAAGAATTTGAAAAAAAATTATATAAAAACGTATCAAAACTTTATATTTTTTAAAGATAAAAAATATATTTAAACTTTATCTACTTTTATATTGTAAAATTTCTCTTTTAACCAACCATCACTCA
The DNA here is from genome assembly GCA_037954105.1 of Canavalia gladiata. Lineage (NCBI taxonomy): Eukaryota > Viridiplantae > Streptophyta > Magnoliopsida > Fabales > Fabaceae > Canavalia > Canavalia gladiata. The sequence continues at coordinate 45,310,190 of CM075665.1, forward strand.
ATAATTAACACTTCAATAATTTGGGTATATATATATATAATATTTTTTAAATAAAATTTTAATATTTAAATTATATATCTGAAAAAATAATCTATTAAAAAAATATTTCTATCATATTATAAATATTCTCAACTCAAATAAAAATATTTTCTATGAAAAATACATGTCATTCTAGAAAAAAGAAACAAATAGTGAATAATTAAGAGTTAGTTATATCCAATTATGCAAATTAGAAATTTGATATGGTAGGTCACAAAAAGTAAATTGGGCAATGCCAACATTAACAACTTAACTCAAAATAAACTTAGTGTCAAATGCCAATCCTGCATTTTACATTCTCCTGCTTCTAGTGGAGCTGTTGGGTAGTTAGCTGCAACAACTGCCACCATTGCATGGCACAGCAAAGACTCATAGATCACACCCCACACTCTCTCTCTCTGAATGTCCAACCAAAGCATGAAAGCAACTAACAGAAAAATCATAATCCAAACTGTCACCATCACATCATTTTATTTATTTATTTACTTATTTTGCAACAACAGCAAAAATGACATGAGCCAATTCGGACCCATGAATTTCTGTTCCTTCCCTTTCGCGTTAGAAAATCCTCCACCCCCCAATTCTACGAGAATCTCGCATACCCAGTTGGGAGAAAACCAAAAAGGATTGGATCCAATTGTATGAAGAAAAGAAAGGAAACAGAGACAGGAGAAACAGGGGAAGAGAGAGAAAAAAAACAGGGGAGGAGAGAGGAAAACAGGGAAAGGGGTTGTTCTGTTTTCAAAACAAAGCTTCCATTTTTCCTGATATTCCCAATGTTCCCGTTTATGGGTTCAACTCATTTCACTCTTTTCTGAATCCCCTTGTTCTGGGTGCAACAACCGCATTGGAGGGTGCTGATGTAGGGGAAACTTTCCCCTACAGTCACCATCATCCAAGTTCCTCAAATGGGTTGCATTAACTCCAAGAATGCGATTGCCGGAGCTTCTTCTCCGTCACCGGCATCCGGTGACAGATCGGAGAGGCGTCCTGCTTCCAGCAAGGGCCATTCAAGGTTGGAACAGAGAAAAGTAACAGAGGATGAGAGAAACAATAAGAAAATAAAAAAGAGTGCTTCCAAAAGGAGTAATGGCTCTTTCAGCTTCAGGATTGGGTTGGGTCATAGGTTTGTGGAGGCTGAACAAAATGCAGCTGGTTGGCCTCCTTGGCTCACAGCTGTTGCAGCTGAAGCCATTCAAGGATGGGTCCCCCTCAAAGCTGATTCTTTTCAGAAGCTAGAAAAGGTAACCATTACTAGCAAATGCATTATGACACAACATAAAATTTAACATTTTAGGTGTTTTAAATGTTGTTATCCAATCAAATTAGAGTCTCATCCTGCGCTTGATATAGAGATAAAATTTCAAGTACGAAGATAGTTTCTTTTGATAAAACTTAAATGTAGTATTTTTTTTAGGTTTTCTAAGAGATGTTATTCAATTAAAATTGGAGTTTTGTTTTGTGTCGGTTTTCCATATAAAAATCCAGTTTTTGGGTACTAATACCAAAAGTAGTGAAGATGTGCCTATATTGCCTATTGCATTGCATCATTCCAAATTTTCATTCACTTTTTCTTTTCTTTTTAATGATGTGTTGTTTTGAAATTGATATAAATGATGATATGGTTTAACTTTATAGCGGTTATTTGTTTTATGAATAATGTGTATTCATTGGCTGTGTATTGTAACTTTCTGAAGCTATTGGGAAAGGTGGTGTCCCCCGTAATAACATTGGTGACACGGTTTTTAAATTTGAAATTGACAACTTTGAAGGTTTTCAATTGTAATGAACTTTATGTTACTGTACTAGTCCACTATATGAGATATGTTATTATATACTGTCATCATCCTTTTTTTTATCTTTTGCTTTCTCCTCTTCGATCTTTCTTTACAATCCTTCAAAAAAGATAATAGTTCATCGTTGCATTAAACTATTCTGGAATGCTGAAATATTTTTACCAAAATAGATGGAATGCTGAAGAATTTTAGATTATATGTGATTTAAATTAGAACAGTAATATTCATTGAAATTGTTATATTTAAGTTTTTAAAATATGAAATTATTTAACATAACTGAGTTGAGTGAACTAAGCTTGTGGTGTATTTGGTTTCAGTTGGATGTCCCAAAACATAATTTAAGCAAAAGCTACAAGAGACATTTCCAATGATTGATTACATGATTATTAAACTGTATTTGCTTTGTTATGTTGTCATCATCTGGTCAACCATTTTGGATTCTTGATATGATTTTCAATATTTACATTTCTATAGATTGGGCAAGGTACTTACAGCAGTGTGTTCCGAGCCCGTGAAGTTGAAACTGGGAAGATGTTTGCTTTGAAGAAGGTGCGTTTTGACAATTTCCAACCTGAGAGCATTAGGTTCATGGCAAGAGAAATAACAATCCTCCGTAGGCTTGACCACCCAAACATCATGAAATTGGAAGGCATAATCACTTCCCGCCTATCAAATAGCATATACCTTGTGTTTGAATACATGGAGCATGATCTTGCTGGTCTAGTGTCACGTCCTGACATTGTGTTTTCTGAAGCACAGGTTTGTTAGCATCTCATTTCTGATAAATTTGCATCTTTAAAGAATGAAACTCTATGTGTATATTGGACAAAACTTTAGCATTTATGTTATGCTGCAAAACTTTCTTTGTAGTTCATTCTTTATTCATTTTAATTTCACCTTAATTTCATTTTTAATGTTCAAAAGTTAATTAGGCCAGTTTGATATATTTGATGTTGCATGCTTGTTTACTGTTTTCCCCTCCACAGGTAAAATGTTACATGAGGCAGCTATTAAGTGGACTAGAGCATTGTCATGTTCGCGGTATTATGCATAGAGACATCAAAGTATCAAATATCTTGTTGAACAATGAAGGTGTTCTCAAGATAGGAGATTTTGGCTTAGCAAATACAATTAGCACAAGTAACAAGCATCCTTTGACAAGTCGTGTTGTGACTCTATGGTATCGCCCTCCTGAGCTCTTGATGGGATCAACCAACTATGGAGTATCAGTGGATCTATGGAGTGTTGGCTGTGTATTTGCTGAACTTTTTCTTGGGAAGCCTATCCTTAAGGGGAGAACTGAGGTAATCCTCATATTGATGATGTATTTTATATTTTTATGTGTTCTATAGTACTTCTATTTATAAATGTGAACATGCACACATTTTATTCAGTTTGAAATCCTTGGTGGAAAATAAAGAAAGAAATCCCTGTGCTTAGCTTTAAGGTGATGTTAATTGACTAGAACAACATATATTGAAGTTAAGATAACTAATAATTGTATGTTTGGTTACATATTTCAAAAGCAATTTTAAGTAAAAGTATCCAAACAATATATTTTGTCAAAATCACTTTTCTAATACTTGTTATCCAAACAAAAATCCCATTACTTATAACTCATTTCTATTCAAATCAATTTAAAATCACATAAATACAAATTCAATTGTACAAACAATCATCCAAATACACATTAACTAACAAAAACAAATCATGCACCTGTTCGTTCTTTACACTAATTCTCAAATTTTTGCAGTTTTACATGATATATGTTCTTCTTGAGTCTGCAGGTTGAACAATTACACAAAATTTTTAAGCTGTGTGGTTCTCCACCTGAAGAGTTCTGGAGAAAGTGTAAGCTTCCTCATGCAACAATGTTTAAACCTCAGGCTAATTATGAATGTTCTCTTCGAGAGAGGTGTGAAGATTTTCCTGTAACTGCTGTGAACTTACTTGAGACTTTACTGTCCATTGATTCTAGTAATCGGGGCACAGCCTCCTCTGCCCTTATGTCTGAGGTAAATTCCATTGACTTTTGTTTATATATTCTGCATCCTTCATACTCAGAAGACTTCATATTTATGATCCTATGGGAAATAATGTTCTATGCATATACTTCATAACTGTTAGTCTAAAGATGTTAATTTATTATGATGTTTGCTTAATGTTGTCCAATGGTATAGGGTTTGATTTATGATTTTGTTTTTGTGGTATACCCTCTATACTCCAGTATTTCAGCACCAAGCCATATGCTTGTAATCCATCAAGCCTGCCGAAGTATCCACCTAGCAAAGAAATGGATGTTAAACTTCTGGAAGATTCATCCAGGTAAATTATTATGGTCTTTTTAATTCAGTAAAAATTGTCATGGAGATAGTTATTTATGTTATTGAATTTTCTTTCTCCCTTGAACCTTATTCTTGAGGGAGAGTCTTGACGCAATGGTAAGGTTTTTTACTTTGTGACAAGGAGATCACAACCTTTATACTTGAACTAGGTACATCTACTCCCCTCATAAGCCACCTAGCCTTGTGTACTTGGTTGCCCTTTAAGTCTTATTCCTGAGTGTGCTTGTTAATATTACATGTTGTGCTTATGGATCAAAACTTATAGGTTGGATTAAACATAGCAGAACAATGAGAGTGAAAAGTATTCTCATAATCCTTTCTATCTAATTAATAACTTAAGGTTTTGATGTTCATTTAAACCATTAACCAAGTCCAGATTTTGGTATCTGAACCTAGCAAGTTACTTAAAGTGGAAGTGTTACCTGATTATGGCTTCCTACAAAACTGAGTACTTCATTTCGTACTCTCAGGAAAAAGACAGGAGGTAAAATAAGAGAGGTTGCTACATCAAGAAGGCAGCAAAGACGGGTCAACAAAGTTTTTCAAGAACAAAACAATTTTGGCAAAACAGCTTCTAAAGAGGTACTCCTTTTTTAATGCAACAGTAAACTTGAAGATCAATACTTTTTTTACCTACTTATCTTACCTTCTTTGTGAAGGACATGCAGAACATTTCTCAAAATGTTCGTAGAGATGATGGTAAAACACATCTTACAAAGGGAAGAGGAGGAGGTATGCACAGAGATCAAGCAAAGCCTCCATTGGATGCTATGTCAGAGGCTTCCCAATTGGTGAACGTTGCTAATGGTAATGGCTATAGTGTACCAATACAAGTCCAAGGATCTACTAATGCCTTAACATGGGCAAAAAGGAGAAACCAAGATGCTTCATCCACACTATCAGATGGCTCAAGAAGCAAAATCAGTGCACTGGATCCACATTTTGCAAAGGGCACATATGAATTAACCAAACAAAGGGTAACCATGGATTTTGATCCTGCAGAACTGGTAAATACTCAGGTAAACATGAAATCCTCAAATGACATAAACAAATGCTTTAAATCACTTCATCATACAAAACCACAAGGTTATAATTGCAAAATTAAACTCAAAGTGCCACTCACTATTAATACAAACTGATATAAGTTTTAGGCTTGGCTAGTGGCAACTAACACTTGACATGTATAAATATACATGTGCATGCAAAAATTTCCACTTTGTTTTTTAACACTAGCTGATAAGGAATTTTTCTATGTTGTCCAAGTACATGTACATTCTATTTGTATCAAATTACATCTTGTTATCTTTACCAAAAATTTTACAGGGTGATAGAGAAGAACAAGGTGGACATTGGAATGAAAATGTTGTGCGGCGTGCAGTTCGTAAATCAAGACTTGGAAGAGGTAAATAGTATTTTATATTGGGGACAGTGTTAGCAATACAAAAGTTATGTGAAAAAAAAAAAAAAACTTGTTTCTTTGACACCCTTACATTTTACCTTTGGATCTATGTCATGGTCACATCAAATCTTTTGTGTACATATTTACATATAATCCAATGTCTATGCAGACTAGCTGTCTCTCTTATATTTTTAGACTAATATTGGATTACTTAAATAGTGATGTGATGCAAATTGGTTAGTTTTTGAAGTAGGTTTAATATAGAGTCAATTTGGATAAACTTTTCAACTAGTACCTATAAAAGAAGAAAATAAAATGAACCAAGGAGGTCAAATAAGTTGAACTTCTCATATAATTTAAAATCAACTTATGCAGCTCATTTTTTTCAAAATTCCCTCATTTTTTTCAAAATTCCCTCATTTAACTTCTCTATTAGCACTTATAACTCAGCATTCTTTCCTTAAGAAGTATAAAAGTTAGAGTTTTACAATTGAAAAGCTTCAATCAGATAGAAGCTAATCCAAAGTGGGTGTTCAACTTTTCAAGATTAAAATAAGTTATTGTTTTTAAAACAGCATTACAAGTGAACTACTGGTGAGTATTTATAAATCAATTTGTTGTTCACAGACAATTGACACAAGGATTTCAGGATTGGTGTAATCCTCACTCCTAAAAGGGTGCCCAACAAAAACATTCTGGCACATTGATGGACTCTATTAGTAGCTTCTGAACCGTTTTAATTTCTGACTCGATCTCTCTTCTCATACCTTGGTGCCACTTCTCTCCTTTGGATCACAAGAGTTAACTGTTCATCCCCTTCTACAAGATTAACACTGGAATATAGGATTACATATGTTCAATGCCAAAATTGTACAATAAAAGAAGAGCACTGATACACGTACATCCGCACAATGACTTACATCCATATACACTTCAAATCTACGTTTATAAATTTTTCTGTTATTTTGAAAACAAAAAAGAGGAGATCGGAGAACCATTCAAAGGGATGAACCCGGATGTTTGTAATGTGTGGATGTACATTTCTCTTTTCCCATTAAAGAATGGTTTACCTTTCTCATGAAATTTCATTATTCTAGTAAATTTCTCTCAATGTAGGATATTTAACAATAATAATAATAATAATAACTACACTAAAAAAGTATTCTGACTTATCTTATGTTCTTGGAATCTATTTGGATGACAAATAATCAACAGCTACGAAGTGTTACATAAAAGTGTAAAGCAAATATATCTGCATGACCTTTTTAATGTTGTGACTCTACAATTATTATTAAGTGTATATATATGACAAAGAGTGTATTATGAATTTATTATTATTAGATGGATAATTAAGGGTAATTATTAGTCATCAGAGCAAAATGCAATTCTAAATAAAATTTAAAAATATTTTTTTACACTTTTAAAGTATATATATATATATATATATTGAGAGAGAAAAAAAAATATAATGAATAATATAGTGAATTGATAAAAAGAAATAGAATTTAAAAAATATTTAAAAAGGGTAAAATATAATAAATACAAGTCAGAATAATAAATATGGTGGATAATGATATTGATAATCAATTAAGCATTAATGATATAATTTAAAAGAATAAAATATGTTGACATTAAGTGTTAAACTTTAATACTTATATAACTTAATAATTTTATGCAGAATAAAAAATTTATCAATTCAATCGTTAATTTAAAAGTTACTATCAAGTAAATTATATGTATAAAATTTTATACAAAACAAAAATCGATAAATATTTCATTTCATGACTTTATTTTAACAGTTCATATGTTATTTAAATATATATAAATATTAATAGTTGAATAATATATTTACATATTTTTAAATTTTTTAAAATTTGATATACATGACCATAAAGATATTATAGCATGGTTTAATAGTTGAATTAATGAATTTTGTATTATACATAATGTTATTAAATTGGTGTAAATGTTAAATTTAAATCATATATTTTATATAAGGTTATTAAATTAGTCTAAGAGTTAAAATTTGATACCTGTTATCAACGAATTTAACTCAATTTAAAAATATGTCCACGTTTACTAAATGATAAAATAAAAATTTATATGATCAAATATTAAAACTCATGGTGATATTTAAATATATAATATTGATGATGATAAATAAATATATTATACTTATATATTAAAAAAGCAATATAATGTAATTCAATAAAGAAGTATATTTTGTTCTTTAAGCAAATAAGAAGAAATTCAATTAATCAAAAGCACTCTTTAAAACAGAAAATCTTTTAAATAAAGTGAGAAAAGCTGAGTCAAAAAACAGAAAATCTTTTAAATAAAGTGAAAAAAGCTGAGTCAAGCATATAACGAGAAAAAAATCACAAAGATTTTAATAAAAAATAATAAAAAATATAACAAAAAAAATTAATAATTTTTATATTGTTTAGTTTGATATGAGAAAAAAAAAACCAAAAATATTTCTCTTCTTTCTTCTCTTGTTTGATTAAAAAAATTAAAATATTAAATATTTTTTTAAAAAAATATTCTTGCTAAAAAATATGAAACAACCTAAAGATTATCAAAAAAAGAAATTATGGATCCCACATTTATTCAAAGTTTCTCTTTTTTTTTTCAATTTATAAAGAAAAAAAAGAAAATTTTTCCTATATTTCTTCTTCCCTGAAATTGTTTCCTATACTAAACAAGGAAAATTTTCACTTAAGACTTTTTTTTTTCTTTTTTTAAATTCTCTATTTATTTGTATGAAAAAATAATATATATTTTATTTAGAATATAAAATATAAAAATATTAAAGTAAAATATTATTAAAATAAATTATAATTAAGAAAATTTTTACTTGAACTAAATGATAGCTTGACATAACTAATAAAAGTAATGAGGCAAGAGGACCACTTAAGTTAGATAGAGACCACTTACCCTTTTATAAATAGTTGTTAATATATTGAATCACTTCCCAGATTTTACTCTTTTATTATTAAGGTCGCCAATTTTATTATTTATTTAAGCAATTGAATTTTTTTTTAATTTTTTATTTTACAGTTCTCTCCGTGCATTATATATAGGGATCATTATTTAAAGGATGTTTGGTTTGTAAAACTTTCTTTTTAACTTTAACTTTAACTTTTATTTAAAATATATTATTTTTATTTTATTTTTTGTTTTTAAAATTTTGTATAAAAGATAGTAAAAAAACTTAATATTCTATGTATAAAATTTTTTTAAAAAATAAAATAAAATATTTTTATAAATAAAAATAAAAATAGAACTGAGTTGAAGTTTATTGGATGACCAGATTATGTCCTGTTAATCAAGTAAGGAAAATAACAATCTTTTAGAAATTAAAGTGATTTCAAATTGGATATTACTTAATTCAATAATTAACTACCTACAAAACGTAGGATTATTGCCTGTAGGTGATCTCAAGGAAGGTGATTAAAATTGGAGAAAAGAACAACTTTTTAGAATTGGGCAGATCTAAAATCTAATTAAGTGAAGCCATCACCTCCAATATAGGAAATATTGTAGTAGTGGATAGCATAAGAGTTTGAAAAAATTTAGTAGTCACATTTATACATTTGAGTTAATAAGTGGAACTCACCATCTTTGTATCATTTGTGTGACAAGATATATTTTTCCTTAGAAGAATTATGCTATCTTAGGTAGAAGGCAACATCCTTCAAGTTGATTTTGTAGTTGTATTTATTAATTAATAATATTTAAAAATTGTTATATTTTATGTAATATGTTATTTTTATTAAGTCACTTATCTTGTATTAAGATCTTAACTTTTCTTTTTCTCATATATATATATATATATTAATTAATTAATTAGTTTATTCTAAATATTATTGCTTCATAAATTAATTTTTTAAGTTAAACTTTAAAATTAAAAATTCAACCTATTAATATATTATACTAAAGTAATAAATATTTACGTAAATGTGATGACAACAATGCATAAAAATATGTAATATTATACAAATAAACTGTACTAGAAAATTTATTGTGATCAATTCATCATAATATTTATATTTTTTTTCTATACAAATAATAAGATAAATAATTGTATTAAACTAACATATGAAAAATTTTATGACCGAACGTTATGATACTAATATTAGTATCAATATTGAAAAATAGTAGGAATATAAAAATATCTCTTACAAAAATATTCATAAATAAGTTAAATGCATCATAAATTTAATAAACCATTATTATTGTAATAAATATATTTATACATTATATTTTAATTGTAGAGAACATCATATTTAAGTATAAAATAATAAATTTTTACAAACCTAATGCAAATGATGTGGTAACCAAATTAAGATGATAATGGTTTATCTCTAAATAAAGAAAGTGTCATAGATATATGCATGGAAAGATGAACAAGCATAAAATTATAGATTAAAATAATTATATATTTTATATTTAATATAATTATCTATTTAGTTAAAAATATCTTTTTTTATCATTTACTTTAAAATAATTATGTATCTTATTTTGTATGTGGAAGAGATTTTGATTTTAAAAAATAGTAAAAAATATATAATTTCTTACGTGACAAAAATTATTCCAAACCGATAAATAATTTTATTTAAACTCTATTTTATTAAATAGTTTTAAAATTTAATTTTTTTTAAATTTTAAATATTCTCTAATACTTTGTTTGAACTATAGGTGAATAAGATAAAAATAAATATAATGAAAAAAACGGAAGATATGAAATAGAATAGAAATAAGATAAAAAAAATAATTTTTTTGAATAAATAAAAATAGGAAATAAAGAAAAAAATAATTTATTTATTTTATTTAGATTAGTAAAAAAATAATTTAATAATATAATTTTATTTTATATTAATTAAAAATTTAAAATAAAAAATTTTAATTTTTATTAATATAATGTTTTTTATTTTTAAAAATATTTAATAATTTAAATATAAAATAAAAAAAACAAGTTTCTTTCCTTCCATTTTTAGAATTGTTGAGGAATTAATATTTTTAGATCATATAAAAAATATTTGCTCCTTTTTTATTTTCTGTCCATTCAAATGTTTAAATTTTTTTTTTATTTTTTATTTTCATTTAAATAAAAAAAAATTATAAATTTTACATCTTTCTTTGAAGAGACTAAAATAAAAAGAATGTTTTTCAATTTTTAAAATATTTTTTTAGAAACTACTTTAAAACATTTATATTCTATTGTAAATAATTTGCACCACTCTTATAAAAGTGTTTTAAAAAATTAATATTTATATATATGTACTGTAATTTAGCGGTTAATTTTTTTTTTAAATAAGGGAGATCCGGATGTAAATCAATTTTGACCATTAATGACATATATTAACAAATATTTTTTAAAATATTTGTATTTTGAAAAATTACCTTGCTAGCAAGTATCTAGCTTACACTATATGAAATATCTTCTTATTTTATATTAATTTTTCATCATCATTATTATTTTATATTAATTTTATTCATATAATACTATATTTAATTTTTTAACATTTTTTATTCTAATCCATAGGTGCGAGTTTTATTTATTTTAATTATACAACTTTTAAAAATTTCTTTTAATTATTCTATTTTATTTTTTATAAAAAATTTAGATAAATTAATTTAAAACATCATCAAATTAGTTATAAACAAGATCTTTAAATCGATATAACAATTTGAATGCATAAATTTATAAATTATAAATAAAATTTTTACCAATTAAATTATTTTTTTTCTAATTTATATATGAGATATGTTATTTTATTTTTTATATTGCATCATATACGAATAATATATACTTAATTTTTTATATTAAAATAATAAAACAATTTACCATGTTATTTAAAAATAATCAATAATTTGTCACCTCATAGTTGAAAAAATGAATCCATGACAATATGGTAATTATTATTATAGAGAAATGGGAAAGAAAGAGACAAAGCAAAGGAATTGCGTGGCAGAGGGAAGGAAAAGGGTAAGGGAAACGCAGCATCTTATTAGCGTAATAATAGCAGCAGCGAACAATGCTTTCTTCCATCATTCCACCACTCTACCCTCTTTCTTCCATTCCCCTCCGCTGCGGTGAGTCCTTTTCCTTTTCCTTTTCTCTTTTTTTTCTTCTTTCTTTCTCTCTTTTCCAGATCCGTTAACTATCTAAACAACATCATTAATCGCATTTTTATTCATTTATTTTTTCTTGATTTACTCTTTTCTTTTCAATTTATTCAACTTCTCAATTAAGTTCGTTTTTATCGTTAAGCGCTAGTTTTGAACACTTGCATTTTTGTTATAATTGATTGAGAATATCTCTAGACCAGGAAAATTAGGGTGTGCAAGATGGTGACATTATCATTTCACATCTGTTGAATGTTGGATTTGATGTTAATGTAGAATGACTGACAAAGAGATTGTTATATGTGGTGGAAAGGAATTGAGGTATATGAGATTTGCTTTTTGAGAATGGGAAGCACGGTGGTTTCTCCATACTGGAAGGTTGACTTAAGGCCTTTGAGGGTTTCGATAAGACGCCTTGATGTGAGAGGCAACAATATCTTGTTTGTCTAAGGAAAGCGAAGAAAGGCGCCAAGGATTGAACATTTTGTTTTTTATTTATTTTTTATTTTCTGACCGTTTAGCCCTATTAGATCAATGTTACCAAGTTACATGGATGGACATTTTGGGATATTTTATGGATACCAATTAGGCGTTATTTGCCTGAACCAAAACAGGTTGCCAAAGGTGCCGTAGGCATGGGCCTCGCCGTAGGGGTAGCGTCTCAACTGGCAAGGCGCCGACCCATTCTGCCATGTCACCCCGGGGAATTAGACGCTCCTTGTGATGTATTTGAATTATTTTTGTCTTTCTGTTAGCTCTTCTATGGTAGGTACAATTTTTTGCGCAAACTAAATACTAGGAAAACGTATATTCTTTCCTAAGCTGTGCACCAAATGCTAACGATTGAGCAGATATTTTTCACAAAACCAATAGAGCCTCATTGATATTTATTTAAATCCTAAGGCCTAAATTGCTTGCTCTTGGATATTAATAGTGCGTATAAGTTTTGATTATTGTTTATTAAGCCTTCATATTGCATGGGATGCCCTTTTTTCAGCCTGTCATCTTGGATGGCAAGTAGCCCTTTTCATTCCTTGAATGCCCATAACCCTGGTGAGGGTGTGATTTTGAACTCCCTGTAAAGTTATGCTTGGGATGCCAATTAAAGTCATATAACTGTTACAGAAAATCTTTGACATTTATTGACATTTTGCATATGATATTATGATCCCATCATTTATCTTTCTTGATATGTGATGAAGGCTTCAATTTATTTTTTTCATCTGTGTATCTATGTTTATATGTATCTCTGTGTCTGATTTTTCTTGTTTGTTTCTGAACTTGCCTCCAGATTATAAAAATGGACAGATCAGCTGGCCGTAGTGGTGGTGGAAGTGTGGACATGTTTCTACCAAATTATAAGTTGGGAAAAACACTTGGCATTGGGTCCTTTGGCAAAGTAAAAATTGCGGAGCATGTACTGACTGGTCATAAAGTTGCCATAAAGATCCTTAATCGTCATAAGATTAAAAACATGGAAATGGAAGAAAAAGGTCTGTAACTCTGTATCATTTGCATACATATGATTTATACTGTTTATCTAATTGTGGGACTTGATTTTAATTGCTTTCAGTTTTCCATTATTTTTAGTATAAGTTAGCTATAGTTTTCAATATGCTTATTATATTTGTTTATTCAGTTTGCTGTGTATGTGGAGTTTGGGGATTGATAGCTGAATTGTTATAGCTATGGTTTTCAAATTTTACATGTTGCTACCAGTAGGTTTTGGTTGGTTAAATATGCTTAAAAAGTTATAATATTGTTTTCTTCAATTTGTTGCAGTGAGAAGAGAAATCAAAATTTTAAGGTTGTTTATGCATCACCATATTATACGACTTTACGAGGTTGTAGAAACCCCAACAGACATATATGTTGTTATGGAGTATGTGAAATCCGGAGAGCTCTTTGATTACATTGTAGAAAAGGGTAGGTTGCAAGAGGATGAAGCCCGTCATTTTTTTCAACAGGTATAATTTGTAATATTTTGCGTACTTCAGAAACTTATGCTTGTCATAGATTATTTAGTCTAACTTGTGTTATGGAAGCAGATAATCTCTGGTGTGGAGTACTGTCACAGGAATATGGTGGTTCATAGAGACTTGAAGCCTGAGAATTTACTTTTGGACTCTAAATATAATATCAAAATTGCTGATTTTGGGTTGAGCAACATCATGCGTGATGGTCACTTTCTTAAGACAAGTTGCGGAAGCCCTAATTATGCTGCTCCAGAGGTTTGTAAATAATTGGATAGTAATGTGATAGGTTATTATTATTATTAATAATACCTTTGAGAATTTACATTTACCTCCTGTCAATCATATATCATTTAAACACTTAACTGTTTTTTTTTTCAAAGGTTATCTCTGGGAAATTGTATGCTGGATCTGAAGTAGATGTCTGGAGCTGTGGTGTAATTTTATACGCTCTTCTTTGTGGCACTCTCCCTTTTGATGATGAAAACATTCCCAATCTCTTCAAAAAAATAAAGGTATTATTGATCTTAATTTAATTATTGTTATTTTTCCATTGCCTTTTTGTGGGTTTGAACGGACTGATTGTCAGATTATGTACCTCTGTCATCTCACATTGTGTTCTTAATTGGTTTCGAGCTTGGCATTGTCCTTGTGTTGAAGGCTAGTTACTAAGCCATAAGGGCTTGATACTTGTCATATATTCTTTAGCTCTCCTTGTTTAAATGAAGGTTAATGGTGCTCCCTGTAACCCAAATGGTCTTTAAACTTAAGAGGGCAGTGAATTGAGTTTGAAAAACTTTTGTAAACTTTAAAACTTTCACTAACAAATTTTCAAATACTTAATGCTTAATGGGTACTAAGACTATTAATTTTAGAAGCATATGGACTAATATGAATAGAAAAATTAACACAGTTATTGCATAGAGTGTATGCCACAATTTAAATTGTGCTGAAAAATTAAGAGAAAGGGCAAGAAAGCAAACCAATTTTTCCTGGTTTGCCAATCACTTACTTGTGACTTACATCTGGTCCCTTGAGTTTTTCCTCTAATCAACTGTACAATCCGTTTTATAAAGTTTTCTGATACTTCACCCAATTAAGACACAAATCTGTAGGATACCTCACCTTGGTATCTAAAGGTATGCCTCATCCTCTCAATACAAGTCTCAAAGAAATCAAAATAACACTTTTGAAAGTGAGATATTACAACTTGAAGCTTTATATAAGTCCCCAAGAATGATTGATGTGGCTCAAAAATGTGTTTGTGTTTCAATCTTTTGTTGCCTGTTGTTAAAACAAGTAGTTTTTCATATCATAAGCCACAAGTAGAATAAAAAAGAAACAAAATCATAATCAAAATGTAATAAGTCTTCCAAGAAGTCAATTAAATTAGGACAGTAATCCATTAAAACAACAAGTCTATGATCGAAACTCATTAATTGATTGAAATATGTTGGACTCAAGAAATAACACACTGATTCTAGTTAAAAGGTAGAAATAACCTAGTTTTTGGGCCAGGTCTGAATACAAACACAGTATTTCTCCCTAATAAACTCAGGGTTTCCTCCTTCAGAACACTAGGAAAAATATTCTGACACCTTAGGTTCCTTTTTACAAGTCTATAAAACACCTTATATGTCACTATAATTGTCACCTTCTAGCCTGTTACTGCTTAATACGAAATTACTATAAAAATAACTGCTTAACAATTGCCTAATTCAGAACTTAATTGCATAATAACTACCTAATACAGAACTGTAACTGTCTAATTTAGAACTTGGCACATCAATGCCTTCAGGTATAAAAGCAACCTTGCCCTCAAGGCTGAAACAAGGAACTGCCCCTTGCAAATCAGTATTTGAATTTGATCTCATCAATTCAACTCCTTTGTCATCTTCCCCCAAAATAACACTCCTAATTTATTTTTAGGACACCTATGAAGGGTGCAAATTGTTGATCACATTGAACACATTTAAAACAGCATTCTTCCTCTCTTCTCTGAATATGCTCTTGATAGAGCAAGTGTCTTGTGCCCTTTTTCTTGAATTGAGCAGTCTATTGATTACTTGTGGTAGAACTAGCAGTTAATGGTCATGCAATTGATTCCCCAGTTTTAGAAGTCTAAAATTAAATGGATTGTTGGTCTTGGACTTTGTTGAAGCCTGAGTTCAGCGGGTTATAAGCAGAAACAACACTCTGACCTGTCCCTGCAGATTCACACCAAGAACTGCTCAGTTTTGACTGATTTGTAACTGCCCTTGCAGAATCAGATTGCGACACAAATGGAAGAATAACCTTTGATTTTCCTATTCCTATTAATCCATATGCATCTAAAACTAATAGTCTCAATTCTCTTTAAACATTATCTGCCAAGTGTTAAAAAAATTGTTTGTGAAAGCTTTTAAAGTTTACAAAAGTTTTTCAAATTCAATTCATCTGCTCTCTTTTGAGTTTGAAGCTATTTGGGTTACAAGTTTCCTTGTTGTAAAGACAAGTTTGTTTTAAGTAACACTGCTATGCATAAAAGCTTACTCATCAAATCAATTAGGAAGCATGGACACAGCTAGAATGTTTCTGTACCAGTGTTTGACATATCTGACATAGATTTGTTGGTGACATGCCTGGATGCATCTGTGTGGTGTTTGCTAATATTTTCATCACGGTGCCATCAGATATGGTTGGGACACAAATGGACATGTTGTAATGTGTGGTGCCAGAAGTAGTTGTGTTTCTGCAATGTCACAGTTTGGCTATTTCTTGCCGCCTGCTACTGGTTGGCTATGAGAAAAGGTTGAAGATGGGTAGTTGACCTGATTCTCTCAAGAGAAAGGATTAAAACCTAACCCTAAATAATACCATACTGTTTATTATTTTGACTTTAGCAACTTTTGTTTTAGTTTACCTCCAACATCATGTTTGGACCTTTCCAATTTTAACTATTGAATCCCTAACTCGCAAGAGTTTCTAATTTCTTTTAATGAAAATTTGGAACAAAAAAATCAAAATGAATCCAAATCTAAAATCCAAATCTGAAAAGTTCTAATCAAATCATAATTAAAATTTTAAGAAGATAAATAATTAAAATATTTAGAAAATTAAGTTTGATTGAGGTTATAGTTCATATTTAGGAAACTAATCATTTTTTAAATTAAGATGAGGGATGCGGAAGAAGAGATTGATACTATTCCTATTAATTAGTAGTGAGTAATTAAGATAAGATAATATATTATCTTTTAAAATAATTTTAGTGTATTACAATTTTTTACTATTTTATGATTGATTTTATTTTATGTTGTGATTGAATTATATTAATTTTTCACAAAACATATCCTAGTTGTGTTGTGTCCTATTATTTTTAAAATGTGTCTTGTTCCCCTGTCCATGTCATATCTGTATCTCGTATCATGTCCATACTTCCTAGCAAATCAGTAAATTACCATTAAAATCCTAGACAAGACCCATTATTAACTTGCAAGAGTAAAAAATGCTTAGTGCCTCAATAAAACAATAATTACATTACTTCATTTAGTTCAATAACAATGAGATGAAGATGGAAACAATAGTAATAATACACACAGGATTGTAAAGAGAGGGGGGCTGGTTATTCCAAATTCCAATTACTAGGTATATGCCATGTGTCTGGTTACTTTAGAGACTAAAAGCAGTCTATTATGAAAAATAAGGGACCAAAATCAATTGTTTAAAAAATAAAGGACTACAAACCAAAATTTCAAAATTTTGGAAGGACCAAAAACATATTTAACCCATTAATGAAATATGTTGAAGTTTTTGCCAGTTTCTTCAACCCACCAGGATCGTGATGTTTATATCATCCCACTCATTCCTGTCACGATCCTGTAATTCTCATCTGTGTTATAGCACATGATCTAGATTGCTCTGATGATTTCAATGTGTAAGGTAGTCCAAGCTTATGTGTTAAAGTGCAATTATGATGACTTTGGATTAAATTCAATGACATTATTTGCAGATATATTTAATTTTGCTTCTGAAGTGTACCTCTGTTTATTATTTCTTATAGGGTGGGATATATACTCTTCCTAGTCATCTATCTCCTGGTGCTAGAGATTTGATACCAAGGATGCTTGTGGTGGATCCGATGAAGAGGATAACCATACCTGAGATACGCCAACATGCATGGTTCCAAGTTCGTCTACCGCGTTATTTAGCAGTGCCACCTCCGGATACAATTCAACAAGCCAAAAAGGTTTGGTTTTTACTTGTTTTTTGGGGTTTTTTTTTGTGTTTTTTGGTTAGAATGATAGTTCCTTTTGTACTATTTAATATTCTGCATGACTACCACTCACCAAATTTTTGGTGGAAAAAGCTGTATGTTTTTGTCAATGCGTTTGGAACTGTGCTGTCATTAGTTACAAAGTTACATGCTTCCAATGGTATTGGAGGTGAGAATAAAATAAGGCATTTGCTGAACCATATAAGCTGAGCCAAAGAGTTCCATATGCTTTGTTAGATTTTTCAAATTCACTTTTGTCTGTAAGTTTTGGCTCATTAACTTTGTCTACTAGCATTACACCTGCTCTTTGTTTTCTAATAGTACTACTTTGATGTCTAAGCTTCTAAGGGGTTTCGATTTAAGCATTGAGTAGCTTTATAAGCCATATGTATTTATGGTTCTGGTTTTGCTTTTGTGTAGCATACAAGATGCTTCAATGGGTTTTTTGTGTGTATTTTTTAAAGTTCAACATCACACGCATACACATTGCATATGATGCGGTGTTTATTATTTGATATGTTATTATCAATAAAACTAATAAAATTGACTGATTTCATGGTTTTGTAGATTGATGAAGAGATTCTTCAAGAAGTTGTTAATATGGGATTTGACAGGACTCAATTGGTTGAATCTCTTCGCAACAGGATGCAAAATGAGGTTTGCACCCTTCATTTTCACCTCATGTGACTGTAGGTTGTCTCTTATTACTGTCATTGTATTTCAGGGTACTGTAACATACTACTTATTATTGGACAATCGATTTCGTGTTTCTAGTGGCTATCTTGGAGCTGAGTTTCAAGAGAAAATGGTGGGTTTGTTTTCCCTTCGATTGCTTAAGATTTCATTTGTCATCTTGTCTGTTTTTAATGAAGTGATTTAGTCATTTGGTTTATCTAAATGTTGGTAAGACATATTTTTAGTTTATAAATTATATCCCCTCATGAATGTGCTGTAGTCTCAAAATTGCCTGTTACCTGCTGTCTTAGAGCTATGACTTATGTGTAACCATGTGATTGAATTTATCTTTCTAGCCTGAATATAGTTCTATGAAGTTTTTAACCATGAAATTGTAGGTTTTCTATTCTTGATATTACATTTCTGTCTTTTTCAAACATTATGCACTTATTAGTTTTGACTTTATAATGTGATTGCTTAGGATTCTGGTTTCAATCGTATCCATTCCAGTGAAGTTGCTTCTCCAGTTGGTGGACTCCATTCTCCAGGGTATATGGATTATCAAGGAGTAGGAATGAGGCAACAGTTCCCTGTTGAGAGAAAATGGGCACTTGGGCTTCAGGTGCACTGTTTTACTTGTTATCTATTTTCATACTGGAGCTGGATTCAATAATTTTTTTTGTCTTGGCATATTTAATTGATGCTACCTTCACTGGTGATGGTTCCTAGCTGTTTAATGAAATAATTTTTAGATGTTGGTTGTCTTAACTAACTGGTTCCATCACTCATATGAGTGAGGCATCAAATTTATTGATTGAAGGTGTTGGTATTTCACTGTTAACTCTGGGTGTGCGCACATAACCTGTTGGCCTGTATACTGTTGTCTTTATCAATCATTGCTGTCAGGAATATTGAAGTTTTGATGTACTTATTTTGATAGTTACTCATGACTGAGGCCTCTGTTGGTTGTTTGTTAACTTGTGATAGTCTCGAGCCCAACCACGTGAAATAATGACTGAGGTCCTGAAAGCTCTGCAAGAATTAAATGTGTGTTGGAAGAAGATTGGACACTATAACATGAAGTGTAGATGGGTTGCTAGCATTCCCAGTCTTCATGATGGAATAGTTAACAATTCTGTGCATAGTAATCATTACTTTGGAAATGATTCCAGCATTATTGAGGATGAAGCTGTTACTAAGTCAAATGTGGTCAAGTTTGAAGTTCAGGTAATTGTCCTGATAACCAAATATCTACCGTCCTTGGATTTCATTCATATGTTTAATTACAGGCTTAATAGTGCATTTTTTCATTGTTTTAAGAGCCACAGCTGAAGGATCTTCAGACTTTCCTTTTTTTCTTGGCAGTAGACAATTAGACATTTTTAAATCAATTAATCTTTTCATTGCAATGACTTGACAGTATGTTAGTATTGCATACATCTGGAGAATGAGATTCTATTGTACGAATAATTTTCTCATTATTGCATAGTTCTGCTTTATTTTTTTTCCAAAACGTTCTCAAAGTCATGTTGATTTCTTTGACAGCTTTATAAAACTCGTGAGGAGAAGTATCTGCTTGATCTTCAAAGGGTCCAGGGCCCACAGTTTCTGTTCTTGGATCTTTGTTCTGCTTTCCTTGCGCAGCTTCGTGTTCTCTAGTGTAGAGATCGTAGGCTCACAAGGGAGACCGGAGGTGTCTTATGAGCATGTGAATAATTTTACATTGTACATATAAGTGCCCTTTCACTATGGGTTTATCTCTACTTTTTATTATACCCCCAGTTTTTTAAATGGGTAATCATGATTGAGGCAATCCTAAATATGCTGTTCACTTCCTTAATCACGGTGTTGGACTAGGTCTGCCTTTTAACAGTGACTTGAATTTTCTCAACTCCGTGAAATCTATGGGATCGCCCTCAACAGACAGCTATTTATGGTATTGAACCTAGTTTTGTAATTGACTGCTTATGTTCGTCACTTGGAAGCCGAGGGGTTGTTTGCTTAAGCTGCATTGAACATAAACTTGGCAGATTAGCATTTTCTCCCCGCTTCCCTAGAGCAAAATTACAGCTCCCCTGTTGTATGCATGTTATTTAACTGTCTTAGTTTATGTATTTTAGAATCTATGTAAACTGAGGGAGTAACTTTTTTCCTTGCAGTCCTTGAGTTATGATTAATCAAGCTTTTGATCCATGTGTTATGTATTGCATTCTAATGTGTAAGGTAGAATTGAAATGAGGCTAGCTTAGGAATTTAGAAATTAGAATAGCATCATTGGTCCAAAGGTGTTCTGTTTTATGAGCGAGTTGTGACATGTTTTAGGTGGTTTTCCGTCGATATTTAGTTGTGTATGGTTTGAAACAAGAGTGGGGGTGTAATTTTATTTTTAAAGAATTTTATAGGAATTTATTCGTCTGATGTACCATTGCTCTGCTTTAGTTTTAATTGGTCATGATTTTACGTAAGGGTAAAACTACAATACTTTAATAAAAAATATAATAAAAATATATTAATATTATATTTTTACATAATTAAGAATTAAAATTATATATCATTTTAAAATTTTTAATTTTAAGCAAGATTAAATAAAATATAACAATTTTATTTATTATTTTCTAAATATTAAAATGATATTATTTTATATATAGATATTTTATATGGTTTGTTGGTTTATCGGTTTTGAAACAAGAGTGGGGGTGTAATTTTATTTTTAAAGAATTTTATAGGAATTTATTCGTCTGATGTACCATTGCTCTGCTCTAGTTTAATTGGTCATGATTTTACGTAAGGGTAAAACTATAATACTTTAATAAAAAATATAATAAAAATATATTAATATTATATTTTTACATAATTAAGAATTAAAATTTTATATCATTTTAAAATTTTTAATTTTAAGTAAGATTAAATAAAATATAACAATTTTATTTATTATTTTCTAAATATTAAAATGATATTATTTTATATATAGATATTTTATATTGTTGGTTTATCGGTTTTGTTAGATGTTATTGATTATTTTTTTCCTAAAATGATTTTACGATTCAAATGGTTCAATAGGATATCCAATTTTTTGTTCAATCGATCTAAGCAGTTGGTTCAGTCTAATTTTTAAAACTATAGTATTAATTTTCTCCATCATCTCTTTTCCATAAATAGGTAAAATTGCGGCTCTTGCAAACATCCCAATGTCTTTCTCCCTTAGTGTCTTTCGAATCTTTGCATTATTATCTCACATGGATGAGAACTAGAGCCACTAGCTATTGATACATGAGAATGACATATAGAACAATGGAGGAACGGTATTTATTTATTTATTTTTTTGTGAAAAAACATTGGAAGGTTCTGTGAATTAATAAATGTCTTTCTCCCTTAGAACATTTGTTAAAAAATCAAAAGTGAAATATTTTATTACAAATCACATTGAGATGCATTGTAAATATCCATAGTTGTACATTAATAATATTTTTTAATAAAAAACTTTATAACTTTTAACTCACCCTAAGAACGCTGAACAGAATTTTCCTAATTAATTTAGAAAAGACAAGTTAAAACGAGTTATTTGCTAGGCGATGAAATTAAAAACTGAACTCAAGCTTGTTTCAAACAAGTTCGAATTTTAAATTTTGCTCGTTTTAATAAGCGAGTTAACTTTAAGTGGCATATTATGGTTATGGTGACTCAAATTCTTTACACTCATAAGCTCAAGGACTATCCTAAATTCTAAATATATAGTTAAGTTGGTAACTGAACACCAGTGAATGGGTTCATTAGATAGCAGTTGATATATTTTTATGTTGGCAAACATTGTAGAATGTTAAATGATGGTTTGAAAACTTTTCACAGAAATTAAAGGGATGAAGGAAGAGAAGTTCTTCCAATTCAAGTTAATATCTACTGAGTTTCTGTTAAATCCCTGACTCAGTTATACAAGGAAAAATGAAGGAAATAAGAAAACATAAACCATTTTAATTACTAGAAAATATTATTTCATTATTGCTACAAAATCTGATGTTACAATATAATTGTGCTCAGCATACATAGTGTTACAGAAAATGAATGATATATTGCTAATTGAATGAACCGTTTTCCAAAAAGTTAACAAAGCAAATGGGAGGAAGATCTAGTGAATTCCAAAGTAATAGTTCCCCATCAACACTAGAAGAAGAAGAAGAATCCATGTCAATTGATGTTTGTTGGTGTTCTTCTTCCTCTTTGCTATCCATGGTTCCCATGTACTCTTTCACCTCCTTATTCTTCTCAAGTTTGTTTTTGCTACAAGCCATTTGGAGGTTGGTTAGTTGATCAGCAATTCCTCTTCCCTTCATGTTTCCTGATTCAAGTTTAAACTTCAAGCACTCAGGTATACCATTGAAGGCATAGAGAGATGCTGAGAACTTCCTCTCGTATGTCATTCTCTTCATGACAGCTCTAAGCATTGAAGGCTCATCTCCATAGTTCTCTGCCTCCACAGGCTCCTCTTCCATCTCTTCAGCCATCTCAAAAGGAGAATAGTAACTTGGTGGTGCAATATTGTCAAGAAATCTAAAATCATTGACTTCCAAATTAGTGCTTTGAACAGTCAAATCAGTGCCTTCTTCTTCACTATCTTCCTCTCTTTCCACTCCTGAATTGCTGTCATTGTTGGACTTATATTCCATATCCATTTCTGTCCCCCTAAAGTCATCTTTTTCAGTTAAACATGATTCAAAGCTACTAGTAATGTAATCAATTTGAGCATTGTTATTGATGAAGTCATTGTTGCTTGTGGTATAATCTTCAGGGTCATTGAGGAAATCAGTGAATTGGTCAATTGAGAATTGTGTTGATCCTGCTCCATGTGCATCTACTTGTTGTTGTTGTTGTTGTTGCATTTGTTGGTGGTTGTTAAGAAGGGATGTTGTGGAGGAAGAGGAAGAAAGGGTGCAAGAGTTGTTCCTTTCTTTAAGCCTTTGAAGGAGGAGATTGGTGATCTTTGAAGAAAGAGCTGGACTTGAGGAAGGTTGAGAACAAGGCCAGAAGTTTGTTCTAGTGTTGGCGCCACGAAGCAAACAAGCAGCCTCATCATAGGCTCTTGCAGCTTCTTCAGCAGTATCAAAAGTTCCTAACCACACTCTTATCTTCTGAATGGTGTCTTTTATCTCAGCTACCCATCTACCTGATGGCCTTTGCCTTACACCTACAAATCTCTTCCTTGCTCTTTGGACTCCTCCAAGTGCTGCAGCTTGCTTCATCATCTCATCCCAAGCCATGCTTCCCTCACATATGTTCCTATCTTCCACTACTTCAGCAACCTTTCTCTTCCTTGCCATTTACCCCCTATAGGCCTTTTCTGTTTTCTTGAATTGGTTAGACTTATAGGGTGAGTCTTTGAGGGTACTAATCTGTTTTCTTGAATTGGTTAAGCTTATAGGGTACTAAAGCTTGCTTTGCTTGGTTTGGTTAAGCTTATAGGGTGAATATTGGAAGGAACTTAAGTTTGGTTGCTATGCTTTGCTTTGAGTATGGTTTGTGCTTTTATATATGGTGAAGTAGTGAGTGACCCTTTGAACTAGTTGAGTTTTGGATCTGACTAGGTCACACCGATTAGTTTCATATGTTTGTTTCTTTATAATCTCGGCTTCTATATCCAAACATTTGGCGGTTTCTTAGACCTTGTAATTGGTGTAGCTTGTTTGACTTGGGCAAAGGGAACATGAGAATTCTCTTGTGTGATCTTAATTTGTGAACTTCATCATATTCTATGCCATGGTGTAAACCTGAATTAGTCACTGCCACTTCATTTAGTCTTTTTTATCTTATACAAAGTTACAAATTAAATTTATGTGATCTATGATCTTTTTTCTAATTTTAACTTTCATGTTCTTCCCAAACTATACTCTTCCTTGCCACTTTGTCCAAGGCAAGAAGTGAAATATGAGACAAAGGGCTTCACTCATTTGCCAATAAAAACAGCCAGAGTAGCCAAAACCTATGAGCTATAGTCTATACCGCAGGAACTAGACTGCATAACAAGCTGCAATTGATGTTTGGATTTTACCTTAAAATAAAGTTTATTTATATTTCCATTCTCAATTTTGATTGCCTATACTAGACTTGTTAGTTGCTTTGGACGTATGCTATTTTTTTTTCTTTTGTCTAAATCATAGATATTTTTTATAGGAGATAATCTAACTCGTGTTGGAAATATTCACAATATGTTGAAGCTGAGGATTTTTTTTTGTATACACAAGATTTTAACCCGAAATTTTATGTAAAAGGACTTAAGCATATATCACTTAAATCAACCACCAATTGGCTTGTAAACTTATTCTAATGATCCATTTATGTGTCTGGTTGAGGGAATAAAATGAGAAGGTAAAAAACAAAAATACATTGAAGATATACTAACATGAAGCCATTAAGGTAATGCTATTAGCGTTTGATTTCGGTAATTAAGACATAATTAGATACTTATCAAACTAGCAAACAAATATTTACTTAAGTTATTAACATTTAACAGTAGAAGTCTCATTCATCCCATAACAAGGTCCGTGGCATTCTTGTTAATGAACCATAAACACACAAAAAAGCTAACTAATGCTTTGTGTTCGTCATTGCTGATGAATGTCAATAAATGCGATTCCTCCAATGCCCCCCTATGTACATCAAACCAAGTCTAACCCACTTGAAAACCTAAAGAATGTGATTTTCTCCAAAAACTTTTTGTAATGTCGTCATCAAGCATTGATTGATCAATAATTTATGTGATCATCTAATAGTTTAATGTGCAAAGCTTTTATGGGATTTTCGTCATGCAGCCACCACAGATGGTGACATTTCTGGACCAATTTATGAATCATTTTCTTGTATAACATTATTGATTGATGCTCATAACATATATCATACACCAAATGCAAATAGAGCAAAACCTTGTTGTGATTGCTAATTTACTTATATGATTTTATTCCACGGTATGTTACATAAATTTTTACACCATATAATAATTTTTTATTACATAATTTTATAGCAAAATTAATTATTAAATTGAAGTTTCTATCACATAAATCATGTTCATTAAACTTTAGACTAATAAAAAAAAACATTTGATACTTTATTCATTTACATCAAAATATATAAAATTATAATTTAACAAGTTGATCAATAAATTTTTTTTATTTAAAATTATTGACAATATAAAAATTGATATAAGGTAAATTGATCTATATTTTTTAATAATTATTTGAACTCCGATTTATCCTTTAAAACTTTTGAGGTTTTCATTAATCTGTGCAAATCTTCTGTTTTTTTTTTCTCCATTTGGGCTTCATTTCATTTGCCTTGACTTTCTAGGAATCAAATGTTGTACTAATAAAAACAAACGAGAAATGCTGAAGGAGATGCTTATAGTCTTACAGTAATAATAATTATAAATAAAAAATAATGAATGACGGTGACATGTGAGAAAACGAATCGCACCGTATTGTTGCTTGAAATGAGACGCAAACCAATTAAAAAAAATGTTAAAATGGCGTATAGATGAGACAAACTTGGCCTTTACGCTGTTTATTAGTGTTTATTTTATCATCACATTGAAGTTAACTAATATCATTGCCTCCTTTTATATTTTAACTCTTAATACAGTTTTTAAGCCATCACCAAAAGCAGCCTACAAATATTTAAATACATACAACAGGAGAAATTTTCTTGAGAGCATTATTTTTTAAATCTAATAAGGAGTTTGTCATTTAGTGCATATTTAGCCTAGTTTTTAGAATTTCAATACAGTTATTTGACTTAAGAAAAATCTCATTAATAAATACCCTAAGGTGTTGATAAAAGATAAAAAAATATATTAAAATCATGTTAAAAATATATTATAAATAACATTTTTAATCAATATAAAAAACTTGTCTTATACTAATATTTTAATATTGGATTAACCTATATTAATATAATTTTTTAATAAAAAATAAACTATGAATATAGATATTATGATTTTAGATTAATAGTATAAATATATTATTACTAACAAATAATTTTGTTAGTAAAAAATGTTAATATTTACTATTAATTCATCAAATATTAGTATAACACATTATTTATTAGTATAAATCTTAAAAGTCTATATTAACAAATGATAAATTCTTTTTTAATGAACATAATTTTCAATATTTTTATTAATAATATTTTTATTTTATTTTTTCTTTTGATCCCTTGATTAATATCCTAAAACTATGAGTTAGAATTTGTCAAATTAAAAATAGACGAGCTTTTGCCAAAATAGTGTTGTGGGAGTTTTAAAATCTAAACCAAAACCTTAAGTCAGCGATTATTAGAGCAAGTGAAAAGTAAGTGTGACGCTCATTTTAGGATTTAAATGTATTTTTTATTAAAATACAGGGAACGCTCTTTTATTATTAGTCATTTTATAAAGGAAATCTTGTTTTCTATGAATTTTTCGGTATGAAAATTGATGGAAGCAATCCTATCTCTCTCATATGTGTAATGCAAAAAATAAAAAAAAAATCTTACAAAGAGTTGATATAGCAGGTTTTACATATTTTATTTTTTAAAATAAAATTTTAAGTTTAAATATTATTTATAAAAAATTATAAGTAGAAGGGCTAATTCAACTAAATTATAAAAGATCCCAACTTATATTTAGATTTAATTTTATATAAAAAAAATTTGTGGTATAAATCAAAAGAATATGCAATTTTTCAAGCAACAAATGGTTAAATGGAGTTGTTTTATGGAGTTTAATTTTATTATTTTATAAATGTAAATATTTTATATGATTAATTAATTAAAAAATATTACAAATATAAATTTTAAAATAATTATAAAAATTAACTATTATCAATGATATATAACAATATAAAATTGGATGAAAAATAAATATTTATATTATCAATATATTTTAATTAATTTTTTCTACGTTTGGTCGTTTTTCTTTTCAATGCATGTTAGATAAATGACTAAATGAATGGTTTGAAGATCCAATGAAAACTTACTCCCATCAAAATTCACCAATCTCCCATTCCTGTGGATGATTCTGCCATTTGTAATAGTCTCGAAGCATTTCCTTCCAATTGATTTTAAGGACTAATATTTTTTATAAAAAATTTAGACCTCCAAATTAAGCCAACTTCATTAGGTTTTCTTATAAAAAAAAAAACTACTTATTTAAGATTTTCTTTCTTTCTATTTTTCTTTTTTCTTGGACGGTGAAAATATTTTTTTTTTCTAAAACAATGTCCAAATTTTGATTCATCAATTTATTTGCCCTGGCTTAGCTACAATATGAAATTGTCTTGGTAGCACAACCAATATGAAAGTCAGAGCAAAAAACAAACATACTAAAAGAAAAGCAATTGGCATAAAATTGGGGAGATTGCTTCCATCAACGACCCAAGAAAGAGACAAAGTCCTTCACATAATGACAAATTCTGCCTTTATGTACTTTATTTGGTTTTCTATGATCACCCCTTTGATATTAACTACCATCTCTTTCTTTCCCTCTCTATATGCAATCATCCTATTTTTTTTATCCTTAATATTGATCATAAGTCTCAATCACCAAAAAGTGTGTCATATAATCAAGAAAATAATCGAAGCTTTTATATATATATATATGTATATATATATATATGTATGTATATATATATATGTATGTATATATATATATATATATGTATGTATATATATATATGTATGTATATATATATATATATATGTATGTATGTATATTTGAGTTACTATTAAAACTATTGCCAACAACTTTCTCAAGACTGTGCTTAGTTTCTCATTTTTTTTAATTATTGAAAATGAAGACAAAGCCTACAAAATTAGAATATGCTTCATCCTGCGTAGTCATGAATACTAATTATGAGGTTTTTTTAATTGGAAAACGAAATCCATATAATAATCGCATAGATTTAAGGATTACTTTTGATGTTTTGAATTCTAATTTAAAATTGTATTTTATTAATAATCCATACAGAAAGAGTCAAATTTTCTAAAAATCAAATAGTACATGATTAATGAATATAAAATAAATTACAGTTATATATCAAAATTAAACCCTAAATTTAACTAAGCATGCATGTGGAAGAAATGGTAACTAGAAGTATAGAACATTGTATTCAAACTTAGTCAAAATAAATTGAGTTTCAATGGTAAGCTTCTTATGAAATCAGGTTTGAATATGAGTGCATGTTGAGTGTTTGATCAATTCAAAATCCTTTGTGTTCCTTTTAATAGCCGAATTCCCTATATATAATTCTATTATCTATTTCAGAAAGAAAAATGTTGACCTTATTTTGGTTGAAATCTGTAGATAAAAAAAATTATTGTATTATAAACTTATTTGAATGTCACAATGATGTGCAGAAAGATACAAATTTGGCCTTTATGCTATTTATTATTTATTATTTTCATTTTTAATCGTACCATTAAATACTAAATATTGCTACTGCTTCCTTTTATTTTGAATTCCTAATACCGTTGCCTAAGTGCAAGTCACCAAACTAACCCATTATTCAGAATTAATTGAGAGGATATTTATTCATATAATGATAAATCTTGCGAAAAGATAAAATCATTTGCCCAACAAAGAAAATTATTTGCTTCATCACTATTCAATATCTGTATAAAGCGGTTTGAGAATTAAGAGGGGAAAAATTTTTAAAACTCAAGATTAAAAAAACTATCATTTTTTTTCTTCAAATTTTTTAATGCGCTATAAAACGTAGAATTTGTATTGCAACGAAGTGTTTATAGAAAAGTAGGGTGTTTCAGCTCACTTATAAGACTTTCCCTTTCAACTTACAAAATCCAAAATCCTAGTTGAACTATTTACATAATAAAAAATAATAGAAGTTGCAAAAAGGTAGTTACAAGGAGCTTACACTATCCTAAGTGAAGGTATTTAGGTATCATTTGTCCTTCCTTGAGAGCAACCTTATCTTCAATGTTTGAGATAGAGTTGTTAATAGTTTATTATTAGTCAAGTTATAGTTATAGTTAGTAAGTTATAGGATTAATATGATATTATAACTAAGTGTGTTTTGTATTATTGTAAATTATTTTTTTATATTTAATTTATATGTTTTTTAATTTTTTTTAATATTTTTTTATTTTTAATATGGTATTAAAGTTTTAATGAAGTTCAACCATGTATACATATTATGTTCATTATTTTTTTTATAACTTATTTTAGAAATATTATGTTTGTGCATTTTTAATATTTTTTTATGTAAATTCTCTTTTTTTATAGATTTTTTTAATGTTCATTTACAGGAATGTTGAAACAAGAAAGGTTTTAGAATGAACTATGAGCTATATGTAATGATGACCACATCTATGGTTCATAAGCCTTTACTTTATAGTTTCAGAACTATATGCATATTATGATTCTACCTCAATGTGTAAGGTAGAAGAGATTATGGAAATGAGACATCTATCAATGGATTGGATACTGTTTCATATTTTTATTAGGAAAAAATGAAAAAAAATTCTAAATTAAGAAATCAAAAAAAAAAATATAGGTACAAATAAGAATGGTCACATATTATAATAAAAGTAAAGATTATTAAGGATTTATCATTCATCTTTTTCACATGATATTTGAATATTATCAAAAATTATCAACCTAAGATTATAAAAAGATGAAAGGTCCGATAACATAACGTTATTCCAAGCTAATTTTTCTTTAGCCCATTAATATTTGATTCCATTTCTTTTTTTTTAAACCTTCTTTTTTAAGTTTAATTTTAATCCTTTTTTTTAGACATGTTTAGTATTTTTTTTAAAAGAATCTTTGTTATTGAATTTCTTTTCTTGGGTTGACTGTATATCTTACTATGATTATTTACTAAACATGGTTATAGAGAAGACAATGATCATTTGAGAAGTAAATGGTAATTATATCTTTTTATATTTAACTTTAGTAGAATGTTAATGTCATTAAAGATAAGGATGGTAACTCTAATAACTCCAAATAGAGAAGTATTGTGTTTTTTTTTTATGAACTTTATGGGGTGTGAGTGTAATTTATTCTTCTTTTTTAACCAGCATACCTAGGAAAAAAAAGGAAGATGTAATCAAAGAATAGATGAATCAAAAGGAAAGAAGAGGATAGAATTTCAAAAAATAGGAGGAGGAGTAAATGATCAAAATCAGACTTGCCTTCTATTTTCTAGGTTTATTTCCTTCTTTCTTATGAGATATATGTTTGATTGTATGCTAGGTTTTGAAAAAACCATGCATTTCTAGCATTTTGTTCTTAGAATTTAAGGATATTGAGATTCATAATAATATTATGATCATGATTCAAATGTTTCAATCTTTTTTTATTAATCTTTGTCTTTTAGTTCATGATAAACCACCGTTCTGTTGATTTATTTGCGGAAAATTAGTTATAATTACAATATAATTTATGATTATTTAATTGTAATGCTACCTAATTTTCCTTATTTTTTGTAGGAATGGTCACGCAAGCTAAGAATTTGAAAATAGGAAAGTTTTGGACTAAAAAGAGAGTAAAAGAAACATAAAAAGATAATACATTTAATGTGACAATGACACGTCAGCCCTACGGTGCTACAAAATTACGTAGATTTGTTGCGATGGCTAAGGAGGCGGCTAAGTCAAGCCTGATCCACCACGCCTATAAAAAGGAGGCTATGCTACACCATATGAAAACACCCTAGGCTCCAAAGGCCACACCACTCTTCGGGGCGTAGGCCTATCATTATTCATTACTCCGGAGACACACCATTACTCCGGAGACACACCATTCCACTCTCATCTCTCTTTTAATCTCATCTCGAATGTGTAACTAATCCCCAAATCATGGTGCCTTAGTGAAACTTATAATGTAACCAATTGAACCCTTTTTCCTTTTTATGAATGATTGCGTATTTCTATTCAATTGTGTTTTCCTTATTATGCATAATTAATTGATGAGAATTAATTTCTAAGTTAATTAGGGGATAGGTGATCGTACCATGGCCTAATTAATGGAACTATAAGGTCAACTGAATCTAAGGGTTTTGGAGGATCAATCGGAATCCTTGATTTCCAATCAGTTATTAATTTAACAAGTCATTATGTTCTTTAAGTTTCTCTTAATTATATACCTTGCATGATCACTTGGGGTAGTAATTTAAGGGAAAGAATATTGCTATTGCATGATCATTGGGTAGTAATAGAATTAGAACGGATGGTTAGCAATTAACTCAAATCATTCATAAGAGAATTAGGATGAAATTGGGTAAAGTTACAAGGGAAACCAAAGTATCATGTCTTTTCATAATTGAACTCGTATTTGTGCTCTTTTATCTTTAAATTTCTTGCTCTCGTTTTGTTCCTCTTTTCATAATTGAACTCGTATTTGTGCTCTTTTATCTTTAAATTTCTTGCTCTCGTTTTGTTCCTTTTTTGCATTCACTTTAAATGTTTCTAAACAACTCTTTTCTGGTGAGCTCCAAAATTAGGATTTAATATTTTTTTAAGATTGTTAAAATAGTCTGTGGGAACCATATTAAGGGTTTTAAATATCCCTTTCTACACCGACGAATGCACTTGTCCGTGACTAAAACTTGGTACGCATAGTAAACGCACAACAGCTCAATTTATGAAATTAATGTAATCTTGCATGTGTGAGAAGTAGTCATGTTTGACCTCAACATCAAGTGAAGAATTAAAAGGTGAAATTTGATGTCAAAGTTCCTAAAATAGGTTGTGATTCTTTTGTTTAAAGAATAAATCAAGACTTTTCCAAATTCAAAAGGTTTAATGAAATAAGAATACCAAAGGGTAAAATTTTATTTAATTAAACACAATCAATGTTTTAAAAGTAATTGGTAGTTAACCTAGGATACTCTACTTCTAAAAACATAAGGATTAAGGAAACAAGCAACTCCTAGCATCTAGATTATGAATCAATAGACCTAAGCATCTAGATTATGAATCAATAGACCTAAGTCATGAGAATTTGCCAATTTTGTTTCATTTCTTTCTTTTCTTATTTTTTATTTTAAAATGCAATTTTTAAGTTTTATTATTTAAATTTGAACCATCTAAATAATTAAATTTCACACTTTCAGTAATTTCAATTAGAGTTATTCTGCTTAATAACTGTCATAAACAATTAAATTTCATCAATCCAACCGTTAAATTAATAAATTATATTATACAGATCATTCTTATAAGATTTCATAAAATTTGAAAAAGGTTTAATACTTTATTAAATAAATTCAAATTAACGGATATTTAAGAGGTATATTATTCGTTAATTTAAATTTATTTTTTCAAATATCAACCGTTTTTTAAATTTTATAAAATTTTGTAAGGATGATCTATATAATATAATTTACTAATTTAATGATTAGATTGGTACAATTTAATTGTTTATAAAAGTTATTAAACTAAGTATCTTTAATTAAAGTTATTTTTAGAGTAACTTGATTCATTCTCTCTCTCTATATATAAACCTTTTAAAAAATTTATGAAAAATCAAAATGAAATTAAAAAATAACAATAAAATATCATATTACACATATTTAAATTTTAATATAAAATTAATATTAAAATAATTTTAAAGCATCTAAGATTGGTTTAAATTTATTGAGTTTTTTTTATACAACATAAAAATGGATGAATTTTAAACTTAAAACTTCATGTAAAATTACTCCAATCTATAATCTCTCACTACTCAACCAATTATAGTAACTTTAAGTTTATTGAGTTTGAAAATGCATGATTTAGTACCCAACCTAATGGTAATTGAGTTACAATTTTCAAGATTTGATTTGACGTAAATATATAAATCAACTTTTTTTATAAAAAAAAATTAGATTAGATCTTGTGAATCAGTTTATTAATTAAATTAAATTTATAATTATTTTAATTATTAAATTTTAATATTTTTATTTTAATTACCAAAGAAAATATGGGCAAGAAATAGTATTGATCTCATGACAAAGATTATATAACAAATAATATGTGTAAAATATTCAATGGCTAGTTGGATGATGATAGAAGGAAAACCATACTATCATTTCATAAGTCTATTGTGTGTCCACTGATGGGGACATTCTAAAAGAGACATGATCTAGCAGTTAGACATGAACATTTAATAATGTCTAGAGTGAGAAAATTTTTAAACAAGATAATGTAAGAAAGAAGATTTTGTGGGGTCACATATACTGACCAAGATGAGTTTCAAGTAAAAGATGGATATACCATTTTTGTTTTCAACTTGAGGATCTCATCACGTAGTTGTAACTATTGGAATCTAATTGGTATACGCTTCAAGCAAGCATGTGTATCAATTGCCCACAAAAGAGGGGATGTGAAAGTTCATTGTCATGTAACCTATGGGGCCGACAATGACATTATCCATCCCATGCCACAAATTGATGTCAACAACAAAGGTGACTATCCAAACATTGATCCTCCCATGCTTAAAAGGCTGCTTGGTGGACCAAGGAAGGCAAGAAAGAAGAGTAATATTGAAGGTCCTCATAAGCCAAACCAGTAAGAAGGTCTAACACTATAAAGTGTTCAACTTGCCAAGAATTTGATCACAAGCATAGGACCTGTTAGAGAGCACCTGATTAGAATAAAAAAAATTAAAAAAAAAACTTATGATGATTATGTTAATGATTGGTTTAAATTCTTAATATGCTTAATTTTGATATCTTATGTTAATCAATGTTTGGCTACTTGTGTTAGAAATCTACACCATTAACTATCTCTACTCTGATAATCCCACACGATCAAATGTTCAAAATTAGACCCCCCAAGTGCAATCTACAAGCCAAGAATCCTAGCCAACTATCTGTGCAAGTTGAAAATCTCATTTATTCATCAATCCAGTTTGAGCAAGTGCAGCCTAAGGTGTCCAACCAATCATCCATCCAATTTGATCAAGTTCAAATGTCCCTAGCCATAAATGTAGAACATGAGGTGCCCACCTAATCTCAAGTTAAACCAACTCCAGCATAGGTCACATTGTATCTACAAGACTCTTAACATACATTCAAGCATGGTTCCTTATAAAATAAGATTCTTAACATACATTTATTTTGATAGATTGCTTAAGTTGTGCTTCAATC
Organism: Canavalia gladiata; assembly: GCA_037954105.1. Lineage (NCBI taxonomy): Eukaryota > Viridiplantae > Streptophyta > Magnoliopsida > Fabales > Fabaceae > Canavalia > Canavalia gladiata. Next base: position 45,344,907 of record CM075665.1, read on the forward strand.
TAACCAATCTTGTACACAACAAAGTGCAGCACTCAACCAACATCATCAACAACCACAAGGTAAAGGATAAAACATGCTCCAAATAAATCATCAACTCCAAAGATAAAGGCTACGAAGAGGAGTTGTAGAAGAGTTCTAAGCACTTATGCTTAAGCTTTGTTACATTGTATAGCTCTAAATTTTTTGGATTCAATGACAAATTAGAGCTTTGTATATGTTTGATATAAGTTAAACCATTTTTTGTATATGCTATATGCTTATAACTTCTTAATCTTAGAGCATGTTTTGCATAAACATGCATCCTTGTAGTATTTTGATGAACATTATCATAAAAATTAATAAAAATCTAAATTTTTGGTTATGTTTAAAAAGTGGATAGGTCCGTATGAAATTCTAAATTTTTGTTGGTGTTTAAAATGTGAACAGGTCCGTAAATTATGATTGTTAGAGCATGTTTGATGTTAAACGTGTAACATCTTATTTTTTTCATGAACATTATGATCAAAATCAATGAAAATATGAATTCTTGCTTCTGTTTAAAATGTGATTTAAAGGTCTGTAAATTATAATTTTTAGAGCATGTCTGATGTTAAACATGCAACATCTTGATTTTTTCATGAACATATGATCAAAATTAATAAACATATAAATTTTTGCTTCTATTTAAAATGTGAGGAGGTTGTATCAAATTTAGAATTTTTGTTTGCTTTTTAAATATAGTTAAGTCTATAAATCATGATTTTTAGAACATGTTTAATGTCAAACATGCAACCTTTTTATTTTTTTCATAAATATTATGATCAAAATTAAAGAAAATTTGAATTTTTGCTTCTATTGAAATGTAAGCAAGTTTGTATCAAATTTAGAAAATTTGCATGTTTTTTAAATTTGGACAGGTTTGTAAATTATGTTTTTAGATTGTATTTTTTATTTATCAAACATGCAACTTCTAGGAATATTGATAAACATTATCATTAAAATTTATTAATGTCTAAATTTTTGGACCTTCTTTCTCCTGTTTGAAATATGTTTAGAATTCTAAAATTTAGACCTTATTTTTTCTCAAATATATTGACTTAAAATATATTTTCATTGTATTTTGCTAAAAATTTAAAATATATTTTCATTGTGTTTTGCTAAAAATAACTTAAATGTTCACGTACAATTTAATAATTCAAATAATTAGCATTCCTTCATTCCCACTAAATTTCTTGAAGTTCCAATCCATTGAAATTGTACTTTCTTATTTTAATAAAATTTCAACAATTAAAATACATATAACAATTAAAATTAAATAGATAAAAAATCAATAATGACTTGCTTTAAGCCTTTAAACTTGACTTTAATCACTTTCATTTTATTTTTTAATTTTCAATTTTTTTCTTCAGTTCTTTAAAATCTTCATTATCTTCAAATTCAGACACATAATCAGCATCACACGACATAAAAAAAAATACACTTATTTTGTTTGCATGTGTAAAAGAAAAAATTAAGATATCTTTATTCAACTCACTTTTATTTGAACATCTTTTACTATTTTTCAATGTGAAACTACAAGCAGAGAAAGAAATCATTTTCTATTTTTTTTTATCACAACAATAACTATTAGTAAATATAAAAAAAAATTAAATAAATTTAACAATATATTTTCTGTAACAAATTTTTTTCCTCTCCTTTAACATAAGTTAATGATAAAAAAAGAAAATAGAAAATTTTTGCCTCCAAATTTTTTATCCACAATAAGAAAGGAACAAATAAATAAATTTTTCTTTCTTATCTAGTCTTCGCTGCTAAGCACTAGTGAAGCTCAAATCTTGATCCAACAACACAAGAAAGAATATTTTGAAAAGAAAACAACCAATGAGCATGACTCTAAATTCACCAACAAATACACTTATGATAAATATTATAAATTGTTGTTCTTTTAGAACAAAATACTTTATGATTATGAGAAGAGTACTTTATAAAAAAAATTATTAAAAACATGTGAGGGTCTAACATGTCTTATTATTATGTTAAATTAATATTACTATTTTTTGTTAGGTATACAGTAAGCACATCACACAAATTAAGGATATTTTGTGTAAATTAAAAAAATATATATAAAAAATTTTCAGTTAATCTTGAAGTGTGATTATCATTTGTCCATTTATTTATTGTTTTTTTAACTAAAAATGGAATGAATAATATTTATATTGATAAAAGATTAAAGTTAAAAATTTTATAAAAATTGGGATCAAAATAACTAACGATACAATTTCAAGTATTAAAAAACAGTTTATATTTCCCGCTGTGGCAACTTTGCCTATTATAATCTCCATATTAGGATATTGTATTTTCACTAATTTAAAGCTTAATTTAATTTAAAATATTGTTTTTAAATTTTTATATAGTATTAGAATTATTTCTGTTTACAAAAATTTGATTTATTTCAATTAAAAAGCAAATATTTTTAATATTAAATTGTCACTTTAGAATTTTAAATTAAATATGGTAAGTTTGCCAATATTGTCTCACACTTCAAATAATCTTGGCATACTTAAATAAGATATCAAATAATTTTGGGTTAATTTTAAATTTATAAATATAATTTATATAATAAAAATATTTAAACAATCTGTTGATTTTGAGATAAAATTATCTAATAAAATATTTTAAAATTATATAATAATTGATGTGATTCATACTAGTATATATTGGCTTTTTTCATTGGATAATATTTTATTGGATAATTTTTTTCTTAAAGTCAACCATTTAATTATACGTTCTTATCATATAAATTATATTTATAAAATTAAAAAATTATTCTAAAATTATTTGATATTTCATTCAAATACAACAAAATTAATATGATATATTTTTAATAAAAATAATTTTTTTATTATATATTTATAATTATTTAATTTGAAAAATTGATATAAAAATTTGACATATTAAAATCAATAATTAAATTAATAAAAATGATATTCTATATAAAATTATTGATAATATAGTATTTAGCATATTTCTCGTCAGAATTATATACATATAAGAGATATTGGCCATGTCGCAAAGATTTGAACTTTGAGATATTAGTACATGAGATATATCATTACGCCAAGTCTATTGAACACATGGCATTTTTAATGCATTTAATATATTAATTACTTGGAGCTTCTTTGCTTGGTAAATGAAGGGAAATAGTTACTAATACTACGCAGGTCATGCTACCATCAGTTACTATTTTAACTTCGATTCATTGCGAGTGCAAATTTTTTTTATATCATCATTTGATTATGTCAAATATAATCACAAACGAAATTGATTCTTCAAGAATGAAAGCTGTGCAAGTAAAAGTATATAATTATAATTGATATTTGGAAATTAATCGTTAAAATTATAATAAAATATATATAAATGTATCGAAGACTGAAGTTAAAATTTACATTACTAATTTTTTTGATTAATTGTTAAATCAATATTATTAACAAAATTGATCTATTCTATAATATTTTTTTCAGAGTTGTCAGATGACATTTTCTTAATTTTTCATTTTACTTGGAGGTTACAAAATATGTTAGTTAACTCAATTAAGCCCGCTTAAATTATGAGCTTGGTTACTAAATTTTAAATCCAAATCAAATTTTAATTTTTAACCCAACATATTTAAAATTTTCTTTGATCAAGTTTGAGTTAGTCTAATCTAACTATAAAACGGTGTTCAAATAGGGCTTAATCTTCAATTTTGTAATCCAATTGAAAATGAATTCCTTGGATGATTGGTTTTGCCAAACTACTTCAACTAACAATATCAATGAAAGTGACAGGGTCCTTTATATACCGACAAATTTTGCCTTTATCAATTTATTTAGTTTCTATTATCAACTCTCTGATATAACTACCATCATTAAAAAAATAGGAAGGCTATATTTTATCCTTGATAATGATCGGAAGCATCAATCAGTAAATGTGTACATGACATATGAAGAGTAGGAAATGCTTGGAGCAATAAATTTTCAATTAATATAAGAACTCAAAGCTACAACAATTTATCCATTGCGTGCTGCATTTTAATATTCTCACAAGTAGAATCATTGCCAGCACAATAGAATATGCTTCACCTTGCTTAGCCTTGAATAACGAATTAACAATTGTTTGTTCACTTTTATAATAACAAGAAGAAAAATCATACTATAAATTCGACTGGACATGAAGGTGAAAGGCATGTGATTGTATCCAGAACATGTCACTGTGCAATGCTCTTTTGCCACGTGGAAGTTATTCGAATCCGTTGTCACTATGAACAATACTGCATTCAAACCTTATAATCAAGTTTCTTATGAAGCTGGCCTTAAATCCAAAACCCAAGTCAGGTTGAGTGGTTGACCAATTCCACATTCTTCACAACTTGAATTGTCTATTTCAGAAAGAAAAATGTTCACTCTAAGCTTGAAACTCTTAAAACAAAATAATTATTTACTTTCTATATATTTTTTCTTTGCAAAGAAAAATGCTTATTTAAAATAATATCAAGCAAATAACACTAACATTTTTGAACTGCGACATTTGGTTATCACTTGGTGATATCATTTTGAGGCACGTTAAATTAAGCACATTTTGTTTGCATCTGTGTGGTATGCACATAATGAAGGATTGTAAGGTGATTTTGCATCTTGATTTGCAGATGTATATGGTTAACTCCGCATCTTATAGCCAGTCTCAAGTCCGGATAAAGGAGAAGAGTTTATGAGACCCTTGATGGTCAATTAAAAACTTGACGATAACCCATGTAAGGCTTGATGCATATGGTTAAGTTGTGCTCAAATACAAACTTGTGTTTTGGTGAATTGTTACTTTGCTAAATTGAATGCAGCTGAACTGATGAAGTTGACTCTTGAAAAACTCTGTTTTCCCTTTTATCAGCCCTACCATCACAATGAACATTGTTTCTTTTTATCAGTCCTACCATTATTATTACAATTTTATTCATCTTTATTTTCACTGTGAATGCTAGTGCTAACAAACAAGGCCTTGCAATTACTTACATTGATACAGGTTTATACACTTGTTACAAGTACAATTTAAATAAAATACAAAAATGAACAACAATAAGAAACATGCTACACAAGGACAACCAAATAAACCAGAAAGTCAGAAACTGAAAATTCAAATTGAAGATTGTAAGTACATTGCCTTATATACAGTTCCAGCCAACGCCATAGGAATATAGTTATGAACTATTCAGAACTGTGAAGGAGTGGAGAGCTGTGACTATCAGACCTTTGGGAATATTTCATTGGCTTCATAGATGGATCATCGTATGCATTGGCCAGTTTATCATAAAATTCAGACATATTATGCTCGTTTGGGTCTGCTCTATCCTTCTTAATCAAACACTGCATATGGGAAGACATTCATAAGAATACAGAAAAATACATAACAATCACAATTTATGGGGGCAGTTAGAAAGCACGTAATTATAACATCACAATAAAAAATCAGATAAATCGACATTAATTATCAATTGCTATATTACCTCAGCAGGGTAATCCTTGAATATAGGGAAGAATCGTTTCTGGCAGTACTCATTGAAGAGAAGTGTGAGAATTGGAAGAGGAAGAGTCAATCCGGATGCTAGAGGAAGCTTCTTCAAACCAAAAATTCCAATGGCTATTATTTGCATCAGTACCAATGAAAAAATTGTGGAGTTGTGCACTGTGGGCCAAAACTCTCCTCCGGTCTCGAACTTTGGTACATAAACTTTCAAAAGCTGTCATCAAATGATATTTAAGATATCATTAGAATTTAAGGTTTAAAAACAGAAATAAATAAGATCAACCATTTATTCAAGACACCATGAAGTCCTGCTTCAAAAGTTTGATCTCTATATGGCCATCAACTGACCCTTTTATACCTCTAAAGTCACATCAGAGAGAACTAATAAAAGTCAAAAATCATATCAGAGAACTAAAAATCAAAATTAAAATAGCGATTGCATAAGACATTTTAGAAACAAATTGTTCTATTCTACAATATCTTCTTATCTTAGTTTTGCAATAATAAAAAAGAATAACAATCTTAGTGTTTTACATTGAAGACAATATTGAACAATGACCTAGAGAGAGAACAACCAAAGGAAAGATAGAAAGCCTCAATCGCATACAAGTTCATGATGTTATTTAAACTTTTCCTACCCTCCTCCTCCCAAAAAATAGAAACAACTGCTTTGTTAGTGAGTTACTACAGTAGGTGAGCATTTATGACACATTAACAATTCAATCAGTATATCCTTTCTTTTGTTTATCTTTTTTCATCTTTAACTTGGGTATTCTCGGCATGCACTTTTTATAAACAAGTAACCTGCTTGCCACTTGTCTTAGAAATACATCATACAAATGCATTTTACACAACAAAAGAGGAACACAATTGCATGTATTCTGAGGGGGAATAAAGCAATTTGCAAACCTGGTTGCGGAAAACGATGTATCCCAAACAAAAGTAGATCAACAGAAATGGTAGTATCAGTGGAGCAAGGATGAAGTATGTTACACCAAGAAGACCGAAGAGGCGAATCCTAGGAATTTCACTATGGTAAGGAATTGACGGGGGCTCAAAATTGTCATCACTGTTTCTACAAAAAATTCTACTTATAAAATTTGAAATAAGTTTAGTCAATTGAAAGAGTTCTGATGCGATAGTGGTCCATCCAGAAGTCACAACATATGCTATGAAGAAGGAAGCCTGCACCAAATATATATAATGTTAAAAAATGAACTTCATGTCCTTAAATTTGTGGTATACTATCTTACAAACATCATAAAGATGTGGTTTCTTGTGAAGTATTTTTAGAAATAAAAGAAATTATATATTAGAGAGAGAAAGACAAAGACTAAACTAGGAGGAGATAAGATGCCCAACAAAATAGACAAACTGAATGATAAAAGAAAGCCAAAGAGGTTCAAAGATGCAATAAACCCTCTTGAAACAACCATAAATACAACAGAACAAGAAGCTGTAAGTATTAAGCATATCCCATATATATGCAGGGGAAATGTGATGGCCATGGATAAAACAATCAGAGCTGTGGCTGGACTCCACCCACTGTTTGGAAGATTATAGTTTTATGTTCTATTTCACTCCCTAATGAGGGTTCTTTCCACCCTTCCTTCACTGTACTACTTCATTGTTAGTCACCTAGGGCCAGGGACAGGCATTCCACTCTGGCAAAATACACCAAAGGACTTCATAAACAGTGCTTTGCCACAACATTTTGGTCTCCTTAATTTTACCAAAATTTTTATAAAACTTTTCAGACAGAAATATATTTTCAAACTTTAGTTTTAGATCCTAGCTTATCCACAATGTATGATTAATGTTCTATGCTACAATTTTGTGTGTTTGGTTGGAGTGATACTCTTCTATTTTTTAGGTTTCTTTGGTACATCACTTGATTTGGAACGGGATTAAGCAGTTAGCATCTATTTGGTGTAAAGTGCAAGGCTTATTTTAATGAGGTTTGACTAACAGATATGTTGAGTTGATTGGAAAGCTTCATTACATTGATTTTTTTTTATGGTTCTTTTCTGTTTTGTTCTTTTGTTTAGGACTATCTTCATCTTCCTTTCTCTGTGTAACTCATTCTCTTCATCTCAAATCTCAATAGATTTCTTCTTCTACCAAAAAGGAAGGCTTCTTGGATTTCATCTAATAAATTCTTTTTCATTCAGAAGGACAAGGCTGCTCATTTGAGTTGAAATATTATTCTTTTGTTAACTTTCTCCTGTTTCTCTTTCTTTCTTAATGAATTCCTTTGAAATAAACACAAATAGAAAAAACTTCTGAAACATGAAGCATTTTTCAAAGTATACTAATGAACCATATGGGTACATGTTCAAGCAGAAAAGAGAAATCAGGCTCAGTAAGAGAATAGCAGATCAACCCAACAGATCAGAGCCGGTGAAATTTTCCTCTCAGCACATTAGCAATTAAAGAACACTTAGACATCTCACTACAAAGTATTCCCTAAACATGCTGAGACGCACTTTTCTCTTCCTCTAGCCATCATATTCTAGCAGCATCATGTGCATCCTGTCAACAGTCAAGTGACTCTAGTCCCTCTATTGTGGTTAATCTTTCACAGTAACACTGTTTTGTCTAGGCTGCGCATCACTGTATTTGTCTACATGCTCATTGTGTTGTCTCTCAAGTGCCAAGTGATTGTTGTGTTTACCTACAACACTGTACTCTTCAATCAATATTGCAGTTCAAGTATCATTTGTGAATCTCACGGTTTGTGGAATCCATTGTTTTAAGCAGTATTCTTTTGCCAAGCATGTATTTGTATCAATATGAAGGCCTAGTAAGCTCTGGTCTGAAGTGGAGTGTTATAGTTCCAGAACAACCAGATTAAACTGTAAGTTGGAGACAAGGTAGACAAACTATAGATTTGCACTTCTTATACAAAATGCCAACTCTCAACCGTCAAACTTGCAAATTATAATAAAAATGTTTCGTCTATTATATATTACAAAGGTAACCCAATCTATACAATTCAGAGATATTATATGAAACATCATTTTCAAAACTGAACTTTTAAGCATAAGGAATCTATAAAAACAGATTATAAAATAAAATTAAGAAACAAAACCCATTGATTGCTCAATCTCCCTTTACAAATATTGGATAACTTAGTGAAATTCTTACATTGAATAATTATTCTCACCTGTGATGGAACAGCTTCACCTAGTATTCTGGGAATCTCTTTGGGCTCAAGAAACACATTCACTCGATAGAGAGCTGATCCTGATAGTACATTCGCAAAGAAAATGTTCCATATAGTAAACCACAATACTTTAGTGCATGCACTTTTTTGTATTTGACTCCATGAAATGTATCCTTGCAAAGATGAAAGCATAATCATAATAGGTGGAACAAAGGACAGAAACAACTGAAGAATCAAACTAGGAAGGTATCCCGTTATAACTTGGCTCACAACTGACCTGAAAACAAATATTGGGATAACTCTACTTCAATTGGAAATCTATGGCACAAAAAGAGCCACTTCTAGTGATAAAACAGTAAACTATACTCTCATGTTGCAATCACAAATTCAACAATCAACCGTTTTAAGTAAAGAAAGAAAACCAAGTATTCCTAGAAAACCATATGATGCAAACTTGTGTACATATATAGACAATTAAGGATTTCTAAATAGGATGAAGTATTAAAGAAATGATAAATGAGCCAGTTCTCAGGGTTAGCAGTTATTGAAGGTAATATGAATAGGTTGGTGAAGTTCAATTTAATTTTATGAGAACAGGGATGATGTTATGGGCCTGTATCCAAAGCCCAAAATCTCTAAAGTTCATGTGAGAAAGAGTAGGAGGTGTGATGCACCGGATCCAACCCCAGAGAGAGAAAGAGAAAAGGCATAACCAACTGCTGAGGTGGCAATGGGGAGAGGAGGTCAGTGGGGTGTGTGTGCTTGTTGTTGCTCAAAGAGGTTATGTGGGTGGGTGAGGGGAAATTGGAAGGTAGGTTGAGATTTGGCTGGATCGTAGGAGAGTATAGGCCCTGTTGTTATCTTTTTTCATTCCTACCTGTAAACACTGCTATACAGGATCGGGTTGTGTTGGCAGGACAGGTACGTGAATAATACAAAGAATTTCTCGATCATCACCTTATATTTTTTCTGGCATCTAACAGATGACTAGGATCAAAGTCATCAATCACTTCCATAAAGATTGATAACATATCAAGAACCATTTTAATGAAAAGCTTAAGCTGTTGAGTACAAGCCCATAAATTGTTTTTAACAGCACAAGTCTAGAACTCCTAACAACTTTCCCTACAACTGTCACTTGATCTCAATTCAAAAACAGCCACTGTTCAACATCACTTGTCTAGTCTATACAATGTCTAGTCTGTACAAGGATTTGATTCTGTGAGGCTTTCTATTCTATACTTGAAATACCATCAGAAAGCACAGCAGGCATTATGCCTCTAGCTTAATAGTTAATACATTGCATAGCATGATGGGAACCAAGAGTTAGGGGAAGTTATGACAGTAACATGTAGAAGGTAGGAGCAGTGATTTATTACCAGAATGTGTATTAATAACTGTTATTAGCAGTTATATTCAGTGGTCATTGTCATGTTGACAGTTTAGCATAGAAAATTAGGAGCAGTTACATGTCATTAAATTAGAAGCAATTCTGATTATCATACATTCCATCCATGTCTTTCCACCCCAAAACATCCCATTCCTTTTTCTATATCTCTCCTCTTATCACATTGCATCTCTCTCTTACCTTTTTCTTCTTCCTATCTCTCTCTTCTTTTCAACTCATTCCACCTATTTTCAAATGTTTAACTAACATTTTTCAAATAGAAGGATATGTGTGGTGTTGTTCTCTTGTAATTTGGACAGAGAACTCATCTCTATGAGTCTGTGACTCTACAACAGGAAATACTGCTGTAATCTATTTATTTTATGTGATTTAATTTAATAGTTCTGTTCAAATGGGGTTCTATCATTACATCACCAAAGATAGGAGGGTCCTTTCTGAACTAAGATAGTTGCTATGTTAAGCTCAATATTTGACTGAAATTTTAAATCCTCCAGCATTTGATTATTCAAAGGAAACCAACTTTAGCCAGCATGCATTCAGTCAATTTCTCAGTGTTGAAAAGCAGGAATGGAGAGCTAAATGGAGATTGCCTAAAGCTCAAAAATAAGAACCGATTCAAGAAAAAGGCACAAGGAAATAAAGAAACATCAGCAGCTACAATATTGCTAGCCCTTCTTCATAGCAAATAACTTGGACAATCTACCGGATGAAAGTTGAAAATATGTTAGCACATTGAAAATAAAAATGCAATCCGAGATCAAATAACAAATCACAGACTCACAGGTAATGAAAATGAGTCAGTTAAAATAATAAGGATTTCAGTAAAGTTGTAACTACACCACATTCTAAATAATGAAGAGGACAAATCCAAATTCAGAAGCTGGAAAGACAGGCTTTAGAAATAGAATGGAATATAACAAGATATTTCAATGAAATAAAGAAGGGAAATACTGAATTATTTTATGAAACTTCTGTGCATGTGGTCATAAAGAAAGATGAAATACAGATAAGATTTCCCACGTACAGTCTTAGTAAGCCTTTCAAAAAAGGGAACCATGTTTCCAATTGATCAAGATTGGCAAGACCTTGTACTATTGCAACTGGTATCAAAAAGAGAACCGTTAGAGTAGTACATGCAACAAAAACCACCAGCTTGCTGATCCATCTTCTAATGAATGAAACAGTAAAGAAAGGCCAATAAACATCATGAGGCTCAGGAGCTTTCTCAGTAATCCATTCAGTGGGATTGACACTTTCTTGAATGTGTAATGCAATTGCAGCACCAAATCGTGTCTTAAATGAGACAAAGGCAGCTCGCACTTCCTAAAAGTAGAAGGTGATTACAAAACAAGGGAATGCATTAAACATCATTGTCATAATACTCATATCAACCTGACTAATAACAACTATATATATTGTAGGAAAGAATAGTAGTGAACACAACTTTTAAAGATCCAAATCTAGTAATCAACATATTATTTAAAAGAGAAAACTAGTTCTGTTCTAAATCAAATTAATCATGATAATATTAGCTAATCTGATAATTCATTTGTTGTTAATTTTGGTGTTGAGTACTAAATAGGCATATTATGCTCTTTTATCTAAAACAAATCAAAATGTTTTACAGTTCAGCCTATAGTTAATGGCTGAAAATCCAGGAAACAATTTCCTCTAAATGCAAACTGAAATTATTGATTAAGTTTGTTTCTCATTCATATTGTCTTTCTCCAATCTAATTTGAAATAGAGCTGGTTTATGAAGATGCAGTTCTACACTGCCTGCCACCACATTTTTTCATTAATAGCCAGATTGCCAATACTGAACAAAACCAAATCTTAACAGCACAATGTAGGTTAAATCTTTAGTGAGAACCAACTTGGTTTAAATTAATGATTGAATGCAAATGATAATCTGATGGCCCCAGCAGGGGTCTCCGTTCAGAGTATATTGCAGAAGGGACAATAAGGAGCAGGGGTCTCTGTTAGGCTGAATTCTAACAGACCTGTCACATGGCAACAGGAAAGAGGAAAAGGAGATGCTGAAATCAGGGTTGGGGAATGTGAATATGAGGGAGTGGGGAGAGAACATGGAGACGAGCAACCAATAGGGTAATTATGGGGCTGCCTGTTGCCAGAGCAGAGAAGTTTCGCTTCTCAAATCTCTTCTCTTTCACTCTCAGCTATTGTAGTTTCAGCATATTTTCCCTTGTAACTCAATCGTACTGAGTTCTTCTTAGATTTTTTCCATAATAAATTCAGTTCCTATCATAATCCAAGTACTTCAATTTGTTATCAGACAGCCACCAGACCAGACCAGATATTAAACCACCTTAGAGAAAAAACATTAATTATTTCAGGGAAAATTACACTCAACCCCTTGAGATTTAATGAAATTTAGATCGACGCTTCTCCTCATTTTGATCCTACATAAACCTGACTTAATTTATATAACATAATACCACATACTCTTCTTCATCACACAATCTTCCCCTAATTTTTTAATGTAGATCAGTAATATAAAAAATGGGAAGGATTTTTTTTTCAGTTTTGTTAACCTCAACCACATCCAAAAGTGGTAGATTAGTAAAAAGAAGGTATTTATTATATTTATATATTTTTAATATAATAAATACTTACATTTCTAAAAAAAAACTATCATTTTAGATGTTTAAAATCAGCCTATGGACTGAGGTTAACATTCCTTTTTTTTATAAAGGAAAAAATTCATTAGCGATGGGGCACCAGAAGTACCCAAAAAACATACAAAGTTCTAAAAAGACAGCCCCAACATTTGGTCAAGCTGATCAGATATACATGAAAAATACCAAATGACAACAACACATCTCCCAGGTTAATTATGACACTTAATTTCTAAATCATGAGTTCAAACAGAATTAGAATCTTGCCACTTAAGAATCCAAACAGAATTAGTATCTCCCAGGAAGCATTCTAACACCAACACACAAAAGGAGAATGAAAGTTCTTATGCCATCCCCTCAACCACATCTAGGTATGCACGTTAAAACCGAAAAGGGTATGGAGTGAAATTTCGTTAAACCTCAAGGAATGTAAATATAATGCCCATTATCTTATCATCACTTATGTATTGTAGGTTATTAATTCCTAGACATGATGATTACCTTTGCTGCCAGTGAGGATTGTTCTGTTCTCACATTATCTTCTATATCTCCCAATCTCCTTTCATAGTGATCAACAGCATCAACTTTACACCCAAAAAGTCCACAACACCCATCTCGCGTTTGCCTTTTGGGAGCATCGTTTTTATGTTTCAGATGGGTTAGCCTTTTGTAGAGGTTATCTGCATCAGTCTTCAAAGAATAAACTTTAATAGTAAAATAGGTAATATTAGAAGAAAGAATTGTATCTAAGTACAAATTTCTAAGAATTTCAATACTTAATGAAGATAAATACATGTCTTGATTCAAATGCAAATGCACCACCATTCCCCTCTCTCCAAGAAGAGAGGTTTTTAACAGGAAAGACATAATCAACGGGGTAAAACAACACAAGAAAGAAGAGCATTATTTAGGGAAAGGCTATCAAAACAACAATGAACCTAAAAGCTTCAGATTTTTATGTGTATCAGGGTTTGATCTCCAATCAACCCCATGACACAAGCCTGCAGGGCTCAACAGCAATTGAACCTAAGAGGAGGGAATGTATTGTCTGATCTCCAAATATTAGGCAAGGCAATTCATTTACCTTTTCAAGGACCCTTTCAACTTAAAGTTGTTATTATGTAGATAAAGAATTTCCTTTAATCTCCCAAGACTTAATTCTCAATACTCAGCATGGAAAACACTACACCAAAGGCTGTTACAGAAAGCATAAAGGATAATGCAATCAGATATAAATCTGTAGCATATGCAACAGAATATGCAAGACAAGTAGAATTAAAACACAAAAGGAAAGTAAAAGTGGAAGTGTAGCAAAATATACTGTCATTAGACCATAAAATCCATGACAGTATTTAGTCTAACATAACCTGTTATTGGCATGCAAGTAAAATAAGTAATTCCTGGAGATGGAATAGCAACATTATCAAAGGAAAAGAAACTAATTATGCAGTTCAGGCAGTACTATGAATATTGGATGTGTTTTCCTAACTTGTTAGGGTCTTTCATTTTACATGGTTTTGCAGTTTTGGAAATGGAAAGAAGAATTCAATGCTTTTGTAATTTTGCTCTCCATGCAGATCTGTGGTGTACTTTTTGGAGCAAAAGGCAAGAGATGGGATTCAGATTGTGGATGTGCTCTAAGGTTGTACCTTTTTCCCTGGTTTCCACTACTCTTTTTTTTTTTTTTTTTTTCTGTTTTAGAACTGTTGCTGGTCCTCCTTCATTGTCATTCTTTCTTTTAACACAAAAAAAAAACTATTTAATAAATGCGTCACTCTTTACATGCAGAAACTTGAATGATATAATCTTCCCCATAATAACAAAGTGACATATTACATGGAGCAATTTACAATGAAAGTTAAGCAACTGTCAAGAGAAACAGATTGAATCAATTGAAGCTCCAGAAAAACACTCACTATAAGACTTCGAAGTTTGTGGCTTTGTCGAACCACCGAATGTGAGAGATAAGTAGAAGGGTGATACTCTAGGAAAAAACGCTCAACTATATCATCACATGTGCTTCCAGGTGGAACAGGAATACCACGGACTAATAAGGTAAACTGATGAGGCTGGGGCTTGGATGAATAGAAACAAGCAATTCTTTTTGATGAAATGTACCAATACTCCTGCGTAGGGAATTAACATTAAACATGAAATTCAGTCTCTAACATTATTAAAGAGGAGGAAAAATCTGACAACATTTACAAAGCTAACTTGAACAATAAAACTTACATAATAAAGAAGATAGCAAACAACTCCAGTGAAAACATATGCAGCAGAAAAATGGATCCATAACCTTGAAAATGAACATAGAAAACACTAATGATCAATAATGAATCTGAGATTATATAAACCCAACACTCTTGATATGCTTTGGTCAATATTAGAGCTTTGAAGTGGCTGTTTC
Organism: Canavalia gladiata; assembly: GCA_037954105.1. Lineage (NCBI taxonomy): Eukaryota > Viridiplantae > Streptophyta > Magnoliopsida > Fabales > Fabaceae > Canavalia > Canavalia gladiata. The sequence goes on from CM075665.1 coordinate 45,360,061, forward strand.
ATTTTGAAGTATGAAATAACTAATTTTCACTTTCAGCTATTAGCCGTAGAGGTGAAAAGGTCACTCCTAATTTCTTCCCTTTTTTTCTTTTAAGAACTGACAAAAAATAAATTAAAGGAAAAAGTTGTGTAAGAACAAATAGGAAAAAAGGTGCGGACAAGAGCAGTAAATTGTAATCTATTTAAAATGTTTTGTTGTGCACAAGCATCATACTTATACCCCAAAGTCAACAAGATTCCTTGTAAAAATTTCGAACTGTATAAACACAGATTGGGTTCTACACACTGAACAATCCCTTCCATGAAATTCATAGGTAATACATTACAACAGAGATGAGTCTACATGGTAGTTACAATTTGATAGTGACTTTATAGGGGAAAAAATCCAAAACCAATTTCCCACCTGTTTCATTAGCAATACTTGGATCTAATTTACTTAAAGATGCTAAAATGTCATCAGGTCTAGGTTTCATCAGTTTCATTCACCACAAGGTAAATCCCAACTATTCATATAAATATAACTAACTCTTTTCACATGAAACCAGGTCAGTAATTAGTGAAAATGAAACTTATAGTACTTACAATCAATATTTCATATATGTATTGTTCTGCATCATGAATAAATAATACCTAACAGTTAAGACTTAAGATCATCATGATCCATAACATTCACCTGTTTGAACCATTGTTAACATTAGAAACACTGAATGAGTCCAAAGATTTGTGCTGAAAATCCGATTCATCACTAAGTTGACTCCCCATATAATTAATCGGCAGAAGAATGAACATGCCAATTATTCCTCCAAAAGCAAATACTTTTAAACTGTACAATGCCAAAAAAATGGAAAAGGATCTGTTGAGACAAATAAAAAGCCTTTCAAATAAATAGAACAAGGTCACAGAAAATAGAAAGACCTAAACATATTTTACAGCAATGCAGATAGAAATTGTAATGAACAAATTATTGCCTCAGCAAAAAGATAAAAGTTAGGAGTCACTTAAAGTAGCAAAAACTTGGTGTCAATCCAGTGTAAAGAAATGAATAACGATAATTGAATTGAATATACAACAATGTAAAACTAATAATAATATAATATAAAAAACTAATTCTAATGCAGAAATCATCAATGCACATTTACCTGTACCTAAAAATATATAAGCTTCAGTCTAAAATTGATCCTTGACACTCACAATGTAGGAATTTTCCATCAAAATGAGTAAAACTCAAGAGCCTAAGTTAGCTAATAGATTTTTGGTTTGATCAGAAATAACATGATACATCTTCAAACTTAGAATCAATCAAACATTTCACATCACCTAAAGATAAACATCCGCATGAAGACAAAAGCATCTAAGCCTGAATTTGATAAAAATTCTTCCTCAGAAGGTCCCCATGCCTGTTTCACCCAACCAGCAGTAGGTAGCAACCGTTCCAAGTTAAAATGACCACCCTCTTTAACTTGTCCTTCAGCAACTAAGCGTGGTACATAGACAGTGATATTACTAGGCTGCTTTCTCAATATAGAGTATAGGGTGAAAAATAAAAGGCAGAGACCAAGATTAATTGCAACGGATGTTATAAGTGCAGAAAGAATCATTGTTGAAATTTGATTCAAAACCAGCAGATTGACTTTTTACACCCAATAGCACAACTGTAGGCCTGAAATCAAATAAATTGAATCCCCCAATAGTAAAACCTGCAAAAATAATATACCATTAATAGATAATGCAAAACAAAATCAATATAATGATCCTTTGTAATTAACATATATGATGTGCAAAGTGTAAATTATAGGCAATTTAGTTATCGAAGATAGCAACCAACCAACAATCATATAGAAAGGCCTTTACTTTAGCTTTAGCATATGGTAATTAAGACAAGTATGGTGTCCAACAAAATAGGCGAGTTCATAAGCATGAAGTAGATGCAAATTCCTCAATCTTATAAAATTCAATCCTTGAGTTTACTTCTTTATCGTACTTGGTTGATTGAAGCTATGTAATGATCCTTGCATTGTGTACATGTACGAATGCTCCTTAAATCTTAGCAATGGAGAAGTTTTAATGTGGGGTGTTTTCTTGCTTCATTTATCAAATCAATTTTCTTCAGAAATGGGTAGAAGGGTTTTGGCCTTGTTTTATTTCTGGCTATGTAGTCGTAAGTTTCTCTTCTTATCACTCATCCTTGGAAGGCAAGAAATGCCCTATAGCATCAAATCCTTCTTCATTCAAACTGTAGCACTCACTCAATTAATGCTATGACCTATTGCAGATCTGCCTACCATTTAAAGGAACTTATTATGAGTTTTAGTAAATTTAATGTTGACTGCAAATTGCTTTTGCAGTATCCAGCATATTGAAACATTTTGAGTAAGCTCTTTAAAGCCTTCAGTTTGTCCTGCAAAGATGGAATGAAATTGTTCAATATATAAGTTTGGGGGCAAGCAAGGCTGAGCCTTGGCGCAACAATAAAGTTGCAGTCTTGTGACTTGAGGTCATTGGTTCAAATCATGGACACAATCTCCCCACTTACAGAGATAAGGCTGCATACATCTACCCTCCCCAGACCTCACCAGGCGATAGCCTTGTGCATTATGCCATCCTATAAGTTTTGGGAAAAGCAACAGGGACAGGTCTGATAGAAATGTGCTTCATTACCTGCTATTTGATCTATTTGGTAGGATTCTAATGAAAGATGTTTGGGTTATGTTTGGATTAATGGAAAGGGATGGAATAGAGTAACATTAGTCGTCAAAGTTTGAATCGTTTAAAATAGGATAAAATGAAACAGATACTAATAAAATGTATTCCATTCCATCCAATACCTCAATATTTCTTCTCAAGTAGTTTAGATTCGAGTGACTGCTATTTCAGGATTTATGAATCTCCGTAGTTTCAAAAGCTAGAATATCATCCAACAACGATATTCATGCACTTGCACAGTATCTCCACCTCACATTTCCCTTTATTTTATTTTATTTTTCTATCACTTATCACATCCCTCACTTCTCGCTTTTCCTATTATTTCTTCTCTCTATCTCTCTTCCTTCCACCTCCTACACCCCCAAAATGAAGCATACAACAATGATAATCAAATATATGCACTGCACTTCATAATTTTTCGAATGCTGTTATTCTATTCCATATACAAACTCGCAAACATAATCCAGCCATCACGCTAAGTGTAAAAACAATAACAACCTAGAAACGCTATTGCTTTAAGAATGCATAGTGGAGCACGCCAATTTGCTAAATTGAATTAGAATATTCATAATAATCAAGCAAAGATCATATGTACACACAAGTCAAACGCATAATAGAAAACCAAGAGTAAGAAGAAAGAGAGAGAACCTGATTAGTGATTATGAAGAAGCAAAGGAGAGAAAGAAAGAGAGAAGCGTGTATAGTGAGATGGTGTGGTAAAGAGAGAAGTATGTAAGGAACCGAACGCATACTCAACAATGTGTCTTTGGTGTCACCCTTCAATTGAAAAGCAACGTACACGTGCTGATGCGTCGCTTCTTTCCGCTTTCTTCTTTCTTCTGCAGTCTTTCTTTATTCGAAAATCCTATCTTCCGCCTTTCAACTAATTTTTTAAATCAGTAAACCTGTCAGTCACTGATGTTTTAAATCCCTTATCTTATAAAATTTTTATTTTGATTTTTAATATACATCTAAAAATAGATAATAAAGATTTAAATAATAATACTTTATTAAAAATTATAATAATTAATGATAATCTTTTAAATTATATAATTTTTAATAAAATATTATTATATATTTTTTAATTTTTAAATGTTAACTTATAAATTTTTTAAATCCTCGCTTTTAAATGCTTGCATGTGATTTATTTATTTATTTCCCCTTCCACTTCTTATTCTTGTGTCAAGGCGTTTGAGTCAAGAAAGTAATTAATGCTTGCATGTGAACAATTATTTGGTGTTAATAACGAGTCTCTTTTTATTATTTTTTTAGTAAATGAATTTTATGTGTACCAATATCTTAAAAATGTATTAGCAAAAGTATTTTATGAAATTTTTTAATAAATTTTTTTAAAATACATTGATAGTATAAAATATTTTTATATTATTATTTAATTATTTATTATTATATAATTAAAACTTTAAAAACTATATTTATTTTGCTCTCTAATTGATTGAAGTGCCAAAATTTTATACTAATAATATATAAAAAATAAATTTTAATTAAATATTATTAATTTTATAATAATTATATTAAAAATTATATTTCTAATAATTTTTTAATTAATTAATAATATAAAATTTTATATACAATGTATTATTATTAAACTCTTTTTAATGCAATTTTTGTTGTTATATAAATTTTACGTTAAATTCATTAAATTATTTCGACTTCTAATCTTATCCTTTTAAAAAAAAAGTTATAGTCTTTAACATAAGATTATTTATAAAAAAATTAATATTTATTATTTATAAATTAAAATTTTTTAACTTTTATAATTATATAATAATAAAGTTTGACTTTTAATAAAATTAAATTTACAATATTGGAACAAATTTTAAAAAACTTAAAACATTAATTAATGTTAAACATTTTTAAAATTTATATTATTTAGTTGAAATAGGATGGGAAGTGACAATGGTAGCTCTTTTCTTAATAAAACTCATAATTAAAATAATAATAATAATAATAATAATAATAATAATAATAAGATTTCAAATTATGTTAATATTTTTATTAAATAGATTTCTTCTTGTATTATTTTTCTTTTTAAAAGGCATACTTATCTTTAATTTTTTTATTTTTATTTTTCAATTATTTTTAGATTTAATTTTTACTATCTTATTTTATAATTTTAATTTTTCATTTCATAGAATTTTTTTATTTTTATTTTTCTGTTAAAATTATGTTTAAAATGGTTAAGAATTATCAATTTTTAAATTTTAAATTAATTTTAAAAATAAAATTTATTTGATAAAATAATTATAACATAATTTTTAGTATAATTTTAAAATAATTTTAATTCAAATATAAAAAAATTATTTTATAAAATATTATTTTTATTTTAAAATATTTTTATTTTAAAATTTATCTAACTCTATTATTACTAAATCATTATCTTATAATAATAATAATAATAATAATAATAAATAATATATTTTTATTATTTTAAAAAATTTAATTTTTTATTTATATAATTTTTATATAATATATATTATTTTTATATAAAATAAATACTAAATAATATAAAAATATTATAATAATATATAAAATTATTTATCTTCAATATTGATAATCAAATAATATATAAAAAAATTATGTAATTATATAATATTTTTATATTATAATTATTATAATATAATTATTATTTTATAAATATTATTTTTACTTTTATCATTAATAATATCATTATCAACGTAATAATAACAGTTATTATTATTATAATAATAATATAAATAATTTTTATAATTATTATTATTTTATTTAAATTTTTATTTTTATTCTTTTAAAAAATATAATTATTTATCTATTTTTATAAATTTATAAATAACTGATAATATTTAAAATATAAAAATTATTTAATTTTTAATATTATAATATAATTTTAGACCATATTAATGTTATAATATATAATATATAAATTTTAGGTTATATTATTTTATAAAAATAACTATTAAATAATATAAAAATATTATAATAATAATAATATATAAAATTATTTATCTTATTTATTATTATCAAATAATATATAAAATATAAAAAATATATGATTATATAATATTATTTATATTACAATTTTTATTATTATAATTATCATTATTATAATAATATAATAATAATTTATTTTTTATTATTTTATATAAATATGATTTTTCTAATACGAGAAGGATAAAAATAATAAATTAAACTAAAATAGTATACAGATACTAATTAAATCTTACAGGATGTCGTGTAATGGAGTGCATCTCTCTATCAATGAAAAAATGACATTTCCATCTAGGGTCATAATTATTGCTCCCCACCATCCTTCCTTTTCGACATATCATATTTGATAAATAAAAGTTATATGCTAATTATTAATTTTTTAATCAATGTAATTCTTATTTTTAATTTAAATTATATGATATTTTGGTATTCCATTTTTAAGTTAATTAATTTTTATTTTTAAAATTTAATAAACTTAATTTTAATTAATTTTTATCTAATCAAAGACTTAAATTTCTAAAATATTTAAAATTAAATAAATTACATTATCTTATATTAAAAACTTCTTATTCAAAATATCAAATTTTATTTAAAATAAAAATAAAAATAAAAATATTTTTTCAACATATACACGGTGTTTCTTTTTATTTATATCTACAAATTTTATCTTTAACAATCAATTACCATTTTAATAATCAATAATTGTAAAAAAATATAATTAATAGTATAAAAAAATTAAATAATTTTTTTATGTAAATATTGAATAAAAATGAAGTTATAATTAATTCAAGAAATACGATAATCAATTACTTATGTAATTAATTAATTACATGTGCAGGATAATAGATTATTCTATAATTAATTATGTAAAAAAATTAATAAATTAATAAATATAATTAATCAATTATCAATTTATTAATCTATTATAAAATAGAATATATCTGACTAAAGATATTCTTGTATGTAACTCAATCATTATAAAAAAAAAATTAAAATTTTATCTCGTTAAATCTTAACATCGCATTTTATAAAATTTTAAATTTATTAAATTTTTATAAAATTCAGACATTAGAATTTTTAACATTATCTTTCATTCAAATAAAAATTCTTTAACATAATCTTACATTAAAATTTATTATAAAGCATATAAAATTTGGATAAAAAAATATGATCATAAATAAAATAAAATAAATGAAATATCAAATTTGTTTAATTTTAAAAATATAAAAATTTAATCAATTCAAAATAAACAAAAAGATAAGCTACTAGAATTGTTCTAGTAATAAAAAATTAGAATAAATTTTATTTAAATAGAATTTATATAAAAGTTTTAAATTTAAATATTATTGTTTAGTATATTGTACAACAAAAAATAAATATAAGGGATCAAAATTACATATAGTTAAAATTAAAAATACTAAAATTATAATTAAAACTTTATTTTAATGTTTAATTGTATTTTTAATTTTTTAATTTTGAGAGTTAATTTTTAACAATTTTAATCCTTTAAATTTGAAATTGTAGTTCTTTTATTAGTCTTATATCAAATAATTAACTAATGAATAAAATTATTGATAAATTAATTATTTTTAGTCTAAAAGTAAGGTAAAATAATATTTAATCATTAAAATTAAATAAAAATTAAACAAAATCTATTAATTATTAAATAATTAAAAATTAAAAAAAATATTTAATTATTATATTATTAACATAATATTCTTATCTCCTTTTTAATGAAAATGATTTTTTTGAAAGGAAAAATTGATATAACATTGTTAAGAAAATATTTTAACTTAAATTTTATTATAGTATATATTTACAATGATGATAATATTAATTTTGATGTTACTAATCAAGTTTATGCAATAATTTTTCTTAGGTTTTGTTGAGCAACTTTGAGATGAATATAATGGAGGTCGCAATTGAAATTATGATGAAATGATGAATTCGAAAAATTTAGAAAAGAAGAGTAGAAGTGTGTAGCCCCCACCAAATTTTATTTATGAAGAAAAACACTTGAAAAAACTCTAATAGAGAAAGAGTTTTAGGTTTGAGAGTTTTACAAATAGTGAAGACTTTAGCATTTTATTTCCCCATACCGACGAATGATATCTTTAAATTGAGTGTATAATCTTAATGTTTTGAAAAACTATTTGATTCCTTAAATAAAATAAAAATAAACAGGTTTATAAAAAATAATCTAATAAAATTTGATTTTACTTTTACGTATTTCCTAATGCAATTAAAAAACTTAAGGTTACATAGTTCTAGTTAAAAGATTTGACCTACTTGATTTAATACGACTATAAACTTATATATGCGTAAAGTTCAAGACAAATAAAGTTACACTAAAACTTATACAACTTTTTGCATACATGACAATAAGGTATGCTACATATCTATATCTAGAGTTTATTATATGATATTTAAAATTAAAAAATTTTTCAATAATATATATATATATATATATATTTTAAATGAGATTTTGCTTTAAAATTATTTTTTTAATAAATATTTTAAATCCACAAATGTACAAATTTCGAGTCAAACGAAGGTTGAATTGAGATTTACACATTGCATACAAGAAGATAAGTTATGATATACGTGTGTATCCAGAATTTGTTGTATGAGATTTAGAATTAAAATAAATTTATTTTAATAAAAAGTAAGTATATATATATAAAATAGATATTTTCTCTTAAAAATGTGTGTTTAGATAAATACTCTAAACACACACATGTAAAAGTTCGAGGTAAATGAATGTTGCATTGAGACTTATACGATTCTTCGTATATAAGATGATAAGATATGTCATATATTTATATCCGAAGTTAGTTACATGAGATTTAAAATTAAAAAAATATTTTTAAATAAAAATATATTTTTTAAATAAGATATTGCTTTAAAAATGTTTGTTTATATAAATACATTAAACCCACATATGCACAAGGTTCGAGATAAATGAAAACCGCATTGAAACTTATACGATTCTCCATTTATAAGATAATATGGTAAACTACATGTTTATATCCGAAACTGAGATTTAAAATTAAAAATAGTTTAAGGATTAAAAATTTATTTTAATAATTGTTTTGTAAAAATTAGGAAACTACTGTAGCTTAAAGTACCACCAAAGAATGGTTTGCTGCCGTACAAATAATGTGGGTCTTTCTGGCTCAATAAAATAGTATGAGTAAAAACCTATTAATATGCATATCCAATGTAGGCTCGATGGCCCAATAAATTGACCTTAGAATAGATTTTTATTTGACTATAAAATTTATTTATATAATAATCAAATTGAACATATTAGCATTTAAGATGCATATGTCTTGCTAGCAAAATGCTAATTTAAATTGGCCTAAGGTAAGTAATGAGACCCATTTATCAAACATAATTTCAAAGATATAATTGAACCTTAGGAAGCCCAATTAAAAAAAAAATCCTAAGAATGAATTATAAACTTAGTTGATTCACTGATGCACTTGGACATGTGGAAGTCTAAAAAAAATTAATAAAGCAATGGGTTGGTTTTTTAAAATGTTTATTGCTACCTAAAATAAAAATTTAAAAAGATCCTTCTTTTATTCTATGGTTTAGGCTGCCAGTCTAGGATCAATCCATAATTCCTGCTCAAATATATTCGCTATTCATGGTTGCGAATTTAAGAAACCTAGGCCCAAAGTGTTCCATCAATTTTTTAAGTGAGCATTTTTGTTCCCTAAGCCCAAGAGCTTCTCTTGCTCAATATTTTAGTGGATAACAATCCAAAGTCCTACCCCATTAGTTCACCCACCCCAAAGTTGTATTACTCTAGGATTAAGGGGGTGGGTTAATTAGAGTTAGCAAAATTAGTATGAAATTAAAGAAAAGTGAAATTATGGTTAGAGTGAAAGAAAAAGGTGTGAAGAGTGTTTAGGGGAGGGGGAAGGACTGAAACGACACCATTTGGTAAGAAGATGCAAGTACTCATGGTTGAGAAGGTGAGGGGCACTTTGGAGTGACTATCCTCGTCTACAGGCAGGAATCATTCAAGTTAATGGTGAAACAAAGGGATGAAGATGACCCTAGCCACTATGGGAGATGAACGAGACTAGAGAAAGGTCACGATGACAATCTATGACAACCTTTCCACCTCTAGTGGTGGCATGGGTGAAATGAAAATGGGTATCTCACTCCCTGCAACAGTGGCATTAAGGAATGGAGGAGTCTTCGAATGCTCTTTCCTAAGCTAGAGATGTGGTGGTGGTAGAGGAAGAGGTTTAGAATCGTTTACCAAAAATCACTTAAAACTAATGTTGTGATATAGGTATAAGAGACGATTAGGGAAATGTTTAGTCATACTCTTCTTCAAAATGGGCAACTAACATCATTGAAGGTAGTGATGACACGAGCTACAATCAAAGTATTACTTGGCTTCAAGGCGAACATCAACAAGGTGATGACAAGATAAGTAACTTAATTAACTCTTTTTATTTATCTTTAAAATATAAATTTCATCCCCTAAATTCTTCCTTCTATTTTCTTTGGTAATGTTTTTTGTATCCTCTCTATATTTGGCTGGAAAAAGTCAAGGACAATAATTATTGGCAATGGTAGCTAGTGATCCTACGATAGTGACCAGAGAGCAAAGGGAAAAGATGATACTTGGATCTAGAATTTATTTTTTTATTATTATCTTTATTACTTTATTTTGGATTAGGTAGATTTGTAATGAAAGCGAATTATACCGAATCTAAGCAAGAAAGGAATGATGAATATATGGATTTTGAATAATCGCATAAGAATTACGAATAATCACATAAGAATTAACAATCACATACAAGAACAGAGTAAAATAAAATCTCAGCTATTAGATTTACATTGAAAATTGTTATCTAAACATTACAAATTATAATCTAACACTACACTCAAACTCAGTGAAGGAATTCCAATGCAAACTAGCATTTAATTGTATTTAAGTTTAATTTATCTAGGTGAATATATGGATTTATCAAAAGGAAGGAAACTGATAAACAAAATAATTAAGATAAATGCATGAAGGTTTTATGAACATAATTAAAGATTAGAAGGGAATTAGAATTGGATGGAGCACGGTTCTTTTCCAAATTGGAATGATTCTTTCACAAGGTTTCCCAAAAACTTTCGTGGGAGAATTTTGGGAGTCGGAGATCTTTTTTGCAAAAAAATTTAAAAGTGTTTTTGAAGGAAGATTTTTGAGAGAGAGAAAAAAAACCTGAATCTCAATCTTTCGCTTTTTGAAAAAATTTCCAAAACTCCTTGAAACGTTTGTCACAAACGTCTAAAACAAATTCTAGATGTTCCCCAACTAAGATCTAGTATAAAATGCAACCTAAGTCATCTCTCAAGAATCAATTAAGTTTTTCAAGCAAGTTAGGAGAAAGTTAAAATAGGAGGTTTTGTAAAGGTTTGAGATTATGCTTAAAATACAAAATGCAGAATGAAATTAATTTAACTTAACAATGATCAACTTAAGAAATTTAGAAATTATTTTCTTAACTAATTATTGAGCACTAAAATCATGCATAGAATTATATCTATCAACTTAAGATCATTAGAAATCCCTAAAATGATCCCTGAATTCTCTACTAGAAAGCTCTCGGGATTCAATTGATTAAAATTAACAAGATCAAATAACCACTTAATATTTTATCATATCTAAATCAAAATTCAATTGAAGTATGTAATAAATCCATCGTATCTGCTCTTGTGCTAATGTTGAAAATCCGATTATATTATAATGAGATAAAAATAAAGAAAAAAAATAGGATGTTCAAGCCAATAAGATATATAAAGCATACCCTTACTACTCGTAAAAAAAACTATATGACTTCCTTCCCCAGTGTTCAGTGGAACGTGAGGCACTCTTTATTGGCTTTCAGGCAATGGAAGGGACTATTCTCACTACGAGCTAACTAGAATAGTAGGAAATATATATATGTCATGTCAATTTCTGCCCTTATTCGTCTAGAAGGAATGAAAACTTTTAATTCAATTAATTAATCTCTATTCTTCAACTTTTGGAAAATAACCAATCAAAGACCAAATAAAAATTAATTAAATATTTAATAATAAAAAATACATTAACCGAACAAACTTTGATTAAAAGAATAAAATTGAAGAAAATAGTAAAATAGAGTAAAAATAATTCAATAATCGTGCAAATAAATATCAAAACTTCAAAGTTAAAATGAAAATAAGCCTAAATCCTTGAATTGATCTTACAAACTTATTCTTTCATGGAGGAGAAAGAACTAGTAATGAAGAAAAGTAGAACTAGTAATGAAGAAAAGTAAAACTAATAACAAAGAAAAGCAAAGCCTTTCATAAAGGGCAAAACTTCAAAGTTAACATTGACAAAAGAAAGAAAAATGAAAAATGGTATTAGAGTTAACATTGAAGGTGTGTATCTTCTCTTGTAATTCCTCCTACTTATAGGAGATTTTTTTTAATACAATATCTTCATAAGATCTCTCACCATTTTTAAGTCTTTCCATCTTTTTATTACATTCACATTCACTTTGTTGAAAATGCAAAATATTTTTTATTTTTGTCTCGCTTTATTGAAAATGAAAAATATTTTTAACTTTTGTCACCATTGAGCACATCAATTTTAATTTTGATTCAATGCATTTTAGAATACCTTATGAATAAAAGTTGAAGCCCCAAATGTTAACTTTCTAATGAAACTGGTTTTAGATCAATACAATTTTTGTAACTCAAGATATGATCAAATCTTTGCACATTATTTAAGTTCAATGACAATAACATTATTCTTACTTTTGAAATGATTTTGAACTTTTATACATCACATTTCACCTTTTATCTTTCTTTGGAGCTACAGATATATTTTAAATCTTAGAACTCCTATTATGCTCAAAATACTACAATAATATAATTTTTATATTGAGAATGTGATTAAGATAAAAAATTCAATTAAGCTCAATATGAACCCAAACTCATAAAACATAACAAAGATCACTTAATTGAATACATAATAAGTATTATAAGCTAAATATAAGGGATAGTTATTTAAAAAATTTATGCTTATCAATCTCTTATTTTTTGATGTTGTATTATATAATATTTCTTCTCTACTTCTATTTTTTTTGAAAGGTCACCCTAAGAATTGTTTAAAAAGCCAACCAAAACCCTTTTCCTAATTTAAAAGATCAACTAATTATAATTAACTTTCAAATAATTAACTATTTGTCTTTAACTAACACCAATTATCTTTTCAAACATTTTCATTCTATTATTTTTTTAGATAATCATTTAGTTTGGGTCAAAAGAGTGTATGTCAGATAATTTAAGCTAAATTTTCAATTTTTTTTACCTTTTTTTGATAGTTTGCTATTTTGCTAGTTTGGACTTTTGGTCCAAGTTAGATTTTCTCTTTTTCTCTTATTATTATTATTATTCTCTTTTTTATAAATTATTTTATAATTATTATTGTCTAGTTTTCTATAAAAATTAGAACTTTTCTTAGCTTTTATTATTATTAATATATTTTTTCCTATACATATATATTATTAAAAAAAAAAGTCTTAGATATAATTGAGTATTCAAAATATACAAATTAAAGCTCTTTAAATTACAAATAAATCAATAACAAAGATGAGGTATATATTCATAAAAAATAGTCCAAGAAATTGTTCCACAAATTTAAAATGAATTATTCTAAGCCTATAACAACACCTATACATCCTTCAATTGTTCGAAATAAGGATGAATAAAGTAAATCAATAGATAAAACAACATACTAAAGTATTATTACATCTCTATTGTATTTGACTACTAACAAATTTGACATCATGTTCAATATTTATTTATATGATTACTATGAAATTATGCCTTAAGGTTATTTAAATAAGCTTTTGTTATTTGGTTAATACTACTAATCTTGGTTTATTTTGTAAGTATCAACAAAATTTTAGGTTAGTAGGCTACTATGATATGAACTATGCTAAAAATAAAAAGAAAAATACCAATGAAGGATGTTACTTCATCAAAGCATATATCCTTGAGCAAAAAATTAAATATTATTTTTTTTTACAACAAAAGATAAATATATCCTTCCTAAGATGCTGCTTTCAACTTCTAGGGATAAAATATCAATTAAAAGACTACAATATCTTTGAGCATAACATACTCATTCTTTGTGATAAGACATTTGCAATTAACTTATCTAAAAATCTAATTCAACATTTGCATGAAAAGATACAGAAGTTAAACATCATTTTACTAGATACTATGATTATAAAGAAGTTTTTAATATACAAATTATTGATAAATGTATTAAGAAAAACCTTAATTGAAGGTAGATTTAAGTTTATTCATGATCATCTTAACATGCATAACATCCTTTTTTGAAATATATGTGTTAGATATATGTTATAGTTTCTAAACTATATAATGTCTAACTAATATATATATATATATATATATATAATGTCATTTATCTTATGCTTGATGTTGCATTTAATATATGAATGGTTATAGTCTTACAAACTATATTAAAATTGGATACGTGTGTAAACCTAATAGAAAAGGGTTTTTTTCTAACATATTTTAAAAAATTTTGTATTTTCTGAAATTGCTTTTAAGGTGATCCTATATTTTTTTTTTTCAAAATCATTTTTTCTTGGGCTTCTTTCTCCTTTTTAAAAGCTACTCTTCAGAGTTTAAAACAATATTTTTAAAAGATATTTTTTCCTTTCAAAGTCTCTTTGTCTTCTCTTTTTAAAAGTGAATTATCTCTTTTTTTTTTCAATCTTTCAAAGCACCCATAGAATCCAAAGGAGACTCAAGTAGGCCCATTAAAGAGTAGATCATCTAGAGTAGGGTCAACCTCGTTAATATGTTTGGAAAAGCAACAATCCCTTTTTATGACTTCATTAATATCGTTGGTTGGTTTAACTTTTTTAGAACCATTAACAATGAATCATATGAGGACATGACTCTTGAGTTTTGGTCTAACACATACTTACCTATGGCGAAGGAAGTGCATGTCATCTCCATCATGATGATAGGTGAATGATTGTCCATGGATGAAAAAGTATAGTAGAAGCCACAAGGGGCATATAAGAAGGTTTGATGTTTAACCCCTGATGGGAAAAGAACATCAAGAAGAATATTGACAAAACCTCTACACGCAACTAAAGCTAGATTACAGAAATAACTCTAATGTGATACCTTTGACTAGGGTTCATCATAGAGTCCTACGGAACTTGATTTTTCCAAGGAAGAATCTTAAGACCATGTTTTCAATTATAAATCATTTTTGCCTTTATAACTTGAAGAAAAAATAACCCATTAATTTTCCTTCCCTAATCTTTAGGTATATGCAAAAGGTATTGGATGATAAGGCAATGAATTTTCCTATTGATTCCTTGATTACTTTCCTTCTAAGGAAGCCACTGAAGGATTTTTATGGAAAAATTAACAATAAGCCAAGTTGCAACCTAATTGTTTTTGATAAATTTGACCTAAAACAAATAAATTTATCTTTCCTAAAAACAATTGAAGGGAAGGATGAGTTAGATCACATAAAAAAAAACATGAAAGTTTGGCCAATACACACTAGCTGAGGAGGACAACTTAAAAGTGTGGTGTCATAAATATTGTCGGTAGAATTGCTGAGTATCTTAAAGATGAGAGTGAAACTTATAAGTGATTCCATGAAGTAATTTCCATTAGTTTTGATGATGAGGAGGAAAAAGAAAGCCTTATGAAAAAAGTTCTCCAACGAATATCTCAAAAGTAGAAAAGGAAGCACATTCTAAGAGAAAACATGTAGTTTCTAAGCATTTAAAATTAATAATTGTTAAGGTTTTTTAACCAACTCAAATATCTATTAATATTTTAACCAAAGAATGTTTTTAAAAGGCATTAAAACACCTTAAACTAGTGTTTTTATTTATTTAGATCAAATGTCATAAGAGGTTGGTCCCTACTTCTTTTAAAAAACTACAACAAACTCAATTCTCACTTTTTACTCTAAACAAGATTTGCTTTCCCATCTCCCACAATAGAAAACCAAACATCTTCGCATATATAAACCCAAACACCACCAATTTTACCTCAACCTTCAATCCAAATAGAATAACCTTATAAACCATATTCATCACAACTTACCTATCATACAATTGATGACGCATCAATTGTAGGAACTTTACAGTTCCAATGCATGAACCCTCTCCAGTACTAGAGAGATCCATTTATGAGAGAGAAAGAGATAAGTGTATATGTGTATATGTGTGAGATCCAATGTGTATGTAAGAGAGGAAAAATTGGATAAAAATTCTTTCCATTTTCTCTTTTTCATTTCCTTCGTTTCTATCTATCTTTATATTTTATCTCTTTTACATACATACTAGGTCCTCTATATACATTATATATCTATTTCTTACTCTAAAATGGATCTCTCTATTAATTGGAGAGGATCTTGGTCTAAGAAAATTATAGAGATAAAGATAAAAGAAAATGGAGAGAAAAAATGGAGAGGAACTTTGCCCACAATTTTATAATATATATTCTATGATCCTTTCTTCTAAGATGAACTCATAAGAAGTGACTCTCCACCAACCCACCAATTCCTCTCCACTTCCATCTCCACACACATTAGCACTTAAATGAGACATTTATCTATTCAAGAAAAGGCATTGTTTAATAGAAATGGTAAACTCCTATTCCTCCTTATGGAAAATTCAAGATTATCCTTAATCATTGGGTCCTTAGCCAGAGGTACTTCATTATGCCAATATCTTATGACATTTTCCTTGGCTAAATAAAGAATACCATAAAAAGATTAAAATTCTTGAAGATGAAATGAGAGAATCTCAAAAGAAGATAAATCACTGCTTTGAAGACTTGATCCTACTACTTTCTTCCCTAGCTTTCATTTTAACATGAAGAAAAAAAATTAAAAAGATATATTTCTACAGGGTCAATTTATACCACATGAGATGTTTATCAAACAAAAAATCACCTTGGTGTTTAAAGTTTGGCTCATTAAGCATCAATGAAACTAGTAACTAAATGAATACTTTAAAAGAAAGAATCAATTATGCCTTTTTTTTAGTTTGTTCAAAGTAAAAAAAGGAGAAATCATGTATGCAAGTGAGATACACAAAAAGGACTCAGTGTAGTGCTCACCTCTTTTATCTTATCCTCTTCCTTCTTCTTGCCCTTATATTTCTCTTTTATATTTTTATTATGTTTTCTTTTTGTCATTTTCTTAAATTTCTTTGTTGTTTGCATAAAACTTGTTCTTTTTTCTTTATACATCTTTTACATAAATTTTTTTTTAAACACTTATTGAAAATCTTTTATTCATATATTTCTTTTGACCAACCTATGAGTCTTAAGGTTTTTTAAAGGTATTCCCTTTATCTTTCTCAAAATTTATATTTACCAATTTTGATTCTCCTAATTGATATTCCTTTTATTCTTCACTCACCTTGTGTTCAAACCTCTAATGTTTTCAATAAATTAATTTTGGATACCTATTATGTTGTTGTTGCTCAAGTTAAGGAACAACGTCATATTACTCTTTAATAATAACAAATTCAACTAACTCAAATTAATATTTATAATAAGTTATGACGCAAGAAAAGAGATATGCTCCAAACAGTTGATCAAGGTAAAAAAATATTAGGAATAATATATTTGCTTCTCTTGATTAATTATTGGATAGATTTTTTTTCCTTTATGATATTTAAAATTATACAAGTTCATTTCAATAATAAAATAATTTAATAATATCAAAAAGAGTAAATATATTTTATGTATATTTTATTACATTGATATTTTTGCTTCTTTATTACATTTTGCTATATATATATATATATATATATATATATATATATATCCACATCAAGGTATATATTGTATTTATTAAAAATTAAATATATAAAGATATACATCACAAATTAAAAAAATTTATAATAAAAAAGAAAATTATTAGAACCTAAAATATTTAAAATTCTTATTTTATAAAAATTTTAATGGTGATACAACTTTAATTATATGTAATCTTTTCTAAGTTTAAAAATTAAGTCTTTAAAAAAAATTGTATAAATGGAAAACCTTGAAATAAAAAGAAGAATATTTGACAAATGTGGAAGAAAGTTTCTTATACCCTCAAGGCACAAATGTTTAAAAAAGAAACTCATACACTAGGTATTCAAGCATTGAGCAACTTTGTTTCCTGCTATTTTTAAAGAATCTCAAAGAAAAAAATATAAACAAAATATTTGAAAAGCAAGCAATTTGAAAGTAAAAATAGATATGAAGAAACAACTTTTAAAAACTAAAATATTAGTTATTAACATAAAAAGAAAAGAAAGTTATTAATGCAAGTATGACGATCAACGTAAAAACATGCAACTAAAGTACAAATTATGGAACAATTACATTTTATTCAAGGACATATATTTATTAATGAACAGAAGATGTTGCAAATTTTAACTATCTCGCAACATTCAAATATGACTTTATCTATATAAAAAAGTTTTGAAAAAAAAATACTACAATATAAAATTTTTACATTTACAATATATTAAAATTAAATTCTTAAAATTTTAAATACTTACATTTTTATATTTAACTTTTTATTACCTATAATATTTTATAATTAACTCAATCTTCTCTCTAATATCTTTAAATCCATATTTTTGAATTTATACTTGCTAATAACATTTTTCAATAGCATGAATAAGAATAATATGTAAACAAGGGAATGAATAATAAGAAAAAGTCAAGAGGCCGTCCTAGTCATTCTCCACAATTCAATTCACAGAAATACTCAAAAAATAGTTTTAACAGTAATTGAAGTCCCTGACTGACAAACACACTCCACCAATTACCAAAGAGAATATGCCCTTATCATTCGTCATCCACTAATTTTCCCTGCGTTGCCGTTTTGAGTCTTCGCCCAAACAAAACACACTCTCCTTTTTCGAAACCTTCGCCACCCTTCTCCGGTCAAATTGCCGGCGGTTTCTATTACATCCACCGCAATCTCCGATTCTCCGGCCACTGCAGGTACCTACTTCAGTCTCGATGTTTTCTCTTTCACCATTTTCACATCCCGCGTCTCCGATCATCGTCCAACTTTTTATGTTTCCATGATCAAATTAGGGTTTCTGTGCCTGATTCTCGACCCCTAGGTTCCGATTTCGTTTTGTTAAATTGGCTAAAATGTTCTTTTGAATTTTCCTTTTTCTTTATTGTTGATCGTGAATTGAACAGAGGGCGTAGAAGGTTGTGGACAATGAGCAACGTGTTCGAGGGGTACGAACGCCAATACTGCGAGCTTTCGGCGAATCTATCGAAAAGGTGCACTGCTGCTGGTGCTCTTAATGGAGGTACTAGAAGATTCTTACTTGATCTTACGCTTTTTTTTTTAATTAACGACTCTTCTTCTATGGTTTATATAATTTTATTTGATTGTATAATGTATAATTTCTGTTATTTTGTTAAGTTTTTTTTTGCTTATTTTGTATATAGGTATGTCTAAAAGGTAATTTGACTTAGTTTTTTTTAATATGATTAGAACCTCTTTTATACAGAATTCAGTTAGAATGCTTGAATTTGGATAATGGCATTTAACATGAATTAGGACCCTTTCAGTTATTGGTCTGTATAGCTCCTTTCGGCCCAAAAAAGTATTGATATGTAGCTCTTGATGTTAGAAATTCTGTCCAGAGAATTTCTCCTCCTGATACTCTCCAAAGCCTCGCAGCTCCTATTATGATCATTTGGTGATGACAGTACTTGTATTTTCCTATATGTTACATTTTAAAAAAAATCTCTTGGTAGATGCCTATAAGTGGAAAGTATAAATTTCTGAGAGGCAATTTCTTAGGTCCTGCTAATGTGTCAACATTGTAATCTCCATGGTTTTGTTTCTTGACTTTGTAAGCTCTGATTAGAAGCAGAAACTGCTTTCCGTGGATTTTATACATTAGATCATAAAGATTAAACTTCTTTCTGAGAAACTATTGAAAGCTTTTATTAGGATGGAGGAAGCATTGAATCTTATGATTCTATGTTGGAGCAATGCGGATTGCATTATAATTTTTATCCTTTCTGTTTGTGTGCAGAGCAAAAGAAGCAAAAGGTTTCTGAAATAAAGGCTGGAATTGATGAAGCAGATGCTTTGGTACTTCTCTCTTTCCCCCATTAGAAAGCTGGCTTTATTTTTTTCTGTACTCTGGGGTTCTGATGTGGTTTAGCTGATGAATTTGCAGATTCGAAAAATGGACCTCGAGGCAAGAAGTTTGCAGCCAAACATCAAGGGTGTGCTTCTTGCAAAGTTGCGGGAATATAAATCAGATCTAAACAATCTTAAAAGTGAAGTTAAGAAGATTGAATCTGGTAACTTAAACCCTTCTGCACGGGATGAATTGTTGGAATCAGGCATGGCAGATGCTATGACGGTATGATTCATTTATTTTAACATCGTCTTTTGATACTCATAGATGATTGACTTTGTTGTGAAACTTTAATGAGGAAGCAAATTGATCAATATTTTTCTTTGTAGTTATATACTTTTCTAGCAAGGTTAATGGGGTAATGGCTTCCAATTGTGGATTTTGCTTTTCCCATTTCAAGCAAGCCCCATTCCTCCCTCATTAGTCATTACTAATTCTTCAGCCATTGCAAACAAAAGTTGAGTTGTAGATGCCATTGAAACTGTTACATTAATGATTAAATAGGAGACTGCTTTGAAGCTATTTGAATGGGAGATATAGTGATGAAATTAGGATCAAAGTGTGTTGACCAAAATAGTCTTTGAACCCTTATTGATCAATAAGCAATTTGTTCGTACTTTGTGTATATTATGATTCCATACAGTGACTAGGTTGATGGCTATGCTCTTGATAAGTGCAATCATTTATGACATGCATCCATCTCGTTAATGGTGGAACAAAGTGAATGAAGTTTAGGCATTACATTTTACGATATTTTGAGCTGTGTACCTATTGAAATTGCAAACATTAGTGTGACAGATGAAACTTTTTATTTGAAACAAAAGGGCCATATAATTGATGTATCATTTTACACTTCAAGAATGATTTAATACCTCCAAAGTTCAAACAGTGAAAGAGAAGCAATCTCTAAGGGTAGATAAATTGTACATAGTAGGTATAATTGACAGATAATTTTTAGTACAGCAGACACAATCAAATGTAAGACCAATTGTCTAGAAATGATCTTACCATTTTTTATGTAATTGATTCCTTTTGAGTATTAGTTGTTCGACTGGCGTGTGGCCAATTTGTTGTCATCATGTTTTATGATACAATTACCTTTTCTGAGGTACAATTGATTCTCCAAATAATCCTGTATATTAGCTTACCATGGCCTCTCCATTTTCACTACACATACAATGTAGACTAGTGTATTAACATGTTTGTTGCCCACATAATGCAAAGATCTCTTCATACTAATTTTAAAAATCTTGATGGTTTATATTTTATGTATAAATTGTATTTAACTACTTTAAACTAAATAAAATATTGTTAACATATATTTCTCTAATTTATTATTAGATTAGGATAAGGATTAAAGGTTTAATCTGTTCATTAATAGATAAAATTTTTAATATGATTAATTAACCTTTTTCTACCAATGGATGCTTTAATAGTTATGAATATTTGAACTGGTTGGTGAGATCTCCAATATATATATATATATATACGGGGTGTTAAATTTGCTAGGCTACTTGTCCAAAAAGATCACGTCTCTTCAGGCCAATTGTGCCATTTGGCATTTCTATTGTCTGCTTTCCAGATATGTAGAATGACTAAGCTTTGGTTCAATCTTCATTTCTGAACTCCATGTTTCTTGGATTGGCACCACCAAAGCTGACACCAACTTCTAACATGAATACATTAGGCATCTGCTGATCAGAGATCAAGATTAATGATGTCAACTGAGAGGTTGAATAAAACCAGTGAAAGAGTTAAGGACAGTAGGAGAACAATGCTGGAAACAGAAGAGCTTGGTGTCTCAATTCTTCAAGATTTGCATTCACAGCGACAATCTCTATTGCA
The DNA here is from genome assembly GCA_037954105.1 of Canavalia gladiata. Lineage (NCBI taxonomy): Eukaryota > Viridiplantae > Streptophyta > Magnoliopsida > Fabales > Fabaceae > Canavalia > Canavalia gladiata. Next base: position 45,381,833 of record CM075665.1, read on the forward strand.
TGCACACAACACGGTAATCTTTTCCTTGTTTAATAGATGATGTGTGTGATTCTATTACTATTAGTAACATGATTTAAGAATTTTAATCTTCTGTTATGAAGTTCTCTTCCCTGAATAGTATAAGTAGTGATGAGACCATAAAAAGTACATTTCCTTTGATCTACTAATGGTTGTACTTCCTCATGTAGCTTCATGGAGTGGATGATAACATAGGCAAGAGCAAGAAAATTTTGGCTAACATGTCAAGAAGGATGAACAAGAACAAATGGATTATTGGTGGCGTTGTTTTGGTACTGGTTGTGGCTATCATCTTGATCCTGTACTTCAAACTTTCTAAATAGCCAACGACTGACCTTCCATCATAATGGTCATTAAGGTCGCTATGATACAAGGATTTCTATTATTTCTCGTCTCTTTCCACCTTTCTCTCCTTCTGATCATGATTTGTGAGTGCTCGGACAAAGATGATGTGTTGTGCAGTGCTACAAGATAATTTCATACTGTTAACTTCTTGCAATGTATGTATCTTATGATGATGGGTTTGGCATGTATGCAGTATTGATTTTGATTTCTTTTTGACCAGTTGTTGCATGAATTTAATCATGAAACCAGAATTCTTCGTGGTTATGCTGTTCAAATGAGTTTTGGTTCTAATCTATTGGAGTAAATTATGCTGCGTGGAAATCCTGTGTACTGTGTAGAACAACCTTAGAACTAGGAGATGCTAATCTGGAGCTACTAGGCTCCCAGGATAGTTGCCTTCCGAGACATTTTTCTGAAAGTGGCCTGTTAGGAAGTTGATACGGAATACTCTTTTCAAGTTTTTTGCCAACTTCCCGAGTTATGTAGAACATTCGTACTCAAATATGAAGACTGAAATTGCACATTGGATACAATATAGGTTCTGAAAATGAAGGTAATATTTTTTCCATACGTTGTAGATACCTTTGGAAAATCAGTTTAATAAAGTGTTTATTTAATAAATTTTTATCATATTTATATTTATATTATAAGTATAAATATGAAACTTATCAAAAGACTCTTAAGATATTTTAAAAGTTAATCAGTTAATCGGTTAATGTCTGATTATCTTAGCTTTGGCATCTCATTTTTTAATGTAAAATACACGTTTTACAAAATATTAATTTGTATATGTATTTTAAAATACCTAACTGTTAAAAATTAATTTTATAAATTTTTTATTAAATTTTAAAACATAAAAGTATTTAGTTCTGAAAAGGATCATTTTATATTAAGTTGATCTTTCTGTCAATGGTTATCACGGAAGTGTAAGGAAAAGGATGATGTGAAATGTTAATTAAAGACTTGCACCGTAATTATCGTTTAAATTATTTTAAAGGACGGCAAACACAGTATCTTTGTTTTCCTTTTATTTGATCAGATATAAAATAAAAAAATTGTTTTAGATATTTAAAAAATATTAATTAGTTTTTTATATATATCCTAATAATAAAAGAGTAAGAAGTTAAAATATAATAAATAAAGAAGAATAAACTTAAAAGATAAATTAAAAAACAATTTTAAAAAACTAATAATATTGATTATATTTTTAATATATATATGCATTTTTTTATAAAGAGAACGAAAGAGATTTCATGTATTAAGCAGATAAAGGGCAAACTTTTCCGTAATTTTATTCTAGAAACATGCAGACACACACATATATATATATATATATTATAGGACAAAATAAAGTCCAAATTTTTGTCCTAAATCATCATCAGATGGTATGACTCTATGAGATGGTCACACTACACGCAACAACAGTGTGCTCTCATCTTCCGCTCCCTTCTCCGACGATGTGCCCGCGCCTCTGCTCTCCGTCCCGGCCAGCAACTCCACGCCGCCGCCACCGTCGCTGGTCTCCTTTCTTCCCCCACCCACTTCCTCCTGAACGCTCTCCTCCACCTCTACGTCTCTTGCTCCTTCCCCTCCTACGCCCGCATACTGTTCGAGCAAATTCCCCACTCGCACAAAGACTCCGTGGATTATACTGCCCTCATCCGTTGCTCTGAGCCCTTCCAATCCCTCGGTTTCTTCGCCCAAATGCGCCAACGCGCCCTTCCCCTTGATGGGGTGGCCTTGGTTTGTGCTTTCAGCGCGTGTGCTGGGCTTAGGGACCCGAAGATTGTGTCTCAAATGCACGTGGGTGTGGTCAAGTTTGGGTTTTTGAAGTGTACCAAAGTTTGCAATGCGGTGATGGATGGTTACGTTAAGTGTGGGCTTGTTGGTGAGGCTAGAAAGGTGTTTGAAGAGATTGAGGTGCCTAGTGTTGTGTCTTGGACTGTGGTTTTGGAAGGTATGGTGAGATGGGAAGGTGTGGAGAGTGGCAGAGTGGTGTTTGATGAAATGCCTGAGAGAAATGAGGTTGCTTGGACTGTTATGATTAAGGGTTATGTTGGGAATGGGTTTACAAAGGAGGCTTTTTGGCTCTTGAAAGAGATGGTTTTTGGTTGTGATTTTGGGTTGAATTATGTTACTCTTTGTTCGATTTTGTCTGCTTGTTCTCAGTCTGGGGATGTGAGTGTGGGTAGGTGGGTTCATGGTTATGCTGTTAAGGCAATGGGATGGGACTTGGGTGTTATGGTGGGGACAAGTTTGGTTGACATGTATGCCAAATGTGGGAGGATAAGTGCTGCTTTGATGGTGTTTAGGCACATGTTAAAGAGGAATGTGGTGGCCTGGAATGCCATGCTTGGTGGGTTGGCCATGCATGGTATGGGGAAGGTTGTGGTGGAGATGTTTACTTGCATGGTGGAGGACGTGAAACCTGATGCTGTGACTTTCATGGCTTTATTAAGTGCTTGCAGCCATTCGGGTCTAGTTGAAAAGGGGTGGCAGTACTTCCATGATCTTGATTCTGTTTATGGGATAAGGCCAGAAATAGAGCATTATGCTTGCATGGTGGACCTTCTTGGTCGAGCTGGACGTTTGGAAGAAGCTGAGAATTTGGTGAAGAAGATGCCATTTCCTCCAAATGAAGTTGTTCTGGGATCCCTTTTGGGTTCTTGTTATGCACATGGTAAATTGCAGCTGGGGGAACAAATTATGAGGGAGTTGATTCAGATGGATCCTCACAACACTGACTATCATATCCTGATTTCAAACATGTATGCATTGTTTGGAAAAATAGACAAGGCAAATTCCCTAAGGCAGGTACTTAAGAATAGAGGGATCAGAAAGGTGCCAGGAATGAGCTCCATATATGTTGATGGCCAACTTCATCAGTTCATGGCAGGGGACAAGTCACACCCTAGAGCTGCAGAGATTTACATAAAGCTTGATGAAATGATTTGCAAGCTGAGGTTGGCTGGCTATGTTCCCAACACAAATAGTCAAGTATTATTCAATTGTGCCAATAGGGATGATGGCATAGAAGCATTGGAGGAGGTAGAACAGGTTTTGTTCACTCATAGTGAGAAACTAGCACTGTGCTTTGGCCTAATGAGCACAGCATCCGGTTCTCCCCTATATATTTTCAAGAACCTAAGGATATGCCAAGACTGTCATTCTGCTATTAAGATTGCCTCTGACATATACAAACGTGAAATTGTTGTCCGAGATCGTTACCGTTTTCATAGTTTCAAGCAAGGTTCTTGTTCTTGCTTTGATTATTGGTGAATTACCCTCTAACCTGACAGACATTGTTTGAAATTACCCTTTAACCTGACAGACATTGTTCTTGTTCTTGTTCTATTGTCACATAATGAGTGAACTCTTAAATTGATCTTTTAGATTGTATAGGTTAGATATTTTAATCCATTTTTTTGTCAAAAGATACATTAATCTGAGATTTCAGAAACACTTTATTACTTTTTGATTTTGTAAAAAAATCATTAATTTTAATAATTTTATATTTTATTTTTTACTATCATTTTGTATAAAAAAAAAAGGGTAAAGTGAATAGTGTTGTTTTGCATAATTAGGTAGTAACGGAAGATTTTTAAAATTTTAAAAACTTAAATGTTAGACCAATACAAATTTGAGGGTTTTCTAATTTGGAGTTTACTTGTCAGAAAATCATTAACTAAAAGAATAAACGTGAAAGATGCCCACAATGCTTTACTGCATGGAAGTGCAATCATGATGATGCTAAAATAATAATGATTTAATTCTACTCTAACATTCAAAATGCATGTTTATGATATATTTACTAATATTGTGCCCCAAAGATGACGCAGGGGATGTAGCTCAAATGGTAGAGCGCTCGCTTTGCATGCGAGAGGCACGGGGTTCGATCCCCCGCATCTCCATATATTTGTTTAACACTTTTTAACTTTGATTTAAAATCAACATCATAATTAGAATTTTTTATCCAATTTAAAATTTACAATATGATCAATTATTTCAATTCCATTCGATTAAGATATTATAATATAATAATAATTTTGTGTTAATTTGATTTATTGACAATATATATAAATCATAATATTATGGATACCAAATCATAAAATTAAATTATGAAATATTTTACAATAAAATTTTAATAAATAATATGATGGTATGCAAAATATTATTTATTAAAATAAAAAATTTAATTATTAAAATATAAATCTTAAAACAATATTCAATATACCTGGGGTTTATTTTAATTCCAGTTAAAATCATAAGGATTTTGGCATGGTCTTACACTAAAACGTAGATATATCTTTCTTTGTTCTCATGTTTCTTTCTCGTGCATGCCTGTTAACACCAAGTCGATCTTTTCCCATATCCATTCTCAATGTCCCTCAAACCTTTAATTATTTTTCTGCTGCTATCCTTTGGTTATATGAATATAGAGCTTTCGTGTTCTCTCGTAACCCTAACGTTTCCCATCTACAAAACATTTCGAGAGAGTTATCGTCTTTTCATCTTTGGAGAAGAGGATTACGCTTTTTTGGATTCTTGATAAGCTATTTCTAAATTCTTATCCATTTGGTTCCTATTCTATATCTTAACATTGTTCCTCTTCTCTCTAATTTTTAATGAACTTGTGAAATTTCTTCTTCGATTTAGTTCAATCATTTCTTGATTCTTATGTTGTTGATTATATTTTATAATTTCTCATGTAAGTTGTTGCAATGCTTTTAATTTTATTACTTTTTATGGTAGAAATTCTTATATATTGAATAAACTCTTATTGCATGTCCTGTTTTTGTGGAGTCGTTAAAGAAATGGTATATACAAGTTAATTATCATCGAATTGTTATTCAGGTTTTGGTTGTAATTACTATGTAAGAGAATGATTTAGCAAGGTGTAGTAATTTTGATTATGATATTAATTTAATTTTGGTTTCAGGAATGTGGAAACTAAACAAACGAAAACAGACCTGCTAATGATCAAGAAAATTTGGAAAATTGGTTACCCATAAATGCATCTAGAAAAGCAAAATGGCGGTATTCAGCTTTTCACAATGTGACAACTATGGTGGGTACTGGCGTGCTAAGCTTGCAATATGTTGTATCCCAACTTTTATGGTATGTTTGTGCGTAGAAGTTTAATGAATTAATAATTAGAATTAGTTAATGTTAAATTTTGACAGAGATGGGTTAATGTGCTGTGGATTTATAGAATTCTAGGTGTTGCAATGATCATATTCTTATGGATGATAACATTTTATTCATTGTGGAAACTTATTGAAATACATGAATTGATTCTAGGAAAGGGGTTTGAATGATATTGATAATTTTATTACTTTAAACTTTTAAGCTGTCAAGCTTACTTTGAAATATTTGAGAGATGTCACTCATCTATCTATGCAATCCACTATGTTGAGGTAGACATTGATAAGAATCTGTTATAACTTATAATTTCATATTATATGATCAGTTGTTGAATTGGGCATCAAGAAACTTCTACCAACATATTTGGATCCCAATCTTAACCCAACGATCTAGTCATCAGTGTTTCCTTTGCAATCCTCTCACAAACTACTGGCATGGTCACATACCATGCTGCACCTAGATTTGAGCTGGAGAAGGGACGTACAAAAGGCTCCTATAGGTTCTAGTGTTGGATCTGCATTTATGGATAAGAATAAACCCATATTGGGAAAGTCTAACCTTGGTGTTGATTCGTATTACTACCTAAGGAGTAAGCTTCTTCACATATATCGCAAACAAAAGGTTTATCCAAAATTTGATAGCATGCCTTTTGAGATGGAGCATACATCACCAATAACTCAACTTGGTTCCACTCAACCATTAGCATTTGTTGCACCTGTGTTGAAATTTAATTATTAGGTTGACATGTGATGATTTTGAATACAAAGAGTGCAGAAAAGGATCTCTCCTTAGACATGACACGATAATTGATCTTAATTTGAAAGATAGTTTGTTGAATGTGTATAATCAAATTGACATGGGAGACCGTGCCAAAATAATTGTAGAAAAATACACAATTCCAAGAGAAGAACAGGGTTGATACTTAGTATAATATATTTACTCAAAAAAAAAAGAGAAAAGGTTTATTTATAGTTATAATAAAGTTCTGGAGATTTGTGTTTGTTTACTATCTCTCTCAGAATAGCTTTGCAATTCTAACTTTTGAGCATGTAATTGCTGCACATGAAACTGGTTCATTTAAATGAAAAATGATTCTGGTTGAAATTCCGGATGAAAAGAAAAATCGTTTACTATATTGTTAATAAGGATGAAAATCTTGATAAGGTAACTTCTTAAACCACTAAACATATTTGATTCTTCTTTTATATTCATTAGACTTGTCAAAGCATGAATATATAAATTGAAATGAAAAAAAATGATTTTTTTTAAAGTTTAGTGTTAGTCAAGTTACACAAACTCGTACCATGTTTTAAAGGAGGTACCGTCATTGCTAGCAATGCTTTCGGAATGAAATTATCATATCTTTATCTCAAGCAATGCTATAGGTGATGTGTAATAAATTAATTAATTATACTATAATTAAAATGAATTTAATGATGATGACATTGATGATGTTGCTGCACTTGTTTTGGTGAGGGGAGAGAAAGCACTAATGCCTGGCCTTCATGTCATTGCAAAAGTCGGATACGCTGATGTACATCAATTCCAAATTAAATAAATATGAAGAAGGCATTTTGGACTTTTTGGACTTTACCACATTAATTTTGAAGGAAAAAATAAGTTTGCATGGTAGAACCTCGCTTTGGATTATCCTCTCGATTACCGTGGCACTCCTATCCTTATCACACTTTTAGGGGTATGTATTTTCAAGGTTTTTTTGTTAACAACTATTTTTCAGTTTATAACTAGGATATCTGTTTGCTCTAATATTAGATAATTAATTTATCCTTTTGAACAAAAATACACATTTAAATTAATTTATATACATCTTTTAAAAATATTTAAAGATTAAAAATTAATTATATTTAACATATCTCTATGCTAATATTAAAAAAAATAAAAATATTAATTTTTTAACATAGATTCAATGATACACAATAAAAATTTACATATAATAAATTTTATTAAAAATTTACTATTTATTGATCTTTATTATCAATCCATCAATATATTTAAGGTTACCGCTGAATCTTCAATAGTCTAACCATCAGTTGACTCAAAATACAAAAGCTTATTTTGACTCAAAACTTGCTCCTATGTTGCTAGGTGACAATTCTAATTATCATTTCGAAGTTGAAAGTCTTTGGATCATTGAATTCAAAGATTTTGCTAAAATTTATTGTCTATGATAAGCATAGATTTCATAAATAATTATCTCTCACTTTTATCTCATTAAGACTTCTTATATGTTCAATTAAGTGATCTTTGTTATATTTTATGAGTTTGGGTTCATATGAAGTTTAATTGAATTTCTTTGCTTACCCGATTAAAATGACACTATTATAGTATTTTGAGCATAATAGGAGTTGTAGACATCCAAAAATCATGAAATCTATCTTGAATGAAAGCTTAAAGAAGTGTCCATAGTTACAAAGCAAGATCAGATTCTAAATGGGATGTTTAGGACTCCGAAATTATCTCAAAAGATGAGATAGTGTTGCTGACGTGGAATTTGAACAGTGTGCAAAGATCCGGCCATATCTTGAGATATAGAAGTCATATTGAGATGAAATCAACTTTGTTGGACAGCTAAGATCCAGGGCTACAACTTTTGTTCAGAAGTCAAGCTCTAATTCGGACATGTGAACATCCGAAATGGCGGTGCAAGAAAGTCAAAATTGTTGTGCTCATTGGTGGCAAAAATTCAAAAGTGTTTTGCAATTTCAACAAAGCCCATGTGAAAGCAAGAAAAGGGTAGAAAAGTAATATCCTAGTTGGTGACTTTCTGAAGATGATGCCTCAAAAATCCTCTATAAATAGAAGGGTTTGCAAGAGGAGACACACACCATTTTAGAGATTAACTCCAATACCACTTTCTTTCTTTCTTTCTTTCTTTCTTCCTTTCTTTCTTTCTTGTTAGTTTTGCCTCCTTCATGGAAGGCTTAGTTTTTCTTTCTTGTTAGTTTGCCTCCTACATGGAAGGCTTAGCTTTTCTTTATTGTTAGTTTCCTCCTACATGGAAGGCTTAGGATTTATTTGTTGTTAGTTGCCTCCTACATGGAAGGCTTAGGATTTATTTGTTGTTAGTTTGCCTCTTTCTTTGTTGTTAGTTTGCCTCCTTTATGGAAGGCTAGGTTTGTAGTTTCAATTCAAGGATTCAAGCTATTTTCATTTTAACTTTGAGGTCTTGATCTTTATTTACGTGCATATTAAGTGGTTTCTACTCTGCTTCACTATATTCTTCAATTTTATTCTTTAATCAAAGTTTGATCGGTTGACGTATTTTGGTTAATGTATAATTGATTTATAATTGGTTTTTGATTGGTAAATCATTTTCCAAAAGTTTGAAGAGTAGAAATTAAGTAATTGAATTGAAGGTTTTCATTTTATTACTTACTTCAACTGAATTCTGATTGTAAAATTGGTTTAGATAAAAGATTAAGTGGTTACTAAATCTTGTTGATCATAATCAATTAAATTCTGAGAGGTTTCTCAGTAGAGAATTCAAGGATCATTGTAGGGGTTCCAGATGATCCTAGGTTGATAAACACAATGCATGATTTTAGTGATCAATGATTAGTTATGAAAATAGCCTCTGAATTCCTTGAGTTGATAATTGTTAAGTGAAATTAATTTCAGTCTGTATTTTGTGTTTAGCATTTGATATCACATCTTTACAAAAACCCCCTTGTTCTAATTTTCTCCTTATTTGCTTAAGAATCTGAAATGGTCTTTGGGAGATGACCTAGGTTGCACCTTATACTATGCCAATAGTTTGGGGGAAATCTGGAAATTATTTTTGCGCGTTTGCGACGAGCGTGTCAAAATTTGGCGCCGTTGCCGGGGACCATTTTAATTTCCTAGGCTCATTTAGGAGTTTGTATAAAAATTTTAATCTTTCTAACAATTGTTTTTACTTTAGGTATATCATTCTTGGATTTTCTGTATGAATTCACCTTTTTGTGTATGACCCGATCCAATCCTGAAAATTTATATGCATATGATCCTGAGATTGATAGAACATTCCACCATTTGAAAAGAGCACATAGAAGACATTCATCCAGTAATAACCAAGAAAGTAACAGTAGTGATTTTTCATCTTTAAATTTTGATAGTTTTAAATATTTTGCTAAGAACATGGCTGATAGAACCTTAAAAGAATTAGCTGCACCTGATGTTGCTTATCAACCATTGTGCATTCAATACCCTGATGTTGATGCACCATTTGAACTGAAGTCTGGACTAATACATTTGCTACCTAAGTTTCATGGCCTTGCAGGTGAGGACCCTCATAAACATTTGAAGGAATTTCACATTGTGTGTTCCACAATGCGGCCACAAGGAATTCTAGAAGATCATATCAAGTTGAAGGCATTTCCTTTCTCCTTAAATGATGGAGCTAAGGACTGGTTGTACTATCTACATCCAACATCTGTTACAAGCTGGAATGATATGAAAAGATTATTCTTGGAGAAATTCTTCCCTGCATCCAGAACAGCAGCTATCAGAAAAGAGATTTGCGGCATCAGACAGAACTCCCAAGAAACTCTCTATGAGTATTGGGAGAGATTCAAGAAACTATGTGCCACTTGTCCACACCATCAAATCAGTGATCAATTACTGATTCAGTATTTCTATGAAGGACTCATGCCAATGGACAGAAGCATGGTTGATGCAGCTAGTGGTGGAGCACTTATGGACAAAACTCCTACAGCAGCTCGAGATTTGATTGCCAACATGGCAGAGAATTCTTAGCAATTCAATTCTCGAACTAATTCCTTGTCTAAAGGAGTCCATGAAATGACCACCAAGACAGACCATACACGATTGGAGAACAGAATTGAAGAACTAACCTCCATCGTAAGACAGTTGGCCATCGGACAACAACAGCAACTTAATGTTATTGACAAAACCAAAACATGTGGCATCTGCACTTCTGCAGATCATCCTACTGATGCATGCCCAACATTGCAAGAAAGTGAGACACCTGAGGCTGCAGTAAATGGTATTTTTGGCACAGGACAACAATACAGGCCTCCTCAACATTATCAGCAACAGAAGTTTGAACCACCTTCTGGAACATACAATCCTAGTTGGAGAAACCATCCTAACTTGAGATATGGCCCTCCACAACAACAAAGGATTCAAACATCTGACTCCCAAAATAAATACCAACCACCGCCATTCAGACAACAACAACAGCATATGCAGCAATCTGTACCCTCTAATGCTTCTGAACCCTCTCTTGATGATTTGATGAAGCAATTAGCAACCAACAATCTTCAATTTCAACAAAATGTAAGTTCTACCATTCAGGATTTACAAACTCAAATTGGGCAGTTGGCTACCACTGTCAACCAATTGAAATCTCAAGGTTCTGGTCAACTACCTTCTCAACCTGTCATAAATCCCAAAAGTGTGAATGCCATGACCTTGAGAAGTGGGAAGAAAGTGCAGACAGACCCTACAATTTTAAAGCAACAAAGCTTCAATCAGACTAATCCACACCAAAAAGAAGCATTTATCTCCACACCTGGAGATATCTCTGATGAGCCATCTGAATCAGAAGGAAAGTCTGATGAAAAAAGTACACCAGCCTTCGATAAGACATCGAATGATCAACAAAAAGAAGCTTGCCATAAACGATCTGCACTTGAAGCATCTGATGAGAAGAAAACCCCAAATTGTGCTGATCAGAAGGTATCTTTACCTTTTCCAAATAGAATGGTTCAATCCAAGCCCAATGTTCATGCAGAATTGGATAAGGAGCTTTTAGATACTTTCAGGAAAGTGGAAGTCAACATACCACTTCTAGATGCTATCAAGCAAATTCCCAAATATGCCAAATTTCTAAAGGATTTGTGCACGCATAAGAGAAGACTCAAAGGGGATGAGAAGATTAGTGTGGGACGCAATGTTTCAGCCTTAATTCAACCCAGCCTCCCTCAGAAATGTAAAGATCCAGGAACTTTCACCATTCCTTGCACAATAGGAAACTCTACATTTGGTGATGCATTGCTGGATCTAGGTGCTTCCATTAATGTTATGCCCTCATCAGTTTATAAATCTTTGAATCTGGGAGAACTGAAGCCAACTGGTGTGGTGATTCAATTAGCCAACAGAAGTACATCACATCCAGCCGGAGTACTTGAAGATGTGCTAGTTCAAGTGAATAAGCTGATCTTTCCAGCTGACTTCTACATTTTGGATATGGAAGATGAGTCATCCATCAATAGAGCAACCTTGATCCTAGGGAGACCTTTCCTCAAAACTGCAAAAACAAAGATAGATGTGCATACGGGGACTCTCTCTATGGAATTTGGAGATGATATCATCCAATTCAACATATTTGAAGCCATGAAGCATCCCATAGAGAATCATTCACTCTTTCAACTTGATGCCATAGACCTTCTTGCGGATGATTATTCTATTGACAATCTACTTTTTAAATTTTTTGATTTTGATTTAGATTACTTAGATAATTTTACTTGCACATGTGATGAATTTGATTCATGTATTGTGTGTTCCAGGATTAATGCTGCAGACCAACCTTCGTTGAAAGATGACATGTTAGATGCAAGTGTTGCAGACATTTCAATCTCAGATAGATCTCTTCCTTCCATAATACAACCACCTCCTTTAGAGTTGAAGCCTTTGCCTGAACATCTAAAGTATGCTTATTTGGGGGAAAATGAGAAGCTTCCTGTCATTGTAGCAAAGAACCTTCTACCACAACAGGAAGAAAGGTTACTGCAAACCTTAAAAAGCCATAAACAAGCAATTGGATGGACTTTGGCTGATATTCCAGGTATTAGCCCATCTACTTGTATGCATAGGATACTGCTAGAGGAAAACACCAGACCTGTTAGACAACCACAAATGCGTTTGAATCCAACCATCCTAGATGTGGTAAAGAAGGAAGTAGGTAAGCTTTTGGCAGCTGGTATCATCTATCCCATCTCAGACAGTGATTGGGTAAGCCCGGTGCAAGTAGTTCCTAAGAAAACTGGCATGACTGTAGTCAAAAATCACAATGATGAACTAATCCCTACCAGAATACAAAACAGTTGGAGAGTGTGCATAGATTATAGGAAGCTTAACCAAGCTACTCGCAAGGATCACTTCCCTTTGCCCTTCATAGACCAAATTTTGGAAAGATTAGCAGGAAAATCTCACTATTGCTTTCTAGATGGTTTTTCAGGTTATTTTCAAATACATATAGCCCCAGAAGACCAGCATAAGACCACCTTCACTTGTCCTTTTGGTACTTTTGCCTATCGAAGGATGCCTTTTGGTCTATGCAATGCCCCTGGAACCTTTCAAAGATGCATGGTAAGCATTTTCTCTGATCTCTTAGAAAGTTGCATGGAAGTGTTTATGGATGACTTCACTGTATATGGTTCTTCTTTTGATGCATGCTTAGAAAGCCTTTCTAAAGTTTTGGACAGATGCATTGAGACTAACCTGGTTTTGAATTTTGAAAAATGTCATTTCATGGCAACAGAAGGTATAGTCTTAGGACACTTGGTATCTAGCAAAGGTTTAGAGGTTGATAAGGCCAAGATAGACATTATTACTTCTCTACCTTACCCCACTTCTGTGCGAGAAGTACGTTCTTTACTTGGTCATGCAGGTTTTTACAGAAGATTCATCAAGGATTTTAGCAAGATTGCACAACCTCTTTCTAAACTACTACAAAAAGATACCAAATTTGTGTTTGATCAAGCATGCAAGGATTCATTTGATGAACTAAAGAAGCGGTTGACAACCACTCCCATCATTCAACCACCTAATTGGACGCTTCCATTTGAATTAATGTGTGATGCATCCAATTATGCCCTTGGTGCTGTACTGTCTCAAAGAGTTAGCAAGAGATCTCATGTCATTGCATATGCCTCTCGCACACTTGATGCAACCCAATCAAATTACACAACTACTGAGAAGGAGCTTTTGGCAATTGTGTTTGCATTAGATAAATTTCGCTCCTATTTGCTTGGATCTAAAGTTATTGTCTTCTCTGACCATGTAGCTTTGAAATACTTGCTGAAGAAGACAGATGCTAAGCCAAGACTGATTCGTTGGATGCTTCTGTTGCAAGAATTTGATTTAGAGATTAAAGACAAGAGTGGTGCAGAGAACCTTGTAGCAGATCATTTAAGTCGGATCCAACAACCTTGTGAAGAAACTTCAATTGCAGATTCATTCCCAGAAGAGCATCTCTATCATTTGCACGGGAATGATCCTTGGTATGCAGATTTGGTAAACTATCTGGTTGCTAAAGAAATACCCAAACACTTCACCAAATCGCAACTTGCCAAGTTGAAAAGTGATGCCAAACACTACATATGGGATGAACCATACCTTTGGAAGACATGTAGTGATCGAATCATTAGAAGATGTGTTCCAGATCATGAAGTTCAGTCTATACTTACCTTTTGCCATTCCCTAGCTTGTGGTGGACACTTTGGGCCACAACGGACAGCTAGAAAAGTACTAGACTCAGGCTTTTATTGGCCTACAATATTTCGTGATGCACATAGATTATGCATAACTTGTGAGCAGTGCCAAAGAATAGGGAGTATTTCGCGCAGAAATGAGATGCCCCAACAACCACTTCTCTTTTGTGAGGTATTTGATGTTTGGGGTATAGACTTTATGGGTCCATTCCCTGTCTCTTTTGGCTTTGTTTACATTCTGCTAGCTGTTGATTATGTTTCAAAATGGGTGGAGGCAAAAGCCACCCGTACTGATGATGCTCGAGTTGTTGCAGATTTTATCAGGTCTAACATTTTTAGCAGGTTTGGCATTCCTAGAGCTCTAATTAGTGACCAAGGTACTCATTTTTGCAACCGCACAATGGAAGCCCTACTCCGCAAATATGGAGTCATGCATAAAGTCTCCACCCCATATCATCCTCAAACAAATGGTCAAGCTGAAGTTTCTAATCGAGAGATCAAGAAAATCTTAGAGAAAACAGTTCAGCCTAACAGGAAGGATTGGAGCTTGCGCCTTGTTGATGCATTATGGGCATATAGGACAGCTTACAAGTCACCCATTGGCATGTCTCCCTACAGGATTGTCTTTGGTAAAGCATGTCATCTTCCAGTTGAATTAGAGCATAGAGCATTTTGGGCAGTAAAGAAATGCAACATGGATCTAGACCAAGCAGGAATCCATAGAAAGCTTCAATTGCAGGAACTTGAAGAAATTCGATTAGAAGCATACGAAAACTCCAAAATTTACAAAGAAAAGGTCAAAGCTCTTCATGACAAAAAGTTGGCAAGAAAGGAGTTTTCCGTTGGACAAAAAGTTCTCCTTTTCAATTCTCGGCTAAAGCTTATGCCTGGTAAGCTACGCTCTAGATGGTTAGGACCATTTGTAGTTACTAATGTTTTTCCTTATGGTGCAGTGGAAATAAAAAATGAGGTAACTGAAAAAATCTTCAAGGTGAATGGACATCGTCTTAAACCATTTTTCGAAGGTTTTCAAAAGCACACGGTAGAAGAAGTGCATTTGCACAATGCCACATACCTGCAATAAATTCAAGAGAAGTCTCTCTCTCTCCCTCTCTCTCTCTCTTTCTCTCTTTCTCTCTCTCTCTTTCTCCCTCTCCCTCTCTCACATTCCTCGCTTATAAGTTTCAACTAATCTCTCAACTTCCTTCTTCACCTCTTAAATCATCCCAACTATTACACCACATTGAGCTTGCAGGAATAATAACTTGAGTGTTTTAAGAAAAAAAATGGAGAAAGCTATCACCAGGATCAAAATTTTGTTCCCTACTCTCCCCAGAAATTTTCTTAAAGACATTTACAATTGCAGACTTGAACGATTGAGAGCATTAACACTCTTAGGCCTTCCAGAAGATGTTCGTTGGATCATTGAAGCTAAGGTACGTTTAGCAGGTGAATTCCAAGAATCATTTGTTAAAAATATGCCAGGTATGGGAAGAAGTTCCTATGCAAAGAAGAGAAGGGCAAAAAGAATTGGAGTTTGCTACAGGTGTGCAAGATGGACCTGTAACACAAGATGCAAGAACCCTGGAATGGTTTCAAGAAATCGAGAGGACAAAATTCAATTCATAAAGGATGGACTGAGTAAGGAGTCATTGGATGATATCATTCAGACTCTTGAGACGCATCCTAGTGGGCATGTACAAGGAGTCCTTCTTGATTTGTTTGAACTGTTCCGTAAGGAAAAAGCACGTTATAGTCTTGGGAATCTGACTTTAAAAGACCCTGTTGTCAGTTTACAAGAAAACTGAATGGGAAGCACATCCTCGACTCTTAGAAGGCGTTTCAGCCGTTACTGGACGTAAAACCAGAGGAAGATGTGAGCCACAATCACAACTACTGTTCATTCTCATGCGTGTATGTTTGTCATTTACATTGTCTTTTCAATTTATTGGGCCACCGTTTTTTTTGAAATTTTCACCCCTGCTTAAAGTCTTTCCCCTCTGACATTCACCTTTTCCTTGAACCCAAAATTCAAACTTTTGCAACCAAAATTCAAACTTTTGCAACAAAAATTCAAACTTTTGTAGCAAAAATTCAAACTTTTGCTACCAAATCCTGATCCCGCACTATTCAAGCGATCTCCTTGTCTGATATTGAGTCCCTATAAATTATCCACCTCTATGACATATTTTTTCAAAAAAAAAAAAAAAGACAGAAACACCGTATATGGATAAGATCAATACTATCTGTGTTTTTGGTGGGTCTAACCTTGGAAAGGATGGAGAATTTCAACATGCAGCTTCTACCCTTGGTAAGGCATTAGCTGCAAGAAAAATCAATCTTGTTTATGGGGGAGGGATTCAGGGTTTAAAAGGATGTGTTGCAGGATCTGCACTCACAAAGGGGTGTAACGTCTTAGGTGTTGGCTTAAAAAATGGGAGCACCTCCTACTTCACCCTGGGTACTGAATTGAAGGTTGCAACCATGCATGACCGTATGAGACACATGTTGGTTAATTCTAATGCATTTATTGCATTACCTGGTGGTCTTGGAACAATGGAAGAAATTTTTACCATTATATTTTGGGCCTATCGGAATTTTCATAAAAAACCTTTGGGCTTATTGAATATTAATGGCTTTTATAATGGTTTGATATCCTTTTTAGATCATGCAGTAGAGCAGGAGTTCATGCCACAATCCATGCGCAACATCATAGTATCTGCTTCAACTGTTGAACACCTACTTGAGATTTTGCAAAATCCTACATCTGAGCTCAGTCAAGCAATGCAGCTGGTGAACCAACCAAATCAGGATGACAAAGATAAAAGAGAACCAGATACCACTCTTCGGTTATAACTTTTCCTTACTTTGATGGTTTTCTTACATTTCTTTTCCTGTTATATGAAATTCCATCTAAGACATTGGGGACAATGTCTTGGATAGGTTGGGGGGAAGATGGTCCGATATCTAAAAAAAAAAAAAAAAAAAAAAAAAAAAAACCCAAAAAAAAAAAAAAATTAGGTTAGATTCATAAACTTGCTTTGAGTAAGATGACTGAGTAAGGAGTTACACTTGACTCTTGATACGCATCTTATGATTTAAAAAAAAAAAAAAAAAAATTGAATGTGGAAGTATGTTTTTCTTTAGATTTCATAAAATAATTGAAGCAAAATGATTTACATTTCGAGATTAATTAGTTTGGCAACACATATTTGAACTGGATAGATTAGATTTGATAAATATATTACCTGTGAGATTTTGAGCCTTATTATTATTTTCTTTCTTGTGTGATTTTCATCCATGGAATATGTTACTTCAGAACTTGCATTGATTCTTTTTGAAACTACATTTTCACATGATTTGTACAAAAATGATTGAGGCACTGTTTTTCTTGAACAAACCACTTGGCCAAATAACCAAACCATAAAATTTTATCCTTTGATCAGCCCTTTGAGCCAATTAGCCTTTTCTTCTTTTTAGCTCACCACAAATAAAAAAATAAAAAATAAAAAAAAAATAACTTTGTCTGACCATAGAAGGTGAGGAATACTGGATTTATCATACCATAAGTGTTTCAATAAGTGTGGGAGAGATTATTGTTGTGTTCATCAATATCATGGTTGAAAAAAAAAACTGAAGCAATAAATTAATAAATAAACTATTATATTGAAAAAAAAAAATAATAATAAAAAAAAAAAATTGAAGAAGTGATATCTGTTTCTCACACTTGCACTTACAATCAATTCTCAATCCTCACCATTTTCCTTGGTCTAACATTGTATCTCTTCAATATATCATTTCATCTTTCTAATCCCGTTAGAACCAAAATAAAGACCTCTTGATTTGTGCATTGCATGTGTACGTAGTAGTAGAGAAGTAGAAGATATGCAAGCCTATGATAGTTCATCTTTCATGGATTGAATTTGAGAGAAACACTTACCAAATCAAACACTTGAGAGATTCAGAGTATATCATGTGAGGTTTTATCTTTCTCAATCTATGTTTTTCAAATTAAAGTTGCCTTTCTAAGTAATTTCAAAAATGTGATAAAAGGATGCTTCATGAAATTTTGTGAATTCTTGAGAAATCAACTCAAAACTTTGATGTTCTTTCAAAAAAAAAAAAAAAAAAATAGTCACCAATCCATAACTTAAGTTTGCCCGAGACGTGCAAAAGATAAGTGTGGGGGAATTTGATAAGCATAGATTTCATAAAAATTATCTCTCACTTTTATCTCATTAAGACTTCTTATATGTTCAATTAAGTGATCTTTGTCATATTTTATGAGTTTGGGTTCATATGAAGTTTAATTGAATTTCTTTGCTTACCCGATTAAAATGACACTATTATAGTATTTTGAGCATAATAGGAGTTGTAGACATCCAAAAATCATGAAATCTATCTTGAATGAAAGCTTAAAGAAGTGTCCATAGTTACAAAGCAAGATCAGATTCTAAATGGGATGTTTAGGACTCCGAAATTATCTCAAAAGATGAGATAGTGTTGCTGACGTGGAATTTGAACAGTGTGCAAAGATCCGGCCATATCTTGAGATATAGAAGTCATATTGAGATGAAATCAACTTTGTTGGACAGCTAAGATCCAGGGCTACAACTTTTGTTCAGAAGTCAAGCTCTAATTCGGACATGTGAACATCCGAAATGGCGGTGCAAGAAAGTCAAAATTGTTGTGCTCATTGGTGGCAAAAATTCAAAAGTGTTTTGCAATTTCAACAAAGCCCATGTGAAAGCAAGAAAAGGGTAGAAAAGTAATATCCTAGTTGGTGACTTTCTGAAGATGATGCCTCAAAAATCCTCTATAAATAGAAGGGTTTGCAAGAGGAGACACACACCATTTTAGAGATTAACTCCAATACCACTTTCTTTCTTTCTTTCTTTCTTTCTTCCTTTCTTTCTTTCTTGTTAGTTTTGCCTCCTTCATGGAAGGCTTAGTTTTTCTTTCTTGTTAGTTTGCCTCCTACATGGAAGGCTTAGCTTTTCTTTATTGTTAGTTGCCTCCTACATGGAAGGCTTAGGATTTATTTGTTGTTAGTTGCCTCCTACATGGAAGGCTTAGGATTTATTTGTTGTTAGTTTGCCTCTTTCTTTGTTGTTAGTTTGCCTCCTTTATGGAAGGCTAGGTTTGTAGTTTCAATTCAAGGATTCAAGCTATTTTCATTTTAACTTTGAGGTCTTGATCTTTATTTACGTGCATATTAAGTGGTTTCTACTCTGCTTCACTATATTCTTCAATTTTATTCTTTAATCAAAGTTTGATCGGTTGACGTATTTTGGTTAATGTATAATTGATTTATAATTGGTTTTTGATTGGTAAATCATTTTCCAAAAGTTTGAAGAGTAGAAATTAAGTAATTGAATTGAAGGTTTTCATTTTATTACTTACTTCAACTGAATTCTGATTGTAAAATTGGTTTAGATAAAAGATTAAGTGGTTACTAAATCTTGTTGATCATAATCAATTAAATTCTGAGAGGTTTCTCAGTAGAGAATTCAAGGATCATTGTAGGGGTTCCAGATGATCCTAGGTTGATAAACACAATGCATGATTTTAGTGATCAATGATTAGTTATGAAAATAGCCTCTGAATTCCTTGAGTTGATAATTGTTAAGTGAAATTAATTTCAGTCTGTATTTTGTGTTTAGCATTTGATATCACATCTTTACAAAAACCCCCTTGTTCTAATTTTCTCCTTATTTGCTTAAGAATCTGAAATGGTCTTTGGGAGATGACCTAGGTTGCACCTTATACTATACCAATAGTTTGGGGGAAATCTGGAAATTATTTTTGCGCGTTTGCGACGAGCGTGTCAGTCTACTTCCAATATATCCCAAGATTTCTACAAATAATTCCATTATATAAAGAAGTTACAAGGACCTTTGGCATTTTCACTGTAACAACATGGGCTAGAGTTGCTATTAATCTTTTTCTTTACATGCTTGCAAGTCATGTAAATTTATGCTACAATTTTTATTTTTTCTTTTTCGTGTGTATATTATTGAAAACATTCTTTTTGGTTATGTTTCTTTGTACTATAATTATTATTATTTTTTCACATTATTTTAAGATCATTGGTATTTTTTTAAAAAAAGAATCCATAAAATTTTTTAATACAAGTATAGTTTCAAAATTTAAAATTAAAAATGATTAATTTATATGAAACGAAGTTATTTACACATGTGACAACATCACGTACAATTTGAGTGTAATATTTTTAAAATATAATTTTATTTTAACTAAATTCTTAAATTTTAAATCAACCTAAAATACAACTTATTACATAAGATTACTATTTGAACAACTTTTAATATATATATATATATATATAAGAGATAGAGAGATTAGATTCACATAACTAAAGAGTGTTGTAAGATAAGATTTGGTGACTTGTAGGCAGAGATATGTGACAATATTATCCTCAAGAATTTATACGCCTAAGACATGATTCCAAATATACAACAACTTCTTCTAAATTACTCATGGAACAGAACTAGCAGAAATGTATGTTAACCCAGTAGAAAATAATTATATATATAGAAAATTTGCATGCAACCAAAAATTAAAACTATAACAGTCAAAAATTAAATCCATAACAATAAGAAATAAAATCGTAATAATTTTCAATCATCAAAATTTAAAGTCATAATAAATCTTTAATGGAAAAATAAATAATTAAATCACAAATTAAATTTGAAATGATTATTAATAAATTCTAAATATCTTAAAATTATAATGATAATTATTTAAATTAATTTGAATATTTAAACTTAAATTAATAATATTAATTATCATATTTAAGATCTTTTGAAATATCCAATTTTTACAACAATCTCCCACACATTTCAAAAGGTTTAAAAAAATAAAATAAATTAAAAGAAAGAGATTTTGCTGGGTTAATACGAGTGTAAATGTATCAAATTCGATGTCTTTTGAACTATGAACTAAACCTAGACAAATAAACTTAACTAACAGTATTTTGGTGAAGCAGAGCTTCAATGAACAAAAAATACCTAGATGGAAGCCAGAGGCTCATGTGTCACATTATACCCCATAATTCTTGTCGTTTTCGTTGGTTTTACGCAAATAGGTCATGCTCGTGCCTAGTTGATTCGTGACTGCTCTAGAGATTGTGTCTCAATCTCATAAAAACGACCTCACTTGACACTCGTGACTTCATCAAAATCAAATGTATTATGCATTTCATACATTTCAATGCAGCCTAACACCCCTCACACTATAAGAATGAATATTAACAGTGTTAAAATGATCAACAATAACTTGTTATCCATAGCAGCCTTCTTCATGGGTTCTTCAATTACAAATGTTAGGTTCCCATCATTATTGATTTTATTTTAGCTAAAATCTCATTCTCCTTGATGTCATTCACTAAGCTTTTACTTGTGGGAAATAATGTGAAATTAATAATATTTTTTTCATATGATCACTGTGAACACTGAATTATGTCTGACGGTAAGTTTAAAATCCAAAATAAATTATTTACCTAAAAATAAAAAATAAAAAAATGATTGTTAAGAAGTAGTTAGGAAGATTAATTAATGATAGTTAAGGGTTAGTTAGAAAAAAAACGAACAAGAAAAAAAAGAAAAACAAAAAATCAAGAAAAAAGAAAGCAAAATAAAAAAATAAAAATGACAAGAAAAAATGGAAAATAAAAAGTAAAAAATAAATATAAAAACAAAAAATTCCTGAAAATAAAAAAATAGTTAGTTAATTAAAAATTGAAAAAACTAAAAAAAAACAATGGAAATAATAATAATAATAATAAATGACAAAAATAAAAATGATAATAATAGCAATAAATAAAAAAAGAGAAGACAAAAATAGAACAAAATATAAAAATAACAAAATCGAAAAGGAAAAACGAAAAAGTTAAAATTAATTACAAAAAATAATAAAAACTCAAAAGCTAAAAGAATATGAGAAAAATGAATGAAAACAGAAAATAATTAAATAGGAAAGCACTGCGGTAAGAACTTTGAGAAGAGCTCAAACAAGAACTCAGATAGAAGTTCAGACAGGAGCTTAGGCAGAGACTTGCATCTTTGGAACTTTCTCAAACACAAACACAGGGTCACCATCCATCACCTTCTCTTAGGTGCGTAAGCACAAAGGAAAGTTGTGCTCGGATGAAGAAGCAAGTGGTGGGAGAAGAGGATGTGGATGATGCTGCAGACGATTATGAGTTGTATGTTGATGATCCATATCGTTTGGTAGCCATTGGGAAAGTCTATACCTAGGGTTCAAGCATCCATCACTAGCAAATTGATGATGATCATGTTAAAGTGGTGGTTGAACAGGTTGAAGATGCAGATGCTCTTGTTCCTATGTCTACACAGGAGGTTCATATCATGGGGCAAGCCCTCAATCATTTTATTCTATGGCGGAGGAGACTTATGCAGTTAGCTCAACCTCAGGTATTAAATAATTTTATCCTATGTTAGTAATTTATAAATATATATATATATATATATATATATATATATTTCTTACTATTTTGTGAATTTATTGTAGGTTTATAAGGAAGATCTTGGGAAAAATATTGATTTCAATGCTAAAGAAGATCTTCCTAGACCTACTCAAAAGAAACCTAACATTGATTTGCTCACACGTCTATATGGTATTTCCATGAACTTGGGGACGAAACTTTGCAAATAACAGTAAAACCAGATATCATAGGGAAGCCCACACCTATCCCCTTCTATATTACTAAGAAGGATATATTGGAGTTGGTTGTGAGTAACGATCTCCTATATGTATCAGTTCTACAATTATGATTGATGTAAGTAAATTTCTAAACCTTACTTGAATTATTTGATTATCAAAATCTAACATATGAAAATTATTCACAATATTAGGTACCTATATCGTATCTGTACGCAAAGAGGGAAC
Organism: Canavalia gladiata; assembly: GCA_037954105.1. Taxonomy (NCBI): domain Eukaryota; kingdom Viridiplantae; phylum Streptophyta; class Magnoliopsida; order Fabales; family Fabaceae; genus Canavalia; species Canavalia gladiata. The sequence goes on from CM075665.1 coordinate 45,404,725, forward strand.
TTATACCTTTATGGATTCCTAGTCCCGGTTCATATGCAGAAAACCGAGAACAAGACAGCTGAGATACAGGGATACCTTCAAAGTAGATTGCAGGCTGATAAAGACTGTTATTTAATACCTTATTATCAATTTGAAGTCAATACTTAAAAGTTTTATTTAACAAATTCAATTAAATTTCTAATTTTGGTTCATTGTCATCCATATTTTGTAAGGGCCATTGACAATTAATCATTATTCGTCCAAAGCGGAATGTAGTTGTATTTCTATGTTCTACTTGGAAAAAACCAAAGAAAAACATAAAGGACATTATAGATGTGTAAGTTTTTAGGATTTTGATATTTATATTCATATAATTTTTTATTTTCAAAGGTATTCATTTGCTTTTTATTTTATTGTACAGCAATGAATGCTCGACTTCGGTTAAAAAGGACGCATTCATCAAATATTAAAAAGCTTTTATGAATAATTCCACGTGTAAGTACTTTATTAAAAGTTATTCAATTATTTTATATTCTTTTATCAATATGTCATCATCTCTATTTATATTTGATACTCTTTCTATTTTTTTGAAGTGTCCAAAATAATCCGAAGAAACTGAGTGTGGATATTATGTGATGAGACATATGTTTCACATTATCTCAGCTTCTATTGTTAATTCTTGAAATCATGTAATTATAATTGTCGCAATTTAATTATTTAATTTTAATTCATAACATGATATTTTCTCTAATTTTATTCAAAAATATTTTGTAGATATATGAAAATCTTCAACCTTTATTGAATGAAAAAATTGATGATATCAGAAGACGTTGGGGGAATTTATAATAAAGGTTGCCAATTTGGGTTGACTTGATGTAATTTTAAGATATTTAGTTTGCTTTTATTATATTTGATAATAGATATTGATGTATTTAGTTTAAATATATAAATTCTTTGATTTCTGTATTCTCTGTCTAGTATTTTATTTGTATATGCAGGTATTGTGAATAAATAATATGATAGTTTGTCAAAACAAAAACAACATTTAAAAAAATGGACTTTATATATCGATTAAAATCATAACCGATATAAAAAATCACTTTCTACATCGATTAAAAGTTGGACTTTCTATATCGATGGGGACCTTAACCGATGTAGAAAGTGATGTAGAAAGTCCAACTATCTACATCAATTCTACATCCGATGTAGAAAGTCTTATTTTGTATATCACCCGCTTCAATACCGTTCAAATAACCGATGTAAAAAATCCATAACAACCGATGTAAAAAGCTTATTTTTCACCCGTGAATATACTCAACAAAATCGCTTATATAATTTATTTTATTGAGTGTCAACGTCACAAGAAATTATCAATAATATAATTTTAATGTATTCAAACTTCTCAATATTTATTTCCAATATTATGATTTTATGATATTTTATATTTATCAATTTTTGTATGATTCAAAATTGTTTGTTACACCTCTCTTTCAAATATAATTAATCAATAACATCTTTAATTTTTTTAATAAAAAACAACAACATTGCTATAAAAATCTAATCTCCACTACGTACATATAAAATATATGATAAAAAATCATACATAAAATAGAAATACTTATAAAGCATATAAATGTAATCTCTCAAAAGGTTATACTTTTAACTTTAAAGAAATTAATAAAGCATTCATATAATCATGATTGGTTGTGCAAATATACCAGTGATCATCTCTTCATTAGAAAACAAACTAAATAGTATTAAAGACGACACTTACCTCATGCATATTTTTTTTCTAGTTAACATTTAGAATAATTGTTTTAATTTTGAAGAAAACGTTAGAATAGAAATACTTCCCTACCCATGAAATTATAAAATTTCAACTTTTTAATAGGTCCCAATATTTTGCTGGTTGGACAATAAACCTATCCCACGATTCACATTATAACCTAAGTCTTTCCCTGATAGAGATCATAGGTAGAATCGGACTTTCAAGTAAAATATCTAAAACTTGTAAAAAAAAATTAATGCATTAGATAAGAATTGAAAAGGTATACGTGCTCTTACAAAAAAAAAAATTTATAGTACGTTACAAAGATGATATTGAATAAATCTTTGAGATTGTTGTAAGTTTTGGTGACTTATAGGTCAAAACGTGTTATAACACTACTCTGAAGAATTTATGAGACTATGACATGATCCTCAGGATGGTTTCTTTTGAATTACTCAAAGAACAAAACTAGTAAAAAATTTATGTATGTCAACCCAGCAGAAAATAACTATATATATATATATATATATATATATATATATATATAATTTGGGCATAACCAAAAATTAAAACTGAAACGGTAAAAATTAAATCTATAACAACAAGAAATAAGAGTGTAATAATTTTTCAACGATCAAAATTTACAATCATAATAAACCTTCAACAGACAAATAAATAAATAATTTATAAATTAAATTTAAATAATTAATAATAAATTCTAAATATCTTAAAATTATAATAATAATTATTTAAATTAGTTTAAAAATTTATTATATTTAAAACCTTTTAAAATATTCAATTTTTTTATAATAAAAGTATATTTTATAATTTTATTAATACGTATACAATAAAAATATGGTATTAGTAAAAATAAATAAATAAAAAATATTTTAATAAATAAAACATACATATCTTTATAAAAATTATATTGATCAAATTTTTAAAATTGTTGAAAATTTTTGCAATGCTCTCTAAAATTTATACAACTTTACCATAATCCCCATAATACAATATTTTCTTCTAAAACATGGAGCACAAAAGAATCTCAACCAAAAGCAAAACCTAATGTATCAAACGGTTGCAAATTAAAATCATAATAGTTAATAATTAAAACCATACTAATAAAAAATAATGTTACGATAATTTATGAATGATAAAAAATAAAATAATAAAGCTTCAACAATTAGTAAATAATTAATTTAAAATTTAAATAATAATTTATAATTAATTTTAAATATTTTAAATGTTTCATGAGTGAGAGGATGTTTAAATCAAAATTATACCAATAATAATTAATTGTAGAATGTAAAATATTTTAAAATGTATAATTTTTGTAACAAAAGTATATTGTATGATCCCCAATGTATATAAAGAAAAAAAAATATAAAAATAGAGAAAAATAAAATAAAATAATAAAGGAATTTATTCATTTGAGGAAATAATTATTGTCATGCCATTTAATTTTTTAATAAAACATTATTTTTTATTGATCAATTAATAATAAAAATGTTTTAAAAAATCAGTTATGTAAAAATGATAATATTTTTACAAGAGTGCCAAAATAAAAAACGTGTTGGAAAGAAAATCAAAACAAAAACGTCTTATGAAAACCACACGCTACACGAAGATATTTGACAAGTCCTGTTTGATTTTGATAGATTGATAATAGTTGTTCTTATTATCGTTTAGTTGTACTCTAACGATTGTGTCTGAACATTCAAACAAATTCAACAATAAAAAATGTTACTTGCCATACATGAAAATTCTGTGTAAAGTAAGAAAAAAATAATTTAAGAACCATCACCCAAAATATGTTACTTGTATATTTGAACTATACAAAAAATTAAAGACCACCCAAAAATTATTTCATTTAATTTGATCTCTTTAGTTTTCCTTGTTTATCCTATAACACCTTGTAATTAGTTATTGTAACTAAAATTGGTTAAATTATAACTTTAGTGTCTTGACCTTCTTTTTTGTTTGTTTTCTTACATGAAAAAAAAATGTAGATTTTTGTCTTTATATGAATTTTTTTGTTACATATTGATTATTATGCCCTCCATTGAAATTATAACGGCATTAGTGAATATATCCATATAGGAACCAAATATAATTTATAATTGAACCTTAAAAGTTAGATTCTTATTTTGTTAACACAAGAAAAACATCTAGAATAATTCATGCTTGGAACAAAGTATAAACCAACCAAAAGTAAGTGAGTAGTTTTAAGCAACCAGAGATGAGGCAACAGGATCATATTTTTTATAATTTTCAAAGATTCATGACAACTAATCTGGTTTGATTTGTTTTTGCTGTCAAGTTGTTAACAAATAGAATGGAAGAACAAGTCTAGACTGAATTCTTCTTCATGGCTTTGTTTCTCTTGAACTTGTTATAATCTTCTAATAATCTTCCCTGGAATTCCTGCTTCATTTCATTCTCCACAGTTTTGAAAACCTGTCATTTAATCAAGCATTGGTTAAACAAATATAATTAGTTGCATGCATGTGCTAAATAGGAGAGAATTAAGGAAATTGGCAAAGACAATCTAACCAACTCTATGGCATCTTGCATGACATTTTCAGGAATGAAAGCCATTGCTGGAGAAATACAAAAGCTTATCTTCATCTCCATTTGATTCTTAAGCCAGCTATGTTTTCCCTTCCTTTCTGGGTATATAGTACCTCTAACATCAAGGCTTAATTGGTAAGGATCCACATAAAAAGTATTAAGGCCCTGCAGTTCCCACTTTATCTGCAAAACAAAATGATCACCTTTACCATCATCATCATAACTTATAACTTTATTATAAACTCTAACTTATTTCAATAAGTTTCACAAGAAACTTAACTTATTTAAAAAAATATATAATAATAAGCTCCTATTTAATAAGATTTTATTGAATAGTACTAAATGTTACAAGTTAAATTTTGAACAAAATATATTATGAAGTGCTTACAAAGTGAAGCTCTAGAACTTTGTTGATATGATGAGGGATATGAGGTGGGTAATCTTCCCCATTAGACTTGAATGTTAACCTTACATCTGCTGTTGGTTTCACCTTCAAGAATAAGCATTGAATAGGAGGCATTGTAATTCTCCAATCTTCCTGCATACACATAATTTACAATACCACAAACACTTTGAGATGATCTCAATCTCAAATAGTTCCCTAGCTAGTTTCATTGCCATTCTACATGATGACTGCAAATACCTCATTGAGTTGTTTAGTTGTTCCTTTGTCAGGGAACACGGCTCTGACTACTCGGTGTGTGTCATCCATGTATTGATCAAAGGAAGCCTTCAAAGGAAATGAATAAACATTAATTTATGTTAGAAACATTATCAAAGAAGATGATGAAGATGGTGAAAATTGGATACCCCTGGCAATTCATGAAGAGGAACATTAGCATTGCTTTTGAAACTGAATGAAGTTTTCTCATTCCTAATGGAGTTTGATGTTTGCCTTCTCTGCCATTGCCGCTGCAACTTATGCTTCTTAAATAATTGGAATTTGCAAGGAACAATGAGAAGGCTTGCCATAATAACTTGACACTCTTGAATATCTAGCTTTATAAATCAGATGCCTTCTCAACAGAGCAATATATTCTATTATTATTACACTGTCCTTTTTCATTCATGTATCTATATAATTTATGGTATTTAATTAAATTGAGTGAAATTCAATTTAGGTTTTTCTCCTAATTAATCATAATTTTATTAGAAGAATAAATTACAATAGAACCTGTTTAAGATCGAATTGACCATTAGCCATTATTTTTTAATTTAATATTTTTTACTAAATTTTGTAACTTGGAAATCAAATCACGGATCCACTAAACTATTCACTTATGAGAAGTTATAAATAATTATTTTTTGCCTATCCCATACTGCTTATATGCCAATTGTGAGATTTTTTTATATATATAATAAAAAAATAATGAAATTCAAATTGAGAATCTTATGTTATGTTGAACTACTCACTAAAATGTTCCTTATGAGACTTTGATACTAAAAAAGATGTTTATAAAAATTCAAAGAATTGCTTATGGGTTGGTTAAGGGATCGCTTCACTTTGCTTGAATGGTAACAAAAACTTGCAAGCATGGTAGATCATAGATTGCTTTTTCAGTGTGCTAATTTGTGGTCCCCATAATATAGTGGCTGAGAAAGAGAAGCACCTGATTTTGGGTTTGATGACTTGAATGTTAGTTTTCTTGCGTGTTGGCAACAACAAATAGTAACGGAGATGAATGTATGAATTTTTTTGGTTTAATTATAGTTATTTTTCACCTAAATGAATATTATTTAAGTTTAAGATATTTATATTATAATGAGGTTAATTTCTTTATAAAAATTGTTTTCTTATGTAAGATTTGAAATTAAAAATTTTGTTTAAAAAAATTATATATTGATTACAGTAATAATTATCCTATATAAAAAGTTTAGGTATTTTAAACAAAATTTTCAACGATTTATATTTAAATGTAATTATATATAAATTATTTTTAATATGTTAGGAGAAACTTTTTCTATATTAATTATATTATATCACTTGAACTAATTTTATTGGTTAGATAAATGTAATATCTGACAAAATATATCGTGTATTTGTTTTGTTCGAATTTTATCGTATGTCCCCGAAGGGATATGTATTGGATGTTCGAAAATCTAAGTTAGTATTTGTATATTAATCGTAAAATAAAATAGAAAATTATATTTATATAATAAAAAAGACTAATATTTTAAAATTAAAAGAGAAATAAAAATGCTAAATTAATGATATGATAAAAAATAAAAAAAATTGTATAATTACCATGAAAAAATTTATTTAAATATATTTACAATTTTTAAAATTTGTTTAATCTACAAGATATGATAGGATACAAATATTAAATAAGGTAAATTAAATTTTTATTTTGTCCTATCATACATATAATCAGATAAAATAATTTATTTTATTTAATGTTTGATATGAATAAAAGATATAAGAAAAAAATATAATAAAATTATTTTTAAAATGAAATCAATATAATTTTTAATTTAATATTCTAACTTTACAACAGAAATATATATATAAATATTTAAAATATAAAAATTATAACAACATTAGAAAATTGATATTGAAATTATAATATTTTCTTACAATTTATTTTTATACTTAAAATTTGAAATATTTTATAATAATTTATAATTAAAAAGTAACTTATAAAAATTAAAATTATATTTTATAAATATTTATAATAATTTTTATTAAAAAATTCATTTAATATTTTATAATTAATTAAATTATTTTTATAAAATAGATGGTATGATATAAAATATATAAGAAAGAAAAATATTCTATTTTAATAATTTTAACATTTTTATAAAAATGTAAATTATTAAAATAAAATAACAAAATAAATTATTAAATTATGTTGGCTTTATCAATTTTAAAAATATAATAATATATAATAAATTATATATATATTTTTTCATCATGATCACCAGCATAAAAAAGTTAATAATTGAACCTGAATCGATGATATCATGTACCATGTAATTTCACAGTGGCAACAAAACATAATGATCAAGCTGTCCTGTAAATTTTTCTATTTATGTCCCTCAATTGGTTACAGGTAGATGTTAATGCACGGTTCCTTTGATGCCAAAAATTTCAGCTGATCCAAGGGGATGAATAAATGGGTATGGAAATACTCCTTCCTAAATTTATTTTAATATATAAGATTATTAAAATATTATTATTTTTATAAATATATTATATATAATTAATAAGATTATAAAAATATTAAAATATATAAATTTTAAAAATATATAATAATTTAATTAATTATAAAAAATATAAATATAAAAAAAAAATTAGAAACAACTGCATGTTTTTCCAAAACCACTCAAAAATAGAGATGGAGACGGGTGGGGAAGACCGGGACAGAGGCGAGAAACATTAAACCTGCCTGTTGCCATGCCTAACGGTTCCTAGCACGTGGATAAAAAAATCCATCCCTCAATATCCTCTATAATCTATGAATAATATTAAAGTATTTCTTTTAAAATATTACATAGCATTTTTTTTAAAAAGGAAATTGTGCCTAGGATTTTCTTTTAATTTTTAAAAGTTATTACTTTATTATTTTTTATAAAACTTTCTTTTACTTTATTTAATAACTATTTTTTACTAAAATTTATTTATGTATTTCTTAATATTTTGTATTTCAAATTTTCAAACCTATTTTTTTACAAGTTTATAATTTATTTTTAAACTTTTCATAAATAAGAAATATAATAATTATTTTATATATATTAAATAGATAAAATAAAAATTATAAATGAATATAAATCATTATGTTATACAACTTATTTTGTTAATAGATAAAATAAAGTAATATAATTGTTATATATGTTTATTGAATACTATGATATAAAAAAATATAATATGGATACATGAATTTATAAATTAGATTTTAACATTTTAATTTTTTTAATTTTTTAAAAATTTATACTATTTATTAATTTAGTCCTTCAAAAATAACACAATTCTATTTGGAGAACTTTGATGTTTCGTAGGTTGAGGTATATGATGATACTGTCTTAAAATTTGTTCGCCTATAGCGTGATTTCTCAGTGTACAACAGCCTCTTCTAAATTTTTCATGAATAAAATTAGCAAGAAATTCATCTCATTAACCCAACACAAAATAGTAGTATATATAGAAAAATTTTTGTACAACCAATATGGCTGGAAATTAAATTTCGGTCAGAAATTAAATTTATAATGACAAGAAATAAAATCATAATAATTTCTTATCAGTTAACTTTTAAAACATAGTAACCACTAATAGATAATTAAAATAATTAATTCATAATTAAAATAATTAATAATAAATTCTAAATATCTTAAAATTATAATGATAATTATTTAAATTAATTTGAATATTTAAAATTTAAATTAATAATATTAGTTATCATATTTAAGAGCCTTTTAGAATACCTAATTTTTACAATAATCTCCCACTATTTAAAAAGGTTTAAAAATAAAATAAATTAAAAGAAAGATATTTTATTGGGTTAATACAAATGTAAATGCATCAGTGTCTTTTGAACTATGAATCAGACTCCAAACAAATAAACTTAATTGACAGTGTTTCGGTGAAGCAGAGCTTCTATGAACCAAAAACACTTAGTTTGTAAGTTAAAGGTTCAAGTGTCACATTTCACCCCATAATTCTTGTCGTTTTCCTTGATTTTGCGCAAATAGGTCATGCACGTGCCTGGTTGATTCATGAGTGATCTAGAGATTGTGCCTCCATCTCATGCAAGCGGCCCCACTTAACACTCCTGTATGTGACTTTATCAAATGTATTTTGCATTTCATATACAACCCATAAGGGATATGACAATCATTAAACAATTTAGACTTAACATCTCGTTCAATGCAACCTAACACTTCTCATACTATAGGAACAAAGAATAAACAGTGCTAGAAAGACCAACAATAATTTGTTATTAACCATATAAACCTTCTTCATAAGATTTCCAATCATAAAGGTTGAGTTCCTATTATCTTTTATTTTATTTTTGATTAAAATTATATTTCCCTCAATATCATTCACTCAGCTTTTGCTTTGTGAGAAATAAGGTCAAATTAATTTTGACTTCGTATTAATTAGGATCCAAAAGATAAATCACAGAATCAAATTAAAAGAATAATGATAAATCTTTAGTAGAACAAAAGGTGAGAATTAAAAAAAAAAGGTCAATTTTTATTTTATTTTTTTAATTTATTTTTCATTTTTTTTATGTTCATTCTCTACATCCTTGGACAATAGACCTATTCCATAATTCATAGGTAGAACTGAACTTTTAAGCGAAATATCTGAAACATAGAAAAAGAAGATTAATGTAGCAGATAAGAATTAAAAAAGATATATGTGCTTTTACAAAAGAAAAAGAAAAATCAAAGAAAATATTGCACAAATCCTTGAGATTGTTGTAGAATTTTGATATCTTATAGGCTGAGGCGTGTGATGACACTGCCCTTAAGTATTTGTCCGCCCATAGCGTGATCTCCCAGAATACAATAGCCTCTTTTGAATTTTTTTCAGGAACACAACTAGAAAGAAATTCATTTCATTAACCCAACAGAAAATAATGGTATATATAGAAGATTTTTGGTGCAACCAATATGATTGGAAATTAAATTCCAGTCAGAAATTAAATTCATAATGGCAAGAAATAAAGCCATAATAATTTCTCAACGATCAACTTTTAAAACATAATAACCATTAATGAATAATTAAAAAAATTAGTAAAAATTCTAAATATCTTAAAATTATAATGATAATTATTTAAATTAATTTGAATATTTAAACTTTAAATTAATAATATTAGTTATCATATTTAAGACCCTTTTGAAATACCTAATTTTACAACAATTTCGTCTCATTCAGTTAGTTGGATGTTTATCTAAGGTTTTATAAAAAAATGTTGTTCAACAAAATTTGCTTGGTATTCATTCAAGGGAGACATATACCCCATAGTGTAGTTTTCCTAAATGAAATGATAGAAGACCTTGAACACTGTAGGAGAAAAGACTTCATATTGAAGGTGGACTTCGCTCAAGCATACAGCACAGTTAACTAGACTTATTTGTTATCTCCTTTCTTATTTGTGGTGGCCGCAAAAGGACTCAGTGTGTTGATCTAAGAGGTAGTCTGTAAGCAAGTTTTCAAAGGCGTCAAGGTGGGCTTAAGAATAATGTTAATCTCTCACCTCCAATACGCAGATGACACAATTATAGTAAAGGTAGCAATTTTGAGAAATATAAAGGCAGCAAAGATGATTCTAGAAATCTTCCATAAATGCTTAGGGTTGAAGATGAACTTTGATAAAAGTGGCTTGGTTGATTTGAATACGGCTTCAAATTGGTTAGAGGTGACCTCTAGGATACTCGAATGTCAATCACTACACCTACCTTTCAAAGATTTGGAAATCCCATTAGGAACCAACCCGATAAGGATAGCAACGTGGAACCTGATCTTCAAGAGGATATCCAACAGGTTGACAAACTAGAAAGCCAAATATTTATTCCTAGGCAGAACGGTTGTCTTGGTAAAATCAGTGTTGTCTATGTTACTGTTATTTCATCTGTCTCTTTTCAAGGTCCCTAAGTCAATTTTAAACAAAATTAATTTAAAGATTAGAACGTTCATTTAGGGAGAGCTAACTTACATAGAAAGATACCTTGGATAGCCTGGGATATCATGTTGTAAACACCAAATTATGTCCGAGACCCATTTTAAGGTGATTAATGTATAAAAGAAATTCAAAATGAATTAGAATTATAATTAAAGAAAAGATTTACATTCAAAACCAATACAAAATTCAAATCTGAAGGAAAAAAAACATATAAACAGAAAACAAACAATTAAATAGACAAACAGAAAACAAACAAACATTTAAACAGACAATAAATTTCCAAGGAATAAAAATAAAACCTGTTTTAATTCTAGACTTAAAACAAAAAAATAAAAAAAACAACAAAAACAAAGAAGGATAAAATAAAATAAATAAAGTTGAAAAAATAATACTAAAATAATAAAAATAAAAATAGAAAAAATGATAATAATAAATAAAAATATGGAACAAAATATATGATAAAAAATCCGGAATTTAGAGTAAAGCAAAATTCTAAAAAATAAATACTAAATAATAAATAGAAAAATCTGAAATAAATAAATCAAAAAAGAACTTTTTTAAAAAACCAGAAAATCTAAATAAAAGACAAAACAGAAAAAAATAAAAAGAAAAGTGAATTTTGAAGAAAAAACAAATTAAAAGGAAAAGCAAGATATAAAAATTCTGAAAAAATAATACTACAATGGAAATAAAAAATAAAAGTAATAATAAAAAATATATATAATAAAAATAATATAACAGAAACAAAAATAAAATTTATCGAAAGAAGTTTTAATCAAAAAAAAAAGTAATAAATAATTGAAATAAAAATGTATGATAAAAATTAATTAAAATTGAAAATGAAAAAATAATTTCTGGGAATTATAATTTTTTTAAAAGAAATTAAAAGAAAACAAACTTTTAATATAAATCAAAATCAAGGTTAAATAAAGAAAGTAGATAAAAATAAAAATAAAAGAATTAGAACAAAATTAGGAATAAAACTATAAAAATAACAGATGATAATAAAATTAAAAGATTTGAAATCTAGAAATAGAAAATAATACAATAAGTAAAACAAATTGAAAACAGAGGTTGAAGAAAAGGAAAAAGATTAGAAAAAACGAAAGACACAATGGGGGCGGGGTAGTTTTCTGAATTTATAAAAGGGCTGCATAGAAGCTTTGGAGGCTTTTTTTTTTAAAGAAAAAGCTTGGTGAAGGAAGATTAGAAAGAATTGAGAATCATATTAGAAAGGATCAGGAGAAAGAGAGTGTGAGGGTTGAGGCTGATAACTGAGCAGAGTAAATGAGCAACGAAGCTCTCTATCGAAGACGCCATTGAAATTCGACGTCGGAAGAGGAAGAAGGAGGAGGCTGAGGATCTCAGATTCTTGGTGGGAATACAATTGAGTTCACGTCACAGGTTACTATCCTTCAAAGCATACCAACCTTCTTCGTGCGATTTTCATTGAGATGATACACCATATTGAGGTTATAAATGGAGACTCTGTTTCTTGCAAGAAAATGTCTCAATTTCTTGTGTATAAGATTTCTTGATAATACATTAAGGTCATGCATGTAGACTATGGGACACGAATTCATCTCGATCATGCCATCCCTTACTAATGCGGATAATGATCGACAAAACTAGATCAATCCCCCCTATGTAATAACAGTAGGCATGGTGCTTGTGATAATAACACGCAAAGTAATGGAACTCTAGCATAAACAGTGGTTAACCACAAGAAACAGAGGAGGATTCTGTCCTCGTTAAGCTTCGTTTCTTTATCTTCAATAAAGTCAAATACTGTGCATGGAGTTATTAAACGTTGTTAGCCAAACCTTACAAGATTGCACCCTCATATTGCCATATGTTGAATTCATGAGGGGCTAGAAGTGCAAGCTATTCTCAATCGGTGCTGGTCACCCCTTGAATGTCGAACATGTAGACTTGTAAAACACCCTGTGTCGTAGAATGACGGCGACTTAGAAGCAACATAGTCGTCGCAACAGCGTAATAAAAGATTCAGTCCCTTGCCAGAGCGCACGTTCTCTCCCACTTGATTAGAGCCCTAAGATCATTTGGTAGTTGTGAACACTGAATTATGTCCGAGGATAAATTTAAAACCCAAAATAAATCATTTTGTTTTTTAGTCTAAAATCAAAAAATAAGAAAAAAAAAGAAAAATAATTTTTTAGTTAAGAATTTAGTTAGAAAGTTAGTTGGATTAGTTAATGATGGTTAAGAATTAGTTAGAGAAAAAAGAAAGAAAAGAAAAAGAAAAAGAAAGAAAAATAATTTTTTAGTTAAGAATTTAGTTAGAAAGTTAGTTGGATTAGTTAATGATGGTTAAGAATTAGTTAGAGAAAAAGAAAAAAATAACAAAATAAGAATAGAAAAAGAAAAAAAATAAAAATAAAGAAAATAATGAAAAGAAAACAAAAAAGAGAAGAATTAGAAAACAAAAGGGGAAGCTTCTTTACTTCTAGAAAAATTTTCCCTTTCTTTTTTCCTTTTCTTTTTTGAAATTTTATCTATAAATAGGGACTTTCATTTAGTTTAAGAGGACTCTTCATTTTTTCTAAAAAATATTCAGAATTTCTAAGGATGGAGAGAGGAGCATTTTGAGTCATTGAAGGGGAGGCTTTTAGATTTTTTTCTAGGAGGAACACCAAAGAGACTCTTGAATTCTACATCTAATTGAGCACCATCTTGGCCTCCATGGAACCAGTTATTCATCACCTTCCAAGATGCTATCAAGTGGCATTGAATAACATCAATGGAGGTTAGATCTTGCTTCTATTTCGTTTAATTTTCTTGTGTCTTCTCGGATTTTCGAGTTCATCTTCGTCTCTGTTTTCATTTTAACTTTTGATCGGTCAAATGATCTCCGATTTCAGTGATTTTTGTTGCGTTATCTTCGTCTTTCTCTCTAGTTTCTGGAATGATATTATTTGTCTAATTTGCATCTAAAATGAAGTCTCTATAACCAGATTACTGAAGGATGTTTGTCTTGATGCGCAAATGAACCTAGCTTGTTTGATTTGTGTATACCTTGCTCATTTCTGGTTTGTTTTTTGTCAAATTTGTTTTGTTTGATTCCTATAACCTATATCTTTCAATTTTTTGGTTTTAATTTTTCAGATCTACCAAAAAATATTTCTAAAGATTCTGAGATTTGCATTCAAATTTTGGCACCAAATTTTCGAGTTAATCTTCGTCTCTGTGTTTCGTTTTCATTTTTGACCGGTCAAACGATCTCCGATTTTGGTTCTTTTTGTTGCGTTCTCTTCGTATTTCTCTGTAGTTTCTGGAATGGTATTATTTGTCTAATTTGGATCTTTAATGAAGTTTTTATGGCCGAATTACGGAGGTATGTTTGTCCTGGTGCGAAAATGAACCTATGTTGTTTGGTTTGTGCATAACTTGCTCATTTCTTGTCTGGTTTTTGTCAAACTTGTTTTGTTTGATTTCTATGATCTATATCTTTCAATGTTTTGGTTTTAATTTTTTAGATCTCTGGAAAAATATTTTTTGAAAAATTTTGAGATTTGAATTTAAATTTTGGCGCCAAAATCTCTTGTGTCTTTGAAGTTCTTTAGTAGATCTTGTTCTTTTAACCTTGTTTAGGTATTATTTTTCATGTGTTGATCCTTCTATATGTATTTCCTTCTGATTTGTTTGTGTTTGTATGTCCTCCTTTGAAAAAAATTCCTAAGAGTGCATGACCATATACATGCATCCTATATGCTAAGTCTAGCTTAAGTCATGCATGATTAAGTCATTGAACCTAAAGAGTTAAGTGTTTGCTTGAATCAAAATAAAAAAAACATAATTCTTACCTGTGGACCTTATGACCTAAGCTGGATTGGAGACAATTAAACAAGGAACATCAATGGAGGTTCAATCCAACCTTTTATTCCGCTTAATTTTCTTACTTCTTCTAGGATTTTCGAGTTCATATTCGTCTTTGTTTTTTTTAAATTTTCCGAAATTCATGCAAACGGGTTCTAACGCGAACGAGTAGCGTTCTCTACCGTGTCGTGTTTTAATTCGTGTGGGATCCAAATACGGCTTACGACGATTTAGGATCTCACAAGCATGAATTTCTGAAAACCATCACTTTTAATAAAATATTATAAAAACGTTTGTTTTTAATTTTTCGAAATTCATGTAAACTGGTTCTAACGCGAACGAGTAGCGTTCTCTACCGTGTCGTGTTTTAATTCGTGTGGGATCCAAATACGGCTTACGACGATTTAGGATCTCGCGAGCATGAATTTCTGAAAACCATCACTTTCAATAAAATCTTATAAAAAACGTCTGTTTTTAATTTTTCGAAATTCATGTAAACGGGTTCTAACGCGAACGAGTAGCGTTCTCTACCGTGTCATGTTTTAATTTGTGTGGGATCCAAATACGGCTTACGACGATTTAGGATTTCGCAAGCATGAATTTCTAAAAACCATCACTTTCAATAAAATCTTATAAAAAACGTCTGTTTTTAACTTTTCGAAATTCATGTAAACGGGTTCTAACGCGAACGAGTAGCGTTCTCTACCGTGTCGTGTTTTAATTCGTGTGGGATCCAAATACGGCTTACGACGATTTAGGATCTCGCAAGCATGAATTTCTGAAAACAATCACTTTCAATAAAATCTTATAAAAAACGTCTGTTTTTAATTTTTCGAAATTCATGTAAACGGGTTCTAACGCGAACAAGTAGCGTTCTCTACCGTGTCGTGTTTTAATTCGTGTGGGATCCAAATACGGCTTACGACGATTTAGGATCTCGCAAGCATGAATTTCTGAAAACCATCATATTCAATAAATTCCTATTAAAGTGTCTGTTTTTTTTTTCTATCTAAAATCACCCCGTATTCTTTTAAAGATCAAGTCTCTTAACCAGAACTACGTAGCCTTGAGTTTCCCATTGCACCCGGGAATACGTAGGAGCAGGATCAAGTCCTGTCAGGCTATTTTCCATGAACCTATTTATTTTCTATTTTCTATTCTATTTTAAGGGATCAAATAGTTTTCAAAATATCACACACTCAGTTTAAGGATACCGTTCCTTGGAACGGGCGAGTAGGGTGCCTAATACCTTCCTTACTCGTAACCGACTCCCGAACCTAGATTTTCTTCCACAAGTTAGGGTTTTTCCATATGTTTTCCTTTAAAAATAAAATTTGGTGGCGGCTCCACAATCAAAATTAAAATTCTTTTCAAAATTTTAGCGAGTCCGTCGTCTCGTCGTAATTACGGTTATGACAGATGGCGACTCCACTGGGGACTTTAGAGAGTCAAGCCCAGCTATTGAGTGTGCCATATTGATCCCTTTTCCCGTTTGTTTGCATGATCCCTTTCTTATTACTTGTATGATTTATTTATCTGTTATCTGTCTGGATGTTTATTTTATAACCTTAGGATAGACGAACGATAAATTGTTATATATGTTTGTGCAATTTCCCCAATTGCAGGTATTCCAAAAGATCTGTATACCCTTCACACACTGCACATGCATGCATAATCATGAGTGGGGCCCTGTACCCGGGTCTGAGCGAAACTTAGGAGTAGAGGGGTCTAGTGGTGTCACCAGGGATGCACGTCCCGGTTGGCTATCACGAAAACCCCAGCTAGAGTGCGTCCTTTTCCAGTGTCTTGAAACCAGTAGCGTTCTCTACGGTTGCAGTCAACACTATGGAATTGGAACTTGGCTCTAGTGACCTTTATACCGCAGGATTATGCCCTACCTTTTGCAAGATACATAAATTAGACGTCCTAGATCCATAGGACAGGTAACCTTGGATTAGGACACGTAAAGGGTACACACTCCTATTGTAATGTTGGCATATACTAATCCATGCATATATTGCTTGTATACAATTATTCCGAATAAGGGAGCATAGTGAAAAGAGAAGTGGGAGAAAGCGATTTAAAATTAAAAAAAAAAAAGAAGAGAAAGCAAAAGAAAATTAGAAACTAAAAAGGAAGGAAAAAAAAAAGAAATTGGACAAATAAAATTAGAAAATCAGGAAAATTAAAAAAAAATTTCTCAAACTAATGAAGAGGAAAGAATTAGAAAATTAAAAAATATATAATAGAAAAAATAAAAATAATTTCTAAAATTAATGGTTTAAAATGAAAATTTGAAAATCTAACAAAACAACTTCTCATTCAAAAAAGGAGAAAATTTTGAAAAAATTCAAAGAAGAAAAAAGAAAAATTTAAAGAAGCCAGAATAAATAAAGTAACAAATCATTCAAAATGATCAACTTACAAATCTCTAATTATTTGTGCATTCAAACATACATACATTCATTCATTCATCAAAGCATTTTATCGTTAAAGATCATCTCATACCTTCTTTATATTAACACTCATTAATGTTTTTATCACATAATTAATTTAACACAAAAATTGAAGAAACATAATTTTCTTCGTACCCAAAAAACAATTTCCAAAAAAAATAAAATAAAATAAAAAATAATCAAAAAAAAAATCAAGAAATCAATTTTTGGTGGAAAAGAGTAAACCCAAATATTGGAGAAAGCATTTGATCATTCCAAAAGATGGTCAACATTTAAATCTATAAATTATTTATGCATTTCAAAACATTACATTCATTGAATAAATTTATCATCGAAAAAAGAAAAATTTTGAAAACTATCTCATATCTTTTTCATTTCATACTCATTGAAGCATTGGTATTCATGCAGTCATCAGCTTATCAAAACTAATTTCAAATTTTACAGAAAAATAAAAATTAAAGAAAGATAGTTTTCTCGGCATCCTTATAGGACTCATTCCCAATCAAAGATCATGGATGAGTTGGAAAGGCAAAATGAAGAGTTGAGAAATGAGGTGAAAACTCTGAAAGATCAAATGGCCAAACTGATGGAAACTATCCAATCATCAAAACAGAAGGACATAAGGGTGTCCTATTCAAAGGAACCAGTTGGCCCATCATATTCTCCTGGCTACAATTCACCAAACCCTTTACCATCGACCATGCCTTCACAAGCTGAGTGGGTCCACTATGGGTTCCCTCATGGGCATGCACCCCCATTCCGCCAAACACAAATCCAAACACAAAACCTACCTTCAAACCCTACAGGAATCCCTCATATTACTCCAAACACCATACAACAACCTGTCCAAGCTCACCAAATAAACACTGGGGGGACGAATCCTATGTTCACCCAAGGACTTCATCCAATATACATACCTTCCCATCTTCATAATAGGCCAGGAGAATTCCCAAACGATCCTTCTAACGAAAATGCTGAAAAATGGAAAATCTTGGAAGGAAGAATTCGGGAAATCGAAGGAAGTGCTTATGATATCAAAGACGCATCTGATCTATGTCTAGTCTCAGATGTGGTTATCCCTCCGAAGTTCAAGGTTCCTGAATTCGAGAAATATCAGGGAACTGGTTGTCCGAGGAACCATTTGACCATGTATTGTAGAAGAATGGTCGTCTGTGCTCATGATGACAACTTACTCATCCATTCCTTCCAAGACAGTTTGACCGGGGCAGCTGCAAATTGGTACACCCAGTTGGAACGGACACATATTCGTTCATGGAGGGACCTAGCTGATGTCTTTCTAAAGCAGTACAAGTATAACCTGGAGATGACTCCTGACAGAACTCAGCTCCAGAACATGGCCAAGAAGGGAGAGGAAACCTTTAAGCAATACGTCCAACGATGGAGGGAGTTGGCTGCTCAAGTACAACCTCCCTTGTCCGAGAAAGAACTGGTCAGTATGTTCATCAACACACTCCAAGATCCTTTCTATAACAAGATGATCGGTAGTATGACTGCTATCTTCTCTTATGTCGTCATCATTGGAGAAAGGATCGAAGGTGGCATGCGCCATGGAAAGATTGCGCATAAGCTTACAGAGGCAGTCAACGCTTCCATTGGATCAGGAAAGAAAAAGGCAGGCAAAGCTTATAATGTGGCTTGTGGTCAAGGCCAGTACACTCCGCAGGTGGCACATTATGGTCCAGCCAGTTACCAACCATCACCATACACACCATATGCACCATATCCTTATATCGCCACCACCTACCAAACACCCTACCATCCTACTTACAATTATCAAATGCAAGTACGACCACCAACACCATACAAGATACAAACACAAGCCATGAGCCAAAACCCTAATCAAAGCCTGAAAAAAAGAGAAGAAGCCTATCCAATTCGACCCTATTCCGATCTCCTACACTGAGCTGTTACCTCGCTTAATTCAAAACTCGCTAGTTGCTCCTTATCCTCTAAATCCTAAAGAACCATCATATCCTAAATGGTATGATGCAAACACTAGATGCGATTACCATGCACGGTTCATTGGTCATTCCACAGAGGATTTCCTAGCACTAAAGCGTAAAGTACGAAACTTGATTGATGCAAAATGGGTGGATTTTGGGAAGCTTGCTCATAACACTGAGAACAATCCATTGCCGAGTCATGAGAGCTCATCAACTAGCTGAGAAATAGGAGCAGCACAAGGAGTTGCCTTGTATAAGCTGATATACCAAGGAAATCATCCAAGATTTTTCATATTTTTCAAAATCAATGTTTTGTAAATAAATCTCAATGAGAAATATAAAATTACATTTTTCATATTTCTTGAGCATGTACCTTACCATGTTAACTTTACTTCTTGAAAGTTTCCATTTCTTTTCATCATTCAACCCGCTTCTTATCCTACACCTAAACAATCAATACATGTTGGTGACATTGTCAATGCTGTAATAAATAATTTTGAACCTCTAATTAATCAAACTCAAGGAGAAAAATTAAATGAGGAAGTAGAATAATCAAAATCCAACTAGAGATTTCAAATCCCCATTCAAGGAACATTTCTAACAGGAGTAACAAATATCTCGTTGGATCGGAAGTTCAAATCCAGGAAAAACATGGGGATGCCAAATAGATCCGCTGAATTGAGAATCAAAATGGTCCAGGAAAAGTCAGGATTAAAATCCAAAATTCAAGAAGAATAGAAACCCGCCGGATTAAAAGATAAAATAATCCAGGCAAAAATAGGGTTAAAATTCAAAAAATAAATCGATGAAGTCATGATCAGAAGAGGCCTTGCTAGATTAAAATTACAAAAACAATTCAGGAAAAATTAGGATCAAAATGAGGGCTCGCTAGGTCGAGAACCCTCAAAGGGCGGCTTAGGAAAAGTTAGGGCATATAATCAAGAGCCCGCTAGGTCGAAATCCTGCAAAGGCGGCCTAGGAAAAAGTTAGGGCACAAAAGACCCGCTAGGTCGAGAACCCTCGAAGACGACCTAGGCAAAAGTTAGGGCACACAAACAAAGGCCCGCTAGGTCGAAAACCCTCAAAGGGCGGCTTAGGCAAAAGTTAGGGCATACAATCAAGAGCCCGCTAGGTCGAAAACCTGCAAAGGCGGCCTAGGCAAAAGTTAGGGCACACAAACAAAGAACCGCTAGGTCGAAAACCCTCAAAGGGCGGCTTAGGCAAAAGTTAGGGCATACAATCAAGAGCCCGCTAGGTCGAAAACCCGTAAGGGCGGCCTCAGCAAAATTTAGGACAAACAAAAGACCTGCTGGGTTGAAAAATCAAAAGAACAACCTAGGCAAAAGTTAAGGTCAACCAAGAATCCCAGTACAATCTGACATTTCTGCATCTCATACTTTCCAAAACTGGGGCAAAATTTTTGCCACTTCTTAAGTTTGGTTAATTTGACAATCAAGATTAGGAAAAGCAGCATTGGCATTTTTCACCAAAAGGTGCCATTTGTGCAATCAAACCAACATCCTTCGCCCTTTCCTTTCAAATATACTACCTTAAACATCATTTGCAAAATTCTGCATTTCCTTCCATTAATTATCCAAGATCACTTTGCATACCTCAAAGGTACACAGGCCAAAAAGGAATGTGAAAAATGTAAAAATAAAAAGATAAATTTTGAAAGGTCATGAAAAATCGGATGAGTCCTCAACCATCACAACACGACATGACTGTTTCCCAAAAGGTCATCCTTTTACCAGCCATAATGCTGTCAAGACAAAAGGAGTGTGTCTCATCCAATAATGCTGACTATTGATGGGTCTCAAAGATCCTGGAAAGAATGTAACAAAGTTGACCAAGAAGCCAAGAGATTGAGTCAATCCAGCTCATCCTGATTTTTGGTTCCTTTCACACCAACTATAAGGTTGCCGAGAAAGAACCTATCGAAAAAAAAAATCAAGAGAAACAAAAAGTTTTTCACCATCTCATGGTATGCATTCATTCCATAGCATCTATTAAATAATTATGTCGAGCATTAAGAAGCAATAATCAAGTTAAAGCATCACATCCTTCTGCATTCATTCAAACATCATGATAAGCATCCGGCATCTCATAATCTATTGTCAATACTAAGTAAAACCAGGGAAAATTTCTCATATCAAAATCAAAACTGGGGTAAATTCTTGCCTACAAAAATTCAATTTGAGGTCATCCTCAAATCCTAAGTCAAGCTCAAACTGGGGCAAACGCTTGCCTACAAAAATTCAATTTGAGGTCATCCTCAAATTTTGAGTCAAGCTCAAACTGGGGCAAACGCTTGCCCACAAAAAGTCCAATTTGAGGTCATCCTCAAATTCTTAGTCAAGCTCAAACTAGGGCAAACGCTTGCCCACAAAAATTCCATTTGAGGGCATCCTCAAATTTTGAGTCAAGCTCAAACTTAGGCAAATGCTTGCCCACACAAAAATCAAATTTGAGGTCATCCTCAAATTTCAAATCAAAAATCAAGTTAGGGCAAACATGCGCCCTGAAAAATTCAAGATGAAGCAAACATCGAAGTATGAATCAAGATTCAAGCTGGGGCAAATGCTTGCCCAAAATCCCCTCAAGTTAAGGCATTCCTCGATTGCCAAAAATCTTCCAAACTAGGGCAAGATGTTTGCCCAAAGTCCCTTCAAATCAAGACACTTCTCAATTATCAAGAATTTTCTAAACTGGGGCAAAATGTTTGCCCAATTTTCTTCAAGAGAATAATTATCAAGTGCTTAAAAAAACCATCAAGTTCAAGGAAGAATAAGTAATAAATAATTTCAAAATAATATTTTCCGAGGCAGTTGACGAAGAAGCCCATATTCCACTCTCGTGCATTCCTAAGGCACATCATATTACTTTCCACATTTGTCTCAATGGGTCATTCTTTTACTTGCACTAACAGATCATTACTTTCATGTTGCCACACCGGTCTCCACAGGTTATTCTGGCTCGGTAAGACATCTTTTTTTCTGTACTCGTCTTTTTGTCTTGACAAGCCTCTCTTTTCCATACCTATCTTAATAAGTATGATCATTCTTGCCTTGCGTGTCTTAACAAGCCATCTTTGCTACGCATGTCTTAACAGGCCATTTCTACGTTCTTCCTATCCTAATAGGCTTGCTTTTTCCTGTCAACAACAGGACCTTTTTCTACCTGTCTAAACAAGTTTCTGTCATCCCGCTTTTCCTGTTTTAACAATTTCTTTTACCACTCTATTGTGTCTATCTTAAAAGACGTCTTCCTTTCATCCTGTGAAAAATAGGACTTTTACATTTTCATCTGTCTTAACAGGTTATCACTATTCTGTTGTGTCTGTCTTAACAAGCATCTTGCTTTCATCCTGTCAACAAGAGGACCTTTACATTTTACCTATCCTAAACAGGTCATTTTGCATTTTCCTTTGCGTGTCTTAACCAGTGTTCATCGTTCTTCTTCCTGTTTTAATGGGTATCTTGTTTCCTTCCTATTAGCAACAGGTTTTTCTTCATTACCTATCATAACAGGTTTCTCTCCTCATTTCAATGCTTGTCTTAACAGGATTCCATCTATATTTTACCTGCCTCAACAGGTCATTTTCATTTCCTTTGCCTGTCTAGGAGACTTGCATCTTTCCTGTTATCAACAAGACTTTTCTGCATCTTACCTGTCTTAACAGGTTCCCTTCACTTTACTTTTCCTGTCTTACCAGGTTTACATTTCTCCTGCCAACAACAGGATGCCATCTACATTTATTCTGTCTTAACAAGATAGTTTTCGTCATTTACTTTTCCTGCCTTAACAAGGCTTGCTTCTTTCCTGTCTTCACAGGTCCTTTTCATTTCGTTTTTCCTGTTTTAACAGGTTTTCACCATTCTGTTGTGCCTATCTTAACAAGCGTTTTTCCTCCATCCTATTAACAATAAGACTTTTACATTTTTGCCTGTCTTAACAGGTCATTTTCATTTTCCTTTTCTTGTGTAGCAGACTTGCATCTTTCCTGTCATCAACAAAACTTTTTTTACATTTCACTTGTCTTAACAGGTCATTTTGCAATTTATCCTATCAAGCAGGATTTCATGTTTAAATTTTTGCATACATCCTGTCAAGAAGGATTTCATTTGCATTTATCCTGTCAAGCAGGATTTCAAGTTTAAATTTCCACATACATCCTGTTAAGCAGGATTTCATTTGCATTTACCTTGTCAAACAGGATTTCATGTTTAAATTTTTGCTCAAAGCCTATCACATCAGGCGCTGCATTTTACTTTCTGCATTCTGGCCTATCACATCAGGCCCCTCATGTTTAAATTTTTGCTCAAAGCCTATCACATTAGGCGCTGCATTTTAATTTCCTGCATCTTGGCCTATCACATCAGGCCCCTCATGTTTAAATTTCTGCTCAAAGCCTATCACATCAGGCGTTGCATTTTACTTTCTGCATTTTGGCCTATCACATCAGGCGCCTCATGTTTAAATTTTTGCTCAAAGCCTATCACATCAGGCGCTGCATTTTACTTTCTGCATTCTGGCCTATCACATCAGGCCCCTCATGTTTAAATTTTTGCTCAAAGCCTATCACATCAGGCGTTGCATTTTAATTTCCTGCATTTTGGCCTATCACATCAGGCCCCTCATGTTTAAATTTTTGCTCAAAGCCTATCACATCAGGCGCTGCATTTTACTTTCTGCATTCTGGCCTATCACATCAGGCCCCTCATGTTTAAATTTCTGTTCAAAGCCTATCACATCAGGCGGTGCATTTTACTTTCTGGCCTATCACATCAGGCCCCTCATGTTTTGATTTCTGTGCAGCCTATCACATCAGGCACTGCATTTTAATTTTCTGCATTTTGGCGTACCGTATCAGGCCCTGCATATTTAAGCCCGCCAGCTCATTACACAAGGTTTGCAAAACTTATGCAAAATTTCCACATTTGAACTACCATCCTCCAATTTGTTAGGGCAGGCATTCCTAAGTTTTCGGTCAAGCCCGGAAATTTTCTGGTACCCCGGAAGCATCATTCAATTCCCTTACATGTTCAAGACTTGCCAATAAGGCTCGCACCCATGCCAATTTTTATCTTTTACCTCGGACATAATTTGTTCACTTCTTTACTCATTTCCTATCGTGATAATCTAGAAACTTGTTTCTTATATTATCTGGTAAGAAAATGAGTAAAGAGGGGCCAACTGTGAACACTGAATTATGTCCGAGGATAAATTTAAAACCCAAAATAAATCATTTTGTTTTTTAGTCTAAAATCAAAAAATAAGAAAACAAAAAAGAATTGAAAAAGAAAGAAAAATTATTTTTTAGTTAAGAATTTAGTTAGAAAGTTAGTTGGATTAGTTAATGATGGTTAAAAATTAGTTAGAGAAAAAAGAAAAAAAAAGAGAAAAAGAAAAAGAAAGAAAAATAATTTTTTAGTTAAGAATTTAGTTAGAAAGTTAGTTGGATTAGTTAATGATGGTTAAGAATTAGTTAGAGAAAAAAGAAAGAAAAGAAAAAGAAAAAGAAAGAAAAATAATTTTTTAGTTAAGAATTTAGTTAGAAAGTTAGTTGGATTAGTTAATGATGGTTAAGAATTAGTTAGAGAAAAAGGAAAAAATAACAAAATAAGAATAGAAAAAGAAAAAAAATAAAAATAAAGAAAATAATGAAAACAAAACAAAAAAGAGAAGAATTAGAAAACAAAAGGGGAAGCTTCTTTACTTCTAGAAAAATTTTCCCTTTCTTTTTTCCTTTTCTTTTTTGAAATTTTATCTATAAATAGGAACTTTCATTTAGTTTAAGAGGACTCTTCATTTTTTCTAAAAAATATTCAGAATTTCTAAGGAGGGAGAGAGGAGCACTTTGAGTCATTGAAGGGGAGGCTTTTAGATTTTTTTCTAGGAGGAACACCAAAGATACTCTTGAACTCTACATCTAATTGAGCATCATCTTGGCCTCCATGGAACCAGTTATTCATCACCTTCCAAGATGCTATCAAGTGGCATTGAATAACATCAATGGAGGTTAGATCTTGCTTCTATTTCGTTTAATTTTCTTGTGTCTTCTCGGATTTTCGAGTTCATCTTCGTCTCTATTTTCATTTTAACTTTTGATCGGTCAAATGATCTCCTATTTCAGTGATTTTTGTTGCGTTATCTTTGTATTTCTCTCTAGTTTCTGGAATGATATTATTTGTATAATTTGCATCTAAAATGAAGTCTCTATGATCAGATTACTGAAGGATGTTTGTCTCGATGCGCAAATGAACTTAGCTTGTTTGATTTGTGTATACTTTGCTCATTTATGGTTTGTTTTTTGTCAAATTTATTTTGTTTGATTCCTATAACCTATATCTTTCAATTTTTTGGTTTTAATTTTTCAGATCTACCAAAAAATATTTCTAAAAATTCTGAGATTTGCATTCAAATTTTGGCACCAAATTTTCGAGTTAATCTTCGTCTCTGTGTTTCGTTTTCAGTTTTGATCGGTCAAACGATCTCCGATTTTGGTGCTTTTTGTTGAGCTCTCTTAGTCTTTCTCTCTAGTTTCTGGAATGGTATTATTTGTCTAATTTGGATCTTAAATGAAGTTTTTATGGCCGAATTACTGAGGTATGTTTGTCCTGGTGCGAAAATGAACCTATGTTGTTTGGTTTGTGCATAACTTGCTCATTTCTTGTCTGGTTTTTGTCAAACTTGTTTTGTTTGATTCCTATGATCTATACCTTTCAATGTTTTGGTTTTAATATTTTAGATCTCTGGAAAACTATTTTTTTAAAATTTTTGAGATTTTAATTTAAATTTTGGCGCCAAAATCTCTTGTGTCTTTGAAGTTCTTTAGTAGATCTTGTTCTTTTAACCTTGTTTAGGTATTAT
Organism: Canavalia gladiata; assembly: GCA_037954105.1. NCBI lineage: Eukaryota > Viridiplantae > Streptophyta > Magnoliopsida > Fabales > Fabaceae > Canavalia > Canavalia gladiata. The sequence continues at coordinate 45,430,799 of CM075665.1, forward strand.
TTTTCATGTGTTGATCCTTCTATATGTATTTCCTTCTGATTTGTTTGTGTTTGTATGTCCTCCTTTGAAAAAAATTCCTAAGAGTGCATGACCATATACATGCATCCTATATGCTAAGTCTAGCTTAAGTCATGCATGATTAAGTCATTGAACCTAAAGAGTTAAGTGTTTGCTTGAATCAAAATAAAAAAAAACTTAATTCTTACCTGTGGACCTTATGACCTAAGCTGGATTCGAGACAATTAAACAAGAAACATCAATGGAGGTTCAATCCAACCTTTTATTCCGCTTAATTTTCTTACTTCTTCTAGGATTTTCGAGTTCATATTCGTCTTTGTTTTTTTTAAATTTTCCGAAATTCATGCAAACGGGTTCTAACGCGAATGAGTAGCGTTCTCTATCGTTTCGTGTTTTAATTCGTGTGGGATCCAAATACGGCTTACGACGATTTAGGATCTCACAAGCATGAATTTCTGAAAACCATCACTTTCAATAAAATATTATAAAAACGTCTCTTTTTAATTTTTCGAAATTCATGTAAACGGGTTCTAACGCGAATGAGTAGCGTTCTCTACCGTATCGTGTTTTAATTCGTGTGGGATCCAAATACGGCTTACGACGATTTAGGATCTCGCAAGCATGAATTTCTGAAAACCATCACTTTCAATAAAATCTTATAAAAAACGTCTGTTTTTAATTTTTCGAAATTCATGTAAACGGGTTCTAACGCGAACGAGTAGCGTTCTCTACCGTGTCGTGTTTTAATTCGTGTGGGATCCAAATACGGCTTACGACGATTTAGGATCTCGCAAGCATGAATTTCTAAAAACCATCACTTTCAATAAAATCTTATAAAAAACGTCTGTTTTTAATTTTTCGAAATTCATGTAAACGGGTTCTAACGCGAACGAGTAGCGTTCTCTACCGTGCCGTGTTTTAATTCGTGTGGGATCCAAATACGGCTTACGACGATTTAGGATCTCGCAAGCATGAATTTCTGAAAACAATCACTTTCAATAAAATCTTATAAAAAACGTCTGTTTTTAATTTTTCGAAATTCATGTAAACGGGTTCTAACGCGAACGAGTAGCGTTCTCTACCGTGTCGTGTTTTAATTCGTGTGGGATCCAAATACGGCTTACGACGATTTAGGATCTCGCAAGCATGAATTTCTGAAAACCATCATTTTCAATAAATTCCTATTAAAGTGTCTGTTTTTTTTTTCTGTCTAAAATCACCCGGTATTCTTTTAGAGATCAAGTCTCTTAACCAGAACTACGTAGCCTTGAGTTTCCCATTGCACCCGGGAATACGTAGGAGCAGGATCAAGTCCTGTCAGGCTATTTTCCATGAACCTATTTATTTTCTATTTTCTATTCTATTTTAAAGGATCAAATAGTTTTCAAAATATCACACACTTAGTTTAAGGGTACCGTTCCTTGGAACGGGCGAGTAGGGTGCCTAATACCTTCTTTACTCGTAACCGACTCCCGAACCTAGATTTTCTTCCACAAGTTAGGGTTTTTCCAAATGTTTTCCCTTAAAAATAAAATTTGGTGGCGGCTCCACAATCAAAATTAAAATTCTTTTCAAAATTTTAGCGAGTCCGTCGTCTCGTCGTAATTACGGTTATGATAGTAGTCAAAGAGAAATTTGAAATGTCACTAGATTCATAACTCAAATATACTAGGACGTGTTTGATGTTTAACGCACGGCTCGCGACCGCAAGCTAAACGTCTCGAAAGTTGAATCCTTCATTATTCTAGTTGGTCTTAAAACAGTACCACATTCTGCAGGAAACTCGTGATCAAGTCAAAACCTCAAGCCTATTACCCTGCTCTAAAAGCCATGTTATGTGGCCAAACAAAATATATATCCTAAATCATAGCTTAGCCCCACTCTCGATCAGCCATAAACTCATGAATAATGGTCAGGGTGATACTATGGCTTCTAAAATGACGTCCCTCGAAATCAGTATAGAGTAGGTTGAGAGCTGAGCCTGTCATGAGCTCAAAGGAAAATAACCAAAGCGCAAACCCCTTGGGTCAATTAAATTGAAATTTTTAGATCAAGGTGCGCGTCCCTGGAATGGCTAGAGAACAAAGTCTAGGATAAAACTCCCTTAATGCAAATTGATGAGTATAGGGTAGCCCGAATCTTTTTTTTATGAAGGAACCCAGTGGCCACATAAGAACTAGAGAGAGTGAATCCATTAGCAAGGTCTGGGATGCTATATTGCCAACGCACAAGTGCCCCTTACTCCACCAAAGCATACGTAAATACAGGGCTCCAATAGGCGCATATTTAATTTAAACAAGTTCTTTATTCATCCTGTTAACCTTCATGGTCCTTGCTGAGAGCTTCATCCACCATTTTTCAAGCCCCAGCCTTAGGATTAGGCCTCACTCTTACTCTCTTGCCAAGGATAATGCGTCATAATCAACCCATTTTGACCCAATTTAGGGACTGGGGCAGGGTGGTTTATAAGGGCCAACAAAAAAAAACAACGTCATGGTCTCGAAGTGCGTGTTTGGGTGCATGGCTGCACCAAGATTAACTAGGTTGAAGATAAAGGGAGGGTGCTAATGCATAGCCAAAAGGTTTGGCTCAAGTGGTCGCCCATAGTGACATCAAGTGTGGTGTCCCTCGGTTCGAACCCCACGGTTCACTATTTTGCCAACAAAACTACCCTTCTTAACACATAGGTTCATCCTCTGTAATTACCATAATACCCCTACCAAGGTCTGTTAATCCCTAATATGCCCTTGCTGTTTGAAGTGACCATACTGTCCTTTAGGAAATGCCAAAATCCCCAACGCGTCCTATTCACAGAAAATAGAAAAATTCCAAAATAAAAATTTTTAACCAAAAATTCCAAAAAAATATTAATAAAAAATTCCAGAAAATTAATAAAAATTTAGAAAATTAATAAAAAATTCCAGAAAATTAATAAAAATATAGAAAATTTAGAAAATTAATAAAAAATTCCAGAAAATTAATAAAAATATAGAAAATTTAGAAAATTAATAAAAAAATTCCAGAAAATTAATAAAATATAGAAAATTTAGAAAATTAATAAAAAATTCCAGAAAATAAATAAAAATATAAAAAAACTCCTGAAAATTAATAGAAACTCCAGAAAATTAATAAAAATATAGAAAATTCAGAAAATTATTGAAATGTCCGGAAATTACAAAAAGTTTTAATAAAAAAATCTAAAATTCATAAAAATCTCATGATTGCTAAAAATTACATTAAACTTCCAATTGTCTCAATATCTGGTTTTTTTATGACCTACATCAATTGCGAAGTATTTCTCTTTTTTTCGAAAATAATTTTTTTTAAGTATTTTAGGATCTTCGAGTCTCACGCAATGGGCTCTAAATGGGGAACTAGCGGTTTACCTGCTGTTCAACATTTAGTAGTTCGTATAGGTCCTTGTGCTGCCTTAGCCGCCTCGGGCCTTATGCATGAGTGGACTTGAGGTCCTTTTCAAAAATAAAAAATATTTTTTCCTAAATATTTTGGGGATTCTAGGTCTCACGCAATGGGCTCTAAATGGGGAACTGGTGGTTTACCTGCTGTTCAACATTTAGCAGTCCGTATAGGTCTCTGTGCTGCCTTAGCCGCCTTGGGTCTTGTGCATGAGTGGACCGAAGATCCCTCCCAAAAATAAAACTGCTTTTCAAATAGCAAAATCTTCAAACATTCTTTCAAAACACTTTTTGAAGGTCGAGCCTTCACACACTAGAACTACGTAAGCCTTGAATTTCCCATTGCACCGGGGAATACGTAGGAGCAGGATCAAGTCCTGTCAGGCTAACCTCCGTCAAATTATTTTTCACTTTAAAAGGGATCAAACAATTTTCAAAATCACACACTCAGTTTAAGGGTACCGTTCTTCATAACGTGTGAGTAGGGTGTCTCACACCTTCCCTACTTGTAACCGACTCCCGAACTTAGAAGCTCATTCTCGAGTCAGGGTTTTTCCAAATATTTTTCCCTTGAATAAAAACTTGGTGGCGGCTCCACATTAATATAAAAAAACATTTCATTTTTAAAATTTTAGCGAGTTCGTCGTCTCGTCGGAATTACGGTTGCGACACATGAGCTCGAGTAAGAAGGAGGAAGGACTAGGGGTGAAAGACATAAAGACATTCAACCTCGCATTGCTAGGGAAGTGATGATGGAGGGAGCTAACATAGTGAAATGCATGGTGGGTAAAGATTCTATCTTCAATATATCCTGAGCAAGCCAAAGGCACTTGACATTGGGAAGGAGCTCACGTTGGTAGCAAGATATCCATTCACTAGATAACTTAAATGGATAAAGGAAAGGATAGTGGACTAAAAACATCGTGAGATAGTCCTCGGTCAGAGACAGTTAGATGAACTCACAGACGCTTCGTGAAGTATATTCGCAACTTTTTAGACGAATCCTGAAATATCGATCAGAGAAGGGGGTAGATAGATATTGCAATAATCTTTGGACATGGCGCCACAGACCTTTTAGCTAGGAAGGGGAGATGATAGAACAGTTAGGAAATGCTTTAACAAAGCGTAGCTATGAGACTTGACACAGGACCAATGGGTTTAGTTAGGTGACCCCAACAATGGGTATACTGTAAGTTTGGTATACAATATATTAACAGAAGGGAAGACAGTTGCACAAGATCCTACACCTCATTGGTTATGAAGTAGGATAATCCCTTTAAATATCAACCTATTCACATGGAGATGTATCCTAAACCAAATTCCTATCCGGGAAGAATTACTAAAGAGAGGTGTGTAGCTAATATGGATGCTAATTGTCTTGTTCAAATGTCCAAAAGCTCTTTCTATTTGGGACAAGTGTAAACTGTAGCTTGGTATTCATACAACAATGCGAAACCAAACAATCCAACATAGTAATCTATTTGCAGGCCTAATGAAGAGAGAAATAAGGGTGAGGGCCATGGGTATAATAATTTGGTTTACAACTGTATGAAACATTTGGTTAGTTAAAAATAACTTGATTTTTTAGGAAGGTGAAATGACATAAAAAAAAATGTTGAAAACAATCCAAATTCAATCATGGAATTGACTTATACATAAAGGTGAGAGGTTCTCGGATCCACTCATAAATTGGATTCAGAACCTACTAGCTTGCTTAATGTTTATATAGGATAGAGTAGTTTCAAAAAAACTTCCATTATAGTATGATAATTGAGTTTTGCTTCCTTAAATATATTTATTATTATTTTTTTGCTATAACCAGATAGTAACTATATAAAATTTTTATTTATGTCTAAAAAAATGTTAATTATTTTTAATATTTGAAAGATATAATTTTTTTATTTATTATATATTTTGATGTTATTTGAGAAATTTTATAATATTTAAATTTATATTAAATATTAATTAATTAATTTTTTTAAAATAATTTATTTATCAAAATATTTTAATATAAATAAAAAATTAACATTATTATTAATATATTCCAAAGAATTAAAAATATAAAATAAAATATTATATATCTTATGAACTCATATGTTCTAGAAGTATAAAATCTAATATTTTATATTCTTGATAAATTCTTGAAAAATCAACTCAAAGAATTAATTGTATTTTTTTTTTCTCTACTTAAAATTATACATTTTTTAATTTTTTTAATTTTTTTAAGTTAATTAAAGACCAATTTATTTTCATGTTTGCAATATCTGTTGGTGAAAAGTAGTTATTTTTCTCTTCGTAAAATCACATTCCTATGTCTCATAAATTTCAACAATAAAGTTTCAATTGATACACAAACAAGTTTTAAGTCTTTCTTCTCTTAAATTTTAGTAAATTTAGTCTAACCGCCGTCCTTATTTGATTTTTTTTTGTCTAAAATATTTTAAACTTTTATTTTGTATATAAAATTTTGCAAGTTAAATCAGTTATATCATCTTTTTTCTCAAAATTACCAACTAAAGCATTAAATTTCTCTCAAAAAAAATAAAAACTCAAAAAAAAAATTTCATACTGTTGCAATTAGTACTATTAATATAATAATAATTATAATAATAATAATAATAATTTTTTTATTTTTGATTATTTTAAAATAATTTATTTTAAATTTTTATTTATCTAATTTTTATATATTAAAAAATAAATAATTTTATTTAAAATATAAATTATATTTAATTTACAAATTTATAATATATATTACTTGATACAAAATAAATACTAAATAATATAAAAATATTATAATAATTATATATATAAATTATTTATTTTAAATATTAATAATTAAATAATATATAAAATATAAATTTATAATTATATAATCTTTTTTATATTATAATTATTATATTACTATTATTATTTTAATATACTATTTTTATTCTTATCATTATTATTATTACTATCATAATTTTTATTATTATCATTATAATAATGATATTTTAATTTATTATTTTTATAATTTTAAATTTATATTATTTGAATTTTTTAAATTAATATTTTTATTTATATATTTTTTATAAATTTATAAAAATGATATAATAAATTTTTTATTTATTTTTATAACAACTTTTAAAAATTAAACTAAAATTAAAAATTTAACCTGAATCGAGGATACTAGATACCCAACTTCACAAATTAATGATCGACCTCGAGTCTGTTGAATTTTCCATTTATGTCCTTCAATTGTCGCAGCTGTCGCACTCTACTTCCTTCCTTTTTTTTATTTATTTAAAAAGGAATAAAAAATATATTTGTATTTATTTTTTTATTTTAATTTTAAAAAATATTAATTATATATATATATATATATTTGTATCAATTACCCGTAATAAATAAAAAATTATATAAAAATAAATAAATAAAAATTTTAAAAAATTAACTATATTAATTATATTTTCTTAAGACAGGTAAATGAAAAGAAATTAAAAAAAAGCATTATTTTATGTGGCCATCCTTATTTGTAGCTCAAGGATGTCAACATAAATGTGACCATCCTTCGCTGGAAGTATCTGTTGGATCATATATATTAATATATACATAATTATATTATTTAATAATTTTTAGAAAATATGAAATTATTAAATTAATTGTTGAATTAAATAATATTTTTATAATTATATATATATTAAATTTAAATATTTATAAATATTATTTAATACATAATATTTACTTATATTTTAATAAAATATTATATATTAAAATAAATTATTTATTATAAAATTTATAAACATAATACATTTAATAAAAGTCTTCAAAACTATCATTAAATTTATAAATCTCCCATTTTATAAAAAAATTATTAATAAATATTTAAATTTAATACATGTCAACAATCCTAATCTTTCTTATTGACAAACCCTTAACAGATTTATACAAATTTGCATATTTTCTTAGACAATAGTCTCGAATGTCCATAAAGTACAGGTTAGGTAAACAAAAGTGAAAATATCTAAGACATATTCTTTAAGCAATTAAAAATATATATGAAGTGTATTAGATATTCCTTGACTTGTGGTCTTGGAGGACTTTTTAGGAAGACCATTATTTTCTTATTTTTGATAGACAGAACATCAAGAAATCGAACAAAGTCAATAATGAACTGTTTGGGACATTTCTAATAAAATGTGTTCAGAAAATTCTAAGCAGAATATGGAATCTTCAGGGCCATTTTTTCAGCAAGCCAAGGTCTCCCTCCTTCTGGGTCGATGAAACTATGAATGAGATACTTCTGAGCTTCTTCTCCTGTTAATTCTCTAGCCCAGTTAACTCGTTCAGATGGACAGTAACCCGGTCCAAAACACCTGTAATTTTTTTATAAAATTACTTCAAACTTCTTGAACTCAATATTAAACACCAATTTTCCGTTGAAAGCAGGGAAAAATAACCCACCCTTATATTATAACTTTGAATCTTCATTTTTTAATAAAAATATTTTTAGAGGTTATTATAAAAAATTTTATTTTTTATTTATTTGTAAACTAAATTTAAATTTAAAAAGGGTTTAATTTTAATGTGTCATTAATGTAAAAAAATTTATATCATCAAATAAATTAAAATCATTGCAAATATATTTTTTTAAAAATTGAATGATTATTTAAAAGTTTTTATACTGAATATATTTTAATTAAATCCATTCCTACAGTGGACAAAAGACTTGCTAGTTTCAATTAAATATGCACACCAAATAAGGCATTTGCAGGTCTAGTAGGACAAGTAGATGATATATATATATTGATTTACTAAGAAAAATTGTGCCATATGTATACTATAACTAGAAGCCTAGTACTATATGATAAAGGAATGTTTTTATTAAAAATTATACATTAAAAATTATAAAATAGGCGCATTAATAATATTTTTAATAAAACCATTTATTTTTAATTTTTTAACATTTTCCTATAATGTATAAAAAGCTTGCAAATTTGCATGAAGTGATCACAACACTACAAAAATGAGTACCTGTATTCATAGAAACAAGCAGTTTTTTCATTCTCATCTTTCCCCCAATTATTCCAGCCAGAGGGCTTTATACATTTGTCCATATATGTGAATGCATAAACCACTCTTCCAAAAGGTCCCCATGGTCGTCCAAGATATGCATATGAACCTCCTCCATTACCTGTGATAACACATCTGCAATCACACCAATAAATTATATTTAATGTAATGTACCAAAACCTCCACAACATAGGTAACAACCAAAAACTTATAGCAAGTCTTTGCCTAACTTGATTTCATTGTAAACCAATTTTAAAAGAAGTATAAGAAAAACATGTTTATTTGTAATCAGTAACAAGTACACATGGATGATTTTTCAATTCTAAATCTCAAAGGATTTGGAAGTTGGAACAGTATAATTAACACATCAAACAAACATTGCAGAAAGCTGAAGAGCAAAATATTGACAAGTAAGCAGTTGATAAAAGAAATAAGAGCCTCTTTGGTTTCTGTTTTTATTTTCTATTTTAGTTTTATTTATAAAAACATCATCTTATTTTTACTTTATTTTTTATTTTTAAAGTTTTGTATGAAATATAATGAAAATAATAAAAAGGTTCTTTCTCTTCACTTATGGGAAAATTGTTGATACAGAGAAATTATTCAATTGTTTATCCTCATTTATGCAATTCTCTCTCTTTTCATCTATAAGTTTCTACTACTCTGGAAACAGTTGAATATTCTCACATTTTCTATAGGATTCCTGAACTCATAGCCTTCTTAAGGGATCAGTTCCTCATGCTTCAAGGGAAACTAATTCTTGTTTAAACCATGGATTCTATTTATTTACTTTTATAATTTATAACTCCTGAATCTATATTTCCAATACTTCAAAACATTTGCAGCCACTCTACAATATCCTTGGTATCTATAAATTTATTTTGAAAATGAAAACCAAACAGCCAATCTTAAAAGCATGATCTACTTTAAAACTAGCATGCTCTCATGATCAGAACCATTTTTAATAAGCAAAACTTCAGCCTCTAACAACTTGAGTTCACATCACAACATACAAGAACCAAGAGAGAATAAATTCTGCCTTGGAAATAGGGAAAATACAATAGAGGGATCACTATACTTTTCCCATCATGTATAAAAGTAAAAACTCAATTCACATTGTTGTAATGAATGGAAAATATGATGCATTAATGACTAAAATACAGTGATAGGTGGAAAGATGAGGTTGTTAATACTAGACATGGTCACACACCTCAAGAATACATAACCAGTTGTTTCATGTGGAGATTTTCTGCTCTGGGCAGTTATGAACCCTCCAGATTTGCAGTGGATATGACAATGCTCCAAGAGCACAGTGCTATTACCAAAAATGAAGTCCACACTTCCTTCAATATAACAATTTTTCAAATATTGTTTTCCATAATGTAAATACAGTGTGTCCTGCACCATAATCATCAAAGAATTTTATCCACTTAGTACCTCTAATTGTCCTCAAATGAAACAGAACCTGAGGCATTGATATTATGCATAAAACCAACTAGTCTTCTAATCATGACCCCTTGTTAATTGAAGATGTTATTATTTCTAGTAACAGGTTATAAAGGATACAAGCACACAATATCTAACACAAAAACATCATTTTATTAATTCAGTTTAGAAGAGTTTCATAAACAAAGAGAGAAACACTTTAAAAGAGTTTGCAAGCAAGGATATAACATGAGACACAAATATGATATGATTCGAATATAAAAATATAACAAATTTTAAAAATTATAAGAAATGACATGCTTATTATATAACATATAAAATTAATATAAATTAAAAGTTTAAATCACACTAGAAAATTCATATTTTGATATAAGTTATTATAGGCATATAAAATGCTAAAATTTATTTAATAAATGTGGCATTTCAATTATTATTAGTATAAAAATTTAAAAGATCAAAGTAAAAGAATTATAGAAAAGCATATAGAATGAAATTAAACCAATCTTTTTTCGGTTTGGTTCGTTTAGGATTATTTTAATTTTTTGACTTTGTTTCAAAAATGTAGCAACAAAGATAAGTGAACAAAACAAGATAAAGTAATAAATTTTAAACAATTTACAATTAGAATTGATTAAATATTGTATAATAGATAATACTGTCAGATTAGCATTGATTAAATAATAAGTATTAATACAATGGATGTTCCCTATGCAATTTGATTCATTTTTAAATAAAAAAAACCATTGATTATAAAAAACACTTGTGATTGGGCTTAATTTGATTAGAATATATTATAAAAATCAAACTTAACTAATCTTTTACGGTTTAATTCAGTTAGATTATTTTATTTTTTTATCTAATTTTTTAAAAATAGCAACAAAGATAAGTAAAAAAAATATAATAACAAGTTTTAAAAATTTAAAACTAATATTGATTTAACATGGTTCAAGGGATGAACATTATCCAATTCACATTGATTAAACAACAAACACTAAATAAGCTGATAAAATAAAAAATAATAATATTTATACTCAAACATATTTTAATACAAAATTTACAAAATATAATTATATATATAATTTAAATATTTAAATATATTAATAAATTATGTCTATCGAATAATTTATTTATTTTTCCAACACTATAAGGATATGTAGGTACATAATATTATTAGTTACTAAAAAGTTGAATTTTTTTTTTAAATTTATGTAGTTCATTTAGTTCGATTCAATTTTACATTGAAAAATCACAAATCAGTTCAAACAGTAAAAATTTATGAATTTTTTAAATTTTAATTTTTTGGATTTCCATTTATTTTTCAATTTTATTATATGATTTAAAACAAATTGGTTCCATTCTTAAATACTCTTACTAATTATACTGGTTTAAAAAAATTATTTTTTTACTCAATATACTTTAACATAGAATTTAGATGAGTATACTAATTAATATATATATATATATAAATTATATCTATCAAATAATTTATTTTTCCAATATTATAGAGAAATTTGGTGGATAAATAGGTAAATATTATTACTAATTATTAAAGGATAAAATAGAGCATGCATACCATATCCAACGGTTTAAGAAGCCTCTAACCTATTAATTAACACATCAAGTGAGTGAATGTACCTGCCATCCAAGGAACCTGCAATTATAGAATGCACATCGATCTGCTGTTACTCTAAGTGCCACTGCTTGCCCTGAACCCTGACACCAAAAATAATTGGTAAATAAGGCTGTTCTGTCTGTCAAAAGCAATATTAGCATAAGGCTTATGAGGATACTAATTAGTTTTTAGATGCTCCTTTATTAACATATTATCAATTTAAATAATTAACAAGATAGAAAAAATAAAGTAAAAACTAGGTGATACTCATTTATCTATTTTGTAAAAAATAAATAACTAATTCATTAATATTAATAAAAACTAGTTAAAATAATTAATATATTCTCAATTTAAATTTTATTTATAAAATATTCATAATATTAAACATTTGAATTAATAACTTCAAAATAAAAAATATTTTATAAACATAAATCTTACAGTAAAATAAAAACATAAAAAAATTAATTAATATATTAAAAATACGATTATGTTTCTCATATTTAGAAAAAAATATAATTATTTTTATAAAAAGAATTAAATAAAGTGTTTTTATAATTAAAAATTAAAAATATAATCATTGCCTTAAAAATTAGAAAGAAATTTTTTTATTAAAAATATTATCAATATACTATTTTTTTTATAACTTTCAATACATTCTAGCATATTTATAATAAAAAATAATAATTTTAATTTCTTAACAAGTTATCTCAGTCCTTAAATTAAAAATAAGAAATAGTTTCAAAGAAGAGTTCGGAAAAAGAAACTAGCTGTTAGTTGTCCCCAAAAGATGTAAAACAATATTTTCCTTTCTGAAAAAATAAAAAAAAACACTCCTTGAGCTTTAACAATGGGGTTTCATACCTGAGGAGATGAATTCTCAAAGGTAATATTCTCAGCAATAAAATCCCCTCCTTCCACAATGGCGCTGCCACAACCAAAGGTTCCAGTCCCTGTCACCCGAGCATCCTGCGCCCAAAAGTATAGCTTAAATATTTTGATTTTGATTTTGATTTTAATTTTTTAGGATTGATTTTGATTTCTTATTTTTTAAATAGATTATTTTTACTCCATGTAATATTAGTATATTTGTAAGTGTAATATTAGTTATTTAAAATTAAAAATAGTTTATTTTTAAAAATAAAAAAATTAAATTCAATATTCTTAGAATGAAGAATTAACATTAAAATTCAGAATTTTAACCATAAATATTTAATCTAAAAATTTGGATTCTCTCTACATTGCATTCCCTCTTCCGTGTCTGTTTTTAACAACTGGATTATCCATTCACCACAAAGATCGAAACAAGTTTGAATTTTGACACAAACCCAGTTCCCAAAATGAGGAGAAAAGAAGAAGAAAACGCAGCTACTTACCTGGTGGTGGTTGATTGAGGTGGCAGTGTTGTTCCATGTGAGAACAGTGTCCTCAGGGCGAACACCAACTAGAGTGATAAAGTTCTTGGTCTTGGCCACATAGAGCGGCTGCCGATAGATTCCCGGCGACACACGAATCACCGTCCGGCGAGTGTTCCCGAGTGGCACAGCGTCTATGGCTTCCTGCACCTTCCGGTACTGTCCGTTTCCGTCTTGTGACACTGTTAACACCAAAGCTGCCATTCTTTGTTCCTCTGCTTTGCACTCTCAATATTGCTGTGTTTGTTTTATGTGTGTGTTGTGTATCGTATTCGTATACAAGTGCCATTTTGGGTTATCGATTCTTTTTATTAAATTTTATTTAAAAAAAGTTTTTTCTTGGATGGCCCAACATTTGAGAACATTGTTATCCTTAACAACATATATTTGACATTTATAAAATGCTAATGAATTAACTCCTTTTCCCTTCATTGGCTTGGATGAGCCTGGTTTCCTTGCACTTCATAATTGCTAAATTGAAAGGGTATTAGTGCTCTCTTAAATGCTTAGGATACTGAAAAAAAATAAATTCAATTTCACTTTCTATTTGGGATTTCGGTTATGCAAAAAAAACATTGATTTCTTTCACATGCTGTAAGTTTAAGAGATATTGATATTCTTCTATTATTATTTTTTATACATGTACTATCATTATTATATTCTATGATAGTGATATTAAAAATAAAATTTATAAAATTATCCTTTGATATTAATTTAATATTTTAAATAATTTTTAGTAAAAAATATAAAAATTATTAATAAATATATAAGTATTTAAAAGTTTCTTTTATTAAAAACTTATTCAAAATTTTAAAATAATAAATTTTAAAACTTTAAATAACATTTTAATTAAAGATAATGAAAAATATTTAAATATAATATATAATTTTAAAATTACTAAAATGATTCATTATTTAAATATTTTAAATTAATACTAAAAATAATTTATAAATATAAATCTTTAATATTATTATCTTAAAATATAATAATAATAATAATAATAATAATAATAATGATAATAATAATAATAATAATACATATGTCATAAAACTAATAAAGAAGCATCGATATTCCTTCAAGTCGGACAGCACTCAAGAATCACCTAAAAGATTGTGATGGGATAAAAAAATATAATATCTTATTGTTAGAGTGAATAATAATGGAATCTGATTTTATTTTTATTAGTAGATGTACCTACACATGTGCGGCTCACAAATGCACAGAATAAAATAATGGCTGTGCTTCACAGCTAGCTGAAACTGATGCCTTGCAACTTTATATTTAGTTTTTTTTTTTTTTTAAATTTAGCTAGTTTAAAGTGAGATAATATATACACAATACAGTGGGTAGAAAAATAAGGTAAAGTGTTGTTTTAATAATAAAAAAATTATTCATTAATTTTTTAAGATACTAGTTAATAAGAAATTAAAGTTTTCACTATATGAGTTAATTAATTAAAAGTAGAAGGTGGAAAAAAATTATGTTACCAATACATTGAGAATCCTAATAATTTTTTTATTTATTAATTTTAACCAATAATTTTAGTTTAATAAATATGATATTTTATCCAATCTTTACAATTTAATAAATTTGAAATTTTATTTTTCTCAATTATTTCAATGAAATTATAATATATTATTAAATAGTAGTGTATAAATTTTTTTACATTAAGACTATATCAAGGTAATAATTATATTTTAATCCTTTCAATTTTTTAAATTCACATAACAAAAATTTAGAAAAATAATACAAATGTTATACTTTTATTAGAAAAACTGTATAACAAGTATTAACAAAAATTTGTTTATTTCTATAAATTAAATTTGAACTATCACTGATAAATGAAAATATTTTTAAGAGTTACTTTTATTTTATTAAGTCAGGTAACTTGTTTTATATTAATAATTTATTTTATTTTTATGTGTAATATATATTTTACTTTAAAAAAATTGTTTGATATAAATTTTAAATGCTGATACATTATAATAAATTTAAAGATATTTTTTATTTTAAATAAACTAAAATTTAAAATTATTATAGCATTAATTAATTTAAATTTAAATTTTTAATATAATATAAAATTTATGTATTATAATTTTAATAATTTATTTTTTAATTTCATTTTCATTTTTAAAAATCTTATTATTAATAATAACATTTTTATTACTTTTTTTAAATTTTAAAAATCTGTACAATATTCAAATAATATACTACTTTAAACTATGTGCATATACTTTTGTGTGCCCTGAATCTACAAGTTTGAGTTTTACATTATCGAATGGTGTCGTTTTATGCTTTTAGCATTCAATTATTTCATCATCATGCATAAGATACCCAGCTAAATTCATGATGGAAAGCTGTCATGCTAAATTCATGATGAGAAGCAAAAGACAGCTTGGCAAGCTTTTTTTTTTTAAAAGAAAATATTAATGTAAACGCGTTAAACATTTAAAAGTGATAATAATTTTTATTAAAAATATAATAAATATATATATATATATATATTTTAATAAAAAATTTACTATTTTAGATACTTAAAAGTAATCATAAAAGTTGAGATTAACAATTTATTATTTTCTTATCTAAGCAGACTTTCCAACAATAAATTCTCCTCAGTACATTTATCTTGGGCCAATTTGGAAATGTTGAGAAAAAAAAATCTCATGGACTTACTACGTTGGCTGGCCCAATTGATCTAAATAGTATTCGGCCCATATGAACCAAAATGGCTACCGACAGTTGAAGATAACTCCCATGTACCAATCAGTAGAAAAAACAACCAATTGAAAATAATGATTTCATTGTCGACATAAAAAAAAGAAGAAGGAAAATAATGATGATTGCCGACCTAAAAGAAAATGAAAATTGAGTGCATCACATTCACATTGTTGATAGCTCCACTCTTCTTCCATCCAAATGGGAACAACAATTGACATTAACACACCTTTACACTATACTAAACAACACACTATATAAATATACTTTCAAGCATATTTTTAATATTAGTTTAACTTTTAAAATGTTAATTTAATTATTTCATAAAAGCATAATTTAAAGAAAGTTAAAAGTAAAAAATATGTTAAAATATACCACTAATATTCCTCTTAAACATAGATATTATTTGTTTACACATATAGTAATTACATATAAGTGTGTGTATAGTTTCATATATAATTTGATTATTCGAGGTTATAATAATGAATCACATATTAAATTTTTTAATGTATTTAAAAATCTAATAAATAATAAATAATAAATAAATAATAATTTTTAATTAAAAATTATAGTATTTATGTTATTAGTATCTGAATTATGTTATTTTAATAAAAATTTATTATGTATGTATATTTTTATTATATATTTTCTTCATTCCTTTTTATTTATCCATTTATATATTTAAAATAAAATTAATTATTATATATATTAATAATAAACGAGATAATTTAAAAATATATTAAATAAAAAAATAAGAATATATTTTATAAAAAATAAACTAAAAATAAGTAATAATTTATTTAAATTTAATAATATTAATTATATTTTTAAATATATATTTTTTCTCTTTCAACAGATAAAAAACATTCTTGTACACATTAACAAAAATTTAATTATTATATACATATATTTTTAAAAAATATATTTCATATGTTTTTTATCTGTCCACAAAAAAAAAGTATAAATCTTTAAAATTACAGTTAATGTTGTAAATTTTTAAATATTTTTATTTATTTTTTAAATTTATTTATTTAATACAGTTGATAATAACTAAATAGATATAAAAGTATAAAAAATTAATATTTTCTAAAAATTAAAATGAATACATAATTAATAACAAATTTATTTTTAAACAAATCAAAAAAGGAAGTATTTTTTTTTTCTTTTAGAACACGAACATTTAGTAGAGAGACTAATGATTGAATTGCCATCAAATGCCTTAGGAATAATCCTTCTAGTTAAATTCTTTTATATGCATTAATCTTTGAACTCAAATTAATGCAAGTTAATAAGCATGTGTAACTCTATGATGAAAAGATCATGAATTCGTAACTTAATGATATATTCAACAACTAAATGATTAAGTACACATTTTGAAATAAATTTTCAAGGATAAACAACATTAGGGCACACTTTACAATATAAAGATGCACATTTTAAAATAAATTATTTATTTATTTTAAGTGAAATCAAAATTGCATCAGCGTAAATTATTAAAATTAATCTAACAATAAAAAGTTTATTATTAAAATAACTTTTACATAATATTATAAATTTAAATCTTATTATTATTTTCATTGTACACTATTTCTTTAAACAATATTGTACAATGGAGATTAACTGTTATGAATGTGGAAACTGTTACAGTTTCCTTGAAAAGTATATATAATAGAACCGTAATTAAGAATGTCGCATACATGTAATTAGGTGTAATTTATTATGTACATGAAAATAGTTGTACACCATTTTCTTAAAATGTATATATAGTAGAATCATAATCAAAATACGTATGAACAGTATCACACAGGTAATGACGTATAAATTACTTTACTATGTGCGGAAGAAGACTTACCACACATAATATTAGGAGAATACTCTCAAAGATAGCACAGTTTACTTTTAATTTTTATTTTTATTATTAAATATATTATTAATTATTTAATATTTTCTTAAATATTTAAATATACAGATAAATAAAAATAACTTTTTACTGTTGACCTATAAAGATAAAAAGTAAATTCTCCATTGAATTTCACAAAACATTCCTTCATTCAATATTAGTGCATAGCCCATTAAGATTTCAAACTACTCCATTTTAGAAGATAATAACATAATTTTATTAAAATTATTTGAACGATAATTAGTGTTTATTATTACAATTACAATCAGACCGGGGTCCACAAAACGAAAAAATCGGGAGCAAAAAAAACGACAGATCCGCACAACGTCGTTTAGTGGAATCACTTGGTTGGTCCAGCTTTTCCGATCTACTATAAAACAAAGTCGGGATCCAGAACAATCGAACCAATCATTTCAGTGATCCCAAAACGAGAGACAGAGAGAGTGCGAAGCACGTGGATTGAATCAAGAATGGGGTACTTTTCAGGTGGTGGTGGCGATGACAGGGTGGATGACTTTGACGAGTACGACCCAACGCCATACGGTGGTGGATACGATATCGCTCTCACCTACGGTCGCCCCATCCCTCCCTCCGACGAGACATGCTACCCTGTCGGAACCTCTTCTTCCGATGACACCGTCGACTACGATCGCCCTCAATACTCTTCTTACTCCGAACCCTCTGCTTACGGTGATGAAGCTCTTGCCACGGAGTATAGTAGTTACTCTCGCCCCAAGCCTAGACCTGCACCCGCTGGATTCAACCCTGCAGCTGGATCGGGTTACGGTGGATCCGGGTATGGTGGTCAGACGCAGGAATCTGGATATGGATCCGGGTATGGTGGAAAAAAGCAGGAATCGGAGCACGGGTCCGAATATGGATCCGGGTATGGTGGTAGAAAGGAGGAATCCGAGTATGGGTCCGGGTATGGTCGGAAGCAGGAGTCTGAATATGGATCCGGGTATGGTGGTAGAAAGGAGGAATCCGAATATGGGTCCGGGTATGGTCGGAAGCAGGAGTCCGAATATGAGTCCGGGTATGGTGGTAGAAAGCAGGAGTCAGAATACGGGTCCGAACATGGATCCGGGTATGGCAGGGAGCAGGAATCAGAATACGGGTCCGGGTATGGATCTGGGTACGGGGGTAGCAAGCAGGAGTCTGAATATGGATCCGGGTATGGTGGCAGGAAGCAAGAATCGGAATATGGGTCCGAATATGGCGGTAGAAAGCAGGAATCTGAATATGAATCCCGGTATGGTGGAGGATCCGGTTACGGTGGCAGAAAACAGGAATCTGAATATGGTGGAAGGAAACAGGAATCTGAGTATGGGTCTGAATATGGATCCGGATATGGTGGCAGGAAGCAGGAATCTGAATATGGCTCCGGGTTTGGTGGCCGGAAGCAGGAATCTGAATATGGATCCGGGTATGGTGGCAGGAAGGAGGAATCAGAATATGGATCTGGGTATGGTGGCAGGAAGGAGGAATCGGAATATGGATCTGGGTATGGTGGCAGGAAGGAGGAATCTGAATATGGATCCGGGTATGGTGGCAGGAAGCAGGAATCTGAATATGGATCCGGGTATGGCGGCAGGAAGGAGGAATCTGAATATGGATCTGGGTATGGTGGCAGGAAGCAGGAATCTGAATATGGGTCTGAATTTGGATCCGGGTATGGTGGAAGGAAGAGCAGTGGCTATGGTGAGGAACAGGGTAGTGGATATGGAGGAAGGAGTGAGTATGAGGAGAAACCAAGCTATGGAAAGAGCAACTATGAGAGGCAGGAAGGGGTTGAGTATGGTTATGAAAGGCGTAATGATGATGATGAGGGCTACGGTCGTAAGAAATATGTGAGTATTACATCCTCCTTCCTTTGAACTAATTGGCATTTTGATATAATTTAATTCTCAAGTAAAATGGAATATTGTGCCATTGCAATTTGCAAATAATGTTCCTCACTTCTGATTTTAATTATGTGTGTAATTCAGTTATTGTATTATTAGTATAGTCTACGAACTAATTGGTGTAGTGTTATAGTGTAATTTTTAAATGCTTGCGGTAATCTTATGATTTCTTGGATAGGGATAGTATGTGCATCATTAGTAGTTTCATGGATTTGGCTATGCATAAGCTTGGTTTCCTTCATTGTTTACAATTCAAAAACCTTATGTCAGTATTTCGATGCATTGTTTCTTCTACTTTATATGATTGAGTGGACTACTTTGATGCACTGCTATTTACTTAGATCCTTGGTACCACCTTCTAAAGGGTCATGAGGATTTTTGAACATGAATGTGTGAATTGAAGTCTCAGGGGTGCTAAGGCTGACTTAAACATATGTAACTTGCTCAATTATCAATTAGCATGTTATGGTTTATCTTATAAAACTGGTCTGACATTCTCAGCATATGCTCAACCTCCGCAAACTTTAGTCTATCTTCTATTTTTAACTCCAGTATACATATTCTTCTCATTTTGTAGATGAAATTGTGAATGGGGTATAATATGATTGTAATATGGTTTATCTCCTATGAATTTTAAGGATATTTTCAAGAACAAGTTTTCACCGCCACAGGTCAACCGGAGATGATGCAAATTTTCTCCTTATGTAATTACTTTTAATTCATATCATGTTGGAAAGTGTTAATAGTTCTAAGGTTGTTTAGATAGTTTATAGTTGATGGAATGGAATGAGATGTGGGATGGAATGCAATGGAATGGGTTAAAATCTAATAGAGTTCCCGTATCATTATATGGATATTTGAATTTCATGTCAGTTTGTGTGAGATTCTTTATTTCGTAGTATTTTTTATTTGCTGAAGGTGGAAGGAGGAGATTCCTTGTTTGGGGCAAATCCTGTATTTTCTATGTTTTGTACTGTAATTCTGGCCTTAAAACTAGAGTGTTTCTTGTAATAAATACCAAATTCAGTGTGTATACTCTTGTGTTGAACAGAAGGTAACAGAACTTTTGGATTTTTTTTGTTCCTTCCGTTGGCAGATAAGAGACTAGATAATAGAAAATAGAGGAATGGTTGAATTTGCTGGTTTGTGTTTCTGTTTACTGGGTTAATCATTTAGGTGGTATATCACTTCACTGATATTATGATCATTTGACCAACAAATCTAGTTCTCTATGCAGATTCTTGAGTGGGCTTTCTGCTGTTTAGTGAAATTTTAAATTTCTATTACAAAATTTCTCTTTTCAATAACCATTTTGACTTGTGGGCCTATGGCTTCCTCATTCCTTAAAGCAATATATCTGCAATTTTTGGACAATGTTTTTTTTTTTTGATAATGGATCATTACATTTAATGGTGCAAGGTTTATGCATGTATAAGCATCTACAAATGCAAGTTTTGCGGTTGTGTGCACTCATATTCTATGGACAGACTTGCTAAATAAGAATGCCCTTTTGCAGAACTGAGTAAATTCATGAAATTTATTGTTGATGATTTAGTATCTCATGTCCTGTATGAGTATTTTGAGTAGATTATGCTGGAAATTCCTTTGCATGGTTGGATTCATACTGTAGCTTGCTTTGGCAAACAATATCTGGATTTCTGAATTTTCTTTTCCCAATAAATTTCCATTTAATAAGTATCGTGGGAATGAATCTTCTCATGTTAATTTTAACAAGACAAGATCCTGCTAAAATTTCAACATGACTGATGTATATACAGGATTCTTTTCCAAAAGTGTTGCAATCGATATACAATGCTTCCCATATCCCAACATTCCAATAATGTGCATTTAATAGGTTTGCAAGCAGAATGAAATGCTACCCAATAGTCGCAAAAAATAGCATGTAATATGAAGTTCTTGTTACTATTGAAATTGGTATTCATTTGATGGTTTTCCTTCTATTGCAGGGAGATGACTCCGATGATGATGATGGGAGGAAGAAGCATCACAACAAGCATCACCATCGCAAGAGCTATGATGATGAGTAATCTAAATGCCATTTGTTGCTGTGTGAATGAAAGTCATCCCATAATTACCTACTAAATAAAGGGTTGACTTGTTATAACTCACAGCTTGTTTAGACTTTTACTATCAAGTCTTGAGCTTTAAGAAGTGTTGGTCTAAACTAAAATATGTGGTCTTGGCTTTGGAGTTCTAATGATATCCCTCATGTTTGAGTTCTTGTGTTAAATTATTCATCTTACTGAGTTTGAATGTGTTTGTGTACACAATGTCATTTTTCTATCTAGTTACAGCTGCCAAGTTTCAAGGGAAGATTGTTTTGATTTTGAATTTTTAAAATTTATTGTAATAGTAAAAATGGTTTTTTAATGTATTTAAAGATACATAATAAAAAAATTAAAAATTAAAAATTTTATTAAAAATTATAAAATATTTAATATTATCAATAGATTGATTTTATGATTATTAATAAAAAATTATTGTATAGATTTAATATACATATATATATATATATATATTATGTTCTTAGGTAAATTTTAAAATACATTAATATTTACACAAAGCATTTTCTTTTTATTCACATTTAAAATGGTGTTTCTAAATATAAATTAGGTTTTTAATACCTTTTTAAATAATTATTTTGACGTACTTTTCAAATTAATTTATCAAAATCTAAACTAAATTAATTTTCATTTCTATATCTTTAGAACTATTACACATGCATCTATTTGATTTAACAAGATTTAACAAGTATTCAAGGTTTGAAAGTCAAAAGGTATGATCTAATTATTGTTAAAGACAGTTTTAGATTAATTTAAAGACAATTCTTATGAGATTTTTAAGATATTATATAAAAAGGTGGAAATTGAAAAAGGATTTTGCATCTCTACCATAAAAACGACTATGAGTTTTCTTTTAAAAATGACATTTTACAATATTTTACTCTTAAAACTCAACAACAAATTGTGTGATAATTTTCATCTTAAGTAATTCTAGCGAAGAAGCAGATAACATTACCTAATGGATGCTAACATAAACTAGTAGATTTCGAACTTAATGAGTCAAGATTTACCCAATCAAATGGACTTATTGGGCTGTTTTCATTCAATAGATTGGTTGGATAAATCAAGTTTTGAGGTAAATCGTTAACGGATCAACGGCTCAGATTTTATTGGTTTAAACCTTCAACGTGGGCTACAAAAATTGCCAAACATGTAAATATTGAAACTTTTTTTAGTACTTTTTAGTAACTTTACATTTTCTAGACCTATAATAAATTTTCAAAATACACATTAATTAAAGATAAAATAAAATTTTGATTTCATAATTCATATTAGTAAATATACTCAGAAATTATGAGATTTTGTAATCCATATTAGTAAATATACTCAGACATTATTAACTTTAAAAAAATATTTACAAACTATTTTATTTATCTTATTATAATATTTTTTCAAAAAGTCAATATATGTAAAAACTAAAAGTAAAGCTCAATTAAGATTGTGTTTTATACATATTACATTATATAATAGTTTGCTGTAAAAAAAATGAAATAATAGTTGTCAGAAAATAACATTCAAAAGTAAAAAAAAAAAATTACAACTAGAAAATTCATATATACTATACAAATACATTGGCCAGGTTTATAATGCTATGAACAATATCCATCCAAGTCTTAAAATCCTAAGAGAAAAAAATGAAGAACTATTTTATAACAAATTTAGAAAAATAAATAGCTATTAGTAATTAATTTTTAAGTAACAATTTTAATAGTCTAACAACAGTTACATAAGCAATAAAAAAATTCCACAATTGGTTATTTGCAAAATAATCAGAGGTACATCATTAATTAATTCAAAATGCGAGTATCAAGTCTCAACAATTATTGAAACTCCCAAAAATTGAAGTAATCATAATCTGTGAAATAAAAACAACACCTCATTAATCTACAAGTTCATATATTAAAAAATAATTTTTACGAATAAAGACTATTTTACCTTGTTGTCTTAGCTAATCAGCTTCAAAATGCATAAGGGACTATGTATTGAGTATAAATATCAGAAACCATCATTTTATCATGAGAGGAGCAAGAAGAGGGAAGAAAATAGTTGAGTATAAATCTCAAAACTTACCATTAATCACAGAATCAAACATCAAGCAATATCAGAATTCATCACAGTGGAAAGCATGCTTAACTTAAAAACTCAAAAGGAAATAAATAAAAATAAAACTCAACTCATCATTGATCACAACAAACATCAAGCAATCTCAGAATGCATCACAATGAAAAATATGCTAACTTAAAAACTCAAAAGAAAAATAAATAAAAATTTAAGGGAAAAGAGGAAAAGAAGGATTCTTAAATAGTTAGGCATCAAGCATCATAGATACAAATATCACAAAAATTGGAGCACAAAGTTAATCTTAGTTGCATCATAGACAAATACATAAACATCAACTCTATTTTAAAGAACAAAAATGGGGAAAAGAAGTTCTCAATAAGCAAGGCATCGTGAGCAAAGCACATATTCATCTCAACATTACATAATTGATATTTACATAATAGCATGCATTCACCTTAGCAAAAATTCACAGAGCTTCTTAAAAATAATAATGAAATTTAATTGATAAAACTTTAATCATTAAGTATTTTCAGCACCTTCAAGATTCAAACAAACCAATTTCTCCTCTTCATCAACAATATCACTAATTTTCCTTAGCTCAAACAATCTACCCTCAAATCAACAATTGATAAAGCTTTAACCATTGAGCGTTGCTTCCCATTTGTTGCATAGTGTCAATTAGCCAACCATATACTATATCTAACCTTTGGAGGATTAACACCGAGACCTCTCATGTATTTTTTCATGTGGAAAATAGGTTCCTGATTGATTTGTTCTGTTGATGATATAGTTCACATATGGGGTCAATGGGGATCCCTCTTTCAATCAGCTTTGTTTTTACTGGGAGTCTAATATATAATAACTTCCTTATGAGAAGGATTAATTCAAAGTTACGAAGAATTACCCTGACACACTAGATATTAGGGATAAAAGCTTCTCCATCAAACCCCTTAAATATTGATAGCAAACTATTAGATTAAAAAGAGAATTTTGCCGGAATAAACATAAATAAATTGCCTTCTCATATCTTGAGGATGAGCAACTAGTGTTAGTTAGATATGTTTTATTGGATATAGATGATTTCTCACACATATTTACTACCAATATCGTCGATCTTTGATACAAGTTGTTAGGAGAAAACAAGAGAAAGAAGTTCAAAGATAAAGAAAAATGATATAAAGATTTTCTTGATTCGACATACAATGTATGTACCTACGTTTATAATTATATTAAATAAATAACTTTTATTAACATTCTTACAAGTCGTTATACATATATAATTAAATATAAAACTAATAGATTATAAAAGTATAACAAATTAAATAAATAATTAATAAATAATCCATCATTCACCCCTTTATTTATTTTTAAATAGTATATCAAACTCTATCAACTAAAACTAGTTATTCATAGCTTTTCGAAGAAATTGCTCACTACAAATTTTCATCTAGTATGAAAATAATAAGGAACGGATTACAATTTTAAAAGAAGAAAAAACAAAGGTAGTATCCCTTCAACATTAAAAACCTAGTTTAAATTTGAGTTTGCATGTAGAAATCTATGTTATATTTTGAGAATCAAATTTGGGTAAGTTTATCCTTCCTGACAAAAGGTCCATTCTCCCACATTTGTCTACCTTAACTGCCCCAAACCTTCCTCTTGTGCTGCCTAAAATTAAAATAAACCTACCAACAAAGTTCATCATCTATAATCTATAAAAGAGGAAATTAAGACAGCTATACAACATATTCTCAGCATCAATAGGAATATAAAATCCATTAGAATTTTTTCTTCATTGAAAACATCTTCTCAAACAGTAAGCATATCTGATAGACCAAGTTTTTTGTACTTTTCTAAACCACAATCCACTCCAAACCTTTAAGTTTCTTGAAGGAAAACAACATCCTTCCAACTACAGCCCATAACATATAAAGTATATTCCTAGCAATGAAAATATAAGGGCTTATTGGATGTGTGAAAATATTTTTTATTTTTTATTTTTTTTAAAAAATTATATAAAAATAGTAAAAATATAAGTTATACAAATATTTGAAAATAAAAAAAATAGTATTCTTATAATTTAAGTAAAAAAACATTTTTATAAATCAAAATGATAAATAATCCTCCTTGGAATTCTTGAATTCGGATCTATATCTTGAAGGTGAGTTGCTCCAACCCTTAAAGTTTGCTTCCGAATTCCAATCACAAGAATTAAATATAAGTAAAAAAGATGAAGAAGATTATAAATGATAAAATGGAGTTGTCACAAAGAATTGCAAAGGAATGATAAGTCATGGAGGATTCATCGCATTGGTAAGGAACACCAATGATAAGAATCATATAGGTTCTCACCAAG
Source organism: Canavalia gladiata (assembly GCA_037954105.1). Lineage (NCBI taxonomy): Eukaryota > Viridiplantae > Streptophyta > Magnoliopsida > Fabales > Fabaceae > Canavalia > Canavalia gladiata. The sequence goes on from CM075665.1 coordinate 45,456,772, forward strand.
AACCAAGGATAAGAGAGAAAGAGAGAAAGTTAGTACGAAAATCTCACTAAATCTTAATTCTATTAAAATGATTCAAAAACAACAAAATGAGTAAGATACCTCTACTTATAGAGAGAGTATGCAGCTCCTATTTACCTATGCTAGCATGCTCTTTCATATGCAAGCATATGTTTGATGTGCTTCCAAGTGTTAAGCCTGTTCAAGCATGTGCTTTTTTTCATACTTACATCTCTCCTTGCTTCAAGGCCCGTGGAGGACCAATAATAAGTGCTTACATGAAGTCCAATCCAAGTCTCAATCTAATTTAAGTATACAAAATATAGCAATTACATACATAAATCCCTTTTAAAATGTTGACTTTAAATAAAAAATCAATCTTATTTCCACCAAATCATTTCTAATGAATAATTTATACATTAATGTTTTCAAAAGTAATTTTTCTAATTTAACCGTGATCGAACTTAATTATAAATTAATTTTGAAATATTTATTACAATATATTAAAAATAATAATAATAATAATAATATAATAAATCTTTATGATTAAATATAAAAATTGTATTATTTTAAATTTTTAAATTTATATCCCACATGTAAAAATAAATAAAATATAACAATTTTAATTTTTCTTTTTTAATAAAGAATTATCAAAACAATATTTTATTCAAACTGATTTTTCACTAATTTGTCAATTTATTCTAATTTATTATTCTCTTTTGATTTCAACCGTTGATTACCAATTTTTTATTGGACTGGTTTTATAATTCAAATGATGTAAAAGAGTGATCCACTCCCAGTCCTAAGGATCCAAATTCAATTCGATTTTGGAAACATTGGTACTTTACCTTGTTTCAGGACAACAGGAAGAGCAGTGTGCCACATCACGCTTTTATGGAATCGATTGCATATAGCATTCTTTTTCCCCTATCAATTCTTATCCTCTTTCAAATGTGAACATAGCCTTGGGTTTCAATAACAGGACAATATATAAATAATGCAAATTGTTTTTACCATCTGTACTCCATTTTAAAGGAAGCTGTCATGGACTAGTGTCAACTATTTAGGATGTGTTTGTTTGTATTTTTATTTTTAGTTTTTAAAAAATAACTTTTAGAACAAAATGAAAGAAAATAAGATGGAAAAGAATTCTGAAAAACAAGAAACAAACAAATCCTACTTCATCAAGTGATAAGAAGGAAGGCCCATATTGAGCGGAAAGGACAAATCAAAGATTCAAATTACAAACTAAAGGACAGTGGGAAATGCAACTATTGTTTCTAAGATCTAACAATTGAATGTTAAACAACATATATTCAGAATGACTTATGACGGGGGACAACAATTTGTAATCATCATAAATTGTAAAAAATAAATAAGAACTAATCATACATTTGGATACACAGGGAGCAGCCATGCAAACAGAAATTAAAAATATGGAAACAAAACGAACAAAATAAGTGTGGAACAACTTAGAGCAGTTTCTTCCTCTCAAAGAATGTCTTCAAATGCCATAGTTGCAAACCAGCCACAGACAAGCAAACCACAATGGAAAGGAAACTGAAGGTAAACATCTTTGAATTGGTTGCTTTGTTAAGTTCTTGCATCTCTTCCTCCCTATATCAGCCACAGGATAAAGTGTTACCAAAATTCAGTGAAAAACACAGTTAAAATGAATAAAAAAATTTATGCTCAGTATATGACCATGCGGAGCCAGGGCCAAACCTTCCAAAACTTAAATAAAAAATAGAAAACTGCCATCAACATGCAACTCTTGGATATTTTCCCCATGGTGTATCAATCTTATGAACCATACAGAATAGCATGTACGTAAAGAAATTTATTCACAGCAAAACCAGAATGGTTGGAATAACAGACAGCAAATTTATGATCCATTCCAAACCATTAAATGATTAGAAAAGAGGATATGGTAAGAGGAAGAAAATAATAATGTTATAAATTCTCTGTCATTTCCTTTTTTATCTTATTGATTAGGTCAAAGGGTTTGGTATGCAATTGCAGAGCCCAGGACTTCATCCTCCCTATCTCTATCTTAGGGAGAGAGACAAAATTGAGTAAAGAACACTCTCAGGTGTCAGAGAATAGCAAAAGTTGATGCAAGCCATTACAGTAGTAAACACGTATTTCAGTGTGTATATGGAAAAGCTAGGAGGAACATACACACACATCTGTACCAAAAGAGATCCATTCCAGCAAAAGATTCCAATATCTTCTGACCCAACAACAATATATTCCATTTATCTTCCATAATGAAAGAGATTTTAAATGAACTCAACAAAACATCTATTCCATCTAATGATCACATGGAGAACCATTACATACTAAGTATCTTTTTGATTTGAAGTTGAGTAGAATTAATTTTGAACCATGGAAGATACACAAGCATAAATTATTTTGAACCACACATATTTTTGTTAAAATGTGTTTTTCATTGGAAAATGCAAAAATTGAATGTTTAATGTCAAAACTAAACAAGCCGTAAATGAATAGCACAACAATATCAGGAGACTGACTCATTGGCAGAAGTCATAACATTTCTACCTTTCACGAAGATAAAACATCTCATCATGGATGGATGATACAGTGTCATACAGCTTCTTCAACTCATATTCCATTACCTAGAGTAGACAATGGGAAGAAACATTAAGAAACATACAAGGCCAAAATACTTAGATCTAAACAAAATAAAATAAAAACTAAAACTTAAAATGGTGAAAGAAATTAGGATAGTACTTAGAATCAGCTCACTGGTTTGTGTTTATTCACATTAAATCTTTTAGGTATTAATCAGGGAATTATAACAATGACAACCACAAAAGAACAAAATATAAAAAATGTTCATACTTTTCAGATTGGACATCTTATGCAAGAAAGAGAAACACCCAAAAGTAAAGAATGGATTAATGAAGGTAAAAGTTGGATCCAATATAGCAGTATAAAACTAAATCTAGGTTTCTGGTGCATCCTTTTTCAGGTTATGGCAGTTCCTAATTTTCTCTATAAATACAACCTGAACTAAATTTCCAGAAAGCACTATTGACTGGGCCTTTTGCACTAATACCCTTGTGCATTTCATAAAAAAAAAGTGGCTGAATAAATTATTTAAAACTGTACAAGATTTCCAAAGTGCAAAAGGGAAACCAAGAAAATTATGATATTAACAAGAAGCCACTCAAACCAAGACAAGGATACTCTATATCAGTGTATTCCAGATAGAATGGGAGGAAAGCGGTGCTCTCTCTATCAAAAACCTAAATATTCAATAAATTGATTCAGAGAGCAAGGTTTTTTAACATCTTCATATTAAGTTTAGCACAATGGCATCATTGATCAATGTGATACAGATTCAACACAGTTTACATTGGCAGAAAGCTGTCTAATACAACCCTCCTTAATATCCAGGCTGGCTACTATCATTTTCAACAAAGCACACAATGCAGACTGAATTAAAATCCTATAATGATAACAAAATACCAATCGTATACATACAAATGCCAAGTCAAAGAACATAAGCAGACTACTTACTTCAATCAGCATTGATCAATGTGATATAGATTCAACAATGTTTACATGGGCAGAAAGCTATCTAAACAACCCTCCTTAATATCTAGGCTGGCTACTATCATTTTCAACAAAGCACAACGCAGACAGAATTAAAATCCTACAATGATAACAAAATACCAATCACATACATATGAATGCCAAGTCAAGGAACATAGGAATACTGCTTACTTCAATCTGCCCTTTTTTGGCAACCGTGGACCAGTCTCTGGCAGCCACCCCAGTTCTCCATTCAAATTCAATGGTCACAGTTGATGGGGCAGCCTTGCTCTCTGGTATCCAAAAGCAAGAAGAGTAATCACCATCCTCAGCTGCAGTAAATGCAAAATCACCAGATTCCACATGATCTCCATAGTGATAACTGTTCCCCTGAGGTGAAGTCACCTTCCAAAGACACACAATCACAAAGTCAATCTTACAAAGACAAGCCACAGGATCCCATTGTCCCAACAACAAGTACATAAAACATTCCAAATTCAGAATCCTTACAACTCAAAACAAATCATAAACGACTGAGAAACATCATTCAGCTGTCCCATTTAAGATTCAATGTTTTTTCCTTTCTTGGATTAAAATTCAATTTTTTCCCTTTTTGGTTTCATCCATTTCTAACCTTTAGATTTCACAAAGTACGTCTTCATTTATTTTCATCTTTCTAAGATATATTAATTCATATACATAGAAGAAAAAAAAAACAAATTGGGAACACATCCAAACAGGGGTTTTGAATCAAGAACTTACCTTGACAATGATCCTGTGGGAATCAGGAAGTGGATACCCTTCGTTGGGATTAACAACATTGTACTTGCCCACAGTCATCGCATTGCTGTTAATTTCTTCTGATATGCACTTGGTGTGACCCATTTGCAGCTCGAACCTCATCGAATTTGTGAGGCTGCACATCAGTGCCAGGGTGAGAACTGCAAGGAGAAGAACCGAATAGGACATTGCGTTGATGGCGTGTTCTCAATTTGGGACAAATTGGGATCTGAAGGAAGGATTAGGGTTTGAATGGGAACGGAGAAGAAAGAACCAAAACGGCAATGGAGAAGAGCCACAGTGAACGCAAAACGGAGAGATGCAAAAGGTAACGACGGGGATTTTGGTTTTTTTATAATACTAACAGTTCCAGGGTATTCCCAGGGATCAGGATGATCTACGGTTAAAACAAAACATTTGAAATACAATTTAATTTGAAAGAATTAACATGTTACTAACATAGTTAAGTACATATGGTAAATAGTTGGCTCTTTTAAACAAGTTGATAATGTTTGAATTTTGATTAAGTGTATGGAAAAATTTTGTTAGAAAAAATAGAATTTTAGGTATAAAGATTTTCTTTATCTTTGAAAATTATATTTCCTATAAATTATGATTTTTAGGAATCATAGTTGTTAGAAATTTCATAAATATGTTTGGTATATTCAAAGATTCACAAGAATGTTAGGACTTCCACCCCTCCGACAAGAATATTTTAGTGAAAAAATTAGTTAAAAAATAGTTTTGTGTAAACATTAGTTTTGTAAAATATTTTTAAAAATATTTGTAATAAATATAAAAAATTAATATTCTTACGTTAATTTTTCTGAAAATTTAAAAGAATTCTCCTATCAAATACTCCTAAATCTTTTAGTACAAGCTGAAAAATAACTTTAATATAAACCAAATATGTAACATGTTATTTTAAAATTAGCATTTTCATTCTTTTTAGTTCAGTGATTATTAAAACTGATTTTCAACATATATTTACTTTTTAATAATTATTAAAATTAATTGGTACATATTCTTTATATATTAAATTATGATTAACATATTAAAATTTTATATAATTTTATTAGCTAAAATAAAAGATCAAATCAAATGCTTCTTCATGATTCATTTTCTTTAGAATATGAAATCTTCATAACTAGAAAATAATTAATTAAATTATTTTAGAGCTTATTTTTTATCATTAACACATAAATTTCATCTTAAAATTTTATAGTATTTCATAACTTACACATAAAAAAGTAAATAGGTTAAAATGATATAATTTATTATTTAATAAAAAATTTGATGATATTTAACATTATTATTGCAAAAAATTAATTTAATATAAAAAATAAACGTTAAAAAATTAAATTAAATAATAGATAAGTTTGAGGATGAATATGCTGCAACTTATATTAGATTTGAGAAAAAAAATACTAATTTTTTATTTTAAAAATCATACACTATTACAAGAAATTTTTTTATTATTAAAATTTTTTTAAAACATAAAAATAATAATATACATCTATTTATCTATTTATATTTAATGTAGATTGTTGGATCTATTTTATTTTTTATTTTTTTAATTTTTAATTTTAAAATATTATTATTTATTAGATAAAAATTATAGATAGATAATACTATATAAAAGAACTATTATTTTATTAATAAATCATTAATAATAACAAAAACCCTAAATTCAATTTGTGAAGATCAACTAATAATTTCATATTAGTTGAAAATCATAAAATAAATAATAATTTATTGATGGACATTTTTTTACTCTTTTTATTACTATCACTATTATAAAATTTATCTATTCAACATATTTTAAAGTATTTTATAAATAAAATATTTTTAAAATTATATAAAATATTTATAAAAAATGCTATAAAATAAAATAATTAGTATATATTTAAATTAAAATTATTTAAATGTTATTATAAAAATAAAAATATTATAAAATATTTTTTTGAAACATTATAAAAATAATGTAAAATAAAATAGTCATTACCATATTTTAAATTCTATTGTAAAAATATAAAATGATATGGAGCATCATATAAATATTAAACTTTTTATATAAAAATTATAAAACTATATAAGACAGTAAATTAAGTAAACCATCATGTGCATGCTTGGAAATGGCTTAGAAATAAATACTTGCTTATTTTTTATTTTTTTCTTATAATTAATAATAAATATTATTTTTCCTAAAATAAACTTAAAGAATAATTTTCTTAAATTTTAATCACATGTTAAAAAAATTTTAAACAGCTTTCGGTGTAGTTCAGTTTTAAAATTTTTATTGCCTCTTTCTATTTTTTACTTTCTTTTTCATCTAATATAATTTTATTTTATCTTCTATGTTATTATTATTATTTAAATAAATTTTTTTATATTTTATTATTTTAATATTTTTTTAATTTTTAAACCTCTCATTAATTAGGATAATAATATTTGTTTGTATCATAAAAAAATAAAAATAAAAAGTAAATATTAAAAATAAGTTATTTGAATTGATAAAAAAAATTCTCTTCTTTATTTGGATAAATAGAAAAGGAAGACAAATAAAATATATTAATAGTATAAATTTTATTTTATATAAATTTAGAAAAATAAAATTTAAATTTAAAATAATTTAAATTTTTATTAACATAATATTTATTTATTTTTTAAAAATTATATAATAATTTAACAATTTAAACAAAAAAAAATTTCTTCCTCCCATTTTCTATTCTAGTTGAAGGGAAATAAAATTTTAATGAGATATGTAAAAAATGCTTTCTTCCTTTAAGTTTCTATGTGCAAACAAACTTGAAAAATATTTTCATATTCTTTTTCTCTTTTTCTTCTTTTTCTTCTTCCCCATCCAAATAAACCATAAAGGGTTGAAGAAAAAAATTATAGAGCAAGAGACTTTTTTCTCCTCTTCACTCATCTTCATCTTCTTCTTATTATTAATCTACATTATTGTACTATAGATTTTCTTTATCCCACCCCATCACATCAGAGTCGCCTTTCAATCCCTTTGATCATATCTATATTTCTATTCGAGCCTCTCTATGAATTTGAGATCTCTCCATTACTTAAAATTTTGATTTTAATTGCTTTACTTGTAACATCTTTTATTATTAATTGTATAAAGTGGTTATACATATCACCGATACAAAAGTATACGGTTGTTATTTTAATACTTATTTATTATATCATACTTGATGTGTGTCTCTCAATCACAACAAGAAATACCATATTTTTCATAAAATAAATATAATAAAATACTAATAGCGCACATAAATACATACATATACATAATTCTCAAGTTTTTTAAGAGAGGATAAGGAATCCTAGGAGCTTTATTGACTACTAAGGATCACTACTAGAGTAGGTATACTTATTATTTAAATTCTATCAAACAAAAGATTGTTTTTTGTTTTGAAAATTCTTCAATCATCAGCGTACGGATCCACTTGAGGATGGAATGGTAGCTGAGTCATGTTCCTTAGTATGGGCAATTGATACATGGAGTGAAATTGTAGTAACAAAACAAATAGAAGGAGTGAGAATTCTTAAAACTTAATGTGCATGAATAGTAAAATACAAGGTTAGAATATCTACATCCACACTAACGTAAGTGTTTATTCTAACATCGTAAAAAGGTAGAGTTAATTTAATAATTAACATATACAAGGATCAATGCAATGTTTATGTCATGAAAAAAATGCATATAACAAACCTTCATGTTCTCAAAGAGCTTAAGTTCATAGTAACTATCATTAAGTTTCTTTGAATCTTCAGATTATCTTAGAATCAAAATATCATGAATATGGACCCATGTCTAATATCTTGGAAAGTTTTCAAGATCCTGAATTTTCATGCAGTCTCTCGCTGCAATTCATCAAATCTACTGAACTTCTTCTAAATCAAAGATTAACGCTCATTTGACAAATTAACAGAAAATCGACTCTTTGACCATAATAATTCTTAAGGCAAGTCAAGACAGCTAAGTTTGCGAAATGTGATGACCTTGATACTAAAGAGCTATCTTAGGTTCCTTGTAGGTCATCACACTTAGTCACTAACCCTCTAGGCTCTTGAACATCGAGCCCCTATGATTTTTTGACATAAACAATCATGATTTCCTAATTTCATTACATTTAGATGCATTTTTATAATAAATTTAATACATTCACTCAACATATCACATATTCAGGCCACTTTGTTTTTTACGTTCAAGTCAAATATCTTTAATGGTTTCTAGAAAATTTTTGGCAGACCTACGTCTATAACCAAGCACTTATTTATCTTTTATACAATACCATATCACCACAAGAACCATTTATGAAAATTCCATGTAAACAATCATACATGTCCTATGGATTTCACACCATAATAGAGATATACACACATTAAATGATACGTTTACCTATCATATAAATTCTCTACTAACTAAGGAAATAGCCAACACTGTATATTCAAATCCTTAGTTATCACAATTCACATACAATATATAATATTCCCGTTCTAAAGATTATCAATTCCACCAATGGTCTCTTACCTTAATATTTATGGCTTAACTAGACTCTATGCGACCAAACATGCAATATCTCAATTCAAATTTTATCAACACAAACAAGTTTAACATAATTTAATATCCTTAACATTTAGAATGACACAATAAAAAATATTAAATACATTCTAAAAATAAGAATTTCTTAAAATTGCTTTCAACAAGCAATTTTCACTCAAATTATAACATATAAAGCTAAACATATTAATTATGCATAATCTTTATAAACTATCAACATAATTAATATCCTTAAAGTTTTTTAAAATTTAATTATTATAATATTTTTTTTAATCCAAAAGCTATTCAAACTATTCTAGTAAGTTAACTTTGACTCAAATTCAACTCTTTATGAATAAGTATATATATTACACTTAATTCTCTTAACTCATAAATATATATATCATCACCAAAGATTATCCTAACACAATCAATTTAACAATTCAATATTAAAATAGAAGGGGAAAACCAAATTTTACTCCTAAAATCCTTTCCCCTAAGATTTATTCAATTTCAACTGAATAAACCTAAATTGAGTTAGGAAAACTCAAATTATATCCTTAAATTCTATAATTACATGAATAAGTTCTCCTCTCCCTTACTTTTTTCACTAAGTCGAGGTGTGAAATGGAAGAAATTTAAAAATCTCACTTCCAAGAATTCTTCCTAAATAATTCATAACAAGAATTACTAACATAGATTAACATTGAACCAATTAGAGTCAAGAATTGGAGGAAGAAAATAAATTTTTTCCACATGCATAGAATTTGGACAACAAGAAAGAATTAAAGAAAAACATAAAAATTTTTAAAAAAAATTAGTGTCTAAAATTTTCTTAGTATACAAACTAAACTCGAAGTCAAATTTAAAAATAATCGAAGAGATTGAAAATAATTGAAGTTTGAAATTTTAAAAATATGGAGAACTATCATTTCAATTTTAAACATGTTCTGGAAGTGAAAAAGGAAGATTTTTTCTTTTCCTTAATTAAATATGTATGTAATTTATATTATTATTTTAAGTTGATTGGTCTGAATCAATCAAATTTGTATGTTTGAAAAAATTGAAAATTTTAGATTATTTTTAAAGTACCAATTAAATATTTAGGATGTATTTGAAAATCAATCTAAAAAAGAAAATAAGGCCAACGTTTATTTCGGATCCAATTAAATTTTATATTTTAAAAAAAAATTAAAATATTATGAAATAAATTTTAAAAAAATATTCTAATTAAAATAAAATTATTTATATTCTATATAAAAATTTTCATAATTTTTTTAACAAATTTTTTATAAAATCTACTTCTACTTATAAGCTTTAATCGGTTTCAAATAGATAATTTATGATATATTTTATTTTAAAAATAAAATTTATATAAATTTTTTTAAAATTAATTTAAATAATTTTTTAAAATAAAATACCTAAAATTTCCTCTCTTTATATTTTTTAAAAAAAATTCTTTCCTTTTGTACTAAATATATGTAAAATTGTTAAATAAGTAACTTTTAAAAAACATTATAAAATTAAAATTTATATAAAATTTTATAAGAATATATTAATTAAATTGGTATAAATTATATTTTTCTATTTATTCCTCTATTAATTTTTAAAATTTATTTTTATCTTTTAAAAAATGACAAATAACATTAATTATGAAATATGGACTAAAAGTATATAAGAACAAAAATTTAAAAATATTATACTATTTATTGATCCTTTATTTTCAAGTGATAAAATCAATATTCCTCAGTACATGTTTGGTTAAGGTTTTTTATTAATGTTTTTCTTTAGACTTTATGTGGCATTATTATAAAATAAATTATATTTGATAGGAAAAAACTCATTTTTCAATTAATTATTCATTACTCAAGTTAAATATTTCTATATAATAAATTGACGTTATAGGAGGCTTCAAAGATGGCTACAACCCTCTTGGAACATCTCCAACTGGTGACACATGCATGAGAAGGAAATATATTTTTATTAGGTACTACAAAATCCTAAGTGTTGGTCAAGGTTGTGATTTATTTTATGCTTTTTACTGTAAGTAAGATGTGGGTTTATTGGCATAGCAGATGAGCAGACAACAAATGAGGAGCTATAGAGGGCCATGGATTGGGCTTGCGGAATGGGTGCAGCAGATTTCAGAAAGATACAAGTAAACCAACCCTGTTACCTTCCGAATACCGTGAGGAACCATGCCTCTTATACCTTCAAAATTACTATTAGAGGTTCAAGCATAAAGGAGCCTCTTGCTACTTAAATTCTGCTGCAGCCACCATCGATCTTGACCTAGGTAACATCTCTGAGTAATCTTCTATAACTTAACTCATATTTAGATATAATGTCACATAAGAGTTATTTTAATGTTTTATCCTTGAATTCATAGTAACAATCGGTAAGACATTGAATGCTAAAATTTAATTTATTATACTAAATCGGCTCTAAATTTTGAGAGTGTACAAGACAAGTTTATGAGTATGTAAATGTGTAAAACTATAATACGATTAACAATTTTAGTGAGAGCTGTAAGTATGAAAAATTAAATTATACAAGATTTCATCCTATAGGTGTAAGACTAATCCATACATTACATTGAGAGTGATGGTTAAATAATTTTTTTATTCATTAGTTCTTTAATTTCTTTGTATTACTTAAAATCATTACTTCCACCAATCACTTTTTCTACTTTTCGAATTATTTTGTTCGTGATGTGATTGACAACCTTACATACTCAATGAATATTTTAAATAGTAATTACATGTGAGTAATATATTTATATACTCTTATTCAATTTTATATCTGACATGGAATATATTTATTTATGTTTTTATTTATTTATTTATATATATATAATATTTTTTTAAAAATTAAAGGACCGATGAATATTATTCTGAAAATGTGAAAAAAATAGTGCTCCTCATTTTATACCTTTAATTTTCATTTAGTTTACGCATTTTATGTTTGAGAAATTTTATTTTATACCTTTTTAGTTATTGTTAAATATAAGAAAAAACAGAATTATATAATAAAGTATAAAAACTATCTAAAATAATTTAAATTATAATTTTTAATTGTTTAAATGCATTGGATTTCAATTTGCAGTATCGTTATCAATGGATGAGATAACAATTTTTCTAACTTTCTTTGTCGATATTAGTATGTTGTTGATTTATTTATTTTTTTTAATCATATTATTTAATATATTTTAAAAAATAAGTAAAAATAATTATTTTGTTTATATTTTAAATAAAATAATTATTTTTAATAGAAAATAAAGCAACAGTTATACATGCACTTTCTTCCCAAAACTCTTTTCATTGCTATTATTATTGTAGATTAGATTAAATTTAAATTCTATTAAAAAGTTAAACTTGGATATGCATGTTAACATGCTAGCATTTCATGTTTAATTTGTCTTAAAAGATGTATACCCTTTTGACATGAAAAATTTCTTCAAAAATATCTTATAATACTTCTCACAATCATTTACAATGCCTGACTTTTATTTTATTTATATTTTTATTTTAAAGTTTTATATCTTTAGAGTCCAGAAAATGCTTCTATGGAAAAACTAGTCTAGAAAATACTCCTTAAATGATTTTTTTTAATTTTAATTTTCTAAAATATTGTTATAAGATGATTTATTCTATAGGCTCTTTTTACCATATAACTTGTTTGTATTTTTTGTTTTAAATTTACCTTTTTGAATGTATTGGTATCCTTAACTAGTTCATCATTTTTCTTGGAGGGGTTGAAAAATATCCATCTCTTTGAGCTACAGTGAAAAATGAATGGTTGTTAAAAAGATATATTGTTCTATTTTTTTTCTATAAATATCTTGCTTTTTTTTATTTTTCAATTTTACAATAGTATATAATTTGAATATTACTTTTATAATCAAAAGCTTAAAATTAAAATTATATGGCATCAAAATATTAAATTTTTTTAATGTAAACTTATTCAAAGTAGGAATGAAAATATGTGAAGGTACGATAAATTTTGAGTGTTTAAATTTAATATAATTAAAATTTTTTAAACTTAAATCTAAGCTTATTATTTGTCATAAAAATTTTTTATTATTAAAATCTTATATATTTAAAGTTTATCATGCCTACAAGCTTGTTTAAAATTTATAATATAAAAAAAATTAATAAATATACTTAAAATCGATATATATAAACGATTCAAAATATTACAAATTTAATATATTAAAATAAATATGACATATATATAATATTATAATATAAATTTTATATTATAATTTATAATATAAATATAAAATATTATATAAATATTTTATATCTTTTATATATATATATATTATATTTTTTTATCTTATTTTTTATATATCATATATATCTTGTATATTATATATTATATATCTTATATCTTATTTTTTTTATGAAGAATTACACTCACATCCCTAAGGCTCATCAAAATATAGTTCAATATCGCTCTCTTTAACAACATTACTTTGAATATCCCTACTCGAAACAACATTAAAACATCATCACAATTACTATAGAAAAGACAAAAACACCCTTGATATTTGCAATGACAAACATACCCCTTAACCTCAAGGTGTTGTTGTATCCCTAATCTTCGAAATTAAAACCTAATTTCTTTAATTTTTTTTCTTTCAAAATTCCCCAATCGAAATAAAACTTAACATCCTGTTAAGTTGTTCAAATTTCTATAGTCGAAATCTAATAAGACTATTATTTGTTAAAATATCCTCATTACTTTATTAGAATTTCCACAATTAGTTTATGAAATTTAAAGATTTATAAAAAGGAAAGAAAAAGCTAACCTTTTATGATAAAGAGGAATAAAAAGGTAACTTCAATACCTTATTTTGGATTGTCTTCATATTAATGTTGGGACCATTTTTTTTTAATTATTATTTAACTTTTTTGTGGTTATTTTGTTGAGAAAGTGGGGGATCATTATTTTTTAACAGGTTTCCTTGTTGGGACCATTTTATTCATGCAGTGATAGCTGACATGCATTATGTTGGACGTGAATTGAGAAGCATCGATATTATTGTTCACTTCACTAAAAGGAGTGGAGAGCCCAACCAAATTTGAAATGTAGACTTTGATAGATTCAAATTTTTTGATATGTATGATGTTGTGAACATCCTAATAGAGAACGAGGGATTGGTTCTAGGTAATCCTTTCAAGTTGTCTTTTATTTGTTGAGTGGAGAGATGTTACTTATAAAGAAAAATAAGGATGTGTTAAAAATATTTAATAGAAATAGAAACTGCACTTATACACACATGTATGTTAGTAGGATTGTACTTAGGATTGATAACCAAGTTAATATTGGAATTGCTAAAACTTTTATATTTGGTAATAACATTGAGCATGAGGTTGTTGTGTGTACTACTCATAATGTTGAGCCTAAGGTTATGTCTACTAAGAATGTTGAGCCTTAGGTAGTTGAGAACTAATATGATGGTATTGATGATGTTTATCTTAATAAAAATGAAAGTTTTAGAGAGTCCAACATGAGTTACAATTCTAAGTATGAACCTTTTGATGAGGATACATATAGTAATGATGGAACTCATTCTAATTTTTATGAAAAGTTAAATGTTATAGGTGAGGAACATTTTGATGAAAATATGAAAAAAGTATATGTAGAGAAAAGATTAGCTAGTAATCAGTTTAAAATGCATCCTGATGGTAAGATAAGGTTTGTAAGAGGTCAACTATTTTTGCATGTACATCATTTTAGGAAATTTTTTAAAGACTTCTTCATTTAAGAAGGCTTTTAGTTGAAAAGGGTAAAGAATGAAAGAGTTAGAGTGACTTGCAAGTGTGCTGCTGAGGGGTGCACATGAAAGATCCATGCATCACCAACTCTAGATGGAGTGACTTAAAAATAAAAACCTACAATGGTGTACATAGTTACATAAGAACCACAAAGAACTTGAATGCCATATCAATATGGATCGCAAAGAAGTTAGAGAGTATGCTAATGGTTGATTTGAATATTAACTACTTCACTATGAAGTAATAATTACTAGAAATACATGAGCTTAAATCAAGTAATTTGATGCAATTGTATTGTGCCAAGAGAAAAGTCCATCAAACCATCAGGGGTATACATTCAATGTCTTATAATGAGTTATCTCCATGGGCCAAGTTAGTAAGCGACACAAATCCATGAAGTATAGTCAAAATAGAATTGAATTGTTAGGTTTATATGAATCCTGAATTTAAAAGAATTATTTGTTACCTTGATGCTGTTAAAAAATGATTTGTTAAAGGATGTAGGCCTTGGTTTAGGATTGATGGTTATCATCTCAAAGGACCATTTGGTGGTGTCTTGTTGTCTATTGTTGCATTTGATAGAAAAAAGAATATTTCTCATAGCAGTTGCAGTAGTATAAATTGAATGCAAAGATTTATAGAAGTTTTTCTTGAGTCTTTTGGAAGAAGGTCTAAAGTCTATGGATGGATTGAAGGATAACACTTTAACCATAATGTTAGATATGCAAAAGGTATAAATTTTTTTATAATACTTGAAATTTTACTTATTCAATTACTAAGTATTTAATATTACTATGTATGTTGTGATGTAATCCCAAGGTTTGACTAAAACAGTCACAAAGATATTTCCATATGCAAGGCATAGGTTGGATTATTAACTATCATTTCAAGTTCTTCTATTTTGCATTATTTCTAGTAGTAACAAGTTTTTCCTTGTTTTATGTTGGTAGGTTTTGTTGCAATCACCTGCTAAATAATTTTAAAATAAGATTTAAATATTTAATGCTCACATATCATTTTTGGATATGTGCAATGACATATAATCAATCCTTGTTTCACAAAATTAATGCTGAAATGAGAAAGGTTGGCAAGATGGCTGCTGATTGATTGTTGTATGGTGAAAGGCTAAAGTCCATATGGCTAAGGAATACAATTGATCCTCTAACCAAGAGTGATCCATTAACAATGCTTTGTGAGGCCTTTAATGGTTGTTTGGGTGATGATAGGAGGAACATTATATTGTCAATGTTGGAGCCAATTGTGTGTAGATTGACGAAGTTATTCCAAAAGAGGTGTGAAGTGGTTGTTGGACATCACTTTGCAATTGCTGCAAGAATAAAAAAATATATTGGACAATCAATACAAGATGGAGGATTCTGTGAGGTAACTTATGCTAGGTAGGATTAATTTTAAGTGAAGGATAGATACAAAATTAATGTGGTCAATTTAACAACTTCATTTTTTGGTTGTAATTACTGGCAACTAATAAGTTTTTCATGAAAGCATGCATGTTCTTGCATTGCTCACCAAAGAGTTAATGTAGAAAGTTTTTGTCAAGAAACCTATTTAGAAATTGATCCACCACCAAAACTGAAAAAGGTACTTCGTATGCCAAGAAAAATGAGAAAAAAAGTCAAGTGCAATATCTCTCGAGTACCCAACAAGCAAGAAGGTCAAACATCATCAGATGTAGTACTTGCAAGGAATTTGGTCATAACTATAAAACTTGAGAAACAGTACCCATGAAGACTAAAAAAAAATACAAAGCAAATATATTCATTATATATACATTTTTAACACTTTCAATGTTAATGTTTAATATTTAGTAATGTAAATTTCACTTGTAATGTTAGAAAACTCAAAATTCCTTTACTATCTAAGAAAGTGTGCAAAAAAGACAATGCCCCAAGTGCATCTCATAATATTGTTACACAAGTTAATTGGGGTTGTCATTTCATTTTGTATATTTACACAATACTTTAAACAATGTCTAATATATTTTATATGATAGGTTGTTGGAGATATGGTCCAACCTCAACTCATTGTAACTTATTGCTACCACTAATATTGCTACAACTAACATTACTGTCACTAGCAATGTTGCCAAATAGGAGAATACAATTGTAAACTAGCCTGCATCACATGTGATGAGAAAAGGAAAAATAAAGTATATGATAGACAAATCACATCCACCAAAGTATCAATTTAAAAGGGCATGCAAAGAAAATTAGCATAGTTTCTTAAATAGAATGTATTCAATGAAATTTTGATTTTAAGTACGTAGAACTTTTTTTTTATATTGGTACTGTATGGAGGCTTTGTAAAAAAGAACCTTATTTTTACTATTTTTTTTACCTTCTTAATTTTAAATTGAAACTATTAACTTGATCTAATTAGATCTTACTTTTGGATTGTTAATATAAATCTTGAAGGCTAGCCTATCTATTTTGTTTGCACTTGTAATGTACATATTTTAATATATATGGTTCCATATTTATTTATTATTTAGGAAAATATTGAATTTTTTTTTTATTCAACTTGTTTTCATCATTTGAGGCACAAGGTCTATCCCATGTTAAACATCCAAGTTGTCATATATGATCAACATGGTATTTTAGGCCTCTATATTACATTAACATAAGTTTTATATTACATTTTAATACTTTAAATTTCTTACTTCAATCAAATCCTAATGATCAATATAAAAACCACAATTATTATTACATATATAAAATTTAATAGAACTTGCTTAAAGTCTCCATAGTTGCCTTGTATAACTTTCAAAAAAAAATTTTAGTTTGACCATTTTATTTTTCATTTCTTCTAACTTAGTTTTTATTTGATCTTGTTAATCTTTCCCACTTCCATCAAGTTGTGGATATGATCCTTCACCCTATACGATCACCATCATACCATATAAAAAATCCATTTATTTTGCCCACAAGTATAAAATAAACTAGTCAAATTTGTATTTATTCGACTAACTTTTTTATTTCAACCATCTTTCTACAATGCCATTAAGTTCCACCATATTTGACTCTAAAGACATTCATTGTATAAATAACATTGCAAGAGAAAGTCATTTTTTAAATAACATTTCATCAAACACATAAAATTTACTTTAGAAAAATCACAAAAAAAATTTTTTAACCTAACAAACATAGTACTATGAAAGGGCAGAGGCAGAAGATAAAATAGAATCTAACTAAAAATATTTCCTTACCTATGGAACGCTTAGGTCAAGAAGAGCAACTGGGGTTGGAAATTTTTTGTTCTTTAAAATCACTAGCATCCACACCTTATAATAAAAAAGAATGAAGAGAAAAAGGGTAATTTTAGAAACAAAATTCATTAATAGATGTGTAACATCACATGATCCATGACTTCTATTAATATAACATGTTATTCATCTAAGAGGACATGATTTTACGTGCATTAATCAATTAAGAATAGTTCTCGTAAATGCAAAAGAGGCTGAGATATTAGGTTGTATTTCGATAAATCTTAAGAAATATGAGCGTATTTCTTTCTATTTTATTTATCTCTTATATATTTTATATATTATATATTATAATATATATTAAAATAAAATTATATATTTAAGTAGATTTTTAGATAAATTAAACAAATTTTTTTATAATTTTAAATTTAATTAATTTATTTAAAAATATTTTTTAATAAATTTAAATTTATTTATTTATTAAACAAATTAAATTAAAATAAATTTTAAATAAGACAAGTTATAAACTACAATTATAATTCATTTCCACCTTTATGAACCTTTATGAAGGACTAAATGACATGTTGGATGAAAAACACTACACCAATCGAGAAATTTTGGGAGATTTGCTAAGTGTTTAACAATGTTGAAACTGCCGCAAATACCCTTTGCAAGGTCGACAAATTGCTGCAGAATTCAGCATCGTATACTGTGACAATTACAAAAAAGTACCGTGAAAATGGTCAATAAATATTTTTTGAAGGTTTAACTGTCACAATCGTTCGCTGGCATATTTGTGCAATGCTTCTCTTACCATAGCAGTTACCAAACTGTCACCTAAACTACCATTACTTTGCATACTGTTGCCTAACCTAAATAGCCATAACATTTTGCAGTGCATTACACCTGTCATCAAAACCGCCACAAATTAAATTATTTAGCAACGTTTATCATTACTATTTTGTTGGAATATTTGACTAAAATTTGATTTGTAAAACCACTGCAAAATGTATATAAACATATTTTTAAATTTAAATTTTATTATTTTTAATAGTTTGTATCACTTTTTTATCTCCAACTTCTAATATTTATACGCAATAAGTTATCAAAATCTAAATAATAGTAATTAACATAAAAATATTATCAATACATTAGTACTCCAATATAAAATAACTTTGTCATATTTTTTTGTCAATATAAAAATGGAAACTAAAATTCGTCTTCATATAATTAAGTTTAACATTATGACTCCTAAAAACTAAATTGGTGATGGTCCAGTATCCCTGTTCATGGCTAACTAATAAAGATAGTCTCTTATCTGCTAACGAGGCTATATCTATAGCTCAGAATTATAAAAAATAAGTAGATTTAAATAGTATCCAAATAAGGCTCACTACACACAATTTGCCAAATTTTAGGTGCAAAACTAATAAGACAAAGCATTGGGAAGTTGAAGAATGATTATGTGAGGAAAAGTGTGCACCTCAGGTTAACATATTTCAATTCTAAAAAATATCAACTTTTAACATCACAATTCAACATTTTTTTTAAGTAATTGTTGTTCAATTTTTGTGTCTCCTTCCTAATTAAAAGTAATTGATGTTCAACTTTCCTGTCTCCTTTCTAATTAAGCTAAAATAACATGCATCAAAATCTATATGAATTAAATATAGCTTCTATTGAAATCATGATACAATATTAACAATTAATATTATGTACCTATAAGAAGGTTCTTCACTGATACAAGGGTAGAAGTTCCACTTAATAATGGTGTTGTCATCTTACAGGCGTCAACAAAAGAAAATATTAAAAAATGAGATAAAGATAATATAGAAGGAAAAAGTGTTGCACAAATGAAAATATTGAATGAACATAAAAGATACATAACCGACAAAAGAAAAAGTACGGCATCTATTAAGTAAAAAAAAGAAGATAATCACTACAACTTTGCAATTTTAGTGTAAGAATCCCATCAAATACATAAAAGAATCTACTATATATAACAGACGCCTACATAGTTGAACCAAAACAGAACCAACAATTTTTATATATTCATATTTTGGCTCTTGTATTAGTTACTATATTACATTAATATCAAACCATGTATCTGCACCAAGAATACACATTTTGATTCATGACCATCATTTTGTAACATTGAAATTACCTATTTCTTTTCCTATGCTTTCAATTGAAAAGAATAGATATATAAAGGGGGAAAGGGTAACCAAGGAGTTATTGATTATATTTATGAATGATGTGATGTTTCATAAGGTTGAATTTATATATGTTGTTTTGAAGGCTGGAAGCCGCAAAAGATACAAGAAAGGTGTAATAGAAGCAAAACTGAAGGTTGCGATAAATAGATTCAGAAGGTTTGGAAGGAACTTTTTGAGTATAATTCCATCCTTGTAGTTTTCGATGATGATGACAAGCCCGAAGGCAATAATTCCCTTTCCAATTCTTACCTTTTTCCTTTACCTGTTCCAATTATTTCACCACAACATCAACCTGCTCACCCTCCTACATCAAGACTCCATTGTATCCCGCACCAAAGGATCCATGGCCAAGCATGTTGCTTCTCTCAATTCTCAAAACTAAACAATTAGATACAACTAACGATACGTGAAGGTCGATTCATGCATATATTATTTCCATAAATTATTATTTTGCATTGAAAATAAAATGAAATAAATTTAAAATACCTTCAAATTCTTAAATGTTAGGGTTAAAGATGCTGCAAACGAATCAGTGAGTGCAATATGTTGATCTCAAATGCGATATAATATTGCATAATGATTTATTTGCCATTATACTTGCTACAGTTAATGTTTTTATTTACATCTAGGAAATTATAATATGTACCTCATCAAATATTGAAAAAATGGAAAAGAATTTTACAAAATTTGTTTAATAAAATGTTATAAAAATGTTACCTATTGAAACATTTGAAAAAATAAATACTCTAATAAATAATATTTTAATGTTTTATAAAATAAGTGATATAATAAATATTTTACAATAATTTTTACAATATTTCATGTAACAAACCTTGTAAAAAATATGATTTTTACATTACTTCTAAAAAAATGTTGTAAAATAATAATTTTTTACAATATTTCAGAAACGTTTTGGTAAACTTATTTATCCAATACAACGTCTAAATATACGATATTTATAAAATGTTATAAAATAATAAAAATTAACATTTTAAAAGATCTTTTGATGTATTGTTTTTATTTGTCTTGAAAAAAGTATAAATATTAAACAATATAATAAGTTATTAATTTTTTTTTTAAAATTATTTACTTTTCTAATTTATTTTTTATATATAAAGTTATTTTTTTCATTTATTACAATTAATAAATATAAGGGTATATATAAATAAAATAATAATTAATGTTTTCTTAAAAATTAAAATAAATAGATAAATTGAAACAAAATTTTTATTCTTTTTCAACATATATAAAAGAACGAAGGGATCACATGTCAATATTTTCTACGACTATGAGTTGTCAGTAATTTTCAACCATTCAAGTTCATGGTACTTGGAGTGTTATTTAACAAAGTTCATTGACAATAATGATTTTTTGAATTTTAATGCAAATAATAATTTTTATTATTAAAAAGTTTAATTTTTAGAATTAATATATTAATAGACTAATTTGTAATTTTTATAAATTGTTTATTTTAGTTATAAAAATTTAAAAATAAGATTAAAATACAACAAATAATAATAATAATGAATAATATATACACAAAAAATATGGTTTATACAATATCCATTAAATACATTTTAATAACACAATAACTTAATTGAAACCTAAATTCTATCATAGCAATTGAACCAATCAAAATTTTGTTGATCATAATGAGTTGGTGAGTAGGGATAAATGAGGTGCCTATTATTGAATAAGTCTGAAGCAAATGAACATCTCCAGCAACTGTTGGTTGGTCTATCCCAAAGAATGAATTTGTGTTAGGAGTTCAACAATCTGTTTTAATGTCTCCACATATCCTTGAGGAAGAAATAATCGCATGCCTGCTAGGATAGGTTAACCATCCTAGGTTGATAACACCTATTTTGGTCACTATTCTTCTTCCAATGTAGGATCTCTCAATCTCAATTAAGGATTGCTAAGACTAGAAGAAGTTCCAGTCAAAATTTTCTTTTAATTATTGTAAAATAAGTTTAGTTACATAATTCAGATCAATATATGTTAAATAAATTACTTGAAATTGACTTAATTATCATGATTTAGTGGGAACGTTCATAATCAAACTACTAGGATCCCTTTTTCATATATGTTCTTTGAAACATCTTGCAATGAAGATCAAGTTGTCAAGTTGCATGTCAAGTACCCATCCCAAAACTGTGATTGAGTAACCTTTGTCAAGGTTAATAATGTGACTTTACAAGCATATACATAAATAATATATCAAGTTAATAAATTAAAGTTATTCAATTAAGTGAAATAGATAAGAAAAAAATATTACTTACACCTTGCCAAGAAGAAAAATAGTGCATCATCCATCAAAAGTAACATGAATTCCAAGTTAACCTCATTGTATATTTAACTCATAAAAGGAAATGGAGCTGTGATAATGATAAAAACAATAATGAAGGCAGTTATGGTGTAAGAAACACAAATAATAATAATGTTTGTATAGATGTAAAGAATGAGGATATATTTGAAAATCACATATGTGAGAGGATAATATGCAAGTCTTGATTCACGTAGATCAGATCCTTTTTCGTGAAAAGGTAAGAATAGTTGTTATCTTTCTCTTGCCTATTTCATCTTGAGGGGAAGGATATTAGTCACCTAATATCTTGACATAGGCATATAATTTTAATTTAAAATAAACCTATTTAACTTAAATATTATAAAACATGTTATAAGGTAAATCCTAAAATAACTAAATTTAGGTTTTAAATAATTTACCCTAACAAGAATAAATTAAATCTTAACAATTATAACCTAAATCAAGCGTATATAAATTTTAAAACTTGAATTAAATATTAATAAGCATAAATTAAATCTTATCTTGATGGCAATGTTGGAATAGAAATCATCAGGAAAGGGTAATTTTTTCATTTTTTTTATTATTCTTTATATTGTACCTTCTTTAATATTTATAAAAATAGTTTAATTATTATAAAAGTTTTGTAGAAAATATTATATGAAAGTCTTATAATTAATTTTTTAATTATAATTTATTAACCAATATTTTAATTTGTAAGTGTAAAAAACAAATTTTAAAAAAAACATTATAATTTTAATATCAATTGTTAATATTATTTGTACATAAAAAATTAAATTTTTTATATTTATATATATTTCTATTAAAAAGTTGAAAAATAAATTAAAAAATTTTAATTTTTTAATATAATTTATATTATATTTTATTACTGTTTATTCATATTAAATACTAGATCAGATAACATCATGTTATTTAATTCAGATATGCTTAAAATGTAGAATATAATATAATATAATAATCTATTTTATTGTTATGATATTTTATCTTTATCCAACATTTATATTTTATTATAAATTTATTAAACAAAGTTTATGTGTTAGGTTAAATACATAAAGTTTTTTAAAAAAATTAATGAAAAAGAAAAATATTGATGATTTGAACAAATCATTTTTACTAATGAAGCGTGTAAATGTTATAAAATTTTATATAACTAATTTTATGAATTAGTTGATAAAAAAAATAGATTGAAAAAATATGTATTTTTACAGATTTACAAATCATTTAATTTTCATTCGACTTGATAAAATTATGTAAAAGTTTAGTTTGTTGGTAAAAATTTATGAACAATAAATTTTTTTTAATCAATTTTAGAAAATATTGATTTTTTTAATAATTTAGATCAAAATTTTGTGCTAAAAATATATTCACAAAATGCAAGAAAAGGAATGTCCTATACTTGTATACTTAATCAAATCTTTTAAAATTTTAGGATTCTGGTCAAAATTCATAAGTAAACAAAACCTTCGAAATCAATTTTGCAAAATGATGAGTAAATTGTTTAGGTGTAGAACAAAAAATTTAAAATATTTAAAATTTTAGATATTTTTATTTTAAAAATATATTATTTGAATAAATAATTTTAAATTTTTTATATTTAAAATTTTTTATTTGAATAATGAATTTAAAATTTATTAATTTTTAAATTTTAAATATTTATTTAAACTAAATAATTTAATTTTTATGATATAAAAAATTTTATATTTAAATATTTATAAGTTCACTTTAATTTTATTTTTACTTTTTTGTTTGTTAAAAAATTTAGATATACAAATATTTTTAAAAAAAATTAAAATTTTTTCGTTTTAGTCTAAAATATTCTTTCAAAATTATAAAATTTGAAATTCTTTATAAAATAATATCTAAATAAAATATTTTAATTGTTAAAATTTTAAATTCTTTTAAAAATTATTATTTTTTAAAATACCTTATTCAAATAAAAAATAATAGAATTATGAGATGTGAATTTTAAGCATATAAGAACATTTATAATTTATTTTTATTTTTATTTTTATTTTTATTTTTATTTTTATTTAAATTTATAAAAATATAAAATATATTTTATGTTTAAACTTAGATACCAATTGTTGGGAATAAATTATAATAATAATTAACAAATTAATTATTGCTTAGAGATATAAAATTATAATATATTTATCTATTAAAATATAAAAATATACTTATAATACATGCATCTCTTTTTTCACATTAAAATTTATAATTCTCAGTATTTTTTAAATATTTAATAATGATAAGAAAAGAAAAGAATTAATTATTTTAATTTTTAATAAATAAGTTCAGAACAGTATTTTTAAGTATAAAAAAATACATAGATATAAATTATTTAATAAAGAATAATTTATTACCCGTTGAGACTAGGAAGGAACCTCTCTACAACACAACTTAAGATAACTTAATTGATAACAGATTATCCATATTAATTTCAGACTTAATTATGAATTAATATAAAATAATTATTTCAGACCTAATTTCAGATTATCTATAATTATTTCAGATCTAACAGATTATCCATATTAATATCATAATTAATATAAAATAATTTATAGTAATAAATAAATAATGATAATCTAGTGATTAATTAAAAATTAATTATAAAATATAACAAAGCATAGTTGAGTTAAAGATAAAACATCCTTTTAAACCAAAGATATAAATGGTACCAAATTAATGAGAATTTATTTAAGAACATGAAATACATATTTTTGTTCTTGTACATCAAATAAAAATTATTGCTTCACCGCAATTATTTAAGATCTATTTGGTATATAATGTTTAAATAGAAGATGATAATCCGGCAAAGAAAATATTATATGATTGGATCTGATCAATAAAAATATGCTAAATAAAATTATATTAAATGATAAACATAGTTGACTTAAAAATAAAATATTTTTTTCAAGTCCACGTACAAATAGAATAAATTAATTAGTAAAAATTTGGAAAAATATAAAATATAAAAGTTTATTCGCATGCAATGCAAAGTATTTTACATTTGAATATTAGAGTTTAATTAGAATACCCTGATAATGTACAATTATTGAAATTTAATTACAATGCACAAGTTTATATATTGAAAGTAACTTTTATTAATCAATTGTTACAATAATTTTAGTATTATTTTAAAGTATAAATAATTAATTAGTATATTTTAACACTTTTATAAAGTATTTTAATAAAATCAACATATTTTTTATTACAATAGTTGATAAAACTAATCACTATTTTAAAATATTTACAATAAATATTAAGTAACATTTATAATAAAATGAAAAATATATTTTAAAAGAATAAATGAACAACAATATATATATATATATATATATATATATATATATATATATAAATAAAGATAGAAAAGAAGAAAATTAGTTGATATTAGATATTAAAATTTTATATTTATATTAATTGAATAATATTTTTTATTCATTTAATTATTAATTTAAAAGTTTTTATAAAAAAATTATGTATATAAAATTTTATATAAATTAAAATTTAATAAATACTTAATTATATTATTTTATTTTAATATTTAATATTATATATATATATATCAAGATCAAACTTAATATTTATATCAAATTATTTTTTATAAAATATATAATTTTTCAATATAATCATTAATTTATATAATAATATCTTTACTATTATATATATAATTTTAAATAATTTAAATATTTTTAAATATAATATTTAATTATTAATATATATTATAATAATATATTAATATTAAAATAAAATTATACAATGAAATATCTATTAATTTTTATTTTATATAAAATTTTATAAACATAATTTATGTAATAAAATTTTTAAATTAATAATTAAGTTAATAAATTTTATATTTTATAAAAAATTATAAAAATAGTAAAAATATTAAGTTTAACATAAATGTTAATGTTAACAAATTTTTCTTTATATATACATAAAAGAATAATAGTAAGTTTTTATTTAAAAGATGAGAATTTAATAAAAAAATAAATAATTAAATATATTTTAAGTTTATTTAAAATAAATATATTTTAATTTTTATTTATTAATGTTAAATTTTTTAATTTAAACCTTTTATTTTTTGAAATATATTAATTGTGATTTTTTATCTTAATTCAAGTTAATTTAATTATTGTAAAAAAAACTGATTATTATTTTTTTAAATATTTTATTTATGATTTTCTAATTATAATTAATAGACAATTTTTATTAACATAATATTATAATTAAGATATTTAAAAAATAATAAAAGTAAATTAAAATACTTTAAAATTAAAAAAATTAAAACTGATTATTTTTAAAAAATTAAAAATATATTTAATTAAAAGCAAAAAATAAAAAAAATGTGTCTTCAGTAATATTTATGAGAGTTTAAAAATTTTAATTCTACATTTTTTTTACAATTTTAAATTTTTGATTTTAAAAATAGAAAAAAAGTGGTGGAACATCGTGGAAGTGAGAGTTTTTATATTTTAATTTATTCAATTTGGATTGTTGCCTTTGTTCAGTTCAATTAAAATACAACTGGACTGCAGAAGGGTGCAGCATTTAATGATCATGTAAGATGTGTCTGCTAGTTTTTGAATTTAAATAAGAAAATTCAATCAATCTTTTTGAAAACGTCTAATGCAAGGAGTAAATGCATTTAAAAAATGATAATGTGAAATGTGTGCTAGTTTTGTAATTTAACTTTAGAACTTAGTTTAGTGGTTTACTTGCCTAAGCTATCTAATTAGTTGATTCAAGATCCGCCAAATCCTATTTCTCTAAGTAGTTACCATTCTAACAAATGGTTACCACTATTGAACTAGTGATGACTATAACACTATTCATCAAGATTTTATATGAAGGTAAATATTAAAGATGTTAAAACTGGTTTAATATAAATTGTTGATTTGTATTTTTAATTTAATGATTAAATATTTTTTAAAAATAAAAAATTTAGTAGCTTACATCTAAATATAATATATTTATTTTTATTTTATTTATAATTTATACAATTTATTTTAACATTTTAAAAATAAAAGTTGTCAATTATTAAATTTAAATCGTAAATGAGTGTAGGATAAATTTTAAACATAAACCAATCATTACACTAAGATTTATTCAATTTTAATATTAAATCAGAATGGTATATTAAAATATTTTATATTAATTTAAAATATGATAAAATATTTTTTTTTATAAAATTTAGGACAATAGTTTTAACTATTTTTTGAAAATAAATTAATTTAAATTTTAATAATATCATTTGGATAATATATTTTTATAATAATTTCTATATTATTTTTCTTTTTTATTATATTTTCTTAATTTTTCTATTATTTGATCGACTTAGTTTATCTAAGTTTTTTCTATTTTTTAATTATTATGTGGACTTTATTAATTAAATTTTTTGTACAAATTTAATTTCTCAATTAAAAGAATAAATTAGGAAATATCAAATATGATTGTTTTTATTGTTAAGATGTCGTTGAGTAAACATCTTATTTAAGTACATATTGAAATGTTTATCATATAAGATGTTATGTTATAGGATTTGAGTTTTGTAAACAATGGGTTCCATATAAACTTGGTAAAAGCTCTGTAAATGATTTTTTTAATAATTTATTTAAATTAATTTAAATTAATTTAAATTAATTTTTAAAAATAATATAAATATTTATTAAAAAATTATCTCGATCCTATGCATTATGTTCTGGACAAGTTGGATCCTCTCGGATAAGCAGTGTCTCCGGCACTTCTTCATAATGCATATAAACTATTTTGGATGTATGTGAGTGAAAGTGAAAAATATTTGAATATTTATAAAAAAAATTAATTCTTGTATTATTTATTAAAAAAATTTATATATATAAATAATATTACACATCTATTACATTTGGCTATAAATTGTTAAATTTATTTTAAAAAATATCAACTATTAAATAAAAATATAAATAAATAACATTATTTATACGTAAAAGAATTATTATTATATTTTATTTAAATAAAAATATTTATACAACTGAGATTAATAGAATTGAAAAATTTATAAATCTATAGATTAATGATATTTTTTTAAAAATCATTTCTTTATAAAAAAAATAAGTAAATTCATCTCAAATCAAATTTAGTATTTAATGATGGACATCTACAAAATTATAATATTGGCAACAAAAAATATAAATTTTAAAAAATTAGAACATTGAACCGGACTAAAATGACTTAAAGTATAACTCAAATCCATTTTCAAAATATATTGGCTCTAAGTTTTAAAATTCAAACCAACCAAAATTATCTTCCAGCAATGGGTTAGTGGAACGAAAGTGATCTCTTGAAAATAATGTTTGCTAAGTGGCAGCCAAGAACCTTTCCATCAACACTTATGTAAGAAGATGAAAAATGAGGTGGAAACCAATTGTTATAATATAAGAAACTACAATAAAAACAAATATCAACACCCAAGTGAAAAACACCCAAACTTTAAATAAGATGAGTATTATAAAATAAATTAAAAATAAGTTTTTTTAAAAAAATTATAGATTCTGAACATTGTTGTCCCACGTTATTATGCATATCAGTTTTTTCAACTTCAGTTGGTGAGGGTGAGTGTGGTGATGGAGAGAAAAGGGGTCAATTTATTGAAGAATTGAAGCTAATAATAATAATGTTTTGTTTTTATTTGTCTTGAGTAATAATAATGGTTTAAAGGGTTTGACTTGGTTTTGTGTACTAATAAAGCATTGGTTTTGTCCACGACGAATTCGAATCCAACACCTCTCTCCATCGTTAATTTTAGCCATTGGATGTATCAATGCTGGAAGAAAGTGAAGAGATTTAAATACTTCAAATTATACTCACATCTTACCGGAATTAACGAAATTTTATTCAATAATATTTTCATTTTTTATATTATTTTTATTTTATATATATATATATATGTCAAATACATTTTTGTTAAAATACATTGTAATTTACACAGTTTAAAAAGATATTCTTAAAATAAATAAAGTATGATCCAAATTTTTATAAATTAAAATAAATTAAATTTTAAGTATTTAAATTTTTTAAAATAAATTAAATCATAAATTTTTATTAGATGATCTAATTTATTTTTATTTTTAAAATATTTATTAGTTAACAAAAATTAAATAATAAATTAATAATATAAATAAAAAAAAAAGATAGATGTGACTTTTGTATTTTGAAAAAGATAATCATACACATTTACACGGTAAAATATATATCAATATATCCATATCCAACAATTTTTATTTTTAAAAAAATAGATCAACAACTTACATCTAAATATATTTAAATATAAATTACTGTATATATATATATATTTATAAGTAAATTTATTTGTATTTTTATAATTAAGCCACAAAAATATTTATTTTAAAGTAGTTATTTATATGTATTTTATTTTTATTATTTTGTGATAAAATTTAGCTTAATATTTATCTAATAACAAGTTGATAATAAATATAAAAATATATAGGAATGAAAAAAATATATATAAAAAGATAAGGTGACTGACTTTTGGTTTTCATCATTTGAATGGTATAAAATATTGTTTTGTTTTTCTTCTAAAATGGTTATTTGTGTGATTTTTTTTAACATATACGATATATATGAAAAAATTTAGGTAACTCTTTGTTAGTTAATTTATCAAACATTTAATGATAAGTGAACAGTATGAATAAAAATAAAAATTTAAAAATTAAGAGATAAAAATTTTAAAAATTACAAAAAAGGTCTATTTAATTAGTTTTAATAATAATTTATTTTAAAATTTTATAAAAAACAAATTTTTAATAAATAAAAATCCATAACTCTAGTAAATTTGAAGTTTTATTGGCATGCAAAAAATAAATTTTATGAAAATATGTTTAAATATTTTTTTACCCTTATATATTTAAATTAAAAAGTCACAAATTATATTAAAATTTTAATTTAAAAATTAATTAATTTTGATAAACAATAATTTTATCATTTCAATACAATTTATATCTTATCATCATTTATTCATGTAAAATTTAAATAAAATTACATAATATTATCTCAATATTATCAAACATATAACAGTATAAAATTTATTTTACTTTTAATCTTTGCACTTAAAATTTAAAATGCATACATTTATTAATTAAATTATGCACATGATAATTATTTATTAAAATAATAATAAACATACATCCCAATAATATTTTCATCCTAATATATTATTTATATTTTTCATTTGGGATCATATATATATATATATATATATATATATATATTGCATTGAATGCATCACATTCCATCTATCTTGTTAGATCCCAATGCATTATCACTTTTAAAACGAACGAGGACAGCAATTAAGAGTTTGAATTATATTTGTGTACGTAACATTGGACTTCGTGATTTTTAATTTCTCCTTTGGATGGAATGAATGGGGTCAATATCAACACTAAGGTTAATTTATTTGCCGTCCCCAAATTGTTCACTAATTTTTTATTGCCTTTAATTCTTGAATAAATGGACACCTTTCCTTTCCACCACCACACTTTTCCCATCTAAAGTAGGAGGAGTTCACAAAAACAATGGATATGAAAAGTAGAGTTCATTGTTTGGTGCTACCATATCCAGCTCAAGGCCACATAAATCCAATACTTCAATTTTCCAAGCTATTGGAACATGAAGGGGTGAGAATAACATTAGTTACCACCCGTTTCTACTTCAAGAACTTGCAAAAAGTGCCTCCTTCCATAGCACTTGAAACTATTTCAGATGGGTTTGACAATGGGCCGAGTGTAGCTGAAAGCTCAAAGGCCTATTTAGATAGCTTTCGGCAAGTTGGGTCAGAGACTTTAGCTGAGCTTCTAGAGAAACTTGAGTCATTAGGAGCTCATGTTGATTGTGTTATTTATGATGCATTCTTCCCTTGGGTATTAGATGTTGCCAAGAGATTTGGGATACTTGGGGCTGCTTTTCTCACTCAAAATATGGCTGTTAATAGTATATATTATCATGTTCATTTGGGAAAGCTTGAAGCCCCTCTCACACAAGATGAGATTTCCCTTCCTTCTTTGCCCAAACTTCATCATGAGGACATGCCTTCTTTTTTCTTTACTTATGCACAAGATCCAACTTTGCTAGATTTGGTTGTGGCTCAGTTCTCCAATATTCACAAAGCTGATTGGATCCTATGCAATACATTCCACGACCTGGATAAAGAGGTAAGAAGAAGCTAATTACTCCCTTGGATTCTTTCTATATATTTTTAATTTTAAAAAATCTTAAAATTTTAATTTTATATTTTTAAAATAATTAGTTTTAATTCTTTATTTAAAGATAATTTTTTATTTATAATTATTATATGTCAAATATTGATATATGTTTTATTATAAAAATATTTTAAAAAATTAAGAATTAAATTTTTTATTTTAAAAATAAAAAATTAAAATTTTAAAATTTTAGAAAAGTTAAAAATATATTTTACCAATTAAAAAATAAATTAATATAGTTAAAATTAATTAATTTTTTAAAATATTATAACTTAACAATTTTATCCTTTTATAATATTATTAAATTTGATTTATTTTTATTAAATTTAATTTAGATTTCCATTAATTTTATTTATTAAAAATAGTAAATATTTTATTAAAATTATAAAGTACTTTATAAAAGATACCATCAAATCTTTTAAATTGTGCTTTATAAAAATAATTAGAAAGAGTTCGTATTAAAATCAATATTAGCACTCAATTGAGTAGTTTGGCATTAGTACAACAGTGGTTTTTAAGGTAAAGAGTCGAATCTGTTTTTTAATTATTAAATAATGGGACAGTATATATTTTGGTTTATAGTTTGAGAAAGTATTACATGCATAAAAATTTATGTATATATATAAATCTCTCTTGTATTTTAGATTTCCCCAATTTAGTATGTAACGTTTGGTGATTAAAATATTATTTAGATAGTGGATTGGTTCATGAAGATTTGGCCAAAATTCAGGACTATTGGACCAAACATACCATCCATGTTCTTAGATAAGAAATATAAAGATGATCAAGATTATGGGGTTACACGATTCAAGCCTGAAGAATGCTTAGATTGGCTAGATGATAAGCCAAAGGGGTCTGTTGTTTATGTATCATTTGGGAGTTTGGCTATCTTTGATGAGAAACAAATGGAAGAATTGGCTTGGAGTTTGAGAGAGTGTTCGAGTTACTTCTTATGGGTGGTCAGAGAATCTGAACAAATTAAGCTTCCTAAAGATTTTGAAAAGAAAACGGAGAAGGGCTTAGTAGTGACATGGTGCTCTCAACTAGAAGTTTTAGCTCATGAGGCTATAGGGTGCTTTGTGACACATTGTGGTTGGAACTCAACATTAGAAACTTTGTGCTTAGGAGTCCCAACAATTGCAATGCCATATTGGTCAGATCAAAGCACAAATGCCAAGTTCACTGCAGATGTTTGGAAAATGGGAATTAGAGCTCCAATTGATGAGAAAAAATTTGTGGGGCGAGAAGCATTAAAGCATTGTATTAGTAAAATCATGGAGAGTGATGAAGGTAAAGAGATGAAGAACAATGCCATTCAGTGGAAGAAATTAGCCATAGCGGCTGTTAGTGAAGGTGGAAGTTCTCGTAAAAACACTATAGAATTTGCGAATAACTTGTTTAATTCATAAGCTTTATGCCCTCAATTACAAATTATATACTTCTTGATCTAATAAATAATTCTTATTCTATATTTTCACCAACCTAGGTGGATATAATTTAAGAATGTATCTTTTTTTCACTAAAAAAATCTCCAACTCATTTATAATTTTTTCCAAATGTACTATCTTTCATATTCCCTTCTTTGAGTATATAAATTAAATGCCATGATGCTGATCCATTTTAGTAATTTTCTTTTTCTTTATCTACTTATTATTCTGTTTCCCTTAATGTTAAAGACATTTATATGAGTATATTCTCAATTTCCTTCAAAACCTAATTTAGTACCATGTAGAATAAAGTGACTATATCGCTCAAGAAAAATTGTATATAAAAAATATTTGGTTACAAGTATGATTTTGGAGGGAAAAATAATGATAGTCAGTTAAAATAATAAATTATGTTTGAATTAATAAAAATTACATAATAGAATAAAATTGAATGAATTAAAGAAAGTATATTTTAGTACAAAAATTAAGGTGAGTTGAATTCTCTAACTTATTAAAATCAAGACATGTCTCAAATTTTAAAAAGTGATTATAAAAAATACTTCGAGATTATTTATCAATTAACAAAAAATCGATAGTAAAAATTAAATTCATTTAAAATAATTTGTATAAATTTTAAATGTGTTAAAAAAAAGTCTTTTATTTTATATTTACAAGTTTCATAGTAAAATTTATGATATAACTTTTGTGAAATAAAAAAAATATTGAATAAATATTTATTGGCACAGAATACATTAATTTAAAAATAAAAATTATTTGAAAAATGTGAAAGAATTCTTATTTGGAAAAGGGAAAAAGGATTCATATATTTTAAGATGAATTATTTTATTCAATTTTTTATAAATATTAAATTTTATTAATTTAATAATTAGATAATAATTTACATAAAATAGATCAAACTTAATTTTTTTATAAAATTTAAAATTATTTAATACTTCATCAATTAATTTTATTTTAACATATATATAATGCGTATATATATAAATTATAAAACTAATTATCGATGATTTTTTATCATATATATATAAATACTATTTATCTAAAATTTATTTGATATGATCATCGTGATATCAAATAATTTAATGGTTTGAAATTTTCAATTCTTATTCCATAAGATTTTTTTATTGTTAAATGAATCTCTTTCTTTTTAAAATTGGAAAAAAATCAATTATTTTAAAAGTAACTTATATTAAAATTATCATATATGTAAAATAAAAATTTAATAAATTTATTTATTAAATAATATAATATTAATATATTAATTATAAAAATTAAATTTTAAATAATTTTTAAATATTTAATTTATAATTAATATTTATTTATATTGTAAAAGGTATATTATACCTTAAATTGGTATTATTTGATGAAGTATTAAATAAACTTTAAAATTAAATTTTATAAATTTAATCTATATAATACAATTTTTTTTAATGATTTGATTTGTTAAATTTTTGTCTTCTGAAAAATTATGGAGTGGAATAATATCCCTCTCCTTAAAAAAATAATTGAGACGTTGATTCATGACATGAAATTTTTTTGTAAACATATTATTTTGGATAATATAATAATAAGTATTTTATATATTTACATACATTTGAAAATATAAGTTAAATGTAAAAATATAAATATAATAAATACTTAACTAAAATTAATAAAAATTGTATTTATATTTAAATTTTTCATAATAAAATTGTATTATTGTTATATGATGTTTCATTAGCAGCCTGATTGCATTAATTGAAACATTTCTCTGCGTGAATCGAATGGTTCATCCGCAATTTAATTAATCTTAATTCCAAAATTTTAATAAATTTGACCTATACTTATTAGGAGTTAAAGTAAATAGATTAGTACATCAATGAAACTAAAGAGGAGGAGCATGTAAGACTACTTATTTCACGAGGAGCGCTGCAGACCTTTCCATCATACTAAATTTGCCTGGAAATTTTTTTTTTTTTATGAATTTCAATTTTAAAAATTAAATCTCACGTGTTTTAAAAATAAATTTAAAATACATTTTGAGTTTTTTTAACTTATTTTAATATCATAATTTTTTTTAAAAAAAATCTATTTTTATTAATTATATATTAATACTAAATTTAATTTAATATTTTTTAATAAATAACAATATGTTAATATTGATATTCATTATTTTAATATATATCATAACTGGGATCGCGACGAACTGCGAACAGAAAGTGTTTTGAAAAGAAAAAATTATTTTTAAGAAAAGTGAAATTACCACCAAAATTTTAATTTATATGAAAGAGTAAAAAGTTCAAAAAATCCTTTTGAAAAAAAGTTCTAAATTCGAAAGTCGATTACGAATAAGAAAGGTATTAACACTTTACTCATCCATACAAAAGGACAATACCTTTTACTAAATTGTACAACTAACTGATCCTAAATTTAAACAAACCACAAAGTACAAACATACAACTAAACGATGTAGAAATAGACCTAAAAATCAAACAATTAGAATATGATAAATAAGTAGTGAAAAAATATTTATTTACCTGTGAGGAAAATAAATTAAATATGTATCCAAAATAGCCTGACCGAAACCTAAATCCTGCTTCTACGTATTTCTGGGTGCGATGGAAAACTTAAGATAAAGTAGTTCTATATTTAATAGTTCAAAAATAAGTTGCGGAGACTTTTCAGAAACATTCAAATTGACAATTATATTTTGAAAAGAATGGGTTTTATAAAAGAAAAAAGATCACAAAGTTTAAGACGGACGTAGATTGCACTTAAACTCATATGATTCTTTAAACACCATAGAATAAAGTAATCTATACATACACATCTAAAGTTCGTTGCGTGAGATTTAAAATTAAAATATTTAAATTAAATATACAAAAATAATAAATTTAAATTCAATTTATTTAAAATAAAATTTTTAGTAATATTTTGAACCCCATATGATTAGCCAATGAAATAATTAATAACTTATATATCTACTAAGGGGTGTCGAATTTGTGAAGGATCCTTTTGAAGCAACTGAGGGCATTAGAATTTTTATTCATTTATGTAAGGAGAGAATTGAAGAGACGAAGAGAATGATTGTTAAAGTTAGGAAAGAGTGATGTAACAAGATCTTGTTAGTCGTTTAAATAGATTTTGTACTTTAAAATTTGATGTTGTATTTTATTTTGTATTTTGAATTAAAATGTGATTTGAAATATAATGTGTCTTTGATTTTGCTGTTGATTATATATTAATTTCCATTTAACATAATTTCATTTCTGCAAAGTTCTAATCCGCTCTCAAGTTTCATGATCTCTCAAAAATTTAGAATCATAATTTAATTTAAAAATAATCTTTTTATTTTCTAATATAATTTTTTATAGTTTTTCTTTAGAAATTAAAAATTAAATATAATGGAAAAACATTATCTAAAGCATCCTCGTAAGACTTGCGCCCAAGAAAGAATCGTTGATGAACTTAAACAAGTGCAAGAAGGATTGAAAGATAACATGAACAACTGAAGGAACAAATGACTTAAATGATGGAGATGCTACAAATTCTAGAGAATAGGAGCTTAAAAGGGATCCCTCATATTGAGACTAGCAGATAACTAGCTACTCCTTCTCATCCACTAGGTTTCATCGCACCACAAACCCAAAGCCATAACCTTCAAGGAATGGGAGTACACTCACTATATACCTTAACAACCCCATGATAGATCCAAACCCCAATCTGCAAGAAGCACATGCACAATCTTTTCCACCATATGACTTCTGATTGGTTATACTCCCACCCACAACTACCAATCCTCAAAACACCACCATACATGTATTTGTTTCTAACCCTCTGTATCCTTCTCAACCATAAGAAAGCCATCCAGTTATTACTGAGACCCTTAAGAACAACCTTCAATACCTATCTTCATACCACATGGTCCCATGCCACGTTGAAATGCCAACCAAGAAATCAACCCACTAGCTAACCCTCAAAACACAACTCTATCATCCCCTCTTCATTTTGATGCTTTTAATAATCTCATGCATGATTTAGTAGCTTTTGTGCGAAGAGATGTTGAGGGAACTTAATTGGATAACAAACTACAAATTCTTGAAGAAATATTGCAATCCATCAAAGGAGGAGAAGGATACTTTAGCCTTGAAGATGTTTCTGATCTATACCTCATATTCGATGTGTTTCTAAACCGAAAGAACCATTTGACAATGTACTATAGAAAGATGATTTCTTATATCCATGAGAACAAACTCCTAATTCACTTTTTTCAAGATAGTTGGATTGGGGCAGCATTGAGTTGGTACACACATCTTAATCTTTCTCCCATTCATTGTTGGAAGGACCTAGGATTTTCATACCTTTTTACATCTCATTTTAGATTTCTCATATCTTCCTATATAATTTTCAAGGTTTTCATACCTCTTACATCACATTCTAGGGTTTCCGTATCCTCCTTCATCTTATTCTAAGGTTCCTATACCCTCTTGCATCTCATTCTAGGGTTCTCATACCTTCTTGATCTCATTCTAGGATTCCTATATCCTCCACTATAAAACCATATAATATCTACATATATTTCAAGGTCTCACCTCTTACATCACATTCTAAGGTCCTTATACCCTTATACATCCCATTCAAAGATTCTCATACCCATTTTCATTCATGTCTAGGATATTTATAGCCATATGCTTTTATATTTCAGGACTTACGTACTTGTTTATGCTTGTGTTATGGATGTTTAAATTCATTTGTCTTATCATGAATGTTTGTTACTTTTTTTATATCTCCTGTTTTTAAAATATCACAATGGTCTAGTTAAAATTGATTCACTTATTTACTCACTTCTTACCAATAACTTGAAAAATCTCATTATTCATATTATCTAGTAAAAAACAAGTAGAGAGGGGCAATTGTGAATATGTATTTTACCTAAATCATTCTTTCCTTTTTTTGTTGATTTATTTTATTTCTCTTTCCTCTTTTTATAAAATAAAAAATCCAAAAAAAGTCAAAAGATAATACTCTGATTAATCAAAATCAATAAGAGAAAACAATAGGATAAACCTAATTTCTATATATCTAAGCTAGTAGAAAGGAAAAATGAAGAAGAAAGAGAAAGTTATTTACATGCTAAACACTGAAAAAGGGGGAGGGATAAATTTGACATAACAATGAAACCAAATCATGCAAGTAGAACAAACAATTTGAAAGAATAATGAAAAAAGATCAAATCTAACTAACTCATGGATATAAAATAAAAATAATAGGTGAAAGAGTTTTTCTCTATCAAATGATCTTGACTAAAAACTCTAGCAGAAATAACACTAATCTAAAAAGAATTCATCATTGGATCAAAATTTTCAGAAAAAGAATAATATCCATAAGCTATTGAAGAGGAGGAAGAAGAAAGAAAAAATTCAAGTATCTAAAGAGGTAATATTTAGTCTCAATACAATTCATTTACAAAAATTATATAGGAAAGTATACAAAAACTAACATACTAAAATAAAAGGGAGAAGGGGTCATTACCATCGCACTTGCGATGAAGCCACCGTGGCTCTGTCGACCGTCATACCCCTTGCATGAAGATCACTTTCACTCATACTGGTTCTTCTGTTTGTTTGTGTCTTGTTTTTCGCCAACCATCATGGCTTCACTAGAACCACTACAACGAACATCCATCGCATTTACCATGTTGTTGTGGTAGAGCCAATGTGAGCTCTGCCCAAGGTTATCACTTTTTCCCTCGTCGAAACCACAGCCACCTTGATCTTTCCCTTCAACCTTTCACCCTAAAATTACTTCCTTTTATTATACTCTTCTCTAGCCATCACAACCTTTAGATTCCTTCATAACTAGAGTCATTTCCACCTACCACTCATTGTAGCTCCATCCTAACCATCATCGTCCATAATCATCAAAGATAAAATTTCCTTCTTTAATCTTTCGTTTTTTTCTCTTCTTTCTTTGATCACTTTTTTTTTTTCTATGTGCATTTTTTTAGGGTTTAATAACCCTAATTTTATCTTTTAATTAAGTGATTAATAATAAAATAATTGATAAATTAATGATTTAAGCTAAAGAACTCTTGCAATCTACTCATAATTTAGTAGGAGTTACTTTTTTTTTCATATTATTATCACATTATTATAATGAGCTAGTACAATCAGATTAAACTTGTGTAGAATTTTTTTACAGTTTAAACTAGCTTGTTTTAACATTCCAACCTCTCTTTTACTTTTAAAAAAAATTATTATTTTAGACTAATAATAATAATATTTTTTAGTTTTCTATTTAAAAATTTCAAAAATTAATACAAAATAATTAGTAAATTTTAAATTTAATTTCTTTTAAATATTTAGAATATATAAGCATGAGTGAATATGTTTAAAATTTTAATTTTAATAATTTTTTATTTATTTTATCTTATTATTTATTCTCATTATTCATTATAAATATTTATATATAAATTTAACTTTAAAGTTTTCATGATTTAATTATTTTATTATTATTTATCTTATTTCATTATTTTTATTTAGTTGTTGTTGATATTATTATATTTGACAGTATGAATAGATATAATATTTTTTTATATTAATCTTTTATTTTATTTTATTTTTAATTATATTATTATTAATTATTATGATTAATTTTATTATTATTCCTTTCTATGTTACATTATTATTTATTGTTGCAAGTGTTATTATTAATTTTGTTAATTTTATAATTATGACCAATTTTATTTATTTGTATTATTGTTATTTGTCAATTATTTTTTTATTTTAATATTTAAATATTTATAATTTTAATTTAATTTAAATATTTTTATATTTATGATAAAATTAAAATTAATTATGCTAGAATTCTGAATACCGATCTATAATATAAATAGATAGTTTTTTTTTAACTCTGTAAATTATTAGAGGAAAGAGGATTTACGTATAATATAATCTTTTGTAAATCACATTTTTAAAAAAAAAATTAATTTTTTTAAAATATATTTTATTTAAATTAAATTATTTGATAATATTTTTAAACATCAATTTATAAGATAAATATGTAACTGCTTTATCTTTCCATATTACAAGTGTAGGAAGGATTTTCATGTAGCATCTCTTATCATAAGTTTCATGTTTTTTTTTTTTAATAAAAATTTATGTTTTCATAATTTTTTTTATTTAATTCATATTATATTTTAACAATAATAATAATAATTATGTATCAATTTTATAATGTGAACATGTGACTGCTTTCCCTTCATATATTGTGTATTGATTTTATAGTTATTTTAAATTCATACAATAAATTATAACAAAGATATATAGTAGTTCAATAAGAATTGTATGAATTTATGTGTAAACGTTGTTATTAATGTGAATTATTTTATTACTTAAAATATTTTAAACATATAACATAAAACAATAAATTTTTTAAAAATTATGTAAAATATTATTTTTATTTCCAAAATTTATATGAAATAAAAAAATGTTTTTCAAAATTTGATTTCTTGCTAAAAAGAAAAGATTATATCTTTTCCTTAAAATTATTTGTAATAATTCTCTTTTAAATTTATTTTTTAAAAAAATTCTTTTAAAATTTTCTCAATTCAAATAATTTTTTTAAAATTTTATCATTATAATTATCTAAAATATTTTATTCTCAATATTTATCTCAAAAATTCAAAAAAAACTTTTTAAAATTTATTAAAAAATAAATCCTTCCTTCAAAATTCTCTCCAATTAATTTTTTTTAAAATTAAATTTTTTTCCAAAATTATCTCAAATAAGCTACTTCCATAAAAATCTCTTAAA
Organism: Canavalia gladiata; assembly: GCA_037954105.1. Taxonomy (NCBI): domain Eukaryota; kingdom Viridiplantae; phylum Streptophyta; class Magnoliopsida; order Fabales; family Fabaceae; genus Canavalia; species Canavalia gladiata. The sequence continues at coordinate 45,497,708 of CM075665.1, forward strand.
AAATATAAATCCTTTTTAAAAAATGACCTAATTTTTTTATTTTTGAATTTATTTTTCAACAATTATATTAATAATTTTATCTGTTTTGTTTAATTTTAATGAATTAAAAATTATTTTTCTTAAAAAATATCAGAATAAGTATTTTTAACATTTTTCTTCACCTTAAAGAAATCAAACTAAACATAAATTTAAAATATTTAAAAATAAAAATAATTTTTAAAAAAATGGAAGTCTAAAAAATAGTACTTACATAAAATTTATTTATATAATATTTACTTTTAAATAGAATATAAATCTTAAAAAATTAAGATAAACACTGGAAATTAATAACTAATTGATATGTCATTAGTTAAAACGAAAAAATAAATCTATGATAAAAACTTATTTTTTAATTAAGAGCAATATAACTTAATTTATGAATTTTTTTTGTAATAAATTTATAAAAGTTTTTTGCGCATAAATAAGTTTGTTCATTTATAAAAATGAAACTTATTACACACAAATTTGAAAAAACTTTCAAATTTTTAAAATACATAAGATATAAATAAGTAAAAATAATTATAATTTACAATCTCAATTAATCAATAACTTATAATTCTACTTTTTGTCCAAAATTAAAATGTCTAATTATATGCTGAGGGACACAGGATAATGGTCTAACTTGACTTTCTTTTTGTTTGGTTTATAGTTATAAAATTATTTTTTTTATAATTTTAAACAAAATATAAATTTTAATAGAAATATATAATTTAAATTAATTTACATATTATATTTTAAAATTAATTTATTTAAAAAATTATTTTACTGTAAACCAAATAAACACGTAATCTATAATTAACTTCTAATGTCTTCCTTACTTACAAAATGATTTAAGTAGAATCAAATATAGGTATATTAACAAAAATATTCTAAATATAAAAAAAACTAAAAAAATAACAAAAATGCAAGATTTGTCACCTTAATTAAAAAAAATTGCATGATGTGTCACTAAAATTAAAAAATAACTATAAATAAATTAATAAATTCAATATCTAATATACCTGGGTCACTTATTAGAAAGAGGCAAAAGGCAAAAGACAAAGATAGAGCTCTACAGCCACACACAAAAAGAAAACGGATAACATACATCTCTAAGGAAATAAGAGAATCATAGGCACTAACCAAACTTATATTTTTATTGAAATGATAGTATTTTTTTGCGAGTTAAATCGAATTATTATGATTGATATTTTTAAATATTTAATTCAATCATTTATTTAAGATTTGATCTTTGAATCATTTATCAAATTTTAAAAAAATTAAATTTTAAAAGATGTTAACAAGATATTTCCTTAAATATATTTTTAATATAATTTTTGTTATTACTTTATTGTAAAAAGTTCATACACTTTTTAAAAATTAAATTATCTATAAAATAGTTAAATCATATTTCTCTATCTCTCACTTCCTTTATTCAAATCTCCAAAATTAAAAGAATTAACTTTTTATTGTTTCATTTTGTTATTAGTTTTGTTTACTTCAATTCACAACACTGATTTTAAATATTTTTAAGTAATAAAATTTTATTAAAAGTATTTATCGAAATTTAATCTTTTTCAACATAATAAACATTTTTAATGAAAATTTACCGGTTTTAAATATTTAAAATTAACGTTAAAAGACTGAAGTTCAGAAACTTGACCAATGCTATTGTGGACCATGTTGCATTAATTAACCAATTGGAATCCTTTATTTTTCCATGGTTTTAACTTTTGCAGTAATATGACGCCAAGCAAAAAAGTAAATAAATTGTATTATTGGCTATCATTTTGCCCTGTATAAATCAACTCATTCCTCTCCACTCATATCATCACACTCACTTTACCTTCATAAAAATGGAGAAGAAAGGCATAACTAGCACAGCACATTGTTTGGTGTTATCATTTCCAGGTCAAGGTCACATCAATCCCATGCTTCAATTCTCCAAGCTATTGCAAAATCAAGGGGTGAGAATAACATTGGTTACCACTTATTTTTACCACAAGAACTTGCAAAATGTGCCTTCTTCTATTGCACTTGAAACCATTTCTGATGGGTTTGATAAAGATGGGCCCACAGGGGCTGGGAGCCCTAAGGCCTATATAGATCGCTTGAATAAAGTTGGGCCAGAAACTTTTGCTGAGCTTCTTCAAAAACTTAGTGAATCAAAAAACCATGTTGATTGTATGATTTATGATTCTTTCTTCACTTGGGCATTAGATGTTGCCCAGAGTTTTGGGATTGTTGGGGCTTCTTATCTCACTCAAAATATGACTGTTAATAATATATATTATCATGTTTACTTGGGAAGGTTGCAAGCTCCTCTCATAGAGAATGAATTTTTCCTTCCAGCTTTGCCTAAACTTCAACTTGAGGACATGCCTTCTTTCTTCTTTACCTATGTGGAAGATCCATCTATGCTTGATTATTGTGTGGCTCAGTTCTCCAATATTGACAAAGCTCAATGGATCCTTTGCAATACATTCTATGAGCTAGATAAAGAGGTAATTAATGAGATATTAATTATATTTATTCATACATTCATTCTACATGCATGTGTTTAATTTATAGAAATTTCTATTGTCACTCTATTGTGTCTATTGCTACTCCACAATTAATTAATTTTGATTTAAATTTTGTTTTTGGGATCAAATTATTAATACTTTTGTATAGGGATGGTTACAAACTCATAAAAGTGGCAAGTTATTCTCTTAATTTTAAATATATATTTTTTGTGTGAAAAGTTGTTACATGCATCACCACACACACACAATAGTTCATTTGTACCTTTAATTTTTTTCAATTTAGGTTGTAATGTTTTGTAACTAGAAATTAATTTCAGATAGTGGATTGGTTCTCAAAGATTTGGCCACAATTTAGGACCATAGGACCAAACATACCATCTATGTTTTTAGATAAGCATACGAGGATGATCAAGATAATGGGGTTGCAGAATTCAATTATGAAGAATGCATAGAATGGCTGGATGATAAACCAAAAGGGTCTGTTGTTTATGTATCATTTGGAAGTATAGCTACTTTTGGTGAGGAGCAAATGGAAGAACTAGCTCATGGTTTGAGAGAATGTTCCATTTACTTCTTATGGGTAGTGAGAGCCTCAGAAGAGATTAAGCTCCCTAAAGATTTTGAAAAGAAATCAGAAAAGGGATTGATAGTGAAATGGTGCTCTCAGCTAAAAGTTTTAGCTCATGAGGCTATAGGATGCTTTGTGACACATTGTGGTTGGAACTCAACATTAGAAACTTTGTGCTTAGGAGTCCCAACAATTGCAATACCATATTGGTCAGATCAAAACACCAATGCCAAGCTCACTAAAGACGTTTGGAAAATGGGAATTAAAGCTCCAATTGATGAAAAAAAGATTGTGAGACGAGAAGCATTAAAGCATTGTATAAGGGAAATAATGGAAAGTGAAGAAGGCAAAGAAATGAAGAATAATGCCATCCAATGGAAGACTTTGGCTGCAAGTGCTGTCGGTGAAGGTGGAAGTTCCCATAAAAACATTATAGAATTTTTGAATAACTTGTTACAATCCGATAAGGCAAACAGTTATATTTGCATGAATTTAAGTTGTTGAATGTAATTAAGAGCATTCATTTTTAGTTAGATAATTAATTACATTTGCCAACTTATTTATAATCATTTATTAATGTACTATCTATCGTACTACCATTTTTGTACGTATATTAAATGGCACGATGATGATAAATAATGAGTTTTACATAATTTTTCAACCTACTAAATTTCTTTTTCTCTTAACGTTGAATACATTCATATTTAATATATGTTTTAAACCTTTTTCAAAAGCTATTTTAGCGTCATGTAGTGGAACAGTGTGCCTATATCGCTCGTTAAATTAAAATTCTTAATTATATGAAAATATAATTAAGATAGTTAATAATTTGCAATTATTAAAATTCGCTCGTTTACAACGGGGGTGATCTAAGTGGGAAATGTTAACCTAAAAGAAAAAGGAATTAAAGATAGTTAATAATTTGCAATTATTTTAAAAATTGTAAATATATAATGTCTTTATCACAAAAATATATAATATAATTAAAAATTTCTGCACAGGTTAAATAAAAATAAAATTTTAAATATAATATAAAAATAATCAAATATATTTAATATAAAAATAACTATATTTTACTGACCAGTATTCTTAGGACACTGGTAAAGGATGCATTGAAAATAATAATAGCTGTACCGTCATATACTACTTTTTAATAGATTTTTTTTTTTACTTTTAATTTCTTAATCAGTTCTTAGAATACTGATTAGTATTTTTCACAATTAAAACATTTTAAGTTGTTTTAATTTTTAATTTTATAATATTTTATGTTATTGTTTATGTTATTTTATTTTTTCTCTATGTATTTTATTTTATTTTTTTAAATTTTTTAAAAATAATTTTAAACCCGAAAAAAGGTAAAAATCAAATCATATAGACTTGTAATATTGTAATTAAAATTTGCCATTCTATAAACCTAAGTTCAAGTTATTTTTGGTTGGTGGTTGCCTTGTGATCAAATTAAGTACATTGAAGATGTAGACAGAGTGGGTATCAACAATTGAATATCTTTCGTAGAGGTTAACGGTACCGTATACTTGCCTACAATCAAGAATACGTACTTCACTACTCGGTGTGGCTCGATTACATCTTGAATTTCATTAAATTCTATATCAAATGTTAGGGTGAGAACTATAAGAACTATGTTTCAGAACAGAGGAATATAGAGATGAAGAAAGAAGGTAACGGAAGAAGATTGATTTATTTGTTTCATTTGGATTTATACATAAAGAATCACAAGACATCATAATAGCTCCAAAATCTTAGTAAATATTTATTCACTAGGAATCATTTAAAAAAAAGTAAAAAAAATATAATGTACAGTATAGTATAGAAAATAAAAAGAAAAGATAATGTGCAATTCAAATGATAATTTCAATATTTTTTTATATTTTAAAAACTGTAAACTTAAAAAAAATTGATAAGCTTAAATTTATTGGTTGACAAAGATTTTGTCAATACATTACCTAATCGATTTTTCATTTTACTTATATTTTTATCCTTTTATATCTTTTTTTAAAAAATTTTATATTAAAGTGTTTAATTTTTTCATAAAATATAAGATTATAAAAAATTGTAATTATAGTTTAATTATTTAGAAAATTTTCAGTATATAATTTGTTTCATTTGAAATTAACTAAGATTTTTTTATTATAAAATTTGGTTTATTGTTATTGTTGCTAATACAAATTTTGCTTTTATAGTTGATAGAGTTATAATATATTATTTTTTTAATATAATGAAATTTTTTTTAACCAAAATTAAAATAGTATTTCGAAATACTCTTCAAATAATAAAAGGAACCATCCAATCATTATTAAGTAGTCAAACAACTTCAAATTTTGACTTGTTTGACTCTTTTGAAACTTAACTCAATAGTTTATGGTTCCTTTGATGTATCTGATAATTTTTTTCGCTGCCTTTAGATGCATTTCATTTGGACATTGCATTAATCTTGACAAAACACTTACAAGATACAATATATCATACCTTGATGTTGTAAGATTGTCGCAACCGTAATTCCGACGAGACGACGGACTCGCTAAAATTTTAAAAAAGTTGATTTTGATGATATGGAGTCGCCACCAAATTTTTATTTGAGGAAAAAGATTTGGAAAAAACCCTACCTTGAAGATAAGATTCTAAGTTCGGGAGTCGGTCACGAGTGGGGAAGGTGTTAGGCACCCCACTCGCCCGTTTCGGAGAACGGTACCCTTAAAGAGAGTGTGTGGTGATTTGAAAATTGTTTGATCCATTTAATTAGTGTGAAAATAAATACTTGATGGAGATTAGCGTGACAGGACTTGATCCTGCTCCTACGTATTCCCCGGTGCAATGGGAAACTCAAGGCTTACGTAGTTCTGGTATGTTTTGAAGGCTTGACCTTCGAAAATGTTCAAAAGAGTGTTTGGAAGATGCTCGAAGGCTTGACCTTCGGGGCTAATTGAAAAGTAATATTCAAAAACAGCTTGATTATTTTTTGAAAAAAACTATTTTTAGAAGGGCGATCCTCATCCACATATGCACAGGGCCCAAGACAACTACGGCTGCACTTGGACCCATACGAATCTCTAAACAACGAACAGTAGAAAAAGCTACCAGTTCGTGCTTAAAGCTCGTCGCGTGAGATTAAGAATCGCAAAACAGGATTTTTATTTTGAAAATCGATGGATAAAATGAGCCAGGTTTTTATTTTGCAAAAAGGAAAGGCAACCTTAATCCACATGTGCACAAGGCTCAAGACAACTACGGCTGCACCTGGACCCATTGGAATCCCTAAACAACGAACAACAGAAAAAGTTACCAGTTCGTGCGTAGAGCTCGTCGCGTGAGATTAAAAATTGCAAAACAAGATTTTTATTTTTGAAGAACGATGAATAAAATGAGCAAGACACAAGTATTAGAAATTTTGGGAAAATTTACCAATTAAGGAATTTTATGAAAATACTTGATAATCTTAAATTCATGAATTATTTAGGAATTTTGAAGAATTTTTCTTTTTAATTTCTGGAATTTTTCATTAATTTCTAGAAATTTGAATTTTTTTATTAATTTCTGGTATTTTTAAAATTTTTATTAATTTTTGAAATTTTTTTATTAATTTTCTGAATTTTTGAATTTTTTATTAATTTCTATATTTTTGAATTTTTTATTAATTTTCTGTAATATTTGAATTTTTTATTAATTTTCTGTATTTTTGAATTTTTTATTAATTTTCTGTAATTTTTGAATTTTTTATTAATTTTCTGTATTTTCTTTATTTTTTATTAATTTTCTGTAATTTTTGAATTTTTTATTAATTTCTGTATTTTTTGAATTTTTTATTAATTTTCTGTAATTTTTAAATTTTTTATTAATTTTCTGTATTTTTGAATTTTTTATTAATTTTGTGTAATTTTTGAATTTTTTATTAATTTTGTGTAATTTTTGAATTTTTTATTAATTTTGTGTAATTTTTGGGGATAGAATAAGGGATTAAGCGAATTTTTGGGGGCAATGTGGGTAATTAATGGAATTAGGGGGTATATTAGGTAAATAGGATTTTTTAGGGGCTGTTTAGGTAATTAATGGATTTAGGGGGCTGTTAGGTAATTAGAATTTTTTAGGGGGCAGAACTTGCACTATCGAGAGGTGGGATAAAAAGGCAAAGCAAATGTGCTGCACGAGGGCTTGAACCCATGGTGACATGTTCACGCAATGTATCTTCATACCACTGTGGCCAGCGCACCCTTATGACGTACTTTCCACTCGTTCTTTTTATAAGCCCAGGAGTGAGGATGGTGTCTATACTAAATGTGCCTACCGGTGGATCCCACGCTATTTGAATTAATCTTGCTTTCCACATGCAAAGCCTAATACCCTCTCAGTATAGGTCTTTCTTTTTTAGAAATATTTTAGATTGACGTTCTATAATTCTCCCTCCTCCCGAGCTATTGTGTCTGTGAGCTAATCATATGGCACTAACCAAAACGCTTAAACCTTCACTATAATCTCTCAAACTCTCCGCTGCTCATGTTTCCTGAAACTCACCTTGTACGATGCATGCGTTCATTCACTCTGGGCATCCTGTTTCCATGACTGAATGTTCAGGTGTTAATACCTTTATTTGGTTTAGTCGACTCTAGGTAACAACGCTCCGTCGCGCTACTGAGCTCTTCATATTTCCATGAGGTTCTCCTAATCACTCTGAAGACAAATTTCCTCCATAATTCCTCATGTGATAACCATTTCATTGGCTTCAACATCCCCTGTTCGGTTATGTATATATGGCTGCCTTAGTTGATTCTGCCATTGCCGGTCATGACCCTACTATCTTCACATGGCGGTATTCATGCATATATCTTATAACCCCCAGCTAAGTAGTTGATTTTACCCGGATGAACGCCGAGCTAAACTTACGGTTGGGCATGCTGCAAATTTAGGTAGTAAATCTGAGATAACCGTGGGGAAATTTTCCCCTGTGCCTCTACTCGGTGTTTCTTGACCATATCCGATCAAGATTGGTCGTCTCCTTTCTATTCTATATTCGTGAATCACCTTATAGGCTTGGCATCGAATCTATCTGCAGCCTATTCATTTTCTTATTTTCTAGCTACATTGGTATGCTAGCCACACTTCTAAGATCAGTTATTAATACATACGTGATTGAGAACCAAGAATATTATCATATTACACAGAGCATCGACATCAAATAGATGTACATTCTTTTGCCACATAAATCAAGAATGAATACAGGATAGTTGGATGGTTGAAATTAGGCAGGGAAAGCTAACCTGTACGAGAGAGTATGCAAGATCCTATAGAAATCTCGGCTCTGGTGAGGAATGAGAGAGAATCTCCGAGTAGTTTCCCGGGGGTTACCGTCGCCGGAGATTCGAATGTCCGCAAAATTTCCCAAAATCTTTTATTCACCTTCTTCTTGATGGCTTCAGCGTAAATTCTTCAATCAGCCTTCCTTCTTTTTCAAAACCCCCCCTCCAAAAAACTTTTTGGACCGATAGCCCCTTTTTATACCTCTCACTCTGTTATCCCATTTTTTCTCCTTTTTTTATTTTCGATTTTATATCTTTTCTAAAAAACTTATTTATTTTATAATTTCTTTTATTTCTAGATTTTTTAATTTTCTTTTCCAGAATTTTATTATTTTTCTTTTCTTTAACTATTTTTGTTTGTTTTCTGCTTATTCTATTTATTTATTTAAATTAGTATTAGCTTCTTGACAAATTTAAAAATGGGAGCCTCAGACATAAATAGGTGTTTACAAAGATACATCAAACACCCAATAAGACTTCTAAAGTATGTTTTCTCTATTTTTTCAACTCTATCTTTTATTAGTTTCTCCTTTTAGTTTATTATAGTACTCATCTCTTTACAATCTTCTATTCTGATTTTTTTTAGAATCTCCTTTGCATATTTCTTTTGAAAGATGAAAATCAAATCTTTCCCTTGATTGATTCCCATTCCAAGAAAATATAACATGAAACCAAGATCATCCATTTCAAAAGTCTGCATCATATCTAATTTAAACTCATCAATAAACTTTACACTACTCCCTATAATCAAAAGGTCATCTACATAAAGAGAAACAACAAGAACCTCATTATTATTGTTATTGTTTTTAACTTAAAGTTTGAATTTTGAAATACTTCTTTTAAAACCAAAACGAAGCTAAAAAATCATACATTCGATTATACAAAGTTCTTGGAGGTCTGTTTTATGCCATAAAGGACTTTATCTAATCTATAGATTTTGTCTTCTTTTTCTTCCACAATGAAACATTTAGGTTTCTTAAGATAATTTTTTCTTCAAGGATTCCATTAAGGAACACTAATTTAACATCTATTTGATGCATTTTCCATCCAAGTTGTGTAGAAATAACAAGAAGTAATCTGATTGTATCAAACCTAACAATTGGTGCAAATGTGTTAGAATAATCAACACCAAAAATTTGTGCATGCTCCTTAGTTAGAAGCATTGCTTTATGCTTATCGATTGAACCATCAACATTTAGCTTTGTTCTAAATGCTTATTTTATCCTAATTACCTTTCTACCTTGAGGTTTATCAACAAGCTCCTAGGTTTTTTTTCTCAATCATAACTAGCTCCTCTTTCATTGAATTCTTCCATTGTGAGTCTTTGAGAGCTTATTCAACATTAGCAGGTTTGCATATTGCAATATTGCATCTTTGATATATTTTAGACAACAATTGAATTCCTCTAACTAGCGGATCATCATCCTTTTCATCTAACTATAACCTTTATTTTGACATGGAAGTCTCTGAATCTTTCCAATTCCACTTTTCATTTTTAGTCAAGTGCATATCTTTATTGATGGTTATAATTTCAATTTTTGGTTAGAGAACTTTATAAGTCTTTGAAATTATGTTATATCCAATGAAAATTTCTGCATCATCTAATTTTTCTAATTTATCTTATTTAACCTATGGAACATAGGTAAAACAAAAGTAACAAAATACTTTAAGAAAATTCATTAAAGGTTTGTATCCATACCATGCTTTAAAAGGAATTTTATTTTTTTTACAACTTTAGTCGAAAGCCTATTTTGTAGAAACATGGTTGTACTTGCTACTTTTGCCTAAAATTTCTTTAGAAAATTCCTTTCATACAACATGCATTTGGTCATCTTAATAATAAGCCTATTTCTTCTCTCATTGACTCCATTTTATTTTGGAGTATTAGGAGACACAAATTGATGTTCAATTCTAACTTCTTTGCAAAAATAAATTGATGTGAGGTATACTTTGTGCCATTATCAAACCTTAAAGTATGGATTTTATAGTCATTTTCCTTTTCTGCCTTTGTTTTGAACTTCTGAAAAATGCTTCCGACCTCTTAGTTAGATTTTAGAAAATAAATATAGCATATTCAAGTTAGATCATAAAAAAAGATAACATCGTAACAACTATCTTTAAGTGAAGGAGTCCTTTGAGAATCTTTTACATTAGTGTGAATTAATTGCAATTTCATTGTTTCTCTCCAAGTGGTTATTGGGAACGAAAGTCTATTTTGCTCCATGTATCAACAAGCATGAAAATCTATAGAAATCAATTCAAAATCATGTAAGTATCTTACCATTTTATATTTTTGCATTTGATAAGCCCTTAGTAGTAATAGTGCACAAGCCTTTTATGCTATAAATCAACAATATTTTCTTTTGCTGAAAAATTGCCTACTCTTCATAAGTTGGATCGAGTGAGAAGTTATTGTCTCTCATCTTTACTTAAAACAAGTCTTGACCTACAATGTCTTTGATGAGGATGTGATTATTCTTAAAAAACACTTAGAACTATTTTTCTAGTAGTTCAACAACACTTAACAAGTTCTACTCTAAGTTAGGTGCATATAACATATCATAAATTGTTTTAGTACTTGAATGTGTCTCAATGGAAATAGTTTATATTTATTTTGCAAGAATATAACTACCATGACCTATCTTGACCTTTGAAATTTAAGAAGGCCTCAATTCCTTAAATACTTCCTTGTCTTGAGTTATCTGATTGGAGTATCCACTATTAATAAGCCACAATTTTCTTTAAACATTCTTGGACAAACAAGTTGCAACAAAAATTTGATTTTCTTCCTTTTCATTAGAGTCTGAGTTGTTTCTTGCTTCTGGGTTCAATTCTTCCAAATGATAGCTTCATGCCCAAGTTGATTACACTTGGTGCACTTATCATTGGTCTTCTTCCAACATTTGAATGGAGATTGACTAGTCATGCTATAGTGCTTGCATGGAGGATACTTTTTTCTTTGAGTTTTTTGGTTTGCTTTTGTTGATTACGGAACCTTCTCTATTTGTTTGTTTGTTTGTCCTTTTTCTTCATGTTTTTGTTTTTCCCATCAACTTCATGTTTATTTTGCAAGGCTTCCTCAATAAATCCTTCTTCTCTCATAGCACTTCATTATTCTTATGCTTATAAGGAATTTAACAACTTTGCCAAGGTAAGTTTGGATATATCCTTAGTATTTTCCAATGTAGTTTTTTCATATCGCTCCTTATTTATGTTTAATGTTTTGTGCAAAATTTACCAGTAATGATCTAAATACAAGAAGAAAAGTCATTTTAATCAAAATATGCCTGGAATTTCTTAAATATATAATGCTAAGTGTTGGCATATAGTAGCTTTTTTGGATTCATTAATTTGTGGACATGAAGAATTTGGAGGTGGGCTGCCTTGTCTAGGTTGTGAAGTTTCCTTTGGAACCTATATAGTCTTTGGTGTAGATGATGACCCAACTTTCCTAATTGTCAACTATGAGTTGAATAGGTTGGTGGGAGATAATTTTCCCGTAGCTGCACAAACTGGACCAACTGGATCAGCAGCTGCTATTTTCCATGTGCTAGAAATGTTTGACCCAGCACCACCACTTGGCCAATCAGCAACATTTTCACCTAGCTCAGCAACAAAAATTGCAGCTGGCCTAGCAATAAAAATCTCGGCTACCTAGCAATATATACCTCACCTGGCCCACTAGGAGGAACTTCACCTGGTCTAGTAGTAGCAACTTCAGATGTCCCAACAATGGGAAATGGTTCTAACCCACCACCAGCATCTTGCATCTGTTCTAGTCTTTGCTTCTTGACTACAAGACATGTTTACTTATTATGATTTTGTGTACTACAAACCATGTATGTAAAGTCTTTTAATTTTCACTTCATTTTATGTGGGTTCATAATTTTTTTGTTGGCATCCTTTCGCCTTTGCTTTTTAGTCTTCCAGGTCTTTTTTTAATGGTTGATGGAACAACTGGTGTTTGATCTGTGTGGTTCCAATACTCTTGTCCAAGCAAATCCTGAATGTGGTTTGCATAGGTAGCTTGATATGAGGTCATTATGAGTCATGCGTGGCAATGACCTGACAACAAAGAACTTCAACCTCACCAACATTTTCATCAGATACTTCATTCGCCAAACACTCAAAATCTTCATCACTATCATCAAAAAGTTTATCACAACAAAGAATTTCAACCTTACCAACATTTTCTTTTTCTTTCCTGTTGTCAAACTTTTTAGGAGGACTCTAACTAATTGTTTTCCTTTTCTCACTTTTTTCAACTCCAGTTGTTTGCTTTACAACTATTTTCTCCTTTTCTTGATCTGCAACACTTTTTTTTATTCTTATATTTCTTCTTATGTTTTCAAGTATTTTTCTAGAAAGACTTTTTTAATTTTCTATACTTTTCCCTTTCTCCTTTACTACCTTAGCAGGACTTCTTGTTCTTCTTGCAAGATTTTTTTCTTTTTCAATATTTTTCCCTTGGTTCCTTACTCCCATAGAAGTTTTTTGTTTTTCAAATTTTTTGCTTCTGTCTTTTATTATTTGAATAGAACTTTCACCTTCTTTTTTGTTTTTTGAAACTTAAATGTCTTTGCCAATAACTTCAACACCAATACTTTTAACTACTTCAACATGCACACCCTCACCTATTTCAACCTACACACCCTGATCACCAACTTCAACCTAGTCATCACCCTTAACTGTTTCACCGTCCACACCCTCACCAACACCAATAGCACATTCCCCTTCACTATCAATAAATGCATCATGTCCATCATATGCAGACTCAATATCATAAAAACCTTCTCCGTCCAACTCATGTCCACCTTCACCACCATCAAATTTACCACCAATCCCTAATCCATCAATATGAAAACCATCCTCTCCACCCTCAACCTTTTGCCTAGCCCCCTCACCAACCTCAAATTCCCCACCTTCAACTTCCTCAGCACTTTTTAGCAAAACTTTTGTGTCTATAGCTCATTCACTGAATGCTCATAGTAGATATTCATTCTCTACTCATTTATCTTCGCTACATAAACCATATGTAACAAATCAGTATCAAGTTCTAAAATTTTAAGACCATCACCAAAACTCAATCTAGGATCCAACCAATAAACATTTTTCACATTATGGTACCCCAGTAAAATACCAAATTTCTTAAAACTGAACACATCCAAAGTGTCCTTATCATAGTTCTCCTAAACTTCCCCATTTCCCTATCTATATTTCACTCATCCATCTTCATCAACAAAGTTACCACCATGATGAATAAACAAAGTTAGGTATTGCACCAAAATAAATAAACTTTAAAATGAATGACCACTATATAAATGAATTTTAAAACTTGTACCAATCAGGGAATTAGGGACTCAGAGACCACTTGCATTTTAAAACCCGTACTAATCAGGGACTTGGAACCACATACATTTTAATACTTGTAGCAATCAGGACTCACACCCAAGCACTCAAGGACTCAAGGACTAAGGGACCACATGTATTTTAAAAATTTAGTACACAAATTGGGATCACATGTAAACCAATCTTAGACACCAAACAAACATTCTTATTCAGCAATGTTAGAAATTTTATTCCTAACATTGGAATAAAAAATTACTCCAAAATTTCCTAACATTCCAAAAAAAAAATCCTAACTTACACAAACCTCATAATATATAGTCATAGAACAATACAAATTTCATGGTTAAAGTTAAGAACAAATATTTGTTCCATTCCAACATCAATAACACTAGCAACAACTCTAAATACAACATTCTTTTTTTCCTCCTTTCTTCAACTAATACAAGCATACAACCGTTAATTCTAAATTATATTTTTTTCTCAAACTAATTATTAAATATTTTTATTCATATGTATAAATATAAAAATATTTAAAATCATATCAAATCTATATTAACATTTAACATTACCTATCAACATGCTATTAATAAAATATAAATTAAAATATAAGTTATAAAATTAACGTAAAATATATAATAAAATATTAAAATCTAACAACTTAATTTTTTTAAATTAAAATGAAAAACTAAACTCACAATTCATTCTTTATAAAATTTACCAAGTGCTACAAATATAAAGGCCGTAATAAATAAAAGAAGCTGACACAATCAGTGATATTTAAGTGCCTGAAAAACTGTGAGAAGCATTTAAATTTGATATTAAAATTATTTTTCAAATATAATAATAAAAAATTATTGTTTGCTCAGTTGACCTTGTTAGCTATAAGAATCTAACATTTTTATATTATTTGCAGAAACATGGACAACCCAACACTGTTTTACGTTTTGAGGTGTAAAGACAGGTGCCATTGGAAAAAAAACTTTTTAGTGGCATTCATCAACATATATATAAATACATAAACAGTACTATTTATTTATTTGATAAATTTTAAAAAAATAGAAAATAAAACAGATTTAATAATTCGTACTAAATATAAATTAAAATAAATTAATATATAATATTATTTGTAGGTATGATAAAAAATCTTTCAACATCTCACACCAGAAGAGGAGTCCCTGTGTTGCATAAGAAAATGAGAGTTTGCATTGGATTAGAGACAGTGGTATACGATTGCACAAGAGGAACAAAATGAGAAGCAATGGAGATCGAAAGTTATACGGTAAGAGAGTTCAATTAGATCAGATTGTGCTAGTATTGTTTTTCTTGAAGATTGATTTGGTAAGTGTTTTTGGTCAAACCAACTGGGTCATTTATAATTAATTAAAAGATTAATTTTTTAAATCTGATTAAATAATTTATAATATTGTATCCATTATCGTAAAACAAATAAATTACATCAGTAGAAAGAAGAAACTTTGGTCTACTAAAAAAAATCCAATTTGGCCAATTCAGCAACTCCAAGGTTTTTTGCGCATTTGCCGTCCACAAATGGTTTATTTATTTGCTTTAACCTTATCCCTGTACAAGTCAACGTTTCTCTTCATCTTCATCTTCATCATCACCAAATTTAACTTCACCGTCACTTAACAAAAGGAAACATTGAAGAGTGAAATGGAGAAGAAAATCATAGCTAAGAGAGTGCACTGTTTGGTGTTAGCATATCCACTTCAAGGTCACATCAATCCCATACTTCAATTCTCCAAGCTATTGCAACATCAAGGGGTGAGAATAACAATGGTTACCACTCGTTTCTTTTACAAGAATTTGCAAAATGTGCCTTCTTCAATTGCACTTGAAACCATTTCTGATGGGTTTGATAAAGATGGGCCCACAGGGGCTTCGAGCCATAAGGCCTACATAGATCGGTCTTGTCAAGTTGGGTCAGAAACTTTTGTTCACCTTCTTCACAAACTTAGTGCTTCAGGGGATCATGTTGATTGTGTTATTTATGATTCATTCTTTCATTGGGCACTAGATGTTGCTAAGAGATTTGGGATAATTGGTGCTGTTTTTCTCACTCAAAATATGGCTGTCAATAGTATATACTATCATGTTCACTTGGGAAACCTACAAGTTCCTCTCACACAGCAAGAGTTTTCTCTTCCTGCTTTACCAAAACTTCAACTTGAGGACATGCCTTCTTTTTTGTTGACATATGTTGAAGACCCTTGTCTGCTTGATTTTTTTGTGGATCAGTTCTCTAATATAGACAAAGCTGATTGGGTTCTATGCAATACTTTCTATGAACTGGATAACGAGGTAAGAACAGATTATAGTACTTAATTTCTACCTATGTGCATTTAATTTGAATACATTTTTAGTGGTAAAACTTTATATTATATACTCAATTGAAATATTAAAGTGTAAATAGTTATTTTTTATTGTTGAAATATTAGAAATCGGTTATAATAATTTTTATCTTTTATAAACGATGATGATAATTTTATTTTTATAGATTAATATGATCTATTCTTAATATTTCAGAAATTAAAATAATTATCTGCTCTATTATTGAAAGAGTGGCTTCAGAGGTAGAAAATCAAACTTATTTTAATAATATAACAATGTATGGTTAATTATTCATAATTTCAGCATCTAATTTTGTCCTACTCTTTGAGTTTACTTGAATTATATTTCATTCTATTTATTTTTATTTTATATTTTTATTTTTTGCTTGATTTATTTTCTTTTATTTATATTCAAAATTAAAAATAAATCATTTGAAAATTAAAAAATTGATATATTTAAAAATGAAAAAATCTATAAGTGAAAATAAAAAATTAAGATATGAAAAATTACAAATTCAAGATTGAAAATTTTAAAAATCGGAAAATTCAAAGAATAATAATAAATAAAATGATAAGAAATCATGCGTGATTTGCTTCAAATGTGATATGATGCATGAAAAAGGAGTGTGCAGTCAAAACTAAATTTACTGATGAGAGATAAATAATTAGCAGAATACAACAAATTAGAGCTACAATTGGGAAACTGATAAAATAGAGAAGAGAAAAGCTCTATCAACACAAGCATTAAAATAAAACATGGATATTGCAACAAGAAAATCTTTATAAAAGAAAAAAAAAAGAAAAAGAAAATGGGTCTTGTCAAAATAAGAGAACAAAAATACCAATATAGGAAGGAGGCATTTGATTTTTTCAGAAAACACACTCATGATATCAATTAAGCTTCCAAACTTTGTTATAGTTCCATTTTCATCAAAACCATCCAGCAATCATCACTTTTGTCTCCTTCACCAATTTCAAACCTTGACAGGAGCCCTTCCCCATTGTTGGGTATCCCTAAGCCTCAATCATTAAATGCATTGTCTCTCTATGCTGTCATGATAGATACAAACAGCATCATAATAAAATAGATTTAATGGAATAAATATATAATATTTACTCTATATATGAAAAGTTTTGTTCATTTTATAGAAAAAAATCATATATGTTATATATTAATTTATATCCTATTATATTTCAATATAAATTATGTACTATTTTTTTATTAAATTTTACTGTTTGCATATATGTATTGTTCTTTAGTTTATTTTATATTTATTTTATTTTATTTATATAATAATAAAAAAATCATGCCTATAAATATAATCATAATAAAATATATTTAATATTCTATATTTAAATGTAAATAATTGTATATATAAAAAATTTATATTTTATAAAAAGATAATTTTATATTACATATTAATTTATATCCAGTTATATATAAATATAAATTATCTGTTATTTTATATTATTTTTATTTTTATTTTTATTTTTATTTTTATTTTTTAATAGTATAAAAAGAAAAATAATAAAAAAGTATAATCAATTTTATATTAATTTTTTAAAAATAATTTTAAATATATTAAAATTTAAATGCAAGATTTATGTAAAACTATTTTAATTTTTGGATTTTTCAACAATCCTACCATCTTAATTTTAGGTTGATTTGGGACTTCTTATAGGCATATCATAATTGTGTTCATTAGGTGCTTTGTTTTAGTAATTTCATGATATTTCTTTATTTAAGCAATTAAAAAAGGGAAAAAGTACTCATTATTAGAATCATGCTCAGAAAGTGAACCCGTGAACTTTGTAATCAATTTATAAAATAATAATAATAATAATAATAATAATAATAATATGGGCTAAATTTATAAAAACATAAAGTCGAAAATTGGTCTCCTTGTAAATAATTAAATAAAAATTAATAACATGAATGAAAATTAAACTAATGAATCTTTTTATTCTAACTTTTATTGTTATTGTAAATAAAATTATTATTGATATTATTTTTTTAAAAATAATTTCATTCTCAACAAATTAATGCAATACATTTTAATATGGAAGTATAGTTTTTCCATTATTATCTTAAATCTCATGTGTTTGTTTTAAAAATAAAATTATGGTTATAAATAATTTTATGTAACGATCCATAAAGTAGAATTTATAGGTATCTACGTCACATGAAATTATAAGATTTTACGGACATCTTTACCTTAAGTCTTATGCGATGTGGTTTTTACTGAAAATAATTTTTTTAAAAAAAACAATTTTCTTTTTTACAAAAAAAAAAATCCTTTTTCTAAAATTATTTTTCAAAACATGTTTCCTAAAATTAATTAACTATCATTTTTCCTAGAATCACGTTAGCTTTAAATTCTCACGTACATAGATGCAAATTATTTGCATATGTCTAATTTTTGGAAATATTTTTTTTATATTTTTTATATTTTATTTCTATTCTAGTACTTTTTATTTCTTAATTAAATTTATTATTTACTTCTATTATTTAGTTGGTTATTTTTGTTTATGATTTATTTAAAATTTTATAAAATGCTTCTCTTTTTATTATTATTTAATAAAATTGTAAATATTTGTTTGTTTCAATATTTTCTTGTAATTTTATGTTGAATTTGTTAATAGAATATTTAATATTATTTATTTATTTTATTTATTAAGATAAATTTGCATAATCAAATTAAAATAATCATTTTTTATAAAGGATGGTGAAAAATGTTAATATCTTTTTTTATCTGTAATTGACTTTTAAATTTAACTTCATTTTATAGATAATTTTTTAATTATTTTTAATAGGTAATTTAAAATTTTTTAAATTAAATAAAATTGATGATGATTCTATGATATTTTTCTGAATTATATTTTTATTATTTATTTATTTGATTGTTTGTGGTTCCATGATCCGGTTTGCAACACAGTGTATGAAATTGTTAAATTTATATATATAAATTCTGTTTCATTTTACTATCTAATAATTGGTGACTATAAATTGACTTTAGATAGCAAGTTGGATCAAGAAGATTTGGCCAAAATTTAGGACCATAGGACCAAACATACCATCTATGTTTTTAGATAAGCAATACATAGATGATCAAGATTATGGAGTTGCACAATTCAATTATGAAGAATGCATAGAATGGCTGGATGATAAACCAAAAGGGTCTGTTGTTTATGTATCATTTGGAAGTTTAGCCACCCTTGGTGAGGAGCAAATGGAGGAACTAGCTTATGGTTTGAGAGAGTCTTCAAGTTACTTCTTATGGGTGGTTAGAGCTTCTGAACAGATTAAGCTCCCAAATTTTTTTGAAAAGAAATCAGAGAAAGGGTTGATAGTGACATGGTGCTGCCAGCTAAAAGTTTTAGCTCATCAAGCTATAGGATGTTTTGTAACACATTGTGGTTGGAATTCCACATTAGAATCTTTGTGCTTAGGAGTCCCAATAATTGCAATACCACATTGGTCAGATCAAAGCACAAATGCAAAGCTTATGGTAGATGTTTGGAAAGTAGGGATAAGAGCTGTTGTTGATGAGAAAAAAATTGTGAGAAGAGAAGCACTAAAACATTGTATAAAGGAAATAATGGCGAGTGAAAAGGGCAAAGTGATGAAGAGCAATGCCATTCAGTGGAAGACTTTGGCTATAAGAGCTGTCGGTGAAGGTGGAAGTTCTCATGAAAATATTATAGAATTTATAAATGAATTGCTTCATTTACAAATTACTTCATAATCAAGCTACCAATCGATTCTTATTTTATATTTGCATGGATCTTGCTGGCTGATTGGAATTTAGATTATCCTTTTTTCTATCAAAAAATACATTGGCTAATGCAGTTAAAATTATATATGGATGTACTACTTTTTATATTGTCCTTTTCTTTTGTCTTCTTTTTTATATAGATGAATATCTACTGAAGCACCATAAAGGATGGGTTAGGGTGTATTTTGGTTTTCCTATTTCCATCCTACAATAAATTGAGATAGGTGAGTATGCAAATTTAAAGGAAGTGAGATAAAAATTTAAAACCAAATTTCAATCTCATCAGCTTCAGGAAAATAAGAAATCCATGCCTTATTTTTTTAAAAAAATTAAAATTTATATTCATTTATGTATATGTTTTTAAATAAATTATGTATCAAATATATTAATTTAAATAATATATGAAATAAGTATTAAAAATTTTAATGAAATAAAAAATCAATAATCAAATCATTATTTTAACAAAATATGATAATTTAATAGTTTTATTTAAATGATATTATAGTTATTATAATAAATTTAGAATAAAAGCGGAACAAATATCTATATTTCAAAACCTAACTATCTTTGCAATTCAGACATAGGTTCTTCTTAAACTTAATCAAAACGGATCTTTTTCAACAAAGTTGGAACGGATTAAGGAATAGTCATAGACATGAAATTTGTTGCTATACCTAATAATATCTCTTAAGATATGAAGTTCATGTTTGTTGTTATTTATTTTACAAGATTTCAAAGTCCAACACAATAATCTTTTTATTTGGATACAACTATGTTGGTGGTAATGAACATGAATGTTGGGGGTTCTTGCAAAGCTTCATGACTAAAATAAGCCTTTTATATTTGTAGATAGTAGTAAACTACCTGTAATGATCATATCTCAAAAGATTATACAAACCTTTTTATACTGGAGAGACTCTTTAGAGGAATAACGTGATTATATAGCTGCAAAAATTTTATATGAGAAATATAGAAGGGAGAATTTATGATTATTAATTTTTTTTCCTTGTTGCTATGGTCTACAAATTTCAATTATAATTTGGAAGATTTAACAAAATCGCAAACAATCAAATGCAATGGGGTCCAAAGGAAAAAATGGCAGAAATATGTTCTGTTACAGAGAGGATTGTTTGATGAAGTACAGATTTATTCAAACTTTATTAACTGATATTCAAGATTTAAAAAAAAAACAGAAGAAAAATGTAGTTAAGAAAACAGAAAGAAAAGATAATGTGCAGTTCTATAGCATTTTTAACATATATGAAATGTGAAGCAACCCAATTCTACAGGAATAGCTGAGAAAAGCAGAGGAATAAAATGAGCATAGTCTTAAATGAATTCTACCATAAGCTTCAACTTCGGAAATGCTATAGGTGACTTGTCTTCCTCTATATCTTTTTAACTTGAAAATGGACATAGCTTGATTATCTTTACAAGATTAATAAAGATATTCTCAATTGGTTTGTAGCTTCTTGAACTTGTTGGCATTCTCAAGAATCATGAAGAAGTATGACATGGTCTTATATCTAGTTTTGAAAGATAAAATTTGGGCATAAATATATTTTTAGTTCATATAAATATGATTATATTAATGTTTAATTTAAATAAATTTTAAAATTTTTGAAAATGATGTAGTATGCATTTAGTTATGTCACATCAGGAACCATTCTAACATAACAAGTGACCTGATATGTTTAAAGATATATTATATCAAATAAGTAGTAACATGGAGTATTTATAAAAGTTTTAAAATTTATAAGGACCAAAATAAATATAAAAAATGGAAAACTAAAGCCAAGTTAAATAATATTTATTGGATTAAAAATATATTTGATCCTAATATTTTGCAGCAATCTTGTCAGTTCTACTCTGTTACATTGCAAGGAATGCATCAAAGGAGCACTTGAAAGTTGTGGGCAATTCTTACTTTGGCAATGCAGATGATGTTCTATTTCTACATACAAAACATGTGCTCTCATCTTCTTTCAATTCATCAAAAGTTGTTCTTCAAAACTGAAATGCTTCCTGCTACACCATGTCTTGTACAGGTTAATAGACTTATGGATAAGGTGGAATCAAACTTCATTGAGACCAATTTCTTATTGGATAAGGGTTGCTCTCCAAACGGAGGTTGATTTTTAACTGAAATTGTAGTAACAATTATTAGTTTATAAAGAACAAACAATATTCAGTTTATTTTCTCACACAAGCACTTAACTGTTTCATGTTCTAGGACTTTTGGTTGGGTGTTCACTTGCTCTCATTATGGCATTTATGATACTCATACATGCAAAAAATCTTCTGAATACAAATAGTGCGGATCATTTTAGATATATGGTGAAAACATATTTCCGCTATACATGTAGATGTTTAACTGAATTTTTATTATATGGTGAATCTCATGCATACTTAGTTGATCAAACGCCAAAATTTGAGTTTCCATAGTAAATAGTTGTTAAGATGGTTATACACTAATTTGCATACCTCTCTTGGCACAATGATATGAAGAAACTGACATGTTTAATGAACTTCATGTTTATTACGGCTTCTTTGGATACATCATCTTGCATATGCTCATGTATTCAGCAAATATATACTTCTGGAGTCGTTTTAAAATCAACTACTTATTTATATTTGGCTTCAAGCAAGGAACACAATTGGAATTGGGATACAGAGAAGTCCTTCTTAGTTTTGGTTTTGTATTGCTGGCATTGGTTGCTGTCCTCTCACAATATACTGAATTAGTCCCATTAAGCTTTCTTGTGGTAAGATTTTTAGAGAGTGATACTCAATTTTAGTTTATGAAGGTTTTGGAATCCATCAAATTGGTCCTTAAAAGATGGAAATCATTATTTTTGTATAGATGAAAATATCGCTCAATTAGGGATTAAATTGATGCTAAGAAAGGATAAACTAGACGATTTTTATATCTTTAAATGACTAATGTGACCGACCCTAAATTTTTGATGGACCAAATGGTGATTTACTCTTTTTTTGGAGACATCCTTTCCAGATTCAGTCATGGACTGCATTTGGTTTGATACTCAATGCAATCCTTGTGGCATGCAAAAGTATACCAGTGCTATTGATTTTTCTGGTGTACGATATCCTTTTTATTTATATATATATATATATATATATATATATATATATATATATATATATATAATCTGATATGAATTTAGATATCATATTGCATGATCAATTCAATCTAAAAAAAAGTATAACTTGAAAAAAAGATTCATTAAAAAGAGGAAGATTAAAAGAGATAAAGAGATAATTGAAATATATGTAAATTCATTTTAAAAAAATGTAGATAAAATCATGATTTTGATGGACGCAAATCTGGAAGATCTCCATGAAAGGATTATAAGATTTAAGAAGATATTTCATTTATTTTACTAGATTTATTAGATTATTTGACTAAGATTTGTTAAGATTTAAATAATATTATAAATAAATTTTATTAGAATTAATCATAATTTTCTCATATTAGAGATTGAAGAATTCTATTAATATTTAGTTCTAGTTTCCTTATATTAGTAATGGTACAAATATAAATAGCTCTTTTATGAACAATAGAAAGGAGGGGATGAGACATCAAAATTTCTATAGACTGAAAACAAATTTTTCTCTGTTATGAAAATCTTATTATCTTTTCTTTACTTTTGTTGAACTTTATTTTGTCGATTTTCTCTACCAGGTTGGTGATTCAAGTTCATAAAGTTTTTGGCTCATGTTTCAATCTAGGTGCATTGTTGTATGGATCGGTTATCTCGTCTTCGTGGTTGGGCAAAAGGTCTAAGTAGCAGGCCACGTTTCTTACAATGTTGGTTGGTTATTTGCTCATGTTAGGTTATTGGTCATTGAACCATTTATTTTATCTTTTTCTATTATTTTGTAATTTTCTTATTTAACCTATGCCGTGAAGATCAGAACCACCCCTTCAATTCATATTAGTTGGTATGAGAGTTATAGTTTGATCCGATAGGTGTTTATTATTTCTTATATTTGTCCAGAATACAAAAACAAAAAAAGTATATTGAAAAAAAAAGTGCAAAAAAATTGAGAAAAAATAGTAAAAAAAAATTGAAAAAAATAGTGAAAAAAATAGGAAAAAGGTTGACAAAAAAAAGTAAAAAACAAAAACTTACTAACATGGGAGGAAATCAACAAAGTCAACAAGGATTAAATGCATTCCAAGTACAAGCATTTATGAACCAAATTAAAAAGATAACAGGACTCCTCTAATGTTTGGATCATATGACGGATAAAGTTACACAACAAACAAGAAAAATGGTCAAAGGATACAATGTAAACTAAATGCAAGAGAGCCTAATGATAAACAAAGAATTAAGGAAGAAGGCAAAACAAATTTCATAGATAACGTGAAACAAAAGAATGAACATCAAGAAATATTACAAGTAATGGTTGTAGAAAAAACTAAAGGAAAAAGAAAAAATAAGGATAACGAGAAAAAAAATAATGAAAAAAGTATGAAGGTGTCATGTCTAATATGATTCCGCCAAGTTGACCATAAAATAGAAGAATAAAATATTAAATTGGTCTTATATCAGGAGCATCATTACCAAATCATCCAAAATACTGTTCCAAACCAGAAAATACTAAAGAAATTCACAGACAAATTCAAGATTTGATAGATAAAGAATATGTGAGAGAAAATCTTATTCCTTATACAGTTGGAATATTATTTATCATCAGCAAAGATAATAAAGGATGACGCAATTTCAAAAAGGGAAGAATGATATGAATCCCGATACCACCTTACATGATCAAGTTAACATAGAAAAAGATATAACTTGGAAAGAAGATTCATTGAAAAGAGGGAGGTTAAAAGAGATAAAAGAAATAATTGAAATTCACGTAAACTCATTTTCACGAAAAAGAGATAAATAAGGTAATGATTTTTATGAATGCAAATCAGAAAAATCTCCATGAAAAGACTACAAGATTTAAGAAGATGTTTTATTTATTTTACTAGATTTAATTTTAAATTTATTAGGATTTATTAGATTATTTGAATAAAATTTGTTAAGATTTAATTGAAGATTTGAATCATATTATAAATAAATTTTATTATACTTAATCATAATTTTCTCATATTAGAGATTAAGGAATTCTATTAAGATTTAGTTCTAATTTTCTTATACTAGTAATTATACAAGTATAAATAACTCTTTTATAAATAATAAAAAGGAGGGGATGAGACATCAGAATTTCTATTCACTTTAATACAGGTTTTTTTCTAGTACGAGAATCTTATCTTTTCTTTACTTTTGTAAAACCTCTTGCTTATGAGGTTGATGATTCAAGTTAGTAAAAATCTCTTACTCGTATTTCAATCCAGGTGTATTATTGTATGGATCGGTTATCTCGTATTTGTAATTAGGTAAAAAATCTAAGTAATAAATCATGTTTTTTATGATATTGATTGATTATTTACTCATATCAGATCATCGAACTATTTATTTTATTTTTTCTATTATTTTATAATTTTTTTATTTAAATTACGCCATAAAAATCAAAACCATCCCATCGATTCATATCATAATTCCTACTTTGATTTATTATGCATATTTTTATTTTTGTTTGGGTTGAAATAATATTTGCCTAACCTTTAATATTAATGTTTTCTGCCATGCTCATTCTAGTAGTCCACAATTCTCTAAAAGAACAAGCATAAATCATGGAATCATGTTGAAGCCATTTCCTGTGCCACTTGAATTCTCAAATAGTAAAATCTCAAGTGGCCAATTAGGTTGACTAAATTTAGCTTCCAAATTATGTTTTGGCTAATGTGATTAGCTTCCAATTTTTAATTGCTTTTCATATGTCAACTTAATATTATACCGTTATTATGACAAAATATTACGTTAATTTTGTAATTTTAAGTATTCTAATTTTTCTTCACATGATGACTTATAATTGTTATTCTAAATCATGTCACTTTTTAAGATTTTTTTATCTTTTTATCTTTCCATTTTTTACCAGACATCGACAGATATCCATATATTGATACTCGCAGATAACTATATGGATACTCAGGTATGTTATAGAGATTTGAATGTGTATACTACAAGCAGTAACAACTTGGATAGTGTAGTTATAAGATAAATATAGGACAACTTTTTTCCTTATAGATGCAGATAGTGGGATTTATTACTAATTATCCACTTTGTCCAATTCCTATTCTTAACCCATGTCACGTTGTCCAAGTGTCTAATTAATGTCATATTTGTAGTTTCCAACATGAAAGAATAGTTATATAATATATTAAATTGCTACAAGAGATATGAAATAATTTTGAAAAAATATTTATTTGGGCAAAATAGTTATCTTTGAAATATTTGAAAGAATTTAAAAGTATTAATAAATATCTCAATTATAACATTTAAAAAAAGTAAAAAGAATCACTTCTTTCAAAACTAATTCTATTCCTGATAGAATTGATTTTTAAAAAAAAATGTGTCAAATATAAGCAGATAACGTATGAATGAATTTAACTTGCTACAGTCGGAATTTTTTTATTTAATCAAACATGCTACATTGATTTATATAGAACTTGTTTATGAACATATTAAATTTGTAACCTGTCTTAAAGAACTTACCGCCAGAAAAATTGGAAATTTACTGTCCTATTTGTTAGTTTATGTGTGCTAGTAATTGAACAGAATAGATTAGGCTAAACATGTTTTGTAGTGCAATGCTTTCTAACCAGTGATTGACAAGGCTAAATGGTTTTCCGTGAACAGGTTAGAGAATGAGCACTTGAACAATTTCGGCAAGTATCCGGCATTCAAATCAGCACCACTTCCATTTGAGTAATGATATACATGCGCATAATATTAACATCTCAATACATTTCATTACTTTTTTATATCTTTTCCTGTCACATCACATATCATATATCATCTTTTTCTACCTTTTTCGTTTTTTCAATCTCTCTCTTCCATCTCATCCAATAAACCTCAAATGAAATGTACAATAAACATTTTTCCTTTCCGTTCAATCATGAAGATCATGTAAGGGCAAGATAAATATAAGGAGACAACCATGGTCATGCAAAGATTAAGAAATCAAGAGAGAAAGGAATTTGAAATTTGCACACAGGAAATAAGAATGCCTGGGAAGTGAGCTAAAGAAAATCTTTACACTCCAATAGAAAGAGACACTCGGAAACTATCTAGGAAAAAAAGAGTACGTACACCTATAAAGCAGAACCATAAGTCTATACAAATATAAATATTACTCGGTTCAGTTGGTTGTTATTTAGTGAGGTAAAATTTGATTTACATGTAATTCAGCATTTAGAATACATTCAGCTAAACAACTTAACTTGGTACTTATTCATTAGTTTCTTATAACATGAAGGCCAAGGGCATAATTTTCATAATAAAACATATTAAAATAAAAAGAACTGATTTCGATATAAGCTACACTAATAAGCTTATTGAAATAGACTTAAGAGTGCTTATTGAAATCCAAGTTATTTTCATAAACTTCTTATAAACTCTTTCAAACATCTCCTTAAAACTTAATCAACAAAAAAGTAGCAAGAGATACAAGGATGAAAAGAGAGGTCCCATGTAAAAGTGAAAGGTAAGAAGATAGTGGGTGAGTATCACTTTCTAGAGTAAGATGTTTAAGCATATCTCATGTTCTTTCTAATTTATTGTATATTTTTAGAAACATGGTAAAGGCCAAGAGAGAAAAGAGTCTGAGAGAAAGGAATATCAGGTTTCTATTATTGATAGAATGAATAGACGAGTACAAAGTGAGCTCTTACATACATGGCTTATATACAAGAGACAAAACTAACTAACCACTAACTAAAAGCAATTAACTGACAACCAACTAACTAATCTCCAACTATATCTATTATTTATCAGTGTTAACCACCTAAAATCAAAACTTAAAACATAAAACAGCAAGTGTTACAAGGAAGCATAGAGTGGTATAAAAGTGTAGGATAAAAAAGGCAATGTTCAGGTATTATTTTCCAAGTTAAATGTTAAAGAAAGCACATAACATTAGTTAACGTGCAATTTATTGTATATACAAACAAGAAGATACCATTTCACAAACAAGGCTGAAATAGCAACCCCAAAGAAAATCCAGGAAGCAGCCATAAAAGAAAGGTTGTCTTACATAGAGTCAGTTTCGTCTTTACCAACACCTCCTTCATTCTGAAAGGTAGCTGGGGAATTTGCTGCAGAGTTTTCAGCTGTTACAGCACCAGCAGCATCACCATCTTGGTTGCTAAAGAGGGAAGAAAAGGAAAATGGATTGCAGGTGGAGCTTGCTTTCTGAAGACCCTTTATGGCTTTCATAGCAGCAAGAGTGCTACGATATATATACACAGTTTCGTCCCCAAGTGTTGAGGAAGCCTCAGGTAAAACATTTGCTGTGTTGTTGACAGGTGGTCTGGAATGATCTTCCAGAGAGGGAGTAGATTGAATAACTTCTGCTTGTAGGGGAAAGAGTAGTTCAAGATTTTCCTCGCATTCATGAACTAGCCCTGTGAGAGGCTCAGTAGTGAAAAATGGTTGTCGAAGAACAAGTTGTGTAAATGGCAGCCGCAACAATCCACCAGTTCTTTTATCATATTTCTTCAAAATTTTAATTAGTCCTGTCAAATTGGAAATATGTTAAATGTCTTTGGAATTAACATTTAGCCAACTGAAACCACATTAGACATACAATATAAATTCAAATATATGAATCATGTAATCTGTAATGGCAATATCAAGAAACCTTACATAAATGCCACTTCCACACCAGCCATATTTAGACCAAATGGATACACATTAGATTAATTAGATGATGTACCTGCAAAGTTTAAGGAACTGTAATTTTTTAGGAGCACCATCTCTCCATGGATGGTGACCAAGTCCTTCCTGATGTCCATCATTTCTTCACTGAATTCACAGTCAGAAGTATACATTTCACTCTGGCTGCTTTTTTCTTTAAGACGCTCAATTCTCTCTTTCAGCTCCTGTTCAAAATTTCAGGGATGAAGCAGAGTTGGTTGTTGTCAATAAAACAGTGTTATAATCAAAAGATATTCACCATAGACATGAACCAATATCTTTTATATATTGATCTTATAACCAAGCACTTGAACAGTTGGATTCACCATACAATGCATAACTTAAATGTCAATAATTAGTCAGCAAAAACATACATCAGATTAGCTAGAGCTGCTCTTTAACATTATCAATCAAATTGTGTGTTTGGTAAGCTGTACCATTGTAGATTACGTGCCTTACATTAACACTAGGATAAATTATGCACTAGAAGAGAGACGTTTTATCCAGCTTGCAGGAAGAACATAAAGGAATCTAGTATCAATAATGTTATAACTGATTGAATAGAGTAAATTTAGATGTACCAAATATCAGAAAAATGATATATTTACTTGGGCAGGTATTAATAACATATTATGTATTCGAATGTAGATTATCTATATCCTAACAGCATTTTTGTCTCAATTTATTTATTTTTATCACATCACATGACATCTCTTTTATTTATTTATTTTCTTTCTTCCTATCTTTTTCTTCTTACCATCCTTACACATATTTTCAGACCTGCAAGAACAGTTTCTCTTATGCACACGTCACAACCCACGCCTTATACATATAGCAAATAAAAATTAGGGTTTGATGAAAAGCCGAGAGCTTTTCAAATACCCAATTGTGAACACCCAATTTACTAATTACCAATTAAAAAAAACTGAAAAAAATAAAGAAGGGTCCGCAGCAGCAGCGTAACATGTTGATGCAAAGAAAAAAGGTAAAACAGAAAAAGTGGGAAAGAACCTGGAAGCGGATAACAAACTCTTCCTCTTTGTCGACGTAGAAATCGTTGAACTTTTCAAGCTCTTCATTGAGAATCCGAACGAACCATAATTGCAGGGAAGAGGGTTGTTGAAGAAGGTGAAGAGGGAGATTGATGGGTGTGGTGGTGGTGGTAGTGGAAGGTAGATGATGCTTGAGAAGTTTCTTCAAGGGTTTGTAGCAGAGGAACTTGTCCCTCCATTCAGGGATGGTTTCTTCCAAATGGGTCTTGAATTCTTTACCAAATTTCATTGCTGATAGTGTTGGTGACTTTGATCAAAGTTGAAAAATCAATAATTGGATTTGTGTTTGCATATTTAGAGAAAGGGAGAGAGAGAGAGTGGCAGATTCGAAAATATTGGGAGGTTTGAAGTGCGATGGAATCTTTCTAAGAATGTTTTATTTATATGAATGTGGAATGGATCAATGGAATGTGACGGTGACAAATGTGTATGCTGGTAATGATGATATTATAGTGACACTTAGATACAACAAACACAAACATGAAATGCCACCTACACACTAAGGGTTAATCTACACACTAGGTTTGGCTTTTGTGTCACACTCCAATCAAACCATGGCTGGTTTAGAGTTTTATTTTTCTTTTAAATATATTTTTTATCATTTTCAAATTTTAATTTTTCATTTTTTAAAATATTTAATTTTAATTTTTTATTTCTTAAAATAAATTAATTTTAATTTCTAAAATAATTTATATTTAACATATAATATATACTATAATATATTACATATTTTTAACATAAATAATATTTTAAAAATATTTCTAAAATTAATAGATAATATTTTTTAAATATTATTAATAATATTTTACAATATAAATTAAATAAGACATTTTTTAAAAGTAAAATTAATAAATTTTAAATTTTTTTAAAATTTTTAAATATTAAAAATATTATTTGATATCCATGTTTAACATACTATCAATAAAAAATTAAAATTAAAATTTTAAAAAAAGAGATTAAAACAAAAATTTTAATAATTAAAAAAATAAAACACATTTAAATTTTTTATATATAATGAATATCTTTTAGTAAAAATAATTTTTTAAGTTAAGTAAAATTATTACAAATAATAATTTTATTAAAAAAAATTATAAAGTTGTATAATTAAAATTTAAAGTTTTTTATTATACTAGATTAATTTTATGATTTAATTTATGTGTTTAATAATAAAGGTTAATAAAATTAAATTTAATTATAAATTATTATTAAAATATATTTTATTAAGAATATAAAATTATTTTAATTATAAATTAGAAGCACACTAAGTTGTTGAATTAAAATATTAGATAAAAGTTATAAATATTTTTATTTGAGTAAAATTATATTTTCTAAATAATATGTGTGATTTAAAAAAATTGAATCAATTGGATTAAATTTTGAGGTACTTCAAGTTACGTCATTAGGCCGAAATATCTTTGCATTGTAAAATAAATTTCACTTAGTGATTAAAGATATAAAATTAAATTAAAAAATAAAAATATTTTAAAAAATTGTTCTAATCAAGTTTGCTATAATTTTATTTGATATTTTTTTTAACTTAGACTGGATTCGATATAGACTTATGTTTGTCAATTTTTGAGACGAATACGAGCAAATTCAGAATTGATTCTTTAGTGTGTTAGGCAATAGGCATCCTTTGCTTTTTTTCTCGGGTTGAATTAACTCTTGTATAGATTAAGATTAAAGTTTTTTAAATAAATTACCAAATCAGCGCATATGCACTGCTTATTAATTAACTTTGTTATATGAGTTTTTATAGTATAAAAAATAATATATTACTTTTTAATATATGTAAAAAAAATCTATTATATTACTTTATTATGGACTAATTTAATTGATTTTTTTAAAATTATAATAATTAATTTGATAAATTTTTATATAAAATTATAGATATCCTCTAGTTATATATATATATATATATATATATATATATATATATAAATTAAGTAGAATTATTATAAATTATAAATTTTATTTTTAAATATTTATCATACAATTATGTATATAATTATTGATTAAACTGAATTATACTCATTAACTAATTCACATGATTGTTAATAGATTATAGCTTTCTTTGAATAAATCTCCGTGAGTGCCTAAATTAGATGTAAAAATAATAATAAAATATGTATCAGATTATCAGTATATAATCAATTTTCAAGAAATTTAATTACAAATAAGTATTAAAAAGTTATGTAACTAGTGTTGCTGCACACGTAGTTGAATCATACAATTCAGTTAGCAATTATAATCATACATGTAATAAATTTATTTCTTCTTTTACATTAAAGATATCTCTCAAGCAGGGCCTTCTCCCCTTTATCCACCGCAAAAAAAAAAAACTAATCTCTCAAGTAATAATCGACAGCTAGATTTCTTTTAAATAAAGAGATCACTTAAGTGAATATAATATATCTTTATAAAATATTTTTTATGCACATAACAATCAATTGAATCTTAATTAAGATATTTAAGAAACCTAATTATTTACTAATTATGATGGATGTTATTGACATATTTATAACTAATGGCTTACATTATTTTTATTCTAAGTTTAGACAAACTAAATCAAATTTAATTCACGAAAATCTAACAATGTAGTTAGTACCATCAATTCACGAAAATAATATTTTTAAAATGTTTCTAAAATTAATAGGTATTAAAATATATCTATACTCATAGATATCCGTACAAGTGAAATAATTTAAATGTTCCCAAGTATATAAAAGCAAACTTAATCCTAATTTTGTTATTTAATAATATAATAGCAAACTTTTGGATAGTGTTGAATGTTATTTAATATTTTGCATGTGTTCGGATTTTTGGGATTAAATGTATTAAATATATAGCTTTCAAATTCTGTCTTGGTTAATGTGATTAGCTTTCAATTTAGGTACTTTTCATATGCACTTAAACTTAATATTAATTATACCATTATTGTTATAATATAATATTATTTTATTTTTTAATTTTAAATGTTTAGCTTTCTTCAAATTATGATTATATAATATGTTCTTCTAAATTATGTTATTTTTTAAGATTTTTATCTCTTTTTATTTATTTTTAATAGATATTTGCAGATATCCATAGATTGATATTCACTGATAAGTATAAGTATATATTTAAATCCGCGATACTCATCTAGGTATACAGATTTAAATGTGTATATATTACAAATAATAACAACTAGAATAATGTACTCCAACATATGTATAAGACAGGTATGGGATAAGTTTTTTTTTTTTTTTTTATCTATGTAGATAGCAGGTATCTATAGACTATTACTAATATCTACTTTGTCTTAACCCATGTCATATTGTATAGGTGTCTAATCAATATCATATTTGTACTTTCCAATAGGAAAAGAATAATTATACTAAATTGTTACAAGAGAAATGAAATAATTTTGAAAATTTTTATATAAGGACAAAATGGTTACCTTCAAATTATTTGAAAAAAATTTAAAAGTATTAATAAAGATCTCAATCATAATATTTTCATAAAAAAATTATTTTTAATATAAAATTTAGTAAAATTAATCTGTTAATATTTATATTTTTAAATAAATCTTCATAATTTAAAATTTTTAATTAAGTTTTATAATTTTAATTTGTAATTAAATTCTTAATAATCAATATCATTTTTACATCTCTATTATGGTTGACATTTTTTAATTGATAACTTACTTTTTTCCCGGGGTTTACCACTTCATTAAGAATCAGTTAATCAAATTCTAAAAAATTAAAAATACTATAATTATAATTTGAATGTCTAGTAAATACAATTTGCAAATAAAAAAGAAGAAAAGAAATAAAAGAGATGGAAGGGAGAAAAAATATAGGGTTAGATATATTTTTTAATCTTTTTAAAATATTTAAATTTTAATTTTAGTTTTTTAAATTTAAAAATTTTTATTTTAAAAAAAAATTTAATTATGATCCTTGATATTAATTTAAATATATTAAATTAAAATAGATTAATTATGATTAGAAAATTAAAATTAAAATATTTTATAAAATGATTAAATTTTTTAATAATTATTAATCTAATTTAATTTAATATAACTTAAATTAATGTCAAAGATTATAATTATAATATTTTAAAAAATAAAAATATAAACCAAATATTTTAAAATTAAAAAATTAAAATTAAAATTTAAATATTTTAAATAATTAAAAATATATTTAATCCAAAAATATATTCCGTTGATTTATTGGTATATAAAAGAACATGGAAGGAAGAGTTGGCATACCAACCAATTGAAATAAGGAAGTCAGCATCCTCTATAAATATCAAAGAAAAAATTGTTTGATAACGAAAAATCAAACAAACGATAAAATCAACAATTCCCATGAATTCTTATGGAGAAGAAGACACAGCATAAATCCTTAGAATTATTTATATACCTATGAAAGTTCAACACTTTTTCGGTAAAAAAAAATGAGAACTGGCTAAGAAAAGAAATTAATTATAGAGACTAAAAATCAATTGTGAGAAAATTATAAAGATCAAAATGCTATTTAAAATTATAAGTTGTATAATTTATTTTTATAGTTATTTATTTGTAAACTTTTAAATGAAAATATTTGTATATGTCTTTTGCATCGGTTTTTCTTCAACAAGTTGTGTTTGTAAGAATCTACGTATAATATACTTTGATTAAGACATCCGTTGGTTCCCTCTTGATATCCCATGCCATGCGAGCGATCACTTTCAGCATTACGGACGATTTTAGGGATTTTTTTGAATAATCAAATGTCGTTTTGCCTTTGTCAATTTCCACAGTATATTGTTTCCATTTATCTTATTTTTCCTTTTGTCAATTTTTACAACATATTATATATATCATATTTATAAAATTTAATATAAATTTATATTTTATTATATTAATTTTATTTTAATAGATAATATATATTTTAATTAATATATTAAAAAAGATATATTATTTATTAAAATAAAGTAATATAATAAAGTATTAAATTTTTTAATTTTATAAAATATTATAAACTTATATATATAATACAAATTATTAATTTAATAATTAAATTGATAAAATTTAATTATTTAAAAATATATTAAATAGAATACAACAGTATACTTATTCCTTAAAATAACTATCTTTTCTCTACTAATTATAAAATCTATTATTTTAATATGGAGAAACCAATAATATTATTTATTAATCAAAATAACTGCTATACTGACGAAAGTTCGTGTATAGAACCACGTGTATCCACAAATGACATAATGACATACACTCTAAACAAATTCTTAAAATTTAAAAAAAAAATATTTGGACGAAATTACTTTGTCAAAACTAAGATAAAAAAGTTTAAATAATTTGACAAAAAATCAAACCTAAAAAAATCGAAAAATTAAAAATTATCTAAATTGATTGAAATTTTGTGAGTATCCAAATTTTAAAAAAATTATTTAAAATAGAGACTTAATTATTGTCAATTCGAAATAAAGATATACTCAATTAATGATTGTAAACCGGAAAATTAAAAATGATAATGTGAAAGAAACAATGTAAGAAATTAGATTCTATCAAATGTCATTTAAGTTTTAAAAACTCTTAAAATTTTTAAAAAATAATTGGATACAATGATTTTAATCATAATTAAAAAAATATCCATAATTCGACCAAAAGTCAAATCCTAAAAAAATATTTGAAAAATTAAGAACTAACAACATTTATCGAACTCTTGTGTGTATATTACAAAGTTATCAAAAATAAACACTTAATTTACATATATCAAAATTATGTATATAAAAACAATCCGGATCATAATTAGCATATCAAAATTAAGAATAACACTCCAGAAGATAGAATAATATATGTCAAATTTTATAGAACACTACAAAATTTTATAATTCCAAAAAACATTTAAATACATTAATTTTAATCAAAATTTAAATATGATAAAAAGTGAAACCCTATAAAAGATTAAAAAATTAAGAAACACTTGAATTGTTACATTGATTTTAAATATCTGAAATAAACACTTAATTTTTGTCAATCGAAATTCTATGAATAATCACATATTAAAAATTCAAAAATGCATAATGACACTACAAAAACAAACAATTCAAGAAATATTGGATATGTATCGGATGACGTACAATTGTCAAAAACTCGTCAAATTCAATAAACATTGTGGATATAATTACTTTTGTCAAAATTCATATAAAAATATTTAAATAATTTGACAAAAATTCAAATTTAAAAAATATAAAAGAATTAAAGTATTTAAATTATTTGAAATTTTAGGAGTATCCAAAATTTAAAAAATTATTTAAAATAAATACTTAATTTGTATCAATTAAAATTTTGTACATAAAGTATGCACCTTTAAAAATAAAAAATAAAAAAGTTGAGAATGACACTCATAAGATATAATTCAAGAAACTAAAAATCTAGAAGATGTCGTACAACTTTCAAATACTTTTAAAAGTTTTAGAGATTATTTGGATACAATTACTTTTGTTAAAACTTATACAAAATAAATGAAATAATTTGACAAAAATTCAAATGCATAAAAGGATTAAAAAAATTAAGAATCATATAAATTGGTTAAAATTTTGTAGGTGTACACCCTTAAAAATTTATCTAAAATAAATATTTAGTTTGTGTTAATCAAAATTCTGTGCATAAAAGTTTGTCCCTTCAAAAATTAGCAATAGAAATGTCAAAAATAACATTGTAAAAAATATAATTTAAACAATTAGATACGAATAAGATATCATACAACTTTCATACACTCTTAAAATTTTAAAAAATATTTGGATACAATAATTTTAGTTAAAACTCAAAAGTATTTAAAATAATTTGATAAAATCCCAACATTAAAAAAGATAAAGAAAAATTTAAAAATCATTTTAATTGAAACTTTTTGAGTACATATATATTGAATAGTTATTTAAATATATACTTAATTTTCATTAAACAAAATTATATGTGGAAAGTTATGTTCATTGAAAGATTATAAATTGAAAATTTGAGAATAACATTTGAAAAAGAGACAATTTAAAAAATTGAATGCATATTAAATGTTTACGACTTTTAAAACTTTTAAGATTCTAGAAAATAATTGAATATAATAATTTTATTTAAAACTTTAAAAAATTAATAATTCAACCAAAAGTCAAAATCTAAAAAAAAATAAAATTAAAAACATTAAAATTGGTTAAAATCTTGCAAGTACGTTAATATTGCAAAATTATCTAAAATAAACACTTAATTTTTATATATTTAAATTGTGTACATAAAAATATATCCCATCAAAATATTAACATTTGAAAAGTTAAGAATGATAGAATTTAAAAAATTGGATGCATATCAAATATGGTGCAACTCTCAAAAACTCTCATTATACAAGAAAATATTTAGGTACAAAAATTTAATTTATGTCAAGGAACAATCCGTGCATACAACATTCGATCGTAACCTGTAGAATTATTTGATAGTATATTTAATAGCTTCTATTAAATTTATATTAAAATTTAAAATATTAAATATAATATAAATTAATTTAGATTATATATTTTTAAAATATTATCTTATTTTATGTCCAATTTTACATTAGAAATAGAATGTTACACATGTATTTTTAGTTGTAATTTTTACTTGATAAAGAATGTGAATTGTTAGAGTGTGTGCAAATAAACGAGGATCATACCTTCATAGTGTGTGCAAATAAACGAGAATCATACCTTCATATAAAAAAATTATGTTTAACCTACTAATTCATGTACAAGAATCATACCTTCATATAAAAAAATTATGTTTAACCTACTAATTCATGTACAAGAATCATACCTTCATATAAAAAAATTATGTTTAACCTACTAATTCATGTGCATTAGATCTTACACCAAAATTTCTAACGTACTTATTAATTAGATTTTAAACCTAATAAAAAATTATATATAATATTTTTTAAAACTTATAAGAGATTATACATACCATTTTAATGGATTTATAAAAAAAATATTATATTACTTGTTTAACTCATTTTTATAAAATTAAAATTTTAAATTAATAGAAGTCTAAATTAAAATAGAATTTTTAACATTATTCTATAAAATATCATCCATAAATGATTATATATATTTTTATTTGGTAAAACCTAATTTTAATTGATATCTCATCAAAAATTACTTAATTTATTTCATCTAATTTAATCTTGAAGTAGGTTTAGTTCAACTTATTTATCTTTGATGTAAAATTTCTAATAAATTATAGAAGAAATTTCAGAAATTATCTATTTATTCTTTTTCTAACAACAAGTTATAATTTTATTTTAAAGTGATGTTAACAAACACTTTATAATAGGCAGATTTTAATATTTTTAAATAGGTGAGATTGAATTATTTTATAAATATTTTTTATTAAAATTATTTGACTTAATAATAATCTTTAAAAATACTGAATTTAATTAATCTAATAGTTAATTAAAAATTTATATTATTAAAATTAAATATACAAATTTCATAAAATTTAAAAGATATTTAATATTTATTTAAATAAATTTAATTTAATATACAAATGTATCTGTTTTAATATATGTTAAATTAAATTTATTTTTAAAATTTTTAAATACCATTTAGATTTTGTACAATTTACATACTTAACTTCAATAATATAAATTTTTAGTTTAATAATTAGAATAAATAGTGTTTAATATCTTCTAAAAATATTAAATAAAATAATTTTTAACAATTTTTTAAAATAAATTCCTCCTTCTCTTCAAGTTAACCCATGGTATAAAACTTTTTTTCTGTCCGAAGAGTCAACTAATCAATGTGGAAATTTTATTGGATTGTTAAAGAAAAATAGCAATTTGACAGAAATCAACTCTGAATTATTACTATAGCATATTTATCAACTTTGGGTTGGTAGCATTTATGGTTTCATTTTAAATTGTTTTGATCATGACAAACCCTAGACCAAAGCATTGAGTGCAAGATTTTTTCAGGATACGCACTTCCTGTGTATTTGTTAATTTTAGATGAATGGGTTGTTTACGATTATTCTGTGACTTTTTTAAATCAAATATTATTTATTCAGAAACAAATTATCACATATGTATATATATTAATATATATTTATTTATGTTTAAATATAAAATATAAAATTTGTTTTTATTTTTATTAAAAAATTATTAACTGTTAAATAAAAAATATAAATGGATAAATAATTTATTTATTATTTCAATAAATATTCAAATCCCTTGAAAACTAAGATAAAAACTCTGACAATATTTTCAAAGGAAGTCACAACTTTGCAATGATTGGAGTGTAAGAAAAATTGAAGGCAGCGGGGCCCACTATTATTGGCTATACCAAAGGAAAAATATAAAGGTTATAATTTATATCTCAATCTATCTAAATTTTTTGACGACTTTTTTTCTTAAATTTTGTGACAGTTTTTTATATTGATAATAAATTTCTTAAAATTTATAATTATTAAAAAATTAAAAATAAGATAAATTTAAAATTACTATACATAGATAAATTATTATGCCAAATATCAATTTATGATTTCGGATTGTATATAAATAGTTGAATGATATATTCTACTACCAATGACTTGTGTCTTGACTTCAACAAGTAAGAATGATTCTTAAAAGACTGCCTAATCTGCATTTTTTAAAATAAATTTAACTGTTTTTGTTAATGCCAATGTGAAGAGTTAATATCTGAATAATAACTGTAAATAGTATATAAAAATGTATTATTAATAAATACTTTTAAATAAATTAATAAATATATTTAATCCCCATAATATTGACGATAAAGTAACCGTTTATTTCAATTCTGGAACAAGATTTATTTTGAAGTCAAAGCTACTAATAGAAGATTCTGCAGTGACATTTGCTGCTTTTTTTTTTTTATATGAATCCAAAATATCATATAAATTATTCACGTTTAATGTTGTTGAAAATATATTTATTTTTTTCAAAGACGTGTAAAAATATGTTTTATTAATATATTTTCAAAAATATTTTTAATATAATGTTAGTGTAAAATATTTTATATTTTTAACTAATTAAAGATTAACATATTATTTATATATTGCAAAAGTATTTTAGAATTAAAATAAAATTTAAAAAAATAATTATTAATAGTAAATATTATATAAATAAAAAATTAATTGGATAAAATTTTTAAAATAAAAGATAAAATTAAAAAAACTAAAATTATTATTATTATTTATATATATATAATATATCAAAAAATTTACAAGATGTGAGATATGTTTTTGTTATTATATTTTTGAGGAATTAAAGAGACAATTGAAGTTAAAAAGTACTCCATGTTTATTCTGATGTCCAAGAGCCTATAAATAGGTATTACATTAATAAACTCTCATATCCAAGAGCCTATAAATAGGTATTACATTGATGAATTATTTATTCATATTACTGATGATCATTAAGATGATTAATACTATAAAATTGAAACCGTTCAATTTTTGAAATAATATAAAGCTATAATTATTTCATAACTGCTAACAATTTATTCTAAATCATAACTACTAGCATCCTCCTTTAAATTGATATCTGCCAAAATTACTTTAGAGAAAAA
Source organism: Canavalia gladiata (assembly GCA_037954105.1). Lineage (NCBI taxonomy): Eukaryota > Viridiplantae > Streptophyta > Magnoliopsida > Fabales > Fabaceae > Canavalia > Canavalia gladiata. The sequence goes on from CM075665.1 coordinate 45,538,077, forward strand.
ATTAAAAAACTTCAATTAAACCAAGAATTTAATAACATCCTTTAAAGATCAAACTCCAAGCATTTTTTGAAACTTTACAAATGTTTCTTCCTTAAGCGGTTTGTTTAAGATATCAGTTATTTGTTCTTCAATTTTACAATGATTTATCACAATTGTCCCATTTTTGTAAAGATCTTTTATAAAATAAAACTTCATGTCAATATGTTTGCCTCTTCCACGTAATACAGGATTTTTGGATAAATTAATTATTGAATTATTTTCACAAAAAAATTTAGTAGCACTCAGTTGCTTAAAATCATTTCTTCAAGAATTCTTCTTAGTTATATGGCTTGACAAGCACAAACAGTTGCTGTAATAAATTCAGCTTTCATACTTGATAGAATAACAATAGGTTGTTTGTTAAAGAACCAAGAAATTGGACCTGTACCAAGCATAAAAACACACCCCGATGTGCTCTTTCTATCATCTTAATCTCCTGCAAAATCACTATCAGTAAAGCCCAATAGATTGATCTTTTCACATTTTTTGTAAAACAAACCAGAATCTCCACTTCCTTGTAAATACGAAGAATCCTTTTGGCAGCTAGCAAATGAAATTCTATGGGATTCTCCATGTATCTGCTGATTAACTTATAAGATACATTATATCAAGCCTAGTTGTAGTTAGATACATCAAACAACCCACAATTTGCTTATAAAGTGTGCTATTTATTTTATTTCCTTCAGGATCTTTGTGTAATTTCAAACCATACTCAATGAGAGTATTTACAAGATTACAATCCTTCATTTGGAATCTTTCTATAATTTCTCCAATATATTTCTTTTTGACAAAGAAAGATCCCTCATTTGATTACATTACCTCTATGCCAAGAAAATAATGCATCATACCAAGATCAGACATTTCAAATTCTTCCATCATACATTTCTTAAATTCATCAAACATGGTAGCACAATTTTTAGTATATATAAGATCATCAACATACAAGTAAACTATGAGTAGTTCTCCCTTTTCTCCAAATTTAACAAATAATGCATATTCACAAGGGCATTTTGAAAAACCAGCTTTTAAAAAATAAGACTCAATACGGTTATACCAAGCTTGGGGAGCTTGTTCTAACCCATAAAGTGACTTTTTCAATTTGTAAACTTTGTGTTCATTCCCTTTTTTCACATAGCCAAGGAGTTGATCAATAAATACTTGTTCCTCCAAATATCCATGTAAAAAAGCTTATTTGACATCTAACTGAAAAATAGGCCAAACATTGTGCTGCCAATGAAATTGCTAACATGACCATGTCATGTCTTACAACTGGTAAAAATACTACAGTATAATCAACCACATACTCCTGCTTGTAACCTTTAGCCACCAAGCGTGCCTTGTACTTATCAACTTGACCATTTACTTTGAGTTTTGTTTTGAAGACCCACTTTACACTAATGGTTTTTCTCCCTTCTGGAAGATTACATAGCTCCCAAGTGTCATTCCTTTCAATTGCATCAATTTCATCATCCATTTCTCCATTTTTCTTCTTTGACGGTATTTTCAAATGTTGTAGGATCACATTCTGAAAATAGAGGAAAGTGAGTAATAGGATCTTTAATTCTAGTTACCTCATAATCAATCATCCAAGAAGGTCTTTTTCTAGTTCGTTGGGGTCTCTCTTCTTCAGGTGTAGCAGATGGAATAGACTGATGCTCATGATCTTTTGACTGTTGCATTTCATCTTCATTTTCTTCATTAAAACTTGTGGAAAATTTTCCTATGCCACCATTATTATTTTCCCAAAACCTGTCTTCATCAAAAACAACATCGCAACTAATAATAATTTTCTTAGTATTAGGATTATAAAGTTTGAAGGCTTTTGATTGATCACCAACATCAAGAAAGATACATTTTTTCCCTTATCATCTAACTTTAATCTCTTTTGGTCAAAATATGAGCATAGACAACACATCTAAAAACTTTGAAATGGTTCACAGTTGGTTTTCTTCCACTCCATGCCTCTTCTGCAAAAAAAAAACATACCCATGTTTTCAATTGCACAAACAACATAATCAATTTTTGGTGTCAAGGACTGCAATATCTTTTCCACGATCATGACATCTTACATATTCTCTCTATGAAATCACATCTTGTTGTTGATTTCCATTGTTCTAGCATAATAACTAGTGACAGATTCCCCACCTTTCATAGTTAGTGTCTCAAATTCCCTTTTGAGTGCTTGAAGTTTGTGCCCGCTTAACCCTTAGCGAACCTTGATATTTCTTTGTCATAGAATCCCAAATATTCTTGGAAGTTTCTTAGCAAAAAATAGTTTCCAAGATTGGGTGGCTAATGGCTTGAAAAAGATAATCTTTTGCCTTTAAGTCCTTCAACTTTTTTGTTTCAAATGCTACTTACTCAATAACTAACCAATACTCCTTTGATCGTAAATTTTTTTCCATTAGTATGCTCCAATGGTCATAGTGACCATCAAAGTGTGGGATAGCTACTTGCACAAAGCTAGAATCAATGACCATTTTTGTGTGTCTCACTTCACGTGTTTTTACTCTCAAGGATTCTAAAAATGGCTCTAATACCACTCTTAGTGTTACTACATTTTTTAGGAATTAAAGAAACAATTGAAGCTGAAAGGTACTTGTTTATTCACATATCAAAGAACCTATAAATAGGCATTACATTCATGAATTATTTAATTATACCACTAATGATCATTAAGATGATTAATTTTATAAAACTGAAACCGCTCAACCTTTGAAATAACATAACGTTATAAGCGCTAACAATTATTTGTAAATCATAACTATTAGCAAGATACTTATTTATCTTTATAAAAAAAGTTAAAATATTATATATATATATATATATATTAAGTCTCACACATAGTTATTTTTTTATCTTTAAATGGATATCTTAAACTAAGAGTTTCTTAATAGTTGTTGAAAAAATATATTTTTTTGGTTACAGGTTAGATACTTATTTATTTTTAAAAAAATTGAAATTCTTTTTATTTTTTTATATACATTAGATTTTTTACATATTAGAGTTGTCAAATTAATTCATGAAACAACCTATTTGACATTTAGTTATGATCTTACATTATATAATATACTTAAAAGTAGATTTTTTTAAACCCTAATCCATGTAATCCTATTTAAGTGGGCTATCTCATGAACCAATTGATCTAACTTTGGTTTGTTCTCTTCTATTTATAATTGGTCTAAAAGTAAAATTTTTTAAATCTACGTAACTATCATATCAAATGAGATGAGTACGTAATAATCCATTTAATTCTATTTTATAACCTTTTATTTTTTTACTTGTTTAAACTTAATGTTTTTTTATATCTTAATCGATGTAACTTTTAAATCAAAGAAAATAATATGGACTAATTTATTTAGTTCTATCTTAAAATTATATCTTTTGTATTTAATTTAGATGTAATATTTTTTAAATCTTAACTTACATAATCTTTAAATTAAGTCAATAGATATATGTTAGTCCTCTTATTTTATCTTATAATTTTATTTTGTACTTCGTCTAAAATATTAAGTGAAATAGATGTGAATTAATTCATATGATCCTATTTTATATTTAACTCTTTTTCTTTAAAACTTCATTCTTTCTCTAAATTTTTTTATTTCTTTTTTTATTTGTTTCTATTTTTAAATATTCTCTCTAATATTTTTTATTTTACTAAAATATTCTTTAATTTATTTATCTTCTTTTTTATATTTTTTATCTTTCTCTAAATATTTTTTATTTGTTTCTAAAAATTTTTATTTTTTTAATTTTTTATCTTTCTTTTTCAAGTTTTTTTTTCAATTTTTTATACTTTTATTTATTTATTTTTAATTTTTTCTAATATATTTATCTTTCTAATTTTAAAATCATTTTTTTAATTTTTACCCTTATTTTATTTAAAATAGAGAAAAGAAAGTAAAGAATAAAAAAATTTATAAATAAATAAAATAATTTTAAAAAATTAAACTCACAATTAGTCCATATAACTTAATAGACTTTAAGGATTACATAAGCTTTAAATGCGAACTTTTTTAGGTCAGTGGGCTATTTTGTAGGCCTGTGAACTTTTACTATACATTTAATATTGGGGGATTGCTTTTTGCATTCCCAAATTCCTTTTTGCTTCCCTTTATATATAAAAAGATTCAAATATCCCTTTTGTTATAACACTCCAACATCCTCCTTCTTTCTTCTTTCTTCTTTCTATAATTGTTGTTTTTTTTCATCATTTTTATTGAATGTAAGTTGGGTTTCTTTTGTTGGGGAAGGAGAAATTGAGGAAACATGAAGCGTGGGAGAAGACGAATCATCGAACCCAGTAATGCATTCCGCAAATTAATTTGCGGAACTTTAAAATGTTTCCGTAAATTAATTCACGGAATAGACCATTGAATTCCAACAAATATGTTTACTGCCTTCCGCAAATTATTTTGCGGAATGTTAAACAAATTACATTCCGCAAACTAGTTTGCGGAATGTTAACTTATGGATCGTCTTCTTACTCGGTACGAATCAAGACTAACGGATTTGCAGAATAAGCTTACGGATAATAAATTTACTTGAGTCAGCAGAAGGTGTTAAGAATAAAATTGAAATAAAAAATTTAAAAAAATTTAAGAAGGTGAAAAAAAAAAATAAAGATGCAAAAAGTAAGTCCCTAATATTTTTTCTCTCGAAATGTATGTTGACCCAAAGATTCAGACTCCGTAGACGCGTACAAAAAGGGAAAAAGAAAGGCTCCGGACTCGGAGAGAGGCATAGACCATAACATGTTAAATATACATTCCACACACCCTCAGCTGCACAATTGTGACCGCTCATATACATTCCACACACCCTCAGCTGTACAATTATGACGGCTCATTTCGTGAACATGTATGTCATTAATCATGCGAGTAATGATTAATTTTATAATAGAAAAGGTGACATCCATTAACATTTACCATTAATTTTCTAAGACTAGATCCATTTTAGCGTTTCAAGGATTTGTTTTACTATTAGTTGTCAAAATTGTTTGTTTTAAAAATTAATTTTTTATTTAAAATTATATTAAATATTACGAAGATATTTTAAGAAAATATAGTAAAACTCTGCGTAGGTAAGAATTTATCATATTTTCAGTATTTATTAATAATTATTAATATCACATATAATAAAATTTTATACATAAAAATATTTATTAAAAATTATAAGATTCAATTTATTAATAATATTAAACACTATAATTTTTAATAAAAAGTATACTATTTATTAATTTTAGTATATATTTTTTAAATATATATTAAAAAATTAATTTATTAATTAGTTTGAACACAAGAGAAGTAACTTAAGAGTTCAGCTGAGGTTAATTTATTTTAATATATTAAAAATAAAATTTTTAATATATATTGTATGGTACATAATATAAATTTAATATAAAATAATTTTTTATTGAAAATTATACAATCTAATATATTGATAATATAAATTTTATAAATTTTAATAAAAATTTACATTTATTAATTATATATTATATATTATATATCATAAATAGATATTAAAACACTTTTTAATAAATTCATAACGCAAGACCTTATTAAATTTTCAAAAAATAAGCTTGAGTATTTATAATTTTTAAAAATTATTAAAAAATTATTTTTTTAATAATTTTATTAAGCTCAATCCTTAAGATTATTTTAATTATAGTACTTATTATTAACAATTAAAATATTTATTACTTTTTATATATTTTACACAGTAAATATTTTTTAAGAAAAATTAATAATTTTAGAAGTTTAAAATCAATTCTAAAATTAAAATTTTCCTTCTTCTAAGCATATCTTGTATAGAAAACTATCTTATATAAAGTATAATTAAAGTAATTAAAATTAGTTTAATAATAAAAGATTAGAGATCATAATAGTTTAATATAAAAATACAAATTTTCTTTATTTCTTTTTATATTATATTATATATATATATATATATATATATATATATATAATTAAACGTTAGATTCGTCGTTATAATAGTAAAACACTAAATGGTATTTTAGAGATAAAAATATATAATAAGTATATACATTAAATTTTGTTCTATTCATGTGATGTAAATTCTTTGGTTCCCAAATTGCCATGCCTCCAATCTTTCATCATAGCATCCCAAATGATCTAATGCATTTGTATCAAATCCAAGCATTTTGTATTTCGCTTGCTTAAATTTGGATTATATAGGAAAGCTTTAAAGTGAAGGAACAACATAGGGATCTTGTGCTTTCTGTAGCTACTTTGAAAATTAGGAATTTTAGAACGAGGATAAGGAATTGAGTGAAGAAGATAAGGGGTCAGAAAATACTAAACTCATCCATGCTAAAGCAATATGAGCTAATCATTCGAACAACTTTCTTTACTTAAGCTTCATAGATAAATTTAAGATAATAACATTTATATACTTAAAACTATGAATTATTTTTAATGTCACTATTTAAAATTGAGAATATCTTTTTCACTTTTTTGATATCCAAACTAAAAGTTAGACAAATATGTATAGATAAAGACTGTAATATATAAATATAAAAAATCAACAAGAAGATATGTACAACTGAAGCAAGACTTAATAAGTGTAGGTTGCTATCTAAATTAACATGCTTAGGCATATGAAATAAATATTTATCAATTGTTTAACTTGTTGCATTTTAAACAATTGACTATAAGCACCTTATAGTTGTCTAAACCAAAAACTATAAATATTTTTTTATTTTATATATTTTATAATCTCTTATTAATTTAAAGAATTTTTTTATAAATTAAATTCATACACTATCTAATTAAATCTTGGATTTCTATTTTATTTTAACTAGTGTAGTTATTTGTTAGTAAATTCTGAATTGATATTTATTGATTTATTTATTTTATAAATATTTTTTATAATTATTGAGTTGTAATAAGCATTTAGATCCATGTGTATTATATTTTTATCTTTGATTTTGGACTATGATATGCATTTTGATAATTTTTTTAAATATTTTTATCAAAATAATAAATTTTATATTTTTAACATATTTAATTATTTGAAAAAATAATTTTAAAAATTTTAGACTCGAAGATAATGCTTTATTAATATTAATAAATTCACTAATAAAAATTTAAATATTAATTTTTTAAAAAATTATGTAACCTATAAGGATGTAAGTATATGTTGGATCAATAGAAGTTTGGATTATATTAGTTTATTATTATATTTTTTATGAAATATTATTAATTTATGTAACTTTTATTATCATATTTTTACTTTTAAGATATTTGAATTATCCTTTAAAATTGTCTTTTGTCTCTTAACAATATTTAATCTTTCTATTTTTATATTTTTTATATAAAATATATATATTTTATATATGTTTTATATTCTATAAAATATTTATCTTGTGGTATGAATATTGATATTAGTTAAATTAATTATTATGTTATTCTTAATTATTTATATATTTTTAATAATTAATTAATATTATTTAAGTAGTGAAATTTTATATTATTAATAATTAATTTTTTATTTTATTTATTGATTATTATAAATTATTAATATTAAAAATATCTATTATTTAATTATGCATTTATCCAATTAATGGACATATTATTAGGCTTATAATATATGGTAGTGTGTAATGTGTTAAGCTATCCTAATTTTTTTACGAGATAGTTTATAAGTGTATTCTTGTAATACAATTATGACACATTCTCTAATATCACTCATTGAAAAGTATTTTTACTCTTCCTTTCTATCACCAGAACCTACAAAAGAACATTGGAAAACTTAATAAATTTTTAATAAAAATTAAAATTTTAATATAGACACTATAAATTTAAACTAACAATATGCTATATTATAAGTAAATTATCGTTTTAATTTTAAAAAAATTAATATTGATCATATTAATTTTTGAAAGATAAAAGTCATTATCATTATTTCTAAGAGATAAAAAAACTGATCATGTTGATTATTTGTAGAAGTTAAAATGAATGATTAAATAAACTAAATGATTAACTTTTAATCTTTTAGAAAAAAAAGATATTTATTTTTTAGATACTAATATGATTATATTCAGAATTTTCAGAAGTTAAAATGATTGTTTATTAAAATATGTTATTTATTAATATAAATTCTATAAATATATTAATAATTTAATATTTTTAAAAATAATATATTATAAAAATTATTTTAATACTTGGAATGCTTATTTCTTAGTTAATGAATTTTTTTAGTAAAATAAAGATATTTAATGTCTTAAAGAAGTTAAATATTTAAAAAAATTTCAAATGTGTAAAATTGTATCGTTTATGCTATCAATGTATTGAATTATTTGATTTTTAATAAAAGCTTATTATATATAGATTCTTATTGTATATTTTGAATACGTTCAAAAAGTTAAATATTTAATATTGTTTTTATTGATAAACATAGTATTAATAAACAATTTTTCTATTATATGACGAAAAATAAACAAAAAATATTTATACATAATAATATTTATCAAAAGATATATAATAATATATATTTTTAAGAAAAAATATTATTATAGTAATTATTATTATATAATTTTAAATACATATTAGAAAATTCGATTAAAATGTAAACTTACTCTTCCTAAAATTACGTGTGCCATGTTGATATAAAAAATATAAATGATACATTTTTATTTAAATTTTATTGAAATAAAAAGTAAATAAATATAATAGAGCAGAATTAAAAATTTAAATTATATTACCTTTGCGAGGGATATTCAACATATGCGTGCTTTGACCAAAACTTTTGGAGATGATTAAACGTGCCTATTTGCGGTAACTCTTAAAATATGTGTAAAAATTTGTACGATGAAATATATTTAAAACGTATAATAATCATAATTTTATAGAAAATACTCTTATATTATAACAAAAACTATATCTTTATTGCATTAGCTTTTTCATCTAATTTCCACAGCATATGTATAATTAATGCGGTAGGGAAAATACACGATCTGGGTCAACCTATTATAAATATAATTATCTTTCTAAAATTTTAAAATTTTAATTTTAATTTATTATTTGTAAAACAGTTAATTTTCGCTTCTTATTTTTTAAAATAAATTATTTAAAACTTTAAATTATCTAATATTTAACATGTATTATATATTAATACTTTACATGTTAATAACAAAAAATAAAAATAATCTATTTTAAAATATAAGAAATTAAAATTTTAGAAAAGCAAAAACGCAGGTAAGCAAAAACATATTTCAGCCTGTATATAAATAAGAGCTCTTCTGTCTTCCCCTTGCATGAGTGGCATAATATCTACCAACTGTTCTTGATCAGTTGTTTTCCTCTTCGTCGTCGTTCGTTATATATGGCCACATCTCTTGTGTTTACAGTTCGGAGACGTAAGCCAGAGCTGGTAGCTCCGGCAAAAGCTACCCCTGGCGAAGTGAAGCTACTCTCAGACATAGACGATCAAGAAGGCCTACGTTTCCAAATTCCGGTGATACAGTTCTATCGCCACGATCCATCAAACGCAAGGAAAGATCCTGTTGAGGTCATTCGAAAGGCACTGGCGAAAACACTCGTATTTTACTATCCTTTTGCAGGGAGACTCAGGGAAGGTCCTGGTCGGAAACTCATGGTGGATTGTACCGGGGAAGGTGTTCTGTTCATTGAGGCTGATGCAGATGTGACGCTTAATCAATTTGGTGACGCTCTTCAACCTCCTTTTCCATGCTTGGAGGAGCTCCTTTACGACGTTCCTGGTTCTGGAGATGTCCTTAACACTCCCTTGCTTCTTATACAGGTAACCTTTTCCTTTAATTTAACCCTAATTTACTGAAAATTAATGAAATTGGGATTACTTCAGGTAACACGACTCAAGTGTGGCGGTTTCATTTTGGCTATACGATTGAACCACACGATGAGCGATGCAGCTGGTTTGGTACAATTCATGACTGCCTTGGGTGAAATAGCTCGCGGGATGCACCAACCTTCAATCCTACCAGTGTGGTGCAGAGAGATTCTAAATGCGCGGGACCCACCTAAAGTCACATGCATCCATCGTGAATATGAACACGTGTCTCACACCAAGGGGTCCACCATTCCGTTAAATGATGACATGGCTCACCGATCTTTCTTCTTTGGTCCCACAGAGGTAACCGCCATTCGTCGCCTCATTCCTCCCCTTAAACGTAACTGCTCTAATTTCGAAATCCTCACCGCGTGCCTCTGGCGTTGCCGCACACTCGCGTTGCTGTTAGATAGTGATGAGGAGGTTCGCATAGTTTGCATTGTTAACGCGCGTGCCAAGTTTGGTCCTCTTTTACCAACTGGTTACTATGGCAACACTTTTGCGTTCCCCGTTGCGGTTACTACTGCAGGGAAGCTATGTGAAAATCCATTGGGATATGCTTTAGAGTTGGTGAAGAAAGCAAAATCTGATGTCACTGAGGAATATATGCATTCTGTGGCAGATTTAATGGTAATTAGGGGACGACCTCACTTTACAGTGGTGAGATCCTATCTTGTGTCGGATGTGACACGTGCTGGGTTTAGAGAGGTTGACTTTGGGTGGGGAAAAGCTATTTATGGAGGACCAGCCAAAGGAGGAGTTGGACCCATACCTGGATTGGCAACCTTTTATGTACCTTCTAAAAATGCTATTGGAGAGGAAGGTTTAGTGATACCGGTTTGTTTACCTTCTCAAGCCATGGACAGATTTGTAAAAGAGTTGGATACCATACTTAACAATCATATAAGATTGGTTTCTTCCTTATAGTTTGCATAATATTCCAAATTTTCTTTCCAGTGAATAACAAAGGGGAGAAGAACAAGCATTTGAGACCACCGGAGATTAGTAAGGATTATTATTATTATGTATTGAAGTCTTTCAATGCCAATGTTAGAATCAATATGTTTGCTAGATACTTGCAACTCGATTGGTATCTTCAAGTTTTGTCCATGCCTGCAGATACTCATGTAGGTATAGAGATTTAAAGGTGTATCTATTACAAGTAATAACAACTGGTTAAACTTAGAATAGTATTTATTACTACTATCAACTTTCTTCCATTTCTATTCTTAACCCATGTCATATTATACAGGTGTCTAATCAATATCATATTTATACTTGCTAATATGAAAAGAATAATTATATCGAATTGTTATAAGAGAAATGAAATTAATAATTTTGAAAAATTATTTATTTAAGACAAAATGGTTATCTTCAAAATATTTTAAAAAAATTTAAAAAGTATTAATAAAGATCTTAATTATGATATTAAAACAAATATTTTTAGTATAAAAAAAGACTTAAATCAATCTGTTGATTCTATAATTTTATTAGATGCTTTACATTTTTGTTACGTTTGGCTTATTTTAATTGATAACTTTCTTGTTTCGTGTTTACCACTTCAATAAGAAGCTATTAATCAAATTTTAAAAAACAAAAATACTTGTTTATTGTAATTCTTATTGTCGTAAATATTTATTTTTAAAATTTAACTTATTATTATGTACCTATGAAAGATCAAAACCTTATTATAAGAAATTATCTAAGAAAAGAAATTAATTATAGAGACATGAAATCAACTGCGAGAAAATTATAAAGATCATATTCTTTTTAAAATTATAAATTAAATAATTTATTATTTATACTTATTTATTTGTAAACTTTTAAATAAAAATGTTTGTCTATGTCTTTTGTGTCGTTTTCTGTTTACTAATTTCTGTTTGTTCTTTTTATTAAGACACCCGTTGATTTCATCTTGATAACCAGCTGATCACTTTGAAGATTACGGTTTTAGGGATTTTTCTAAATAACCAAATGTCGTTTAGCTTTTTGTCAACTTTTACAATATATTGCTTCCACTTATTGAATATTATATATTAGTGACTAATCTATACAATATGTTTATTTAATATGGAGAAACCAATCATATTACTAGTCAAAATCAGAGTATACTGTTGAGTATCAGTCTACCAGACCACTTCAAATAAGCACATAAAATTATAGGATTTTAAGTGTGAAATTTAAAATTTGAATCCTTTAAGCCTAATTTAATGAAGTCCGTGTTAAAATTGGGCGTAGCCCGATTTGTTCATGCTTGAATTATCTGGTATATTGAACTTGTTTATGTTTGAATTTTGATAGAATTGTTTGAAATTTATTAATTTATTGATAATTATCTTTATCATATCCATAATTGTGTTATATATATTAGGAGATAAAAATAAATAAAAATTGGATGAAAAATCAATAAATATCCTGTTATAAATTAGATTTGTGGTCAAATTTAAAATTTGAATCTTCAATTTTATTAACATTAACGTTGATGGGAAAATAATTCAGTATTATATTGAGTTTTATTCTAAAATAAATAAATTCAAAACTAATTTTAGAGTAGGTTGGTCCCACAGACCATGTAGAAGGTACATGTTTAAATGCTTGTAGATATGCAGGATTAAACCTATCATTTGTAATAAGTTTTGTTTAACATGTAAATCTATTAAAGTAAATTGGTTTATTAAGTAATTGATATTTGATATATATCAATATTTATATATTAATGATAAAAGTTTAAAATTAATTTATTTTAAAAAATAAAAAATTAAAATTAATTATTTTGAAAATGAAGAATTAAAATTAAAATTTTAAAATATTAAAAAATTAAAAATATATTTAATCTTATATTATTCCATTAATATTTAGTATCTTTGAATTATATATAAAAAATCCTTTCAACATAGTCTTTAATAAAAAAGTGTTTGGCTCTTTATATGCTAATTGACATGGAAGTTCTATATAGGATTTTAAAACAAGTTAATAGTAGAAGTGTTATTACATAATGGATATGTCAGGTTTAAAGATGTTTAAATTTTTTAATTGATGTTTTATCTATAATAGCTATGAATAATATTATCCAATAGATTTGTATTTAGCTTTTATAATTGAGAAAAAAATTGATGTTTTATCTTTTTCTTAATAATAAAAAAAAAGATTTGTCCTAATGATATAATATTTTTTATTGATACTTTTTATCTTAATTATATTTCTGACATAGTTAACGTTACATTAATATGAAATATGATTGATATTTATAAATTAAATCAAGATTATTTATACCAGTTAAATATTTAAAAATACACTTAACAATTTTAACATATGATTTTCTATGATCACTTTAAAACAAATATAAAGACAAATATTAAGCATAATGTTCAGTCTACTAGGAATCAGATATTGTAGAGATCCAAGCATATCTCTATAAGTTGTTTGATATAAAGCTTTGCTTAAAATAGTAGATGGATGCATGAGTGTTTTAATAAGTTTGGAATTATGACTTTTGAAGTAGTTTTTTATATACTTACGGTAATGGATATAAATTCAATCTTTTTATTATTTGATTTTTAGTCTGAAGAATAAATTTAATTCACCCATTATGTGTACCTTAAACTCATTCTACACAAAATTAGATAAATCACTACATAAACTTTCATTAGTAGAAACAAAAATAGTATTATCTACATATATTTATACTATAATAAAATCATAATTAAGACATTTTTCAAATAGTATTGGATTAATTTTTTATTACAATAATTTTTATAAGATAAGAACTTAACTTATCATATTAAGTTTTAATAGTTTTTTTTCAAACCATACAAACCTTTTTTAATTTTGAAAATATGTTTAGAAAAAGATTGGTCAATAAAACGAGGAAGTTGTCTTACATAAAATATGTTTATGTCATATTAAGATATATATATATATATATATATATATATATATATATATATATATATATATATATATATATATATATATATATATAAAGTAAGATACAAATAGTTTTTGATATTGTTATTAGTGCAAAGGTTTCTATGAAGTGGGTAGTTTCTTAAAAACTGTCGTAACTAAAATTATGATAAAATGATAAATTTAAAAAATTTAAAAATTTAAACTGAATTTTAGAAAGTGTGTAATCACCAAATGAGATCTTAAATTTGAATGCATGCCATATTAATCTTAACAAATTTTAATCTTAGAATTCAAACCATAAAATAAGCATAAAAATAAATATATATTCAATAAAAAATAATAGAATGATCAAAGAAAAATAAAAGAATGAATTCAGATAATACAATTTTAAATTCGAGTGCATAACGTATAAAATTAAACGAGTTTTAACCTTATAAATTAAATAGTTAATAGGTATGAAAATTAACGTGAATTTCAGCAAAAGAAAGATCGAAGAAAAATTAAAAGGATAAATTAATATAATAAATATTAAATAAATAAATTAACTAAAAGGTATTTAATTTTTATGAAAACATACTTAAGAAGTTGGAATGATTTAGTAACTATCAATTCTCTTGGAAAGAAGAATCAATACAGAACCTTCAAAAAACTTTGTCAAGAGAATTCAAATCTTTAGAATCTATTTTCTTTCTTCTTTCATAAAAAAAAATTAGGAGATGTTTATGAATTTCCTAGTCCAATATACTTCAAAATTTTTCTTCTTTTTAATAACTATAAAAATTTTAGAGAAAAAGAAGAGTCACATGAAGCCTCAAAGTTCAGAGAAAGACTTTGAAGAATCAAATTTTAGAAAAATGAAATCCTCCATTTATTGTTTTCTTTTATTCTTATTTTATAGTTAAACTAATTTAACTAACTTTCAAATTTTAATTAACTTAAATAATTGTTGTAATTAATTCTTAATAACTTCCAAAAAAAATTTACAACAAGATTCTGTATTGATTATTTTGTAATCGAGATAAAAAAATAAGACGGTGATATTTTTAAAATTTAATTTATAAGTTTTTTATCTTGACTTTTATTTAATTGATTCCAAGTTAATCGATGTAAATAATATTCAATTTTTAGTTTTTTCCATAAAGTGCAAGTGGATCTGGGATTGCATGCGATGATAGAGACGAGGAGGAGAATAGAGGAAGGAATGACTCTAACCAATTTATACATTGATATGATTTATCTAAAAAAATGTTGAGGTACTTTAATTTATTTATTTCTTTATGCTTTTTTGATATAAGATTAGTTGTGCATACAATAATCACTAATGCAATGCCCTATAATGCATGAATTTTATAAGAGGAGACGATCCAAAATTTATAAAATGAGATAATTTGAATGGTTTTATTTTTCTTCACTTTCATTTTTATTTTTTGATTTGTTGAATTTCTTGACACCCTTACAATATCATTTGCATCAAGATTTAAAGATAAACATGAGACTTTTTTTTGTTTCTTCATTAGCATCAAGATGATGTTGGAGAAAAAAATATAATTCTTTAGAAATGATCTTGCCAAATTTTGATAATTAAGGATTTCATCAAACTTGCTATAATTTTTTAAAATTTTTAAAATTGATCTTTTAGTTCATACTTTTATATATTTTTTTTAGTATATACACTTATGAGATATGCAAAGTGATTTATTGGTTAATGATAAAAATAAGAAAAGAATTAGAGCTGTCATAATTAATTTAAATTTTAAAACAAAGATAACATAAATAAGATGAAAGTTTAATTATTCAAATGATATCTTCTAAATAGACAATGCTAGTAATTATTTTTATAACTTTGAATGTTTAATTAATTAGCTCTTCACGACTTTTGTCCTAATTTTAGGAAACATATCCTTAGCATGAAAGAATTTTGAGTTGCTTTATTAAGATCTTTCCAAATTATGTTAATAATTTGTTGTGCTCTTCAAATTGCTCTTTGTAAAATACCACCTACAAAATTGTATGGTTGACACTTACTAGTTACAAGTAATAAATATGTTAACATCTTATTCCTTCGTTTAAAAAGAGTAAGATAGTTAATTAAATAGTGTAGTTTTATCTACAGAAAATAATCTCAAAATAAATAAATAAATCAATAAAATAAGTGTGAAATGTGATGAATCAATCCTTAGATTAGGCTCTTATACCATAAAAGATATCAAAAGTAACTAGATAAAAAATTAAAAATTTAATGAAAACTTTCATAGTTTAAAATGAGATACTATATATTCCATTGCATAATGAGTTAAAAAAATCTTATATATATGTATGGATACAAATTTTACTAAAAAAAATAATTATCATTGTTATCCATTTAAATTACAATTTCTAGTTAATTAAAACCATCATAAATATTATTATCAGTATTTTTAAATTTTTTTTATGAAAGTTACAATATTTTTGCTTCCTTAATTTCAAAAAAATATTGATGTAAACAGGACGAGGCACATGCAAGTAGTTAAGCATAATTATATAATTCATTATTATTTATTAAATGAATTATAATAGAAAATATTAATTTAGAATATTTTAAGAATTAGAATAAAAATATAAAATGAGTAAAAAATTTAATATAAATAAAAATATTAATTAAATTTTGAATACATATGAAATAATCTTAAATAATAAATAAAAACCGAAGAAATATATATTTAGAAAACATGGTACGTAGTATTGTTTAAAGAATAAGGATGAGGATTGGTGTATACTCCATGGAGTAGATGTAATGCCTGAGATGTGTCAAAAGGGCAGCGATTCCCATACGTTTCCAAATCGTTTAACCGCCTCTATTAATTTATCTTATTTGGATCTATTTTCATAGGATGGATACCTTTTTTTATACCCATTTTCACTAAGTCAAGGCGAGCTTTGAGATAATCTTTTGTCTTCCCCTCTAAATTCAATAATATTCCAATAATATTTTCACATATATTTTTTTCTATGTGCATGACATCCAAATTATGGTGAAGCAAATTAGTTTCCCAATACGGTAACTCAAAAAATATACTTTTTTTGTTCATGGATCATCATTACTTTTCTTCCTCTTTTTAGTCTTCCCAAATTCATTCTTTTAATAACGTAATATTTTAAACATTTTCAAACCTGATAATGGCTTTGGTGCTACTCTCATTTCCTTTTTTCCATCAAAAGATTTTTTATCTTTTCTCCACCTATGCTTGAAGTCTAAAAATCATCTATGACCCATAAAACATGTCTTTCTACTATAATATAAGAATTTAGAGCATGTGTCATAGTTACATATGGGGTATCCTAATTTCCCATTTGTACGCCAACCTGATAACATAGCATATGCAAGTAAATCATTTATAGTTCATAGTAATGCAGCATGTGCCTAAAATAGTTGCTGACTTGAAGCATCATATGTTTCAACACCTTTTTCCCATAACTCCTTTAGATCATCAATTAGAGGTTGCAAATATATGTCAACATCATTTGTAGGTGAAGAAGAACCTAGAATAAGTAATGACAACATCAAGTAAGGTTGCTTCATACAATACCATGGAGCTAAGTTATATGTCATTAAAACCACTGGCCAAATACTGTATCTTCTACTCAATTTTTTATATGGATTAAATCCATCACTTGCTAACCCAAGCCTCACATTTTGAGGGTCCGATGAAAAATTAGGATGTAAAGAATCAAAGGTTTTCCAAGCTTGTGAGTCTGCTGGATGCCTTAATTTTCCATCTTTGATGTGACACTCCTTATGCCATTTCATTGCATCAGCTGCTTTTGAAGACATGAATAACCTCTTGATCCTTGATTTCAAAGGAAAATATCTCAAAACTTTGGCTGGTATTGAAGGTGAAGCTACCTTGCAAGAAACTTTTCTCTTAGAAATTTGAAACTCATTTTTTTTATACCTAGAAGTACCACACTTAGGACATTGAGTCATATTCTCATACTCCCCCCTATATAGGATACAATCTCTAAGACAAGCATGGATTTTTACATAATTAAATCTCAAATCTTGAATGATGTATTTACAATCTTGAAATGTTGATGGCAAACAAGAGTTTTCCGGGAGCAATTCTCTTAAGAACTGTAGTAATATATTAAATGACACGTTGCTCCACCCATAAATATTTTTTAGATGAAGTAGACGAACAATGACTGACAACTTTGTGAAATTCTTACAATCAGGGTACACTTCTTCTTGGGTTTCATGTACCAATTTGTAAAACTTTACTGTTTCTACATCAATCTCTTCTTCGCTTTCCAATATATCTTCAAATTGACCTTCTTCACATAGTTTTGACATCATAAACGTCTCTTCTAAAATTTCATCCAAATTATCATGCATTTTAAATTTATCATTCTCCTTGTTTATATAATTTTTTGAAGATCCACCCTCGCCACGGAAAACCCAAGTGTTGTAGCTTTTGTCAAATCCATCACAAACTAAATGTTCATATGCTTCCTCATGGTCACACCAGAAACGATTGTTGCAATTTTTACAAGGACATAAAATTTGACGTCCTTGTGCAACATTAGAAAATGCGGAGTCAAGAAATTTTTTTAACCCATCCAAATACTTTTCAGAAGCTCTTGATTCATGCATCCAACTCTTATCCATTTTTCCTTTTATAATTTGTACAAAATAAAAATCATAAGATAATTTAATTTAATAATACTTCTAATAATAAATAAAAAAAACTAATAAATGAAAATATATGCATTAACATAAAATTTTTTAAAAATAATAAACACGATAGTTGATAGTGAAGTTATAGATGAATGAGAATAATACCAAATAATGAATTTTCGTAGCCCTTCCACCCTCTTCCTCTATTGGTTGGAAAACAAAAATAATAATTTTCTATTTAAGCAATAAATAATAAATTATATTAGGTATCTATTAGACGGTTGAAACATGCATACATTAAAATTAAAAATGAAAACAGATAGAGAATGTTTGCATATATTTCAATCCAAACTAATGAATATTAATCAATTCTAAATATTTTTATCAAATAAATATTCAAAATAAAATAAAAGAAAGGATCATCTTCCACTTTTTAGTTAAAAATTATTTTTTATTTTATATTTGATTTATTTCGTTTAAGGATGATTGTATTTCAGGACCCTCAATTTCACCACAAACTACCTAGTATTATTTTTAGAATAATAGTAATTAAGAATTTTAACAAATTTAGTTATTCACAAAAAATGAATGTCATCACTAGATCTTTAAATTTATAAAAAAAAATGCTTAAACTTAAACTAAAAGATATATAAGTAGTGGAAATGTGAAACAAGGGTGAGAGAGGAGTAACTAGATAAACAAACTAAAAGTTATACTAACTCATGTATTAATATTTTGAGTAAACTTAATAAATTCTCACAAATGATAAACTTTTAATTGTGTATGAAAGTTCCCTTTTTTGGCGGATACTTAAATTTATAACTTCAAATAATTATGATGCAAAAATAGATATATACTTTAATAGAATATGAAGAAAAAACTGAAAGCTAGAGATATAATATTACTCTCATACGTTACACTAGACAATAAAAAAAAATGATAAATAAGAGAATTTATTATTCATTGGAAAAGAGACGGATCGGATTATAGTTAATTACTTATATCACTTCATACCAAACAAGTGTAGGAGTCACATGCAATGCTTGAGATAGTAACTAATCTTTTCTTTCAGTTTCATTTGACCATAAATTCACGTTCCCATATCTGTACCATATATGAAAGTAATTATATATACAAATGAATTGCAGCTAAGCTTGGGAATAAGATGGCAGAAAGGAAAGTCACTGCAGGGTTCTCCTCAAGACAACTAGTCCATTTTATGTTGTTCCCATTTAAAAGCTTATATTGTAGTTTTAAATTGATGGTTCATCCATGAAGATAATAATTATAGAGTAAAGTTATTAGGGATATTAGCAACCAATAATTCTGGTATTCCCAATGTTTCAAGATACAAGGAGCTAAAAGTTGTTTGATCATTACAAGTGTCTAGAAGTAGATATTTTTTAAGTATTGCAGTTAAAGATTTTCCTTCAAGTTGTGTTTAACAACTCTTTTTTTTTGTTTGATATGTAAAAAAATAACAGTCAAGATCAGAAAGCAAACAAACAAACAGGTTTGAAAATTAAGCATCAACAAAAACCAGGTCTCAAATTATTGTCATGGATAAATGCCCTGCAATATAAATTAAATATAAAATTTCTGCAGATATTCACACTAGCAAAATTTTCATGTGGGCCTTGAACTTTGCGTCGCAGTTACCAGTGCCAGATCAAGACAGGACTCTGCACATTGTATATTCATTATTGAAGATCATGTACTGAGAGATGTTATTTAAAAAAATGCATAAACTTAGTAAGTAAATAAATCATAAACTTAGTAAGTAAATAAATCCTAGGTGACACTATAAAGCTTTATTATAAAGACATCATAAATAAAACACAAATTTACGCACAACTGATACGTTAAAAATACGTGATCCATCAATGTGAAGCTTCAGTCCGTGCTTCTTAGCAACTTCTCCAACTCTGTCTGTATATTCAATTGAGAGGCATCTGCCACCAATGCTGCATTCAGTTATAACATGAGTCATAATTTTTCTATAAATTTGAATCAATTAATAACAAGAAGGGACTTCTAAAGTCCAAGCCAAATTAACAAATTGCATGGTCCCCATAACAACAGTAAACAGAACAATGAAGAGATGTCACTCCAACTGCATTATTAAACCATTGCCGCATTATTAAACCATTGCCCATGTCTTGAGTACCTCACATGGTTAATCATACAGTACTGGGAAAAACACAAAATATTAGGAGGCATTGAATAATAGGCAACATTTCTATCCAATAATCAAAATATACATTATGTAAAGGTTATAAATATTTGTAAACAAAGAACCAATTTGAAACAAGTATATAATAAACATTTAATTAAACACTGATCATTTAAACACTAAACCACCACACACATATTATTTAGAATATGACGCTTTAATCAGAATTCATTTTCAAGTTTGTAATTACAAGTAATTCTTTTTATGTTATATATGTACAAAAATTGCCGTAAAAATTGACGTAGAATTTATATAAATTTAGGAGGATTTTTGAAAAAAAAAAAATCTGACCTGATACGAGAACTCTTGGCCTGGTCTCATAATTTCATTTTCTTCAACAGCGACACTGTATCTCAAGAAAAACATCATATATTTCCTCTGTTCACATTTGATGTTTTTCTTTCCCAACTATGACTTTAAGCTCCCACTATTTTGTGTTCTATGAAGTAAATGGACGAGGCACATGCAAGTAGTTGAGCATATACTAATACGTGAGATGTGTCAAAAAGGGTGGCGATTCATATAGTGATGTATATAAATCATAATTTTTCTCTTTAAATTTCACTGCCACCACATGCTTCCAAATCTTAACCGCCTCTATTAATTTATAATTAACTTCAAAGTTTTTCAAGCAAGGCACGTGTGACAAAGGTTATATATATAATGAACGTGTAAGCAAGGGCCAATTAAACTATAACTATTAAAGGATAGGAGAAAACAATGGCAAGCATTCTCCTTCCATGTCAACCTTGCTTGTCTCTCACAAGTTTCTTAAAAGGAAGCATTTGGAAGAAGCACAAGTTTCATCATCATCATCATGGTTATGGGAAAGCAGCATCTGGCTCAAGGAATAATTATTTGGGGTGCAAAATTAATAGAACTTCCTCATTTACTTACAAAAGCAAAGCTGGTGTTCCCCTTAATGAGTTGCCTTGGGTATATATATAAAAATTGTATTTACCTTCTTCATGCTTCTTCCTCTGTAAGCTTGTGTTGTGTGTGCTTAAAATTAGCCTTCATTTATTGCTTTTATTAGGCTTCCTTTGATGAATATATGGAAGATAAGGGAAGAATAATCCAGGCTATATTTCCAGAAAAGTCAACAAGCCACCAGCTCAATGAGGTACTTCCATTTTCTGGTCATTTGTATTACTATATTTCTGGAGAATGATAATTATATTTTTAAAGGAAAATTACATTCATGTACTTCCTTAATATCAAGAAAATTTCTTCTATTATTTCTCTTTTTTTTTTTTTAGATTATTTTAATTTTTTATTTATATAATCACATAGAAAATTAAATAAGAAATTTGTATAGTAAAATACATGAAGTGTTATATTATTAAATAAATTAAAATATATAAAATAAAAAATATCAAATAAAATTTTATTAAATTCTAAGAAATATGGGATAATTTCCCCTATTTTTAATACATGTATTGATCTATATGTTGCCCAACTAGTTTCATAGTATAGATCTAAAGCATATATTTAATGATAATTATTGTAAAACAAACTTAATCAATTTCTAACATGCACCCACTTGAACTATTTTAAGAGATGTCAACTCATGAGGAACCATGTCAGACACAGGGACATAGTTTTTTAATCTGTCATTATCACTCATTAACATGGCTATATATTCAGGATAAATGATTAAATTTTTTTCAAAAAATTTTATTTATGTAAACTACATTTTATTAATTCATGTAAATATATGCAAGTGGCCCGTTTCATAGCTTGCACTCTTAAAAAAAAAATTTACCTCCTTATCCATGTCATATCGTGTAAATGTGATATTAACATAACATTTAGTTTTAGAAAATATTTTCAATTTTTATTTTTTGTTTTTAACGTTTTATATAAGAAATAGTTAAATAAAAAATAATTATTTTCTATTTTCATTTGTTGATTTCACTATTTTCAGTATAAAATTTAAAAAATAAAAACAATCATTTTTTCAAATAAAAATAAAACTAAAAAATAATTTTTTTAAAACTATTTGATGGCTTTCGTGCCTCAGCTTCATTTCAAAGTCTAATCCTGATTTACAAGGCAACTAAAACTCAGTTTTTATAAATAAAAAAAAATTATCAATTTTGAAATACAGAGTTTGTAACGTGAAAACAAACAAACAAACAATAAAATTACATATGGGTTTGGTGGTAATCATTCATCTCAAAATGCTTTTGTTAATTATGCATTCAGGAAGAGTGGAAAGTTAAGATGACTCCTATACAAGCTTTGTTCTTAAGATGTGAACCAGTAATTCACATTACAGCTAGATGCAAATCTGAAGCTGATGATTACCCACCTGAGATTCCTGGCCATATCACTAAATTTCTTGAGGTTCATATTGTAAGTATTATAGTTAATTCCATGAAATTTAAAGGGAGGGCATTGTTCAGTTTGATCAAGTTTAAACCAAAAATAAAATAAAATTAAATTTAAACATGTGATTATTAGCTACTAATTCTCTTTTATAGACAAGGTGCGAGTTTCCAGATCTCCATGCTGATTACTTGCCACCAGATTTCAAAATCAATGCCAAAGGAGCCTTATACTTGGAAAGGAAGGGAAATCATAACTTGATGAAGAATCAATTAGACATTGATTTAAGCCTTGCTTTTCCTCCATTACTGGCCTGGGTTCCTGAATATATTTTGCAAAACATTGTACAATCGGTTAGAATCACATTTCTCATGTCATACTATTAGAAATTGATTAAAAATATTCGATCATATTTAGAGATTAAATGTAAATATTCGTAATCAAAATAAGATTAGTCTCTAGATTGGTCGCTAAGATATTGTACAGATGAAAATATTAATTGATTATTTAAACAAGTTGGTCTTTAGTTTCACTAATTGGTGTGTTGGTTGATTCACAGATACTCAGAAATTACGTGGAGGATATCAATAATGGATTTGCTGTTAGATTGTTAGCGGATTATAACTTGTTCAAGTGGAGCATGCCCAAAAATTCACCGTAATGCGTGCAGATCCACAATTCATCAATTTCTTTAAAGGGAAAGACTTAAGTTGATATAATTAAATAAGTCAATTTGAATGTTCCATTTGATAAAATTGCCTTCGGAATCACTTGTTATACAAACTAGTGAAGATTCATTTTTTCATTAAAATATTTCAATATGGTGTTATGTATTAATTAGTTTATGGTTTTCGTGTGGAGTGGGGAAGCTCCGTAAAAATAAAATATTCAACTCCTAAGTCATCAAATGGAAAACCAAGAAACATTAGACTGAAAAATGAAGTATTGCATTGTTAGAGGTTAGGTGTGGGGGTTGCTTTCACGAGACGTGTCCTCATAGATCACCAAAATTTAATCTATAAATTTTTGAGTAACTTTTTTAATCTATAACCTCTTCTCATAGAGTTTCATTGAGGACGCTAACTTTTTCACCTATTTTTTTTTATCTATAACTTCATCCTATAAAAAGCCACACTGACGACGCTAGCTTTTTAACTAGCAGGTAAAGTGACACATTTGACGCCCTTGAAAAAAGCATGAAAACTCAAGGTGACACTTTTTTACATGGAGCAACAAAATGTTCCTGAAATAACCATGTACAAGTGTAATTAATGTTTAGTGCACTACAGAACAAATTAAATATTCTGTTTCATCTCATTCTAGTATTTGCATTTAAAAAACCATTTTTAAAGTAAATTTTTTTTAATAATTATATTAATCGTGTAAGAAACCCCAATTTTTATATATTATTTTTTAAAATGCTCTTGCTATATGACTTGTAGATTTGGAATCCTAAACTTTTAGAGCAGTGTTTTAATAATGCTTTTGATCCTACCTAGATATTAGTTTTAATAACAAAGCATTCTTTAAGCTTTAAACTTAATATTTTCCATGTTATATTAACAAGATAAATTGGATGCGCTTAGTTAAAGTAACGGATATAACACTTTTCAGTCTTAAGATTATTTATTTTAACTTTTTGGCCCCATACATTATTTTGACCTATATTTCTTCCAAAGCTTGTAAGACATCATCCCTTATATCTTCAAAGTCTTCAACTCCACAGTAATTTAAAGCTTAGCCCTTTGAGATCTAGTATGATCCCTAGTAGAATACACAAAGACTAATATCAATAATATAGTTGACACTATAAATCATATAGGAGCCTGAAATTGTTTGCATCAGTACCAATAAGACATGATAGCAGGTTGATTCACAAAAAATCCCATGATAGCAGGTCGATTCCATTTATAATTAATAAAATATATTAAAAAATATTTATAAAAAATAAACATATACATATCGGATAAAATTAGTAAAATTAAATAAAAATAATAGATTATATATTTTTCAAAAAATAGTTCATACTTTAATCCGTTAACTTATGAATCTAACTTATTTAATTTATTAGGTTTAGAAAAATTCACATTTAAACAAACGTATATAATTTTTAATCTTAACCGATTACCCGTAGGTTTGAGCCCGTACACTTACTTCTACCATTTATTATATTATTTATTAATTAGTATTATTTTCATATTTTTATTTATTATTTTAATATATTTAAAATTTTAATTATTTACATTTTTATATTTTTTATTATTTTTATTTTTATTTTTATTTGATTTCTAATTATTTTTATAAGTTTTAATACATGTTTATTTTTTATTACTTTTAATATATTTTATAAAAATATTATACTTTTATTTATTACAATTCGAGCTCATTTTAAACAAGTTTACAGTGGAACAGATATGAGTGAGAATAGGTTAACAAGTTTTTTCTATCTTTAATTTGCATCAACTTTTTTAAAATTAAAATCCAAAAATCTGAAATTAAAAATAAAATCTAAAAACATTTTTTGTTTTTAAGAATTTCAAAACATAAAGCAAACAACTATTACTGGATTTTACAATTTAAGAGGACAAGTTTGTCATAAAACTTTAATATAAAATTTTCAACTCAAAACAAAAACTCAATATTTCATATTAGTACTTTTTTTACAATCAAATTTTAGAAATATAAATGATGTTTAGCTTCAGAAAATATTTTCTATTTTTTTATTTTTATTTATAAAAATATCACATTACTTTTATTTTATTTTTTATTTTTAAAATTTTGTATCAAAAATAGTACAAACAAAAATAATTATTTTTTATTTTCTTTATTTTCTCTACAGAATAGCAAAATCAAAAAATATTTTTACAAACCTCATCTAATTTATTCTTTCCATACAGTATATTATTCTTTCTAATTTATTTTTATTAATAATTTTATTTTATTTAAAGTTAAAGATGCCTATGCAATGCAACAATTAATTTCTAATCATAGATAAAAGAATCACCTCATGAGAATATGTGGGAAATGAAATCAAACACAAACCTCATCTTCTCTAAAACCGTTGTTGTTGGGTTTCCATAACGCCCATATTCAAAACTAAATTTGCGTTTCTCCTGGAAAAAAAGTATATAAAAAAATGCATTATATTATAATTCTGAATAAATATAAAATTGTTTTTTTATAAACAATACTTATAATTTAAACTAAAAAAATACATTATGAATATTGACCTCAGCTATAATTCACAACACCACCCAGCTACAACCCATATCATGCATTTAGCAATTTAATTTGACATTTTTTTCCCACTAATTTGTTGTTACAATATCTGAATATCATGAATGATCAGATGAACAAATTTAATCAAATGCTGAAAAAAAGATTGTACCTTCCAATCAAAAAGATCAGCGGTTTTCTTGAAGAAATAGACAGAAGTATTGACCACAGGGGTTGTAATTGCATCAGTGACAATGCCACAACCTATTCTCTCAGTTGCTTGCTTAAGCATAATGCATAAGTAACTGACACGCTCGTCGCAAACGTGCAAAAATAATTTCCAAATTTCCCCCAAACTATTGGTATAGTATAAGGTGCAACCTAGGTCATCTCCCAAAGACCATTTCAGATTCTTAAGCAAATAAGGAGAAAATTAGAACAAGGGGGTTTTTGTAAAGATGTGATATCAAATGCTAAATACAAAATATAGAATGAAATTAATTTCACTTAACAATTATCAACTCAAGGAATTCAGAGGCTATTTTCATAACTAATCATTGATCACTAAAATCATGCATTGTGTTTATCAACCTAAGATCATCTGGAACCCCTAGAATGATCCTTGAATTCTCTACTAAGAAACCTCTCAGAATTTAATTGATTACGATCAACAAGATTTAGTAACCACTTAATCTTTTATCTAAACCAATTTCACAATCAGAATTCAGTTGAAGTAAGTTATAAAATGAAAACCTTCAATTCAATTACTTAATTTCTACTCTTCAAACTTTTGGAAAATGATTAACCAATCAAAAACCAATTATAAATCAATTATACATTAATCAAAATACGTCAACCGATCAAACTTTGATTAAAAGAATAAAATTGAAGAATATAGTAAAGTAGAGTAGAAATCACTCAATAAGCATGTAAATAAAGATCAAGACCCCAAAGTTAAAATGAAAATAGCTTGAATCCTTGAATTGAAACTACAAACCTAGCCTTCCATGAAGGAGGCAAACTAACAACAAAGAAAGAGGCAAACTAACAACAAAGAAATCCTAAGCCTTCCATGTAGGAGGCAACTAACAACAAATAAATCCTAAGCCTTCCATGTAGGAGGCAACTAACAATAAAGAAAACATAAGCCTTCCATGTAGGAGGCAAACTAACAAGAAAGAAAACATAAGCCTTCCATGAAGGAGGCAAAACTAACAAGAAAGAAGCAAAGAGAGAAAGAAAGAAAGAAAATGGTATTGGAGTTAATCTCCAAAATGGTGTGTGTCTCCTCTTGCAAACCCTTCTATTTATAGAGGATTTTTGAGGCATCATCTTCAGAAAGTCACCAACTAGGATATTACTTTTCTACCCTTTTCTTGCTTTCACATGGGCTTTGTTGAAATTGCAAAACACTTTTGAATTTTTGCCACCAATGAGCACAACAATTTTGACTTTCTTGCACCGCAATTTCGGATGTTCACATGTCCGAATTAGAGCTTGACTTCTGAACAAAAGTTGTATCCCTGGATCTTAGCTGTCCAACAAAGTTGATTTCATCTCAATATGACTTCTATATCTCAAGATATGGCCGGATCTTTGCACACTGTTCAAATTCCACGTCAGCAACACTATCTCATCTTTTGAGATAATTTCGGAGTCCTAAACATCCCATTTAGAATCTGCTCTTGCTTTGTAACTATGGACACTTCTTTAAGCTTTCATTCAAGACACATTTCATGATTTTTGGATGTCTACAACTCCTATTATGCTCAAAATACTATAATAGTGTCATTTTAATCGGGTAAGCAAAGAAATTCAATTAAACTTCATATGAACCCAAACTCATAAAATATGACAAAGATCACTTAATTGAACATATAAGAAGTCTTAATGAGATAAAAGTGAGAGATAATTATTTATGAAATCTATGCTTATCAAATTCCCCCACACTTATCTTTTGCACGTCTCGGGCAAACTTAAGTTAAGGATTGGTGACTATTTTTTTTTTTTTTTTTTGAAAGAACATCAAAGTTTTGAGTTGATTTCTCAAGAATTCACAAAATTTCATGAAGCATTATTTCATCACATTTTTGAAATTACTTAGAAAGACAAATTTAATTTGAAAAACATAGATTGAGAAAGATAAAACCTCACATGATATACTCTGAATCTCTCAAGTGTTTGATTTGGTAAGTGTTTCTCTCAAATTCAATCCATGAAAGATGAACTATCATAGGCTTGCATATCTTCTACTTCTCTACTACTATGTACACATGCAATGCACAAATCAAGAGGTCTTTATTTTGGTTCTAACGGGATTAGAAAGATGAAATGTTATATTGAAGAGATACAATGTTAGACCAAGGAAAATGGTGAGGATTGAGAATTGATTGTAAGTGCAAGTGTGAGAAACAGATATCACTTCTTCATTTTTTTTTTCAATATAATAATTTATTTATTAATTTATTGCTTCAACTTTTTTTTTTCAACCATGATATTGATGAACACAACAATAACCTCCCCCACACTTATTGAAACACTTATGGTATGATAAATCCAGTATTCCTCACCTTCTATGATCAGACAAAGTTTTTTTTTTTTTTTTTGATTTGTGGTGAGCTAAAAAGAAGAAAAGGCTAATCGGCTCAAAGAGCTGATCAAAGGATAAAATTATATGGTTTGGTTATTTGGCCAAGTGGTTTGTTCAAGAAAAACAGTGCCTCAATCATTTTTGTACAATTCATGTGAAAATGTAGCTTCAAAAAGAATCAATGCAAGTTCTGAAGTAACATATTCCATGGATGAAAATCACACAAGAAAGAAAATAATAATAAGGCTCAAAATCTCACAGGTAATATATTTATCAAATCTAATCTATCCAGTTCAAATATGTGTTGCCAAACTAATTAATCTCGAAATGTAAATCATTTTGCTTCAATTATTTTATGAAATCTAAAGAACAACATACTTCCACATTCAATTTTTTTTTATTTTTTAAATCATAAGATGCGTATCAAGAGTCAAGTGTAACTCCTTACTCAGCCATCTTACTCAAAGCAAGTTTATGAATCTAACCTAATTTTTTTTTTTTTAGGTTTTTTTTTTTTGGATTTTTTTTTTAGATATCGGACCATCTTCCCCCCAACCTATCCAAGACATTGTCCCCAATGTCTTAGATGGAATTTCATATAACAGGAAAAGAAATGTAAGAAAACCATCAAAGTAAGGAAAAGTTATAACCGAAGAGTGGTATCTGGTTCTCTTTTATCTCTGCCATCCTGATTTGGTTGGTTCACCAGCTGCATTGCTTGACTGAGCTCAGATGTAGGATTTTGCAAAATCTCAAGTAGCTGTTCAACAGTTGAAGCAGATACTATGATGTTGCGCATGGATTGTGGCATGAACTCCTGCTCTACTGCATGATCTAAAAAGGATATCAAACCATTATAAAAGCCATTAATATTCAATAAGCCCAAAGGTTTTTTATGAAAATTCCGATAAGCCCAAAATATAATGGTAAAAATTTCTTCCATTGTTCCAAGACCACCAGGTAATGCAATAAATGCATTAGAATTAACCAACATGTGTCTCATACGGTCATGCATGGTTGCAACCTTCAATTCAGTACCCAGGGTGAAGTAGGAGGTGCTCCCATTTTTTAAGCCAACACCTAAGACGTTACACCCCTTTGTGAGTGCAGATCCTGCAACACATCCTTTTAAACCCTGAATCCCTCCCCCATAAACAAGATTGATTTTTCTTGCAGCTAATGCCTTACCAAGGGTAGAAGCTGCATGTTGAAATTCTCCATCCTTTCCAAGGTTAGACCCACCAAAAACACAGATAGTATTGATCTTATCCATATACGGTGTTTCTGTCTTTTTTTTGAAAAAATATGTCATAGAGGTGGATAATTTATAGGGACTCAATATCAGACAAGGAGATCGCTTGAATAGTGCGGGATCAGGATTTTGTAGCAAAAGTTTGAATTTTTGCTGCAAAAGTTTGAATTTTTGCTGCAAAAGTTTGAATTTTTGTTGCAAAAGTTTGAATTCTGGTTGCAAAAGTTTGAATTTTGGGTTCAAGGAAAAGGTGAATGTGACAGGAGAAAGACTTTAAGCAGGGGTGAAAATTTCAAAAAAAAACGGTGGCCCAATAAATTGAAAAGACAATGTAAATGACAAACATACACGCATGAGAATGAACAGTAGTTGTGATTGTGGCTCACATCTTCCTCTGGTTTTACGTCCAGTAACGGCTGAAACGTCTTCTAAAAGTCGAGGATGTGCTTCCCATTCAGTTTTCTTGTAAACTGACAACAGGGTCTTTTAAAGTCAGATTCCCAAGACTATAACGTGCTTTTTCCTTACGGAACAGTTCAAACAAATCAAGAAGGACTCCTTGTACATGCCCACTAGGATGCGTCTCAAGAGTCTGAATGATATCATCCAATGACTCCTTACTCAGTCCATCCTTTATGAATTGAATTTTGTCCTCTCGATTTCTTGAAACCATTCCAGGGTTCTTGCATCTTGTGTTACAGGTCCATCTTGCACACCTGTAGCAAACTCCAATTCTTTTTGCCCTTCTCTTCTTTGCATAGGAACTTCTTCCCACACCTGGCATGTTTTTAACAAATGATTCTTGAAATTCACCTGCTAATCGTACCTTAGCTTCAATGATCCAACAGACATCTTCTGGAAGGCCTAAGAGTGTTAATGCTCTCAATCGTTCAAGTCTGCAATTGTAAATGTCTTTAAGAAAATTTCTGGGGAGAGTAGGGAACAAAATTTTGATCCTGGTGAGAGCTTTCTCCATTTTTTTCTTAAAACACTCAAGTTATTATTCCTGCAAGCTCAATGTGGTGTAATAGTTGGGATGATTTAAGAGGTGGAGAAGGAAGTTGAGAGATTAGTTGAAACTTAAAAGCGAGGAATGTGAGAGAGGGAGAGGGAGAAAGAGAGAGAGAGAAAGAGAGAAAGAGAGGGAGAGAGAGACTTCTCTTGAATTTATTGCAGGTATGTGGCATTGTGCAAATGCACTTCTTCTACCGTGTGCTTTTGAAAACCTTCGAAAAATGGTTTAAGACGATGTCCATTCACCTTGAAGATTTTTTCAGTTACCTCATTTTTTATTTCCACTGCACCATAAGGAAAAACATTAGTAACTACAAATGGTCCTAACCATCTAGAGCGTAGCTTACCAGGCATAAGCTTTAGCCGAGAATTGAAAAGGAGAACTTTTTGTCCAACGGAAAACTCCTTTCTTGCCAACTTTTTGTCATGAAGAGCTTTGACCTTTTCTTTGTAAATTTTGGAGTTTTTGTATGCTTCTAATCGAATTTCTTCAAGTTCCTGCAATTGAAGCTTCCTATGGATTCCTGCTTGGTCTAGATCCATGTTGCATTTCTTTACTGCCCAAAATGCTCTATGCTCTAATTCAACTGGAAGATGACATGCTTTACCAAAGACAATCCTGTAGGGAGACATGCCAATGGGTGACTTGTAAGCTGTCCTATATGCCCATAATGCATCAACAAGGCGCAAGCTCCAATCCTTCCTGTTAGGCTGAACTGTTTTCTCTAAGATTTTCTTGATCTCTCGATTAGAAACTTCAGCTTGACCATTTGTTTGAGGATGATATGAGGTGGAGACTTTATGCATGACTCCATATTTGCGGAGTAGGGCTTCCATTGTGCGGTTGCAAAAATGAGTACCTTGGTCACTAATTAGAGCTCTAGGAATGCCAAACCTGCTAAAAATGTTAGACTTGATAAAATCTGCAACAACTCGAGCATCATCAGTACGGGTGGCTTTTGCCTCCACCCATTTTGAAACATAATCAACAGCTAGCAGAATGTAAACAAAGCCAAAAGAGACAGGGAATGGACCCATAAAGTCTATACCCCATACATCAAATACCTCACAAAAGAGAAGTGGTTGTTGGTGCATCTCATTTCTGCGCGAAATACTCCCTATTCTTTGGCACTGCTCACAAGTTATGCATAATCTGTGTGCATCACGAAATATTGTAGGCCAATAAAAGCCTAAGTCTAGTACTTTTCTAGCTGTCCGTTGTGGCCCAAAGTGTCCACCACAAGCTAGGGAATGGCAAAAGGTAAGTACAGACTGAACTTCATGATCTGGAACACACCTTCTAATGATTTGATCACTGCATGTCTTCCAAAGGTATGGTTCATCCCATATGTAGTGTTTGGCATCACTTTTCAACTTGGCAAGTTGCGATTTGGTGAAGTGTTTGGGTATTTCTTTAGCAACCAGATAGTTTACCAAATCTGCATACCAAGGATCCTTCCCGTGCAAATGATAGAGATGCTCTTCTGGGAATGAATCTGCAATTGAAGTTTCTTCACAAGGTTGCTGGATCCGACTTAAATGATCTGCTACAAGGTTCTCTGCACCACTCTTGTCTTTAATCTCTAAATCAAATTCTTGCAACAGAAGCATCCAACGAATCAGTCTTGGCTTAGCATCTGTCTTCTTCAGCAAGTATTTCAAAGCTGCATGGTCAGAGAAGACAATAACTTTAGATCCAAGCAAATAGGAGCGAAATTTATCTAATGCAAACACAATTGCCAAAAGCTCCTTCTCAGTAGTTGTGTAATTTGATTGGGTTGCATCAAGTGTGCGAGAGGCATATGCAATGACATGAGATCTCTTGCTAACTCTTTGAGACAGTACAGCACCAAGGGCATAATTAGATGCATCACACATTAATTCAAATGGAAGCGTCCAATTAGGTGGTTGAATGATGGGAGTGGTTGTCAACCGCTTCTTTAGTTCATCAAATGAATCCTTGCATGCTTGATCAAACACAAATTTGGTATCTTTTTGTAGTAGTTTAGAAAGAGGTTGTGCAATCTTGCTAAAATCCTTGATGAATCTTCTGTAAAAACCTGCATGACCAAGTAAAGAACGTACTTCTCGCACAGAAGTGGGGTAAGGTAGAGAAGTAATAATGTCTATCTTGGCCTTATCAACCTCTAAACCTTTGCTAGATACCAAGTGTCCTAAGACTATACCTTCTGTTACCATGAAATGACATTTTTCAAAATTCAAAACCAGGTTAGTCTCAATGCATCTGTCCAAAACTTTAGAAAGACTTTCTAAGCATGCATCAAAAGAAGAACCATATACAGTGAAGTCATCCATAAACACTTCCATGCAACTTTCTAAGAGATCAGAGAAAATGCTTACCATGCATCTTTGAAAGGTTCCAGGGGCATTGCATAGACCAAAAGACATCCTTTGATAGGCAAAAGTACCAAAAAGACAAGTGAAGGTGGTCTTATGCTGGTCTTCTGGGGTTATATGTATTTGAAAATAACCTGAAAAACCATCTAGAAAGCAATAGTGAGATTTTCCTGCTAATCTTTCCAAAATTTGGTCTATGAAGGGCAAAGGGAAGTGATCCTTGCGAGTAGCTTGGTTAAGCTTCCTATAATCTATGCACACTCTCCAACTGTTTTGTATTCTGGTAGGGATTAGTTCATCATTGTGATTTTTGACTACAGTCATGCCAGTCTTCTTAGGAACTACTTGCACCGGGCTTACCCAATCACTGTCTGAGATGGGATAGATGATACCAGCTGCCAAAAGCTTACCTACTTCCTTCTTTACCACATCTAGGATTGTTGGATTCAAACGCCTTTGTGGTTGTCTAACAGGTCTGGTGTTTTCCTCCAGCAGTATCCTATGCATACAAGTAGATGGGCTAATACCTAGAATATCAGCCAAAGTCCATCCAATTGCTTGTTTATGGCTTTTTAAGGTTTGCAGTAACCTTTCTTCCTGTTGTGGTAGAAGGTTCTTTGCTACAATGACAGGAAGCTTCTCATTTTCCCCCAAATAAGCATACTTTAGATGTTCAGGCAAAGGCTTCAACTCTAAAGGAGGTGGTTGTATTATGGAAGGAAGAGATCTATCTGAGATTGAAATGTCTGCAACACTTGCATCTAACATGTCATCTTTCAACGAAGGTTGGTCTGCAGCATTAATCCTGGAACACACAATGCATGAATCAAATTCATCACATGTGCAAGTAAAATTATCTAAGTAATCTAAATCAAAATCAAAAAATTTAAAAAGTAGATTGTCAATAGAATAATCATCCGCAAGAAGGTCTATGGCATCAAGTTGAAAGAGTGAATGATTCTCTATGGGATGCTTCATGGCTTCAAATATGTTGAATTGGATGATATCATCTCCAAATTCCATAGAGAGAGTTCCCATATGCACATCTATCTTTGTTTTTGCAGTTTTGAGGAAAGGTCTCCCTAGGATCAAGGTTGCTCTATTGATGGATGACTCATCTTCCATATCCAAAATGTAGAAGTCAGCTGGAAAGATCAGCTTATTCACTTGAACTAGCACATCTTCAAGTACTCCGACTGGATGTGCTGTACTTCTGTTGGCTAATTGAATCACCACACCAGTTGGTTTCAGTTCTCCCAGATTCAAAGATTTATAAACTGATGAGGGCATAACATTAATGGAAGCACCTAGATCCAGCAATGCATCACCAAATGTAGAGTTTCCTATTGTGCAAGGAATGGTGAAAGTTCCTGGATCTTTACATTTCTGAGGGAGGCTGGGTTGAATTAAGGCAGAAACATTGCGTCCCACACTGATCTTCTCATCCCCTTTGAGTCTTCTCTTATGCATGCACAGGTCCTTTAGAAATTTGGCATATTTGGGAATTTGCTTGATAGCATCTAGAAGTGGTATGTTGACTTCCACTTTCCTAAAAGTATCTAGAAGCTCCTTATCCAATTCTGCATGAACATTGGGCTTGGATTGGACCATTCTATTTGGAAAAGGTAAAGATACCTTCTGATCAGCACGATTTGGGGTTTTCTTCTCATCAGATGCTTCAAGTGCAGATCGTTTATGGCAAGCTTCTTTTTGTTGATCATTCGATGTCTTATCGAAGGCTGGTGTATTTTTTTCATCAGACTTTCCCTCTGATTCAGATGGCTTATCAGAGATGTCTCCAGGTGTGGAGATAAATGCTTCTTTTTGGTGTGGATTAGTCTGATTGAAGCTTTGTTGCTTTAAAATTGTAGGGTCTGTCTGCACTTTCTTCCCACTTCTCAAGGTCATGGCATTCACACTTTTGGGATTTATGACAGGTTGAGAAGGTAGTTGACCAGAACCTTGAGATTTCAATTGGTTGACAGTGGTAGCCAACTGCCCAATTTGAGTTTGTAAATCCTGAATGGTAGAACTTACATTTTGTTGAAACTGAAGATTGTTGGTTGCTAATTGCTTCATCAAATCATCAAGAGAGGGTTCAGAAGCATTAGAGGGTACAGATTGCTGCATATGCTGTTGTTGTTGTCTGAAAGGCGGTGGTTGGTATTTATTTTGGGAGTCAGATGTTTGAATCCTTTGTTGTTGTGGAGGGCCATATCTCAAGTTAGGATGGTTTCTCCAACTAGGATTGTATGTTCCAGAAGGTGGTTCAAACTTCTGTTGCTGATAATGTTGAGGAGGCCTGTATTGTTGTCCTGTGCCAAAAATACCATTTACTGCAGCCTCAGGTGTCTCACTTTCTTGCAATGTTGGGCATGCATCAGTAGGATGATCTGCAGAAGTGCAGATGCCACATGTTTTGGTTTTGTCAACAACATTAAGTTGTTGTTGTTGTCCGATGGCCAACTGTCTTACGATGGAGGTTAGTTCTTCAATTCTGTTCTCCAATCGTGTATGGTCTGTCTTGGTGGTCATTTCATGGACTCCTTTAGACAAGGAATTAGTTCGAGAATTGAATTGCTGAGAATTTTCTGCCATGTTGGCAATCAAATCTCGAGCTGCTGTAGGAGTTTTGTCCATAAGTGCTCCACCACTAGCTGCATCAACCATGCTTCTGTCCATTGGCATGAGTCCTTCATAGAAATACTGAATCAATAATTGATCACTGATTTGATGGTGTGGACAAGTAGCGCATAGTTTCTTGAATCTCTCCCAATACTCATAGAGAGTTTCTTGGGAGTTCTGTCTGATGCCGCAAATCTCTTTTCTGATAGCTGCTGTTCTGGATGCAGGGAAGAATTTCTCCAGAAATAATCTCTTCATATCATTCCAGCTTGTAACAGATGTTGGATGTAGACAGTACAACCAGTCCTTAGCTCCATCATTTAAGGAGAAAGGGAATGCCTTCAACTTGATATGATCTTCTGGAATTCCTTGTGGCCGCATTGTGGAACAAACAATGTGAAATTCCTTCAAATGTTTATGAGGGTCCTCACCTGCAAGGCCATGAAACTTAGGTAGCAAATGTATTAGTCCAGACTTCAGTTCAAATGGTGCATCAACATCAGGGTATTGAATGCACAATGGTTGATAAGCAACATCAGGTGCAGCTAATTCTTTTAAGGTTCTATCAGCCATGTTCTTAGCAAAATATTTAAAACTATCAAAATTTAAAGATGAAAAATCACTACTGTTACTTTCTTGGTTATTACTAGATGAATGCCTTCTATATGCTCTTTTCAAATGGTGAAATGTTCTATCAATCTCAGGATCATATGCATATAAATTTTCAGGATTGGATCGGGTCATACACAAAAAGGTGAATTTATACAGAAAATCCAAGAATGATATACCTAAAGTAAAAACAATTGTTAGAAAGATTAAAATTTTTATACAAACTCCTAAATGAGCCTAGGAAATTAAAATGGTCCCCGGCAACGGCGCCAAATTTTGACACGCTCGTCGCAAACGTGCAAAAATAATTTCCAGATTTCCCCCAAACTATTGGTATAGTATAAGGTGCAACCTAGGTCATCTCCCAAAGATCATTTCAGATTCTTAAGCAAATAAGGAGAAAATTAGAACAAGGGGGTTTTTGTAAAGATGTGATATCAAATGCTAAATACAAAATATAGAATGAAATTAATTTCACTTAACAATTATCAACTCAAGGAATTCAGAGGCTATTTTCATAACTAATCATTGATCACTAAAATCATGCATTGTGTTTATCAACCTAAGATCATCTGGAACCCCTAGAATGATCCTTGAATTCTCTACTGAGAAACCTCTCAGAATTTAATTGATTACGATCAACAAGATTTAGTAACCACTTAATCTTTTATCTAAACCAATTTCACAATCAGAATTCAGTTGAAGTAAGTTATAAAATGAAAACCTTCAATTCAATTACTTAATTTCTACTCTTCAAACTTTTGGAAAATGATTAACCAATCAAAAACCAATTATAAATCAATTATACATTAATCAAAATACGTCAACCGATCAAACTTTGATTAAAAGAATAAAATTGAAGAATATAGTAAAGTAGAGTAGAAATCACTCAATAAGCATGTAAATAAAGATCAAGCCCCCAAAGTTAAAATGAAAATAGCTTGAATCCTTGAATTGAAACTACAAACCTAGCCTTCCATGAAGGAGGCAAACTAACAACAAAGAAAGAGGCAAACTAACAACAAAGAAATCCTAAGCCTTCCATGTAGGAGGCAACTAACAACAAATAAATCCTAAGCCTTCCATGTAGGAGGCAACTAACAATAAAGAAAACATAAGCCTTCCATGTAGGAGGCAAACTAACAAGAAAGAAAACATAAGCCTTCCATGAAGGAGGCAAAACTAACAAGAAAGAAGCAAAGAGAGAAAGAAAGAAAGAAAATGGTATTGGAGTTAATCTCCAAAATGGTGTGTGTCTCCTCTTGCAAACCCTTCTATTTATAGAGGATTTTTGAGGCATCATCTTCAGAAAGTCACCAACTAGGATATTACTTTTCTACCCTTTTCTTGCTTTCACATGGGCTTTGTTGAAATTGCAAAACACTTTTGAATTTTTGCCACCAATGAGCACAACAATTTTGACTTTCTTGCACCGCAATTTCGGATGTTCACATGTCCGAATTAGAGCTTGACTTCTGAACAAAAGTTGTATCCCTGGATCTTAGCTGTCCAACAAAGTTGATTTCATCTCAATATGACTTCTATATCTCAAGATATTGCCGGATCTTTGCACACTGTTCAAATTCCACGTCAGCAACACTATCTCATCTTTTGAGATAATTTCGGAGTCCTAAACATCCCATTTAGAATCTGCTCTTGCTTTGTAGCTATGGACACTTCTTTAAGCTTTCATTCAAGACAGATTTCATGATTTTTGGATGTTTACAACTCCTATTATGCTCAAAATACTATAATAGTGTCATTTTAATCGGGTAAGCAAAGAAATTCAATTAAACTTCATATGAACCCAAACTCATAAAATATGACAAAGATCACTTAATTGAACATATAAGAAGTCTTAATGAGATAAAAGTGAGAGATAATTATTTATGAAATCTATGCTTATCAGTAACCTTCTTTAATTTTCTTGGTGGCAATTCTGTAACAAGCAACCTTTTCCATTTCTTTTCTTTTCAAAAGCAGGTTTTAAAACTTGTTTGAGAAAATATTTTTATAACCAAAAACTGAGAAAGAAATCAAACAAGTCCTTAGTTTTGAGTTTTGAATTTAATTTTTAATTTTTATATTTGCTATAGAAATAAGTTAACTCATTATATTATATTTATTCACAAACCATCAAAAATAAATAATTAATTATTAATTAAAATTAAACTATTTTAAATTAATAAAAATTAAAAAATTATTATTATTATTGTAATTATAATATTGATGATGGTTTAATAATAATAAAAATAATGATTAAAATAATTTGATAATAAATAAAATAATTTAAAATTTTTGCAAGTTCGGATATGACTTAGAATTGTAAACGGAAAATTTTTTAAGTTAAAAAATATTAAAAAACCCTCCATACTAAACAGGCTAAATGGAAATTATTTTCGATAATGGCTTTTCATTTTAACTTCATTTCATTGCACTTTTTTATATTTTAAATTTTTTTATCTTATATTTGGATGAAATTTTTTAAAATTTTATTAATTTTTTAATAAAAATTGGTAATTATTAAAAAATAAGAAAAATTATGAATAATAATTTTAAAAAATATATATAATATAGAATTTAAAAAATTAAATAAATATCATTTGAAATTATTTCTATTTAATAAAAATTACTCAAATAGAAGTCTATAACATTTTTTTAAAAAAAATTCTTATCATCTAAATACATAAAATCTTGCAACTATAAATTACTTAATCCTAATACATAAAATCTAGCAATTATAAATTACTTAATCCAAATACAACGTTAATGTTTAAACTACCAAAGTTTTAAAACTTTTTTCAGAATGTTAAATATCAATCAAACATAAACTTTTGAAATACTTAAAAATATTATTCCATAAAAAATATTTTTATAACTTCAAACAAACATTTTTAAGTAGAGATAACAAACAGTTTAGCCCGACTTCACTTAACTCAATGTAGGTAGAGAGCGGATTTTTACATGTTTGACCAAAAAAGCTTGAAATCTGTTCAAACCTTCAAAATGATAATCCAAAATTTATCTTATGCAGGTTATGTGCCCACTGGTCGATATGTAATAAAATCAAATTTTAATTTTTCCAAGATTATTAATTGACCGAGAAAGAGCAAGTTGTTTTTTTTATATATGTAGGCCAGACAAAAGAATTAAGATATATTTGGATCTTAAAATTTAAACTCCAAACCTTTAAATTTTACTGATGTTTTTAATCAACCTATTTTGCCGGTTGCCACTATTTTTTTTTTTTAACGAACCTGTAAGATTTTCATTAATCCATTTATATATATATATATAAAGAAT
Organism: Canavalia gladiata; assembly: GCA_037954105.1. Lineage (NCBI taxonomy): Eukaryota > Viridiplantae > Streptophyta > Magnoliopsida > Fabales > Fabaceae > Canavalia > Canavalia gladiata. The sequence goes on from CM075665.1 coordinate 45,578,041, forward strand.
TAAATTATTTTAAAAATAATTTAAAAAAAATTCATCATTCTGATTTTCTATTATTTTAAAATTTAACGATTATAATTAAAAGTTGATTTCTACTAAGCTAACGATTGAATATTTTGTTTTTTAACATATTTATTCTACATTTTGCTAGCTTTGCTACACAAACATATAGTATTTCTCCAACAGCAATTATAAAATTTTGAAAAGAAAATGTAAATTATTTCTGCAAATAATATATTTATTAAATTTACTTTCCTTGAATTTATTATACAAATATATATATCATCTTTACTACATCAAGCATCTTTGTTCGTAGCAGGCTCTGCAAATTAATTCTTTCAGCACATAAAATTTCTTTCTATTTTTGCAAATCAACTCTTCTTTCTATTTTTGCAAATCAACTCTTTCCGCACACAAAATTCTTTTGACGCCGGATTGTTCTCCCTTCCAATTGGTAAGTATTTCAAATGATTTGAGATTCTTTATTTAAACATTTAAATGCTTTGAAATATTAATTTAAATAAAATTATGTATGATAATATAATTTAATCTTATTTTTCCTTTTTTGTAAAAAAAATTAAAACATCAATGAATAATGAATTATAATAATGCTAGTTCCTCTTACATGAATAAAATGACCATCGATATTTTTGATAATTTCATATCATAAGAATTTGAATCCATCAACATCAACCTTATAAATAGAGCTGCCAAAATGATTCATGATCCTAAGGCCAATCCATTTAACCCTAAGTTTTTGTCCTATATTATGTGGTTCATTTAAAAGTAGAACTTTTTAAAAGGGTTTAGTTAAAGCTGGCCTTAGGTCCAATCCTAACCCCTTTTTTTTCTATTTTATTATTTATCTTAAAATATAGTTTTTAAATTTAAATCCATCACTAATCTTGAGGCTTTAGTTGTAGTCTTGAGGCTTTAGTTGTGGCTCAGTTAGAATATTCTGCTCAACCTGAGGTGACCAAGACTTGGCATCCTCCTTTGTGAAGAAGTATTGAGCAGGTGATGAAAACATTAGAATTTCGAAACTACACAATAACAGGAAGAATACAAAAAATCGATAAAGTCTGCATGATAGCTAAAGTTACTTCCTTAGCCAGTTTTTATTAATACACTGCTTGAAACGAGATGGCCAGGTGGTGGCAATCAATGGAAGCAACATCGATGATACCCCAGTTCTTTCTTAACAACTGATAGGTTTGTACATGAGGATATTTATATTGCAGTATGCATGAAGTAGTCTTGGTATTTGAAAGAGAACCAGGAGTGAATCAACTAAAAAGGGTCCAGAGAACTAAAAGCTTATGTTGTGTGCCAAGTGCTTGGGATCACATCAGCAACAGCCTTGCCAAAACCTGCTGATCCATATCATGGAATGATGACATAACAACAACTTCGTTCAATGCTCATTTTCTTTTTAGACTGGCTTACTGCCAAATCTGATATGAGATGGGTGCTAAGGCCAAGAGTGGCTATGTTCTTGGGTTAGGATAATATTAGAGATAAACGGAAAATCAGACCTTGTCATTTTTACAGAAGTTTGTGCTCTAACCTTGGTAGCATTGAAAGTTGTATTTTGCAATCTGTTATGATTTTTTAATGATTGGAATTTTGTTTCACTAAGTAGAAAATGTTGAATTTGGGGTTCAAGCCTTGAAACCAGGGCTGGTGGGGGTGTAAATACCTAAGATGCTGGCCCAATTACCACTGCTACAGAATCCAAACTTCTCATCCTTAATTCGGGAGTCAATGGCAGAACCTGATTTTGGCCAGCAAATAAGAGTTCAAGAATTTGTAAGGGAGAAAGGAGATCCAACTTGATTGCCTACAGTAGTACTTGATAGTAATTGCATATATACTGCACTTCCAGCATTTAAAGGAAAGAGAGAAACAACTAGGAAACTGGGAAGCGTATATTATACTACCAGCATTTGAAGGAAATCTATAAGATATATCAGAAACATCCACATGATCTTTTAGGACTTGGATTAGCTTCTTATAGTTTGTAGATCAGCTTGCATAATAAGATGCATGCTAGTACTTCTTTCCAAGCTCAATTGGATTAGAAACCATCAATAAAACTACCCAAGGAATCAACCTCGCAGCTTGATTTTCCAGCCAATCCAAGAGATTTTGCATGAGAGCTTTCTGTGTAACTTCTAGCAGAAAAACGGGTTGGTTGCATATGAAAATTCCTTGTTCCAATCAATCAGCCAAGGAAAATTCTATTGTACCTTGATCCTGAGAGATTACAGAAGCTGAATTCAAAGGGAAATTATAGGGATTGACCCTCCCATAAATTGTGGATGCTGCTAGAGCATGGGTTGTGCCTCAAGCATCTGGGAATATTGCATGTTTGATATATTTGCCTGTAATGATCCAAGTAATGTCTAGACCAACTGAGCACATCTAACAAATCCAAATTCAGTTAACTGAGAGAGTGGATGGAGTAGAAATATTGCTGGCTCTTGATAAGCATAAATTTCATAAATAATTATCTCTCACTTTTATCTCATTAAGACTTCTTATATGTTCAATTAAGTGGTATTTGTCATATTTTATGAGTTTGGGTTCATATGAAGTTTAATTGAATTTCTTTGCTTACCCGATTAAAATGACACTATTATAGTATTTTGAGCATAATAGGAGTTTTAGACATCCAAAAATCATGAAATCTGTCTTGAATGAAAGCTTAAAGAAGTGTCCACAGTTACAAAGCAAGATCAGACTCTAAATGAGATGTTTAGGACTCGGAAATTATCTCAAAAGATGAGATAGTGTTGCTGATGTGGAATTTGAACAGTGTGCAAAGATCCGGCCATATCTTGAGATACAAAAGTCATATTGAGATGAAATCAAATCTGTTGGACAGCTAAGATCCGGGGCTACAACTTTTGTTCAGACATGAAGCTCTAATTCGGACATGTGAACATCCGAAATTGCGGTGCAAGAAAGTCAAAATTGTTGTGCTAATTGGTGACAAAAATTCAAAAGTGTTTTGCATTTTCAACAAAGCCCATGTGAAAGCAATAAAAGGGTAGAAAAGTAATATCCTAGTTGGTGACTTTCTGAAGATGATGCCTCACAAATCCTCTATAAATAGAAGGGTTTACAAGAGGAGAAACAACACCACTTGGAGATTAACTCCAATACTATTTTCCATCTTTCTTTCTTTCTTGTTAGTTTGCCTCCTACATGGAAGGCTTAGTTTTTCTTTATTGTTAGTTTGCCTCCTACATGGAAGGCTTAGTTTTTCTTTATTGTTAGTTGCTTCCTACATGGAAGGCTTAGGATTTATTTGTTGTTAGTTGCCTCCTACATGGAAGGCTTAGGATTTATTTGTTGTTAGTTTGCCTCCTTCATGGAAGGTTAGGTTTGTCGTTTCAATTCAAGGATTCAAGCTATTTTTATTTTAACTTTGAGGTCTTGATCTTTATTTACATGCTTATTAAGTGGTTTCTACTCTACTTCACTATATTCTTCAATTTTATTCTTTAATCAAAGTTTGATCGGTTGACGTATTTTGGTTAATGCATAATTGATTTATAATTGGTTTTTGATTGGTAAATCATTTTCCAAAAGTTTGAAGAGTAGAAATTAAGTAATTGAATTGAAGGTTATCATTTTATTACTTACTTCAACTGAATTCTGATTATAAAATTGGTTTAGATGAAAGATTAAGTGGTTACTAAATCTTGTTAATCATAATCAATTGAATCCTGAGAGGTTTTTCAGTAAAGAATTCAAGGATCATTTTAGGGGTTCCAGATGATCTTAGGTTGATAAACACAATGCATGATTTTAGTGATCAATGATTAGTTAAGAAAATAGCCTCTGAATTCCTTGAGTTGATAATTGTTAAGTGAAAATTAATTTCATTCTGTATTTTGTGTTTAGAACTCAATATCAAATCTTTACAAAATCCCCTTGTTATAATTTTCTCCTTATTTGCTTAAGAATCTGAAATGGTGTTTGGGAGATGACCTAGGTTACACCTTATACTATACCAATAGTTTGGGGGAAATCTAGAAATTATTTTTGCACGTTTGCGACGAGCGTGTCAAAAATTTGGCGTCGTTGCCGGGGACCATTTTAGTTTCCTAGACTTATTTAGGAGTTTGTATAAAATTTTTAACCTTTCTAACAATTTTTTGAGTTTGTATAAAATTTTTTACCCTTTCTAACAATTTTTTGAGTTTGTATAAAATTTTTAACCTTTCTAACAATTTTTTTTAGGTATACTATTCTTGATTTGTTTGAACTATTCCGTAAGGAAAAAGCACGTTATACTCTTGAGAATCTGACTTTAAAAGACCCTTTTGTCAGTTTACAAGAAAACTGAATGGGAAGCACATCCTCGACTCTTAGAAGGCGTTTCAGCCGTTACTGGACGTAAAACCAGAGGAAGATGTGAGCCACAATCACAACTACTGTTCATTCTCATGCGTGTATGTTTGTCATTTACATTGTCTTTTCAATTTATTTGAAAATTTCACCATTTTTAGAATATAGCAATGCAGCTGGTGAACCAACCAAATCAGGATGGCAGAGACAAAAGAGAACCAGATACCACTCTTCGGTTATAACTTTTCCTTACTTTGGTGGTTTTCTCACATTTCTTTTCCTGTCATATGAAATTCCATCTAAGACATTGAGGACAACGTCTTGGATAGGTTGGGGGGAGGATGGTCCGATATAAAAAAAAAAATTTAGGTTAGAATCATAAACTTGCTTTGAGTAAGATGGCTGAGTAAGGAGTTACACTTGACTCTTGATACGCATCTTATGATTAAAAAAATAAATAAATAAATAAAAATTTTGAATGTGGAAGTTTGTTTTTCTTTAGATTTCATAAAATAATTGAAGCAAAATGATTTACATTTCGTGATTTAGTTTGGCAACACATATTTGAACTGGATAGATTAGATTTGATAAATATATTACCTGTGAGATTTTGAGCCTTATTATTATTTTCTTTCTTGTGTGATTTTCATCCATGAAATATGTTACTTCAGAACTTGCATTGATTCTTTTTGAAGCTACATTTTCACATGAATTGTACAAAAATGATTGAGGCACTGTTTTTCTTGAACAAACCACTTGGCCAAATAACCAAACCATATAATTTTATCCTTTGATCAGCCCTTTGAGCCGATTAGCCTTTTCTTCTTTTTAACTCACCACAAATAAAAAAAAACAACTTTGTTTGACCATAGAAGGTGAGAAATACTGGATTTATCATACCATAAGTGTTTCAATAAGTGTGGGGGAGATTATTGTTGTGTTCATCAATATCATGGTGAAAAAAAAAACTGAAGCAAGAAATTAATAAATAAACTATTATATTGAAAAAAAATAGAAAAGAAAAAAAAGAATGAAGAAGTAATATCTGTTTCTCACACTTGCACTTAGACTCAGTTCTCAATCCTCACCATTTTCTTTGGTCGAACATTGTATCTCTTCAATATATCATTTCATCTTTATAATCCTGTTATAACCAAAATAAAGACCTCTTGATTTGTGCATTGCATGTCTACATAGTAGTAGAGAAGTAGAAGATATGCAAGCCTATGATAGTTCATCTTTCATGGATTGAATTTGAGAGAAACACTTACAAAATCAAACACTTGAGAGATTCAGAGTATATCATGTGAGGTTTTATCTTTCTCAATCTATGTTTTTCAAATTAAAGTTGCCTTTCTAAGTAATTTCAAAAATGTGATGAAAGAATGCTTCATGAAATTTTGTGAATTCTTGAGAAATCAACTCAAAACTTTGATGTTCTTTCAAAAAAAAAAATAGTCACAAATCCTTAACTTAAGTTTGCCTGAGACGTGCAAAAGATAAGTGTGGGGGAATTTGATAAGCATAAATTTCATAAATAATTATCTCTCACTTTTATCTCATTAAGACTTCTTATATGTTCAATTAAGTGGTATTTGTCATATTTTATGAGTTTGGGTTCATATGAAGTTTAATTGAATTTCTTTGCTTACCCGATTAAAATGACACTATTATAGTATTTTGAGCATAATAGGAGTTTTAGACATCCAAAAATCATGAAATCTGTCTTGAATGAAAGCTTAAAGAAGTGTCCACAGTTACAAAGCAAGATCAGACTCTAAATGAGATGTTTAGGACTCGGAAATTATCTCAAAAGATGAGATAGTGTTGCTGATGTGGAATTTGAACAGTGTGCAAAGATCCGGCCATATCTTGAGATACAGAAGTCATATTGAGATGAAATCAAATTTGTTGGACAGCTAAGATCCGGGGCTACAACTTTTGTTCAGACATGAAGCTCTAATTCGAACATGTGAACATCCGAAATTGCGGTGCAAGAAAGTCAAAATTGTTGTGCTAATTGGTGACAAAAATTCAAAAGTGTTTTGCATTTTCAACTAAGCCCATGTGAAAGCAATAAAAGGGTAGAAAAGTAATATCCTAGTTGGTGACTTTCTGAAGATGATGCCTCACAAATCCTCTATAAATAGAAGGGTTTACAAGAGGAGAAACAACACTAATTGGAGATTAACTCCAATACCATTTTCCATCTTTCTTTCTTTCTTGTTAGTTTGCCTCCTACATGGAAGGCTTAGTTTTTCTTTATTGTTAGTTTGCCTCCTACATGGAAGGCTTAGTTTTTCTTTATTGTTAGTTGCTTCCTACATGGAAGGCTTAGGATTTATTTGTTGTTAGTTGCCTCCTACATGGAAGGCTTAGGATTTATTTGTTGTTAGTTTGCCTCCTTCGTGGAAGGCTAGGTTTGTAGTTTCAATTCAAGGATTCAAGCTATTTTCATTTTAACTTTGAGGTCTTGATCTTTATTTACATGCTTATTAAGTGGTTTCTACTCTGCTTCACTATATTCTTCAATTTTATTCTTTAATCAAAGTTTGATCGGTTGACGTATTTTGATTAATGCATAATTGATTTATAATTGGTTTTTGATTGGTAAATCATTTTCCAAAAGTTTGAAGAGTAGAAATTAAGTAATTGAATTGAAGGTTTTCATTTTATTACTTACTTCAACTGAATTCTGATTATAAAATTGGTTTAGATGAAAGATTAAGTGGTTACTAAATCTTGTTAATCATAATCAATTGAATCCTGAGAGGTTTCTCAGTAGAGAATTCAAGGATCATTTTAGGGGTTCCAGATGATCCTAGGTTGATAAACACAATGCATGATTTTAGTGATAAATGATTAGTTAAGAAAATAGCCTCTGAATTCCTTGAGTTGATAATTGTTAAGTGAAAATTAATTTCATTCTGTATTTTGTGTTTAGAACTCAATATCAAATCTTTACAAAATCCCCTTGTTCTAATTTTCTCCTTATTTGCTTAAGAATCTGAAATGGTCTTTGGGAGATGACCTAGGTTACACCTTATACTATACCAATAGTTTGGGGGAAATCTAGAAATTATTTTTGCGCGTTTGCGACGAGCGTGTCAGCTCTTAAAGCCTTTGTCGTAATTAGAGTGAAACTGCCAATTGAAAGAGAAATTTTACTATATTTTGCAAGCCATGATTGTGTTGCAGGGAAGTGTGAGCATGGCATATTCTCCCTTTCTTTTTGTAGTCTCAAAGACACATTAGGACCAGAGCTTATATACACCTACATTTCACTAGAAAAGGGAGCCAAATTTTGTACCCCAACTGTGCTGATATGTGGACTACATCAAAGCATTTAGAATTAGATTAATGGTTTAAACTTCTTACCTCTCCACTAGTAATCCTGCTAATTAATGTGAATGTCACAGCCACAGGGTAGTAGAGAACTAACAGAATTTAGTTATCCTCTAAGAATAACAATTCATTTCTCCCCATGATAGTGCCAACTTTCCATCATCAATTTGACATAAAACATTAGAATGTGCAATGTCATTTATTGTTTCAATCTAGTAACAGATTTATTCTCATAAATGACTGCATATCTTGGCAACTATTTCTGCTCCTATTTCATTAACCAAGTCGGATTGCACATCTAATTGCATTTTCTCTTATTGTGTGACCTTTTTCTCTACAACTTTTATCATGACACTTATATTATTTCTGAAAGCAAGTAAAACAAGATCTTTCTGTAGTGGTTCCCTAATAAAATGCTGCAGATTTCCATATTTCAACTATTCTCTCAAAGTCCACTATCACATTCAGACCTGCCATATCAGTCTTCATCTAATTTTGATCATTACCAATGTCATTCTTCATCTGATTTTGATATACACCAATACTAGCTTCTATCTAGCTATATTGATCTATTGCTAAGAGCCTGATTTCAATAAGGATATACGCTGGTTTTACCGAACCTGACTATCAAGTCTAAGTCTGGCCAGAGGCTAGTGGTATTGAATTGCAGCTATTCGATCTTTATTCATCAGAGAGTTCATAAGCAAATAACTCCAGCAGATTTTGTGTGAAGAAATAGGAAAGTCCTTAATGTACTTCACAGACTAGAATTTGATCCCAAGGCTTCTCCGTGGAAGTTCTTTTTCATAACTTTATGCTAATGATAGGATTGAATCTAATTTCACTTGTATTGCTAATTACTCAATGTCATAACCGCAATTACGTCGAGAAAACGGACTCGCTAAAATTTTTGAAAGGAATTAATTTGAATGTGGAGCCACCACCAAATTTTATTTTATAGGAAAACATTTGGAAAAATCCTAACTTGAGGAAGGAATCTAGGTTCGGGAGTCGGTTACGAGTAAGGAAAGTATTAGGCACCTTACTCGTCCATTCCTAAGAACGGTACCCTTAAACTAAGTGTGTGATATTTTGAAAACTGTTTGATCCCTTAAAATAGAATAAAAAATAAATAGGTATATAGAAAATAGCCTAACAGGACTTGATCCTACTCCTACTTATTCCCTTATGCAATGGGAAACTCAAGGCTACGTAGTTCTGGTTAAGATACTTGATCTTTTTTAAAATAAGAGGGTAACCTTAGGTAAGAAGTTATTTTTTTTGGACAAATTGGTGAAAATAGTGATTTTTTGGGAAATCTCGTGCTTGCAAAATCCAAACCGTCGTAAGCCATGTTTGAATTTGCACGAATTAGAACACAAAATAGTAGAGAATAATACTTCTTCGTGTTAGAATACGTTGCACAATTGAAGAAATATTAAAACAGATGTTTTAGGAAAGCAATGATTTTTTGGAAACCTTGCAAAATTCAAACCGTCGTAAGTCGTGTTTTAATTTGCACGAATTAGAACACGAAACAGTAGAGAATGCTACTTACTTGTATTGGAATTCGTTGCACAATTTAGGAGAAATTGAAACAGACATCTTTTAGGAAACAGATGTGTTTACAAATCTCAAACCGTCGTAAGCCGTGTTGGAATTTGCACGAATTAAAACACGAAACAGTAGAGAATGCTACTTGCTCGTATTAGAATCTGTTACAATTGAAGAAATATTAAAATAGACGTTTCTAGGAAAGCCATGATATTTTAGAAACAGACATGCTTGTAAAATTTAAACCGTCATAAGCCATGTTTGAATTTGCACGAATTAGAACACGAAATAGTAAAGAATGCTACTTGCTCGTATTGGAATTCGTTGCACAGTTTAGGAGGAATTGAAACAGACATTTTTTAAGGAAACAAATGTGTTTGCAAAATTCAAACCGTCGTAAGCCGTGTTTGAATTTGCACAAATTGGAATACGAAACAATAGAGAATGCTACTTGCTCGTGTTCGTTACACAATTGAAGAAAAATTAAAATAGACATTTTTAAGAAAGCCATGATATTTTGGAAACATACGTGCTTGCAAAATTTAAACCGTCGTAAGCTGTATTTTAATTTTCACAAATTAGAACACGAAACAGTAGAGAATGCTACTTGCTCATATTGGAATTCGTTGCACAGTTTAGGAGGAATTGAAACAGACATTTTTTAGGAAACAAATATGCTTGCAAAATTTAAACCGTCGTAAGCCGTGTTTGAATTTGCATGAAACAAGTAGAGAATGCTACTTGTTTTTGTTAGAATCTGTTTTCACAATTGAAGAAATATTAAAATAGACGTTTTTAGGAAAGCAATGATTTTCTGGAAACAAACGTGCTTGTAAAATTCAAACCGTCATAAGCCGTGTTTAAATTTGCAAGAATTAGAACACGGAATAGTAGAGAATGCTACTTGTTCGTGTTAGAATCCATTGCATAGTTTAGGAGAAATTGAAAATAAAGATGAAGATGAACTCAAAAATCCAAGAAAAAGAAAGAAAATTAAGCGAAATAAAAACTGGATCTAACCTCCACTGATATTCCTTATTCAATTGTCTCCAATCCAGCTTAGGTCATAAGGTTCAAAGGTAAGAATCAAGTGTTTTTTTATTTGATTTAAGCATACACTTAACTCTTTAGGTTTAATGACTTAATCATGCATCACTTAAGCTAAACTTCACATATAGGATGCATGCACATGGTTATGCACTCTTAGGAAATTTTTTTCAAAGGAGGACATACAAACACAAACAAATTAGAAAGAAATACATATAGAAGGATCAACACATAAAAAATAATACCTAAACAAGGTTAAAAGAACAAGATCTACAGAAGAACTTCAAAGACACAAGAGATTTTGGCACCAAAATTTGAATTCAAATCTCAGAATTTTTCAAAAATATTTCTTCAGAGATCTAAAAAATTAAAACTGAACAATTGAAATATGTGAATCATAGAAATCAAACAAAACAAGTTTGACAAAAATCAGACCAGAAATGAGTAAGGTATGCACAAATCAAACAAGCTAGGTTCATTTGTACACCAAGACGAACATGCTTCAGTAATTAGGCAATATAAATTTCATTTTAGATTCAAATTAGACAAATAATATCATTCCAGAAACTACATAGAAATATGAAGATAAAAAAATAAAAATAACTAAAATTGGAGATCATTTGACCGATCAAAAATGAAAATGGAAAACAGAGACGAAAATGAACTCGAAAATTTGGCGCCAAAATTTGAATTCAAATCTTAGAATTTTTTGAACGAAGTTTTTGGTATATATGAAAAATTAAAACCAAAAACTTGAAATACATAAATCATAGAAATGAAACAAAATAAATTTTACAAAAATCAAACTAGAAATGAGCAAGTTATGCACAAATTAAACAAGCTAGGTTCATTTGCACACCAGGACAAACATGCTTCAGTAATCCGGCGATAGAGATTTCATTTCAGATCCAAATTAGACAAATAATATTATTCCAAAAACTAGAGAGAAATATGAAGAGAACGAAATAAAAATCATCAAAATCGGAGATCATTTTACTGATAAAAAATGAAAATGAAAACAGAGACAAAGATGAACTCGGAAATCCGAGAAGAAACAAGAAAATTAAGAGAAATAAAAGCTGGATCTAACCTCCATTGATGTTATTGAATGTCACTTGATAGCACCTTGGAAGGTGATGAATAACTGGTTCCATGGAGGCCAAGGAGATGCTGAATTGGATGTAGAAGTAAAGAGTCTCTTAAGTGCTCCTCTTAGAAAAAATCTAAAAATCCTCTTTCAATGACTCAAAGTGCTCCTTTCTCTATCCTTTCTTAGAAATTCTGAAATTTTTTAGAAGTGAAGAAGCCCCTTGAACTAAATGAAAGTCTCTATTTATAGATAAAATTTCAAAAAAAGAAAGGGAAAAATTTGGCAGGACTTCCATTTTTTGTTTTCTGATTTTTCTCTTTTTTGTTTTCTTTTTATTATTTTCTTTATTTTTATTTTTATTTTTTTTTCTTTTTTCTCTAATTAATTCTTAATCGTCATTAATTAATTCAGCTAACTTTCTAACTAAATTCTTAACTAAAAATTTCTTTTTCTTTCTTTTTTTATTCTTTTTTTTGTTATTTTTCAATTTTAGACTAAAAAACAAAATGATTTATTTTGGGTTTTAAATTTACCCTCGGACATAATTCAGTGTTCACACTCAACTATGCATTATGAGTCCAATGCAATAATGAAAGTATGAATGCAATAGTTAATGACAAAATTCTCATTCTCATTTAAAAACTCATTCGATTTGCAAGAACTCATGCAACATATTTAGATAATATGATTCGTATAAGCTAAAGCAAACCTGGAAGTAACTGAGGCCAATTTCTTCTTTGCTTAATAGAGATTTGGCAGGTTAACTCAAAGTTCAGCAAATTTCTTCTTCTTCTTAGAGAAATGGCTCTCAAGTTTCATCTTTGCTCCCACGTCCAAAGCAATTTTTACCAAGAAAATACTTCTTTCTCTCCAAAACTCACCGAAACATGAGTGTATGCTTCTTGAATTTTTTGAATCGATGATTGTGAGAGAGAGAACTTCTTCGCTAATGTCGAGCTTCAGCCAGGACTAGCGTGTCCCTCTTCTTCTCCGTGAGAATGCTTCGAAGGTTCTGAAAAACCAAAGAGAGAAGTTCCCCCCAAGGAAAATGAAAGAACTCGAGAGAATCTAAAAGAGGCTTCCAGTTGTAGGTGGAGCCCCCTAACCGAGACCAACTCAGAAATTGAGCAACGTTTCTTTTTTGTCTTCTCTTTTTTTAGGAAAATCTCTGAACTCCTTTCCCCCTTTTGTTTGCTCTTATTTATTTATAGGTGATTCAAATTTGATTCTTTTCTAACCAACTTTTCCAGTACCTAACTAACTTAACTAATCTAACTAACTTGTAACAATTTTTTTTTGGGAAAATTTTCTTTTGCCTTCTTCTTTTATTGTTGTTATTATTATTTTTTTATATCGTTTTTACTCTTTTTTCCTTTTCTTTATCTTTTTTTCTTCCTTTTTTTCATTCTTTTTCTTACTATTATTATGTATTTGTTTATTTATTATTCATTTATTCCTTTATTATCATTATTTTTATTTGCTAAATTTAACTATTTAAATAATAATTTAATCTCGGATATAATAAGTGTTCACAGCTTCACTTTAAAAAGGATAAAATTAGATGAAAGAGACATTGAATGAACATCCTATTTGATGTGCGAATGCCTTGAGAATAGAGTCAAGTTTATTTGCAAAACTATATGAAGATCTCTAATCAAAATATAGATTTCAACTAAGTAAGAGAATGAAAGTAGTGGAGAAAGTAGGCATATTTTTATACATTCTTGTCATGGGCATTTCAAATAGAGATGTTGGAGAGAAATTTCAACATTTTGGTGTGACCATCAATAAAGTATTTCATGAAGTTTTGGAAGTCATTAATGGTACAAGCAATGACTATAAGGATCTTGCTAATGATAACATAATAGCATAAAATTAAAGGATTCAACCTTTAGCTGTATATAATCTCAAATAGCTAATGATGAATGATACATGTCTTATTTCAAGGTAAAAATAAAATTATTTATTTATTTTTTCATATTATAATTTCTAATTTACACTACTATTCTAATGTATTATGATAAGATTGTATTGATGAAACTCATAGAACTACATGCATTCATAAAACAAATCAAATGCATTATAAGAGGAAAAAATGAATCCATACCTTCAATGTAATAATTATTTATGACTTTGATATGTGTTTCACATTTTTATCAATTTAATGGGTAAGATTTACACATGACACATATTTTTCTTTATGTGATTATTTATCAATTTTTTTGATAATTTTTTTATATAAATTAATATTATATTATTTTTTTATAGAAAAATATTATTTGATGAATAAAAGATATCCAAATAAAAAAAATATTTAGTATCTTATCCCAATATAATATATCATCCATCTTGATTTAAACATTAACCTTTAACATATGTTAAAAAAGCTTTTTATTTATGTATGTTTATCTCTTAAAAATTATATTAAAAGATCATTTAAAATATTGAAAAGAAAATAAAAAATACTTAACACAATATAAAAATATAAATTAATATTATAATAAATATATTCAGGTGGGATAATTATATTTAAAATATTTTAAAAAATAACATAATATTTATTATTTTTTAATAACATCCAAATTATATACATCATGATAAATTTTTATATATTAATGATATAAACATAATTAATATGTGTACACAATTCATACACATGTGATAGAATTTTTTAAATTACACAAAAAATATAAAAAATATTTATAATAATATTGTTAATCTATTATAAATATGCAATAAATATTTTTTATAAAATATTATTTGTTTATATTATTATTTAACTTACAGTATTTTATTTAGTTATTAAATAATATATTAAATTTTTATTATAAAATATTTAATTTTATTGATAAAAATTTTAAATTATAAACGCAAGATAAATATATTTTCATAAAAATATTATTAAATTTTTTTATAAAATTAAAAATAAAAATTTTAATTTAAAATAAAAAATTATTTAAAAATGTAATTTTTATTAAAAAATATATCATAAATAATAAATTAAATAAATAAGTAAAATTATCAATTTTTAATATATAATTATCAAAATAATTGTAAACTTATTTATTTTATCATTTTTACATGAAATAAATATAAATTAAATATAAATATACATATATTAACAAAATTTATTATTTTAATTAATTATAAATTAATAATTTTAATCTAATAATTATATTTTTATTTACTATTGTATCTTTATTAACTAGTTTAGTTATTAATTTTGTTAAATAATTTTAAGTTAATAAATAATTTTTTTTAACTTTTAGCTATTTTTAACTTTCGTTTATCGGTTATTTTTACAAATATTCCCGTAATATGTATGTAGGGTTACAGTACGGTGGTTCTGACCAGGAGTGGCACGTGTCTTTTAACCCAACAATAACAAGCTTCGAATTTAAATGTGTCAAAGATGGAGTGGTAGAGTTTACATATATTATATCAGTGTTACAAAAATTTATGTAAAGTCACATAATTAAATTTTTTTTTGCAAAATTACGATAATAATTCTTATATATATAATTAATTTTTTATATAATAAATTTTCTGTCAACTAAACTTGATCGAGACGGAATTTGGTTTTATTTTAAATATATCATAACTTTATTTTTAATTTAATAAATATTAATAGAATTTACTTTATAAATATATTAATTTAATTATATTTTATTTTTAAAAAATATAAACAAAATATAAAAAATTAATATAATTATCATATTTAGAGATCAAATTACTGAAAATTATTCTTATTAATTAAAAAAATACTAACAACATAGATCAACTTTATTAAAGTTTATTAAAATAATTACTTCTAAAATTAATTTTTTAACTTTTTAAAAAACTACCAATAACAAAAAGTATAATAAAAATATATTTAAAACAATAGATTGTTATCAATAATATTTAATTTAAATAGTATCTTTTATTTTATAAGTAAATTTTTTAAATTTAAATTTTAAATAAAAATATTTTAATTCAATCAAATTATTTTATATAAAAATATATTATTGGTAAAGGAGAAATACAAATAATGTGTCATGTGGACCACTGACCCACGGGTTCATATCAAAGATGGGTGATTAACCGGTCGTTGATCCAGAAGATATTGGAGGGTGTCATTTTCGTACACGTGAGAGGATTAGTTACTTTCTTCATAATTGACCTGGCACGACGCATTATCATTCCCAGCATTGTTTAAATATTTTAGGTACTTGCGTGGACATTCAGAATGTCTGAATACCCTTACCGCAAATATTCTACACAATGTGGTTCCTAATTAAACAAATACAGAAGTTAGGAATTTTTTTTTCAGAAAACCTTGAATAATTATAAAATTTATCCTTATCTAATTTTCTGCCTCGAACAAACAGAAAGTAACTGTTTTTTTTTTGTGGAAGAAAACACTCAATGACAATTTTAAATAATAAAAATTTGATTATGTTAACTTAGCATAAACACATATCATTCACTTGTTAAACTAATCTATAATAAATGATGAAAAATAAATGTATAATATTGTTTTTTAAAATATAATTTTTTATTAAACTAATTAAACTTATATTTTATTAATAATATAAATATTCAAAACTTACATCAAGTGTGTAATTCTTACAAGAATATATCTTTTTGATAATATTTTTTGGGATGATAAATTTATTAATAATTATTTTAATTTCTTAGGTGAAAATATGTTTTTACTTAATTTTTAGAATGAGTGTTTTAACAAGCTAAGTTTCCATTCAGTTTATTTTTATAAATATAAAATTATAATTTATTAACTTGTTTCTTTTAAAAATAATTAAAAGTATTATGAATCTACATTTAAGTTTATTAAATCTATATTTTATAACAATAAAAAATTATTAAAAATAATGTTAAAGATATACTCTTTAAATAAATAGTTTTTTTTGGTATATATATATCCACTCTACTCCCTCGCATACACATTCATTGTCATTAACTCACATAGACACTGCGAATGAAAAATGTTCATAATATATTTTTAATATAATTTTTTAAAATAAAATTAAAATTTTAAAAAAAATCGAGATAAATACTTTAATTTTTTAAAAACCTGATCATTCATAAAAAAATTATTAAAAAATGTATTCAAAGGTGCATTGTCAGCTTTTGTCTACATAACTTATTAGTTTTTTATATTTTAAATTTTATGACCTTTATATCACATCACAGTACAGTAGACAATGCAGAAATCAGATGATTCACAAAAGAATGCACTTTTAAAAGCAAATTATCAAAATAATATTATTTTGATATTATCAAAGGAGCTTTTCTATTTCTGATAATTTAAAATTATAACAAATGGTTTTTTTTTTTTTTGGAGTTTATAAAATATTGACGGCTTTGGACCGTATCCCTTGTTTGATTGCATAAAAAGGGTCGGGGAAAAAATTTTGAATGGTTTTATTTTTTTATCTTTATTTTTTGGTATTTATCTTTTATAGAAAAGAATGTAACTAAATTTCATAAAGTTTATAAAAATCATTTTCTTGCATAAAAATGAGGGGATGATTTTTTTATTGTAAAATTTTATATTAATTTAAAAATATATAAAAAGAAATACAGTAAAAAGTTAACTTTTAAATTTAATTTTAATTTAGATAAATTAAATTTATATTATTAATATTTTTATTTTTTTCACTAACCTAAACAATATATCCATTCTAATAATTTTTATTTTTTATTTTTATTTTATTTTTTATCTTCAAATTTTTTATTTTTTATTTTTTACATTATTCAAACAAAATATGAAAGAACATAAAATATATTTATAATAATATTTTTTCAGTTAAACCATAAGAAATTATTTTTTTAATTTTAAACTACCATAAATTATTTGATCAGCAAAACAATTCAAATTTCATTATATATTTTAAAAATAATATTATTTTGATTATTTATTTTTATCAATCATCAGAATGTGTCAACTGGTTAAAGGATGGAAAGAAAATCAAATCAAGCTTAAAAGTTTATAACTACAACTCTATAGGAGCCCCAATTCCACCCACCATCAGATGGGGCTCTATATAATTTTTATTTAAATAAATTATTTGGTTTAAAAGAGTAAAAAGAATGAAAAATAATTTTCTTTTTATTTCATTTAAGAGGACAGAAATTTAAAATAAATTTTTTATTTTTAAAATATTTTAAATTTAGAAGGATATTTTAGTTAAAAAATTAAAATTATTTTTTAGATAAAAGTAAAATTAAAATGAGAGGATTTTAACTTCCTCTAATTTTATTTTCTTCCTTTTCTAAAAATTTGAATCAAGCGAAGTAGTTATAAAAACTCCTTTAGCTCTCCTTTCAAATCCCCTTCAACCAAACAAAATGATAATGTAAAGAATAAACTTAATTAGCTAAGAATCCTTACTTGAAAGTTAATGCAATTATACTTGTAAAAATACCCAATCAAAATAAAAACAAAAAAATAGATAAACAAAAAATAAAATAATGACTTACAATGCTAATATAATGGATGATAGTAGTTTGTATAAGTAAAAATTATGAAATTTAAATCTAATGTAAAATTATTCTAATTTTTTATCCTTTGTCATTAGATTAACATAATATTGTAATGTTTAAAACGTATGAATGTTAATTAAGAGTTTCTTGATTTATAATTTTTTTTAAAGTAAAATATTTTATTGAAAAGATATATTTTTAAAATTTATAATAAATATATAATTTTAATTATAAAAAATTATTTAATGTATATAAGATTTAATTTACTTTAAAAATAATTATATTTTTACAATTTTTAAAATAAAATAACAAATATTTTTGAAAAAAATTTCCATCTTACGATTTATCTTTTGCTAAAATTAAAAATTTAAAAGTAATGATTTAAAAAAATTATATTAATTACCCTTATATTTAGATGAAATTGCATAAAATAACCTTACTTTGTTTTAAATCTATACAGATCATCTTTAATTGTTTAAAAGAAATATCACAACTTACCTTTAAAATGTAATATTATTAGAATAATCAAAGACACATAGTTAACATATAGATTTTAATGATTTTTTTAAAAAAATATTTTTATATTTTACATGAAATTTAAATTATATTTTATATTTATGTTTGATATATTATAATAAATATTAATATTTTATATTAATTTTTCAATATAATATATCTTCATCTTAATATCAATTTATATTTATATAAAAATTGTTTAATTTTTATTAAAAATATAGAATAAAAAATTAATTTAGTAAATAATATTTTTAAAAATAATACTAAAATAGACCACTTACGGACATCAACGTAAAATAATTGAATTTAACATTTTTTAAAATTGAAAGATTTTTTATTCAATAAATATATTATATTTTAAAATTATAATTTTATTTTTTATTATATTTAAAAAATTATCCATATGATAATTTTAACATATTAAATACTAACAAAAATTAATATAAAAATTCAAAATACATTACAATTAAAATTTTAAAAATTAAAACTATTAAATAGTTAAAAGATAAAAATATTCAGATAAAAAATATAAATAATAAAATAAATTATAGTTCATCTTAAAAATAATAAAATTTTTTTAAAATAATAGAACATAAATTCAATAAAAAATAACCACGTGAATTATTAAATAGAAAAAAATTATTAAAAATTTCATTAGATAAAAATAAAAAGACGAATCATTTTTCAAAAATTAATAACAGTTTATGTGATTAATTTATTTTAAAAAAAATTTCAGCATAATAAAATTAGGATATTTTTTTAATATATGAAAGTATAATTTAATTTATTGATAATTTTATTATATTATTTTCAAGTTTTATTTATTTACAATTTATAATTTTTATGTTTAATTTTAATATATTTAAAAATAAAATTTTTTTATAGTGTATAATACGTAAAAAAAAAATTAAACCGTATAGTAATAACAACATGGAAAAATGTTATTTTAAAATACCGATTAAAGGTGATCTATAATTGTTTAAAAAACAGAGATAATGTTTGTAATAATAAAAAATAATAATTTAATTTTTGAAATAAAATTTATCTTCTCTTTGATTTTAGAATAATAAAAGATCAAATTAATTTTTTTAAATTCAAATTTTATCACTTTTTATATTATATAATAAAAAATCAACATTGATCAAAAGATAATTTCTATAAAAAATAAAAATAAAAATGTATCGTATGTAATTTTACTTAAACACAAATATGGTAAATATAATTTATTCTTTTCTAAAAGGTCACACGAATTTAAAGTTACAGTAAAAAAAACCTTTTTTCACCGCATAGGAAAAATCAGTGGATTGGACAAGGAAATATAATTCGCCCTTCAAAACCCATAAAAAAAATCACTGTTGTTTAAATCGAATCAAATTATTTTCAAAATGTTAATCCGATTGAAACTATTAAACATAGATTAAAATAAATAAAAAATGTTTTCTATTATAATTTTATACAGTTTGATTTAATTTTGAATTATTATCATTAAAATCAGTGCTGTTTTATGATTTAGTTGTGAGTAGCCGGGCCCGGAGTCATAATGCTGTGAGGGCAATTTCAGTGGACTCCACTCATTATTATGAATCGTCTTTTGTTCCACTTATCAGCACGTTGCCCCTCTCTAGGAAAATGGATGATGCAAATTAAAATGAGATAGAATCTATAAAATATATTTTATAATAATAATAAAATAATAAAATTTTTAAATTTTTAACATTTACATTATAATTAATAATTTTTATCAGAATTATATTTATAAAATAAAAATTAATAAATATTTTACATATAGTTTAATTTAAATTATAATATAATAAAATATAAATAAATATCTTATGTTAAATAAGATATTCATAGAATAGATTAAAAATAGATTAAAATAAATCAAATTTGATTCAATCCAATTCAATTTGATAAAAATTTAACTAAAATTTAATTTAAGTTTAGTATAAATTTTATTTTTCAACTTAAATTTGTAAATGATTAAGTTTATTTTATTAACTTTAATCACATAAATAAATAGTTAATGTAAAAAATTTAAATAATTATTTAATTGTATTTATATAAAATAATTGTTTAATTAAAAAATATAAATATAAATATAATTTATATAAAAAATAATATTTAAATTATTATTACTAATTAATAGATCAAGAAATTAGTTTTCATGTTAAAAAAATTTATACTTTTTTTATTAATTTTAAAATAAAAGATTGTTTAAATGATAAATATAACTTTATATAATTATATATATATATATATACTATGATTATATTACATATTTAATTTCTTTTATATAAAATAAAATAAATTTAAATTAATTATGTAAATTTAATTATATATATATATAAATAAATAACAAGTTAATTATAAACTAAACAAGATGAATTATACATAACTTAATTTATCACATTTAATTTTTCAATTAATTTTAACAAGCCAATCATAAAATCGAATCTTTAACTATTTTTACATTAATTTAATTCATTTTCAATTCTAACTACAAATATTTAAATTATTTAAAATTTAATATATACAATTATAAAAATATTATTATATGGTTCAATATTTAGGTTGATAAATCTTACCTTATATAAAAAATTATTAATTAACATACTATTCACATTTAAAATTGGTATAAATAAATTTAAACTATATAATCACAATTCGTTTATGCAAGGTATAACACTTAATTATCTTTAAAAAAGTAATTCTACAAAGTTTCTTAAATCTACTATTTTGTAAATTCTATCTTTCACACGTCATTTTTTTTATTTTATATAATTAAATCAACTTTCTTCTCCAATAATGCGACTCTATAAAATTCACTAAATATATTTCAAAAATTACCTCGTTCTTAGATTTTTTTTCTCAAGAACTAATTGCTTAACTAAGTTGTTGTTTAAATAAACAATGCCTTCAGCCTAGCAGCAAGTTAAACAATAATTGTTAACCTATAGAATTGGTAAACAATAATTGTTAACCTATAGAATTGGGTAAGCATCTTTCATTGGAGAAGCGCTTATATTACTTAATAAATTTTTATAAAATGTGATATTTACTTATTCAATTATTAAATTATACAATAATATTTTTATAATTATATATATTAAATTTTAATAATTTAAATATTTATAAAAATGTTATTCAATAATTAACATTCACTTATATTCTAATAATATATTGCACGTTAAAATAAAATATATAATAAAATATTTTTTATTTTGTATAAGATTTTATAATTATAAAAGTTTTAAACTAATAATTAGATTAATAAATTTTATAATTATAAAAATTTATTAAATGTTTGTTGTTTATTTTAATTGATAAAAATTTAATCAACTTCCTCATCATGAGATAAATTTTTTTGTTATTTACATATATATTAGGTATTTTATAGTTTATTAATTATATGTCATTTATATTTTTTAATTTTAATTTTTTATTTTTATTTGATGTTATGATAATTTATTTTGTACATATTCATTTAAGGTGCTGGTGTTGGTGTTTTAAATTATTGTTTCCAACTTAAAGAAAAAAAAGTTCCTATTCTTATCTTCTTATTAAACATCATCATTAGATAATGATCATTTTTAACATATAGCTAACATTTTTAAAATAGCTTGTAATGTTGGACGAATAAATTTTTTTATAATTAGGTTTTGAAATAAATTTAAATAAATATAATTTTTTTATAAATAAATTAATATTATTTTATAAAAAATATAAAATATTAATTGTTATTAGCATCAAAATTAAAATAATATATTATTCAAATTTTATACATAAAAATCAGATAATTTGATCCTATATAAAAGACATTATGAATAATTGTTATTTTTTAAAAAATTTATATAATTATAACAGTTATTTGTACAATACTTATTATCATTTTTATTATTTTAAAATACTATCAAATTAAGTTATCAAAGTTTAAATTAAATATAGTTAGTGAAATTATGTATCAATGAAAAAAAAAATTGTTTAGATTGATTAAAATAAACTTATAACATTGGTGAATTAGGTGGTATAAAAATAAATATTATAAAAGATTAATGTGTAATCAATGTAAAAAATATAATTCTAATCAGTTATGTTTAAAATTAATGTAAAAACTCATACATTTTACATCAATTGGAATCATAACAAATATAAAAAATTTACGTTTGTTTATATATTGGATAATGCGGTAACTGATATAAAAAAATTTAAATTTTTACATTATTTAATGTCACAATTAATGTAGAGAATATTTTTTTAAAATAAACTTTAAATATGATATAATTCAAAAATAAAAATTTATAAAAAATTATATATATATATATATATATGGTATAATTCAAAAATCAAAATCTATAATATATATATAATATATATATATATAATATATATATATATATATATATATATATATATATATATATATTCCTCTGTTCTCTCACTTACACAAAAATCAAAATTTACTTCTATTCTTTTGCTCGAGACAAGCGAAAATCAAAATTTACTTCTATTCTTTTGCTCGAGACAAGCGAAAATTTTGAAAGCATAAGAAAACAGTTAGAAAAACATCTTAAAATCTTCTTTAAGCATAATTCAATTGGAAGCACAAAAAAGAGTGATGGTAGAAAAAAAATAATTGACACTTTGAATCATAATGTAAACAGAAAAATTGAAAACCTAAATTTAAAATTTAATTTTCTACATTAAAATAATTAATATAAAAAATATTTTTTATATTAATTGAAATATTAGTCGAATTGATTATAAAGCAACCAATATAAAATATATTTTTTATATTCATTATGTAAAAAATTAATATAAAAATATATTAATTTTATTTAAAAAATGTTATTAATTTTTTTACATTAATTGTAAAACAACTAATATATAAATCAGTTATAAAATTTTATTATTTTTATAAATTGGTTAAAAATATCTATAATATATAATTGAAGTTATTAAAACTAATAAATAGAAAAATAATAAAATTAAAATAAATTAAAAATATTTTACAATAGAAAAAATTATGGTAAAATAAATAATATCTAATTACTTAAAATATTTTAAAATATACATCATTTTACATATAAAATGTAATAAAATATATCACTTCTTTTAATTTAATACAACATTTTTAAAATAAAATACTTTAAAAAATAATTTTTTGCAATGCTTACAAAGTACTTTAATATATTTATTTATTTATTACAATATCAAAATATACTATATTTAAAAATAAAATATTTTTTAACATAATGAAAAATTTAAACAATTTATCATAACATACAAATTATAGATCCTCCCTAAAATTTAAAAGTTCAAACACAACATTTTACTATCAAAATTCAGTTGATTTCGCATACAGAAATAACAATGATAATAAAAAGATATGTGACTCTTAAGCCTATATTGATTCCAAAGCTTGCACTACATCATCCCTTAGATCTTCAAAGTCTTCAACTCCAACGCAGAGGCGAACCAAGTTGTCATGAATTCTATACTTCGCCCTTTCTGATCTAGGAAGATCCCTTGAAGAATTCAAAAGACTAATATCAATATATAGTTGCCATAATAAATCATAAAGAATCACAATGAGTAGTGATAAATCACGCATATATATATATAACAAGGAAATTGAGCAAAGTACCAGTAAGACATGATAGCTGGTTGATTCACAACACTTTCAACACCGCCAAAGGATGGAGCAATGTATGGAATTTTTAGTGCATCAACAAATTTCATAGCTGGCATTATATCCCCTTCAATCTAAATCATTGGCAACAAAACTATCAAAATTGTACAAATAGTAACACTAATAACATATGCGCAAATGAAAACTATTGGAATAATAAAACCTTACCTCAAAACAGACAACACCACCAAAACCTGTCATTTGCCTCTTGGCAATCTCATATTCGGGATGACTTGGCAAGCCTGGATAATGAACACGTGTCACCTGCCAACAATATCATTCAATTAAGCCACACTTCACATAGGATGCGAAGTTAGGAATTTTCATTTTAAAATCTTTCATAATAAAGCAGTACTCCCTCTCCACTCAATTTAATTTTTTGTTTAAGGTTATATAGATAGGTAATAAATTAATATTCCCTCACACACATAAAATTATTATTTTTTCTTAATCATTTCATGTGTCTCCTTTTTATTACTCTAATTAATATCTCCAACATCTTTATTTCTCTTTCTTGATAAGGGTTTGGTTGGGAAAATAGCAACAAACACTATTTTAAGTTGAACTTTAAAATGACAAATCAATAATAGGAATATAAAATTTCTTCAAAATTGACAAATTAAAAGGAGAAAGCATTGTTATTCAAATTTTAAAATGTTAAATGGCACGTTGATGAACAAAACTTTAACACAATCTCAAACTGTCCTAATTTCATACTATCATCTAAAATGCATCCCATATTTTACCACATATAGACATTAACACAAAAAGGAAAATACATGAACAAATGATTCATTTTTATTAACAAAGTAAAGCAAAGCCAAAGAAAACAAAAGGAAGAGGCTATGAGAAAACGTAAATTAACTTCAACAAAAAAAAAATTATAAAAGCCTCAGCAACTATCCCAGATTTAAATAATGATGATGCTATAATACAAGATCATAACAAAACTAAGCAAAAAAAATCCATTTATGTATTGACATCGAAACTTCAAAACATGCTAGTTTCCATCTTTCAAGCGTGTTGGTACTTCTACCATTTGTCCTTAATGCTACTAATATAGACATGTACATGCAAGGAAACGTTACCATGAAGTCCAATACAACCAATATAAATAAATTTGATGAATAAGGACATGTGAAACCTATTAAAATATAACTAAATTGCTTTATCTCCCTTCTCTTATATATTTCTTACATAAAATGTTCTTTTTATTTTTAAAATTTATACAAATATTTTTCTATTTTATAAATATAATACACTTATAATTAAGATTTTTATTTTAAATTAAAATGATAAAAATATCATTATTACAAATTTGTGAAAAAAAAATAAAAAATTGCTTTTATTTTTTAAACATTATACAAACTTCCTTCTATTTTATAAAAATTTAAAATTACTAATAATGTTTAAAAAATATAAATTTTAAAATAATAGAATAAATTAAATAATAAAACAAATTATTAGTAACAAAATTATCAATAAAAATGATTATTTCAAAGTTATTGTATAAAAAAATTAATATAAACTTAAACATGTTATTTATTATTAATTATATCAATAAAATATGATTTTATTTTGTATTATTCCTAAAAATTAATTTTAAAAATTATTTCTATTCCATGTTGTTAATAATCTTTGTGATTAAGATTTTAATAAATGTTTTAATACAAAAATATAAAAAATATATTTTATTTTGAACACGAAATGATAATTTATTTTATTATTCATTCTTTTATGTTCCTCTAATATTATTTTAAATTTTTTGTCTAAAAATTTAGTAATTTTAAATTTTTACTATAATAGACATAAGGATTTAGTTGTACTATATTTATAAAATAAAATAGATTTTAGGTAATGTAGAAGGGATTTATATAACAGATATATTTTTTTCAATTTTAAATAGAGATTAAAAATTAAATTTAATATTTAAGTATAACATATTCATAAAATAAAATAATTTTTTTTGTAAATTTTAAAATTAAAAAATAGTATAAAAATACAAAATAGAGAAAATGTTGAAATAATTTACTCTAAAAATATACTTCAATTCTAGCCGAAGGACAAATATAAGTAATTAGGGAGAAGAGATAAGACATTGAATATTTGAGTGGCTATGTTATGGTACCTTAGGATGTGCCTCCAATAATTTTGCGATCCTCAAAGCTGTCGAATTTTGTTGTTGTACACGAAGATGTAGTGTTTTCAAGCCTCTAATGACTAGGTATGCAGAACTCTGATCATGAAATTATATTTTTGCATTGTGTTAGCACAAAAATCATTCATAACATCCTCCACATAAAGAACTTGGTTGATACCATCATGTATGAACCAAAGCATAGAAATGATTACCGGGCTAAGTGTGCCACCCAAAATGAAATGCCAGCTACGTATTTGTGAAATCAACTTCTCTGAACCACTTATGCAGCCAGCCAAGACCTAAAACAAAGGGGGAAACTATTATGATTGATAATGGATTAGTGAAAGGAAGACTATGTGTGTATTTGGGTGAGCATTTGCAAACTAAATTTTTGATTATCTTGAATTTATTTAAAATTGAGTTTTAAGAAGAAATGATTTTAAAAAAACTTCTATTTTAAGAGAAAGTTTGTGATAAAATTTATGAACTATTTGGGTTCAAGAAGAAGAAGGAAGAGGACAGTTTTTAATAGAGAGAAGAGAAGAGAGAAAAAAAATTTAATTCTCATATATTTTGGTTAAGAGGACGGGAGAGAAGAGAAAGAAAAAAGAACCATCTTTTTATTTGATTTATGAGAGAAAGTGAAAGCTTTTAAAGTAAATTTATTTTTATAAATTATTTGGTTAGAAAAGGCTTTTGAAAGAAGGAAAGCAAGGATAATTTTTTTATTATAAATAAAAAAGTTTAATTTAATAATTTTTTAAAATAAAAATAAAATAATAAATTAACATAAATTTAATATATTAAATATGTATTTATTTCCATAAATAATATGTAATTATTTTAATATAAAATTAAAAAATTTCCCTTTCCCACCTTTCAAAAACTTTCTCCCAAATAATCCTTTAACTGTTACTTTCAAAACACAACCAGCATATTGCACATACAGATATTTATAATTTTAAATAAAATTCATAAATAAAAAATTAATGAAAATAATAAATGTTTTATGATTTATAATAAATATTATATTAACAATAAATTAAAAAGACAAATCTTCTGAAACTAAAAATAAAACAAATTATTAAACTTATAATAGATAACATTGATATGATATATTAAAATTTAAAAATTAAATTCAAATTAATACTTAAAATTATAATATATTACAATAATTTTAAAATGTAATTTATTTAAAATAGAAATATACCTTCAAATTTGTTATATTAAAATTAAAATTAAAATTAAATTAAAGGAATATAAGAATTAAATATTTAATGTAAAAGAAGACGTATGACTTAATAAAGATTAAAAGAGTTCCTACTTCCTAAAAATATTTTCATTTAAGAATGATATTGAAGTATATTTTTGGTTTTTGAAAACAAGAAAAAGGGTATTTTAGTAAACTACATTATTTTTCCTCCATTCCTCTGCCCTCCCTTTTCAAAATTTTGATCAAACTAATTTCAAGAATTTTCTCCCCTCCCCTCAATATTATTTTCTCTAACTAAATAATATGTTTCTAAGATATTTGGATTGTTTTAGTAAAAGAGTTAAGATAATTTATGAGATTATAAATTTAAATCTCATTATTTTTATTATTGCATACTGAAAAACAATATATCTATATAAAATTATTATTTCAACATAAATTCCTATAATATTTTGCATTTAATATAAGGATTTTAAGTGTACGAAAAATTCTAATTTAAAACAATAATGCATAAACTTTTGACTCAATTCTGTTTCTTCTAATTTGATTTATTTGTAATTTTTATTTTTTAATTTTTAATCCATTTATTTTCAAAATTTAGTAGATTTGATCATCGATCAATTTTTCATCTAAAATTTTATAATTTTCACATTTCTTTAAAAATTTCTACAAACAAATAAATTAAATTATTTTTTATTCAAAATTCACCAATGAATATGTTAAATTTACTCAAAATAAAAGAAAAATATCAAATTTTTTCCTCTTCAAACTTTAATCTCACACTTTATAAATTATTCAAATGTTTACATATTTTTTTATTTTAAATTATAAAATTATTTGATGTTATAATATCAATATAATCATTTTAAAAAATTTGAAAAGAAAAATAGTAGTTTCAAAATTTTTCTTTAAATAAAGTTAATAAAAAAATAAATTTATTAAATTTTGAAAGTAAGTAAAAAAAACTAAAATTAAAGAGAGATTTTAAATCACATTTGGAGGCTCATCCAAACATTTGTATGAAACAAGATTTAAAAAAGCAAAGGTACTTACATCATTATGTCCAGCAATATACTTTGTAGCAGAGTGCACCACAAGATCAGCTCCAAGGGAAAGAGCCTTTTGGTTTATAGGAGTGGCAAATGTACTATCAATGCAAACCAAAGCCCCTTTTTTGTGGCAAAGCTCTGAAACCAACTTAATGTCAACACATCTTTGAAATGGATTAGTTGGAGTCTCAGCAAAGTATAGTGAAACCTGCATTTTTATTGTGTTATTAGAACTCAACACTGCTTATTAATTCCAAAAGGAAAATATGAAAGAGAAACTCCATAAAAAGAAACCATTTACTCTTTCCCACACTAACATTGTTTTGTTCTAATGCAGATTTCAAGGCTTCAACATCAGCGGGATCAATTATCGTTGCCTGCTTAGAGAAGTTTGTAATGAATTTATATTTGTTAGAGAAATTACAAAATGCCATAAACCTATGCATGAAAGATATTAATTGCTTCATTTTTCTAATAAATTCCAAAATTGAGTTTTTTGTTCTCTTTTTTTTTTTTTTTTCCTTCCATAAAAATATTTGTGCATCCCACAGGTAGCTTTAGTTTCTCAGGAATCCAATGTGATTTGATAATTTACAATAATACCCATCACCGATAAAAACAAAGTGATGGTTTTTGTGCATTTATACAATAATTTTCCAATATTATATTATTCGTCTTTTAAAATTTTATTTCTAAAAATAATTTACTTTATTATATAAAAATATTCTTCTCTTAGTTCACTTAAGTTAAAATATCATAAAACTAATCCAATTTTTAAAATTATAATTAAAACTAATTCTATCAAAACTAAAAATAAAAGAGGCATAAAATGAGACCGTGATTCCCATCTTTGGAAGCATTTTGGAGATGAATATTCTGGTCCTCCTATAACAATCAGTAGTGGTCACAAGATGTCCACCAGAAGGAATGAGTGCCATCATCATGAGTGTTGCAGTACACATTCCAGATGCCAGGAACAGAGTTGATTCAGCACCCTCTAGTGCACTGCTTTACAAATACATCATCAAACCTCATTCAATATTCTTAAGAATAACATCAGAAGATTCAACTCAAAGAAATTCTTAGTTGTTGTTTGATCAAGAAAAATCCCTCTTTTCTTTAAACTTTGTATCATTTGATATTCATCATCAAGAAACCAAAAATATTTTAAAAGAATATTTATGTGTTAGAGATTAGTAAATGTTATTGTACATTTAAAAGTAGGTGAAAGAAGATAGAAAGAAAAGAAAGATAGGAAGAAAATAATATACATAATATGATAGAAAGAGAAATATAAAAAAATGTATTGAGATAAAAATATTCTTAGAATTAGAGCTGGATATATAAAATGAAGCTGGGAAGGTTTATGAGTTAAAATTAATAAAATATTGATTTATTTAAATGATTTTTTTTTTGTCTAGCTTGTTTAATTTATAGGTTAAGTGAGTTATGCATGCAGATTAATAGATTAATTCATGTGTCATTTTTTTAAAAAAAATTAGATATTATTGTTATATTTATTTATTATTTTTCTTATTTGTTATAAAAAAAATTTATTTATAATTATTTTAATAGTTAAATAGAATAAACCGATCCCTGTTAATTTACATGCCAATCAAGATTTTTACCAATCTGAGGACAACTCCAACCCAATCTATTTAAAAGTTGATTATTACAAGTTAGATTCACCTATATACCCAACTATAACATATGAAGATCTTTATATATATTAAACACTTTATACTTTAGTTACCTTTATATTTAATTTATTTCTATTTCATAAAGCTTTTATATCAAATCCAAATACAATGATTAGGTAAATTATTTTAATTTCTCTTTTTATCCAAATATATGATCTAATAAACAGAAAATATAAAAAATAAAATTTATTAAAATGAAAATACATTTAAAATATATAATAATTAGAATTGTTAAAAAAAACCTATACGAGCAATTGTCTTAGTTCACAAACATATTACACTTCAACCAAATGAGGAAGTATAGTTGAAAAGTAAAATACAGATATATCTGATGATTAAAAAAAATTAATGGATGAGTTTACGATGAAAATCAGGTACATCTAGAACAAATTTTAAAGTTACTGGTAGTCTCTAGAAGCTTCACTGTCATAGCTTCCCTCCACGGTTCACAAAACTCTTCAAACCCCACATGAATGAAAACTTTAGGCAATAATGATGTTCTATATGTACCCTTTCCTGCTCCCTCTCGTTTGGTGGGGGATCAATGGATTAGAGCATAGGTAAATGGAACCTATATTTTCATAGAACAAATGAGGAACTATGGTTGATATGCCAAGTTCACCTAGCCACTTTACATTGTGTCTTTGACATCTAAGAAACAGAATTTTTCATCACTATAGGCTTGAAGTTTTAGATTGGAAGGTTTTTTGAGGTGCAAACCAAGTTGAGGTTAAGCTTTAGGTTTCACAAATGAAACCATCTATGGACTTAACATTTGTGCATAGACTGATTTGAGAAACGAAGGTTGTGACTCTTATCACAATGACATGAGCTGCACTCAAGGGATGAAGGAAATTGTGTTGGAATATGATGATTGTGTGTAAGATGCTTTATTGTTTTGGATGGTGGATGGCCTAATTTAGATTGCCATAGTTTTGAAGCAGAGAGAAGATTGGTTTGATTGTTTGGAACACACAAGACTTGATCAAGATATAAAGACTTAGTGTGAGAACACTTCTCTGTTTTCCATGGTAGAATAGTATATATAGATACAGAGATGGCCTGAGTTTCAAGGCTGTTTCCTAAGAAGTAGGAGAGGATACATGGTATGAGATTACAAACTTATCAAGAACAAATAAGATAAGAAATGCTCTTGGTGCTGATGGCTTTCAACCAATCTTCTTCAAACATATTGAAACCTTGTTGAAATGGCTATGGACCCCAAAACTTAGTGTAAACTTTAGTAGTTCTTACACCTAAGATTGAATCTCATACCCTTGTGAAGCATTTTTGCATTATTAACCTTTGTAATATGGTGTATAAAGTCATCACTAAAGTGTTGGTGAATAGACTGAGGCCCTTCTTATATGATCTAATTGACCTCTCAAAGTAGTTTTATTCTAGGAAGAGGCACAATGGACAAAACAATTATTGCTCAGGAGATTATGCACTATTTTCACAAATCAAAGGCTGCAAAAGGAATCTATAGATTTTAAAAGGTTCTCAATAAAGGTTATGATAAGGTGAATTGGAGTTTTCTGGAAGAAACATTGAAGGACTTTGGTTTCCTGGTCATTAGTGTGTGCTTGATTATATGGTGTGTTTTGTACTCTCATTTTCATATCCATCTTCCTTTGCATACAACTAGAGATGCTAATAGAAGTTGAAGATGGATTTGGCAAGTCAAAATAACAGAGAAAATCAGTTATGTGTTCAACGAGGCCTCATAGATAATTCAATGTGCTCTTGTTGTATAAATAAAAATCTTCTGAATTCTATGAGTATAAAGATGAAATGGATCATATTGTATCCTTGATCAGAAGGAGTTGTAAGGTAGAGAAATTCATCATATTCTGAAGGAAGCCAGGGATTCAGCACTAGTTAATGTAGCTACTTCCCCGGGTTAGTTAAAAAGAAAATTACATTCACATCCTTAAAGATTGAAGATTCATGATAGAAGCAAGTTCTATATATATATATATATATATATATATATATATATATATATATATATATATATATATATATATATATATATATATATATATATATATATATATATGTATATGATATTATAAAACTTAAACACAAATTTATGTAGAGTTATATAATTAAGTATTGGTGTTATGTGTTATGTAATTATATAAATTAAAAAATATTTGTGTAAAATAAAAACCAGAAAGAATAACACATGTTTTTTTTTATGAATCTCAAGGTGTCATATAATTTTTCCTAATTTATTTGTTTGCTATTTTCCTTTTTATCTTTACCAAAAAAAAAATTACATAAACCTAGTTCTATTTTATAAATATTTTAAAAAATTAAATATCTCTCTATGATAATAATAATTTTAAATTATGAAATGTTTAAATGCTAAAAAATTGAGATATTATTAAAATAATCTAAAAATAATTATAATGTCATATTTTGAAATAATAATATTTATTTTTAAATTTGTTACAATAAGATATTAAAAAGACAAAAAACAACTTAATCATATGAATTATTAACAAGATGATATAGAACTATTTTTAAAATATAGTTTTAAGAATTAAATAATAAAAATGAAATCACAGTTTATTCATTAATTAACTATTAATAATTTATTAGATTAAATTATTATTGAATATTTTATTACAATAAATTTAACATAGTTCTAGTTGATTTGAAGATGTAAAATTATAATTTATTTCATTATTCCCTTTCTCATATTATTAAATATTATATTAAATTTTTTTATTTTTAAATTATTTATTAATTTCAAATTTTTACTGTCAAAAGAGATTTAATTGTAAAATAAAAGATGATCTGTATAATATTAAAAAAAATAAAAAGAATTTTATGTACTAAGAAAAATTATATATAACAATGATATTTTTTAATTTTATAAAAAAAAAATTTAGGTTCATGTCCGGTATATTTATAAAATAAGAAAGATTTTGTATAAATTTTATAAATAGAAACTTTTTATATAACACGTATGAAATAAAAAAAGGATTGGCATAATTTACTTTAAATAAATAACAGTACTTTATTATGTTTATAATGATTGAAATTATTTTTCAAAAATATTTTATTTTTATTTTCAATTTTGTTCTTTTATTAATGTTATATTAATTTTATCTCTTATAGTACATGTTATCCTGGTTTATAACTCAGTATTTATCGTACTTTTCCATCCCTGTCAATGTCTATATTTTTTGGGTGCTATCAATTTTATAAGTGTACCTTTCGGTTTAGCTTAATTTAAACAAATAATTATTAATTTTCTAAGAAAATATTTAAAAATAAGCGATTATTATTTTAAAAAAATAATCCAAACGTGTCACAGCTTCACACGTCAATTACTTGTTTTACAAAATATCTAAAGCGTTACCCATCAAATAATTATTAATGAGAATTTAGGTTTAATGAAATCAAACACAAACCTCATCTTCTCTTCTAAAACCGCAGTTGTTGGACTTCCATATCTTCCATATTCATAACTGAATGTGCGTTTCTCCTAGAAAGAATTTAAACAAAAAATAAAATAAAAGAAAGAATTATGCATTATATTATTAATATTTTTTAGTTCAAATAAAATTATAAAAGATACATCTCATTTATACTAAAAAAAATTATAAATATTGAACTCTGCTATAATTTACAACATTTACGCTACAACCTATATTATAATTTTTTAGCCATTTTCACATGGGAGATGTTAGCATTATATTTTTTCTTCTTTGAAATAGACTTTTAATATATATTTTTATGATTAGCCAATTTATTCAAAAATAAAATAATTTTTAAAATTTATCAATTTTTAAGATAAGTTTTTTAAATATTTTTAAAAAATTAATAAATTACAGTATATATTTTTAAAAATATTTAAAACCATATTTTATTAGGTTTTCTCTTTTCACATTTTTTATGCTCATTTTTCAATGTTTTTGCTTACCTGTACTTTTTTCTCTAATTTAATCTATTTGTAATTTTAATTCTTTATTTTTTTTAACAATTTTTAGTTTTTCTACTCTCAAATTTTAGTAAATTTGATCCGTCGTTTATTTTTTTTTAAATTTTATAATTCTTATTTTTTATTTAAAACTTTATAAATTAAAATAATTAAATTTTTATACCGAAAATGCATTAATCAAAATATTAAATTTGAGTTAACATAATAAAAAAATTAATTTTTCTCCAAAACTTTGTTTCCAAGTTTATAAAATCCTTCAAATTTTTATAATTTAAAAAATTGTACCTTCCAATCAAGAAGATCAGCGGTTTTCTTATAGAAATAGACAGAAGTATTGACCACAGGAGTTGTAATTGCATCAGTGACAATGCCTCGACCTAATCTCTCAGCTGCATATCAACAATTCAAAACAAAAATTCAATCACCTCAGTTAACAAATATAACCATTTAATTTATATAATTACCAATGATGTGACATTCAAAGATTTTTATTTTTTGATGAAAATGAAAGATCTCCATTAATTGGTTTGCTACAAATATGTAGAATCACCGAAAGATTTTTTTTCATGTAGGGTTTAGAAAATGAAAAGGTTCGAATTAAAATTTATATGAATTTTTTAATTAAATCGATTATATAGTGACTTTATCGTACAGAAATTTGTCACCGAAAGATATTTTTTACTATATTAAAATTATAATATACTTTAAACTAAATTATATAGATATATATATATATATGTATAAATTTTTATTTACACGATGGACAAGTAAATTTTATGAACCTTATCTAACCATAACAAAAGAGGCAAGTCGGAGTAGGTTTTATTTTTTATTTTATTTTCCATCTCACGAGATCACGTCAAGTTTAGATATGGATTAAGAAAAAATAGGATAAAAAATTAAAATTAAATTTCAACCGTATTGAATTTAAGTTACTCTATTGGATATCTATATCCTAATTTTTAAAATTTAATTTATCTATATATTTTAAAAATAAATTATATTATATATTTTAATTTAAATAATATAAAAATAAATTTAAGAATATAAAAATAATAATAATAAATAGAATTTAATTATTAAAATATTATTATAATTATTGAAATAGGTTGAAAATAAAAATGAAAGTGCAATAGATATGTATATTTTTAAATTTTTTTATTTATGTAATTTAGATTTTAATTCAAATTATCCATCAATGTAAATTTTTTTAAAAAAATTACGATAAAACTGATGGATATCTAAAAGTTCAATTTTTATTTGCATGCCTGCAAACCTTATCTAACCAAAGTTATTAGAATTAAAATAAAAGTTCAAGTAAATTAGTAAATATTTAATGGATGAAACTTGAATCAAAAACTTAAAAATTAACTTAAATAATATTTATTATTATTATTATTATTATTATTATTATTATTATTATTATTATTATTATTATTATTATTATTATTATTATATGAGATTCGATCAACTATAAAATTGGGTCAATTGGTTTGACTAGAAACCAATAATTAATTCACCGATCTGAAAAATTCAAGAAATAGGTCTGTCAAAAAAAAGGCCAAACTAACCGAGAATTAAATAAAGCCAGTTAAAATCGGGTAATAAATGGTACTTAAAAAATAATCATGACAATATATGAAACAAGTCTATTCAAATAATCGATATTTTCTGTTTTTAAGTTTCTTATTCCAAAACATTCTTTCAAATAAATAAAGATTATATATATATATATATATATATATATATATAAATTAATTATTTTTATTTATACTATATGTAATATATTTTTTATATTATTTTAAATTTAGTTAATTTTTATAATTTATTATTTATTAAAAATATATATTTAACCATTCCGCTTCAATTACAGTTAGATTAAATTATAAACAATTATTTTCACCAATCTAATGATCAATCTAGTTTATAAAACATTAGATTGAACTAATGACTCAATGATTCGATTAAGTCAATAATTAGACTGAGATTATTAATATTTTACTTAATAGTCCTTATCCGATGAAAATAAATTTTATTGTTTTTATTAAAAATATGGATTGCATAAAAGGAAATTATTGCCGAAAGCTAATCAAATAAAAAAAAAATATGAACATAATACCAATTTTTCCTATCTCCTTACATAAAGACCATTTTAGACTTGAATTTTTTGTTTTTGGTGCTATGATTAATATTTAACATTGCATGTGGTGAAATTTATGCTATATTTTTTTCATAATCTCTTTACCTCAATTATAATAATAAATATAAATAAAATCTTAAGAATAGTTTATGCAAGTAAAATTAAAATAAGGGACAGAAATAGAAATAAAAAAAAAATCATTCGACAGAAATTTATGATTTGACTTGTTTAAAATTTAAGTTGACTTAATTTATTTAATAAATATGTAGGTTTAAATTTGTTAAAAAATCTTTTTAGATAAATAAATTAGGTTTAAATTTATAAAAAAATTTATTTAACCTATTTAAAAATCTATTTATATTTATTTTAATATATTTTATTTATATAATATATATATATATATATATATTAGACCTATTTAATAATTTTTTATTGTAAATTTTAAATTTGTAAGTCTTTTTAATCAATTATTTATATAGATTTTTGGTTTATTTATTAACTTTTTTGAAATATAGGCCAACTTTAAATCAGATAAGATTTTGACAGAATTTTTTTTAAAATATATACTGACTTTGAATCAGGTCGGACTTTAGCAGTAAAAATAAAAACCTTTAACAAGTAATAAATTTAGACTTAAATCTCAATATTTTTAAACAAATTAAATTTAAATGCTCAAAATCTAACTTAATTTGATTTACTTCCATCCTATATGTTGATAAAAATAAAATTTAAAATTTTAATTAAAAATATAAATATTCCACTTAAATTAATCACATGTTGATTAAACTATATAAATTTGAAGGCTTGAAAATTAAAAATAAATTCAATAAGGGATTGGATATGATTTTGAAAACTAAAAACTAATCATAATTGATTTTGAATCGAATTTGTTGTAAAATCAATTAATTATATTAATTAATTAAATTAGTTTGGTATTTTATCATAATTAAATTGAAATAAATTAAGAGATCGGCATCGAATTTATAGGGCCATGCTTAGGTCCCGATCCTTTCCCCCAAATTTTATAAGAATTATATATGTATGCATTATTCTTTCAAGTGACAAATTGTGTAATCTTATAATTTAATAATACATTTAATATTTTAAACATGCTTCGAATAACAAATTGTACTTGAATGCCACG
This sequence comes from Canavalia gladiata, assembly GCA_037954105.1. Taxonomy (NCBI): domain Eukaryota; kingdom Viridiplantae; phylum Streptophyta; class Magnoliopsida; order Fabales; family Fabaceae; genus Canavalia; species Canavalia gladiata. The sequence goes on from CM075665.1 coordinate 45,615,468, forward strand.
TCTCATTATGTAAATTTTATATGTCTTGAATTTAAGATGTCACTATGATATATCATTATCATTTTTCTTGTTAAAAGAAAAAAAAATCATGTTTAGAACCTTTCTTAGCACGTATTTAATTATAATTTGTCCCATTTTTAAACTCGTCTTATTAATTGATCTCGGTTTGATAATTATGAGAATTTAAGTTTTAGAAATTATATCTTATTTGTTTTAAGGGTAACTTTGGAATTTTTTTTGAGTTGTCTTAATTTGTCTAATGCCCATAATACTATACTAATTTATTTTTAATATTGTTTTTAAACTGATTCAAATTAAATTATAAATTTTTTTATGATTAAATTAGATGATTTTCATTTTAAAATCGATCCCACTCAAATCATAAACACTCTTTATTTATATTATAAACATTTTTGTGTAATATCAAATGGTCCTCGTTTTTAAAAAAATGGTCCTTATTTTGAGGCATATATGATATGATTCATGATTGGTTGATTCATATCCATCCCATCACCGAAAGAGAGAAAAGTATCATTATGTAAATTATTAAAAAATTTTAATTTAATACAAGTGTAATATAAAATTTTATTAATTAATTAAAATACAATATGCAGAATTTAAAAATAAATTATAAAAATTGATAAATTTGAATAATACTATAATCTATAATTCAATAATAGTATAAAAATAAAAATTTTATATCATAAATATATTTTGATTAATTCTTTGTTAAAATAAAACTTTACTTTTAATTAAATGATAAGAATTAAAATATTAATTTAAAGTTTTATCCAATATAATATTTGGTCATTTGCCAAAATCACCGGTTAGGAAATAAGTTAAGATAAATAACTTAAGAAAAAGTGTAAAGTGATAAAAGAGACAAATTAAATACCAGCGTGAACAGCTTTGCTTCCATCATGTTGCAAAAATGAATAGGAAGAAGGAGCGTCAACGGAACCGTTAAACTCTACGGCTCCGTTAGCCTCTAAGGCTCCGTTAGCCTCTACGGCCCCGTTAGCCTCCTCCTGTGATTCCTCCGGTTGCGGTGGAGGAGGGGCGGATGCGGGGGGGTTGGGCCACAAGGAGGCTACGACGCCAACGTTATGGCGGCGGCGGGCGCTGAGGTGGCGTTTCGGAATAAACCTCCTCGAGAGGTGGCGAAACGACACCGTTCCATTGGGGTGAAGAAGGTTCTGGAACCTTGGAAGCTGAGAATCGGAACAACGGCAGTCGTAGGAGGCAAGAACCTTGTTACAAACGGTGGAAACGGCCATTTGTGTGTGTGTGTGTTTTGTTTGTTTGAATTCTTTCTCGCTCGCTAGCTCTTTATAGATGCAGTTAAAGAAAGGACAAAGGTATGAGCAACCCTCAACGGCTTTCTTTTCACAAAAACAAACAAGACTTACCTGCTGCATTTATTTTACGTGGATCCTACCTTTTCTTTTCAATATATATATATATATATATATATATATAATCCGTTTACACCTTGTATGAAATTTTAATATTTATGCCTTTTATAATTAGTATATTAAATTTTAAAAATATTATTAACTATTTATATATATATAAATAAAAATATATAAATTATTAAAATAAAATATTTATTAATTTTTATTTTATATATAATTTATTTTATAATAATTTATAAATTAATGATTAAATTGATAAATTTTATATTATATATAAAATTATTAAAGTAATATAAATATTAAAGTTTGATATTTGTTATTAATGAATTTTAAATTATTTTATTTTTATTATATTATATTATATATATATATTTTAAATATATATACCCATAAATATACCAGCACCGTTTTTCTTTTCTTCCTTCCTTATTTTTTGCACGTGGTTAAAAGGAAGAAAGCAATGCTTTAATGAGTATAGCTTGTCCATTCAGAACTTTACTCTCGCATTAATTTGAAGTAAAACAGTAATTTCAATTATTTATATTTTTTCTTTACACAGTTAAATTTATTTTTGGATGGATATATCTAAATATGTCAAATAATATCATAAAAAAGATAAAAAGTGAAAAAACAAAGAAAATTAACAAATATATTAATAAATATTTTAATTAAAATATAATAATATTATGGAAGTAAAAATGATCATAAAACATAAAAATTGTCTTATACAATATATACAAGTTACTTCAATTTAATTACAACAATAACGATATTATTAAATTCAGTTAAAAATCAAATTATATGGATATTATTTATTATATTTTAATAATTTTTTTTCGAAATCTTTTAGTTTTTTTACCTATTTTAGTAATGTTTTCTTATATTTTTTTAATATGTTCAAATAATCAATTTTTTATCACACTTTTCTTGATAAGTGATCAACATAACAATAATTTTTTAATACAATTATTTCGTACTATATTTTTTAGCGTGGCTAATTTCAATATTAATATTTTGATTTTAACTGTTCCCACTTTTTTCTTATACTTTTCCTTTAAAATGTAACAATTACTACCATAGAAGATGATTAGTTGGTCAGTTTATCAGGATATTTAACTTGCAGATTAATTGAGCTGGATGTTAATAGGTCAATTCATAGCTTAATTTTTTGTTTTTTAAATAATTATTAATTATTTTGATATATTTAATAATTAAATAATTTAAATAGACGGTCCCGAATCAAACACGGATCATATTTTTTATTCATTTATTTTGTAGAATAATGCAGTCTAACTATTTAATAATGAAACAATACAAACCGAACTGATGGAGGTCTGTTAACCCATATACACATACGATTTACAAATAACTTATGACATCTTTCTCCAATTTAACTATAATATCAATTAATTTTCCATTATTTTGTGAAATTTGTCTTAATTAATCCCAAAAACTTAAGAACATGTCATATAAAATCATCTCCAATTTTAACTTTCAAATCGTTTTTATCTTGATTTTTGCTGAAATTGTAATACATGTACTAATAAAAATTCTTACAAAAATCGTCACCAAAAACTCAAGTTAAAAAAAAAATCGTTGCTTTTATCAATACAGTTGAAAAAAATTAAATTTAGATTTTAAAAACTTAAAAAAAAAAAAAAAAAAAACCTACAGTATAAAAAATGTTGGATAATTTCGAACAATCGTTGGAGAAGCTTGATGATGTTGATGTCTCGTAGGCTGAGGCGTGTAATTACACTGCCCTCAAGGATTTGTCCGCACATGGCGTAATCCCCCAGGATACAACAACCTCATCTGAAATATTCAGGAACAGAACTAGCAAGAAATTTCACCTCATCTTTAACCCATCACAGATAATGGTATATATAGAAAATTTATAGGGCAACCAATATGACTAGAAGTTAAATTCCGCTCAGAAATTAAATTAAAAACGGCAAAAAATAATGTCGTAATAATTTGTCAACGGTCAACTTTTAAAACATAATGACCATTAATGGATAATTAAAATGATTGATTCATAATTTAAGTTTACAATAATTAGTAATAATTGTAAATATCTTAAAATCATAATGATAATTATTTAAATTAATTTGAATATTTAAAATTAAATTAATAATATTAATTTAAATATTTAAAACTATTTTGAAATACACAATTTTTACAACAATCCCCCACTATTTCAAAAAGGTTTAAAATTAAAATAAATTAAAAGATATATTTTACTGGGTTAACACAAGTGTAAATGCATTAGATCCAGTGTCTTTTGGACTATGAACCAGACCCTAAACAAATAAACTTAACTGACGATGCTTTGGTGAAGCAGAGCTTCTATGAACAAAAACACCTGGTTGTAAGATAGAGGTTTACGTGTCACATTACATCCCAATTCTTGCCGTTTTCGCCCTCTTTGCGCAAATAGGCCATGCGCGTGACTGGTCGATTCATGAGTGCTCTAGAGATTATGCCTCAATCTCATACAAGCGGCCCCACTTGACACTCATACAGGTGACTTCATCAAGTATATTCTGCATTTCATACACCACCCATAAGGGATATGATAGTCATTAAACATCTTAGAAATAACCTCTCGTTCAATGCAGCCTAACACTTCTCACACCATAGGAACAAAGAATAAATAGTGCTAGAAAGACCAACAATAACTTGTTATTATCCATATGAACCTTCTTCATGGGATCTCCAATCACAAAGGTTGGGTTCATTACTGTTGATTTTATTTTGGCTAAAACTTTATTCCCCTCGATGTCATTCACTAAGCTTTTTGCTTTGTGAGAAATAAGATCAATTTCATTTTGACTTCACGTTAATTAGAATCACTAGTTATTTAGTGATCATTCACAATACTTTGTGACATATGTGATTATATCTCAATTTATCACTTAATTTTTATTATTGCTCCTTGGCAATCATAAGTATGCTTACAATAAACATAGTTTATTCTTTTCAGTCTCTACTAATAATTTTTCTTAGTACACATTCTTTAATTCTCGCAAATCAAAAAATAATGATTTGGTCTCTATAACATATTTTATTATATATTTGGATAATTCAAATCACGATATCTTGTTTAAGATTAAAATAAATCCAATTTTGATTTATTCTCGTACAAATCAATTTTATCACCACTCTACTATTTTAATATAGTGGAAAACTTTTCATACCATAATTAATGGTATCTCTCGAATATTTTAAAACTGTTGCAACACACTCAAAATATTTTCACTAATATCACTTTCTTAATAATTTGAATATACTCAACAAAATCGATTATATGATTTATTTTATTGCAATCACTAGCATTTGTACTCGTCACATTTGATTATATAATTTATTTTATTACAATAACCAACATTTGTTCACATCACATTTGATTATTTATTCATATATCAAATATCAAGTAGGAATCAATAGAATAAAAATTGATATATAAAACAAATAACAAAATCTCATATAGCGATATCGACCTAAATTTTTTTACGTATTCTCAACATTCAATATCAAAGAGCAAGCACTCATTTTCCCAAATAAGACATTTACTGCTGAAATTTAAATTAGATATCAAGCAAATTGGTTATGATTTCAAGCCAAAAACTTATGTCTCAACAACAAACATTGTGATGGTATAACATTCCAATTTTTTAACCCCAACTAAATTCCAAGGAAAATCATACATAATGGCACTTATCCCATGTCAAAATTCAATCATCACAACCAACAAAAAATAATCGCAGACCAAAAATTAATCATCATAACAATTTATGAATTTTTTTTTTGTAAAATTAAAATTAGAAATCATCACAAGATAATCATCAAATAGCAAGAGTAAGATCACTCACAATTAGGATCTAGAAGATCAATCACAATTAGGATCTAGAAGATAAATCACAAAATCAATTAGAATATTAATAACAATGATGATGAATCTTTAGTAGACCAAAAGGTGGGAATTTAAAAAAAAGGTTGATTTTTTTTTATTATTAATAATATTGTTATTTAAAAAATTTCCTTTTAGTATGTTCCTTCTCTACGTCCTTCGGTAATAGACATGTTCCATAAACATATCCCATGATTCATATATAGAACAGGACCTTTAAGCGGAATACCTGAAACTTGCAAAAAGATAATTAATGTAACAGATAAAAAATTAAAGAAAAGATATACTCTTACAAAAGAAATAGAAAATCTAATTTATTGCAAAGAAAATATTATGGGTTAAATCCTTGAGATTGTTGGATAATTTCGAACAATCGTTGGAGAAGCTTGATGATGTTGATGATGTCTCGTAGGCTGAGGCGTGTAATTACACTGCCCTCAAGGATTTGTCCGCCCATGGCGTAATCCCCCAGGATACAACAACCTCATCTGAAATATTCAGGAACAGAACTAGCAAGAAATTTCACCTCATCTTTAACCCATCACAGATAATGGTATATATAGAAAATTTATAGGGCAACCAATATGACTAGAAGTTAAATTCCGCTCAGAAATTAAATTAAAAACGGCAAAAAATAATGTCGTAATAATTTGTCAACGGTCAACTTTTAAAACATAATGACCATTAATGGATAATTAAAATGATTGATTCATAATTTAAGTTTACAATAATTAGTAATAATTGTAAATATCTTAAAATCATAATGATAATTATTTAAATTAATTTGAATATTTAAAATTAAATTAATAATATTAATTTAAATATTTAAAACTATTTTGAAATACACAATTTTTACAACAATCCCCCACTATTTCAAAAAGGTTTAAAATTAAAATAAATTAAAAGATATATTTTACTGGTTAACACAAGTGTAAATGCATTAGATCCAGTGTCTTTTGGACTATGAACCAGACCCTAGATTTTACAACCTGCAGTGTAAAAAATATGTTATAATTAATTTTTAATTATATTATAATTGGAATATATTAACAGTGTTAAAAAAAATTACGCTACCATGAATTATGCATTATTTAGTTAAAGATTGTTAAATTTTGTACTAATAAAATAAAGAGTGATACTTACAACGATTTTTAATTAGTTGTTAATGTAAAATTCTTTTGAAACATATACACATACATATATTCGTAATATATATCATGTTAGAATATTTAATTTTTAGTTATAATGAAAAATAAAAACAATTCAAGTAAATTATTAGATCTTATTTAAACGTTCAAGGTTAAAAAAATATATAAATTGGTAAAATATCATTTAATCGTTAATTAATTTTTAATTTTGATAATTTATTTATGAGAACATAATTTGTATTTATTTAGTATTCTCATTTTTATTATACCATATATTTTGGCAAAATGTACTCTCTTTCTTTTTCTTTCTCTCTGATATATATCGATTTTAATTAGTTGATTCAAGTCAAGATACACTTGACTGTATTATGAATCAGTTTTAATTGATTTAATTCGATTCATAAGGATGATCCAATTTAATGAATATTCTAAAATATTGTTAACAATTGCTTTAAATATTTTGGTTAAGAAATTAATTAATAAAACATTTTAATAAAATGTATTAAAATGTTAAATATTATAATTTTTTACTATGAATTTTTAAAAAAGTATTTTAAAGCACTAATTTTAAAATAAAATTTGTGAATGTTATAATTGGATTCTATTATTGTTATTTTGCATATTTCTTTCTCATAATACAAAATTATCATATTTTTACTAATATGAGAAGATTTAAAATATTTTATAATAAATTATTGCTTTGACAAATAATGCAATAACTAGCATATACATCATGCATTATTATAGCTGAATTGTATAAAATTTGTATTGTTATTGAAAAATTAAATTTAAATGAATTAAATTACATAATGTTAAACATAAAATTTAATAAAAAATTATTTAATAATATAAGTAAATACATATTATTTGATAATTTAATTAGAATATACTCACATTGTAAATTTTTTTAACAATTATCCAATCATGAATGATTATATTACTAAAAATTGTATAATTTTGTAATAATTATTAAAAAGATATGTTTATTTACCCCAACTTTCAACTGGTTAACGGTATGAAAATATCTATATTAATAGTGTATTAAAGTTTAATTTAATATTTAATTATGTATGTATAAATGGTTAGATTTTGATGTATTGTCAATGTAAAATTTTTTACAGTAAATATATCCTTTAAAGTAATTATTAAAAAATTAATAATATGAATATGTTAATATATGATTGGATAATAATATAAAATTTTATTAAAAAATAAATTTTTTATAAATAATTTATAATAGTTATATAAATCTACATAAAATATATTAAATTTTAACAGTTATACTATTTAAATCATCATTAGAATATTGATAGATAATTTTTGATAAATAAAAATTTATTATAAAAAATATAATAAAAATTATATTCGTTGCTAAAAAATATTCTTTTATAATATTTTTTTTATATTCCCCTATATTTTAATTAAAATTCATTTACAAATATCTAATTTATTAACTTTTATATGCTTATCCCTATTATAACATTACATGTTTAATGATTAGGTTATTAAATTTTATTTTTGTTAAAAAATTAAATGTTATTTTACTTAATTTATGACCTAATATTTTTAAATGTTCTATTGTATATATATAATTTACGATAAAAATATATTTAAAAGGATATATAAAATTATAAAATTAGGAATAATTAATTTTAAAAATCAATTTGAAACTGTAAAGGAAAGAATGAATGTCTTTTAGAGTGAGTATATTAAGCTTCAGTTTATTTCAAAATAAAATTTTTTACTTTAATATATATATATATATATATATATATATATATAGATTTAAAATTATAGGTAAGTGAGGAAATAAAATTAAATTTAAACTAAAAATAAATAATGACTAATTTAATATCATAAATAATTAAGATTTTAAAATAAATATGTTAATATATAAAAAATTCATAAATATAAAAATAATTTTAATGTTAAAATTATATGTTGAAAAAAAATATAATAAAAAATTAATATATGCAAAAGAGTTCTAAAGTACTCTCCAAATTACAAAACAAAGAAAGTAATATAAAACTCCACATATATGCGATCTATGTGAAATAATTTAAACTGAACTTAAAATTGTTGAAAAATTAGTATTTTAAAAAATTTAAGTCCCACCTTAGAATTAGAGCGTGTTATAATATATATACGCACAGGAAGATTAAGCGATTTGAGAAGTAATTTTAATTAAAATTATTTTATTTAATAATTTTTATAAATAAATAAATTTTATTAATATAATTATTAAATTAATAAATTATATTATATAGATTATTTTTATAAAATTTTATAAAATATAAAAAATATTTAATAATTTATTAAATTAAATTAATAGATGTTATATCATTTATTAATTTAAATTTATTCTTTAAAATATAATTTTTTTTAAATTTTATAAAAATTTGTAAAATTAATTTATATAATACAATTTATTAATTTAATAATTAAATTAATAAATTTATTTATAAAAATTATTAAACAAATCATAAAATGGTTTTATTTCTTCTCATATATATATATAAATTAATTCATATGGTGTATCCTAAGTTATATATAGATTTGTTCAATTTAAACAATTAAATAGATTTATTTATTAAATGAAACCGGATAATCCGTCCGCTTTCTTCGTGGCTTAATTATGCTATAGGCTATTATGTTCCGGGTCCCAATCTCACCAGTAAATTGGGCTGCCACAATGATATTTCTTTTCTTTCATTCTCATGACATTATTTTATAATTTATTATCAAGTATTACGCACGCGCATTTTAAAAAATATATATTAAAAATAAAAGTAATTAACTAATAAAAGATTATTTATTAATATAAATTAAAATTCTAGAAATAAATATTTAAAAATAGTTTGATCAATAAATTTTTTATTTAATTACTATTTGTGAGGGGCAGAATTATATAACACACCTTTCAAATTTAATAAAATAACATCTTTAATAAGTTTTTATCAAATAAAAATTATTAATTTAACTGTTAAAATTTAAAATTTTATAAAATAATTTATACTTATAACATTTTATAATTTAGATGTTATTTAATATTTTATTATTTAACTTTATTTTAACATTATATTTTATTTAAATTTTAATAAATTTTATTGGATTATACGGTAAAATTAAATTTTATATAAGAATATATATATATATATATATATATATAGTTAAATTGTATAAAAAATTTCCATGTAAAATTAATTTTTGGTAAAAAAAAGGTTATTAAATACGTGATTTTATTAAGGCATTTTGTTAATATTAATTAAAAAAACCGAAAAGTTCTAGCGTTGGCCATAGTAGTTTGGTTTGTTAAGAGTATATCAGGATGTTATTTTACGTCGAATGAGTGATAAAGAAATTATTAAAATAAGTAAATTTATTTTAATAATTTGTAAATTTTTATGCAGTTAGTATAGTCTAAATGAATTCTAAAATTATTTATTTATCCGTAAAACATTAATTTAGAACAATTTTGTGTTAAGAAATCGACTATATCTTTATTAGTTCAACCATTTATTTGTAAAAATAAAATGATATATATGTAAATAAGTGGAAACTTACTATTATTAAAAATTAAAACATCTCGTTATTTGATCACAAGCTTTTATCTTACTCCAAGAATATATAATACTTTCTCCAAAATTTAAGAGTTTTTTCAAATGCGAATGCGTTTGTTTTAATTTTAAATATGCTCTTATATTAATATCACTTTATTTTTATATATTAAATTTTAATTATAAATTTAATTTAATATATTTTCAGTTAACAAAATTTACAATGTCCCAATTAAAAATTATCTTAAAAATTGTTTAAAGTTATAGATTCTTATTAGTATGATAATCTATAACTTATACTATTATATTTTAATTTTATCGTACTTTGCAATATCTAAAATTTATCATGTCCACAAATTACAATCACATCATAATAAGGTATACTCCATAACTATATCCATACTTTTTATTTCTAAAACTTTTTTTTCTTACTAAACAGTATAAACACTAATTCAATTTTTTTTATTAAAATAACGTCAAGATATTTAACATCTTTTTAGCAAAATCATTTCAACCCTTACAAACTTGGTTAGGTCGTTTAGAAGTAGCTCCATCCACAGGAACAAACATGTATAGGTCTTCCTCAAGGTTACCGTTGGAGAAAGGCAATGTTTACATCAAGTTGATGTAGGTGCTATTAGCTCATATAAGAGTTCAAAGGGGTTGAGTATAAATTTCCTGTATCCATATAATAAAGTATCAACCAACATTGAACCCTTTGGGTTCCTTTCTTGTAACTGAGGAAGGATCACTTACAAGTCTATGGGTCAAACTTTTATGTCTGATCGAACCCAAAGTTAAGGCGCAGTAGAATAAGGAGCCCAATACCCTCAAATGGTTGAGATCAGGAATTGTGCCATGGAACTGCTCAAAGGGTGATTGATTGTTCAATATTGATGGTACGACTTTATTACACTAAATCACGGAGAGGTATAGAAAAAACATAAGCATACATGTGTACAGTGGACATACATCCCAACATGGTTATTAAATCAGGATTTAAATCATAAATCGAAAATTTTATTTTTTAAATTATGAATTGAATTATATCGTGAATAGTAAGATTTATAATTATTAAATAAAATTAATATACATAATTTAAATAAGTACATAATTATTATAAATAAATTTTAAATTAATTTATTAAAGATTAAATTAAAATCATATACATAATTTAAATAAGTAAATAACTATTATAAATAAATTTTAAATTAATTTATTAAAGATTAAATTAAAATCATAATTCATAAATATAAGTTTAATTAATTCTTAAAAAAATTAATAAGATGTTAAATTTTATAAATTAAATATGTATGTTATGATTAGTCAATCGTCTTCCTGATCAATATTATTTAATTTATCTTTCTCATTCTCCTGATAAATGTTCTTCTCCATTCTTTCTAGTTACAATTATCTCTTCAGTTTCATTGTCATGAGTTTCATTTGTTCTGATAGATTTTTTCTTATCATTCTTAATATTTAAATTTTTTGGATTTATAGACAAAAGATAATATTAATAAATAGGATAATCTATTATCAAATATTAATAAATAATCGTAGGTGTTGTTGTTTTTTTTTAACAAATACCTCTTTTCTTCTTCTTACTTGGAGCTCCTTCTTCAATAGTAAAGGATTCATGTATATTCATCCACGAGGTATTTATTGGTAAGCAAGAATTCTCTTTCTTTGTAATCCACTCGTCATTCAATTAAATATTAGATAGACAAATAGGATTATAAGTATCTCCCTTCTCTTATCTAGATTTTTGTCTCATCTCAAGTTGAAGATTGTACTTAAGCATTTAATCTTTGTTGCTCTAAACAGTTTCTTCTTTTAGTGTGAATTTGATCAAATATGCTCTAATTTCTTTCATACCCAATTGCACTACAAGTTAGACTCAAAACTTTCATAGCTAACTTCTGTAATTCTCTGCCTTCTCCACCATAACTTTCTACCAAAGAGTTATCAGAAAAAAATTCAAAATAACATGTATCAGACCTGGTTATCGCACACTTACTCTTTACAAAATCATAAAATTTAATATAATAAAATTTACCAGGTTGTTTCCTTTTTCTAGTGTCCATTACCATTTTTTTTTCAAATAGTCCCTTGACTATCTTGAACTTATCAAGTTGTTGGTCAATCATAATTCTAGTCATTCTTTTCAAGCTCATTCTCTCAATGGTCTCACATAATTCAAATAAAACTTCACTATCCGGATTGAAATTTTTATCATAATGAAATCTAGTAAAATAATAAAAATTAACAATATAATTAAGTTATTAATTTATAATTATTACAATCTATAGAATAATAAAATAATATATATATATATATATATATTTATATATTTATATATACTTACTTTGGATTAAGATAGTAGGTAGCTACATGAACAGGCCTATGTAATTGTAAATTCCAACGGATATTAATAATTTTCCATATTTTTTTATACCTTGACTCTTCATTCTTGAAGTTGGCAACTATTTGTCATTTAGCTCTATCTATAATCTCACAAATATATGGCATGACATGTTTTGAGTTTCCATCTACAAGTCTTAAAACTTTTATGAGTGGAGTCACACATTTCAAACAATATTGGAAGGATTTCCAAAATCGAGAATCACTTAATATTGTATTCATAACTTTTTTAGCCTTATTTTTACTAGCTTGATTACAAATGGCCCACTCCTCCGAACTAAACATAGACCGTAGAGCATTCTTTTGTTGCATTATACACTGTAGGATAAGAAAAGTTGTAGCAAATCGTGTAACTGTTGGTCTAGCTAATTTTCTTCCTTCGGAATACTTTCTATATAGGTTTAAGATCCATGTATGTCTATAAATAAATGTGGTGATTTTTTTCGTATTTGCAATTGTATTATAAAATACCAAAAGCTGGCCAATATCTTCAAGAATCAAGTCAAGACAATGAGCCGCACATGGGAATCAAAATAATTTGGTTCTCTTCTCCTCTAACATATTTCCTGCTACCATAAGATTAGAAGCACCATCACAACTTGAACTACATTATCCTTCCCAATTTCTTCTATAATGAAATCCAATAATTCAAACATTTTGTTAGCATCCTTAATCACGTCACTTATATTAATAGATTTTAAGAAAATGGTCCCACTTTGACTATTAACAATTTTCTAGCTTATTCATCATCTCTTTTATATCATCTAGAACATATGGGTAAATACTAATATTCTCTTATGTTTCAGCAAGATGGTGCTTCATCCTTTGCAATACTACCGCAAAAAGTATGCACAAAATTTACATTTAATACACAACCTATGTGATCCAACAATTTTATAATAATTTCATGTAATATCAATCTTTTTATTTTTTGTTTGACCCATTTTTTCTTTTCTAAAATTTAAAACAACAACAAAGAAAAAATAAAAAATAGATTAAGCTATAATAAAATAAAATCAAAGAAAAATAAAAAAATAGAAAATTAAAACAATAGCATATAATATAATTTCTATGAATTAAAGGAAGAAGCCAAATATAGAATTAGGTTTAATAAAAAAATGAAAGAATGAGACCATAATTTAAATAAAAAAGATAAAGCATTGCTAACCCAAAGCTTAAGATGTTATGCTTGCTCAGTCTGAATAAATGAAATAGGAATAGGAAAAGTATATAGAATTGGTTTTTAGTGATTTATAATTAGAATTTAGAAGTGTAGAACCCTTTTTAAAAATAGAAAAGTTGTCAATCCAAAGTCTAACCAAACATGCATATCCAATTCTTAAAAGTCCAAAAACATTGCTCATGTATCCAAAAAAAAAGTTAGGAAAAGATTTTTTTCAAGGTTTTTAAAAACTAAGTTGCGCACGACATGGCTCGCTGTGGGTAAACGACCTTATTCGTCCAAACACTCCTGTTGCACAACGATAATCGCGATTCACCGATGTGATTCAACTTAAGGCAATTCAGCTATGATTTTGGCATACTTTCGATACAACTTCTGATTCCTATTGTTCTGATTTAATTTGTAGCGTATCATGAATCATTTCATATGATTCATGCGATACTAACTACCATGTATTCAAATACATGTTTTAGTTGTTCTAGTTGTTCGATTTTTTTGAAAAAAAAATAAAAATTGTTTCATTCATACCACAATATTAGTAGTTAAAGAATGCCAATAGTGTATTAATATAATTAGGATAAAAAAATTGTTTCATTAGTAGAAAAATACACATATTTATATTTTAATTAAACTAAAAGTCTTATTCTTTTCTATTTATGTGAATCACTTTTACTTTGTTCCAACCAAGGATTTGCTTTCCAGTTTCCAATTTTTTTTTTTCGAATTATTTTTCTAAGTAAAGGTGTCAAATTGACTCATGGTCCGTGATTTAACCCATTTGGTATTAAACTCTAATCCTAGGATTTAACCCATTTGGTATTAAACTCTAATCCTAGGTTATGTAGTTCACTTATAAGTAAGATTTTTTTAAAGTTTTAACCCACATAACCTCTTAATTAAAGCAGACTTAGTGTGAGGTAACCCGAGAGTCAATCCATCTAGTCCTATTTTATTTTCTTCTATTTTGTAACTTGTCTAAAAGTAAAATTTTTAAATTGTAATACACGTAACTTTCAAATTAAGTGAGATGAACGTGAGATATCACCCACTCCTATTTTATAATTATTTATTTTGTAACTCATTTAAAAATAAGACTTTGTAGATCATAATGCACGTAACCTTCAAATTAAGTATAATGAATATGAACTAACTCATCTAATCAACCTTCAAATGAAGTATAATGAATATGAACTAACTCATATAATCTTATATTATAACTCTCTATTTTGTAGCTAATTTAAAAGTAGAACTTTTTAAGTCAACGCTCAAATTAAGTAGAATATGTGTGAACTAACTCATATTTTGTAACTCATCTAAAAGTATAACTTTTTAAGCTTCAACCCACATAAAGTAAAATGTGTATAGGTTAACTCATACGATGTTTTCTTATATTTAGATTTTTTTTTCTAAAATTTCTTCCTTTCTCTTAACTTTTTCTCTCATTTTTTTAATTTTTGTCTTTCTTAAAATTTTTCTTTAATATTTTTATTATACTAAATTTTTTTTAATTTATTTATATATTTTTTAGATTTTTTATCTTTCTCTAAATATTTTTTTTTATTTATGTCTATAATTTTCTTCCTCTCTCATTTTTTCTCTTCCTCTCTTAAATTTATCCAAATTTTTTATGTTTTTAATAAAAAAAAATTTAAAAAAGAAATTAAACCCATTGACCTAACTGGTACGGGTTAATGTGTTTATAATCCTAAATTTTATATATGTAAATTTTGTATACTTATACATCATTTTGACCTTAATCCAAATGTATTAAGTTGAATTGAATAAATTAAATTGATATATCTATCTTTAAATAAATAAATAAAAATTTTAACTATTTTTTAATAAAAAATAAATTTTTTTTAATAACACATATCCATATTTTATTATATATATATATATAAATATTTATTTATTTTTTATCTAATCTTTATACATACAGATTCATCAATTTTCCCGATTCAAGATTTCAAGCGTCTCTAAATCTATTAAAGGTAAATATTGTTTTATCCTTTGGCATAAAACTCAATCTTGATTTTAGTAGCATATGCTTACCATCAATTCATACTCATAATCAAATCGTTTAAATCCTAACATGGAGAAAGTTTTTCAACCATAAACATTATCATGAAACATAAGCATTTTTTTCTTCTCTAAAATTACACAAAAAAAATTTCTCCATCTAATTATCTAAACAACTAACACAATCTTAGTCAAAGAGGAAACAATTTATTGAAAACAATATGTAGTAAATCAATGTTATTAATTTTGTAAATATTTTCAATGTTATTAATTTTTTTCATTAGAAACCATCACAAAATTTTAGAAATTATTTAATTTTTCATTTTAAAATAAAAAAATACTTAATAAATTAAAATTAAAATTCAAAATTTTAAATAGTTAAAAATATGTAAGATAAACTAATAAATATTCTTCCAATAATCATAGAGTAAGGAAACTATTTATTTATTTATTCAATAATAATTTACATACATTCTAAAAATATTAACAATTATTTAATATTTTTATTATTTTTTATTACATCATATCGTTTATTTTATTTTATTTCTTAAAATATAAATACTCTAAAAGATATTTAAGTAACACTATTCTTAATTATTGATATTTTTCGATTTTATTAACTTCAACTTTTAGCAGTAATTTTAAATATATAAAAATTATATTTTTACGAAATAATATTTATTATATTTTAATATTTTTACTCTAATAAATATTTATTTTTAATAAAAAATTTATTATTTCCGAATCCTTCAAATCAATATTTTTTTTTGTCCTTGGAAGAAAGTAACGTCTCACCAAGTTAATAACGAGTAACGACAAATGAGCCATCGATGTACTTATCCGTCGTTTCACAACGACAACGAAACAATGAGTAGGTATAACAAAATTAAATGAGCAACCAATAAACAAAGAATACGTATCAAAATTAAATAAATAATTTTCCATAAAAATAATATAAAATAATTTTTTTTATCATCTTAAAAGATGTTAAATTTTTCTTAAATTTAAGTGCAATTTATGACTCATTAATTTTAGAAAAACAATCACTGTATGAAATGCTCTTAAATCAGGCACATATCTTATTGGTCTTTAAAAATAATTATAATAATATTTTTTTTACTTTTTACGATAAAAATTTGAATTCACTGCTTGTTTTTTAACGATCAAAGTATAACTAATGTTTATTAAAACTAGATAAATGATAAATTAAATAATTAATTAGTTTGTTAGTGTTGGTATATTTATTTATTTGTACATTATTATGCATTATTTTTTTTCACACGGTTAATATTTTTAATATATTAATTTTATTATATTTTCAACAAAAATTATATATATATAAATACATGAAAAAAATATTAACTTACAATAATATAAGTTCCATCTGATATTACATTATTAATAATTTTTACATAAAATATGATTTTAATCAATCCAATTATTAATTTTATATATATATATATATATATATATATATATATAACTATGATTATTTTATAAAATTTTGTAAAAAAAAAAAGTTATGCTTATTTGGTTTGTCAGAAATTGGTGCTTAAGATGAAATTGTAATTGCAACAAATCAAGAAGCACTGTCCATTTTGCTTATGATGATACATTGCAAATTAGGAATTAAATTACTCGTGTGGAAATAGTTACGTGCTTATCTCAAAATCAGCTAAGTTTCTATATACTTATGTTAGTAATGTAATTTTTACTTATGTGTTCTTGATGACTCCTATGGCTATTAGGCACATTTTTTATGTACTTTTTTTTTCTTCTCTCCTTCCACTGAATTGTACGAAGGATTCTGGTATTTCAATATTTTTGTTATGTTGCTAGTTGTTGATATATTTCTCCATTTCTTGCTAGAATTTTTATTGGTCCTACATTTCACTAGTGTTCCAGCAAATACTACATATATAATTTTTACGTTAAAACAAGTGCATGATTCGAATTAAAATAGGATAGTTCAAATTTATAAAAAAAAATGATTGGTTGAAATGAAAGTAGATTATGATTCTAAATAGATTTTACTTGTAATGTCAAGAGTATACCTTCGACTAATTGAGAGGACATACTAAGCACTTTGACCCAAAAGTTAATACACTTATGCTTGTAAAAAAGTCAGATAAAACAAAAAAAAAATAGAAAAAGAAAAAAAAATAAAAAGTGATTCAAAAGTGGCATAAAAGTAAAAATTATTTTGTTTTTCATTCAGAAATTTAAGTTTAGAAGTATTGATGTTAAGAGTTTTTGTTTATTTTTCAGGAAAAAATATTTTTATAAAAAAATATATGTATAATAAATATGTAATTTTTAAAAATGAAAAAAAATCAATGCTTGTATGATTTAATTTACGATTCTTTTAAAATGTATTTAAAGATACACAATAAAAAAATTAATAGATAATAAAATTTTATTAAAAATTATAGTATTTGATGTTATTAATATATTGGATCTTATAATTTTTAATAAAAATTTACTACATATAAATTTTTATTTTATATTTTTTAGTATATATTAAAAAAAAAAATATTTTACAAAAGTAGTTAGGATTTTAGACAATGTAAAAAAGTAAAAGAAACCTAGCATTTTCCAAAAAAATCTTTCCAAGACACGAAAATTTTTTCAAAAATTTATTTTTTTTAAAAGGATTATAGATGCCACACAATTTTAAAGTTATATCATCAAATTTTTTCAGTAAATAGGAAAAACCATTGGAGTAAGTAACAAAATTATTTTATTTAAATAAAAAATTAAATTAAATAGCAAAGCAAACTTAAATAATGACATGTTTTTCATTTAATTAAAAAAATTTTAATAAAAAAAATTTAATTTTAAAAATAAAAATATTTTATTTTATTTTTTATTTATATTTTTTCCTTTCTTCCGATCTTTTTGTTTATCCAAACAAAAATAAGAGTAATAGAAGGTGATATGTACACATAGAAACAATACACACCTTCTTTCATATCTTTAATTAACAGCTTTTCAGAACTGAAAAAAATAAATAAATACACAGTTTATATCTCAATGTATCTGAATGTAAATGTTTTTTAAAATTTTAAAAATAATACATAATTTATATCTAAATGTATTTGAATGTGGATAATGTGAGCGCGGGTTTAACATTTCTGAGGGTAATATAGTACTTGCAATATGACCTCCAATAAATATATTAAATAAGAGTATAATTATGATTTCTCTTTCCAATTTTTATCCTTAGGTTATGATGCTGGGGATTCTTCAAATATGGAAGAACATTAACTTTCTTTGGATGTGTTAAATATGGAAAATTAAAGCATTAATTTTGTTTGGATGTGTTATGTCTCAATCTAATTGGGAAACATGCAATGGCATGGGTCCAATTTGAGTGGACTCCACTCATCTGCACAGCTATCTTATGATTTATCCTCTTTTTATCCACTTGTCAGCATATTCTTGTTGCTCCATATACGGGTAGTTACGTTCTTCAATTATTGAGTGATGTATGTGTAAATTTTGTTTATTTTTGGATGAGTGTAATAAAATTAATAAAAAAAATATGAAAATAATTTGAGTTAGAATTTGATTATTTAAGTTTAATTTATTTAAAATTTTTAAAATTTATTATAATTTTTTAAAAGTTATTTTAATTTAAAATTTATTTAAAAATTTAAAATATAAAATTTATAAGATAAAAAGATTATTAAATAAATTTAAATTTATATATATATATAGAAATTATTTAAACAAGCTGTTTATAATTTTATTATAAAAAAGTTAATTAGAATTATTTTTGTCTTAAAATTAAAAATTTTAATCTTTAACAAATTATACAAAAATAATAATATTATATAAATATAAATATATAATATATAAAAATAAATAAATTTCTATGAATAGGTTATACAATTTTTTATAAACATAATTTTTTTTATTTAAATTTTTTTAATAAACTTAAATTTAAATATTTATTAAATAAATTAAGAAAAATTAAATTTTAAATAAATCAAATCCCAGATTTTTTTAAGCAATTTAACTTATTTTTATCTTGATGAATAAGTTAATTAAAAGTTAAAAAATTAATTAGAAGTGAAAATATGAAAAATTTGTTTATTGATTTTAAAGTGTTTGATAACAATAATTGTTAAATTATATATTAAAAATAAAATGATAAATAAAAATATAATTATTTAAATAAAATATAAATATTATAAGTTTCTAATTTATTTTAAATCTAATAATTTATTTTTAAAAATAAATTATTATATCAAAAGTAGGATAATAAAATTTTAATTTATTTTAATTTCTATATATATTTATTTTAAATAAAAATAAGATAATATAAAAAATTTATCATTATTTTAATTATTGTATATTATAAAAAATGAAGATTTGATAATTTTATTTATTTTATAATTTTACTATTTACCATATATTTTTATTTTTAAGAAAACTGTACTTTTAAATAAATAAATTTTATTTTTTAAAAATTAATATTTATTTTTATTTTTTATAAATAAATTTTAAATAGAATTATTTGGAAAGAGTATTTATTTTATCTTTATAATTTATAATTTTTAATATTTTATTACAAATAATTTAAATAACATATTCAATAATTAAACGAAATACCGTAACATTAAATAATAAAAAAACCAATACTTTACAACAACTAGAATTTATTAAAATATATTAAAAGTAAAGGCAGAAAAATAACTTTTAATTAATAATTAAAATTTTAAACATTAATAGAAGTAGGATTTAAAAAATATTAATAATTATAAAATTGATACCATGTCAAATACAAATATAATAAATTTTCTTACAAAATTAACTAATTATTTTATTTTTATTTAGTTAAAATATATTATTAAAAAACTTTTTATATTAAAGATATGAATTTTCTAATTAAAATAAAATCTACCAATTTATTAATAATAAATATTACTTTAGTGTAATTTAAAATAAATTATTAAAATTATGATATATAATATTTATTAATATAATATATTATAATTAAAATTTAAAAAATTAATATTTTTAGATTACAATTATATTTTATATAACTCAATCCTATTTAAATAGGGAATATCCATAACAAAACAGAACTAATATTTTTAATGAAAATTTTTTTCATACATAAAATTCGGACATGAAATTTTACTTAAAAAAATGAATGATATATATTTTTTTTTAGCTGTGTACCATTTCAAAAAATAATTTATTTATAAATTTAGATTTAAATTTAAATTAATTAAAACTATAATAATTTTAAATTTTAGTTTATTAAAAATATATATTTTTTAAATCTATTATAATATATTAATATTCAAAATTTGATTTAAATTAAATTTGAGAAATAGTGTTTAAAAGAAATAAAAAATTACAAATAAAAAATAAATTAAACAATGTAAAAAATGGAATGATTTAATAAGAATAAAAATATATCTTAAAATATTTACAAATAAGTATAGATTATGATTTTAAATTCGAGTGAATTATTTGAAAATAATGATGGTTGAGGAATAAGGATAGAAGTGAACAAGGTCGTCCGACAAAGGTTTTATGATTCCACTTATTTAAAGTCTAACTTGATTCAACTTGTTTAATAAACAAACTTAGGCTTGCTAAAATTCTTTTTAAATATACAAGCCAGACTTAGGATTACAAAAAAATCCATTTAGCTTAAACAAAGGTCTATTTATCTTTATATATTATATATTTATATTTACTATATTTATTTTAATTAATTATATTTATATAATATTTATTTTAATATATTATATTTATATAATTTGTTAAAAATTAAAATTTTTAATTTTTAATTTCTAACAAAAGAAATCCTAAATTGCTTTCTCCTTATCCTCTAACTAGAACTCTTCCTCTATCGTTTTCGTCTACCTCTACGGGACTTCGACTCAAGTCACTCAACCCTTAAGCCTGAGGTGCAAGAAAAATATGTTAATTTAATTTTAGAACAAGTTCTCTATATTTTACTTTAATTTTTATTTGTATATAAACTTGTATATGTGTATGTACTACATGTGTGAGTTATACTTTTTTTTTGTATATATTATTGTATTTGTATATAGTTAGTACTTAATATACATGCTCTAAATTTCTTTAGTTTGTAATAACATACAGGTCTTCTACATTCGAGAGCAATGAAACTATTGATTCTTCTACTCCTACAAATATCAATGAGATGATTAAAGTTGCACACCAACAGATTCAAGTTAGCTTGGAGACAGTAGAAATAGAAGTGAAAAAGATACCAATCAAACACAAAATGATTGGATAATTAAGAGGAAGAGATAAAAAAAAACATTGGTAGTTTGGCAAGATTTTCATGAAGTTGAATTAACTGGAGGTGTAAAGAAAGTTGTTTGCAAGTATTGTAAATGTCTTTTACCCATTGGTTGGAAAGGATCTAGCACTACCCACCTAAAGAGACATTTACAAACTTGTTTACAAAAAAGGATGAATATGAGTTTAGAGAAGAAGCAAGCTGTAATTTCGTTTCAATCCTGTGGTGGTTCAAATAATCTATTTATGGGTTTAGATATCAAGTATTCTAATGAAAGGATGAGGGAAATAATTGCTACTGCTATCATGGTGCACGAGCATCCTTTTAATATTGTTGAAGATGATATTTGGATGTGGGCTTTCCAATATGCTAATTGTGATTTTTAAAAAGTTGATCGTAAAACTATTAAAAATGATTGTTTAGAAATATATGAGGTGGAGAAAAGATTATTAAAGGTACAACTTAAAAGTGTGAGTAAGATTAGTTTAATTACTGATATGTGGAAATCAAGTCATCAGATAGTTGAATACATGGTTATCACTTGACATTTTGTTGATGCAGGGCGGAAGCTTCGAAAGAGAGTTTTGAGTTTTGTGAAAGTACTTGCCCCTAGGCGTGAAGTTGATGTAGTTGATGCAATTTTCAAGTGTTTGAAGGCATAGGAGATTGAAAACAAAGTGTTCTCAATATCTATTGACAATGCCTCTTATAATGATACTTGCATACGAAATTTCAAGGAAAACATATCATTGAGTACTAAGTTGTTTTTTGGAGGTGCTTTATTTCATGTTAGGTGTTGTGCACACATATTGAATTTACTGGTGCAAGATGGACTTGGTAAGATTAAGGATATAATTCATAATATTTGTGAATGTGTAAAATACATTAACCACAACGATGCAAGATTAAAGACTTTTTGTGATGTTGTTGAACAAAAACATCTAAAGGAAAGGAAATTGGTTATTAATTGTCCAACTAGATGGAATTCCACATTTTACATGTTGTCTATTGCATTAAAATTTAAGAATGCCTTTATAGCTTATGCAGAAAGAGAGCCATATTATAACTACGCACCTTTACTTGAAGAATGAGACAAAGTTGAAAAAATTTGTCAACTTTTGGAGGTGTTCGGTCTTGCCACTCATGTAATATCAGGCAGTGAGTATCCCACTGCTAATTTGTACCTTGCTGAAGTTTGGGGAGTGAAGCAAGTAATTGATAACATAATAGAAGATGGTGATTCATTCATGAGAGAAATGACAACTCCAATGAAAGCAAAGTTTGATAAATGTTGGGGAGAATGTAATCTTTTGATGGTCATTGCAAGTGTAGTGGATCCTAGGTGCAAATTTCACATTGTAGATATATGTTTTCTCTTAATTTATAAATCCCAGGAAGTTTCTCAAGACAACATAAACAAGGTAAAGGTTGCACTTTACCAATTATAATATGTGATAATAAATGAACAGAAGTCATCTCTTAAAGAAGGTGGTAATGGTGGATCTAGTGGCAACAATGACTCAACTTCTTCTTCACAAAAAACTTTATTGGTCATTGGATTTGACCAAATAATGAACTTGGTACATCAAAAGGAAGCAATTCCTACAATTAAATCAGAATTGCATGCATATCTTGATGAAAGTGTTCACATTCGTGATGATAATAACTCTTTTACTTCTTTAGAATGGTGAAGAAATAATAGTTTGAAATACAAGATTTTATCAAGGATGGCTGCAAATGTATTAGCTATTCCAACCTCAATTGTGACATCAAAATCAACATTTATTACCGGAGGTAGAGTCATTGATGAATGTCGTTCTAGGCTAAATGAGAAGTCAATTGAAATGCTTATATGTAGTGGTGATTGACTTCGTCATAAATATAATATGAAAAGAAAATCAAAGGTTTTTTTTTAATTTTAAATGGTTATTTCTTATATATATTTAAATGATTTTTTAAAATTTATCTTTTATTTTAATAAATATATTCAAGAAATCAACTTGAATATTTGATACCTTTAATCAAGAGATCACAAGCTTACTATAAGTTTTGTAATTTTATTTTAATATTGAGTTTGAAGGATGACTTTAATTTTATGTTGGAACTTGGATGTTTTAGGATGATTTATTAACTTGAGTGATTTTTATGTTTTAAGAAAATTAATTATTTTTTATTAATTTGTTTGGTACCTAAGGATCCATTTAATAATCTTTTTATCTTGTAGATTTTTTAAAACTGATTTTTATGTTTTAGGTCTATTTAATAGCTTTTTACCTTGTAAATTTTAAGCTTGCAAGCTTTTTTAATCGATCGTTTATATAAACTTTAAACTTATTTATTGACCTTTTTGAAAATATAGATAAAAAATATGACCTTTTATATATTTTCAGAAACCTTTTTGAAAATAAATACTTTTATTCCTTAGGATAAAGTATCTCCTAATATAGAAATTCCAACACGTAACAAATATCTGAATTTTTTTAAAAAAATATTAACATCTCGAAATTGCAAGTTGAAAAGAAAGAGATGGAGAGAGAATATTATTTAGAGAAAAATATTTACATAGAAAGAAAAAGAAAGGTTAAGTAAATATCTCAGGTTTTTAAATGATAATAAATTTAAATATTAAAAACAAAAATATGATGTTAAAACTTGAATAAATTAAAATAAATAAATTAAAAATTAAAATAATAGATTTTAAACATAACTCAATCTAATACTAATTTTATTTATAAAAATATCATACTACTTATATTTGTAAGAAAAAAATTTTATAAAATCATCATGTTGATGATTTTATTTTTTATATTTTATTATGGAAATTATATATAATTATTTAATATTTTATTACTATATTAATTAGTTAATTTAAAATTTATTTTCTTATCTATTTTTTTAGTACAACTTTTCTGTTATGATATGAAAGCAGATTTTGCTTATCCTACTTTTATTTTAGTCTAGGAAGAATTAGTATAGATTTTTTTAATAATAAGAAAAATAATAAAATTTCAACCTACCGTTGTATATAAATTACTTTAATCATTCATTATTAAATGAATCTAATAATTTAGTATAAAGTTAAATATGTTTTTGAAAATAGGAAGGATAAAAAATTAAAATCGAACTTCAATTTTGTTGATAAAAAATTTATATTCTATTTATTTTAGTTTTATATAAATTATATTTATATAAATAAATAGAATATAAATTATATTCATATAAATATATATATATATATATATTAAATAAATAATGTATTAAATTTATTTTTATTAAATAATATATAAAAATAAAAAATAACAAAAAAATTATATTTTTATTAAATAAGTTTAATAATATTCATCTATCATTATAATTATTCAGGTTGATCTTGAATGGAAGCAGGTATCTATACTAACAACAAATTATAAAATTTAAAAAATATGACACAAGATCTTTATTAATATAATATATCAAAATTTAAATTTAAACTTAAATTAAACTTATTAAGATTATGATAATTTTAAAATATATTTTATTAAAATTTGTTAAAATGTGTTTGATAAACCACTATTCTGTTGATTTATTTGCGGAAAATTAATTATAATTACAATATAATTTATGATTATTTAATTATAATTCTACCTAATTTTCCTTATTTTTGTAGGAATGCTCACGCAAGTTAAGAATCGAAAATAGGCAAGTTTTGGACCAAAGAAGGGTAAAAGAAGCATAAAAAAATAATACATCTAATGCGATAATGACACGTCAGCCTTACGATGCTCCAAGATTACGTAGATTGGTCACGACGGCTAAGGAAGTGGCTAGGTCAAGCCCAGTCCACCACATTGAAACCCTAATCCAAGCCTATAAAAGGAAGGCTCTGCTACACCATATGACACCACTCGAGGCTCTAAAGGCCACACCACTCTCCGGGGATTGGGCCTTTCATTAGCCCGAAGACACACCACTCCATTTTCATATCTCATCTAGTATCCTCCTGTAGGATTTCAGAGGCAGAAGCTCTTCACAGTGCGAGTTGCAACGTCCTATTGACAGTCTTGCTGGCACTACGGTTTTGTCATTCTCTTCTAGAATTAGGATTATGGATTGTTTTATAGGATTAGTATGTTTTTATTTGTCTTATATCTTTATGTGTAACTAATCACAAATCATGGGACTTTGGTGAAACTTATAATGTAACCAATTGAACCTCTTTTCCTTTTTATGAATGATTCAGTATTTCTATTCAATTGTGTTTTCCTTATTATGCATGATTAATTAATGAGAATTAATTTCTAAGTTAATTGGGGGATAGACGATCGTACCATTTCTTAATTACTATAAGGTAAATTGAATCTAAGAGTTTTGGAGGATCAATCAGAATCCTTGATTTCTAATTAGTTATTAATTTAACAAGTCCGCATGTTTTTTATGCTTCTCTTAATTATATACCTTGCATGATCATTGAGGTAGTAACTTGGGGTAAAAGAATACTGTTATTGCATGATCATTGGGTAGTAATAGAATTAGAATGGATGGTTAGCAATTGACTCAAATCATTCGTAAGGGAATTAGGATGAAATTGGGTAAAGTTACAAGGGAAACCAAAGTCTCATGTCTTTTCATAATTGAACTCGTATCTGTGCTCTTTTGTCTTTAACTCTCTTACTCTCTCGTTTTGTTCTCTTTTTGCATTCACTTTAAATATTTCTGAACAAACCCTTTTCTGGTGAGCTCAAAAATTAGGATTTAATATTTTTTAAGATTGTTAAAATAGTCTCTGTGGCAACGATATTAAGTATTTTAAATACCCTTTTCTACACCGACGGGTGCACTTGCCCGTGGGAAAAACTTTGTACGCACAGTAAACGCATAACAAGTTTTTGGCGCCGTTGCCGAGGACTATTTTTCAACAATCTTAGAAGTTTAAATCTTAATTGTTTGAGACGTGTATATATTTATAAAAAAATTAAAAATTAAAAAAAATTTGTTGTTATATCTTTGCGTGATCTTTTGTTTGTTTATGTTCTCTCTAGCTCCATAATTACAGTTTAATCCTGAGATAGAGAAAACGACTAGAAGGTTGAGGCGAGAAACCAAAACAAGAAAGATGGCAGCACAAAGACGAAGGACATTATTGGAATATATGGCTCCAACTGGTGACGGCCTACAAAGTAGCGTATCAATTCCATCACTAGAAGGTGTTCCTAACTATGAATTGAAACTTGCCCTTATCAATATGATTCAGAACTCACTTCAATTTGGAGGGATAACATCAGAAGACCCACATCTCCACATTAGAAAATTTCTGAGGCTGACAAATACCATTAAAATGAACGACATTACACAAGATGCCATTCGATTACAACTGTTCCCCTTTTCCATCACTGAAAAGGTGAACGATTGGCTAGACTCTCTTCCAGAAGCATCCATCACTACTTGGGACCAATTACAGCTTCTATTCTTGACGCAATACTTTCCACAATCAATGAAGTCCAGGATCATACTGGAGATTGTCAACTTCACTCAGTACAAGAATGAGTCTCTATGTGAGGCTTGTGATAGATTTTAGAACCTTCTCCGGAGGTGCCCGCATCATGGGTACCAAATATCTCATCTTATGCAGATCTTCTACAACAGTCTTTCCTATGCCAACAAAGCTGTTATAGATGCAGCATCTGGTGGGAGTATCATACATATCCCCTGAGGACACATGGACAATCATAGGAAACTTAGCCGCTAATAGCAATCAATGGAGATTTGCTGATAGATATGTAAGGAAGAAAGATGCTCAATCGGCAGAAATGTATCAAGTCGACCATACTGCTATGCTAGCTAGTCAGATAGAGGCCTTAAATAAAAAGATGGAGGCACTTATGCAAGCACAGACATGACGTACCTTACCTATCCAAACTCTAGTGGCATATGAACCAAACTTGTGTAATCCTTGTGAATCTATAAGTCTTGATGATGAAGGATGCATTGTTGAAGCTGATATAGCCCAAAAAAATGAAGAGGCTAATAATATGGGAAACACTTATAACCCTACTTGGCAGAATCACCCCAACCTCTCTTGGGGAGGACATCAAGGTAATAATTATACTAACAATACTCAATTTGTTTACAGGCCCTCTCACGCACAGAGCCAAGGAGGCTAACATGTTTAGAATCCCGAGTCTAGAATATGGAAAACCAATTTCAGAATATAGAGAATCAATTGGGACAACTCACTAACCTTTTGGCTCAGCAAGCGTGTGGGACTTTACCTAGCCAGCCTAAGGTGAACTCAAGGGAGCAAGCTAATGCAGTTACTCTTAAGAGCGAGAAACAATTAGAGATGCATGTGGAAAAAGAAAATGAAAAGGAGCATGTGGCTACTGACGACCACCAACAGGTTACTAATGGCCTTTTAACCCCTATGGGTGAGAGCTCGAAAGAAGTTGAAGATGGAGGTAATAAATTCGATAGTATAAAGGATTATGGAACCTGTAAGCCTAAACCATCAGTTGAAGAACCTCTCGTGCTTAAACTCAAGCCTCTTTTCTTAAATCTAAAGTATGCATTTCTACCTCCTACTTTTTCTTTTTCTATTATTATTTCTTCTAACATTATAGGAACAATGGAAGAGAAATTGCAAAAGGTATTGTGGGAAAATAAAGAAGCCTTTAGATGGTCCACTCATGACATCGAAGGCTTAAGTCTTACACTCTGCACCCACAAGATTCTTATAGGGGAAGAATCTGAACCAAATATGTAACCATAAAGGAGGCTTGACCTAAGCCTTAAAGATGAACTTTGGGTTAAAATGCATGAGAATTCAATGGTCCATAAACAAAGGAAAAAAATAGGACATCCTAAACACTTTCGAAAACGTGAGTCCCAAATAGGTAAAAGATTATTAATTTATAACTTACAATTTCATGTGTTTCTAGGAAAACTTAAGTTTAGGGGAAACGACCCTTACAAGGTGAATAAAACCTTCTCATCTGGAGTGATGAACTTTGTCAAAGAAAACGAGGAAACCTTGAAAGAGAGGAAGGTTAAGAAACGTATCAATGTGTTATTGGATCCTAAGGTAGCCACCCGTGGTTGTGCTTAGGCACTGGTAAAGGTACGTCAGACTTGTGACGGAAAACAAGCGTTTTTAGGAGGCAACCTGTTTTTCAATAAATTATTATGATTATTTATTTTAGGACATTAGGTAATTTTTATTCCTCTATGTATTCGTATAATTTAAAAGTTTTTTTCTTTCTTTCTCTCTCACTTGGATGTATAGAACCTATTTTTAGGACACATTATTATTGCTTTCTACCTTTAACATGTATGTTTAGTGTGAGTAGGTTAATCCAATGCAACGAGACTTCTTCTCCAACCATTAACATCCAACAGGAAAAGAATTGAGGGTATTGATGGTCTCTAAGTTTGAGGAGGGAGACCTTCTCCCTCCTCGGTGCTATTTTTTAGGGAAGTGCTCATTTACTCTTCACTATAACATATATGTGCATGTATACAAGAGCTTAAGTTTGAGGAGGGAGACCTTCTCCCTCCTATTCATTTGTCAAAGTTTCTTATCCTTCCTCTTCTTTTATTTTTCTCTCTACTGTGGTAATTAATTTTTTGAGTGAATTAAGAGAACGGTAGAAGATTAAGTTTGAGGAGGGATACCTCCCTCCTTATGTTTTCTAAAAATTCTAATTCTTGTTCCCTGTGATATCCCTATATGCTTAACTGTTTGGAATTCTAGTGAATTTAGGATTTAGGGATCTCTAATATTTTGTGGCAAACATTAATTAGATCTAACGAGGACATGAGAACCTTTGATGAAAATAATTGATAATTAGTCGTGTTCCTTGTTATCTTGTCTCACATTAGAGTAGCTATAGTGAGGATTGAACCTAATTGAGGTTGCACCCAACCTCTCTCTTTGTTGAGTGATTCTCCTCCGACTTTTATACTCTAGAACTTGCCTGGTAACCTTGTCAAGGCTTATATAAGTTGATTGCATAACAAGAAAATGATA
The DNA here is from genome assembly GCA_037954105.1 of Canavalia gladiata. Taxonomy (NCBI): domain Eukaryota; kingdom Viridiplantae; phylum Streptophyta; class Magnoliopsida; order Fabales; family Fabaceae; genus Canavalia; species Canavalia gladiata. Next base: position 45,645,418 of record CM075665.1, read on the forward strand.
AAGGCAAAATTAGGATTCTTTGATTGGACTTAGACTTAGATATCATTTAGTGTCCTTTTGAGCCTAACACATTGAAAATTATATTCTTTGGTGCCCTTAATTAATTGTGATAATTTCAAGTACCCTTAAATTATAACTAAAGAAAAATAAATGCTTGGGAAAGTACAAGTGAAAAAAAATGAAAAAAAAAAGAAGAAAAAGTTCAAAAATAAAAAAATAAATAAAAAATTATCAAATCATGAAACCCAAGAAAATCTGCTTAAAGTTTAAGGGTAAAAGTTATTGAAAATATAATGAAAAGAAAACCTTTGTGTTTCCTTCCTTCTTATATCATACCTAATTATATAATTCTCTTAGCCACGTTACAACCTTAATGAAGCCCTTTTGATTCTTGTGTGCAATTTGACTCTCAGTGAAGATTTGAGGTTTATAGGCAAGTCTATCCTAGTGTACAGTTGCGAGGAGTAGAGTGCTAATGATCTATACCCATTTACATTTGAGAGATGGTGAGAAGAGTGACCACATCTATACGTGATACTTCATTTCAAGGAACTAAGGTTCTAATTGGATTATTATTAATTGCTCTTATAATGGTAATTATACTTGGTTGCTGCATGCTTAATATGTGAGGTTTCTAGATTCTATACTTGCTACAGTTCCATTCCTTGGGATATTGCTTGAGGGCAAACAATGTTTAAGTTTGAGGATGTGATAAACCATTATTCTGCTGATTTATTTGTAGAAAATTAGTTATAATTACAATATAATTTATGATAATTTATGATTATTTAATTGTAATTCTACCTAATTTTTCTTATTTTTGTAGGAATGGTCACGCAAGTTAAGAATCTGAAAATAGGCAAGTTTTGGACCAAAGAAGGGTAAAAGAAGCATAAAAAAATAATACATCTAATGAGATAATGACACGTCAGTCCTACGGTGCTGCAATATTATGTAGATTGGTCGCGACGGCTAAGGAAACGGCTAGGTCAAGCCCAGTCCACCACGTTGAAACCCTAATCCAAACCTATAAAAGGGAGGCTCTGCTACACCATATGACACCACCCTAGGCTCTAAAGGCCACACCACTCTCCGGGGCATGAGCCTTTCATTACCCCGGAGACACACCACTCTATTCTCATATCTCTTTTAGTATCCTCCAGTAGGATTTCAGAGGCAGAAGCTCTTCACAGTGCGAGTTAAAACATCCTATTGCCAGTCTTGCTGGCACTACGGTTTTGTCATTCTCTTCTAGAATTAGGATTATGGATTGTTTTATGGGATTAGTATGTTTTTATTTGTCTTATATCTTTATGTGTAACTAACCACAAATCATGGGGCTTTGGTGAAACTTATAATGTAACCAATTGAACCTCTTTCCTTTTTATGAATGATTCAGTATTTCTATTCAATTGTATTTTCCTTATTATGTATAATTAATTAATGAGAATTAATTTCTAAGTTAATTGGGGGATAGACGATCGTACCATTGCCTAATTAACGGAACTATAAGATAAATTGAATATAAGGGTTTTGGAGGATCAATCGGAATCATTGATTTCTAATCAGTTATTAATTTAACAAGTCCGCATGTTCTTTATGCTTCTTTTAATTATATACCTTGCATGATCAATTGGGGATAGTAACTTGAGAGAAAGAATATTGCTACTATTGCATGATCATTGAGTAGTAATAGAATTAGAATGAATGGTTAGCAATTGACTCAAATCATTCATAAGGAAATTAGGATGAAATTGGGTAAAGTTATAAGGGAAACCAAAGTCTAGTGTCTTTTCAAAATTGAACTCGTTTTTGTGTTCTTTTATCTTTAAATCTCTTACTCTCGTTTTGTTCCCTTTTTGCATTCACTTTAAATATTTCTAAACAAACACTTCTTTGGCGAGCTCAAAACTTAGGATTTAATATTTTTCAAGAGTGTTAAAATAATCTTTGTGGGAATGATATTAAATACCCCTTTCTACATCGATGGATGCACTTGCCCGTGGGTAAAACTTTGTACGCACAGTAAACGCACAACGGTGTTCATTTTAAAAAATTAAAAATATCAATTTAAAAAATATTAGTAAAAATTAAAAATAATAAAATACACAATATAATAAAAATTATGCAATTTAATAAAAATAAGAATAATTCCTAAAAATATTTAATTCTTTTTTATTTGAAAAATAAAGTTTCTTACTCAAAAATAAATTTATATTATAGAGGTAAATTTTTAATAACTTAAAGTTTTTGATTTCTTATATTAATTTATGGTTTATTTCAACTGATGAATATTTATACTTTGAATTATGTTATGATTTACACAGAAATATTTAATATTTTAAATATGCTTTATTTATCATATTTATTTGATATTAGTGTTTTTTTAACATATATTATTTTCAAAAATTAAATATGAAAGCAAAAAGAATAATCATATTGGTGTAGTTAAAATATTTAATTTTATTAGTAAATTACTTTTTTAATAAATTTCATTCTTCTCAAAAAAATATATATAATATTATAGTATATTTTAATATGGATAACTTTTTAATTAATAATTTTTTATTTTAATTTATTTTAACAAATTGATATAATCAAATTTTATTCTATTTTCTTAGCTTCTATTTGAATGAATGAGTTTAATATTTTAAAAAATTTAAATTTTTTAAAATTTAAAATTTTTTAAAATTTAAATACTTTTATTTTTAAGATGTTTTGTTTGGATGAAAAAATTTAAATTTTTATATTTTAAATTCTTTATTTAGATAAAAAAATTTATATTTTTAAAAATTTATATTTTTTAAATAAATTAATTTAAATTTTATTATACATAAATTTTAATTTTAAATATTTTTAAAAATATAAAAATAATATTAATGAATAAAAATTATTTAAAATATTTTATTAATTTTTTTAGTTATTATGTCAATTTATGTATAAATTTTTTAAATTTAAAATTTTCTGTTTTATTTTGATAAGTGTTAAAGTGAAAATTTTATGAAAAAGTTTCATAGAATAAATAATTTCAAATGAATTGTTTGATACATATACGAAGAACTCGATGTCATTAACATTATTGTTTTTATGTTAATTTAAATTTTTATTTAGATAAAATACTTTAAGTTAATTAAAATAATATTAATAAATATAAATATTTAAAATATTTTATTTATATTAATATTTATAGTGACTTAAATATAAAATCTTAAATGTATTAATATTAATTATTATAAAAATTTTAAAATATTAAAAAATAGTCACTTTATTGTATTATTTTGAAATTGTGTACTATAAACATAACAAAACTAAAATATAAGAATGAAAATAATATAAAAATTTAATATAAATTAAAAATTATTATAAGAAGATAAATTTTTAATTAACACCAAACTAGCATTTGACAACACATCAGATGTTAACTGCATGATACATTATGAAAAAATAATTTTAGGTGTACAAGATTTTGTTGGAAAAAACAAAGTTTGCCATCGGGGCTAAAGTTGAAAACTAGCTAAAGTTGGAAAAACAAAGTTGGTCAACATGCTATATATAATTGCTGAATTAGAAGAATTACTAGACTCACAATATTAATTGTTGTATAACACCATTTTATCTAACCATTATTTTTACCCCTCTTTGTTTTTCTAGAGTTGGACACAATTGACCGAGAAAGTTAGATTAGTGCTCAGTGAGTACCCACAACTTAGGCTAACCCAAGGAAAAAAAGTTCTACAGATCCGTCTAGCAGTTAAATGATATAAGGGCAAGACTCTTGAATTTTTGTTAAAATCATTAGGTGAGTATATATTCATGCAAATAATAATAATATAGCCTTGCTTTGAGACCAATATTATAACTCATAAATATATATATATATATATATATATATATATATATCTTTATTCGCTATAATATTAATTTTTATATATGAGAATTCTAATAACGTATTTTCAATCTATATTGGAGATGATCGAGAACGTGGACTTTGTTACTATAAGGGTGCATTATCATGAGACAACATCTTGCAAATCTAAATCTTAAGATTTCTTTTATGGAAAAGGGTGCTATAAGGTTTTCATTATGCCACCACAATGCTTTAGCATTAGAGAAATTACATATTTAATGAAGGAAATCTTCACATGAGAAGGAACATCTTAGGTAAACAAATGATGAGCACATGTTGCACTTGAAATGCTTGTGATTTGTAGGTATGGTGTTGTGTAGAACCAATCACACAATTATAAGAATCTTTCTAGGATAAGACTACACCATCGTGTTGAATGTTGTGATAACTCATGTCTTTGCAACCAATTATATTTAAAATTAGTACTACATTTTCCTTTCATACTATTGTTACATATAAGAGGATTATTCATAGAAGAATGATTCAGGATCTTTATTTACATGATTCTTTCATAATAACTTGGAAATGTAGGTGTATGATGTCGACAAGTTCCGGGAGCCATTGAGTCATACATTTGAAAGTCTAAGATGAGAGAAAATAAAAAATATGCATATAAGATACTTGAAGATAAAGGTACTTATCCAATCATCATTCCTAGCCAGTCATTATACTAAAATGAAGTGGCTTTTAATCTAATACAAACATAAAATCCATCCAAAATCTTGTAGCTCTGATGATATTGTTAGAAAATGTGGAGAGAATTAAATGATCCTCAAGATACTTATAAGTAAGAACAAAGAAAAATAGTTTGTCTTTATTATACAATATGCATACAAATTTCCCCGAATGGATAATGCTCATCTTCTTAGTGTTTGCAATCCTAGGTCATCTAGCTTCTTATTTTGATTAACTTTGTTTCATTTGACTTGGTTCCAACAACGTACCTCCTTAATCTTTGATCAAATAATCAATCTAAGTAGATTGTTAATGTCATCACATAAAATTTGTGAGCCAGAAATGTTACATATTATGGAGTAGAATAGTAGATAGTAGTGATTTTCCCAGCAAACCCTCCTCACTTTATTTAAAAGCCAAGGGTTTAGGAAGCCATTTATTTTGAATTTTCTCCAAAATAAAATTCAAATCATACTGTTTTCTTACTCTTCCACTGAAAAATAGGAAATCCTACAAAATCATTTAATGTATCAGCCACTAGTCTCATTTGAATGTAGGAAGTCCTACAAAATAATAAGACATAATCGACAAAAAGAAAATGAAAATTCCTAGGCCTCCTTAAGAAATATGCACTAGGAATAAACTATGCTTATTCAACATTTGTATGTATAAAGATAGTTTCTCTAAGTATAAAATGAATAAATATGTTGATAAATGCCCTAGTAGGAGTGAAATAGTAAATTGTAGATTTGTTTCACAATATGGAGAAGTTGAAGGAATGAACTTCTCACATCATAAGACTAATGATAATGATGAATCGGTATTTTTTTATTTATTAGTAAAAATTAGTTATAATTATTGTATGATTAATGATTATTAGATTATAATTCTACTTAATTTTTCTTATTTTTACAAGAATAATTATGCAAGTATAAAATAAAAAAACTAGACAAATTTTAGATAAAAAAAGGGTAAAAGATGAAGGAGTATGATAGACCCCCAATTAGACAAGTGTATAGTAAGAGAAATAAAACCTAACAGAATTAAGGCTATATTAGTTAGTTAGTTTCTATAATAGACAACTAGCTTAAGAAATGAAACCTATAAATAAAAGGTAAGAGGATAGAATAAGGTGTGGGATAATTTTGAGAAGTTTGTAATTGGAGTGCCCTGGGTCTCTCGAAAACTCAGAATTAGTGAGGATTGCTGTAACATTCTTCCCCAAACTCTGTATTTCAATTCTGGTAGGGTTGAAGCTGAATCACAGGGGGTTAGTAATAAAGATTTATTCTTTTTTTCACTGTTCTTGGGTACCAGTCCCTATCAACTGGTATCAGAGCTCCCAATCTTGGGAGCTTCCTATGGTGCACACAAAAATGGGAACTAGATTGGACTCTTTGGAGCAAAGCATACTGGAATGCAGGACCAGCCAACAAGATTTTAGAAAAGAGGTGGCTGATAGGTTTGAGATCTTGATGAAGGAGATACAAAACCTACGGAATAGAAGGGGTCCTAAGAAAAGGGAGGAAGAAGAAGGTGAGGTGCATTTTTCTACAGATGATGAATCTTGGTCAGAATCTAGACATCATCATGTTCATAATGATAAATGGAGAAGGATGAACATTCCACTGTTTGATGGGGATGATCCTTGCAGGTGGATGCATAAAATTGAAAGGTATTTCAAATTGAGGGCTGCTAATGACAAAAAAAAGATGGAGGCAGTTCTGGTAGCAATGGAAGGAAGAGCTCTTAATTGGTTTCAGTGGTGGGAGCTCAAGACCCCACAATTGTCATGGAGAGAATTCAAGAAGGCGGTAAGAGAAAGGTTCCAACCAATAGCCATTGGTAATCCATTTGGACCCTTAATGCAGTTAAAGTAAACAGGATCTGTTGCAGATTATAGGGAAAAATTTGAATCCCTAATGGGCCCTTTAAAAGATGCGGATGAGGTATATCTCAAAGGAATTTTTCTTAATGGGCCAAAGGAAGAATTGCGGGCAGAATTGGAGATGAAGAACTTCACATCCCTTGAGTTACTAATGCTTAAAGCACAAAGGTTGGATGGAAGAAACCAAGCAATATTCAAGAAAGGAGGCCATGAAGGTGGAAGATTGCTAGGGGGTGAAAGAACCCAAAATTTTCAAAGAATGACAGATTCTGATGTGGGATTGAAGGGAGCTATTTCTTTTAGGCCAGCAATGGTAGATGCTGCAGGATCATCTAATCTTGGGGGAAAGCAAGGAGAAATTAAGGGGATCCGAAATGAAAGGTTCAATAATTTGACATATGAAGAGATGTTGGAGAAGAAGGCAAAAGGACTTTGTTTTAGATGTGATGAAAAATTTGGGCCTAAGCATTTTTGTAAATTCAAACAGTTCCAAATTATGTTAATGGAAGATGATCTTGAAGAAGAAAATGAAAAGAAGGAGGTTATTTTGGGAGACAGCAAGAATGAGGAAGCTTTATTACAACTATCCTTGAAATCAATGATGAGGTTGACTTCAAAGAAAGCCTAGAAATTATGGGGGAAAATTGGAAGTAGAAGGGTGATAGTACTCATAGATTGTGGAGCTTCAAACAACTATATCTCTCGGAACTTAGTAGAAGAGATTAAGCTCAAGGTGACACCAACCTCCCCATTTCTTATAGAGGTGGGAGATGGACAGTTGATAGGAAGTCAAGGGAAATGTCAGGAGGTTCCATTGGAGTTACAAGGACAAAAGATACTGCAACATTTTTTCATATTTGACTTGAAGGGCATAGATGTTGTTTTGGGGCTGGCATGGTTGGAAGGGCTAGGGAAAGTAGAGACTGATTTTGGAGCCTTAACCCTCACCATAGGGAAGGGAGAAGATGCTGTAATCATCAAGGGTGATTCAGCACTTAGTAAAGGACAAGCATCCTTGAAATCAATGGTCAAAGCCTTAAAATAAGAGGGGGAAGGATATGTGATTGAATATGCAGAAGCAAGGGCAGTAAGTCAAGAGATTCTAGCAGGTATTATGGAAATTTTGCAGCAATATGCAAAAGTCTTCGAGCATCCAAAAGGGCTACCTCCTGAAAGGGTTCAGGATCATGTCATTTACTTAAAGGAGGGAGCCAACATCCCTAATTTGAGACCATACATGTATTCCCATACCCAAAAGGATGAGATAGAGAAACTGGTAAAAGAAATGCTAGAAGCAGGACTTATAAGACATAGTATCAGTCTATATGCTAGCCCAATCATACTAGTAAAGAAAAAAGATGGGGGATGGAGGTTTTGTGTTGATTATAGGGCTTTAAACAAGATCATCATAAGAAACAAATTTCCTATTCCAGTGATAGACGAGTTGTTGAATGAAATTGGAGGAGCTAAACTTTTCTCTAAGTTGGATCTTAAATTTGGATATCACCAGATTAGGATGAAGGTTTCTGATGTGGAGAAAACAGCCTTCAGAACACATGAAGGCCACTATGAATTCTTGGTAATGCCTTTTGGTCTTACCAATGCACCATCAACTTTCCATGCACTTATGAATGAATTTTTAAGGCCATTTTTGAGGAGATATGTGTTGGTATTCTTTGATGACATTCTGATTTACAGTCCAGATATTGAATCACATGTTGAAAACCTTGCTACTGTATTAAATGTTTTGAGGGAGCATCATCTTTATGTCAATTGGAAGAAATGTTTCTTTGCACAACTTGAATTGGAGTATTTGAGGCAAGTTATTTCAGGGGAATGAGTCTCTGCAGATCCAAAAAACATAGAGGTGATGAATTCTTGGCCTATACCGAGGGATATCAAAGGCATGAAAGGGTTCTTGGGTCTTACAGGCTATTATCGTAGATTTGTGAAAAATTATGCAAAAATAACCAAACCTTTGACTCAATTACTAAAGAAAGATAACTTCAATTAGAGTAAGGAGGCACAACAGGCTTTTGAAGAATTACGAACAGCTATGTCTCTTTTACCAACACTGGTTGTACCTGATTTTACACAGGCTTTTATAATTGAAACAGATGCTTCAAGCAAGGGTATAGGGGCTGTCTTGTCCCAACAAGGTAGGCCTATATCATTTTTCAGTCAAGCCTTCTCAGAACATGTTCAAAGGAAGTCAATCTATGAGAGAGAATTGATGACAGTAGTACTAGCAGTGCAAAAGTGGCGCCATTACTTGATGGGGACTCGATTTACCATAGTAACAGACCAAAGAAGTTTGCAATTTTTGACTGAACAGAAATTATTGAATGAAGAGAAATTTAAATGGGCTTCAAAGTTAATTGAGTTTGATTTTGAGATACGTTACAAACCTGGATTAGAGAATCCAGCAGCAGATGCGTTATCTCGAAGGATGCAATTTCAAGTAATGACCACCATGAGGGTGCAAGACATAGAAGAATGGGCAGAGGGAATTAACAAGGATGCCCGGTTGAGGAAGATTTTTCAGGACCTAATCTTAAATCCTGATTCTCACCCAAGATACAGTAAACAAGGTGATCGTCTATACTACAAGAATAGGTTGGTTTTACCCAAGAGTTCCCCACGAATCCCTACACTACTAGAAAAATTTCATGCTTCTCCAATGGGTGGGCATTCTGGTTATTTTCGCACCTATAAGAGAATAGCTGGGGTACTTTATTGGGAGGGAATAAAACGAGATGTCCAGAAATTTGTTTAAGAATGTAGTGTCTGTCAGAAGAATAAGTATAAGGCTTTATCACCTGCTGGCCTATTGCAGCCCTTACCTTTACCTGATCAAGTATGGTCAGACATTATTATGGATTTCATTGATGGTCTACCAAAGGCTAAAGGTGTGGATTCAATTTTGGTTTTTTTGGATAAGCTTAGAAAATATGCACATTTTATTCCTTTAAGTCACCCTTATACAGTAAAGGATGTTGCTGCAACATTCATGAAGGAAATAGTGAGGTTACATGGTTTTCCTTCATCCATAGTATCTAATCGGGACCAATTATTTCTAAGCAATTTTTGGAAGGAATTATTTAGAATGGCAGGGACCAAACTAAAGTATAGTACAGTTTACCATCCTCAAACGGATGGTCAAACGGAGGTGACGAATCGAGGCTTGGAAGCTTACTTACGATGTCTCACAGGGTCTAAACTAAAGCAATGGCCAACATGGTTAGCCTGGGCTGAGTTTTGGTACAATACAAATTACAGTATTGCTACTAGAATGATGCCTTTTAAGGCTTTATATGGCAGGGACCCTCCCATCCTTCTCAAAGGGACCACCATACCCTCTAAGGTTGAAGAAGTCAACCAACTGATAATATAAAGAGATGCGGTTTTGAAAGAGTTGAAGGAGAATTTGGCAAAAGCACAGGAGAGAATGCGACAACAGGCCAATAAGCAGCGAAGAGAAATTGAATTGCATGAAGGAGACTTGGTGTATTTGAAGTTCCAACCTTACTGCCTCAAATCTTTGGCTAGACGAATCAATGAAAAATTGAGTCCACGGTTCTATGGGCCCTATAAAGTGCTAGAAAAGATTGGTCAAGTGGCTTATCGTTTGGAGTTGCCAGAACACAGTCGCATTCACCCAATTTTTCATGTTTCATTGCTTAAGAAAGTCATTGGAGAATAGGTGACCCCTCAACCATTACCCCTTGGGTTAACAGAAGATTGGGAGTTACAGATGGAACCAGAACAAGTACTTGATACACGGGAAACAGAATCAGGAGACTTAGAAGTCCTCATCCAATGGAGACAACTACCTACCTGTGAAAATAGTTGGCAATCTGCAGCAAGGATTCAAGAAATCTTCCCTCAATTCCACCTTGAGGATAAGGTGTAACTCATACGGAAGGGTATTGATAGACCCCCAATTAGACAAGTGTATAGTAGGAGAAATAAAACCTAACAAAATTAAGGCTATATTAGTTAGTTAGTTGCTATAACGGACAACTAGCTTAAGAAATGAAACCTATAAATAAAAGGTAAGAGGATAGAGTAAGGTGTGGGATAATTTTGAGAAGTTTGTAATTGGAGTGTCTTGGGTCTCGAAAACTCAGAATTAGTGAGGATTGCTGTAACATTCTTCTCCAAACTCTGTATTTCAATTCTGGTAGGGTTGAAGCTTAATCACACGGGGGTTAGTAATAAATATTCATTCTTTTTTTCACTGCTCTTGGGTACCAGTCCCTATCAGAGTAGCAAAAAGACAAAAATACCCTTTAGAGAAAGTTAGCACGACTGTGCTGCTTAAGCATGCCCTCACAATGGATGAAGATTTTCGACATATGAGTGTGTAGACCTAAGCATAGTCATGTCAATCCTGGGAGAAGCTACAAATGATCTAAGTCAGCCCTTATGATGTAAGAGAGGATCCTAGTCAACCCTATTGATAATACAAGTGATCCAAATAATCCCTAACAGCTAAAAAAGAAACTTAGGTCAAATTAGTTTGCAACAGAGGAAACTCTAATCCACATCTATAAAATTGAGACTACATGAAAGGGACCTTACTTCATACCTCGCACCTCTTATACACATCTTACTCATGCCTCACATGCCCTAGAAATTGTAAGTCTCACACATCTTTTCCCTCATTTCTCATTTCATATTTCTCTCATTCTTATTTCTTTTTCTAACATCCTCTCATTAGGATTTTAACAGAAGGAATCCTTGCAAAGTTCAAGTTACAAAGTCTCTTACCATTTATGCTAGCATTACGATTTTGTATTTCTTATCTTAAGAGTAGGATTGTGGATAATTTTGTTGGGTTTGCTTGTTCTCATTTGACTTCTTTGGTTATGTGTAACTAATCCCAAATCATGGGCTTTTAATGAATCTTGTGATGTAACTATTTGAACCTCATTTTTCTTTATGAATGATTATATGTTTTCATTATAAATGATTGCAAGGTTCTTTATCCAATTGTGTTTCTTTACTGCACTTAATTCATTAATGAAAATTAGCTACTCTTTTTTATCTCTATGTTGGTTAGGGAGTATGTGGTTGTACCATTCTCCAATTAATAGACCTATAAGGTAATTGACTAAAAGCTTTTGAGGATCAATCGAAATCCTAATCTTCTAACCTGTTATTAATTTAATAAATCTGAAGTATTTCATACTTCTCTTAACTATTTACCTTGCAAGATTATTTAGGATAGTACTTTTGAAAAAGATTATTACTATTACTTGATCATTAGGTAGTAATATTATTACAATATGTGGTTAGCAAATGTTTAAATCATTTATAAAGGAATTTGGAGGTAAAAATAGGCAAAGTTATAATGGGATCCATAGTGTCGTAACCGTAATTACAATGAAATGAAAAACTCGCTAAAAATTTTAGAAAGAATTTTTATTTTTGTGGAGCCGCCACCAAATTTCATTTTAAGGGAAAATATTTGGAAAAATTCTAACTTGAAGAAGAAATCTAGGTTCGGAAGTCTGTTACGAATAGGGAATGTATTAGGCACCATACTCGTCCATTCCGAAGAACGGTACCCTTGAAATGAATGTGTGATATTGATATTTTTGAAAACTATTTGATCCCTTTGAATAAAGTAGAAATAAATAGGTTTGTGGAAAATAGTCTGACAGGACTTGATCCTGCTTCTACGTATTTCCTGGTGCAACGGAAAATTCAAGGTTACGTAGTTCTGGTTAAGGATTTAATCCTTAAGAAGGTTTTGTAAAGAGTATGAAATCGGTATCGAATGAAAAAAAACATTTGGGTGTTTTGACCGTTTTACTTTTGAAGAAGAGGAGAAAGAACAACCTTCATCTACATACAAAGAGTCAAAGGCAAATGAAGGTTGCACTGCGACTGATATGACTCTCCGAATATTGAAAGACAGGGTATGCTTCACTTTCAAATTTGAAGCTCATTGCGTGATATATAGGATCGTTTGAAACTTGGAAAGGTATCTGAAAAAATTTAAATTTTGAGGAAAGATTGAGAAATGAAGATCTTTGACCCACATGCATAGAGTCAGAGGCAAGCGAAGGTTGCACTGCGACTCATATAACTCTCCGAATGTTGAAAGACAGGGTATGCTGCACTTTCAAATTCGAAGCTCATTACATGAGATCTAATATTAAAAAAAAACTTAATTTTAAAATAACAAAAACAAAAGGAAATTGAGTTTGACCCAAATTAAGCAAAAATAAATTTGATTTGAAAAAAAAAAAAGAATTAGGCTTGATCCAAAAAAAATGAATTAAAAAAAAAAAATTGGGTTTGACCCAAACTTTTAAAATATGGATTTGATTTCAAATTAAAAAGAGAAAATTGAGCTTTACCTAAATTTTAAAAAAATGGATTTGATTTCGATAAGTAAAAAAAAGTTGTTAGGCTTGACCCCATTAACCATAAGAGGGAAGGAATATGGTCCAAGCATTAAATGGGTTTTATTGTGTTGGCCCGTAATGAAGATTGGGCCTTTTCTGTTGGACTTTGGTAGGCCCAATAAGGGAAAGCTGCTGTTAGAAAGAAAAAAGGGAAAGCTGCTGGATTTGGCCAATTTGTTCCATTCATTGAAAATAGTTTCCATACACGATGGATAGCTTCTGAAGAGAAGCAATCAATAATGACAACAAGTGATACTGGAGGAAAAATCAACAAGGTCTCTCAGACCTGTTGTTATGTCTCGTGATGAAATCCTTCTGTGATTGCAAGCAATTAAATTTGATTCCAAGACAAAAGGAAGAGTTTTCAGTGCTTCCCATGTAGGAAGCATAGATATTTGAAAAGTATCTACACCAGAACTTATGAGGGAGTTATATGCATTACTGCTAGTTAGTGATGAAGAACTATTGGATGAAATTCCACCTTTGGTCATCTTTTGGTAAATCATGCTTAGCAGTTTGATGAACGCAATTTCCAATAGGAAGGCCAAAAAGGGTTGTGACAACTCAAGATTTGTATTGGCAATACAAGACCCGCAGTTTTGGAAAGGGATCAATATGTATATGTTTTTTACAGATGTAGATTCAGTAATAGCATGAATTAAACCAAACCATCAAGATTCATAGATGTAGATTTCGGTTTCAACCCTGATCAGAATCAGCTTAGAGCACCATATGAGAGCTTCAATAAACATTAAGATTACCTCGAAAGGAGCAAGATGAGTTTGCTTGTCTAAGTTTGGAATTGAGATTCTCAGCCTCAATCTTAATCATGGTTGTGCTATACAGTATACAACTAATAATCCTAGGACATAATTGTGTACACTTGTCCTTAAATAGAACTCCTTGGCTTTTAAAGGTCCTCCCTTCTCAGTTTTCAATGCAAACACTTAATGCTATACCTGCTGTGTGAAATTCTGTAAAATGTCCACCACCACTTTACAGTAAGGAAACAACACCTTTCCAGGGGACATTAAGAAAATTGTCAACAATGCCACCATAATTTGCAGCAGGGATTCATTAGCCACCAGAGGAGATTATACAGCAACTTGATGATGTGGTTGGTTTTTGGTATTTTCTGGTCATCCTCCAAAGAAATTGACCTGCTAAGAGAAGACAAGCTGATTGTAGGTTTCGCAGCAAATGCAACATATCTAGAGATGAGCTTAAAATTGAAGAACTTTTACAGCTATGAAGATATTTCAGACCTTTTGGTAGTACAGAATTCATAACATCGCTAGTTGTTTAATGACAAACTAGGAGATCCAATCTTTTGAGAGCCTATGACACTCTAATTAGGTTTGGTCCCTAATCTACTATAAAGCGCTCTTATGCAGGGCCTGCTAATGGTCAGCTGAATCAGTACCTGAGGCCTCTAATCACAGCCTGGTATCTTGATGCCACATACATAATTGCTCCGCTCTTGCCATGATGACTCAAGTACAGTACTCAAATTTTAAATAAGTCCTTGATCATCGCACTGATTTAATTGACACAATTCCCATTTTCTCAGAATTAGCTTGCATGGCACACCTGTTGTTAGATTTCAATGCTGATATCACCACTTAAACTGCAAGGCTTTGACTTAGATATAGCAGGCAAATTAGGATCCTATTGGTTGAATTTTACAGGTCCTGGAATAGGCTTCTTCCTATATGCAGAGTCTAGAGTCTAGTGTACATCAAAGAGTTCTTGATACTGATATTCAGAATTCATGCCATCCAGGTAAACAACAGAAGAATCTGTGTTGAAAGACTACAACATTTGGAGCTAGCGTTGGTTCTTTAACAGCAAACCTCAATCTGATTCTTTTTCCACTTTTGAAGTTAGGCCAGCACCTTATAACTTGGTGAAAATGTTTCAAAGCCAGCAATGTTATTGTTATCAGAAGTTCTCTGACTAATTTCAAGATCAATATAGCCATTTCCCACCACTGTCATCCAATCAAAAACAGATTCCAATTTGAGTGCATGGTCACTGGTAATCATAGTCTCCTCGTCAATTTTGGTGCTCTCAAGAACAAATGGGACAGAACCAGTATCGATGATGATATATTTTTGTTGCTGTGACTTTGCCAGATATACAATTCACCGTAGAATGTAGCTTACTATCTAATTGAAGTGACAGGTTTAGGGTCCTGAGCCATATACCAACCAAACTGAAATTCTGAGAATATGCAGTTCAAGTAACCCCCATAATTGCTCCAAATTGGGTTAATATCAACCTCTGTCCTAACTCAAGAACTGCAAGTGATCAAATTCAGCTGTGAATCCATAGTGGTGACAGTGTTAATGCCTTAATCAGAAAGTGAAACCTCTAGGGGCTTGGCATCTTCCCTGGTCAGTGCCAAGCTGTTAAAGAGATGGCTAACAGTTACTTAAAATTCTGGTGAGCCTTGCATACAAAGTCTGGGGTTGGTTTGAAGTTTCTCAAAAGCTATAAACAGCACGCAGAACCTACTAACTCCAACCTGTTAAGTGGGGATAGCCACCAATAAGGAACCAAGGGCTCTCAATTCTTATCCTATTATGTGAATAGGACAAACCGTCCCGTGGATCTCTTTGCTTCGGAACAAAACAATTCGAATTAAGCTTGGTCAACTGGAATGTATATTATCGATATAGGGGATCTTTCAATTGAGAACATCCCCTATATCGACCTGAAACGAAGAGAAAGAAAGGTCTACTTATTTTTTTTAGTTATTCAGTTAAACCAATAATTCGTTATTGGAGGAGATAGTAACAACCATCTCATCTGGAAAAAGCCATCTTTTTCTTAACACTGTGTTTGTCATTTGATCTAATAGTGTTCCGTTAGATAGAAACAGATTTGATAAATGTTGATAACTCTCAGATAGAATATTAGAACAGAAAAATCCATTAGATAATGTATTTAAAGAAATCTGATAGTGTACTCGAGAAACTAGCCAAATTAAAGGGGCATCTGTTTGAATGGAAGATATTTCTGAATTTATGTTTCCAAAGAGATCAAATGGTGCTTCAGGACCTTATTTCTATACATTGTGTCTTCCCTGTTTCACTCTATTTTAAGCAACATATTGAGCCTTATAAGTTGCACAACATATTTTTCTCAGCCTTAATTTCATTATACAGAAACTGTTGCTTCAACAACATTAAGACTTGCTGAGTTGAATCATTGTAGATGTCGAATGGCATCAAACATTCACAATTAGACCTGAACAGTCGTTTTTACTTTGCTTTCTCCACTTCTATGTTGTGAGGACTATGACTCAGATCCTGATTTATCAGAATTGCCCCAAGCCAACTTCACTACCACTAAGGACTTGACATTATTCATGAAAACTTGCTCAGCAGGTTTCCCAGCTAATTTTCCAAGAGATTGAACAGCGACATCCTTGGAAATTTGAGTTTCTACATGCATGACAGTAGCCGAAATCGCAAGAGTCGCTATTAAAGTTTCAAGTCATGAAAGCATTTGTATCAGAATACAACCTAGACAACGGTGTCTGCAAAGGTACAGAAAAGCTCCAAATTAAGATTCAAATGCAGAGATGAAGGCATCAATGCACGACTACTGCAACTTTATCCTTGTTGATTTCATTGCCATAGGGGATCCTCCTCCTCATTCAAACTTCTACTTTCATATTTAGTTATTATGAGACAACAGACTAAGCTAAACCATAGACATGTTTCTCCACTGGCAGGAACTTGATTTCAGAGATGCTGATCTTATGGAAACCTTACTATCAAATCCAGGTCTGGCCAAAAGTTCGCGGTACTGGATTACTTGAATCAGTAACTCGCAGTCTTTGGTTGCGATCCATCCGAGAGTTCATAGGTAAATTGACTTTAACAGGATTTCATACAGAAAAGTAGGAAACATTCCACAGTGTATCTGGAATTGGATTTCTCATGCAAGGCTTAAATCATAGATCACTCTCAGGCCGATAACAAAATTGAATCAAAATTCTTCTAAAACCTCAAATCATAATGTAGGTGCACAGGTGCGGTGATCCTCGACAAAAGACATTCATCTTCTTCACAGAATCATATATAATTAGATGGAGAGAAAACAAACTTGGAAATAGCTGAAGCGAAGTTCTTCCTCTTTCCTCAATGAAAATCTGTGCAGTATTGACTTCAACGAATATGAATCCTCCTTCGATTCAAGTTAGGATAAAGCTTAAATGAAATTGATTCTTCAGGATGCAACGATTTCTTGTTTCTTCTGCAGCAACGTAGTTGCTTTGGAAGAATCTGAAGGCCAGAATTGTAGAGGAATTTTTCAGAAGCTCTTCTCCTCTCTTGCTCCCACAATCTTCTAGAAGCGGAGCAAAATAGCATGAAATAGAGAGAACACTTCCAAAGATCTCTCCCCTGTCCTTTATGCTCTGTAATTGGATGAAGGGAAGTAAGGGAAAAAAGGGACGGTGGGAAGGTTTCTTTTTTTTTTTTATTTGATGCGGTTTGTTTTTAATGGAGGAAAAGGTTTTTTTTTTATTGTGGGATCTACACAATTTTGTTTTTTTTCTTCAGCCGTGAAAAATACGAGGAGGGAAAGTTTTTTTTTGTTTTTTTAATTTATTTTAAATTATTAAAATTATTATTTATTTTTTAAAAAATTTTAAAAATTAATAAATTAATAAATTATATTTGTAAAAAATATACAATGCAAAAAAAATATTTTAAAATTTTATATAAAATAAAATTTATCTTATTAATATATTTCTTTTTCTTTTTTTTTTATTTATCCAAACAACTTACTCTTCTTTCTTATTTTCACTTTTTTTTTCTCTTTCTTTCCTTTTACTTTCTTTTCTTCCTATTTCCTACGTAATCCAAACAGAGCATTAGAGTTTTGTTTCATTTTTTTCCTTTTTTCTTTTTAATTCTTCTTCTATTTATTCGCTTAAGTGTTTAGGGTTTAGGGTTTAGGAAACTAACTCCTAACTAACCATTTTTCCCTTTTTCTCTATTTTTATTATTATTATTATTATTTATTTTTTTATTTTTTAGGAAAAGGAAGAAAAATGGTATTCTACCAAAATATTTCTTTTTTCCTTCTTCTTATTATTGTTATTATTTATTATTATTATTTTTATTTTTTTTATTTTTTTTTCTTTTCTCTATCTTTTCCTTTTTTTTTTCTATTATTACTATTTTTATTTTATTTGACTAATTAAACGATAATTTAATCTCGGACATAATTAAGTGTTCACACATAGTCTTATACTTATCCATAATTTCGCATTTGTATTCTCCGCTTTTTATTTTTCTTTATTTATGCTTTCTTATTCTTATTCCTTACACTCGAAACAAAATCTCTCTTTTTATGAGTTTAAAAGTTGGAATTTAAACTTCTTCCATGAATTATTGGTATAGTCACTGTGATCAATATTGAAGTCTCAAATACTTCCTTTCTACTTCGGTAAGTATATTTGCTTATGGGTAAAACTTAACATATGATTTTTACACTCACATTTTGCACGCATCATGTTTGTAGCATTGTTTCCAAGGACTATTACCCAATAGTCTTTGAAGTTTGTTTGTTGGCTTCAGGGAACCAAAATATCCTAAATGAATTATTATTGATTGTTCCTATGATGGTAATTGTGTTTGTGTATTGCATGTTAAAATTTAAGGTTTCTAATTTCTATACTTGTTATAATTTGATTCTTTAGGTTAATGCTTAGGAATAGTAATGTCTAAATTTGAGGATGTGATAAACCAACATTTTGTTAATTTATCTAGGTGTAGTTAGCTATAATTAACGTACAATTAATGATTATTAGATTGTAATTCCATATATTTTTTTTTATTTTTGCAAGAATGTTTACTGTAAGAAGAGAATAAAAGGAAAATTTTAGACTGAAAAAAAAAGGAAAAAAGGATATAAAAAGATGAAGGAGTAGTAGAAGAACAAAAGTACCCTTTGGAGAAAGTCAACCTAGTTGTGCTAGTTGAGCATATCCTCACGGCAAACCAGGATTTCCAACACCTATACAAGCTCAAGCACAGTTGTACTATATAAGGAGCATAACCATGCAGACCTAAGCATGATCATGACAAACGTAACAAATGCTAAAAATGATCTAAGTCAACTCTAATGATACTTGAGAGGATCTTAGTCAACCCTGGTGGTAATATAGGTGATCCAAAGCAATCATGATAGTTGAAGAGGCAACTTAGGTCAACTTGGTTCATAACAAAGGAAACCATGATCCACACATATAAGAAGGAGACTACACCTTAGAAGAAAGGAACCTCATCTACCTCGCACCTCTTATACACCTCCTACTTATGCTTCACTAGTCCTAGAGGCAATAGACCTCACACCTTTTTTCTCTCATTTCTCATCCCTTCTATTCTCATTTTTTCTTCCGACATTATTCTATAGAATCTTGGAGAAAGCAATTCCTACACAATTCAAGTTACATAGTCTATTGTCATCCTGGTTGCTTTGCAATTGATGTTTAAATAATTCGCAAAGAAATTTGAGGGATAAGAATAAGTAAAGTTATAAGGGGATCTAAAATCTCATACTTATCCATAAATTCATATTTGTTTTCTCCGCTTCTTATTTTTCTTTATTTATGCTTTCTTATTCTTATTCCTTACACTTGCAACAAAATCTCTTTTTTGGTAAGTTTAAAAGTTAGAATTTAAACTTCTTTCATAAATTGTTGGTATAGCCTCTGTGGGATCGATAGTAGGAATCTCAGATATCTTTTTTCTATGTCGATGAGTATATTTTCCTGTGGGTAAAACTTAGGATATGATTATTACTTTTTGCACTCATCAAGTTTTTAATGTTGTTGTCAAGAACTATTCCCAACAATCTTTGAAGTTTAAATTTTGATTCCTTAAGACTTGTATGTACATAGATAAAAAAAATTAAAAAGTAAAAAATTAAAATTTTTTATGATATCCTTGTTTAGTTATTTTTTATGTGTACTAACTTACTCTCAAGCCTCTACTTTGTAGTTTAATGTAGAGATAGAAACAATAGTTAAAAAGTTGAGATGAGAACCCAAAGCAAGGAAGATGACATCGCTAGGATGTAGGAAATTGTATAGAAAGAAAGATGATAACATTAGGACATAAGACATTGTTGGATTACATGGCCTCTGCTAATGAGGGCCCAAGGAGCAGCATATCTAACTCGGCATTGGAAGGTGGTTCCAACTTCAAATTGAAGTTCGTCCTTATTAATATGATTCAAAATTCACTTCAATTTGGAAGGACGTCCTTAGAGGATCCTCATCTTCACATCAAAAAATTCCTGAGACTAACAAGTACTACAAAAATGAATGGTGTCATGTAGGACACTATACCACTATAATTGTTTTCTTTTTCTATCACAGAGAAGCTGAACAATTGGATAAACCCTTTGTTGAAGGCATCTATTAGTAGTTGGGAGCAGTTAAAACGTCTATTCTTGACACAATATTTTCATAGTTCAAGTAGTTTAGGATCATAGTAAAGATTATAAGCTTCATCCATTTTAAGAATGAGTTCCCATATGAAACTTGAGATTAATTTCAAAACCTTCTCTAAAGATTCTCATATCATAAATATCAAATATTCTATCTTGTACAGATATTTAACGATAATATTTTTTATGCCTATAAAGTTGTTATAAACATAACTTTACGTAATAAAATTTTATATAATCCTCAAAAGATATGAAAAATTATAAAAAAAATTTCAGCAACTAAAAAAATTTTCAACTTATAAAAATCTATCATATAAATTATATTAACATAATAGTACTTTAAAATATATATATATATATATATATATATATATATATATATATATTGTTGGTTATATCAATGAAAATGTAAAACGATATAAGTGTTGGCAAAGAAAAACTTTTAAAAGAGTTGAAAGAAAAGATGATTCAACCGAAATATAAGACCTTTAAATGTTGTTGAGAAAGGTAGCATATAATTAGTAATTTTATGACTTGGAAGATGGTTGAAGAATTAAGCCAAATTTCGATCAAATTCAAGCTTATTGGGGAAGGGCTTCCATAATTATTTAACTTTTAGTCCAAATGGAAGAAAAGACTCGGAAGAATTGTTCAACTACATCAGCAGGTTAACCGAGGAGGAATTTATTTAATTGGCGGAATAAGTTTAAGACACGTAAGAAATTAGTGAATGGCAATAGACACATGTCAAGTCATTGTAAAGTTTGACTTTTAAAATAGAAAGATTCATACAATAATAATTAGGAGTAACATTATCATGCATGGCATGGTTCGAATATATTTATACCACTGGTCCAACACATAAAAGACATGTTGGCGAGAAACTGAAGTTCTAAGCGTGTTCATACACTGCAAGATAAACCATACGCTGATTTTATGGCTAAGCTGAACTCGCTCATGCAGGAATTAGTTTTGTGAAACTGTGATTTCTTGTTTTGTTCTTTCTTTTCCCTGTTACTAAAAAAATAAAAAAACTAATCACACTTTTCTTTTAATTAGAATATTCAGCCTGAAAATTTTCAAGGCTCGAGGCTGTTCAAAAGAAAAGTTTTGATACTCTTGTACTTTATTTTAAAATTTATAGAATGGTAAAGATAAGTAGAATGAGAAGAAAAGAAAAAAAATAAAGAAAAATTAAATGTAATATATAATGTGATAAAAGAAGAAATATAAAAAAAGTTAAAACATATTAAAATGTAAATAATGTTAATATATATAATGATATTTTTTTCCTGTCTAAAATTACCAGTAGAAAATTTAACCATTTTTTTCTAAAAAATTAACTAAATCAATTTAAAAGATAATACAATTAAACTATTAGAAATCAGCAGATTATAAGAAATTGAAATAATTTCTATAAAATTTAAATTTCATTGCTTTCGATAGTGTAAAAAAATGATAACAAAGCTATTTCAATCTTCGAAACACAAGCTTGCACCTTCGTGTAGTAGCTTTCTCCTAGGCACTCAAGTTGTGGATACGTGAAAGTAAATAAAACACATTCCTTTAAAAATTATATGGATCAAATATTTTAATACCTTTATTTTAAAAATCCCTTATTAATCTCATATTTTGCAAAACATTATTTATTGATTTTTTAATTCAAAATGATAGCAAAAAATATAAATAAATAATTATTTATAAAATCAGAGATTAAGAAACAAATTTTAAAAATTTTAAGAACAAATATATCACTCATGCAACCTCAAGAATAAACTTAGATTTGCATCGTTTAAAAAAAACATACCAACAAGTCATCCACCTTAGCCTGCGTAGAAAATGTTGCATCCAAGAGTCCATTGAACAACCAATACCTCAAAAAGAAAGCTCGCGACTCATGGACACGAAGAACGGAAGAATAAAAGGCGCACACATACAAAGAATTTATGAACAATATTATGCATCCACCAAACAGCAACGCCAATACACATTCACCAATTAGAGCAACCATATCTGATAGCTTATATCCCAATCAAAAACCAATATGCACCACATATCAATAAGCAAATTATTGATTTCTCATGGTAAACGTGAAGAGAAATCACGGTATCAAAAGCTACTCAGGCCATTCACAAACCCTTTCTAAGCTAATGATAAGTAGAATATACATCAAATAAAACAAATATTCACTTCTTCACATTCTCAAAGCCAATTGAAATTCATGTATACCGAAGACACCCTCGTTAAAATGTAAATATAGCAAAACCACTATTTAGCAAATTAGTATCAAGAAGGTAAAACCAAACCAGCAGTAGTGATTATGGATGTGGGAACGGGATCAATACAGAACAGACCTAATGAAATAACAAGTAATCTACCTTTCGAATTGTCAAAACTGATTTAAGAATCAAAAACCTTTCATTAAGCACATACTAATCGAGAATTCAAATCAGCACTCAAACGAATTCAAATCAGCACTCAAACGAGTTATCATAAAGAAAATAAGACCAACTCAGCAGCAATTTTGGAAGGTGTATTAAAATAAGCAATCAAACAGCAAGAATCCGGTGAATACCATCAGAACCCATATTAATGATCAGTGAAACATAACCGCACGACAAAGAGATCAAGATGTACACCTTTCAAATGCAAAGATTCAACAACCTAATTTACACCAGAGGTGCATGTATGCTTCACATTCCACCAAATAACAAGTATGTAGCTAATCACTGCAAGTAATCATTTTGACGACCTCATTCACAAGACACGTGCAGCTGATACAAAGGTGAATATAAAATCCTATTGTCAAAAGTATAGTAATTATTCAGAATAGAAGAGAAGAAACTAACCTAGATTCAGATCTCTTGGGTCAAACAAGTGGATCTAACAAGTTTTAAAAAAATTATAGAAACTAAAAAATCTGCTTTAACAAAAAAAAATGGAGACAAATTCCAGAAGATACCATTAAGAGAGAAATAAGGACTTGAGTTTTAGTCAATCAAGCGGAGGACATACTAACATCATACTTCCCAAAGAAAGCAGAACACATGCAAAATACTAATAACCATTACTCCTTCCCACAACACACTTGACTGTTCAGTGTCCAAGGATTGCACAAGCTGTTTGCACAGGTGTCAATTTCAGTGCTTGATATGCTGTTAGGATTCAACCTTACTATTCTACAACTCCTGCTTAATTACACATTTAGTGACCTGCATAATGCAGATTGGTTCTAACCCTTTCTTGTTGAAAAGATAAAATCATCTTAAGTAAGAAGTTAATCTCCAGCAGAATTTGGTTAAAACACTTGTAACTACAACTGGAATCTTGGGGCATTTGATCAAGGTCAAAATTGCTAAAGTCCAGATCTGACAACAAATGAGATGGTGAAGAGCATGAATCCAGATTGCAAGCAGGTGGGTCAATGTTGACATCTGGAATAGATATGGACAATGGCCAATTGGTAACAATCATGGAGAGAATCAGCAAAATACTAGAGGCCAAATTTTGGATGGGTTGGTACAAATCTCACAAGAGGATAACTGCATACACAGACTGAAGAAAGTGGGAATAGATCCCTTTGCTTTTTGCTTTCAATATAGCTGTCATCATTGAAGTAAGGAATGGATGGGGACAGAGTGCCAGAGTGGCTTCCCCTTCTTGAAGAGAACACTTTGGTAACAGCCAGCTTAGTTGGTTAAAAGAAAGAATATGATAGAGGACTGTGTCTGGTAAAGTGTCAATCCTATCAGCCATCATTTTGAAGTTTAGATACAAGAAAGCAATTTACAAATTATTGAATCCTACAAGTTGTGCTTTCCATCAACTAAACAAAATCAACTCTTCATCACACCAAGATAATCCATTGGTTGATATCATGAGGATCACAGTTTAACTATTCAACTGTGAAAAACCTTTTGGGAACCTTGTATACAATTTATAACAATAATGTTTAAAAAGCATAATGAAGTAAGTCCAACCAGGAAATCTATGTTTATCATTTAGATAGCAGAACACCTAAGCTACAAAACAAATAAGAACCAGAAAGTTCAGATCAGAAATGCAACTAACTTCTTCCATGCAATGTATAAATTAAACAATAGCAAATTTTATAACAGAGCACAACTGAGCGAGTAAATTCTATGGTAAACAGCATAAACGAAGCCTTTATGATTTAATGTCAAGGTTCTGGCATTTTTAATGGAAAACATTTACTTACAATTTACATCTCCCTACCCTGGTGGTTTAGCATAAGATCCTCCTTTAACAAACAATCACCATATATGTACTACACAGTAACACAGGTTACAACAAACCATCTGTAAGAAACAAGTCTCTTAATTTGAAAACCAAGACAGTCTATATCCTTGCAGGCCTGTAGTTACTAATGAATAGGCAGACATCAATGAACTGCTTGCAGCTTACTCAAACCTAGTCCGTTATCATTCAAAGGAAAGTTCACAAGTTTTAGAGCACCTTGTGCATGAGGATAATTCTTTGAGCATGCGAAACTTTTCCCATGGATGATCAGCCGTACTACAGATTTTCATGGTTCTTAAAAATCTTGCATTTTGCATAATATATGCAGCAAACTGGAACTCGCTTTTGAAGCCTTTATAATTTTTTAAAGTACATATTTTTAGGTGTGATGAAATGCATTCGGAATCAGATTGTGGGTATAGCCAGTTTACTATTTCTCCATCATCTTCCCAAATGAAAGGAACATCCCTCTGCTAACAAAACACACAAAATAAAATTTATAAAATCAAGCAAAAAAGAATATAAAAACAAGAAATATAAAAGCTTAAACCAAGCCAAACCTTTTCAATGACAAGAGCTTCAAGCTTGGGGCAATACTTAAGCAAATCTACTGCTGCAATCCAATCCTTCTTATATTCCATATAGTTGAATTGAATATAGGTTAAACGATGATAAACAGGAATAGCATGTTTCTTGTCTATGCCATTAACTATATTCACATCTTCCTCATTCTGCGAATTAGACATCTGCATGAGTTAGAATAACAAAACATCAGAAATCCGAATTTTTTCATTAAAAAAAGAAGAGAAATAATGAATCAATCGATCACAGTTCTCAGTACCCCATGTATGCGCAGAACCTGTGCATTACTAACCACTTTCAGCATAAAAAAATTACACCAACAAATAACTGCACTGACCAACTTGGGAAAGCTTTTAAACTCTTTATCGCATAAATGGTTTTCAATTTCTAAATTAATTGCTTTCAAATCCTCTACAAGTGGACAACCAGAAAGAAGGTCAGCGAGATATCCAAGTTGTAAGCAACCAAAATCTTGCAAATGCAGAACCTTAAGGGAGGGCAAATTAACAGAGGAACTACGATTCACAGCTATTCCCTGCAACTTGAGAACAACAAGAGTTTTGCAGTTGAAAATGGAAGACAAGTATATACTCTCTTTAACATACTGGGACCAAGGAAACGAGAGATCGAGGTGCTGAACTCTGCGTTGTAATGCATCATTAACCCATACGTTGACATTCATATTGGAAAAATTAGGATCCTGAGGAGAAGAAGAGTAACTGGAGAGGCGAAATCTTTGTAAGGGTTGGTACAAACCTCGAGAGAGGATAAATGCATACACAAACTGAACGAAACGACAACGGCAATTGCTGTTGTCGTCTTCAGTATAACTGAGATAGTCGAAATCAAGAACGGGAACTGAATGCCAGAGAGGCTTCCATCTCTTGGAGAGAAGACTTGTGGCTACGGCCTGTTTGCTTGGCAGAAAAGAAAGAATGTGAAAGAGGATTGCGTCTGGTAAATTGCTGATTCTGTCTCCCATCTTTTGAATCTCATTACATAAATCCACAAACCAATTTTAATCTAACATCTCCTGCTTTTCATTATACTCAATAACTCATGTCTCCAACGGTTAGCGTTTCCAAAATTTTTAGGGTTGATGTGTTTGCCATGGCCAGGAGCGAAGCTATATATATATTATTATATTTTAGGTCTTGCACTTTACACAAGCAAAATGCACGGTTAAGGGATGGTTGGGATAAGTTTCATGAATTTACCCATGAGCCCCTAAGATAAATGTCCATAATAAGATATATCTATTTGTATTTAAATATAAATGGTTAGATTTATTTTTTAAAACAAGAATTATCAACTGTTAAATTAAAAATATGAATAAATAAATAATTATATTTATACATTAAAAATATCAAAATTATTATTTAATAAGTGGATGAATAAATTAGATAATAATTTTAAAATTTAAAATATAATTAAATAGTTCGATTTTATTATATAAGATCATAATTCTAATTATTATACTAAATAAAAATATAATTATATTAAAAATGACATACTAATTTATAATAATCAAAGAAAACTGACAAGATATAATTAATTTTAATAATTTGCATAAAATATACTTATTGTTATATAATTTTTTTGCAATATATTTTTCTTATTTCTATAAATAGATCTACCCCAAATTGTTTCCATTCTCTCTACCCATCCTTTCACAAAGGCTCAAATCTTTCTTAGAAGCCATAGTCAAAGTCTATTCTTGTTGAACCTAGCCTTTCCTAATGCAATATTATTATTATTATTATTATTATTATTATTATTATTATTATTATTTACTAAGTTTACCACACATGAGCACATAATTAAATCAGATGCACATGTATGGAGATTACAAAAGCAAAAGTGACTAGAAGGGCCTTTGCTCCCCTATCCCATACTCAAGGCGTCTAATTATTGGATCCATCTTGACTGACTCCATTGTATTTTCTTGATGCGGGTTCGGAATCTACATAGAGAAAATATGCACCAAAATTATAGAGATGAGAGAACACATTCAATTTTCCAAATAGTGGAGTTTATAGCAATCATGAGGACCACTCTACCTAATTCACATTTACATCTAACAAAGAAGGAATGTAAAATAAAATTTATGTTTCGGCCATTATATACATCAAACGAACCCTAAGATTTCATCAAACATTACATACCTGAATTAAATAACAAATTAAGCTAGCATCATATTCAAGATTAACATGATAAATAAGCATCCATTTTGATATAGGTATAAGATCCCAGGAATGCAAGTAAATTTGAAGAGCTATTAATTTCTCATGAGTCTATTATCTGTTCACTCCATCCACTCCTTGGAGTGTCTAGCAACTTGGGGGAGAATCAGTCGAGTGTTTAGCACATGATCACCATTCATATATTCCGTCTCAAATAACTAACAGCTTGGTCATCTTTGTTAAGTCTAATAGTATTATTTTCTAATCTTTCAAAGTAATCGGTCACAAGGCCAAGCTATCAAGGAAGCTACCTGGGCCTAATATGAATTTCAAATTCTGATATCTATGCTACAAATGTATTATAGGATCAATTGGGGTTTTTTTTACTTTTGGGATTATTTTAAAAAATAATTATTAGAATAAATGTGTTTGAAACCGTCTATGTATCACGCATAATAAAAAAATATATATGTGTTAGGTTGAAAAAGCAACACAAGTTTGCCAGTTACATAACTAAAATACATATAAATATGTGTTGCATTTTGAAAGTGCAATATAATTTATGTTATTTTTTATTAATTTTTTTAAAAATATTATTTAACTTTTTTAAAAAATTATATTTTTGAGTGATTTTTTTATTTGAAGGTTTTTTTTTAAAAAATAATTATATTCATAGAATGAATAAAATTATTGTTATTATTTATTATAAAGATAAAATAAAATGAATACATATTTTGTTATTTATTATAAAGGTAAAATAAATAAAATATTATGTTTTTAAAATGAATAAAATTATTATTATTATCTATTATGAAGGTAAATAAAATAAATAAAATTAATATATATTTTTACGTAATTTACTTATTAAACGCTTGAATTACATATAAATCATATCAAACTTTCAACTAAAATTATTTTAAAAACAATAAATTTATTCATTTTAGGAACGTAATTATTTTTCAAAATTAAATCTTCAAATAAAAAAATACTCAAAATATAACTATTTTAAAAAAATTACTAAAAAATTTTAAAAAAATTAATAAACATAACAAATTGTATCGTACTTTCAAAATACAACACACAATT
The DNA here is from genome assembly GCA_037954105.1 of Canavalia gladiata. Classification (NCBI taxonomy): domain Eukaryota; kingdom Viridiplantae; phylum Streptophyta; class Magnoliopsida; order Fabales; family Fabaceae; genus Canavalia; species Canavalia gladiata. The sequence goes on from CM075665.1 coordinate 45,673,891, forward strand.
ATATTGTATTACTTTTATGTTGTGATAGGTAAATATGTATCACCTCTCTATTATAGGAAACACATTTATGTCATTTATGACACATGTGTTTTCATTATGCATGACATAGACTCTTTTAATCTCATATAAAAATTATTTTTCAAAACATTCTGATAATTATTTTTTAAAATAACCCCAAAGGTAAAAAAATCCCAATTAGCACAAAATCATAAATCCAAGGATGGTGATATCCGCCCTTACTATTTTCCAAACCAATTCAACCCTTATTCAACTACAATTATTTCTCAGATTTTTATTTTTATTTTTTGTAATAATTACAGCATATTATCTAGCAATTTCAGCTGTACTGAAATAAGAACTGTTTCCAAGGCAAAATTGTTATCATTATTCAACAATGTATAACTTCATTCTCATCATTTCATACACAAAGCAAATCATGGTAACCGTACTTAGATTTAATCTCAACATTACGCATGAAAGTTGAGAACTCCATCTTTTCCAAAAGCATATGTCGTACCTGATAATGTCATATTTATTTAATTATTATACACCAAAACTTGAGATGGGAGGAATGAATTAGATATCAGGTTCAGAATATAACGGAGTGTGAAATTAATGAATATAGGAATTGAGGGAATAACAAATATGAAGACATTTGGTGATAATTTACAGGAGAAATAAATCCACTCAAGCAACTATTCCCCATATAACAAAAAATGTAGCAAAATGACAGAAATATTAGAATTTGTTTATTCCAGCCAACCAAATCAGTTGAACAAAGAAGGAAAACAAATCATAAATCAAGAAAGTGACAGACAGAGACAGTGCAAGTGTGAGAGCTAGAGGGGTAGAGGCAAGGCAATAATAAATGATATCACATAAAAATTAAAAAAAAAGGAAAGAAATATGTTTTCAGTAAGACGTCACATAGTTGTATTTGATGTCAATGCAGTTCAAATAAGTAAGCACGGGTAACGGCAAACCATATGCAGGGCGAACCTCCAAGTGCAAGTCACTAGTAAAGGCATCACAATATTACACTGGAGGGGAGAATATCATGCTGATATAATGAAAGCTAAACTACTACAAAATTAGTGGAGAAGAAACCCTTGGTTCTAATTAGTCAAGCAAGTGGATCTTAGATCTTACAAAATTATATGAAAGGAAAAGTACTACAAAATCTGCTTTAACACAAGATAGAAACAAAATTCTAGAAGCCACCACAGTGAAAGTGAGAGTTTGGGTCTTAGGCTTCTGGGTGAAGCACAGACTAAGACCATATTACTGGGTTTTCCATTGAAAGCATGTCAACATTCAACTACTTTAGCCTACTGTAGTTGCAAATTATGACATCCATTACTCCTTCCCCCAATTCCATGACAAACTTGTGGTTCAGACTTCAGTTTACTTGATACTTGCAAATGGTTCAATTGCAAACTTTGATAAGCTGGTATAATTCAAATATTAGACTTATGTAGAAAGTTAGTTTTTTGTCCAAAGTGGTTGACAGGTATGCATAACAATCAGAGCCTTAGTGCTGTTAAAAGACAAAAGAAAGTTCTTTTTCTAGATATTCAAATGCACGAAAACAATCGTCCCGTTTAAGAAACACAAACTCAGAATTTGCACCCTCCAAACCTGGTGGTCATGCATCAGATCCGTATTTAGAAAATAACTGCCAGAGACTGATACACATTGATGTAACTCAAATTTGAAACAATCATCTGTAACTGTAAGCAAAAGAAAATAAAGGATTGGAATGAGCAAGAATCAATTAATTACAAGAAAGTCAATTTATATTTGATGATCTATTTAACATTGAGGACACAATGAGACAGGCTTCAATTCCTTCAAACCATCAAATCCTTCCATTAGATATGTAGAATCTAACATAAAAGGCCAACATGTGAGAACTACTGCAACTACTGACAAGCCCTACCCGCTATCAGTCAAATAAAAGTTTACATGCTTCAGAGTCTCTTGGACACAAGGATAATTTCATACCTACATGCTTTATTCAACGCAATTTTTATTAAAATCACAACAAAAATATATTAGTAATATTAAATAATATTACTTTTCAATAAAAAAAAGTTTACTTCTAAATTTTAAATTTTATATATGAATATAGGAGACATAATGTGAGACTTTTATATTTTAATTAACTTTTCATATTTTGACCATTTATGTATAGTTATATTATAAAGATTTGGTTCTCTTGCTCATAAGAAAAATAATATTTTCATTAGATATATCTTCTATCTATGTGGTTTAAATTAAAAATTATTTAATATATAAAAATTTATATAATTTGTATACATAATAATCATGAAAATAGATAAAGAAAATACAAGCAATTATTCTCTGATTTGGACCACAACATTAAAGAATTTAATAAATGAGTCATGTTATCTTTTATTTTTAGCAAAAAATAATTTATGGTTGAAAAAGGCAGCCACCTCGTCGCATTGATTGAATGAAGCAATGAAATCCTGGATTGATTGAAAAATCATGTAGGTGTTTGTTTTAGTTGGAAAGAAACGTATATAAGGAATTTTGAAAAGTGTGGATTTGTCTGTGATATTCCTCTATTTTATATTGCTACTTCCAAATCTGCTACAAGCTTCTATAAATAAAATATTTTTCTTCAAAATCAAGCATTGTTGTCCAAACATTTATATTAAAGTGCGTATGGGTCCACGAATATGTGAAAGAAAATATTTTTGGAGAAGCACAAGACATGAATGGCTTTTTAGTATATGATTAATTTTGTTCAAACTTAATTATGTTTGTGATCATCTGTAACAATTACAACAAGTAAGTAAAGTTTAAGATTTTATTTTACAAAGCTAATTTTCATTGTTTTTATGAAAATAGATAATCCCCAGATGTTGACATAATGTTTATTTTTCAAGAAAACACACTGGAATAGTTTTACAAGATGATTAAGTAAATTAAATCTGATAGCATAAAAATTGAACATATATAATTATTTTATTAATCCAACCCTGAAAAATATTAATCACTAAACCATAAACCCTAAATCCTAAACCCTAAAAATTTATTTTGTTTATCAAAATACAGCTATAATTAAAAGTATTTATTAAAAGAATATTAATTTAAATTAAATTTTTTATGTGTAGTGAAAATAAATAGGAGCCAACACATTTTTTTATGTTTCCTCACCACTCACCAACACATTAGCTATCAAAATTTAAATGAATTTGATGTATTAAGATGGTTGAATTTTTTTTTTTAAACGTAGAAGTCTTATAACTTAAATGATATTGGGTACGTTGCTAAGGCATAGCTTATTGAATTACCTTTTCTGTGCCTGAATGAAAATAAAATACATTTAAACTAATGTTTGAGTATTTTAAAATTTGTTTCTACAACAGTAAGCTTTCAATTTAGTATTATCGTGAAATATTACCTGGTTATGTACTTTACTATCATAATTTTTAGTATGTAATTGTGGTAATGGTTTGTTGTAACTTGTTTTATTATTTATATATTTTATTATCAAACTAAAATTTTTATTATTATTTTTTATTTTTTTTAATTTGCATCTATATTGATTTTTAATATTTTTTTTTACGATAATTTTTATTAAGTTTAGCAGTCTTTTAATAGTTTGTTCATAGATAGGTTGTGGGATCTTTATTGGTTTTATGTATTTTCTATCAAATCTCAAATTAAGTTTAGACTCCGGTTAAAACGATTGAATATTAGTTAACTTGTGTATAGTTGGGTAGTTCTGATAGTAGTAGATTACACCATGGGTAGGATTTTAGAAAATGCGATCATGATTCCATTTGACATGCATCATAGAAAACACATTTGGGGATGGTAGGAATTCCCTGTCTAGCTAGACTTGCACCATCTGCGAGAGTATTATTCAATAGTCGGTTAAATGAGATTTTAGTTTTCTCCAAGTTCACCCATTGACCCAATGTTTTCTCATATTCACTAATAATTTGGAGTTGTGTGTTGAATTTTATCATTGTGACTTTGGTAAACACCAAACTATCATTCGCAAAGAATAGATGTGAAATGATTGGAGTTATTCCTGTAATTTTAATTCCATGAAGGTTGTTATCTTCATACTTCTTCTTGATCAGGCCTGTAAATACCTCTTCACATAAGATAAAAGACAAGGTGATACTGGATCACCTTGTCGAAATTCTCTTTGTGATGGAAAGTTTGGCCCAAGATCTCCATTTATAAGAATGAAGTAGGAAATAGTTGTAACACATCAATGCACTAATTCAATAAAATCTAAGAGGAAGCTTATTTTGGTCATCGGTATATGCAAGAAGGTCTATTCGACTCGATTATATGTCTTTTACATGTTTAGCTTCAATGTCATGCTTACCTATTCATCTCTTCCTCAGGTAGCGAAATACCTCAAAGCTAATTAAAGTATTATTTGTGATTAATCTGCTAGGGATAAATGCACTTTGGTGGACTCCCACAACTTTATAAAGCATGAGCTTCGTCCAATTAGCTATGTACTTGGTAACTATTTTCATGATAAAATTGCAAAGTTAGATTGATCTTCGTTCCTATTCCTAAGTTGGATGTTTCACTTTTAGGGTAAGACATATGAATGGGTTGTTGATTTTAGCTAGATTTTTCCCGTGGTTTAAAATATTTGACACATATTTGATCACATCATCACCAACTATAAACTAGTATTTTTGGAAGAATAACATCGAGAGTGCATCCAAGCCAATGGATTTTAGAGGATGCCTATTGCATATTATTATTTTGACTTCTTCCTTAGTAAAAGGTTCTGTAAGAAATATTATAGATTGAGGTGAGACCTTATTATGGATTGTGATACAAGATTTTTCGATCTCTTGAGGATTTGAGGTTGAAAAAATATCTTCAAAATACTATTATAGCACTTAATTGATTCCATTTGCCCCAAATACCTTGCTCATTTTGGTTTTTCCTAATTACGTTTGGTTTTTCCTAATTACGTTTGCTTTTTGTCTTGTTGAGGTTTTCCTATGGAAAAAAATAGGTGTTTCTATCTTCTTTCTATAACCATACCACTTTAAATCATTATTGCGAAAATATTCCATTCAGCTCTAGCAGATCCTATAGCTCATGTTTTATTTTCTTTCAATAAAAAGTGTTGGCTTCCAAGGAGGCCTATGTCTCCATTTATGCAAGCCTTTTTTTCTTTAGAGCTTATTTATTTGCTTAGGCTTGATAACTTATTATATATAATAAATACTTCATTGATTCCTTTTATTTTTTCAATATACTTAGAATGTGATGTTTTCCAAGAATTCTCAATGAGTGTTGTGTAGGAACTATGTATAGTCTAATGCTTTTCAAATTGAAATGGTCAGCTTTTAGCATTATTTTGGAGGGATAGCTTCTTTGGATATTGTAATAAGTAAGGAGGCATGATCATATCCATTTACCTAGATAGGTTACATGTGTACCTATAAACTGGTTGTGGAAAATTGATGTAGTTAGGCCTCTATCTAACCTTTCTTTTATATTGTGTAGGCCTTATCTTCCGTTGTCCCAAATGAATAGAAATTTCATGTACCCAAGGTTAGAGAGCTTGTAATTTTCTAAGCATTCTTTGAATTTCCTTAATTGTGACAAGTGCAGGGTCTAACCTCCTTGCTTTCTTTAGTTAAAAGGATGACACTAAAATCTCTAAAGTATAGCCATTTTTGTGTGGCCATATGGTGTAAATTTTCCAATAATTATCATGTCAATCTTTTATTTTATTCTTTTGAATATCCATAGCATCTAGTTATTGTTCTACTACCTCCACGAGGGTTTTCTATGATTCCTTGAATATAGTGAATGAATTTCAAGTTGAGTGAGAAATTGATATCATATATCCACATTAATGCTAATACACCTGCTTGGCTATGTCCAGCCCCTGGGCAATCCATTGTGATCATGTTTGGATACTATAATTTTCTTTTGATGACTTCCATTTTTCATTTTTTTTTTGTCTAGTTTCCATGAGAAAAACCATACTAGGAGCTTGTCTTTTGGTGAGCCTTGATAAGGCTCTAATTGCACGAGGGTGCCCAAGCTTCTTGTAGTTCCAATTAAGTATTTTCATTATGTTGAGCAATATTGGTCTCCCAACACCGCCTTTTAATTTTATGAAGATTTATGGTTTCATGTTTTTTTATCAGGTGAATTTTTTCTTCAATTGATTTCATTCATTGATCTCCTCTCTCTTACGATTTCCCAATGCTTGGGAACCATATAATGGGCTCTCCAGATCCTCTTGAGTGGTTATTTCAACTCAATTCCTTCTTCATGAAGCCTTCTGTTGTTTTGCCATCTCATATTGTGCTTGTGATTCATTCTCAGTATCACTATAATTGACAATTACCTAAGATTTTCCCATATTTTCCTTCTTTTGATCATTGTTTGAGTCAAACCCAAATCCTCAAAGAGATGTCATCATGTCAGATACTACCTTTCTATCTTTGTGTTTGAGTTGGTGTTGATCTCCTTTGGTGCATAATAAATTGGATGGAACCTTCATCTTATGAAATCTAAGGACTAAATTTTTTTTGGTTGTTCTCATCATTTTTTGTTCTTTTTGTTTAGGAATGTGTCTTCTTGTACAGGTTCTGATCATTTTCTCTCCAATTACATCCTTTCTAGTACACTTTGGTGTCATGGTGTTCTCAACCAAACCTCGTAGGGCATATTGATTAGATTAATCTCCTCTATATCAGACTCTATTTTATTGTATGATTTAATCGTATGTCCAAGCCTTCCACATATGTAGCAGAAGTTAACAAGTTTCTCGTATTTGCAGAAGATCTTGATTTGGTGGTCATCACTCATTGTTATGTTTGATCTTCTTTTAACGCTTCTTCAAATCTATATCCACCCTTATCTAGAAACATTATCCCCATGTGGATTCCTTAGTCTTGTCCCCGCCAATGAATTTTTCGATCATGTGAATCATGGATTTACACCTAGAAAAGGCATATATGATTCAACAAAGCTAGCAGTGGTTGATTATTTTTTAGTGTTTGTAAAGCATTACATTCTTATCGAAGAACCAAAATCTCTCTTAGAAAATTGTATCCAAGGAATAGGCAAGGAATTATCTTCTTCCTCCTAGATGGGACATTTTTGTACAATTAAAATTTTTTCAATTCTACATTTACATTACTTATCAGTTAGTTTTAGCATTTTTACATTAATTTTAATTTTAATTCCTAATATTATCAATGTTGGTAACTTGTTACTCAATTATTCATAAATTATGATGCCATGATTTCTAATTTATGAAGCTTAAACACTTTTCCAATTTAAAATGTTAAGATATGGAAGATATTTTTTGTCATTAATATCATTTTGATACTTTTTGATACTTGTATAATAGGTATTGGATATTTTTTATAAAATATTTAATTAAACAAAATTTGACTTGATTACTTAAAGCTAACATTTTCATATTGTTCACACAGTTGAACCAATATTTTAATATAAATAATTATATATTAATATTATTTAAAAAATTCTTCTTTTTAACTTTTAAATAAGTTTATTATCATAAAAAAAATAAAACATAATAAGTTGATTTAAAGATATATATATATATATATATATATATATATATAAGTCATAATCAAATATCATCTAATAATAAATTTAATAAAAAGACATATTTTATAATTTGTTTATTTAAACAATTTAATTGTTTATTTTTACAATATTATCATTAATATCATATATATATATATATATATATATATTTATATTTATATGATTTAGATATTTATAGATATGTAATTTAATAGTAACTATTTATTTATACTTTACAGAATGTAATTTATTAAAATAAAATATGATAGTGAAATATCAATTTAATTTTAAAATTTTATAAAATTTATAATTAATATGATAAGTTTAAAATTCAAAAGTTTTATTTAATATTTAAAATACACATAATCACAATATCGTATATTTTAGATTTTATCTATATGCATGAAAAATGTTATTTGTATATCTCATTTGTGATGTATATTGAGTGGGATGAAAAGAGAGAAAGAAAAAAACTAAAAAGATAAAATATAATATGTAATTTGATACAAATAGAAAGATAAAAATAATATAATATATTACATTAAAAATGTTATGAAAATGTATGATTATTATTATTAATTACATTATATTATTGTTATTGACTAAGATTTTTTTAGATTGCCTTAGAGTATCTCCATCATATACTTAATGCAATCTTAAGGTTAAACAACCAATGCTTAACCAGTTGTTAGAGGAAGATGATATGGAAGGAAAGAGAAGCTTTGGATTTCATAAATAAACATTGATGCTTATTTAAATGATTATTGCAATAAAATGAAAAAAATACAAGCGAGAAGATAGAAAAAATGAAAAAAAAAATGAACAAACATTAGCTAGCATAAATATGTAAAAAAGTCATATAAAAAATATAATCAGTAGATGTTGTTAATTGAAATATGTAGAGTTGAAGATAAGGGTGGCTGAATGGAAAGGGGTAGAGGTGGGTGATTGAATAGAAAAAAGAAAGGAAAAAGAGGATTTAAAGAAGATATGAAGGAGATGGTACTTTCCTTCATTCCTTCTTTTTTTCATCATTTATTCATGAAATTATTGAATTTCTAATTCTTAATCTAAGTGAACTAACTCAAGAAAAAGTCTATTTAATTCATATCAGGTTGTAATCATAACTTGGATCTTAGAGTTTGGTAGGAAACTTATCTTTGTCATTTTATTATATATTTTCTTTATTCGTATTCATCTTTATTGAAATATGTTCTAGGAAAAATAAAAAATAAAAAATGAAAAGAAAAACAAAAATTACAACAAATAATTTATATCCTATTTAATAGCAAGTGATTAAATTTTTTGAATTTTATATTTAATTTTCACAAAAGTTAAAAAAAATTATTTTTTCCTTAATTATCTTGTTTTGATACTTTATTATTTGAGTAAACATAATTAATTTTTTTTAACTTTTATTAGTTGTCTATATTGGTTCCTCAATTTTATGTAGAGTATTTTCTTTTATTTACATTTTAAGTATTAACTTTTTTATATGATGTTGTTTACAAGTGCGAATGCATTTTTCTATACTAGCTTTGTTTAATTTAAAATTTTAAAAGAGCACTTGAATGGTAAAAGATAAGAGTGAACATTACATAAAATATTAATTTGAGAGAAAAACATGAGTAAATTAAAACCAAAAAATGCAAACACATAAGTAGAATGGTGAGACCTTTTATATTTTTTTTGTTAATTTATTTTTTTTTCTTCTTATAGCCATGTCTAGAGAATGTGATACACATGAGGAGAACATTCCCCTTTTTCCAAGATTAAAAGTTATGAGATCATAAATGAGCCTTAACTCAAAACTAAGAGACTATTGTAAAGAAAAAATGTGGAGTTACATCAAGGAATAAACCAACTAAAGAGATATATGAATTCTAATAATGGGAGAGCATCCAATCATGGAATTGATTCTAATATCAATCTTGTCTCAAAGGGATAATAACTTCTATAATTCTCTAGGAGAAAGGAGACAAAAAAGGAGGCATGACGAAAGGAAAAGACATGAAATAGGTGGGAGAGATTGTGGGCAATGAAATGAACTTAGAAATATGAAATTGAAGGTACTTTCCTTCCAAGGAAATAATGGTCTTGAGGCTTATCTTAAATTGGAAATGAAGATTGAAAAATTTTTCCCTTACCAAAAGTAAAATGATGAAAATAAAGTAAAGGTAATTGTCATTGAGTTCATCGAATATGTCTTAATTTGGCAAGATCAAGTACAAAAATATAGAAGATTTATAAAGAATCCTATCAACACTTGGGATGAAATGAAAACCATGATTTGATCGAAATGTGTGTCTTCTCACTATCATATAGGGACTTTCATAATAAATTTCAAATACTCACAAAAGGAAGTGGGAGTGTAGATGATTACTAAAAGGATAGCTTTGAAAAGAGCCAACATTGTGGAATATAGAGAAGCAATTATGGCTCGATTTCTCCATGGCGTAAATCAAGATATTGAAAAATATTGCAAAGTTGCAACATTATGTAAAGCTTGAAGACTTAGTTCATTAAACCATGAAGGTAGAACAATAATTGAAGAGGTGATGTTCTATGAAGAAATCATTTACTTCTAACTATTCTTCAAGTTGTAAGGATAAACAAAAGAATGAGAGTTCCTTTTCTAACCCTAAGGAAGCAGTAAGTACTAAGAAACTTATCCTTACTACCATTACTTCTTCTAAAAGTAAAGATATAAAATTCTTTAAGTGTTTGGGAAATGGAAATATTGCATCCTAATGTCTAAATAAAAAGATATGGTGATAAGATATAATGAAGGTATTACTAGTGAAGATTTTAATTCATCCTCATCTTATCCAAGTGAAGAGAAAAAGATGGTACAACCTATGTGCAAAATGAATATTTATTAATAATGAAGAGGTTATTAGGAAGTCAACCCAAGAAGCAAGAGGAGAACCAACAATAAAAAAATTTCTTCCGTACCCTATTTTCTTGTCTAAGGGAAGGTGTTCTTTATGATCATTGGTTGAGAGAGTTAGACTAATGTGTCAAGAACTAGTTTATCACCAAATTGAACCTAAAGAATAAACTGTAAGAAAATTCTATAGGATCTATACTAGAACTTAGAACACCTAATTGGAAAGAATTAATAGGAACTACGTATCTCTTGAAGATACTTTAAAAACATTGTCTTTTTCCGTGTCCAAATGTATACGTCAGGAACAGAGTCTTTCGCTTGTGTTCTTCCTATATCACAACCCTCACTTTGATAGAACTGTGAGTGGTTAGAATGTGTTACAGACAAATGAAGATCTTGCTCTCTTATAGAAAATTTCATGTAACCTAATTTTCCTTCATCATTAATATTAGGTCCTACATAAAAGTTCTCATCACACTTATCAATTAGGTTTTAAGCTCAATCAACACATATACATGACATTTTCCAAAACTCATAATTGATCATGTAAAATTATATGAGCTTACAGGAAAACTATTTGGTTACCCATTCAACCTGTTTTCAATTATAATAAAATTTCAACATTATCTCAATTGGACAGTATTGATTAAGTTTTATTTTATTTTGAAATTAATTTTGAAAATAACTCTCAGGTCAAACAAATATGGTCAAAAATAACCTGTACACAGTCACCACAAAAACATGATCATCTAAAGTTAAACTATTAAGAGTTTAGTTCATTCATCATCATATAACCAACAATCTCGTTATCATGATCATAATCACAAAGTGTGCAAGTGAAGGTACAGATCATAACATAATTGTGATCTATTTCGTGCTACTATGTATATGGATCCTACATTGTGTCTTCCTAAGAAAAACACAACTAATCTTTTAAAGAGACTATAATTCATGTTTCATTTGAAACATCATTCCTGTAAAGAACCAAAGAATCTCGATACAACCACGGTATAAAAAGTTCTTAACAATAATTATGTTAATAATAATATGAAACATCAATATATGCATAAATTTATCAAAATAGTTACACAAGTTCAATATAATAAAGGTAAATATGAAATAATAATAATGACAACTTCCACTAACCAAATACATTAAAAGATCATACACATATTCTCAACTTGTTTCATAAACAGTATGAGTCTAAGTTCCTTGGTTAGGGGTCAATAGGTATCTTCTCACATTCTCATCGAAAATATGCTAAATAAGAATCTATTCATTTTCAACCATCCTTCAAACAACCAAGAACTTACATTTAATATGATTTGAAGCTATAATAATTCTATTATTCTTAGTTAAGAAGATTAGGAGATATTGTCACAACAAATACTCAATAATTTACAAAAGAGTCTATAATTTTCAAAGTAGAAATAAAGTTTCTGAATCACATATCATATGATATAATCCAATAACTAGTAATATACTTAGTATATGGTGGAGGAGATCGTCAAAATTTGCTTAACACTCTTTTAAGATATAATATCTCTAGCCAACATGACTATATATATATATATATATATATATATATATATATTCTCATCACTTAGACCTTTAGCCAAATATAAATAAGAGCTACCAACAACCTTTAGGTTATTAACATTCGTATAAATAAGCATATATTTATTCATCTTTTATAAATACACTATGACTTTGTTAGCAACAACCAGTTTGCATCTCCTAGATTTGATAGGAGTCTGCCAAATATACTAGCAAAAAAAGCTAAATCAAGTCTAGTATATGCCTAAGCATACATCAACTTTTTATTGCATTGGCACAAGAAACATTATCTATAGATTTTATTTCAATATCATTTTTAGGATGCTCATCCGTGCATAACTTATCATCTTTGGTAATAGGAATGTGATTAGGTTTACAAGTTTTCATATTGAATTATTTCAAAACTCACTCAATATAAATTTTTTTTTAAATAAAAACTTTACAAGATTTAGTATCTGTATGTAGTTTGTTGATGTCTCCTTACTCAATAAGAGTTAGAATTTTATAAAAAAAATTAATTTAATATAAATATTAAATTTGATATCTAATATTAAAAAATTTGAATATATATATATATATATATATATATTTATAAAAGAAATATGATAACTTACAAATACTTCAAATCCAGCTTTCCAATTTTTTTTCTATTTGCTTTAAATTAGGCACTCAAAAAATGACAGCGATAATATTACAAGAAATGAAAGAAATCAATCTATTTCACTTGGAGTCTAAAAAAATAATTTATTTTCTCTCTTTCTTTTTTTATTGGTGAATTTTAAACATTAACAAAAAAAAAAGAAAAGATCTCTAATTTTTTATTGCTAAATAAAATGGGTTAAATAGAAACTCTAATAAAATTGGTTATTATTACTATAATCAAACACTTATTGTAAGAATATATTATTATTAGATATTGTAATTATATGTAGTTCAACTATTAAATCATAAATCATTCTTCCATTGCACTTACAATCTTATATGCAGCATACAACAATAGTGTTTAAAAAGTATGTTGAAATTACTCAAGCAAAGAAAATTTATGTATATCATAGATCTTAGTTTCAATAGTCAAGCGTTACAAAATTGTGATAATTAATTAAAAATATTACATAATCTAATTCTAATAAAGATAAGTTCAAACATTCTTTATGAGAAAAAGGATAACAACTTTTTATTATTTTAAAATTTTATTTTTGATATTATATATATATATATATATAAGTGATAAAATTATTTTAAAGTAAGTGTAGTATAAAATTATTTCATTTATAATTTTTTTAAAATATTTAATTTTATTAATCTAACCATAAAATTAATAGATTTTATGTAGATTTTATCTTTAAAATTTTATAAAATTAATATTTTATTATATAACTTTATTTTAACAAATATAATACTTCCTAATATTTTACAAAATTTCTTATTTTGGGACTTATGTGTCATAAGTTCTATAGGAGAAAACTTATAAAAAAAAAACATGAAAGAATCGTGTCCAAAAAGCCACCGCTCATTTTCAAAGTTCATGTGGTTTATGTATAAATTTTTCTATTACATAGGTTTATGAAATGAAGATGTTATATGAATATCCAATGATATATCTTTACTATTCAATTTTTCATTTGAAATTCAACTATATTTTAAAACATCTTTACACACACTGTGTAATAGCTACAAAGCATCTAGAAGGGTAATTCTAAAATTCAAATTAGTTTTTTTTGGCATTAGAAACTTAATTTAATTGATAATTAACATTTAACACATATGTGAAGTGTAGGTATTTTTTAAGCTTAAGTGTAGGTATAATGTGTACACCCCAAATTACCAATGACCATTGGTTTGTCTCGTTAACAAATTATAAGGAAATAGAAAAAAAATATCCACAATGTAAAACATATTTTTTCTTTAATATCAAGTATTTAAGATTGCTAAATGAGCAAAACCCTCGTAGAGAGCCATGTTGGATGAGGTAGTCCAAGCTTTTTAGAAATGATTATCAGCTTGGACAACAAGAATATATCCTTTAGATGACAACAAGACATATATCCTTCAGAAGATGCATTATACCTATAAAATCAATGTTATCAGACTTTTCGATCTATTATATTATTTTTCCTTTTTTAAAGTCTTCTAAAAAGATACAACAACTTATACAAATGTAACAAACCTTTGGCTTGGAAGTGTAAGAGACTCAAAATGTATAGCATGGATTAGATGGGATGATGTATGCAAAATACTAAGAAAAGGAGTTTCTAAAGTTAAACATATTCAGATATGTTCAAGAATCATTACTACACAAATGAAGGTGAAAAATGCTAGACAGCCACAGCTGGATTATAACTCAAAGTCTTAAATGTTTGATATGGTCCATTATGATATAGGTAAGTGATATGATTAAACTTCATAAAAGGATTCATAATGAGGAAATGTTAATTTCGAACAATCAAGATAAGGTAAAGAAACCGGACATAGAGCATGACTATTACGACCTATTAAAAAAATCAATTTTATCTATGGTAGTTCTTTATCCAAAAATAAGGGAAAAGTTGACACAAAGCATAATCAAGAGAGTACTGAAGTTGATATTATCAAAGGTAGTTATTTATCTAAAAACCATGGTTATCAAATTGAGATTTGAACCGTGAATCGAAAAATTTATTTTTTGAATCATGAATCGAATCGAATCGTAAATTGTAAGATTCATAATCATTAATATATATATATATATATATATATATATATATCAATATAATATATCATAATAATTAATATAAATCCAATTATAAAAAAATCAAATCAAAGTTATAAAGACAATTTTAGTTTAGGATGTCAAAATTCATAGTCAAAGTATCTAACTATCTAGGTGTGTTATTGTCATTCATCGTCTCCAAGATCAACATCACTCAATTTATCTCCATCCTCCTCCTCTAACAAATGATCTTCTCCTTCTTCTCCATTTGCAATTATTTCTTCACTTTCATTCTCATATCCTATGATAGACTTTCCCTTACCATTCTTGACATTTAAATTTCTTGGACCTATAAAATAAAGAATTAATTAATATTAATTATTGAGTATTATTTTTTTAATAAATACCCCTCTTTCTTTTCTTAGTCAGGGCTCCTTCTTTAACAGTGAAAGACTCATGTATATACTATATCCATCTGTGAGGTATCAACTAGTAAGCAAGGATCCTCTTTCTCTGTAATCCACTCATCATCTAATTCAATATCGGATAGACAAATACAATCATAAGTATCTCCATTATCTTCTCTAAAATTCTGTATCACTTCGAGTTGAAGATTATATTTGACAAAAATAAGGGCATTTAATCTTTGTTGCTCTAAGAAATTTCTTCTCTTAGTATTAATTTGATCAAATATGCTCCAATTTCTTTCACACTCAGTTGCACTGCAAGTGAGACTCAAAACTCTTATTGCTAGATTTTGTTACTCTTTTCTTTCTCCATCATAACTTTCCCACCAAAAAGTTATCAAGACAAAAGCCAAAAATGAGAAAACCATATTAAACTTGGTTCCCACAATTCTTCCAAAGTCATCAAAAATAATATAAAACTCACCAGGTTGTTTTGTTTCTCGTGTATCTATTGCCATGCTCTTTCCAAAGAGTTCTCTTGTTATCTTAAATTTATCAAGTTATTGATCAATTGTAAATCTAGTCCTTCTATTTGGAGTCATCCTCTCAATGGTCTCATATAAACCAATCAAAACTTCACTATCTAGATTAAAATTTTCGTCATAATGATACTTTGTAAAATAAAAAAATCAAAATTAAAAAATTTAATTAGGTTGCTTCAATATAGAGTTCTAGATTATGATCCATAAAAATGAAAATGCTAAAATATTATATCACACATTCACACTTACTTTAGATTAAGATAATAAGCTATCATATGGAGAAGCTTGTGTAATTGAGATTCTAACGGGTAATCAATTATATTCCACACCTTTTTGTATCTTGACTCTTGATTCTTAAAGTTGGTGGCTATATGTTCATTAACTCTACCCAAAGCCTCATAAATATATGGCATGGCATGTTTTGAGTCTCCATCTACTAGCCTTAAAACCTTCACAAGTGGAGTAACACACTTCAAACAATATTGGATGGATTTTCAAAATCTTGCATTGCATAACACTATATTCATCACTTGTTTAGATTCACTTTTACTAGCATGACTACTAGTAGCTCATTCTTCTGAAGCAAACATAGATGGGAGACCATTATTTTGTTGCATTATACATTGCAAGGTGAGAAAAACAGTTGCAAACCTTGTCACTTCAAGTCTAACTAATTCCCTTCCTTTAGAATGCTTTCTAAATAAGCTTAAGACACATGTATGCTTATAAATGAATGTGGTGTCCTTTTTGCGTTTGCAATGGTATTGTAGAATACAGGAAGGTGACCAATATCTTCAAGAATCAAGTCAAGGAAATAAGCTGCACATGGGACCAAAATAATGTGGTTCTTTTATCCTGTAGCATCTTTCCTACTGCAACAAAATTGGAAGCACCATATGTTACAACTTGTACAACATTATCCTCTCCAATTTCCTCTATCATAGAATCTAATAGCTAAAACGTTTGTTTGCCATCCTTGATCATATCACTAGTGTTAGTAGATGTTAAAAAAACATTCCCACTTGGACTATTAATTAAAAAGTTTGCGAATGATCTTCCTTTTCCATTCGTCCAACCATCACACATCAAAGGGCAACCCCGTTTTTTTCCATTCCACCTTGTACTTCTCTAAACTTTCTTGTATATTGTTAACTTCCTTTCTTAAGAAAGATATCCTCACCTCATGATAAGTTGGAGTTTTTAAACCCTTTTCACATTCCTCGACAGATTTAAGCATCTGAACAAATAATGCACTTCTTACCAAATTGAACGGTAAAGCATTACCATAGATGCATTTGCAAATATGTTGAACCACCAGATCTCTATCTTTGAAGATCTCATTCATTGTTTTTTGCTTCATAGTTGATGAAGTTCTCCCTTCCTAACATCTTGGATATCATCTCCTTTTTCTAAACATTTCTAACTCTCCTTAATTTCTTGTCTATCTACTATTAGCTTCTTTATAATCTCTTTTACATCTTTAGGAACTGATGGACAAATACTAACATTTTCTTTTATTCCAGCAAGATGATGCTTCACCCTTGCAATTCCACCCCAACAAATATGTGAGCAATATTTACATTTAACGCACATCCAGTGTGATCCAACAGGTTCATGATTATTCTAGTAATATCATCCTCTTTTCTCTTTGTTTGACCCATTTTCTATCCTACTAAAATTTAAAATTACAGAACTAAACAAAAAACCCTAAAAAATAAAAATAATTGTGTTAATTGAATAATAAATAAAAATAATTTAAACACTCAACAAAAATTATATTAATTAAAATAAAGGAGAACACTTTTAAAGCATAGTAGCATTTGTAGAATAAAAAAAAATTGAGCGATTTCTAAATAAATTTTTTTAGCATTTTTAAAATTTATTTAAAAAAAAACCAACATTTTCTGATTTAAAAAGAAAAGAATTGAGAAATTTTTGAATAAATTTTTTTAGCATTTTCATAATTTTAAAAAAATTAGCCCTTTCTAATTAAAAAAAAAGAATTAAGAATTTTTACAATAAAAAAAGAAGAAGTGATAATAAAAAAAAAACTAAAAGATAAAACAATGTACAGTTATTGGATTGGATAAATGGTCAGCTACAACTTCAGCAGGTGCATTCATAAGTCACAGGCAAGCCAATTTAAAAGCCCACGACATGACAAGCAACCCACTTACAAACTCATTAAGAGCAAGCCAAATATTTTAATTTAGTTCATTAGTTAAATTCTGCCCTTTTCACCTTTTATAAAATTCGAAAGAATGATCGATTCATTCTGTTTAGTATTAAAAAAAAAATAAAAAAATAAATCACAAAGCTGACTGGTTTTTAAAAATGGATCGTGGAAAACTTGACCTGTTTACCGTGCGAAAATTTACATGTGAGAATTTATATTTTCAATCACAATGATGTAAATAAATATAAATTAAAATATATTTTTAAAAGTAAAGGATAACCAATTTTTCTTATTCAGTGTTTTATTTTTTTTATTATATATATATAATTTTTTTCTGGTAAAACTTTTGAAGTTCCAAAACTTATAAATTACATCAATTTTAAAGATATATTTTATATAAATAAATGAAAGTTGTAGATTTTTTTATTCTCCTAAAATATGTACTCAAGATAAGATAATGATGTAATTTGTAAATTTTCTTACTCTTCAATCCATAATCACATGATAAAAGTTGTGGACAATAATGTTATTGAGGAATGATATGTAAATAATATATATCATATTATTTTAAAAAACTTATAACATTATTTTAGGCAAATATAAAAGTAAAATTAGTAAAAAAATAATTTTATAAAATAATTGTATACATATTTTTAAATATTTTGAATTAAATAAAATTAGTCTTACCAGCAAATAAATGTAAGGTAAAATTTACTTACTAGTATTCCTTATCATAAAATTTATGTAATTTATACGTTTTAATTTTTATTATTTGTAATAAAATTTAATTATATTTAATATTTTATTTTTCTATAAAAATATATTTTTTTATTTAGTACATAATATATAATTTATTTTATATTATAAATTGAAATTTTTATTATTTAATAAAAATATATTGAAAATTTATTTGTATTTTTAATAATTATATTAATCAATTAGATATTGTGGTAAGTATTTTATAAAATAATTATTATAGAAATTAACAATTTATAATAATGTAATAATTATTATTATATAGTATTATCAAAAATATTTATATGTTCATTTTGTTTTAATTAAATTAAAGTTTTTTTTTTTTTATTTTTTTAGAATATTATTTTTGAAAGTTAATATCAATTTTATTTTAATTTACATTTTCAATATTGATAAATTATATCAACTTTAAAAATATATTTTATATAAATAAAAAAATTATAGTTTATCATAATATTTAATTAAGTTTAATTTAAATTTAAAAATAAGTCATCTATAATGATATGTATTCAAAACAATTTTTGAGGTTTTGGAAAGATAATTTTTTTAGTTAAAGGTATCCTTGTAGACG
The DNA here is from genome assembly GCA_037954105.1 of Canavalia gladiata. Taxonomy (NCBI): domain Eukaryota; kingdom Viridiplantae; phylum Streptophyta; class Magnoliopsida; order Fabales; family Fabaceae; genus Canavalia; species Canavalia gladiata. The sequence goes on from CM075665.1 coordinate 45,693,075, forward strand.
AAGGGAGCAGCTTTCTACTGTTACTATTAATTTTAATTATAATTTTTATTATTAAATTAAAAATTAGATTAATATAAAATTTAAAATAATTATAAAATTAGAAATTTATAATAATATGATAAAAGTAAATTATAATTAAATAATAATATAAAATTTTTATATTATTATTATATTTTAATTTATTTTATTTTATTTTTAAAAAAAATATTATTTTTTAAAATTAATATCAATTTTAGTTTAATTTAAAATTTAAATCTTTATTTGCTGTAACAACTTTAATGATATAGTGGATAAACTAAATTAAGTTTATTGTAATCTTTAGCTGAATTTAATCTAAATTTTAAAAAGAATAAACATACTTTTATTTTTGTTTTTGAAAATTTTAAATTTTAATTTTTAATTTTTCACTTCTAACATAATTAAATTTTGTCTCTCATTTTTTAACATATATATTCTTAATATCTCATCATTAATATATTATAGTATATATTATGTATAAATGTATATATTATCTATCAAATATTTATATTCTAAAATAGATTGTTTTTAATCTCTTGTCATTAAGATATACAATATAAAAAGATGAGAAAATAAAACTAATTATTTTAAATATGAGAAAGTAAAATTAAAATTTTAAAATTTTAGAAAAACTAAAATATATTTAACCCAGTTTAAAAATGTTTAAAAATATATAATTTTATTTTAATATATAATATATCTATCGTAATATTATATAAAATTTCTTATTTTATAACTTGTGTCTGTTATAAGTTTTGCAGGAGGAACTTATAAAAAAAGAGCATGAAAGAATTATGTCCAAAAAGTTATCATTCATTTCCAAAATTCATGTGGTTTTTGTGTAAATTTATCTTATTTTATAACTTGTGTGTCATAAGTTTTGCAGGAGGAACTTATAAAAAAAGAGCATGAAAGAATTATGTCCAAAAAGTCATCATTCATTTCCAAAATTCATGTGGTTTTTGTGTAAATTTATCATGAAAATATCATGCTAAATGCTCTTTGAATGTTTAGAAACAAATCTTAATTATTTAATTTCTCATTTAAAATTCAACTATATTCTAACACTTCAACCATGCTTACAATATATAATGGTTGCATAATATTTAGAAAGGTAATTATTAAATTTAAATTAGTTTTGTTTTTATAAGCTCAAACTAGATATGCATTTTGAAAATGTAACATATCTCTTTAACAGTGACAGAGTCTCTTACAATTAATAGATAATATTTATTATATATATAAGTCTCTCTTACAATTAATAGATAATATTTAATATATATTTTATATATAATGTGCATCATATTATTAATCATTTATCTTGTTAACAAATTATAAACAATTAAATAAAAAAAATTCTTAAATGACTTAGGCATTTTAAAGGACTTTATCCACAATACAGAATATAACATTTCTCCAATCAAATGTTTAAGATGGTTAATTGGATAAAACTATCATGGAAAGCCATGTTAGGATAAGGTAGTTAAAGTTGTCCAGAAACGATTATTGACTTGGATAACAATATATATATTCTTTGGAAAATGCATGATACTTGTAAATTCTATATTATCAGGTTTTTTGATTTATTGTTTTTTGGTGAAGTTAAACATATTCATATGTTCAATGAACCATTATTATCCAAACAGAAGTAGAAGATGATACATAATCCATATAAAAATGTTAATCATAAAATTTAGGAAAGAAGAAAAAATCTAACCTAAATTATGATTAAGTACTAAAATTATTAAAGATAAACATTTTTATCATGACTCTACAAGAATCAACTTTATCTAGAATGGTTATTTGTCTAAGAACTAATAAAAATTTGACCACAATTGGTTATAAAGCCTAGAGTTATTAAAGAAGAATGTTACCTTTACTTTACCTTATTTGTTTGGCGAAAGCATTGAAGTTATCAAAGAATAATGTTACTTTTAGTGTTATTTGTTGACCACCAACAATATCAAGTATAATGCTTTGTCTAAGAATCAATAGAATCTATTAACGAGAAAATAAAAACTTTCAAAAAGAAAAATTATTAACCATCAAAACTTGTTTTACATTGAATTCCTAAACTTTATTACATAGAAAATTGAAATAATCTAAATTAAAAATGTATAAATAACAAATTCTAAAAATTATAAATTAAGATAAAATCTTAATTTGATTTACAAATAATTATAAAATAAAAACTGTTCATAAATAAATATCATATCCTAATATAATCTGAAAAAAATCAATTACAAATCTTAATTAAATTTATATATAATAAAATTTAATTTTTTTTTAAATATTTGATTATGATAATTTTTATATTATACTTTTATTCTAAATCTTCAATTGGTCGAACTTGTATAAATAATATCAAAATTTTGTTTGTCATTTTTTAAATTTTATTTTTTTAGATCAAAATTTCATATAAAAAATCTTTAGATAGACTAATTAAATCTTTATCATTCTCTTCTTTTTATAAGAACTTACTGTGAAATTAAATTCTAAAATTACATACAAAAAGTATTTAAATAGATTAATTAAATTTATATCAATATATAAACATTAACCATAATAATATATCCTTTATCTAGTGGCAGATCCTTTCTAGCTATGGATTGAATAACAAACAACACTGGTTTGATCAAAACTTAAAAAAAATTATTAAAGATGGTATGAATACATATTTTTTATATTATTTTTTAATTATATTTAGGTATCCTAACTCTTACTGAAGTTTAGGACCCGTGAGGATTGCCCCATTCAACAATCCAAGGAAAATATTTTCCTGATAGAATTGAGGTAAAAGTTTTTCTGATGTAAATTCAGGTTACTCTCACCACATAAAATATGTAAAAAAAAAAATATAATGTTATTCTAATGTTTATATATATATATATATATATAAACTTTTTAATTTTTTATTAATTTTGCAGCCATTTTATACAATATACAAAGTTTAAACTCTAAAAATATCTATTTTTAATTTTTTTATATAATTATGGGATTCCACAAGCAATTATTGGAAATATTTTTCCATTTTTATTAAAAATATTTATATAGTTTTTATATGTATATTAAGAATATTTATGTGAGTTATTATCTTAACAATTCAAGTAAAATTATCTTTAATGAAAGATATTTGTAATTTAAATATAAAAAATACTCAATACTTTAATTCTTGTTATTAATTTTAACATTTCAAAACATATAATTTGATTCTTATTTATTTAGAGTTTTACTTAATTAAATTTGTTTTAATTTTATTATAATTTATTATTTATGTACTATATAATATTAAAATATATACATATTTAATTATCATCAATTTAATTTTTCAATTAATAAATTATGAATCAATACTTTCATTAATAACATGATTTAAGTATTAAAAATATTTTAAACATTTTTATCGAGATGATGTGGATTCAATCATAACCATCAGAGGATGATGATAGTTAAATTTCTGTATTAAATTTCATAAATTTAATGTGATAATATTTTTATTTATAATGCAATTTATAAAATGAAACTATTTTTGTTAACGATAAAGCCCGATTTCTAATTATTTTTTTCTATTATTTTCTCTTTCTTATTAATAATTACTACTTAACTTAACAATTATTGATATATTCATATCATTTTTATTTTCTCCTCTCAAAGTTATTCTTTTTAAGCATGATTTTTTTCATTTCACTGTGCACTTTTGTATTCACGATTATTGATATGAAACGATATTTTTTTTATATCTTTTAAAAATATTTTTTAAAACATTTTTACTATTCTCTTTGCTTTTATTTGTTTTAATAGAAAAACAATCATCTATGTTACTGTCTTATTTAATTCTCAAAAGTTAAATAACGAACTATAAGTAACTTTTATCTGTGGTTAGCCTCAATGCTTATGATCTTAAACCAAGTTAGAAGTTAATGATATATCTTGTAGATGTGCTGAAGCATACTCAAAATAAAGATATATGAATCCAACCCTATTTACTTAATAAACAGGTGAAATGCAAAACTGCATAGATGAATTGCAAAATGGACAGATTCATACTAAATTAGTTAACTTATACTATTCACATCAACATTGAACATAAACATAAAGCACCAGATATTATTTTAATAATAAATATGCCATAACCATATCAATTTTTTTCCTTTTTTCTTTGTAGAAGATTCAAAGACATGGAGAAATAATAATAAACTTGTACTAAAGGCTATGAAAGCATCAACAATGTTTAAGCACAAGAATTTTTTTCAATATCATTGTTGAAATCTTAAAGAATGCAGCTAACACATACAATGATTTGTTACCCAACAATAATATCTTATGCAGCAAAAATATAAAGTTTATGCAAATTGATCCCCTTGAAATTTCACATAACCTTGTTATTTGAAAATTATGTCTATCTCTCTAGAACTACTCCCAGAATTGCCAGAGCCCTGCCAATTTATTATCTATAAAGAGAGAGGTAAAACCAATTTTCATGTGAAAAGAATCATTCCCAAAATTTACCAGTCCTGGTTCTACTAATTGAAATATCTTGATAGCTTAATAAAAAATCTCTCATTCTAATCAAAGTTAAAATGGAGAGAGAAGTCAGTCTATAAAATAAAAGGAAACAAAACTTTAAATTTGGCTTATTAAAAAAACAAAACAAATCTCAGGAATTTTTTAAACCTTTTTCTTTTGGTGGGATCATGTAAGGAGTTAAACTAGGAACAAAAAGGCAAGTCTCAGATAAATTTCACTAAAGAAATAAAATGCAACTGAACATATTTGCACAGCACAGGCTCAAACATACACAAAACACAGACAATAACCGGAAAATAAATCAAATATCATAAGAAAGGAACACATCCTAGAACACAATATTTCATTTATCTTCAGCTTCTTATTTATTTCTCTGCATTTGGTGAAAAACAAGGTTTTTAAATGTTTGGCCAAATGCAGAGAAGAAATTTGATCTGTGGCACCTTGGGCTGAATTTTTGGGGCCTTCATTTCATCTGGTCGAACAAGTTAATCTCACAAGTTCTTAGCATTTCAAATAGAGCACAAACTGTTTCGTTCCACTTAACAAGTTAAAAGCAAGCAGCAATTATGTTGCATATTTGTCTACATTTTTTGCAAAATATTGATACCCATAACTACTTCCAATGACATACTTCTTGGTCAATGTCCAATCATATTATAACATACTTTCACTAGGAGTTCATTAATATTGTATGACTTGATTTATTTAATAAATTAATCCCTTACTTGCAAAAAATCATATATGTTGATCTTTCTGTGCGGGAGTGAGTGCACTAACATGAGATTGAGAAGGGCAAGAGATGACAAACAAGTCAAACACTCTACCTTGAGTTTTTGCATAAGGTCAGAATTTAACAAGCAATTGCCCAACATTGATTAAGTTGAAAATAAGACAAAGTACATGCCCAACAAAGAATAGGCAAACATTAAGGAAACTCAAATCTAGTCAATTATCACTCAAAGAAAAGTTTACAAGCTGCGGAACGCCTTGTATACAGGGATAATCTTTTGAGCATTTTGAATTTTTCTTCTTCATCTACAAGACTGTTACAAGAAATTGCCATGGTCTGTAGAAACCTTGCATTCTGCATGATATAACTTGCAAACTGAAACTCGCCTTCAAATCCTTTATAATTATTTATGCGGCATGTTGTAAAGTGTGACGAAATGCATTTAGGAACCGATTGAGGCTTTGACCAACGTCGCCATTTTTCATGATAGAGACAAGGAGGCCCCTGCTCACAGCAGACACAAAGTAACATTAATAAAAAAACATGCAACAGATAAAAATAGAAATCATCCCTGAAGGCTTAGACTATGCAAACCTTATCAATGACAAGAATCTGAAGCTTGGGACATCGTTTGAGTATTTCTACTACTTGGATCCAATCTGTATGCATCCCATAGTTGAGTTCTATGTGGGTTAAATTATGAAATACAGGGAAACAGTCCATAAAGTCTATGTAACTTTTATTCTTATGTTCATTATCATCTATATCCTCATCTGTATCACTCTCATCTTCGTCACTCAATGAATCATCCATCTACAAGTGTCAGAATAAAAAACATCAGAATTCCCTTATCATCTTAGACCCCAAAGCATGCAAAAGTTCATTATATTAGTCCTTGCAGTTTTAAAATTTTAATGAGATTAGCCATTGACCAGGAACTAATATGATGGAATTTTGCTTCATACCATTAACCAATAAAGATTAAGGACTGGTGTTGCAATTTATTCTATAAATCAAAATTTCAATACCTTAGTTATGCTCAGAAACTTTACATTGGTAACGGCTTTCAACAGAAAAATATCCCGTTTATAGATTATTGCTCTGATCAACTTGGGCAAGATTTGAAACTCCTCCTCTATAGGAGAACCATTGCAGTAGTATAATTTGTTTACTTTCAAATCCTCAAGAATTGGACATCCAGAAAGAAAGGTGGAGAGACATAAAAGATGAATGACAGAAACACCTTCCATGTGCAGAATTTTAAGGGCGGGAAAATGAACAGGTGAAGGAGGGTGCAGCACCAAATTATCCAACTTGAGAACCACAAGGGAACTGCAACTGATAATGAAATTCTTCGGAAAACAGTCCCAGTACCATTGAAAGGGAAGACAGATATCGAGGTATTCAACTCTGCGTTGCACCACAGCATGAATCCATATACGCACATCGTTAGGGTCACAAAAATCGTAGGAGGAACATCTGAGACGAAACTTTTTGATGGGTTGATGCAAATCCCGCCAGAGAATAACGGCAGACACAGATTGAACAAATCGGGAATATGCCTCTTTTCTCTGAGTATAGCTGACAGAATCCTCTTTGCTTTGGATATAGTTGTAATAATCAAAGTCCAAAGAGAGCACCAAACTCCATAGTGGTTTCCACCTCTTAGAGAGAACGCTTGTGGCAACGGCTTGTTTGGTTGGAAGAAAAGAAAGAATGTGGCACATAATTTCGTCTGGTAAATCACTGATCCTATCGCTCATTGTTGAAGATTTTAGGAACCTAAACCCTGAAATGTGAAATTTAAGCTTTGGATCCAAACAATCTAAATAAATATAAGTTATCCTTCCAACTTCAAAGGCTTGTTATCTGAAGATTAGATTAGTTTCTATCTGGTTGAACCGTTAGGATCAGATAATATCAGAAAGCAATCTGCAAGTTTCCTTATTCTTCAATCTATCTGGATAGTAACGTAATCCTGTAACATGATTGTGTAATATATGTTTCATATTTAACTCTTTATAATATATAACTATATCTCATCTAAATTAAGGAATAAAATCTAAATAATATATATATTATATTATTTTAAGAAATTATAATATTATTTAGAAAGGTATGAACGTAACTTTAGAGAAAAAATAATATATATTATAGTTATATATTTGGAATCAAATAAGTTTAGTGCCTAGCACATACATGTAAAAAGATGAAGCTCAATTCCAAGTATTCCTAATCATAAAACTTAAATGATTTATAAATTTTTATTTTTATTATTAATAATAAAATTTAATGACTTTAAAATAATTATTATAAAAATCAATAATTTATTGTTAAATAAAATTATAAAAAATATTTACATGTTTATTTTGTTTTAATTAAATTAAATTATATTTTTATTTTTAAATATTATTTCTGAAATTTAATATCAATTATTTTTATTTTTATTTAAAATCTTCATAGATTGTATGAAGTTTAAAGATATATTTTATATAAAAAAAATTAAATTTTAAGTTTATTCTAAACTTTAATTGAGTTTAATTTAAATTTAAGAAATATACCATATCTAGATTTCAAAACAATATTTTGGAGAGATAAAATTTGGATTGTAGATTTCAAAACAATATTCTAAAGAGATAAAGTTTTCAATCACCCCATCCGTGTTTTAAGTGTTACTGTTTAATTTTAATTCTAATTCTTATCAATTAATTTGTATAAATTTTTAAAATAATTATTATAAAATTTAATGGTTTATAATTTAAATAATATATATAATTTTTATATTATCATTAATTTAATTTAATTTTTATCTTTTAAAGTATTATTTTTTAAATAATATCAATTTTATATTATTTTAATTTTAAATTTTCATATATTATAACAACTTTAATGATATATTTTGATTAGATAAAATAAATTTTAAATTTATTATAATATTTAATTAAATTTAAAAAAATTAAATATATTTTTAGTTTTTTAAAATTTTGGTTTTAGTCATCACTTTAAAATAATTGATTTTGATACTTTATTTTTTAAAATAAACTTTTTTAATATTTAAATATATGTTAAACATTAATTACTTTAAAAATTAAAATAATTTATTTTAAAAAAATAAGAGATCAAAAGTTAATCTTTTAAAAAATGAAGAATAAAATTAAAAAAAATTTAAATTTTAGACTGAAAGTATATTTAACCTAAAAAATATTATATATATATATATAATTAAAATAATATATTATTGTATATATTATTTTAATTTAACTTATAAATCTCAATAACTTTAAAGATAAACTAAATATTAAGTTTATCTAATCTTTAATTAAATTCAATCTAAATTTAAAAATATCCCATGTCTATATATATATAACATCCATTATGACATGTGTTGTAGGTCCAAAAGCAAAGTTTGATCCTTGCTTACACACAGAGCCATAACAATGGAAGACAAAATTAGCGCATTACCAGATGATATCCTCCGTCACATTCTTTCTTTTCTCCCAACTCAGAATGCTGTTGCTACCACCGTTCTTTCAAAGGCGTGGAGGTTCCTCGGCTTTTCACTCTCCACTCTCTACTTTGACGACCAAACTTATCTCATCAGCCACAAACCCTACTCTTCCTTTCAACAATTCGTACGCACAATCACTCTTCAACAACCTCGAATCACAAGTTTTCGCCTCAAAACTATCGCTTCTCAATTTAAACTCTTATCTTCCGATTTCAATGAATGGATTGAGTTCGCAATGCAACGTGGAGTTCAGATCCTTGACATTCATTTGGCGCATCCGTTTGCTATGCTGAACTTGAACTTCCGTGTTTTAAGCTGTAGAACTCTTGTTGTTCTCAAGTTGAAAGGCTGGTTATGTGTGGATACTCCTAATATTGATTTTCCCTCGCTCAAAACTCTGATTTTGGATGCTGTTGATTTTATTGAACCTCAATATCTTATGGAGTTTCTTCATGGATGTCCAAATCTTGAGTTTTTTGAAGCTAAGAATATAGAATATTATTTTCATAATGATTATTCTTATGATGGAGGAGTGTTTAGCTTACCTACGTTGATTGGAGCAAAAGTATATAATGTTGAATTAGGGTTTCATCTTAAAGCAATTTGTAATGCACAGACTCTGCGGCTTGACAAGGTATGGACTCAATATATGGAAAATTTTATTAATTTTTATTTGAGTTTAATTTGGATCATTATTGATGAAAAGATTTTTTCGTTATCTATTTTGGATGAGTTTTAAATTATTGTTATAAAAATCAGTAATTCTTAATTATATGATAATTTATGATTCAATGGTAGAATAAAATATATATTTTTATATATCCTAATTAAATTTATTTTATTTGTAGACAACGTCACCTATGTTTCTGATAATTTGTCTTCACAACTTTTGCAGTGTGCAGGTGTCATTCCTGTGTTTCCCAATTTAACTTATATGGAGCTTGTATTTGAGGGTGATATTAATTGGATATTTGTATTTGCAATGCTTGAGAAGTGCCCCAATCTTCAAGTTCTGGTCCTTGATAAGCTTAAGCATTTGAAAACATCTGATGACGTGGTTTGCTTCTACCCTAGTGTAGTTCCTCAATGCCTTTCTTCACATCTTAGGAAGTGTGTTATTGCAAATTATGGAGGCACAAAAGGTGAGCAACAATTTGTGCAATATATTATGGAGAATTCAACACCATTACAGACCATGACAATCCGCATGCACTTTCCTTCTTAAATCCACATGAGAAGGTTGAAATTATAAGAGAATATTAACCTTATGCTGAAGGAGATATGCTACATGTAAACTTTCATTTAAATGATCACTGATTAATTGATAGGTTTTTCAGTAGCTATAAGTTGTTCCCAGATGATAATTCTATTGGTAATTGGTTAGTATAATGCAACTTTGAAGAACATGGATTTTGTGTAATTGGGTCTTGTTGTGTACTCATTTTCTTGTTATTACTTTTCTAAATACTAATCTCATACGTGACCACAAGATGTAGATGCGAGGGTGACACGCTCATCGCAAACGCGCAAAAATAATTTCCAGATTTCCCCCAAACTATTGGTATAGTATAAGGTGCAACCTAGGTCATCTCCCAAAGACCATTTCAGATTCTTAAGCAAATAAGGAGAAAATTAGAACAAGGGGGTTTTTGTAAAGATGTGATATCAAATGCTAAACACAAAATACAGACTGAAATTAATTTCACTTAACAATTATCAACTCAAGGAATTCAGAGGCTATTTTCATAACTAATCATTGATCACTAAAATCATGCATTGTGTTTATCAACCTAGGATCATCTGGAACCCCTACAATGATCCTTGAATTCTCTACTGAGAAACCTCTCAGAATTTAATTGATTATGATCAACAAGATTTAGTAACCACTTAATCTTTTATCTAAACCAATTTTACAATCAGAATTCAGTTGAAGTAAGTAATAAAATGAAAACCTTCAATTCAATTACTTAATTTCTACTCTTCAAACTTTTGGAAAATGATTTACCAATCAAAAACCAATTATAAATCAATTATACATTAACCAAAATACGTCAACCGATCAAACTTTGATTAAAGAATAAAATTGAAGAATATAGTGAAGCAGAGTAGAAACCACTTAATATGCACGTAAATAAAGATCAAGACCTCAAAGTTAAAATGAAAATAGCTTGAATCCTTGAATTGAAACTACAAACCTAGCCTTCCATAAGGGAGGCAAACTAACAACAAAGAAAGAGGCAAACTAACAACAAATAAATCCTAAGCCTTCCATGTAGGAGGCAACTAACAACAAATAAATCCTAAGCCTTCCATGTAGGAGGCAACTAACAATAAAGAAAAGCTAAGCCTTCCATGTAGGAGGCAAACTAACAAGAAAGAAAAACTAAGCCTTCCATGAAGGAGGCAAAACTAACAAGAAAGAAAGAAAGGAAGAAAGAAAGAAAGAAAGAAAGAAAGAAAGTGGTATTGGAGTTAATCTCTAAAATGGTGTGTGTCTCCTCTTGCAAACCCTTCTATTTATAGAGGATTTTTGAGGCATCATCTTCAGAAAGTCACCAACTAGGATATTACTTTTCTACCCTTTTCTTGCTTTCACATGGGCTTTGTTGAAATTGCAAAACACTTTTGAATTTTTGCCACCAATGAGCACAACAATTTTGACTTTCTTGCACCGCAATTTCGGATGTTCACATGTCCGAATTAGAGCTTGCCTTCTGAACAAAAGTTGTAGCCCTGGATCTTAGCTGTCCAACAAAGTTGATTTCATCTCAATATGACTTCTATATCTCAAGATATGGCCGGATCTTTGCACACTGTTCAAATTCCACGTCAGCAACACTATCTCATCTTTTGAGATAATTTCGGAGTCCTAAACATCCCATTTAGAATCTTCTCTTGCTTTGTAAATATGGACACTTCTTTAAGCTTTCATTCAAGATAGATTTCATGATTTTTGGATGTCTACAACTCCTATTATGCTCAAAATACTATAATAGTGTCATTTTAATCGGGTAAGCAAAGAAATTCAATTAAACTTCATATGAACCCAAACTCATAAAATATGACAAAGATCACTTAATTGAACATATAAGAAGTCTTAATGAGATAAAAGTGAGAGATAATTATTTATGAAATCTATGCTTATCAAATTCCCCCACACTTATCTTTTGCACGTCTCGGGCAAACTTAAGTTAAGGATTGGTGACTTTTTTTTTTTTTTTTTTTTTTTTTTTTTTTGAAAGAACATCAAAGTTTTGAGTTGATTTCTCAAGAATTCACAAAATTTCATGAAGCATTCTTTCATCACATTTTTGAAATTACTTAGAAAGGCAACTTTAATTTGAAAAACATAGATTGAGAAAGATAAAACCTCACATGATATACTCTGAATCTCTCAAGTGTTTGATTTGGTAAGTGTTTCTCTCAAATTCAATCCATGAAAGATGAACTATCATAGGCTTGCATATCTTCTACTTCTCTACTACTATGTACACATGCAATGCACAAATCAAGAGGTCTTTATTTTGGTTCTAACGGGAATAGAAAGATGAAATGATATATTGAAGAGATACAATGTTAGACCAATGAAAATGGTGAGGATTGAGAAATGATTGTAAGTGCAAGTGTGAGAAACAGATATCACTTCTTCAATTTTTTTTTTTATTATTTTTTTTTTCAATATAATAGTTTATTTATTAATTTATTGCTTCAGTTTTTTTTTTTTTTTCAACCATGATATTGATGAACACAACAATAATCTCCCCCACACTTATTGAAACACTTATGGTATGATAAATCCAGTATTCCTCACCTTCTATGGTCAGACAAAGTTGTTTTTTTTTTTTTTTTTTTTTTTTATTTGTGGTGAGCTAAAAAGAAGAAAAGGCTAATCGGCTCAAAGGGCTGATCAAAGGATAAAATTATATGGTTTAGTTATTTGGCCAAGTGGTTTGTTCAAGAAAAACAGTGCCTCAATCATTTTTGTACAAATCATGTGAAAATGTAGCTTCAAAAAGAATCAATGCAAGTTCTGAAGTAACATATTCCATGGATGAAAATCACACAAGAAAGAAAATAATAATAAGGCTCAAAATCTCACAGGTAATATATTTATCAAATCTAATCTATCCAGTTCAAATATGTGTTGCCAAACTAATTAATCTCGAAATGTAAATCATTTTGCTTCAATTATTTTATGAAATCTAAAGAAAAACATACTTCCACATTCAATTTTTTTTTTTTTTAAATCATAAGATGCGTATCAAGAGTCAAGTGTAACTCCTTACTCAGCCATCTTACTCAAAGCAAGTTTATGAATCTAACCTAATTTTTTTTTTGTTTTTTTTTTTTTTTTTTTTTTTTTTTTTTGGTTTTGTTTTGTTTTTTTTTTTTTTTTTAATTTTAGATATCGGACCATCTTCCCCCCAACCTATCCAAGACATTGTCCCCAATGTCTTAGATGAAATTTCATATAACAGGAAAAGAAATGTAAGAAAACCATCAAAGTAAGGAAAAGTTATAACCGAAGAGTGGTATCGGGTTCTCTTTTATCTCTGCCATCCTGATTTGGTTGGTTCACCAGCTGCATTGCTTGACTGAGCTCAGATGTAGGATTTTGCAAAATCTCAAGTAGCTGTTCAACAGTTGAAGCAGATACTATGATGTTGCGCATGGATTGTGGCATGAACTCCTGCTCTACTGCATGATCTAAAAAGGATATCAAACCATTATAAAAGCCATTAATATTCAATAAGCCCAAAGGTTTTTTATGAAAATTCCGATAGGCCCAAAATATAATGGTAAAAATTTCTTCCATTGTTCCAAGACCACCAGGTAATGCAATAAATGCATTAGAATTAACCAACATGTGTCTCATACGGTCATGCATGGTTGCAACCTTCAATTCAGTACCCAGGGTGAAGTAGGAGGTGCTCCCATTTTTTAAGCCAACACCTAAGACGTTACACCCCTTTGTGAGTGCAGATCCTGCAACACATCCTTTTAAACCCTGAATCCCTCCCCCATAAACAAGATTGATTTTTCTTGCAGCTAATGCCTTACCAAGGGTAGAAGCTGCATGTTGAAATTCTCCATCCTTTCCAAGGTTAGACCCACCAAAAACACAGATAGTATTGATCTTATCCATATACGGTGTTTCTGTCTTTTTTTTTTTTTTTTTTTGAAAAAATATGTCATAGAGGTGGATAATTTATAGGGACTCAATATCAGACAAGGAGATCGCTTGAATAGTGCGGGATCAGGATTTGGTAGCAAAAGTTTGAATTTTTGCTACAAAAGTTGGAATTTTTGTTGCAAAAGTTTGAATTTTGGTTGCAAAAGTTTGAATTTTGGGTTCAAGGAAAAGGTGAATGTCAGAGGGGAAAGACTTTAAGCAGGGGTGAAAATTTCAAAAAAAACGGTGGCCCAATAAATTGAAAAGACAATGTAAATGACAAACATACACGCATGAGAATGAACAGTAGTTGTGATTGTGGCTCACATCTTCCTCTGGTTTTACGTCCAGTAACGGCTGAAACGCCTTCTAAGAGTCGAGGATGTGCTTCCCATTCAGTTTTCTTGTAAACTGACAACAGGGTCTTTTAAAGTCAGATTCCCAAGACTATAACGTGCTTTTTCCTTACGGAACAGTTCAAACAAATCAAGAAGGACTCCTTGTACATGCCCACTAGGATGCGTCTCAAGAGTCTGAATGATATCATCCAATGACTCCTTACTCAGTCCATCCTTTATGAATTGAATTTTGTCCTCTCGATTTCTTGAAACCATTCCAGGGTTCTTGCATCTTGTGTTACAGGTCCATCTTGCACACCTGTAGCAAACTCCAATTCTTTTTGCCCTTCTCTTCTTTGCATAGGAACTTCTTCCCATACCTGGCATATATTTTAACAAATGATTCTTGAAATTCACCTGCTAAACGTACCTTAGCTTCAATGATCCAACGGACATCTTCTGGAAGGCCTAAGAGTGTTAATGCTCTCAATCGTTCAAGTCTGCAATTGTAAATGTCTTTAAGAAAATTTCTGGGGAGAGTAGGGAACAAAATTTTAATCCTGGTGAGAGCTTTCTCCATTTTTTTTTTTTAAAACACTCAAGTTATTATTCCTGCAAGCTCAATGTGGTGTAATAGTTGGGATGATTTAAGAGGTAAAGAAGGAAGTTGAGAGATTAGTTGAAACTTATAAGCGAGGAATGTGAGAGAGGGAGAGGGAGAAAGAGAGAGAGAGAGAAAGAGAAAGAGAGAGAGAGAGAGAGGGAGACTTCTCTTGAATTTATTGCAGGTATGTGGCATTGTGCAAATGCACTTCTTCTACCGTGTGCTTTTGAAAACCTTCGAAAAATGGTTTAAGACGATGTCCATTCACCTTGAAGATTTTTTCAGTTACCTCATTTTTTATTTCCACTGCACCATAAGGAAAAACATTAGTAACTACAAATGGTCCTAACCATCTAGAGCGTAGCTTACCAGGCATAAGCTTTAGCCGAGAATTGAAAAGGAGAACTTTTTGTCCAACGGAAAACTCCTTTCTTGCCAACTTTTTGTCATGAAGAGCTTTGACCTTTTCTTTGTAAATTTTGGAGTTTTCGTATGCTTCTAATCGAATTTCTTCAAGTTCCTGCAATTGAAGCTTCCTATGGATTCCTGCTTGGTCTAGATCCATGTTGCATTTCTTTACTACCCAAAATGCTCTATGCTCTAATTCAACTGGAAGATGACATGCTTTACCAAAGACAATCCTGTAGGGAGACATGCCAATGGGTGACTTGTAAGCTGTCTTATATGCCCATAATGCATCAACAAGGCGCAAGCTCCAATCCTTCCTGTTAGGCTGAACTGTTTTCTCTAAGATTTTCTTGATCTCTCGATTAGAAACTTCAGCTTGACCATTTGTTTGAGGATGATATGGGGTGGAGACTTTATGCATGACTCCATATTTGCGGAGTAGGGCTTCCATTGTGCGGTTGCAAAAATGAGTACCTTGGTCACTAATTAGAGCTCTAGGAATGCCAAACCTGCTAAAAATGTTAGACCTGATAAAATCTGCAACAACTCGAGCATCATCAGTACGGGTGGCTTTTGCCTCCACCCATTTTGAAACATAATCAACAGCTAGCAGAATGTAAACAAAGCCAAAAGAGACAGGGAATGGACCCATAAAGTCTATACCCCATACATCAAATACCTCACAAAAGAGAAGTGGTTGTTGGGGCATCTCATTTCTGCGCGAAATACTCCCTATTCTTTGGCATTGCTCACAAGTTATGCATAATCTGTGTGCATCACGAAATATTGTAGGCCAATAAAAGCCTGAGTCTAGTACTTTTCTAGCTGTCCGTTGTGGCCCAAAGTGTCCACCACAAGCTAGGGAATGGCAAAAGGTAAGTACAGACTGAACTTCATGATCTGGAACACACCTTCTAATGATTTGATCACTGCATGTCTTCCAAAGGTATGGTTCATCCCATATGTAATGTTTGGCATCACTTTTCAACTTGGCAAGTTGCAATTTGGTGAAGTGTTTGGGTATTTCTTTAGCAACTAGATAGTTTACCAAATCTGCATACCAAGGATCTTTCCCGTGCAAATGATAGAGATGCTCTTCTGGGAATGAATCTGCAATTGAAGTTTCTTCACAAGGTTGCTGGATCCGACTTAAATGATCTGCTACAAGGTTCTCTGCACCACTCTTGTCTTTAATCTCTAAATCAAATTCTTGCAACAGAAGCATCCAACGAATCAGTCTTGGCTTAGCATCTGTCTTCTTCAGCAAGTATTTCAAAGCTGCATGGTCAGAGAAGACAATAACTTTAGATCCAAGCAAATAGGAGCGAAATTTATCTAATGCAAACACAATTGCCAAAAGCTCCTTCTCAGTAGTTGTGTAATTGGATTGGGTTGCATCAAGTGTGCGAGAGGCATATGCAATGACATGAGATCTCTTGCTAACTCTTTGAGACAGTACAGCACCAAGGGCATAATTAGATGCATCACACATTAATTCAAATGGAAGCGTCCAATTAGGTGGTTGAATGATGGGAGTGGTTGTCAACCGCTTCTTTAGTTCATCAAATGAATCCTTGCATGCTTGATCAAACACAAATTTGGTATCTTTTTGTAGTAGTTTAGAAAGAGGTTGTGCAATCTTGCTAAAATCCTTGATGAATCTTCTGTAAAAACCTGCATGACCAAGTAAAGAACGTACTTCTCGCACAGAAGTGGGGTAAGGTAGAGAAGTAATAATGTCTATCTTGGCCTTATCAACCTCTAAACCTTTGCTAGATACCAAGTGTCCTAAGACTATACCTTCTGTTGCCATGAAATGACATTTTTCAAAATTCAAAACCAGGTTAGTCTCAATGCATCTGTCCAAAATTTTAGAAAGGCTGTCTAAGCATGCATCAAAAGAAGAACCATATACAGTGAAGTCATCCATAAACACTTCCATGCAACTTTCTAAGAGATCAGAGAAAATGCTTACCATGCATCTTTGAAAGGTTCCAGGGGCATTGCATAGACCAAAGGGCATCCTTCGATAGGCAAAAGTACCAAAAGGACAAGTGAAGGTGGTCTTATGCTGGTCTTCTGGGGCTATATGTATTTGAAAATAACCTGAAAAACCATCTAGAAAGCAATAGTGAGATTTTCCTGCTAATCTTTCCAAAATTTGGTCTATGAAGGGCAAAGGGAAGTGATCCTTGCGAGTAGCTTGGTTAAGCTTCCTATAATCTATGCACACTCTCCAACTGTTTTGTATTCTGGTAGGGATTAGTTCATCATTGTGATTTTTGACTACAGTCATGCCAGTTTTCTTAGGAACTACTTGCACCGGGCTTACCCAATCACTGTCTGAGATGGGATAGATGATACCAGCTGCCAAAAGCTTACCTACTTCCTTCTTTACCACATCTAGGATGGTTGGATTCAAACGCCTTTGTGGTTGTCTAACAGGTCTGGTGTTTTCCTCCAGCAGTATCCTATGCATACAAGTAGATGGGCTAATACCTGGAATATCAGCCAAAGTCCATCCAATTGCTTGTTTATGGCTTTTTAAGGTTTGCAGTAACCTTTCTTCCTGTTGTGGTAGAAGGTTCTTTGCTACAATGACAGGAAGCTTCTCATTTTCCCCCAAATAAGCATACTTTAGATGTTCAGGCAAAGGCTTCAACTCTAAAGGAGGTGGTTGTATTATGGAAGGAAGAGATCTATCTGAGATTGAAATGTCTGCAACACTTGCATCTAACATGTCATCTTTCAACGAAGGTTGGTCTGCAGCATTAATCCTGGAACACACAATACATGAATCAAATTCATCACATGTGCAAGTAAAATTATCTAAGTAATCTAAATCAAAATCAAAAATTTTAAAAAGTAGATTGTCAATAGAATAATCATCCGCAAGAAGGTCTATGGCATCAAGTTGAAAGAGTGAATGATTCTCTATGGGATGCTTCATGGCTTCAAATATGTTGAATTGGATGATATCATCTCCAAATTCCATAGAGAGAGTCCCCGTATGCACATCTATCTTTGTTTTTGCAGTTTTGAGGAAAGGTCTCCCTAGGATCAAGGTTGCTCTATTGATGGATGACTCATCTTCCATATCCAAAATGTAGAAGTCAGCTGGAAAGATCAGCTTATTCACTTGAACTAGCACATCTTCAAGTACTCCGGCTGGATGTGCTGTACTTCTGTTGGCTAATTGAATCACCACACCAGTTGGCTTCAGTTCTCCCAGATTCAAAGATTTATAAACTGATGAGGGCATAACATTAATGGAAGCACCTAGATCCAGCAATGCATCACCAAATGTAGAGTTTCCTATTGTGCAAGGAATGGTGAAAGTTCCTGGATCTTTACATTTCTGAGGGAGGCTGGGTTGAATTAAGGCTGAAACATTGCGTCCCACACTAATCTTCTCATCCCCTTTGAGTCTTCTCTTATGCGTGCACAAATCCTTTAGAAATTTGGCATATTTGGGAATTTGCTTGATAGCATCTAGAAGTGGTATGTTGACTTCCACTTTCCTGAAAGTATCTAGAAGCTCCTTATCCAATTCTGCATGAACATTGGGCTTGGATTGAACCATTCTATTTGGAAAAGGTAAAGATACCTTCTGATCAGCACAATTTGGGGTTTTCTTCTCATCAGATGCTTCAAGTGCAGATCGTTTATGGCAAGCTTCTTTTTGTTGATCATTCGATGTCTTATCGAAGGCTGGTGTACTTTTTTCATCAAACTTTCCTTCTGATTCAGATGGCTCATCAGAGATATCTCCAGGTGTGGAGATAAATGCTTCTTTTTGGTGTGGATTAGTCTGATTGAAGCTTTGTTGCTTTAAAATTGTAGGGTCTGTCTGCACTTTCTTCCCACTTCTCAAGGTCATGGCATTCACACTTTTGGGATTTATGACAGGTTGAGAAGGTAGTTGACCAGAACCTTGAGATTTCAATTGGTTGACAGTGGTAGCCAACTGCCCAATTTGAGTTTGTAAATCCTGAATGGTAGAACTTACATTTTGTTGAAATTGAAGATTGTTGGTTGCTAATTGCTTCATCAAATCATCAAGAGAGGGTTCAGAAGCATTAGAGGGTACAGATTGCTGCATATGCTGTTGTTGTTGTCTGAATGGCGGTGGTTGGTATTTATTTTGGGAGTCAGATGTTTGAATCCTTTGTTGTTGTGGAGGGCCATATCTCAAGTTAGGATGGTTTCTCCAACTAGGATTGTATGTTCCAGAAGGTGGTTCAAACTTCTGTTGCTGATAATGTTGAGGAGGCCTGTATTGTTGTCCTGTGCCAAAAATACCATTTACTGCAGCCTCAGGTGTCTCACTTTCTTGCAATGTTGGGCATGCATCAGTAGGATGATCTGCAGAAGTGCAGATGCCACATGTTTTGGTTTTGTCAACAACATTAAGTTGCTGTTGTTGTCCGATGGCCAACTGTCTTACGATGGAGGTTAGTTCTTCAATTCTGTTCTCCAATCGTGTATGGTCTGTCTTGGTGGTCATTTCATGGACTCCTTTAGACAAGGAATTAGTTCGAGAATTGAATTGCTGAGAATTTTCTGCCATGTTGGCAATCAAATCTCGAGCTGCTGTAGGAGTTTTGTCCATAAGTGCTCCACCACTAGCTGCATCAACCATGCTTCTGTCCATTGGCATGAGTCCTTCATAGAAATACTGAATCAGTAATTGATCACTGATTTGATGGTGTGGACAAGTGGCGCATAGTTTCTTGAATCTCTCCCAATACTCATAGAGAGTTTCTTGGGAGTTCTGTCTGATGCCGCAAATCTCTTTTCTGATAGCTGCTGTTCTGGATGCAGGGAAGAATTTCTCCAAGAATAATCTTTTCATATCATTCCAGCTTGTAACAGATGTTGGATGTAGATAGTACAACCAGTCCTTGGCTCCATCATTTAAGGAGAAAGGAAATGCCTTCAACTTGATATGATCTTCTAGAATTCCTTGTGGCCGCATTGTGGAACACACAATGTGAAATTCCTTCAAATGTTTATGAGGGTCCTCACCTGCAAGGCCATGAAACTTAGGTAGCAAATGTATTAGTCCAGACTTCAGTTCAAATGGTGCATCAACATCAGGGTATTGAATGCACAATGGTTGATAAGCAACATCAGGTGCAGCTAATTCTTTTAAGGTTCTATCAGCCATGTTCTTAGCAAAATATTTAAAACTATCAAAATTTAAAGATGAAAAATCACTACTGTTACTTTCTTGGTTATTACTGGATGAATGTCTTCTATGTGCTCTTTTCAAATGGTGGAATGTTTTATCAATCTCAGGATCATATGCATATAAATTTTCAGGATTGGATCGGGTCATACACAAAAAGGTGAATTCATACAGAAAATCCAAGAATGATATACCTAAAGTAAAAACAATTGTTAGAAAGATTAAAATTTTTATACAAACTCCTAAATGAGCCTAGGAAATTAAAATGGTCCCCGGCAACGGCGCCAAATTTTGACACGCTCATCGCAAACGCGCAAAAATAATTTCCAGATTTCCCCCAAACTATTGGTATAGTATAAGGTGCAACCTAGGTCATCTCCCAAAGACCATTTCAGATTCTTAAGCAAATAAGGAGAAAATTAGAACAAGGGGGTTTTTGTAAAGATGTGATATCAAATGCTAAACACAAAATACAGACTGAAATTAATTTCACTTAACAATTATCAACTCAAGGAATTCAGAGGCTATTTTCATAACTAATCATTGATCACTAAAATCATGCATTGTGTTTATCAACCTAGGATCATCTGGAACCCCTACAATGATCCTTGAATTCTCTACTGAGAAACCTCTCAGAATTTAATTGATTATGATCAACAAGATTTAGTAACCACTTAATCTTTTATCTAAACCAATTTTACAATCAGAATTCAGTTGAAGTAAGTAATAAAATGAAAACCTTAATTCAATTACTTAATTTCTACTCTTCAAACTTTTGGAAAATGATTTACCAATCAAAAACCAATTATAAATCAATTATACATTAACCAAAATACGTCAACCGATCAAACTTTGATTAAAGAATAAAATTGAAGAATATAGTGAAGCAGAGTAGAAACCACTTAATATGCACGTAAATAAAGATCAAGACCTCAAAGTTAAAATGAAAATAGCTTGAATCCTTGAATTGAAACTACAAACCTAGCCTTCCATAAGGGAGGCAAACTAACAACAAAGAAAGAGGCAAACTAACAACAAATAAATCCTAAGCCTTCCATGTAGGAGGCAACTAACAACAAATAAATCCTAAGCCTTCCATGTAGGAGGCAACTAACAATAAAGAAAAGCTAAGCCTTCCATGTAGGAGGCAAACTAACAAGAAAGAAAAACTAAGCCTTCCATGAAGGAGGCAAAACTAACAAGAAAGAAAGAAAGGAAGAAAGAAAGAAAGAAAGAAAGAAAGAAAGTGGTATTGGAGTTAATCTCTAAAATGGTGTGTGTCTCCTCTTGCAAACCCTTCTATTTATAGAGGATTTTTGAGGCATCATCTTCAGAAAGTCACCAACTAGGATATTACTTTTCTACCCTTTTCTTGCTTTCACATGGGCTTTGTTGAAATTGCAAAACACTTTTGAATTTTTGCCACCAATGAGCACAACAATTTTGACTTTCTTGCACCGCAATTTCGGATGTTCACATGTCCGAATTAGAGCTTGCCTTCTGAACAAAAGTTGTAGCCCTGGATCTTAGCTGTCCAACAAAGTTGATTTCATCTCAATATGACTTCTATATCTCAAGATATGGCCGGATCTTTGCACACTGTTCAAATTCCACGTCAGCAACACTATCTCATCTTTTGAGATAATTTCGGAGTCCTAAACATCCCATTTAGAATCTTCTCTTGCTTTGTAAATATGGACACTTCTTTAAGCTTTCATTCAAGATAGATTTCATGATTTTTGGATGTCTACAACTCCTATTATGCTCAAAATACTATAATAGTGTCATTTTAATCGGGTAAGCAAAGAAATTCAATTAAACTTCATATGAACCCAAACTCATAAAATATGACAAAGATCACTTAATTGAACATATAAGAAGTCTTAATGAGATAAAAGTGAGAGATAATTATTTATGAAATCTATGCTTATCAGAGGGTTTAATGGAAAAAACTGCTTTGTATCTTGGCTAACTACATATTAATTTAATTGGGCTTAATCAAGTTTCAATCCTTTACTTTATATTTGATTTTAATTCTTACTATTTTATTTTTTTTGTTTTCAATCCTTTATTTTATTAAAGTTTTTTATTTTAGCTCCTGCTATTAAAATTCTCTATATTTTTAACTTAAAAATATTAGTATTTACAATTTATTTTAATTTCTTAACTAATTTATTCCTATTTAAATCTTTTATAGCATTATTTGGTTTTCAAAGATATGATCATGTTATTATCAAATTGTATACACTGATACCGTTCGGAAGTGAAAAGTATACCAAATATAATCTTTAAAAAATAAATTATATATTTATTTAAATAACAGCATTATTTAATAAAAAAAAATTAGTAACATAGATCAAAATTAAAAAAATTTATAAAGTAAGGAAATATAATCATAAAAAATGCTAAGAACTAAAACTAAATATAAAAATATAAATTTCCTTAAACTTATTAGTTGGTTCAAAAGTTATTTTTTTAGTATATTGATAGTATTAAGTTTCTGATTATCTTGTATGTGAATCAACCAAATTTGATTTGAAATTAATTTTTTACATAGAAATTATCCTTTAAAAATTATTCTTTTAACTATAAATCTAAATGTACATAATGTATATCATTAAATTATAAGAGTTTATTAAGTATGAGTTAATGTTTTTGTATTTATCTTATAAGATGATTGGATAATGGCGAATAAGTATATTATGGAAAAGTCTTTCTAAATAATCAAGTCAGATGTAAGTTTATGAAAAAGTTTATTTAACCTATTCAGAGCTTATATATATTTATATATATATATATATATATATATATATTATATTTATATTTATTTTAATATATTATATTTGTATAATATTTATTTTAATATATTTTATTTACATAATATTAATATATATATTTTAAATCTATTTAATGGTTATTTTATCTTGTAGGTTTTAAGCTTATATATCTTTTTAGATATATTTGTAGACTTTATAAACTTTAAACCAGGTCTTGATAGAAAAAAAAAATCTTCAACAAATTCAAATATCAAAATTTTTAAATAGATCAAATTTAAATACTCAAAACTTAAATCAGTTTCAGTAACTAAATTATTACTTGCTTTTAACTAGTTAAAAGAAGTAGATAGTTTGTTTTCTATTTGAAAAAAATTTGTGGGATTAATGTGCTTGTTTCATCCAAGCCTATGGAAATTCATGTCCAGGTGCCAATCAAATAATTTAAATGTATGGTAATGCGAAAGTTTTAGGTAGATAAATGAAATATTAAATATGTTTTTAGTATTTTAAAATAATTAAATTTTAATTTTTGTTTCTAAAATTTTAAAATTTTTGTTTAAGTTTTTTATTTTTTAAAATATTTTATAATTATGATTTAAGTTTAATCAACTATGACAATTTGTTATTTATCATTAATTTATTATAATTTAATTTATTTTAAATTAATGTTACATACTGTAATAAGGTACTTTAAAAAATAAAATTAATTATTTTATAAAAACTAAAAATATATTTAATGCATAAATAAAATATTGTATTATAGGACATTATCCGTTATTTCATGTTTAATTTATATCTATTGTAACTAAAATTACGATAGAATGAATAAAAAATAAAAAATCGTTACTAGATTTAAGAATTATTTATAAATAAAAAATAAAGTACTTAGTTAAAAAATAATTATTTTTTAATTAATTATGAAAAATATAATTAATTAATTATTAAAAAAATATTTTAAAAAATATTTATTTTATTTATTATTTAAAAAATATAATTAATTTAAAAAATTTATTCTTTTTTAAAATACTTTTTTATTATTTCAAAAATAAGTGAAAAATGGTCTGAAAGTATTATTGAAATTTGACGATCCATTTTTCCTAGAAGAAAAAGAAATTAGTTAAATTTTAAATTTTTAAAAAATATTGAAGTTTTTAAAAAAAATTTAAAGATTAAAGTATAAAAACAAAGTTTTTAATATTTTTAAAATAATTTTAATTTTAAAAATTTACTTATTTTAAATATTTATTATTTTTAGAAAAATTTATTTTAAAATTTTAAAAAATATTTTTGAATTTTTAAATATTTAAAAAATAAATTTTTTTTAGAAAATTAATTATAAAATAAATAAACTATCTTTTCTATAGTGTTCATATTATCAAACGATTACTTAATAAGTTTATAGGATAGAATGACAAATTATAATACTTAACTATTGTGTTGATTTTATAAATTTAAATTATTTAAAAAATAATTTTAAATATTTTTTTTTATATGTAAAATTGAAAAAGAAACAGTAGAAACAAAATAAATTAGAAAAGTAATAAATTAATGTTTGAAGTAAAAGGTTTCAAAAAAATTATTAAAGAATAAGGAGGCGATATTCTTAGAAGGATCCTCAATGATATACATTCAGATGGCTTGTTTAGCACAAAAGTTAGGTTCAGAGTGATAATGAACCACCTTTACTTTCCAATTGTGATTCAAAACCCTCTGAATTGAAGAAATAATTGCTCTGTATTTATGAAATTTTGATTGTCTCGACAAAGTATTTATAACTTCTTTGTAGTCTAATTCACAAAGAATCATTATATGTCCTCTGTTGCACACGATGTATAAGTCATGGTCAATTAACAAAAATTTTGCATGGATGTTGTATGGCAGAGCAATACTCCATAAAAGTCAGCCATACATTTACTTGATTGGTCTCTCAGTAGACCACCAAATCTTGCTTGATCAGGATTACCTAAGGAGCTTCCGTCCACATTTAGAGTGAGGGTATCTTCATCAGTTGGATGTCATCGTATCTAACAACCAAGTTACTTTCCATGGGATACAGGATAGAAGTCTTTTCTAGTAGCCCTTTAAATGATCAAATTCTAGTAAGAGTCTCTTATATGTCATGAGTCATGTTGGTGAGTACATGGGCGTTTCAATCCAACCAAATTTTTCATAATTCTATGATGAAAAGATATCCATATACTTCTACAAGATTTATTACCCAGCAACTCAAAGCAGCAATATGGAAGGCAAGGACTCGACTCACCCCTAAGCAATCTCAAACCTTTTGCGCATAAGAACAATCATATTGATAATGCTAGATGTCTTCATTCCCCACCTGACATCTCAAGCAAGTGGGGCTTTGGGAAACATTACTGCTATGGCAAAGGGCATACATGTGCAATGCATTGTGGAAGACTTTCCATAAGAAAAAATGTACTTTTTTAATGAGGTTGGTGTGTCATAACCATGACCATTTTTTCTTAGTATGGTGCTCTTATTCCTTTTTGAGTCATGTATAGTCTTCCTTCAATGTGTAAATCCCATTTAAATGTTACCCCATGTGTACATGTCTAGCAAGGATTCGTCAAGGATAATGGATAGAGCTTTCAATTGTTTCACTATATTATGTGGTAGCAGGGTGTGAATATAATCTAGACCAAACGACCCATTATCCCAGATGTCCAATATCCTAATATCCACATATTGTATATCCACATAAGGCACTAAGTTGTATAGTTTGCCTAAGCCTGACCAATTCTCAAACCAAACCAAAAGTTAATGTTTCCTTTGCCCACCCATATCTTAAAGGCATCTTTCAATATTAGAGTGGCTTGCTGAATAACATTCCAGGTTAGAGAACCATGTCGTTGCACTTGGTGAAGAATGTTTGGTGAGATGTTGTATCTATGATGAATAACCTGCACCTATAATTTATCTTTGTTATGTAATAACGGCCAAGTAAACTTCCCTTGAAGAGCCATATTTGTCATCCCTGCTTGCCGAATGTTCAATTCTCCGCGATTTTTTGGTTTAGTGACTTACTCCCATTTCACTCGGTGAAGTCCTTTGCTAGTATTTTTTTTCTCCATAAAAATTGCCTAGTTGTGGAATCAAGTTTGTCATAGATGGAAGTTGGCAGCTAATAGATTTGCATCACATATGTTGGGATCAAGGAAAGTATCGAATTAACCAATGTTAACCTCTCAGCTTTGTTCAGAAGGTTTCTCTTCCAGCTCGCTAATCACTTCTTGAGATTATCTAGGATCAATTAGAATTGCTCCTTCTTTGCTAGTAGTTTTTTCTCCATAAAAATTTCCTAGTTATGGAATCAAGTTTGTCATAGATGGAAGTTGGCAGCTAATAGATTTGCATCACATATGTTGGGATCAAGGAAAGTATCGAATTAATCAATGTTAACCTCTCAGCTTTTCTCAGAAAGTTTCTCTTCCAGCTCCCTAATCACTTCTTGAGATTATCTAGGATCAATTAGAATTGCTCCTTCTTTGCTAGTAGTTTTTTCTCCATAAAAATTTCCTAGTTATGGAATCAAGTTTGTCATAGATGGAAGTTGGCAGCTAATAGATTTGCATCACATATGTTGGGATCAAGGAAAGTATCGAATTAACCAATGTTAACCTCTCAGCTTTTTTCAGAAAGTTTCTCTTCCAGCTCGCTAATCACTTCTTGAGATTATCTAGGATCAATTAGAATTGCTCCTTCTTTGCTAGTCCATGAACCATTGGAGACCCCCCCCCCCCCATATTTTTCAATTTTGGACGTGAATCTAATTTAAGTTATTTGGGTGAAGCATTCTTTCTGTTGGTTCAACACTCTTCGGAAGCAAAAGACTCTATATTTATGTAGATTGATAGACAAACCTGAAACTAAACAAAATTTGTGAATAATATCGTGAAGAAATCATACTTGTGTCGTGGTAACTTTTGCAAATATTTATAGATTATCCATAAATAGTAAATGAAAAATAATATGACCTCTTTTAAATACTACAATGGATATCCATTGTTTAAACTACACCTTCTCTTAAATAGAAATAGCAAGTTGTTTAAAAAATATTTTTTTTTAATATTTTCAAAAGAAAATAATTTTAAAAATAAATTAAATCAATATTATATAGATTCTGTAAAAAATAACTATTTAACAAATTTTAATAATTCAAATAATGTTATAGATCCTTCATTCAATTAACATGGCTTATCATTGTTTTAAAAAAATTTATTTTTAAAATGATTAATTTAATTTTACATAAGATATTTTTATTTTTCAATTTTTTAAAAAAACTTTTAAAATTAAATTTTCTTAAAGATGAATTTTTTTTAATTAACTTTATTTAATCATTGTTCAAATTCAAAAAAAAAATTAAAAACATTTAAAAAAAGTTATTGTTGACTTTTAAAAATTACATATATTTTTTATAGTGTTGTGCAGATTCATTAAAAAAAAGTATAAATTAATACTTTCATTTTTTTATTAATTCATATAAGGATGAAATTGTAAGATTTTCAAAAATAAAAAATAAATTTATATTATTTTAAAAACTAGGATAAATTTATAATGTGTATTGAATGAAAAACTAATTAACTGATTTATCATTTTATACCGGATCTAGCCTCAAGCTTAAACTTTTTTCTTGCATAATGTAAAGATAAAAGTTATGTTAATACATTCGACCAACGGGTGATTTTCTCATCTACTTCATATTACTCTTCATAAACTGAAAATCTACCATCTCGCAGGAATATTGTTTAACTGACATGTGACTGTTTGAACAAATTGAGGCTGTTTATGAGTTACTAAGTTAAGGAGTTTGATAATTTTTTATAATATGAATCAATTTTAGAAGTTTTTTTTTTCATAGTACTCATTATATTGTCATTAACATTAAAAAAATGAGATTATAATAAAAAAAATTAAAAAACTAACAATGAATACAAGAATTTGAGCGTACAGACTGGCCTGGTCCATTGCTGGTTAGCCTGCTTTGGGCTGGAATATTTGGACCGGGCTGAAAAAATAGATTTCGGTCAAGTTTCTTAGACCGATAACCAAACTAAATATTGGGCCGACACATTGGATCTGGCCCATTTTATTACTTCTGGACCCAAAACAAAAATGACATAAACTACTCTTAAGACAAGTTGGAATTATAATTATTAGCAAAAAGTAATGAACATAAATTGCTCGGATTTTTTCCTCCTTCATAAATTGTCGAACAAAAAAAATATTTCTTCAATAGTGTAATCATTAGATACACAAAATTTTGAACTTCAAGCATGAAAGAACAGTGTGTTTATTCAAATCTTAGAAATTTAGAGGAAGAAAAGGAATTCATTAAAAATCATTGATTTCTCCCACCTATTTATGTAAAAAAAAAAAAATTCCTCAATTTGAATAAATTAAAACTACTAGTTTCAGGTGAAAAAAAAAATTAAGTGTTGGTTCTCACATATTTATAATTTGTTATGTACATATTTGTAGTTTATAAAAATTTAAGACCATAAAATTTCAGAATTATCAATTTCACAGTTTTCTAGTTTAGAATACACACAACTAAGACCCAGAGGATTTGATCAGTATTTCACATTTAAAGTTTTGTGTAAGATATAGTTGAAGATATAATGCAATGGCTATATTTTTGGGATTTTAAGGAAGTGGAGCTGGCTATCATAAATTTGAAGCACACAGATTCCATGATGATCACATAATGTCCTTCTAAGCTCATTAACTGATTTTCTACATGTCACCACTTAGCGTATTGCATCTGTCAGAATGCAAGTGCTGCCTTTTTCTTCTAGCTAAACATTTAATTCAATCCGACGACACACTAAATAAATAAATAAATAAATAATTCATAGAATCTTCAAACTGAAATTTTATACTTTATTTTTTAATACTTAAATATAACATCCAATGTTTTTTTTTTATTATTTCCAATTAAAATCAAAATTTTAAAAAACATTAATGATTTTTACTAATATAATTTTGTTTAATACAAATTAAACTGTTGATGTAAAATTTAAAAATCTATATTGACAAATAATATATTATATTAATATTTAATGTGTACAATTATATATTATATTAACTTTTTTTGTTAGAAAAAGCCTGTGTTGATGGAGACTAATCAAATATTAAATTATTAGTATATAAATTTTTTTAATAAATATTAATTTATGATATTGTATTTAAATTTTGTCTCTCTTTTTTTTTTTCAAACCTTTGTAATGCACTTCATATCTGGAGATCATAATTATGATACTACGGATTTCAGTACGCATTACTGAGTTCAATGTTCAATGCCTAAGGAAAATATTGAACTTTATGGGTCACACTTGTCCTTGACCATTTACTTCCATCTGCAACAATGCTTCATTCAAATTATTTAATTAATCTAACAATACAATTAATGCTTCACTTTTAAAACCGAATTATTACCTTCTCACCATAAATTTCACTGTGCATCATTTACTATCTTGTGATCTCCATAGTGGACAAATTGTTCTAGACCACAAGACTTTGTGATGGAGCACTTAACAAGCTTAAATGAATTGGTAAAGTTGGAGTTGGTATAGTCCTTAGCATTAACTTTAATTTGACAACTCTAACTCTACTTGTATGAAGAAACCCATATTAAGTGTCTCTATCTCTATCTCTTTTGCCCAAACTAGCAATGCCCTGCACTTACCTATCTTGATTATGACTTGGATTGATTCAGCACTTGCATACCCTTTTGTTGAACGGTTCAACCTTCATGGATTAGTTCGTTTTTATCAAATGGGAAATTTATATTTGTTTTCTTATTTAACTTTTAATTATGTCTTCTTATTATTGCTCATTTAATATTATGTTCTTCTTTTCTATTTGTTTTTTCTTATAATTAGCAACAATGATTTGGCTATAATAGTTTCTATATGAAACCCAACAATACCTTTCATCCCATATCATTGCTTTCAAGAAACCCAACAAGAGTAACTGGACAATAAAATTGATGTTTGGTACACAAATATGTGGTCTTTTATAATGTGATAGCTTACAAATGAAATTCAACTTAAAAATAAAATTTTATACTTTAGTTTGTTGTACAAATTAAATATAAAAATTATGATTTTAAACTTGGTTCAAATTCTAACAAAATTTGAAATTAAAGTTATAGTTATAAACTATAATTCTAAAATCATGCATCAATTAGATACAAATATTTTAATTTCATTCATAAATAGTAACATAATACATAGATTTTGAATTATATAATGTGCCATGAAAATAGAATATTCACATCCATCAACTAAAAGTTTCCATAAAATAATGATTTGTAATTATATATATATTAGATATAAAAATGATAACCAAATTCTATAAGTTATCATTCTATTAATTTATTCATAGAAATATATGTTTATTCATAATTAAATGACATAACTCTTATAAATTCACCTATTTTTTTAAATGATAATACAAAATCTAGAATTCAAACTAAAACAATCAATTTAGTATTCGTTAATAAAGTTTTTAAAAATATTATTAAAATTTTAAAATACCTCCTTTACAAACTTTGATGGATATATTTATTTATAAATAAAATTTACAATAAATTTTATAATAAAATATATTAATAATTAAGAGAAAATTTATATACTCATTAATGAGTTTGAGCTTATATTTACTGGTAAAAAATTATAGAAGTAATTAAGGGTAGATCTGGATATTTTACTATCTATCTCTTATATTCACATATTATTTAATATATTTATTTAAAATAAAAATTAATATTACACTTACAGCCTTCAACTTTATGATTATACTTACAAATCCATTTTAATCTTTTTATCTCAAAATTGAAGATCCAAAATTTATCATTATTTAACATCTTCATCTTTATAGTATATAGGGAAATGCACCTTGATCTATCTCACAAATATATTAAATTTAATTTCGTATTATTTATTATATTTTATAATTAGAGTAAGAGATAATTAATACTTTTATTTAACTAAGGTGCAAATAATCGATTCCATGAAACGTATTTAGATATCCAAAGGATATATAAATCAAAGCTTGATATCATTGCATACAAAGCCTAGAGAAAAGGATGCAATTCAGATTTCAGATTAGTGACGAACCACCAATTCAACACAAAAAACTTCAAAGTCAAATAGAGTAGTTGTAGAGTTTTCCTTTTGTTGTGTGAGCTGCATTCAATATATATCCCATCAAATGGTGCCTTTCAATAAATAAGCATGCATGGTTTGTCGTAGTCATGGCGATTCCAATCCCATGTGCGTTCATAATACCCTAAAATAAATGAACATTGACAACCCTCAAAGATAGAAAGAAATTAAAAAAGAGTAAAGAGGATGAGCTGTTTCTCATGTATATTGTGGCCAAAATTTAACCACATTTTCTGTTTTGATGGAAAGTTAATTGCTTATACTTTTAATCTCAAATTGAATATAAAATCAAGAGATTGAAATATCATGTTTTTCATGATGTGGACTGGTAGTAGATCTTAAAAAGTTTCTTAGAGATATTGTTCAACTTTTAGTTTCAATTTTTTTTTTTTTGGATTAACGTTAACAAGTATTATGTTACATGTGTATAGTGTATGTGAGAGCAAGACATGTCTAATAATTTTTTTTGTTTTTTTAATAGTTTATTGTTTTGCATAAACATTTTTTTCTCACTATTTAATAATGGATTTACCAATGCAAAGAATAAGAAATTGGGAATAAGTTAAGAAAGATATATAAAAGTTCTTATGTGTATAGTATATGAAACCCATAAACTATCTTAATTAGAGCAGAACAGAATGCCATGCAATGGTATTTATATACAAAGATAATATACATCGATGAAAACTGAATTCTTCCCTTACCCACTGAATTCCAAGCAAGAAATTTAGCGGCCTTTTAATTAGTCGTCTGAGATTATTTTTTAATTTTCTGTTTTCTATTGTAAAAATATTACCTTATTTTTTATTAATTATTATTTACAAAAATTTGTAAAAAACCATAAAAATAATAAAGATTTTTTATAATAAAAACTATTTTTAATATTTTATAAAAATAAAAAATAAAAACAATGTAACGTCTTTATAATTAAAAGTAAAAATACGATACTTTCTCAAACCAAATAAATTATTTTATTTCTTGTGATTATGTCTGTATTTTATATTTTTATATCTATACTTATATGATATAAACTAATTTCGTGTGCTTATATCTATACTTTAAATTTTTATATCTATATCTATATTTCTATAATCTAAAATATAAGCACTTTTTAACTTTAAAAAAAATATTCTTCGAAGTCAAATTACTTACTTACTCCTTTTGTCTCACCATTTACCCTACAAAATTATAGTATTCATTCAAATGTAATTACTCATGCTCATTATTCATCTAACTAATTCATACTATGAACATTTTCGGTCTTTAGTTTGTTCAAGTATTGCGTTACTAGTTTTTGTTTTAAATATTTTATTACAAATCACATTTTTGTTTCAAAGCAAAGCATATTTAGCTTTTTTTGGTGCACTTCACAAGACTTAGGCTTACTATAATATAATTTTTATGACTAAATAGAAAAGGAAATATTATGTTTCGCATGTTTAAAAAATCAGATTAATGATATTTTAATTGATGAAATATTTAAGTTGTCTGAACTATATAAAAAGATAAAATACGCATTATTTTATATAATCAATTAACTAAATTACTATCAAGTTTTTTTTTTAGAATATCAAAATAATAATAGTTGAGCATTCATACTTTTCACATTAATTTTATTATTTACTAGACAAAATATTTATATATGAATCTCATGATTAAGTTTATCATGAATAAAACAATTATAAAAAAATAGTTCTAACTAAATTGCATGGATAAGTATGTTGTTATTATTTAAATAATAAAAATAAACATTTGTTAACCATTTCATTACTAAAATAGTTAATGAATGAATAAATAAAAAGGTTTTATTAAAATCACAACAAAAATATATTAGTAATATTAAATAATATTACTTTTCAATAAAAAAAAGTTTACTTCTAAATTTTAAATTTTATATATGAATATAGGAGACATAATGTGAGACTTTTATATTTTAATTAACTTTTCATATTTTGACCATTTATGTATAGTTATATTATAAAGATTTGGTTCTCTTGCTCATAAGAAAAATAATATTTTCATTAGATATATCTTCTATCTATGTGGTTTAAATTAAAAATTATTTAATATATAAAAATTTATATAATTTGTATACATAATAATCATGAAAATAGATAAAGAAAATACAAGATTGAAAATATGTAGAAAGGCAATTATTCTCTGATTTGGACCACAACATTAAAGAATTTAATAAATGAGTCATGTTATCTTTTATTTTTAGCAAAAAATAATTTATGGTTGAAAAAGGCAGCCACCTCGTCGCATTGATTGAATGAAGCAATGAAATCCTGGATTGATTGAAAAATCATGTAGGTGTTTGTTTTAGTTGGAAAGAAACGTATATAAGGAATTTTGAAAAGTGTGGATTTGTCTGTGATATTCCTCTATTTTATATTGCTACTTCCAAATCTGCTACAAGCTTCTATAAATAAAATATTTTTCTTCAAAATCAAGCATTGTTGTCCAAACATTTATATTAAAGTGCGTATGGGTCCACGAATATGTGAAAGAAAATATTTTTGGAGAAGCACAAGACATGAATGGCTTTTTAGTATATGATTAATTTTGTTCAAACTTAATTATGTTTGTGATCATCTGTAACAATTACAACAAGTAAGTAAAGTTTAAGATTTTATTTTACAAAGCTAATTTTCATTGTTTTTATGAAAATAGATAATCCCCAGATGTTGACATAATGTTTATTTTTCAAGAAAACACACTGGAATAGTTTTACAAGATGATTAAGTAAATTAAATCTGATAGCATAAAAATTGAACATATATAATTATTTTATTAATCCAACCCTGAGAAATACTAATCACTATACGACAAGCATTCTTTTTTATTAGACACATGTGATCTATATTTTTAAGTTAAATAAAACTTTTAATAAAATTACATTGATATATGTAATTTTTCATTAAAAAGTATAAAATTGATTTTAAAAAACACTACCAAAACAAACAGGCCCATAATTAAAGATCAAAAACCTTTACAAAAATTTGGAAAAAAATATGATTATTTCGAATTTTAATTTTTAAATTAATTTAAAAAATTTATTTGATAAAAAGTTTTTAATTGATTTTTAATATATTTTTAAAATAATTTTAACTCAAATTTTAAAATAAAAAAATTTATTAAATTTTTATTTTTTATTATTAATTCTACCAAATTTTACTATAATTACCATCACTAATATCATAAAACCACTACCACATTCACTAATATTGTAAGACCCCTCCACATCCAATGATCATTATTATTATATTATAATTATTATCATAACTATTAATTATTATTATTATTATATTTTATTATTATTTTAAAAATTTTAATATTAAAAATAAAATAAATAATATATTTATATAAATTATATTAAATTAATAATATTATGATATAATTTTATATTATATAATTATTTATAATATATTTATATAAAATTAATATTTAATAATATAAAAATATGATAATAATATATAAAATTATTTATTTTAAATATTGATAATTAAATAAATAATAATATATAAAATAATTTTTTTTATAATTATATAATTTTTTTTATTTTATAACTACCACACAATTGATTTATTACCATTATATCAGGAACACTATTTTTATTTTTATCATTAACATTAACATTATTATTATCATTATCATCGTAACAATAAAAATAATAATTATTTTATTTTTAAAATTTTTATTAATTATTTATATTTTATAAATTTAAAAATAAATAATATTATTTAATATATAAAATTTATATTTAATTTATAATATTATAATATTATAATATAATTTTATATTATATAAATTTTTATAATATAATATAAAATTATTATAATAATATATAAAATATAAAAATATATAATTATATAATATTATTTATATTATAACAATCATTTCTATAATAATTATAGTTATCATCATAATTATTATCATAATTATCACAATAATAATGATAATAATAATAATTTATTTATTTCATTTAAATAAAATTATTTTTTACTATTATTTATTTATCTAATTTTAATATTTAAATAATAATAATATTATAATATAATTTTATATTTATATAATATTACAATATATATAATATTTTATATAATAAATATTAAATAATATAAAAATATTAATAATAAAATAATAAATAAAATATAAATTTAAATAATTATATAATATTTTTCTATTATAAATATTATATTACTACTATTAGTTCGTAAATACTATTTTTATTTTTATTATTATTACTATTATCATTATTATTATATTTTTTATTATTATAATAATAATATTTAATTTTATTATTATTTTAAATTTTAATATAATTTAATATTTTTATTTATATATTTTTTGAATTTATAATAAAATAATAGAATAGAATGATTTAAGTTGTATTTGTAATAATTTTTAAAAATAAAAAATAAATTTTATTTTTAATTTTTAAAATTAAAAATTAAAAACCATCCTAAAATGAAATTAAAGATTTCTCAAAATTTAGATGATTAAAAATAGGCTGAAAACTTTAAATCTAATAAAAGAAAGCCATTGTAAAATGGTTACTTGTGATGCAATGTCTCTATATTTGTTAACAAAAAGTACAAAGCTAGAGCACGTATGAACTTTGGCAACCTTACCCCAAGAAAATATATATATGCATTCAGGTATTGCTTTAATTTAATTTATTTTTCTGCTAATAAAGTACCAAAATTTTTTAAAAATTTATAAATATAATATATATAATAAAATTTATTAATTATTAATAATTAAATAGATAAAATTTAATTATTTATTTTGACACCGAAGATCGAACCGTAATCAAAATTAATAGCAGATCCTCCCTTTAGCAGCCACATTATTCCAATCCTATTATCAAAACGTGCCTCCATCCTCCTTAACATTTTTTCAGTACACATAATTATGTGCGATCTTTTTTGCTTACAAATTTGATTTTATTTAACTAGGATTAAGGTCACTAATTGATGTACTCATGTCAATGGATTTGCTCTTGTAGAAATCATTCACATCCTATGCATGATTTAGTTATACGTCAATGTGATTCGGCTCATGACTCATGAATGACATGTCCATATTTCTGATTTTATTGAAAAATTAACGGTCATGTCCTTTCAACTTTATCATTTATAAGAATCCATATATACGTACGACAGTAAAAAAGTTATATACATTAAATTTCTTATATGAGTCATTAAAAATCATATAGTTACATTTGAGTGATCAACTGAATCAATTGTGAGTATATTGTATTTGAATCTTATTTATTAGGTAAAAATTATTAATAAAAATATTTATATATTAAATTTTATTTTAATTAATTAATTAATAAGAATGTGTACTTGATTATAAAATCAGTTATATAATTAAATTAACAATTATTTTATATAAATATAATCATGATATTAATATAATCAATTAACACTTTAAATCTTTAAATATAAATGAATGTAATTATTATAATTATGTTTGTATATCAAAATTATTTATTAATATATATATATTTTGTTCTTGTAATTTAAATTTGCATAGTGTGTGATTTTAATTTGTGCCACAACAAACGCATATAGATTAGGATTCTTTCGTATTAATTTTTGTCATGTGATAAGAAACAAAGACATAAACATAAATATTGTAAAGTTATTTGCTTAAAAAAATATTAGATACTCAGCTAGCGGAAGAAAATACCAACCTTAAACAAAACAAGTTCACTATGTACAATACATATTTCTGTGTCTGATGCTTTGTAAGAACGCAATTTGGAACATCTTTCATGATAAGAAGCTTTTCTTTGTTCCTCTGAAGAATGAAAAATTAAGCTAAAAACGTTTTTTCTATCATGCTATAATAGGTATATATTTAGATATATATATATATATATATATCCAAATTTTTAAATTTTATAACAATTTTAACCATCATAAAAATTAAAATTAAGATATTTTTCAGGCGTACATCATTGTAAGATGATACGAATATTACCACTTTTAAATTATATAGATTTTGGAGTGTAACGCAATATAGTTGGTACCGCACCAGCATAACATAAAAATTGAAGTTTTTCTTTTTGAAATACATGCGTATGTTCATGAGGATCTAATTGATCTCAAGTAAGAAGAATTATAAAGTAATAAATTAAGATCTATCTACCATTAATTTTACGTAATTTAAATCTATAACATATTTTAATTTAAATTAACAATAATTAAAATCTTACTTTCTCCTTTTACAACTTTACTTATGTTAAAGAAACTAATAATAAGTACTATCTCTTTTTTGCAAATGCCCTACCTGACATGAATTGGACCCATGACTAAGCACAAATCAGTGTCCCATTTATGAGCTCTTTGACACAACCCCAATCGCCCCCTCCCCCAAAACATTTTTTCTTTTTAATTTTGCATGTTTTAATTTAATTGTTCTTCCTCTTAATTAAGTTCAGGCTAGTATTTTGATAGATAATTTTTCCTCAACACTTAAGCATAAAATTTGTGTAGTACTTATATTATTGGTAGGAAAACAAGAAAGAGAATATTCCAAAATTTTATGAAAATCAGCACACTCTAATTTCTAACAAGTTATTTCTTACTCGAAGATTTCATTTGATTTTAAATTATTAAATTTCCCTATTGATGCAAAAACGTACCATTTTTAGAAACAAAAACAATATTTATATATTTGTATAATTTTTTCTGTCTTTTTAATT
This sequence comes from Canavalia gladiata, assembly GCA_037954105.1. Classification (NCBI taxonomy): domain Eukaryota; kingdom Viridiplantae; phylum Streptophyta; class Magnoliopsida; order Fabales; family Fabaceae; genus Canavalia; species Canavalia gladiata. The sequence continues at coordinate 45,731,256 of CM075665.1, forward strand.
TTATTTTTTATATTTATTTTTATAACATCATACCACCTAATATATTTTTTATTTATTTCTTTTTCTATTTTAACTAGATTCATATTGTGATTTTTTTTATTTTATATTTGAATAGAACATTTTTAATAGTTTAAAAAATTAAAAATTTAAATATTTTTAATTTAAAATTTTTTATTTAAATAAAATTAAAATTTTTATTTGAATGATAAATTTTAAATTTGTTTAATTAAATTTTTATTAAGATAAATTAATTTAATTTTTATCTTGTAGAAAATTTTACTTTTGACTATTATGATTCTCCTTAATCTTGATCTTACTATTTTAGATATATAAATATTTTTTTAGAATGTTGTGCAATATATTTAAATAATAATAATATTCAATAATAATATAGAATAAAATAGACAAAAAAATTATTATTAAATTATCTAATATTAAAAATATTATATTTAAATATAAAAAATAAAAAATAATAATTTAAAATGAGCAAGAGAAGAAAATGAAAGATAAAGAAAAGAAAAAGAAAAATATGAGAGAAATAAACATTAAAAAATAATAAAAATAATAATTAAAAGTTTTTATTTATAAAAATAAATTGAGTGAGTTTAAAAAATGTAAGATGACATTTATTTATAAAACGTTTTTATTTTTATTTATAAAAATATATTATTATTTTTATTTTATTTTCTATTTTTAATATTTATACAAGAACTAACAAGGTTCAAGAACCAAACTAATATATCTAAACTACTTAACTGAATAAAAAAATTAAAAATTAAAAGTTAAAAATTGAAATTTTTTAGAATTATAAAATTTTGTATAATTTAATTCAATTTTCCATTCTCCTTGATAAAATTAAATTAAATTAAAGAACAAATTTTGTATAATATGTAAAATTTACATATTTGGTTAACATTGTTTATTATTAATGGTTGAATTTTTTGTATTGTTTTTGACATATGTAATCTTGTATTTATTTAAATTTTATATTAAAATATATTTAAATATAAATATTATTATTTTTATATTTAATTAATACTAGTTTTAAATTTTTAAATTTATTTATTTTATTAACTTATTTTTATTGTTATATTTTTTAAAATAAAATAAAAAAAATAAATCAAACCAAACTAAAAATATTGATTTAGTTTTGGTTTTTCTTTTTTTTTTTAACCAAACCAAACTAAATCACTAATTATGCTTCGGATGGTTTTCATTTTTATTTTCTGTTTTTATTTTTACTTACAAAACTTAAAATAAAATACAAAAACAAAAAATATTTCTTCAAATTAAACATCAACTTAAATTTTATTTATTTTAAAAAAATGAAATTATTTTCATTTAAGTTATTAAAATATTTTTAAAAATTTTAAAAATTTAAAACTTTATTAAAAAATATTCAAATAAAATATTTAATTTTTTTAAAAATAATTTAAAATCACACATGGAAACATATTAAAAAATTGTGGTAGATTTGGCGGTTTCATTAATTGGTGATCGATGGTAAGACATACTGAATTCAGATTTGATAATAAAAGGCTCATTAAAGTCAGGGAAACAAGCCACATGGGAGGTACGGATATGATGCTTCATTCCCATTTCCCACTCTGTCTAAAAAGATAAAAACACTTCTAAAAATATTTTTATTTTTAAATTTTACATATAAAATAGTGAAATTAATTTTTTTTATTTTTCTTTTCTCTACAAAACTTTAAAAGTAAAACACAAAATAAAAATAAAATGATATTTTTAAAGAAAATATTTTTACAAATCAAACAATATCTTAATCATGCAATTTATTATACTTAGATGGAGTAATCGCTTATATGATTAGGAAGGATTGTATATTAGCTTTTGGATTTATGAATTAAATTTAAATACGACCAACTATTTGTATAGTCATCATTAATATATTTTAGAATCCCTTTTCATTTTAAATGAATAATTCGAAAATCAATTATATTTTTAACTAATCAATAGCTATAAAAACCTAAAAATAAATCAATATGCACATATATTCTAAGATAGCGACTCATCAAAATTTGTGTTCTTCATAAGAAGTCAAATTCAAAGTAAAACAAAATTTAAAAAAAAAAATACATGTATTTGGTTCCAGCTTGACAAAGTACGTAACAACCAAGCAAATGAATAGAGAGGAGAAAGCGAAATCAAATACATCTTCATCTTTTAATAAAAAAGAAAAATCAAAATTTTTTAATAAAAAAAATGGACGCACATATGCATACTGTGTAAATTGTTTTATATTTATCTTCATGCGATTGTTTTTTTTTTAGCATAAAATTTGATTATTGTTAGATCTTAATATATCCAGATATATAATACAGTATTAATAATTTCTCCGTGTGATAACAGAAAGTATAAATTAACAAAAATGAATTTTGCAACATATAAAAAAAATTGAAAATTAATAACAGAGAATGCGACATGAAACCAACAGCAATAAAGAGCATACTAAATGTTTCCTTTATTGAATTTTTGTGAATACAGTTTGAACACGTAAAAATAATTACTTTGGAGTAAAATGCATTCAATTCGCACACACACTGTTGTCTATTATAAGTTTGACTACTGATCCAAACATATCTTTTCTATAACAAAAATCAGAGACTTTAGAAACAGAAACATATATATCAAAGTCAAATATCCAAACAAATTGATATGAACATTTGATGATGGAAGCGACCAACCAGAGAAACTGTTTTCCACAGAAGATATTGCTATCAGAGAATTACAATAACACACACTTCCAAGGGAAAAAGAAATAATAATTTAAAAACAAAAAAGTTCTCTGTTAAAGCATCAACAAAAAACCACTAAGGAAAATCAACCACTATTGAAACTTGGGTTTGAGTTTGAGAAATATGCTTGATGCCTATATGTCACTCACACATACACCTTCCTTCCAAACATGCCAATGAATCCTTTTATACTGAACATTTACATGATCTTATCATATAAAATTTGTGTCTATCTCTTTCTTTATACATATTATAATAATACTTTAGTCTTGTAAAAAAATTGTAACTCTTTACTAATTAAGAAAGAGATAAACACAAATTTTTACATGTAAAGATCATGTAAAATTTTTTGACTTGAACTTGAGACGACCAATTCCTCCTCCAATATTGATTAAAACATTGGAGAATTAGAAGGAGAAGAATTCACTAAATTAAGAATACTGTTCCAATAAGTATTGTTATCTTCATAAAAATCGCCGACATTATCACTGCCACCACCGTCATCTTTGTTAGAGTCTCCACCACCTTCCGATGAGATACTCCGGTCATCGGAATTTGATTTAAGCAAAAGATTAGTAAAGCCTTCTTCAACAATGACATCACCATGTGAAGCACTAGTCCTAAGAGACTCAGAAGCCCATGTCCCTTCCATGGACATTGTCAATTCATGCAAACCTGCAGAACCAAAAGTAGTGATTGAACTTTCATAACCTTTCCACTCTTGCTCACCTTCTTCTTTCACAACTGAACCTGAACTCCCAACAAATTCAATCATAGGCACAACATTATTATTGTTACTACTTTCTCCTCCAATTCCGCTACTAACCATAATTGGTGGCACATTCTCAGAGAAAGAAAGTGTAGAAGTAGGAGACTCAAGGTCTCCACTCATTCCACCATTGCTTGCAATGCCACCATTTCCTTCACTTGATTTTAACCATCCACCATTGTTCCAAGCCTTTAGCACATCAAGGGATGAAGCTCGTGGCGGCGGTGGCAGTGGCGGTGGCGGTGGTACTTCTTGTTTATTGTTACTATTATTGAGAGCTGAAGCTGAAGTTGATGCAGATGATGATGATGCAAATGTAGAAGAAGAGCTTCCAAGTTGTTGCTGTTGTTGTTGTTGTTGTTGAAGTGAATGTGAACGTAATTTTGATTCTCTTACTAGTCTTGCTTCAGCTTCAAGGCGTGCACTTTCCCATTGAGCCATGTGGCTAAGATTTGCAGCAGTTTTTGATTGACCCTCACTAGAGAGAAGTGCATCATTTTTTGGCTTGTGTGTGACAGGATCAATCCCCATTTTTGTTAACCTTTTCTTAAGATGTGTGTTCCAATAGTTCTTGATCTCATTATCTGTTCTCTTTGGCAAGTGTGTGGCTATTGCTGACCACCTGAATACAAAGACAACACAAAGATGTGACACACATACACCACCATAAGCCAATGTTAAACCCCTAAAGTAATCCCTCAATTATACTAAGACATATTCATTTATTTTTGTTACTCCTTAAGGATATACTAGTCAAGAAGTTAATTGTTTAATATTAAAGAAATGGTTAGCTAGTTAATTAAAAATTAAAAAATTTATTTTAAAAAAAAACATTTTTCTTTCTTAAGCAGTGTTCTTCAAAAAAAGAAGTGATGATTGAGAGGAAAAGAATGGTGTGTATACCATCATACCATGTCTTAGAGCATCAGATAATGACATGTGCATATTTGCTTTTGAGTACTGGCAGAAGATATTACATCCCTTTTGCAATTAAAGATTCACACCTTGAATCAAATTGGGTGTGAAAGAGAAAATTCAAGCAAATGGCAGAAAGCACAGACTATACTAATTATTTGTTGGGGATGGGTGGGAATAGTTGGGTGAAGAAATTGAGAGGTCATTGCATTTAAGACATACTGCACACAGCAAGAGGATTGGAAAGGAGAAGAAATTATAGCTACCACACGGAAAATGAATGATTCATAGTAAGTGCAGAGTGAGAATTAATTATGTAATATTTGGAATAAAATATCAAATATTCTTGTCAAATACAGTGGCATACTTATACTTATTTTCATTTGTTTTGCATAATAAATTTTCAAAAATTGGAAATTAAAATTTTTGTAGAAGGAAAAAATATCAATGATGGGTCTTGAGTTTTGAATAAATCTGGAACTTTTATGCTCAGAAGAAAATGAAAGGAAAAACTATGAAACAAACAAGTTAAATTAAGACTAAGCAAATGACTACCTGCAAAAGACTAAACATCAAAGCACATATATATATATATATTATTATTATGAACTCAACATAGATAGATACCAAACCTGTTTCCTAAGAGGGCATGGAGTTGAATGATGGTTTGCTCTTCTTGCAAACTGAACTTTCCCCTCTTAATGTCAGGCCTAAGATAATTGGTCCATCTTAGTCTGCAGCTCTTCCCACATCTCTGAAGTCCTACATATATAGACAATATAGCAAGTTTTTTTAGTAGTATACAACAATGAACTACATTGCAAAATTATATTTATGTGCACTATATATTTATTTTTCATACATAACAAATATAATATATCAAACTAACACACAAAAAATAAAAAAGTACCAGCTTTTGCTGGCAAGGCACGCCAGCTTCCATGACCATGTTCTTCAATATAAGCTAAGAGCTTTTGATCTTCCTCTGGAGTCCATGGTCCTTTCTTTAAACCCACCTTGTCGCAGCATGGTGATCTTCCCATTTGTAAGTGCAAACACTAAAGACTGTAGTAGCTTTTCCTCTTATTTATATAGCACACAAGCAAGAGAAGAAAACTATGGTGAGAGAGAGTGAGAGAGTGAGAGAGTGAGAGAGTGAGAAAGAGAGAGAGGGACATGGACTTAATTATAAATGAAGAGATGGGCATAGAAGAAAGGTCAGCGGCATAAATGGGATGATGAAAAATGTCATTAATATATTTTTTAAACACATTAATATTCATTGTGATTGATTAGTCCTTTTAAAAATTAAAATATTTATCTTGTACATTATTCAATTTTTTAAAATTATTTTAATTAACTAATGATAAAAAAAATATTAAAAAATATCTTTAAAATAATGTATTAACATTCTCATGGAAACTAAGCTAATTTAGCATTGTACTATATATGTATATAGATGTGTGTGGACTATGATTACAAGAGTGCCCTTTGAGTCCCAACTGAATTCTCAATGGTATATTCCACCTTGGTTAATTGTATTATTAGTGAAGATTATGGTATACATTGAAGGAAGGATAAAATGAGAGATTTGAAAATTGTGGGATTCCATATTGTCTTTTTGTATTTTATATTACTACTAGCTAGGGTAGAATTTTGAACCCATCGACAACAATGAGCTATACCAAGTTATAGCCATAATTTTTATGTGATACGTCACCTAGTATTTATGGCATGGCTAGGGCCGGTTTTTAATTATTCATCATATGGGTCCATCCCAGTTTTTCTTTTTATCTATCCATCAATATCAATAGGAATATATTTATTTTTTTCCGATAATGTTATTTACACGTTATTTTCTTTACATCCTTCCTATACTTTTTCTTAATAATAAAACAAAAAGTCGTATCTTCTTTTTATCTTTGTTTTTAATAAAAAATATTATAAAAAGATGTTATTTATTAATGATTTAACGTTGGATTAGTCATTATTAATATAATTTTAATAAATATTAATTAATATAAATAGTATACATTTATATAATAACATATATCATATTATCAATATATTAAATATTAGTATAATATATTATTCATTTTTTTTTTCTATCTCTTCTCCTAATTTCTTCTTGAGTTTATTGTAATCAATGTCCCTTTCAATTTCCTGAGTTGTCTTCTTAGATATTTGTAAAAAATTATCTAAATTTTAAGATCAGTGAAAGTATTTTAAATGGAGTACTTTTATATAATTATTGAAGTTTTTCTTTTTTATGGAACCTAACATGATATAAATCAATTTTTCTTTAATAATACATCTACCAATTTTATTAAATAGGTTTTACAAATTATCTCATATATGTGTTTACAATTATATATTAATATTTACCTTCTCTCTTTCAGTCTCACATTCCATCATTCTTAACCTTTCAAGTATATCCAACAAATCATTATTATTATTTTTAAATTCTGTAATATAATTACGTTGATTAAATATATATGGTAACTAAATGCAATATCTGTTATTTAAAATAGTTCACTAGGTAAAAGTATAATATATTAACAAGTTAATATATATTCGATTAACCTGTGTTGATATAATTTTCTTTTAATAAAAAGTAAAATTTTAATATAAATATTATGAATTATATTAACAAAAGTAAGCATCATACTAACAAATAGTCTAATTGATATATAATATTAGTATGTCAAATGTTATTATAATATGTACATTATAGTATTAATGTACACCTGTAATGTCTATATTAAATTACTAACCATTTAATTTATGTTTAACAAATTTATACTAAAAAAGATATTAGTCCTAACAACTTGATATTTTTCGTCTGTTAGTGGTTGGCATTTTCTTTGTAGTGATTGAATTAGTAGATGATTCATATATATATTATGGTTAGTTGAATAATCTTTTCCTTATTTGTAGTATTTGGTAGTGTGTGTTTGAGAATAATTTTTTTTTGTGATTATTTAAAAATTATGAGAATTATTATTCAATTTTGTTTGATAATTTTTAAAAAATTAATTTATATTTATTTTATTTACAAATTTTTTTAAGATGAATAAAATTTTGAAGTTAATAATTAAAAGTAATTAGTTTATTTTTAATTAGTTTTTATTTTTATTTAATTCATAATAAATAATTATTTTAAATATAAAGCTAATTAGTAAAAATAACTGTATATCTATTTTTATAATTTTTATCATAAAATAAATAATCTAAATATAATAAATTATTTTAAAAATACTTTTCATTTAATATATCTAAATGAAAAACTTATTTTATATAATGAATTATAAAAATAAATAACTATAGACATCATCAATAATTAAAATAATCTATTTGTTACTGTTACTTCATATACAAACTTAAGTTTGATTTTTGATTTTGTTATGGTGTCAGTTTTAATACTATTAATTTAAATAATTTTATTCATATTAATTTATTGAACAATTTTTCTGTATGTGTACCATGAAATTGTTTAAAAATTGAATAAAATTGATTATAAATTTTTCCATTTAATTTTTAAGTAAAATTTTAAAAAAATAATTTAAGAAATATACATAATTAATTTAAATAAATTTATATAAAAATATAAGTAGCTTAACCAAATTTAAAAAATAATAATTTGAGAAAAAAAATTAATACAAAAAAAATTAGCGTAAACTTGATTCGCAGCCTTAAATGGGAGGGATAAGATAGTTACTATGAAATCATGTTATCTCTTTTTTATTGTTAAAATAATTGTTTATTTTTTATATTTTTCGTTTAATTATATTTTTATTTTAACATTATTTTATAAATTTATAGCAAACAAAATCTGCTCCCACTATCTGTCATGGTGATACCTTTTTAATTGTTAACGGCCTATCTGTTGATAAGACCTTCTAAATTTAACAATGCCTCACCCTTGAATAATAGCGTTTTAATTTATTAACAAGCATAGGTTTGATGAATAGTCAATCGATGTTCATAAACCAATTTAATCTAATATAAATTATAAATATTAAATTGAAAAAAGAACTAATTGAAAAATAAGAAAATATCGAACCGAATGATCTAATTTAAACATTAATTCAATTCAAATAAAACTTTTGTGTATACATATATAATTTTATTTATTAAATTATATTTATAAAATTATGTATTTATAAAATTATAATATTTAATTATTTTTTATAAGTATTTTACCTTTAAATTTTTTTGTAATATTAATTTTTTAAGGATATATATTATTATTTAATATGTGTATAAATTTAGTAACCGTAAATTAACTTAAAAAAATTTCAGTGTCTCATATTTTTTCTCATATAAATTTTATGTATCATAAAAAAACAATTTTAATTAAAAGTAATAATATTTTTTTCTTTCTAATAAAATTAAAATTAAAATATGAAAAGTAAATTATCCAAACCATTTTCAATGGGATCGGATTATATTGAATTTTAAAAAAATATTAAATCAATCTAAACCAAATTGTAATGTATTTTTAATAAAACATTGATTCAAATCAAATTAAGAACATTCCTAATCAACCATTTATTAATAATCTCATATTAGTGTCAAATTTCAACCATTTTCACATTGATCTGCAATAATTAATTGATAATGTCGAATCACTAACAAATTTTAACCATTGTCATATTGGTTTGGCAATTGATAATAGTTGATTTTCTAATAATGAAGTAAGATTCACGTAAATAGATAATTTTTAGTAGTGCATTAAAATTCACTTAACTTGTCTTTAATATAGTTACTTTTTCATAAAGAGATAGCTAATTTAAAGCATTCTGTATATAATGTTAATATTTTTTTTTAAAAAAAACTATACGTATATATAGTGTGTATAAATATCATGTTGACTTATGATTTATTAAATAAGTGAACATATAAAATTTGAAATTTGATTTATGCAATAAATAAACTAAAAGTTTTAATTAACTTTTAAGCGTTGCTTATTAAATTAACGCACGGAATGAAAATTAGCTTACGAGTTGAGTCTATTCACTTCTAATTAGTTTGGTTGAGAAGAAGAAAGTAGAGTGAAAAAAATATAAACAATGATATGCTTTCTTTTATTTAGTTGAAGAAAAAAATGATAAAAAAAAAAGTTAATTTTCAGATTTTTTTTTTTTGAAATTTTAGTATTTCTCTTTCCTTATTTTCTTTTTTGTGAGTCAATAAAGGTTTTGAGTAGGCTGTACCTTGGTTTTAACCTCAAATTTTATTTTTTTGTGCTTTTATGTAGGTTTGACCAAAAAGTTGAGTAAAACATAGTGTTGTCAGTCCTAAGTGATGCTTGAAGAATAGAGTCTTGAAAGCAACGAAGAATTGTTGCGAGAAAATGGAGATACATAAACATTTGAGGTCGGCTACAACCCTATGGAAAGAACATGGACTAGTCCCTTCCATTTCTGATTTGTGTCTATAAAGTTGCTACTAACTGAAACCCTAAGCCTTTTTATTGTTGCTTAAAGGTTACTGCATAACCCTTCTCTCATAATCTTTTCTGTAGTTGCATTAATTTATGTCCATTATCTAATGGTACATATAGACACTCCCAATCTAAAAGTATCTTTGATTAAATGAGCAACATTTGATCTAGCATTAGGATGAGAACACATAGAAGCCTATACATATATAGGACTTTATAAAACAAGTCTTGTTTTTACTTTGGAGAGTTATAATTGACCCTAGGGAGAAATATCCAAGTAATGTAACATAACTTTGAATACGTTCTTTATTGTTGATTATTTTTTTTTAAGAATTGAAAAATTATATATATATCGTTCTCATTTTCTATCAAATGAGTCGTACTTATAATTTTACTATTTTTAATAAAATTTAACCAATAATGATCAATTATGTGAAGGTCCCATTTATCTTGAAGTGCTAAAAGTACTCACTCCATTTCAAATTACTTGTTACTTTGAGAGTTTTAAATAGTTTAAAATATTTTTCATTTAAAATTAAAATTATTAAATATTTTGTTAAAGTATTGTAATTAAGTAGTACCTCACTTATAAACATTTAATTAATTTATTTAATTTGAGCAGAATTTTTTTTCATAAAAATTATTTATGATCTGCTACTAAAATAGATTATTCTCTTCAGTTTTTCTACTAAAAAACAATACTAATATTTTTCTAATTATAAGAAATATAGTTTTATTTTTAATGTATTAATAATTAACAAAATTATATCCTTATTTAATTGTGAGAATTATGTTAATGTATCAATTTAAATTTATAATATTATAAATATTTAATTATTTATTCTTATAAAAAATCGAAGGAGGTAATTCACATATACATTCTAACTCTTTGAATAAGGTTATTTTTGTCAAAATAGACTATTTTGTCATAATAAATGATGCAATTAATATATTTTTTACGATATATGTATCACCTTAAATAAAAAATAATTTGAAATAAAGAGATTAATAATTTAATTTACTATAATATTTTCATATTGATCCTGCTAGTGCTATTTAAGAAAAGTAGTAAATAAAAAAGTAAATATTTTTAAAATTCTAAAAACCTTATTAACAAATATCCTAATAATACTTTGTTATTATGAAACATTAGACTTTTTCATTAATTTTTAATTTTTAATTAATATTATTAACGTTCTCTAATCTAATAATGGATTGGATATTTTTTTTAAAAATAAAAATCCAACACTTTATATTTGGTATTGAATGTAAACTATTTTTCGTACCTAACAAAAACTTTTTTTAATATATATATATATATATTATATTAAATAAATAGAAGAAATTATAAAAATATATTATTATAAGATTTGTAATGCCTCTTAATCTCTTAAGAGCATAGCTAATTTGCATGAAATTGAATGAAGCACTTAGGCATCATACTAATAAGGGAAAAAGCATATGAGCATGTTAAAACTAAGTGGGTATGAAATGTTGAAGTCACAAATTACTCAGATCGGAAACTTGAGCTGCCAAAAAAGGTTGGCACTTTATAGCGGTTTCCATGAAGAAGAGAGGGAGAAGGGCATTTAGGTAATTTAAGTGAGGTGGTGCAATTTAAGAGAGTGGGGGCTGTAGGGTTGGGGAAGGGTATCTTGAATGATTTGGTGCATGAAAAGACAAAAGAAGGGTCCCGTGAAGAAAAAGGGCCTAAAATAGAAAACTTAAATGTGTGTGCTTGTACGTGTTGTGAGATGCATAAGTCTCATGGATCCAACACTCATATTGGCTGCACTCAAGGACAATGGGGACACCCTCCTTTAATTTTCTTTCTTCTTTGCCAGCTCTAACCATTCTAATGGTCCACCATACTCTTAATGAACCTATTTAATGTGTGACTATTACACTTGTCAATTTCATCCTACTCCCACATGCTTCATTTCTTCAACAAATATATATATATATATATATATATATATATATATATATATATATATATCTATCTATCTAACCTTCCTTACTTTTACTCATATTTTTCTATTCTTACTTCACAAGTTTATTAGTTATATGTGGATGATTAAAATTAGTTTTGATTATTTAAATAACATATGATAATGGATTACATTTTTTTATTTTTATTATGACTAATTATAATCATTTATATAAAGAGAGTGAGAATAAATACATATATATATTGCAAGGGGAAAAAATAGTGTACAAGACATGGATCATCTTTAATGTTTGTTCTTCAACGGTTTCTTACAAAATAAATGTTACAAAGTTGAAAAAGTATACTTTTTCAGAATTTGAACCGTTATACGGTTAACCATGTCTTGCACTTTGTAAAATATGAAGAGAAATGATAGATGCATTTCAACTGTATTTATATTTTTATAATTTTTTTATTATATTATATATTATGTTTAATCTTTTTTATTTTTTATATGTGTTTTTTATAATTACCTAATACATTCTAAATAAAATATGTAATAAATATTTTCAAATATAAATTCCAAAAATTTAGGCCCAACTTTAAGGTCACATGTTAACAATATTACTGTTACACTGAAACTTGCTGTCAATGGAGAGAAAATATAAAATAAAAAAATTATAGTTATTATTTATTTATTTGTTGTTGTATCCATCATTGGCATTGGTCTTGGTGTGTTTCACAGGAGATTGAATTGAGGTAGAGCAACAGTGGCTCTGTTCCATTGCGGATCTCCTCAGGTCACAGAACAATGTGTTTTTATATTTTTACAAATTTTAAATAAATAAAATTATAAACTCTTTTATAAGATATAATTATTTAAATTTCAAATACATCTAAGAACTAGATTACTTTAGTAAGAAAATTCATATAAGAGTTTATTTTTTAAAATAATTTTAGATTTAAAATTTAGATAAATAATATCTATTTTAATCCAACGTAATAGTCATATAAAATTGAACAATTTTTATCAATGAAAAAATATATATTTAAAAATAATTGGAAAGATTTACAAGAAAATGGATATTTCTTTAATAAATTGTGGCGGGTGCAGAAATTATAAGGTTTAATATATTTTTTTTGTTTTCTTGTTTTGTTTCAACCAAAATTTGCGTAGGGCTAGAAGGTCCTATTTTATGAGTATAAAACCTAAATGGAAGTATATCTTTAAAGATCTTAAAGTGGGTACTTAGCAAGATAGATAAGGAAAGAAAGTATAGTGATGAACGAAAGGTATACATGATTGTCCACGTAGAAAAAACAACCTATCAATTTCGATCATTTATGAATATGATGGCAATGCAAAAGGAAAAAATTAAGCTTCATTACAAAGCAGGGGTCAATTAGGTAGGAAAAAATAGCTTAGGTGGGTCATGAATTCATTCAATGAGTGATAAAAAAAAGTTAATAAGCTTGCTCTTATTTCTTTTGCAAGGTTTATTAGTGTATGCATTGGTCATATATAAGTATAAGTGATCATATCATAGCACCACGTCATTAGCAAATGGGTCTTTTTCATAAGAGAAATTTCATCCAACAATGTCATAATCATCATCTGGTGACACCGACTTTTGAGGGCTTTTAAACTTAACCATGAGTAGGTTTGGGGGTGTTGCTAATTTCACAATCAAGAGCATGATTATCTACTTATTGTGTTCCTAAATTCAGAACACATGCGTTGAACAACTCATTGCTTATGTACTCAACATATGGAAAATGATCTCATATTCTTGAAAATTTTGCATCCTAGGGGTTCAATTATAAAACTTCTAGGTATCCCTGAAATATGTCCATCCTAATGAAGGAGCAACTTTTCCATTGTCACCTACAAAATTGTGTGTTTGATGATAGTGTGATTTCCACATAACTTTTCTTTAATTAAATTGTTTTAGCTTATATAGGAAAATTAAATGAGTACTAACCCATTTTGTTAATTCTTTATGTTAATAGGTGTTTATAGCCATTAGTTAAAACCTTTTAGATTAAACATCTGTTTTCTTACCAAAGTGAGGCAAGATCCTATGCACATGAAAGTTTAGGTAAATTTCCAAGTACCTCGGAGAAGCTCCTTGCTTAGGTCAAATCCAGTATTGGAAGTAATCTTGGAAAAATACAAGATATATAGACATCAATTTCATTCATAGCAAAATAGACTAGCTAGTAACACCCACTCCGTGTAGTACTTAAATAAGGATAACTAACAAAGTGAATTAGGTAGTTTTCTTTGATCATATATATATATATACATATAGACCATTCAGCAACAACACAAGTTATAAATGAAAACCAAGCCACTAAAGGAAAGGTATCAGAATAAGCATGGTTCCTCTTTCACCATATGATTACTCATTTATGGTTGAATCAACAAAATTAGAGTCTCAAGATTTTGATTCCAATGTGTAATTATATTACCCATATAAAATATTTAAGGCAGCATTCTCTGTATATATTTTGTAATCGTGTGATCCAATTTCATCTTACATTTAACTCCAAAGACTACTCTTGTCACACACATGCTTTATATTTGCCAAATTTCACCAATAAAGCAATAATCTTCAACATTACCCTCACCTGAAAAATGACAAATTAAAAATGTAAGGGGCTCATAGTTTTCAGATTTTGAATTTTCTAGAAAATGGGTTTGTGTAAAAAGGCCCCTTCATGTTTTTCTTTTTGGAAAATGTGTAATGGGTTTTCGTTCATTAGTAGATTTTTCTGGAATGGTATATTATTAAACGGTTCTCCTTTTTTTTTCACAACAAAGTCCTGAAAATGATTAATTGGTTGTTTTTACAGGATATAGGGATTGAAGCCCAAACCTTCCCTGTGGCTTCAACCACTAAGCTACCTACGAGGCCCTCTTCTAAACTTCAAGAAACATATAGGAGGCCCGCCCATAGTCTTACAACTCCATTTTATCAAAGCTTCGAATGGCCCAAATAACCCAATAACTGGAAAGAACTTGAATTGAAATGTTTATGGTTTAGCCCATAGTTTTTGACCATGACTAAAAACAATACCCCATAGTTTAGGGCCAAAGAAAAACCCATACTCGATCTTCACCAAATTAAGAAAAAACAAAAAGCCGTAGTTCATATATCTGTTTTTAAATTTCTTTTCCAAATAGTTATTAAAAAAAAAAACCTAGTTAAAATACATATTTCTTAACTGAAAACAGCACAACTAGGGACGAAAGTGAAGAAGGCAGTCCGATAGGAGGCTAAAATTTTACTTGTTTAAAGCTTAATTAAGCTCAACTCGTTTAATAAATAGATAGATTCAGACTTATTTAAAAGTTTTTTTAGATAAACAAGTTAGGTCTAGACTTATTAAAAAGCCTATTTAACTTATTTAGGGGCCTATTTATATTTATATATTATATAGTTATATTTATTTTAATATATTATATTTATATAATATTTATTTTATATTTTATTTACATAATATATATATATATATATATATATATATATTAGGTCTATTTAATGATCTTTTATCTTATAAGCTTTAAATTTGCAAACTTTTTTAATTATTTATTTATATAAGTTTTAAGTTTATTTATTGATTTTTTTTTATAATGTAGACTTTTAAACAGGGTTATCGGGCCTTGTAGGTTTTAAGAAAAAAAAAAAAAAAACCTTTAATAGGTAACAGCCTCAAGCCTTACAACTTTTAAACAAGCCAACCTTGAACACTCAAAGCTTAACTCGGCCCAGCCTACTTCCATCCCTAAGTACAACCAAATGGCCTAACCTTTTTTGCATTTTGAGAGAAGATTATCATTGGTTTCTTGCAAAGTGAAATATTTTTAATATATCATTATATATGTTACATTATAAATTTTACACTATTGTTCAGTAATAATTTGGTGTTTTTTGTTTTTAAGATAATAAAAAATATTTAATTTGTAATAAAAATTATATATTTTAATAAATATATTTTAAATTAATTTATATGCGTATTTGAATCATATTAAATAATTCAAAATTAATTTTATCAAAATCAATTTTAAACTTTAAAGCAAACACTCACTTTGCTATTTATAAAATTTTGTAATCTTTTATATATATATAGCTATGGAAATTTTGTAATTTTCTCAAATCCTAAATATTTTAGCTTCTCCCTGTAGTAGCTTCTCATTTCTTCTTCACCACTCTGTCATTTTCATTCCTCTCTCACGCTCTATTTCATTTCCTTATTTTCTCATTTTGTTCTATTTTTTTTTTCTTTCTATGTCCTAACAATTTTTAAATTTTTAGAAAAAAAAATATAAGTACTACTTATTTTCTTCGTCACCTAAGTAACCTTTAGATAATTTTTTTTAGTCTTACAAATGTTTCTCTAAAGAAAAAGACATGCAACTCATTCTTTCAAGAATTATTATTTGGATTCTTAGAGATAGGCCACTCCTGACCATGAGTGCTTCTCATAGAATTGTTAGAAGCGACTTACTTTATTCTTCATATAAGTGGGTGAATAATAATCGTTGTGATATGCTTTTAATTATTTATATTTATACTTTTTATATTAATTTTTTAACTAAATTTGGAGAAACATACCTTTTAAAATAATTTCAATCATTCTAAAAAAATTTTAAAGTTGTGTTTAATTAAGTTTGATGATATTTGTAAACTGAAAAATGAACATATATTTGAAAAGTATTTGGCTGAGAAGTATGAGATCTAGAATTCTATTTTAGAAAGAATTTTAACATAGACCGATGGTGGAATAGAATTAAAACTTTTGGAGATTTTTATGTTAGCACATATGAAAAAGAAGATAATAAAAAATTTAAGAAGAAAAGTTGAATTGAGATTTTTTTGAAATTTTTTTAAAAATATTTTGAAAAATCTTTTGAAAAGAAGGAGTTATTTTATGAGTTGATGTTTGAATATATTTATTAAATTTTTTTTAAACTATTTATTTATCAAAAATATAATTCCAACCTAGAAAATTTAAAAGTCATTTATTGTTAGATGAAAAAAAATTAAGGAAGGAAAGATAAATGTTAAAAATATACAAGGTTGATTTTTAAATTCTAAGGATTACTCTATTTTTTAATTTTTATTAAAATAAAATTTTTTAATAATAATAATAATATACAAGTGTTTTTCATATAATTTTACATAAATTTATTTGAAAATAGTATAAAAAAGTTAATTAAAGTTTAAGCTGTTGAAAAATATGAACATTGAAAGAACAATAATAATGAAATAATTAAAAGTTATAAATATTTACTTCTAAGTAAGTGTCTTTATTAATATATTAAAATTTTTATTTTTATATTTTTATAAAATTATTTAACTGTTATATCTAATTTTTTTTATTTAATACTCGATATCACTGACATCTGATTTGTACATTAGATTAGTTTTAATTAATTTGTTACATTAATTGTCTATTTTATTTATTTTGTAAGGAGATCTTTTTCTCTTTTATTTTAATAAAAGTTTTAGAGGAATACATTTCTTTTATATTGAATATTTTTTAGGCTATTTTTAGATTATTAGATCACTTTATCAAAAGGTACAAAAAAAATATGCTTGATTTTTGTTTGTTTGTAATAGAACACTTTTGGGATAGATGTTTTTTCTCTAGATCTTTCCGATTTATAAGACATTTATAAATAAGACGTTTCATTTTAGATTTTCATAACGTATAAAACACTTCATGATAAGAAATATTTTAAAATAAATTTGTCAAACATACATTTAAAATGTGTTAATACATAAATTAAAACATGCCATATAATTTTAATACTTTTGTAGGTGTATTTAATTATTTATTTTGAATAAAGAAAACTATCCATTACATAGACTTACTAATATATGAAGAAAATTATTAAAAATAATTGCCTAAATAAAATGATACCAAATGATTATCATAATATAAAAAATAAAATAGTTATCTATTAGATGGAAAAGATCTATCTTTAAGAGGAGAAAGCTATTAACAAGATAGAATTATCTCAAATTTTTTATTTTTTTTTGCAAATTCCAATTACATGTAAATTTCATATTTTCTACATTTTTTATTTAATATATTTTATTTCTACTTTTTTACAGCATAAAGTGTAGAAGTGTTTTCTTTTAAAATGTTGGCTAGAAAATTTGTTGTTTTTAATGCACATAATTTATTAAGAATACTTGGATGAGTGGTATTCGAGTAAGTTTGTTACTGAAATTTCTAAAATAAAAGTTCATGCATTATTATGTTTTTCCTTTTAGTTCATAATGCTTTTTATACTTCTATTGAGTTTGTATGTCTTATTCCTTCCCTTTCTTTTTCTTCAGATTATTGAAAATTGTGGCCCTTCCTAATAAGTCATTTTTTCGAAAGGTAATTGCTTTTTGTTTGTTTTGGATCTTTATACATTCTGCCCAGGGGTAGGGAAAGTATTATATATATATATATATATATATATATATATATATATATATATATATATATATTTTGTTGTATTGAATATTTGATATTGGAACACTATATACATATTATGTCTTGTGGACATTGCGAGATTTATTGTTATGTCATTTGGATTCTGGCTGGTGATATAAACATTTTGGCAAGTGTTTGTTATTTATAAATGTTGAAATTATATAAGAAACTCTATAAATTTCTATAAAATTGAAAATAATATTTAATTTAAGAGAAATTATATTGCTAACTTTGTCATTATGTTTGTTGGATCTTACAAGTTAAGTGGTGTTTTCTTTGCTCAATCTATTTACAATACCACTTATATTTTTAGATCGTAAAAAAGCTTATTTTAAACACAATAAAAATGGATGGTTGATATTATATTTGAATAACATAATCTCAATCCTTTGTATATAATTATATAATCAATATTAACTTATTTTACCTTTAAGTTTTAACACTCACTAGATTTATCTTATAACTAAATTATAACACACATAACAAAATTTAGGGATGATAATTATTGGACTCACACTAGTGCAAAAATAACTTTTTATAACAGGATTTTACGTTGGTTATTTGCCAACCGAGGTAAAAAAAAGGCGGTGACATTTTTGTAAATAAATTTGTCACTTTCTACATCGGTTGCTTTATAACCGATGTAGAAAAATAGGCGGTAGCATTTTTGTAAAAAAATTTAAACTTTCTACATCGGTTGCTTTATAACCGATGTAGAAAGTAAGACTTTCTACATCGGTTGAGTAGTGTAACCGATGTAGAAAGTTCTTTTTACATCGGTTCTCTGAAACAACCGACGTAGAAAGTCTGTTTTCCGTCCTCTTTATCTGATGCGACCGTTGTCGTCCTCATAAGTTAAACACTCCATTTACGAGCTCCTGCCCTAACTCATCGCTGAGCCTCCACAAGTGTAAACCTAAGCACGTCGTCGTCGTCGTCGCGAAAAGCACCGTCGTCGTCTACGCGAAGAGCCCCGTCGTTCTCTGAAACAACCGTCGTCGTCTACGTCGTCGTCGTCTACACCGGTATGTAGCATTCTGGCTCTCTGCTTAGGGTCTCTGTTCCTGTTTCTGCATTAGTGCTTAGCCTTAGGTTCTCTGTTTTGTTAAATCACTATGATGCTCTGTTAGCTTATCGTTTTCCTTCTCTATTTCTACATGTTACTCGTTTGCCTTATTTGTTTCTACATGTTACTCTGTTTTGGCATTGCATAAAATGTATTTTTATTTTTATTATATTATATTGCAAAGATAATACTCTGTTTCTACATATTACATTATATTGCATAAACCAGAATAGATTATATTACTGTTTTGGCATTGCAAAGATAGTGCTAAGAGCTTTGGAATTCAAGGAATGACATAAGTTGAAGCTTGAGGCAGTTTAGTTCAACTTAGGTCTCTACAATTGGTTATTGTGGTGTTTAGAAGATTACTAGAGGTGATGTGTATATGAGCAAGAGTTTTTGGGGAGGGAAAATGAAGATAATATGGTCAGTTAGAATCTGTTAGCAAGACAATAAAAACGAAGGAGATTTGGGTATTCAAAGCTTAGGAGTGGTTTAATATTCAAAGCTTAGGTCTCTGTTTTTTGTTTCTATTTCTGCATTAGTCTTAGCCTTTGCCTGTTACTTTGTATGAGGTAAATAGTCTTAGCCTTTGCTTGTTTAGGTCTTTGTTTCTATTTCTACATTAGTTGTTGTTAGTCTTAGCCTGTTTCTGTTTAGGTCTCTGTTTTGCCTTAGTCTTAGCCTTAGTCTTTGCCTGTTACTTTGTATGATGTAGATAGCCTTAGCCTTTGCTTGTTTAGGTCTCTGTTTCTGTTTCTGTTTCTGCATTAGTTGTTGTTAGCCTTAGCCTGTTTCTATTTAGGTCTTTGTTTTTTCTGTTTCTATTTTGCCTTAATCTTAGCATTAGCCTTAGCCTGTTTTGCCTGTTTCTATTTTGCCTTAGCCTTAGCCTGTTTTGCCTGTACCCTTAGCCTGTTTCTGTTTGTTACTGTTTTTGTTAAGGTTGAAATTTGCAATATAAATATGAATTGTATTTATTGTTTCTATTTAATAATTTTTTCATATTTGTTTTCTCTGCTTTTAACAGATACATGGCTGACCCTTCAGAGGTTCCTCCTTCACAAAGTGGGTCTGAGAACCCTTCTTCTCGGCAAAAGAAGGGAAGACGAGCCACACGGTTAAGGGAGTTAACCCTTAGTCGGAGCGGTGAGCAGAGGATTCCCATAGAGTTTGATCAGGCCACTGGGAATCCATTAGGGCCAAACAAGACAAAGTTTAAGAGTTATGTGGCCCTCCTTGGACGAAGCAAGGCCAGTATTTTGAAGAAGGATTGGGATGATGTTGAGATGCAAGTCAAGGATCAAATTTGGGAGACTATCATGGTATTTAACTTTAAAGCTTTAAGTTTTTCCATAAATTTATCATTCACTAACCAATTACATCTTCTTTTATGTAGCTTACATATGACGTACCAAACACTAACTTCCTGAAGAGGAAGTGACTTTCATTTGCTGGTGAGCGCTGGAGGGGCTTCAAGACACATCTCACCAGCAAATATATATATGGGTCACTCAAGGATGTGTCTCCTTGTGAGGAGTACCAGTTCCTTGATGAAGACACTTGGCAGAGATTTGTTGAGTCTCGAATGGATCCTGCATTCGTTGTATGTATCTTGCTAATATTTTATTTTTTTAATTGACTAATATAAGCAATATTATGATTAATTGATTTGCTTTCTTATAACAGGAGAAAAGAAAGAAGGCTCAACAAATTTCTGCTAAGAACTTTTACCCCCACAGATTATCTCGTGGGGGTTATGAGTTGCTTCAGGAGAGGCTGATGGACCAGAAGTCGAAAGAACGTCAGCAATCATCTGAAGCAGACCCCTCTACACTTCTCTCTCCACCCTCATGCCATGAGAAATGGAAGAGGGCATGCCAAAAGGCAACTGGAGAGTACACATCAGAGCCTTCTCGCATTGTTGCTGAGAAGATTGTAAGTAATCACAAAATTTTGTAAATTTCCATTTTATTTATCTTCAAACATTTACATTACTGATAACGGTCATTTTTTGTTTTGTAGGATTCTTTGGTTGAACAAAGCTCACAAGGAGTCTTTGTTCCAACTGGCCGGGATGACATCTTAAGTACTGCTATTGGCCAACCGGAGCATCCAGGGCGTGTTCGTGCAGTTGGCAGAGGTGTTGACCTTAGACAGTACTTTGGATTGTCTTCTAGACAGACATCCAGAGAAGGTTTGGTGTCTAGTGATGAGTTGGACGCCATGCGTGAAGACATGAGGCAAGCACTGCGGCAAGAACTTTGAGAAGAGCTCAGACAGGAGCTTAGGCAGGAGCTTGCATCTTTGGAACTTTCCCAAACACAGACACAAGGTCACCATCCATCACCTTCTCCTAGGCGCGTGAGCACAAAGGGAAGTTGTGCTCCGACGGAGGACAAACTACAGGAAGAAGAGGATGTGGATGCAGCGGCAGACGATTATGAGTTATATGTTGATGATCCATATCGTCTGGTAACAATTAGGAAAGTCTACACCTTGGGTTCAACCATCCATCACCAGCAAATTGATGATGATCATGTTAGAGTGGTGGTTGAACGGGTTGAAGATGCAGATGCTCCTGTTCCTGTCCCTACTCAGGAGGTTCATGTCGTGGGGCAAGCCCCCCAACCATTTCATTATATGGCCGAGGAGACTTGTGCAGTGAGTTCAACCTCAGGTATTAGATAATTTTAGCCTATGTTACTAATTTTTTAATATATATATTGTGTGTGTCTATATATATATATTTCTTATTATTTTGTGAATTTATCGTAGGTTTATAAGGAAGATCGTGGGAAGAAGATTGATTTAAGTGCTAAAGCAGATCTTCCTGAGCCTTCTCCAAAGAAATATGAGGTTGATTTGCTCACACGTCTATTTGGTATCGCCATGAACTTGGGCGACCAAACTTTGCAAATAACAATGGAACCGGATATCATAGGGAAACCCACACCTATCCCCTTCTACATTACTAAGAAGGATATATTGGAGTTGGTTGTGGGTAACGATCTCCTATGTGTAACAGTTCTACAATTATGGTTGATGTAAGTAAATTTCTAAACCTTACTTGAATTATTATTTCATTATCAAAAGCTAACATATGAAAATTATTCGCAATATTAGGTACCTGTATCGTATCTGCACTGAAAGAGGTAACTTACACCTATATGGATTCCTGGACCCAGTTCATATGCAGAAAACTGGGAACAAGACAGCTGAGATACAGGGATATCTTCAGAGGATATTGCAGTCTGATAAAGACTGTTACCTAGCCCCCTACTTTCAATCGTAAGTCAATACTTAATTGCTTTATTTCATGAATTCAATTAAATTCCTAATTTTTGTTCATTGTCATCCATATTTTGTAGGGCCCATTGGCAATTAATCATTATTTGTCCCAAGCGGAATGTAGTTGTATTTCTATGCTCTGCTTGGCAAAAACCAAAGAAAGACATAAAGGACATTATAGATTTGTAAGTTTTTATGATTTTGGTATTTATATTCATATAACTTGTTATTGTCAAAGGTATTCATTTGCTTTTTATTTTACTGTAGAGCAATGAATGCTCGACTTCGATTAAAAGGGACACATCCATCAAATATTAAAAAACTTGTATGGATCATTCCAAAGGTAAGTACTTTATTAAAAGTTATTCAATTATTTTATATTCTTTTATCAACATCTCTAATTATATTTCATACTCTTTTTATTTTTTTGAAGTGTCCAAGACAACCCGGAGGAACCGAGTATGGATATTATGTGATGAGACATATGTTTCTCATTGTCTCGGCTTCTATTGTTAACTCTTGGCACCAGGTAATTACAATTGTCTTCAATTAATTATTTAATTTTAATGCATAACATGACATGTTCACTAATTTTAATCAAAAACATCTTGTAGATATTTGACAATCCTCAACCTCTGTTAGATGAAGAAATTGATGATATCAGGAGACGTTGGGGGGAATTTCTGATTGAGGTTGCCAATTTGGGTTGAATTCATGAGATTTTTAGTTTGTTTTTATTATATTTTATAATAAACATTGATGTATTTACTTTAATTATATAGACTCTGTAATTTATGTATTGTCTGCCTGATATTCTGTTTATATACACAGGTATTGTGAATAAATAATATGACAATTTCCTTAAACGAAAATAACATTTAAAAAAAAATATAAACTTTCTACCTCGGTTGTGACCATAACCGATGTAAAAAGTTACTTTCTACATCGGTTGTGACCATAACCGATGTAAAAAATCAGACTTTCTACATCGGTTGTCGTTGAACCGATGTAGAAAGTTCACTTTTTACATCGGTTAAAACTTCAACCGATGTAGAAAGTTGACTTTCTACATCGGTTATGGTCACAACCGATGTAGAAAGTATGACTTTCTACATCGGTTTAAGTTTTAACCGATGTAGAAAGTGTATTTTCTACATCGGTTGTAGAACCGATGTAGAAAGTCTAAGTTTCTATATCGTCCGTTTCAATACCGCATTTATAACCGATATAAAAAGTCTATAACAACCGATGTAAAAAACTTATTTTCCATTAGTGTCACTTAATAAGTTCCAAAAAAATTGCCTCCAATGGATAGAATTGTTAGCCCTCAAAGGTTTATGTTCAAATCTATTGTAATTATTCAAGACCTTTTGTCAGTATATAGACACAAGTATGATATAATAGTTATTTCTATCATGTTTGTATAATATATTATTAATTTTATAATTAGAATTTGAAAAAACTAAATAGTATTACTTAAAAAATTATTTGTAATACTTTATAATTAAAATATGGATCATCTTTGAGTTCTTTCAATTAATATATATATGCTATGTTTAAGTAATACTCTTTCTTATTAATTTTTCATTTTTTTACCTATTATAATAATATTTATATTTTGTTAGTTTATCAGATAAATGCGTTATGAGATAACATTAACAAGTTATAAAAATGCAGATAATTAATCCAAAAATAAGCATATAAATGCCTAACATATAAATATACATATATAAATATTATTTTCCAATATAAAAATTATTATCCATATATAAGTCGAACTACGAACATTTTTATAAAATATTATTATAAATACAACATCCCAACCTAAATTTATTCATTGTCAATATAATCAAAGAAATTTAAATATTTACGTTTTTTTAATGAATTACATTTCCCTCTTCTAAGATATATTTCAATTATACCTTTTTTATTTTTTAGTTTTATAATATTTTTTCTTAAAAAATTGATAAAATGTTACATTCCAATTTAATGGAAGTGAGAATTTTAGAGTTTTTTTTATTCTTTTCCGGTGATTTTTAACATGGTTAATAACTAGCTTTAAACATTGAATATCAATTCTATAAATTTATGAGATAAAATAGTGATTTTAGATGAAATTTTAAAATAAATAATAAAAAATACTCAATTTTTTTCCTTCCTTTTAAATCAATAATAAAACATTTGCTCTTGAGGCTGAAAGTTATAGAAAAATACAAAATATCAGTGAAAAATATTTTTATAATTATTAATTATTATTAATAAGTTTATTTATATTAAAAAGAATTACCAAATTTTTGTGTATTGCATGAGTATTTATAAATTTAAGTAAAATATAAAAAAAATTAAATTAAATAATATCTTTTAATTGTTAATAATAAATATTTTTATTTCATAAAAAATAAAATAAATTTATAAGTTAATTTTAAGAGGATAAATAAGTATATTATAAACATTTTTTAAGACAATAGAGTGTAATTTATGAATTTTTTTTTATGTTTGATGTCAGATTTATTTAATGATTTATTATAATAAAATATAAACAGTTCAACTATATATACCATACCATACACGAAATTTCTCCCCTTTCAAATAGAAGACAAACCATGCCATCCTTTCATACATCCCATTAATGCAAATTCTCTGTAGCTTACACACATTCACCCTCTTTGAATTTGTTTTTCAATGATTATCATGGAAAACGTTAAAGAAGAGGATCAATTGAACACTCCCTCAATGACCAAATTAAAGCTAAATATTTTGCAAGCAATGTGTTTTGCAATTTTCAACAAAGAAAAGGGACAAAACAAATTAAAATGTGACTACAAAATATATATATATATATATTATGAATATTTTTTAATAATTGTATAAATTATACAAAATATAATAAATTCTTATAATTATACTGTTTAAACTATTATTAAAATATTTTCCAATAGATAATTTTTAACGAATATAGATTTATTAAAAATTTTTGATAAAAATTAAAATTATCATTATTTATTTTTTAAAATCATTATTTAATAAATTGTTTTTTAATATGTATCCGAAGATATTAATGTGTCATGATTTTGAAAATTTTCATTGAGTGCATTTTAAGCTTGGGGAACTGGCATTTTAAAAATAAAAAATATTCTTAAATATAATTATAGGAATATCATTAATTTACATTCTTATTTTTATCTGGTAATTAATTATTAAAATTTGATCATTATTTAAAAAATATTGTAATTAATAATATAAAAAATTATGATTAACTCAATTATTTATATGATTATTAATTAATTATCATTTTCATATAATCAATTACCACAATTTTATAATTGGTTATTATATATTAATAATTAATTATTAAATTTATTTTTAATAATCATATAATTGATTTAAATATAATTTTTTATATAATTAACCATGATTTTTTTATAAGTCGACTATCAAAATAAATTTTAAAATATAAATAAATAAATTTATATATTGAACAATAAGATAATTTTAAAAGAAGGATCATATTACCCGGATGTCTTTATTGAAAAATATTTCATTTCTGATTTTTAAGCTGCAATTCTGAATAAGCTGCAATTCTGAATAAGGTTTTTCTTAAAAAAAAAGTGTCATGTTAATAAACAAAAAAAATATGTTAATAATATTTTTAATAAAAAATTATTTTAATTTCTTAATTAATGTTTGATTGATTTTTTTTAATTTTTTGTTTAAATAGAGTAATTCTAAATTATTAAATAATATATATTTGGATGATAATAATTTTTTTAAAAAATCATAAACTTTTATTTAAATAATTTTTATATAAAATAAAAGAAATTTCAGATAACACTTATGAAAAAAAGATTTTAAAAACTTTTTATCATGCTAAGTAATTTTAGATTTTATTTTTTAATCATTATTTATCTTTAATTTATCAATCTTTAAAATTTTAAAATTTTCCATTCAAAAATAAAGTGAAAGAATGTTACCTCAGTATTTTGAACTCACAACAAAAATGAAGAATATCACTTGAGCATGTGGTTCATGTGAGATAGCTAGCATATGTAGAATGCCATTTTTATTTTTATTTTTCCTTTCTCGGTTCCATTATATTGTATTTATATATTCAGTTTGTTATAAGATGAATGATGCAGATCCATGTCACCATGCATGGTTATAGGTCATCTCAATTCAATTTGAAGGACTTGCTCCTATAGTCCGAAACAAAACAAAATGTAGCTACCACCTCGTAATGTGTGGATAAGAAGAAATAAATTAAGAGCATTGCTAATATAGGAAAAATAACAAAAATGTGACACATTGATTCAAGACAGTGAAGAGAAATAACACAGTCCAATTGGGTGTATCTACAAAGGCACAAGAAATAAAAGGAAAATAAGGCCAATTTCATATATACTATATAAGGAAACTTGTTTCTTTTCTTCCTAAGAAGTGGCATGGGAATAAAGAAAGATAAGCTTCAACCCACTTTAACCTTACCAATAATTGTCCCCAGTTAGTGCATATTCATGTATCTGCAACTCAATTCAGAAATGACATTGGGCTTGAAAAAAATAAATAAATATATTTTTAACTTTTAAAATAAAATATTTTTAATATTTAATATAATTAATATTTGACACATATTATATATATATATAATATTAATAATAGTTTATTTTTTAAAAAATAAAGAATGAAATTAATTATTTAAAAAAAAAGAAATTAAAATTAAAATTTAAAAATTTAAAAAGGAGTAAAAGTATATTTAAAAATAAAAATAAAAAAATGAGAAGGTTAAAATGCAAACATAAGATAGACCTTAGAAGAAGGATATATATGCTTATACTATGTGGTATTTAAGATGGATTACATCTATTAGTCCAATTCGGGTTTTGAGATTTGTTAAGTCAAATAAATTTGTCTTTTTATTTGGATTATAAAATAGAGACTTTAATCTTGCATGAACTCACATTTTACATTTGAATAGATGAATATAAGACAAACCCAATAAAAAGATCTGGATAAGTAAAGTTTTAAATTAATGCCATGTCTAAAATTTAAAAGTTAAACTCCATATTTTATTAAGCTTCGTATCAGACTGATCCGTTTCATTTTCTCTAACTAGATTTTACTTCATTTCTAGCTTAGTTCTGTATTCTAACCAAAATCCAAGCTGAACGTAACATGCACGCCATAATTGCTCCGTAAGCTAAAATATTATACGTTATTTCTAAAAATAAATATTAAATGGATCCACCTTATCTATTAAATTTAAATCATTTTATTTGAAAACGATTTAATATCTTTTTCTATTCTCATAATAATAAGATATATTCTTCATAATAAGATGTGGCCTTCATTTATCTCACCATTCTCATCCTTAAAAAATTTAGTGTCAGATGCCTCAATCATTTAAGAATATAAAAATTCTACTTTAATCACTAAACATTATTAATATTAGCCATATTAATCTCTTTAAGAAGTAATACAATCAATTTGTAGTTTTTAAGAACTGATGTGGGTTTTTAGTATTATTAAGAACCAATATGTCTGATGCTGAATTTTTCAAGAATTCTTTTTTTAATAAATTTCAAATTCTTTTAATTTAAGAGTTTGATTTTTATATATTATTAGTATATTTTTTTATATTATCAATCAATTAAAATTTAATTAATTATATAACAATTTATAATTAAATAAAAAATAATTTTTTTATATTATCAATATATTTTAATTAAATTCTTAATATTATTATCCGAATCCTCCTTCTCAAGTTTCAAACATATAAATTTTATTTTATCTATTTTTAGATTGTAACTTATGTTTACACTTATGCAAAATACGCAACACTCACCAATTACAATATTTTGAAATCCTAGGTGATTCATTAACTTGTCCAATTTTAACAACATTGGGACAAAGATATTCGGAGTCTTTATATAACTCAAATAATTATCTTCTCCATCTTTATTCATCACTTTCATCCACTCTTTTAAAATCTACACAAATTTCTTCAAAAAGAATGGATCGTAGAATAGTAGATTTTGTATTGGCCAGATATACAAATTTATACAATTATAATATTTTAATTTTTTATTATCAATTGTTTAAAATAAATTAATAATAATAATATTATTTATATTATGCTATTTTTTAATTAATAAATTGTTTTAAAAATATTAAAAAATTAAAAAAAATTATTTATTATTTAAAATTTGTTTAATATAAAAAATCATTTCAATAAATAAATTTTTTAAATAATATTAAAATATTTTTTATTAAATTATAAATCGAAATAAGAATTATCTTTTATGTCATTCAACAGTGGAAAAATTTAATATAAAAAACAGTTAGAAGATTATTTTTTTAATATAATATAAAAAATATAAGGTTTGAATTCAAAACTTTCATAATTAAATTAATTAATGTATTGTAAAAGATAAAAATAATATTTAAAATCTAATTTATAAACTTTTCTTTTATATTACACTAATCACTAAATATATATATATATATAAGAATAATAAAATAATTTATATTTATCTATCTGCACAAAAATGATTAATTCATAATATCTACTTTAAGTTTATACCAATATTCAAATTAAAAGTATAAATTCTAATAATTTTTTATAATTTCAGTCTTATATAAAGAAAATTAAAAATGAAAGTAAGTACCTTTTATTTTATTTTTTATATTCTTAAATTTAAATTAAAAAATATTTATTTATATTAGTTTTATATATTCACTAATTACTAATTAAAATAAAAAAATTTAACATACAAAAAATATTATTTATAATAAAATTAAAATATCTAATATTTTTCAACTCATATATATATATATACTATTTGTAAATTTTTATTTTATTAACAAAATGTATAAAATTAAATTAATTTTTATATTATTTTTACTAGATGATTTCTCTGATACCGTGTGAGTTTGAGAGAGCATTGATGTTCCCTTATTAATTTTGCAACTCATATATCATCATTATTATATTTTAAGATAATAATACTGACAAGTCATGTTTATAAAATTATCCTTTGAAATCAATTTTAAATTTTTATAGTGAAAGGAAAGCATAAAAATTATTAATAAAAAACATTTAGATCATAAAAGTATAAGTATTTAAAAATTTTTTACTATAAAACTATTTCAAATTTTAAAATATTAAATTGATCTTAAAGGATAATTTTAAATTTTGAATAAATTTTTAGTTAATAAAATTTGAAAATTATTAATGAAAATATTTAAACATAAAAATATAAGTTTGTAAAATTTCCTTTTGCTAGAAAACCATTCTAAACTTTTAAATACTAAGATATCTCAAAGGATAATTTAAAAATTTTAAATGAACTTTCAGGAAAAAAATATAAAAATCATTAATAGAAAATTTCAAAATATAAAAATATAATTACTTAAATTTTTTACTATAAAAATATTAAAATTTTAAATTTTTTATCATTTAAAATTTTGCTTATTTTTTAGTGAAAAAAAATAAAAATTATTATATGAAAATACTTAAAACATAAATATAAATATTTAAAATTTATTTTTCTAAAAGACTATTATAAATTTTAAAACACTATATTGATCGGATAATTTTAAAAATTTTAATGGCTTTTTAGTAAAAGAAAATATTTAAAACATAAAATGTAAATATTTAAAATTGATATAATACAAGCAAAGAAAAATTTTAACTTAAGGGAAGATTTATTAATCGGAGGAAAGCTCAAAAAGGTATAAGAGACATTTAAGGGTAATGTGATTGTTTTGGAATAAATAGACTATAATATTATAATTTTACTTGTGAAAGTTTAGAAAAGTGTGGTCCACCATAAGAACACAAGTTTTAACAAGATTTGACATTCATTTTATTAATATTTGTATTGATTTTAAGTAAATATTTTAATTAATTTCATTTTTAAATTTTTAAAATTTTGATCATAATTTTTTAATAATATAAATTAACGGATTTTATTAGAATTTGATCTTGATGATAAACGAAAACACTACTCGATTGAGTCCTAATCAAACCATGGGATTGCCCTCACTCTATCGACCATGTGGATTGTCCTTATTATCCTGTGAGATTCTAACATTCTCTTGTTCAAAGTTAGACATTTGCGGATAATCTAATAATAAATAATTTAGAATAAGCTTTGATATTATTTTAAAAATTAAATTTATGTCTAACTCAATTTTAGATTAGTCCACAGGATGAGAATTATTCATATTTTATATATATTTTATTGATTATATTTTTTTTAATGCAAAACTTAAACGATATTTATATTTAAAATCATAATATATATATATATATATATATATATATATATATATATAAAAGTTTAAGCCTGTTATATATATAAGGTCCTCGATTCAATATACAGAACATGTAGAGATAAAAAGAAAAATTTATCTCAACATATTTCTCTATGTCTCAATAATTGGCTTTTATCTGCTAATTTGGTGACTATGACTTTGGGGTTTTGCTTCTGCCTGTGGCTTTCATTGGTTTTTTCTTTAACCATCTATGCAACTACCAATTGGGGGCTTTATATGTATACGTTTGCAAATCATCACTTACTAATCATCCGAATAAGTTAATATTCCAATTTATTAGGGGAAACTACTAACCTCAAAGAGAATAATTATCCTTAAAAAAATTGGAGGTTGAGAGAACATAAAAAAATTACCACTCTAAGAGTACCAAGTTTATTAAATTGCCAAGCCATACAAGTTTTGGAGAACAATACCAAAAAGAAAGGACAATTTAATTTCTTCTAATACATCCATTTCATGTACTTTATAGGATAACATTAACTTCAATGCAACTTATTTACATGTATAATAGTATTAATCACTAATATTTTTTTAATTTTATTTTAAACTGCATAATATCCTTCAACCTTCTTTAAAATTCCATAGGCCATCAGTGTCCACATATCCCGCAGAAGCTGATGATGAATCTCCCTGATTCTCAAACAATCTTTGAAGCATTTCATAGTTGTACATCATAGAGGACATGTCAGCATCAAAGTCTTTATCTTGAGCTTTCTGAGTAGTTTGGCCTGTACTTGATCCATGGTTTTCAATCAACATCCTCAACATGGACTGTTCTTGAGCCACAGAATAATCTTGGAAGTGTGAATTACCAATTTGGTGTGCAATTTGTGAGGATTGGTGGGGCACAGTAGGGGTAGCTTTGGTATAAGTCCAAGATGCAGGGGAAATATGAGAGGGGTTTGAAGAATATGAAGATGCTGCTAACATAGGAGGAGTTTCAATGCTATCAACAATGTCATCATGTGTCCTTTGGTCCTCACTTTGATTTGGGTCAGAGAAGCAGGTCACGTGTGCTTTTGTTTCACTGTTGTATGGAGAAGAATCCATTAATGAAGGCATGTCCTTTCCAAAGGAACTGAACCTCACCAATCCAGAAATATGCATTTTCTTCCCATTGTTACTCTTCTGGAAAACCCTGCATATAGCCCATTCATTCTGAAAGGAATCCAAGACAAAACAGCCATGTTATAACAAACATTCAAACTCAATGAAATAGTAGAAAACATAAAAAAAAGGCAGAAAAAGTAAAAATAAAATAAAAATTCACAACAATCTTGGGACAACATCCCTTTGATTTTTGTGAAGTAGTTTTGAGATGGGTGTATACAAAGTTAGAGATAGAAATAAATATACCATTTTGTTAAGATTGAACTAATTTTAAGCATTAAAAAAAAGATTTTATTGAAAACAAAAACAAAACATTTATTACACTTTTATATCTCAGGTGTAAAAAATGATACTAAGAATTGAGGTTCACATTTTCCTTAAACGGTTAGAGTATCAAATACAATGTTAAGATAATAGAAATTAAACAGAAAACAGAAAACAAACATTACCATAGCCTTTTTGGGTAGATTATGCATAGAATGCTTATTATCTTCCAATCTGTATTCATGCATGACCCAGTTGGTTTTTTCACCATTTGGAGCTCTTCCTTTGTAGAAAACCAGAGTTTTCTTCATTCCAATCAGTGCCTTTGCCTTGTATATCTCTTTGTCTTTCCCTGTGGCCTTCCAATAGCCAGCACCAGTGGCCCTATTTGTCCTTAGACCAGTTGGGTATTTTCTGTCCCTCACACAGAAAAAATACCACTCCTTTTCACCCTTTTTTCCAATCCCTTTATTAAAAAAAAAGCATTAAAAATATTACAAAACCATAACTTGGAAACAAGAATGCTGAATTACAAAACAGAATCACTGAAAAAAACCATAAAAAAAATTACAAAAGCATAATTTCAACTTAAAGTACCACAAATAAGAATGCCCAATAACAAAACAGAATCATGGAAATAAAAAAAGAGACTCACAAGGCAAATCCCATGGTTCACACTTATTCAAATCAGCCTCTCCAATGGCTCTAGCACAAAAGCAATTGTCTAGAACCTTCTGTGAGAGATAATAAGTTATGAGCTCTTCATCTGTTGGATGAAACCTGAATCCTGGTGGCAACTCAGAGTTTTGGTCTTCCATTATATCTCTATAATTGCTCTCCATTGCTTCCATCATCACACACTATTACAAGTCCTGTGTTATCATCAAACAAAACAAGTTAACACAAGAGAATTAAAATTAAATACCCTTTGTGATTCTGACAACAAGACAATCACTTTTCAAAACATTTGACATGGGAATCAATCAACATACTCAGGATCTTAGACACACATAAAAAATTAGATATTTTTATATATATATATATAATTCAAGTGTATAAAAACAAAGTAGCCAACCTGTCAAAAGATTGGATAAAGATGTGGCAGAGGAAGAAAACAAAGGTTTTGAGTTACAATCACAAAGTTTTACTGAGAATGTGTGTAACGGAAGAGAAGATAAGGGGATGAGAGAGGGAATGAAAATGAAGTGAAGAGAGAAAGGTTGTGAGGAATATGAAGATGGTGTTTAGAAAAGACTGTGTTTTGAGAAACATAACTCCTTAAATACTGGTTTCTTTTTTGGATTCATAGAACCGTGGCTTGCACAACAACTTGTGAGGTGGTTTCGTGCTTTTAGCAGTGTCGTTTTTCACTTTTTTGAGGTTATTTTTTCTCTTCAATTTGACCAGAAACACCTCACCAAGTAACCTTGCACGTAACTGTTTTTTATGTCACCGTGCTCACAAATTATGCCATACTTGTGGTAACTGCCAAATCACCCTCAAACATAGTTTCATTAAATCTACCTCACTTTTAATTCTTTTCATTTAAGCCACAACTATCCTTCACATAAATTATTCCATTTGAATCAAAAACATTCAAAGCTTCCTTAAATTCGTTGTCCTAACAAGAATTTTCGATTCTTAATTTAAATTTTCTTACAGTTCAATCCTTATGTCCTTAAAAACTGTTCCATGTTACTCATCATTTTACTTTTTTAATTAAAGATTAGCTACTTTGAATTTGGTTTAAGATGTTTTATTTCACCAAGAAAAAATTAACCCCTTTCAAGGTTTTGTCTTTCTTGATAAATTAACCATTTTTCATACACATGACCAACAGTCAATTTTGTTTAGCATAATTAAGGAATTTAATTATTTGTCAATTAGATATGTCAAATTTAGTTGATATTATTTCTCCAAAAAATCATATAAGATACAAACTGTCACTATAAACACTTATTCAATAAATAATAATAATAATAATAATAATAATAATAATAATAATAATAATAATAATAATAATAATAATAATAATAATAATAGTAATAATAATAATAATGCTTTAACAATCGGTAAGGTTGTTTAGGTCACAATGATTAATTTACACTAAAATTAGATGATTTTATGTTATAAAGATGAAAATTCTTTATATTTTAAAAAATATCACTCATAACAATTTTATTTGATTAAAATAGAATTACCTTTTATAGAAGGCACCTCTTACCTAAACAAAATTCTTTGGCTTACTAAGCCGAAATAAAAGAGGGCTATTCCATCCCAATTTACGCTTTCTAATTAAACTTAATTGTAAAATATTGATATTAATCCGAAAAGCACATTTTTTTTGTGAATAAAAAATAAGAATAAACGTTGAGTAATATATATGACTAACTCCATCTTATCCGAAAAATGTGATCCACTCAAAAGTGCATAACTTACGTGAAACCAAAAACAAAAGAAAAGAGGCGTTAATTTGGAATAATATCTCTGCAAACAAAGCTATAGAAACTTTTGAGAAGAAGCTGGCAACAGACAAATATGAGAAAATAAAAGGGTGTGCTACATTTACCTACTTGGAAATATTGAAATTACAGCTATGACCATTTGTGGCAGCACCATTTGCATAGCTTAGGCATTAAGATATTGTCTCTTTCTCATGTTTATCAAAACCATAAATATCTTTCAAAGGAGTAATACGTCTATTGCTAATACTAGCTTTTCTTTTTAATAAAAGTTTATATATTGTTGTATTTCTTATACAACTATTCATAAGTTTGGCTTATAATTAAGAAAGAGAATAGAATATTTAAGTTTAGCTTCAATAATATATGTCTCTAAATTGGTCATTGCACTTTGACCATTGTGAGAAGGTTGTGAAAAAAACTTTGATATTTAAGTTAGTAAATTGGATTGTTGGTGTGAGAGAAAATTATGTGATAATAAAGGAGATATGAGAATTTATTTTTATAATGGATTTTTTTATCTGCAATCTTAATAAAATCATGTATTTAATTAGATTGTTGTCTCCTATGCTAAACGAGAGTTGATTTCCATGACCTATATATTATCTAATCAGAATTTCAAGAAGATGCTTGATGAATTTAAATTTATATATTAGAAATCTTACCTAAGATAAGGTTAATCATAAGCATATTAAGTAAAGGAAAATTTTATTTTATAAATTAATTTTTAAATTGAGTTACATTTAAATCTAATTTTTAATATGATATTAGATTCTATCTAAATCTGTTAATAAATTATTTTATATTCTAAATGTTCAATTCTATTATGTATGATGTAAGGTTATTAAAAGTTCTATATTATTTAAAAATAAGATCAACCATAAATTAATTTTTAAGATTAAGTCAAATTTAGGTATAATCATAATAATTAATTAATATTGTAATTTGTTGAAGAATATCCAAAGGATCTTCAGGTCACAGTGGACCATAAAATTGAATCTCTAGCTTCTTACACAATCATGTCTCGTGTCTTTATTTCGTTTTTTTTTTCTTAATAGATACTCATTTATTATATAAAGAATTTTGTACTTTCTAATTTAAAATAATGCAAACTAATTGTGGGTAAACACAGGAGTGACCATAAATTTTTGTTTCTTTTGGGTGCCCACCTTCTACTACATGTAAAATATTTAGACTCAAAAATATTTACTTGCATTGTTTTATATCTAAGTGGAACCGATCTTACTTAATCTCCCTTGTCAAGTTTATATCTAATTAGTGTACTGTCGGTAAATTATGTGTATTTATAAATTTAAATAATATTTATAGATAAATATATTAAAGAGAATAATATTTATAGACATGGTATCCGGTTGGGTCAAGCTTGATTTTACTCTTCCTCTTCCTATTTAAAAAAACATCAGGATAGGTTGGAGTGCATGATTAAAAGAGGGGGATTGAAAAATTATAATAACTTACTTTCAACCCAGTAAATATGTAAGAAACCAATATCCTATTTTAATTTTATTTATTTCTATATATATATATATATACAAATATACTAAATATATTTTAATTTAAATATATAAAAGAAGCATTAAAAATTTAAATAAATGGAAAAGTTTAATAATAAAATTATATTTATAATAAATATGAAAATTCAATCATCTTATAAAGTGATATTACAGTTATTGTGCTAGATTTGAGATGAGAGCCAAACAGATATCTATCTCCCTAAATTCAACATTATTTTTACAAATTTGGTATGGGTTCAAATATGAGTTCTTTTTAAATTCGATTAAAATGGATTTTTCTGTAAAAATTGGGATGGAGTCAAGTAAGTATCCACAGTTTCAGATTTTATTATCATACCTAAACAATTTTTTTATGTTATTTATAGTAAATATTATATTATATTATATACAAGTAAAAATTAAATGTGTAAAAATTTTTAAAAATGAAAAAAAAAATTAAAATATATTAGTAAAATTATAAATATATAATTTTTAATGACATAATATATTAAAATTAAAATTTTAAATTTTAAATTTTAAAAGATTTAAATTTAAATTTATTAATATTATAATAAGATTAAGATTTATTTTATGTAAAATAGAAAAATATTTTCAAATTTGTTACAACATTATCAATATTTTAAATTTAAAATAATATTTAATAGGATTAAAAATTATAAATAATAAATAAAATTGATTATTTCCTAAAGAAATTATCAAGTAGTTTAATAAAAATAATAATAATTCCTAAAAATTCTCTCACTGAAAAATAAAAACTCTAATTTAATGTATAAATATAGATACTTGCAAAATTGTGATTAGTTATCAATTTATGAATTAAATAAATGAATTTATATATTGTTACATAAAAAAGAAATAGAATTTTTATATACACCATATAAAAGGTATTGTAATAAAATAAATAAATGCCTAATAAAATTTCTAAAAAAAATTATTTGATCCCATTTTATCCTTAAAGAAATCGTTAAATAGTTTCTCAAAACTTTAAAACATTTTAATCTTTTTATTTTTTTTTCAACTATTTTTTAAGTATATATTTAATTTCTAAAAAATGAATTACCAATTTAATCTTTGGAAAAACCATTAATGATCTAAATTGATCCTAGAAAATATTAACTAAATTAAATAAAGGATTAAAATGTCCCATATTTATAATTTTGAGGGATTAATTTGAAA
This sequence comes from Canavalia gladiata, assembly GCA_037954105.1. NCBI lineage: Eukaryota > Viridiplantae > Streptophyta > Magnoliopsida > Fabales > Fabaceae > Canavalia > Canavalia gladiata. The sequence continues at coordinate 45,768,811 of CM075665.1, forward strand.
GTTTGTTTTTCAAGAATCAAGCTGAGTGATGTTTTAGGGATCAAAGCTTTTTATTAAAAAGAATATATTTTTTCTATAATTTACTTTGATTATACTTTAAAATTTTAGTTTTTACTCCTTATAATTTTATAAATTTAAGTTGTTGTCCTTCTAGTTTTATTTTGTTTTAGTTTTGCTTTTTATAATTTTATATTTAATTAAATTTTGATTCTCGAATAAAGTGAATATCATATTTATCCAATTGATTATATTTTGAGTAACATGTATTTAGCATATTTTAATAGAGTGAAATTTAATTTAAAATTTTTAAAATAAAAATTTAAGGCTTAATTTAAGATATTTTAATTTTAATTTTATATAGTAATTTTTTTATAGTTAAATTAAGAAATAAATCACAAAATAAATAATTTTTATTATATTGATAAAAATGAAAAATGTTGGATCAAGCAGTAAAGGATGTTAGACAATGACAAAAGTAATGATAATGATAGAGAATGTTGTGGAGGATATTAGGTGATGATGTTGACAATAAAATATGTCACTTAGTGAAAACTATAGATGATATCAAAAAATAATAATGTTAGTAATAAAAGAGTGTTCAACAATGATAAAGAGTGTCAAATGATGATAGTCATGAAAGGAGTAGGTAAGTTATGTTAATGGAGTTGTTAAGTGGCAAAGGATAAGATTTTTCACCATCCTCAACAATAATAATGAAGAGTGTCGGCAACAATAGTAATAGTGAAGAGTGTTATACAATAGTAATTATAGTTAAGGGCATGTGATGATTGTAGAGGTGGAAAATATTAAGTAATGGTAACGGTGATGAACGATGATAGTGACAACATAAAAAATGTCTAGTCAAGTGATGACAATGAAGACCAACAGCAATAGGAATAGCAATTGGATGTTGCATTGATGGAGTTGTTAAGTAGTAATAGTGGTGAAGGTTTTCCATTGATGATGATGATGATGGAAAGTATCACTAGCAATGGTAATACTAAAAGGTATTAAACAATAATGATTATGGTCAAGGACATCAAATGATTATGGTGACAAAAAATACCAAAGGATGATAATGGTGATAAATATTGACAATGACGATGGAAACAAACGTTAAGTAAAATGGTGGAAATGTAAATCGATAACAATAGTAACTAGTTGTATTGATGGAGTTGTTAAGTGGTAATAATGGATAAGGTTTTCAACTAATGGTGAATGGTAAAAGTAACAATAACAGAAGATGTCAAGAGATAACAACTATGAAAAGATCAAGTGATGATGATAAAGGATATCAAAGTGTACGATATATGATGTTAATTAACAATGATAGAGGGATGTTGGATAAATAGTGATGATAGGAGGGTAAAAAATATATAATATTTTAGAATTAAAAGCTATAATTATAATTTTTATAATTTTAAAAATTTAAAATAAAATTATTCTAAGATTAAATTAAAAATATTTTAATTCTATTTTAATAAAAAATTATTTTTAAAAAATTAAAAACTTTCAACTACTTTAAATGAAATTTAAAATTTTAAAATATAGAAAGAAAATTTAAAATTAATATAAAATATTTCAACTACAAATATATTTGAAAACACTAAGAGAAGGTTGAAGAGTTTTGATCCTATTATATTCTATTTTAGAATATATAAAATAATAAAAATTAGAGAAATAAAAAATATATAAAAATAAATAAATATAATATATGATATAATTAAAAAAACTATACATAAATAAAATATAATCAAACTAAGATCTTGCATGTGTTATATTCAACTACATTGCTATAGATTAATCATGGCAACCGACCCAGTCACATTCCAATTGTTAAACGACAAGACATTCATTCCCAAAAAAAAAAAATTGGTTCTCAGCACGCCTTAGGTTGATGCAGTGTATTGGTTACCCCGTTTTACATCAATGAATAATGAAAATTAAATGAAAAATGATGTTAGATATACAAAATAGATATAATAAGATAAAAATATATAATATATAATATAATAAAAAATAAAAATAAAAAATATTAAAATATATAATAATCAAAATTATAAATTATAAATATTAATTTGTTCATACATTTGGCTCTTTACTTTATCATTTCACCTAAATCTAAACGGCTAACACAAAATTATCTTTAATTCAATTTTAACAAGTCCTACGCGTGACATTTTTTATTTTATTATATATATATATATATATATATATATATATATATATATATATATATATATATATATATATATGACATATGTCAATGTATTATCCCTCTTATTAATTAGTTGTTTTTTTTTATTTCTGTTTATTTATTTATTTATTTCTGACTCCTACACTATATAACTTTCTAACTAACACTCTCATTAATTAATATAGGCTAGCAGTGTTTGGCAGTATCAGAACTGAGAATGAGCCAAAATTGTCTCTCCTGAAATAAGGTTCATTGCACACATTATTTGGGGAAAAGTAGAGATTCTAACTAAAATGTGGAACCAAGAATCCTACGCCCTTGATTTCCAAGATAAAATTCATATGCTATCAATAATTTTCTCTTGTATAGTCATTGAAGCCTACTCAAGCCAAACATATCCCCATCTCATGAATGTTTTAAATTGGCTCTTTGGAACTTTTTAGTAATATTTATTTTTTAATTTATTTAAATCTATTTTATAACATAAATATTTAAATAATTTTTTAACAAATATTTATAATTTTTTTAAAAAAATTGATTTATATTTGCATAAATTATTGAAAGAAGTTTATGCAAAAAAATTTATGAAACTTATACTAAACATACTAAAAAAATTATTTTAATAATAATTTTAAAAAATAAATAACGATAATTTTAATTTTTAATCAATTTTGTAAATAAGATTAAGATAATATAACTGTTTGAATTAGATTAGATTTTGTTAATTTAGTATACTTTTATCAATTTATACAACTATAAAATAAATAATCATTAAAAATTATTTTTTTAGTGATGTTTTATCTTAAAAATTTAAATATTTATGAGTTATACAATAAATATTTATTAAATAAATTATTTATCAAAATAAAATCTTTATGGCATATTTGCGAAGAAAGAATGTAATTACCAAGTAATGTGTATATGATATTTCAAGTGCCCACGGTGGCCTTGAATTAATTGATACAAAGTCTATGTTTGGATTCATGTTGGGTGGTTCTCCAACGCACAAGTTATTATAATTCATTATGTAAAACAAAATGTGCGTATGGGGATGAACGCCAAAGCAAACACGCTCAAAATGGAAACATCAAACAAAATGTCTTCCTACTATTCAAAAAAAATATTTATTCCCAAATACATTGGAAAACACACGATTAATGTTTATCAGGTGGTAAACGTTAAGAATGTTAAAGAAATGAACTAATTCGATTTAAATAATAATTAAAAAAATTAAAATTTTTAACAATTATAAAATTTTATGTAATTTTATTCGATTTATAGTGTTCCTTTATAAAATTAAATGAATCAAATTAAATCGTAAAATTTATATATTTTGTTGATATTTTTATTATTATTTATTATATTTTTTAATATATAAGATTACATTATTATTTAAATTTTATGTTAAAATATATTTAAATATAAATAATTTAATTTATGTTAGTTTTAGATTTTTATTATTTTCTTTTTTTATTAACTTATCTTTATTATTAAGATTTTTAAACAAAATAAAACCAAACCAAAATAAATTTTAAAAAATTAGTTTAATTTTTCTAATTTCTTTCAGCTGAACTAAACCACAAATATTTTTATAATGAATATCTAAAATTAAATCAAACGGTAGCGCAAACTGCCACTTTCCCTACCTACAACCAATGAACCTGATCCTTCAGATCCCCACCATATATTCAGATACTTGTCATTAAGCTTTTATATATGCTCCACAAAATTTTCTATATTATTGTATATAATAACTGCTCTTTTACATTTATTTTTTGTTTCGTAATTTTTTATTTTTAATATAAAAAATTAAAATAAACAAAAATTAATCATATAACTAAATATTTATATTTTAAGAAAAAAAAAATATGTGCTCTTGTAATATTGAAAAACATTCCCTTACATACAAGTCATAGCTTTAGAAATTGGGTATGTCTTGGTCAACGGCCTTCTCAATAACCCGGGAACACGATTTTCCCTTTTTCTGCTTAAAATATTGAAAAAGTAAAGTCACATACGTATATTAATTCATCTCCTCACTGATAAAAATATTTCAATAATCGATTAATAGTTATATACTTGATTATATAATCGATTATTAATAAATAATAATATAAAAAAATATAATTAATAATTAATTAATTAAATTAAATTAACTAATTATTTGTATAATTAATAATGTAAAATAATTGGTTAATTAATTAGAAATGTAGTTTATCGATTATTAAGTATAATTAATTGATTAATAGATATACTGTAATCGGATGTAATTATTGTATAAATATGAAAATAACATAACTATTTGAGTTAAATTTTGGTGAAAAAATATAGAAAGATAAATTTTTAAATTAAAAATTTATTTATAAAAGTAAACAAAATATTAAGACACTGTGTTTAGTTTAATTTTTCATTTTATTTCTTTTAGTCGAATTTTTTATGATAAAAAATTTATTAAATTTTTTTATTTTTTATTTTAATCTAACCTCGGGAGATACTCTAAAATGTCCCATATTCATAACTAACCAAGTCAAGTAGCTTAATAAAGATTTATCGTAACATATAACTAATAAACAAAATAATTAAATTGGAAGAATACATAAAATATTTATCTGAATATTGAGAAGATGCTGTTACTTCATTAGAACTTTCAAAAACGAAAATCATGAAATATTTAAGAAAAGAAAATAAAATATGAATAATGGGTAAGCTACTGTGTGTCGTTTCCGACAGTCGTTACCGGTCGTTAGTAATTTTTTGATGTGATTGATATTTAAAAGTCGAATTGCATATCTAAGGCCAAAGTTGATAGTAATAATAATATTTTTTAAAGAACATTATTACCAACGATTTTGGCCATTAGTAATGTTGCCTTCAATAACATCGAGAGTCTAATCATAAGTAAAGTTCAAGCAAATATTTGATCAAAAAAGGTGTAAAATTTATTGAGTACTTTGATCATCAACAATTGAGTGATTTTAAATACTCGTCAATTATTTTTATTGTGATGGTCAGAAATAAAAAAGTTGTGTTGGCAAAATTTTTTTATTTTAACAAAAATAACATCTATTAAACATATACTTATATTAAATATTAAACTTTAATATTTATATTAATTTAATATTTTATATATAATATAAATTTTTTTTAATTTAACTATAGAATCATATTATAATATTTTATGATTATATATATCAAATTTTAAAAAATTTAAAAATTTGTAGATATATATTATTTAACTATTAATATTTACATATATTTCAACAATATATAAATTGTTAAAATAAAATTATAAAATAAAGTATCTATCAATATTTGTTTTATATAAAATTTTATATATATAATCTACTTGATAAGAAACGGTTAAATTAATAAATTTTATATTTTATTAAATTAATATAAATATTAAACTTTAACATCTAATATCAATATATCATAATTTTAATTTTAAAAAATATTTTATTAAATATATATATATATATGAGAAGAAAAAAAATAAAAAAAAATTTAAATAATAAATCATCAGACTCTAACTTATAGAATTGATATTCAAATAAAAAATAATCAAATTTTATTAATTTAATTTAAATTAAATAATAACATATAAATCAAAATAAATCAACTTAATTGATTTGGTTTGATTTTTAAATTGATAATTTTACTTTTAAACTAATGGACACTCCTTCCATCAATTATAACCTAATATTCTTATTACATCCTCTCCCAAGTTTTCACGTGCTTTTACCAACCTCTTCCATATATATATATATATATATATATATATTCATATGTGGTCACTTTACTAAGTTACTATTAATTTTGAGATTGATTGTTTAAGATACATCCCAAGTGTAATGCAAGTTGGGAAAATGGCAAAAAAATTCTTTCCTTCATTGTAGTTCATGCCACAATATAGGAAATATACACCATTTTTTTTTAATTATAAAAATCTTTGTGCAAGTCTTTAGTTATCCTTTACCATCATCATTTTTATGAAATTTGTATCCCATAATTAACTATTAATTATATTAATTTTAAATATTTTAAATTCATTATCATTACATTATATTTTTAACAGTTATATAAATTAATACTAAATATATTAAATTATAGTTGTTGTATCATTTAAATTGTTACTAATATTTTTTAATAAATATTAAATTTATTAGAAAAAATTGATGAAAGTTGAATATGTTGTTATTTATCTCTTAAGATTGTCATTAAAATATTTTTTTTAATATTATTATTATTATTATTTTAAATTAATTATTAGTTAATTTTTAAATTAATTATTATTTAATTACTCTCAATGATAATATTTTATTTTTATAATTATAAAAATAATAACAATTTTTATTGGTTATTATTTTTAATTTAGATTTATATAATTTTATCTTTTATTAATTTATTAAAATATTTATCCTATAAATTAAAATACATGATAAAATTATTTTTAAAATTTTATTCATCTATAACATAATATTTTAAAATACAACAGTTATATTTAAATAAAATAGAAAATAGAAGTAATAAAAACAAAATTATGTACATCTAAAGAAAAAAGAATACAGTTGGTAAATAGAATATATAAAAATGACTTATCTTATACCTCAATGCAAAATGAAAAAAATTAAATTAATAATAATTGATTAATTATTTATTTTTTACATTTGGTAAATTTATTTGTAATCAAGTATATGCCATTGTGTAGTTAAATTCATTTGATAATTAATTAAACGTATGCATTTTCTATCCCAATGTATGTAAAATTCACTAGAGATGTCACCAAACGGGATAAATTATTAACAAGTGAAATTGTGATTAAATATATGTATATTCATAATAAGTTACATATTTTAAAAATTTTAACTATTCGTTTTTAATTAACAATTATAACAATTTGTTTAAATCTTAAAAGTAAGTCTCTTACTTTAGGCAAAAGTTATATAAAACAAAAGTGATTATCAGCCGCAATAATAATTAGTTAGTGCTGATGATGCAAAAGATTAGTTGAAAATGAAGACTACAAATATCTTATCAGCTTAATAATATCATCTGAATACTAACAAAAAAATTTCCGTTTCGGGGAAGTGATTATTGGTGCAGCAAAGATTCGCATGCCAGTATGATTATTATTAGAAATTTCAGTAGGACTAGACAACCTTGTTGATCGGACGGTGGAGATTGAATCATTGATGATCAAAGTCAATACCTATGTCTAAGACCTAAGATAATACTGACAATGGAGTGAAACCTAATTTTGCCACGTGGTAAATTTTGATTGGTGATTAGAAAAGTGAAGTTGTCAGTAAACCTCGTCCACCTTTTGATTTCAGTGTGAATCTGCTTCCTCTGTTCCGACATCAGCCCACCGCGGGGGCTTCACACGTAGGAACTTAAATCATGGTAAAAAAAAGTTTATAAATATTATATTAGTACATTTAAATTATTATTTTTTCATAAATATTTATTGTAAAAATTTCTATTATGTATTTTAAGTATATATTAAAAATTAATTAAAATTTATTTTTAATTATCTTATATTTTATTTCATTCTTTTTTATCTGTTTAGAAAGATAATAATAAATTTATTTCTTATTTTTAATAGAGTATTAATTATTTTTTATATATATATATTCTTATATATATAATTATAATCAAATGTGATAAATAAAAATTAAATAAATAAATTTTAAAAAAATTAACAAAATTAATTATATTTATTAATATTTATATTTATTTAATTTTTGAACATATAAAAAACATATAAAATATATATTTAAGAATATAATAAAATTTATTAAATAGAAAATTTTATTAAAACTTTAATATTTAATATTATTAATACATTGAATTTTAAAAATTATATTTTTGAAAATTTTATAACTATTTAAATAAAGAACATATTAAATATTCTTTTTATTTTTAAAAGGATAAATATATTTTTATTTAGCATTTATTTTATAAAAATATTATGTATATGAGTAAATAGTAATAATTCATATACACTAATATTTTTATCCCTTGTTTAACATCTCTTATGTTTCTCTTATAACATTATATTACTTATTACGTCTATTATTCGTCTTCCTCTGCGTTCTATTTTTCTCTGATTATATACATGTAAATGTGTGTACCAAATATTGCTTCATGTACATTGCAATGAAAACAATTAATAATTTTATTTTAATAATAAATAGTTAAAATATTAAAAATTTCTTGTATAATATCATTGGAAAATCTTAAGGTGTTTTAAAATAAACAAGGAGTATTTATGTGTTGAGTATGTGTGTATTTTTTATTTTTATGAAATTAATTTATTAACTATTATATATATATATATATATGTATGTATATATTATTAGCATAATTTGAATATTTAAAAATATATTTTAAATGGGTGATCGTAAATTTTATTCAAAATAAATCTACCGTTTATATTAATGATTTCATATCTAAATCTTAATTTATTTTTTAAATAGAAAATTATATTTTAATATTATATTACTTCATTCTAATATGGAGATATCTCTTAAATATTAAATTAATAAATAAACACGATTAAAATAGAAAATCAATAACTATAAAAATAATAAAAGCATAAAATAAAATGAATTTTATAACTGAACATGGCACAATTTTCATATCTCTTAATTAAGTAGAAAAATTCAAATTTTAAATTTTGTTTATTCAAAAACTATGCAATAATAGCTTTTGTGTTTTCATGTGTTAAGCTTCAACTTTAAATTTTTGGCTTAACTCATTTACATGTCTAACTATAATATTCTACGCAAATCTTACTAATTGGCATTCTTATTTAAGAGATGAAAATTTTGTTAACTCAACTCAGTCAAACTTTTAATAGTTAAAAGAAGACTATCTATCTACCATTTTTCTGGAATAAACATTCATTCAAGTCTTTCTCATGATACACAAAATTTAAATAATTAAATGTCATATTCTTTTTCTCTTAAATTTAATCTGATGCAGTAGATCACCATAATAAATATTTTTAGATTAAATATATTATTAATTTTTATAAAATTTTGAATTTAATTCCTAACTTTTAAAATTATTAATTTTGATATTTTATTTTTTAAAATAATTTACTTTTAATCTATCATAAATAATATATCACACATTAATATATATTGCATATTGTTGTTAAAACTGAAACAGTCTATATTTAAAAAACGAGAAACCAAAATTAATCATTTAAAAAATAAAAAACTGAAATAAAAATTTCAAAGTTAAGCTATAGACCTAATTAAAAAGTTATGCATTCACGCATCACCTCTAACTAACTTGAGATCACCAAATACTCTGTTTACTTTCGGCGACATAGATTTCACAAAGACAGAGGAAGACAAAATCAACTACACAACAAATACGGTAATGCTTTGCTAAAGGGTATAGGAGATATGAAATGAATACAAAAATTGATCATAAACTATCATATTATGCTGAAATTTCAAATAATGGGATATTTTGTGATTCCAATAAAGTGAAGCAAACAAATATCTTGGGTAGAAATAAATTTATGTAAAAATTTATTTGGTTATAAAATATAAAATAGGGTATATAGTTGAGGATAGAAAACAATATCTATATTTTGTTTTTATTGTAAATTTAATTTTAATATATTTAATATAAAAAATTTTAAATTATTGATAATTATAAATTATCTTAAATAAATTTTTTAAAATGATTAATAACTTTAATGATTGATATTTATCTGAATGGGATGCCATATAAATATCTTGTAGCCTATCAAAAGTTCAAAATGGAAAAGACTGATAACCAGTATGGACAAAGGAGGAAAAGATACTTTCATGAACCGCTGCCTATTGACCTTGCTACTCAAGGTCAAGGAAACTATATTTTTTGTTTGGTTCTTTCTTAATTTTCTTTTAAAATTCTTTTATTTTAATTGAAACAGATTTTTATTTTATTTTTCCGAATCTGTTCCCACTTAATAGATATTTTTAGAAGTAGATATTCTTAGAGTAAAAGTTCTTTCTATTTTTTTTCTTCGTTTTCTTTGATTCTATCTTTTTATATATATATATATATATATATTCTTTTGCATATGTTGGATCCGGAGAGGATCCTGACCCACACACTTCCGACATCACATTGAATGATTGAAGATATTATTAATTGAATTCTAATTAGCAATTAAATATCTTAAAGTGGTGCCATTTTAAGTTGTTAAAGAACTAATTAAATTAAAACTTCCGTGTTTCTCCACCTCAATTGGTGAAGGGTTAATTTAATTTAATCAATAGAAATTTTAAGTTTAAATTATATGTAGTTATATCAATTTTTTTTAAAACTATGATATATAACTATCCTGATTCAGTCGAAAAAATACTTAAACATATAAGTGATAAAAAAAATAGAATTCTTCCTTTTCATTTCTTCTTTTTTCTTGCATTTCGTCTATGCTTCTTTGGCCTTTCCCTTTTGTTTTACTTATTTGGTTTTTATTTTCTTTCCAAATTGCAACTCTTGTAAATAATTTACAAGTTCCCATAATTTATAACAACATATTTAATTTGAGGTTAATTCTCAAAAAAATTAAAGCACGTTTGATTTATTTTTGGTTTTTAATTTTTAAAAATTATTTAAAAAATGATGAAAAAAATATAGTATTACATAAAATAGCATGAATAATAAAAATAGAAAATAGAAAATTAAAACAACTTAAAGTTGTATTCTTTTTATTTTAAAAATTAAAAAAATTATTTTTAAAAAAATTTACTCATCAAATAAGTTTTAATTTTTTATTATTTTTTAAAAATAAATTGAAAAACAAGAATCAAACAGATCCCCAGAGTCTGTTAGGTTTTTTAAATAGTTTTATATTTTGAAAACTAAAAAATTAAAATAACTTTAAATTGTTTTAATTTTTAGTTTTTTATTATTTATATTTTTCATATAGTACTCTAATTTTTCTTCACTTACTCTTATTTATTTTTTAAAAGAAATTATTTTATAAAATTATTTTTAAAAGTTAAAAACCAAAATTAAATCACACAACTTCTTAAAATCTGACTTCCCTTTATTCTATATTTATTCTTTTGTTTCTAGGATTGCAATGAGTTCATGAGCAATAAAAGGATTGAAGTTGTAGAGTTAATAAGGAAAGGATGTGGTGTTGTGGCTCACATATATTCTTGTGTGTTAATTAATAAGGAAATGATGAACAATGGAAAACTGTGGTTACATCATTATTGCATCAATGCCATTCAAGTGAATTGTGAGTTAGCAACTTAGGTGGTTAACCTCACAAAAGTTTCCATTATCTACAAAAACCCTAGTAAGACAATTCAACCCCAATAGTAATCTAACCCACACTTGCAATTACCTAAAATCAAAAGTAGGACCTTGCCAACAAACTCAAGTATGGTGGAAGAACAGAGGAATTTTCCCTATTTTAGAAACAACAAAATCAAATCAAAAAAAGAACTAACAAGGAAGTAAGAACAAAGGAAGGGAAAATGTAAAGTGAGAAATACTCCTTTGATGAGAGTTTAATTCATCTTATTTTAAAGGAATGATTGCTTGATTTTTTTATATATTTTCTGATTTTTTAAATAAATAATTATTTTAAAAAATTCCAAGACATGCACTAAGAAAAAGTTCCCCTCTAACTTTATTTTTAAGTGTTAATTTTGGTTTTGATATTTTTAATCGTACCATATTGATGGCATTAATGCCATGCCAGAAAATTTTATTATAAAAACAAACATGATAATAACTAAAAAGTAAATAATTTAATTAGCATACATTAATAGTATAAAAAATTTATATTTTCATCCAATTATCATATTATGAATTTTTAATTTTATAATAACTATTTTAAAATTATATCTCTAATTTTTAAGTTAATTAATTAATAGTATAATTTTTTATATTAATAATATATTAAATTTAAATTCAAAATTAAGTTAAAAATTAAATTTAAACAAAAAGTAAAAAATAACTATTAAAATAAACGTAGAAAATAAAAATATATAATTTACCTACCTAAAAGGTATATTTTACTATCAGAGACACCCATGTCTTTAAATTATTTTGTGGTTACAGCATTGTAATTTGAATTTCTAATATTATCTTTGGCTGTACGTTAAGATCTTCTATAATCAAATTTGAAAATTAAATATGATTTGAAATTCGTTTCAATATATTTGATAATTTTATAATAAAAATAATTTTACCTCTAAACTTGCATTTAGGCTAATATAATAAATTGTTACTTTACATTAAGTTCAAAAGTTTATACTAAAATAATATATTAAAATCTAAAATAAAATTAAAAAACTAAATTAAACAAAAAGAATAAAAATTAACTGAATTAAAATTTAAAATAAACGTAGAAGACTGAAAAATATAATTTTTGCCTATCTGAAAGGTATATTTTACTATAAAAACACCTACGTCTTTAGATTTTTATTTTTTTATATAGTCAAATTTATTAAATTTAAATCTAAAAACTCATTAAAACTATACTAAACGATTTTGATAACTTTAGACTAATATTTTTTTATAAATTAAACATAAATCACGTAACTTTAAATTTATTTTTACAAAAAAATTAATTTTACAAGATCTAACTCTTTTAAATTCAAATTTGCAAATATTTGTCCAATCACACGTATGTCGAACGGGCACGGATGTAAAAAAATGTTCATTAAGCAAAGAGCCATTTTTATGTCCTTATCTCACGTCTTGTACGAGACTAATATTATGATATTAAAGTTTTTCCTCTCAATTTAATGATAAAATTTTATTTTAATTTTAGAAATAAAAATAAAATAAGCGCATGAAAGGTAGGTGAAGAAATTTATATGGATGGGACAAAAATGCACTAGACCTTAATTTGAATAGATTTTTCTTATTTTCAAAATTTAAAGTCGATCTTTTTTAGGTTTATTACTTAATTTTCTACATACATCTTATTAATTGTTCAACAAAGCATACATTATTAAATTTTAAGGATAAAATTAAAAATATTAATTATTTATTGATCTTATAAAATGACAATAAACAAATGAATAAAAAAATAATGTTAAAGCAAAAAAATATAGAAAGTATATACTTTTTTTATATAAAATTGATATTTTATTTATTTAATATAATTATATATTTATAAAATTATAATATTTAATTATTGTTTTTATAATTTTACTTTCAAAAGTTACATTGTGTTATTGATATTTTTAAGAATATACCATTTTCTTTCAATATTTACGAATCTATTAATATTAAATTAACTTAAATTATTCTTGAGTTTCATATTTATAATTATAAAAATTTGATGTTATATAAAATATAAGTTTTAATTATAAAATAGTGTCAAATAAATATTAAGACTTATTTTTATACTGAATAACATTTTGTTAAACGATCCTTTTAAACAGAATCATAAGTATATTTAATTATTTAATTAGATTTGGAGAAAATCCAATCCTTGAGATCAAGTTATCAAAATTAATATTTTATTAATAAATGTTAATTATAAGTTTTTTAAGACTTTATGACTGTTCCATCTTGAAATGGGATAAACATTTAAAGATAAAAAAAATTAAAAATTTTAAGAAAAAATTTATTCATAATTATAATTTTAAAATTTAAAATAATGTAAATCTCAAGTTTAGAAGATAAAGTATAGTACATATCTTTGCAAGTTTAATTTGTTGTTGCCACCTTTGTTATTTAACGTGATGAGAAAGCTATCAAATTTCTGTTTAACGATTCTAAAGTTGCTATTGATCGAATTTGTTTGATTTATAGATAAAAAAATCTCTGCCCTTTTAAATAAAATATACATATTTTAACAAAAATTATTATTAAAATTAATTTCAATATATAGTGTAACTAATTTAATAATTTAAATCAATTTTATTAAGTTTAAAATAAATGAATGCTGAGTAGTATATTAGATTATTAGGATACAATTGCACGCTAGTGTTATGCAGTTAGTGATACTTACAAATGAATGAATGAATGATATATGAAATTGAAATGAATGGTGTTATTTCATTGAACTAAGTGCTGGCTGAAAAGATTCAAAGTATATGTCCCATCAGAGTGATAATACTCAAAAAACAAAGTTTGAAGTGACTTTATCATCCCATCTCGTATGTTTGATCAAAAATGGAAGTGAAAAGCCAACTCGTGTATTCGGTCTTATCCCATCTCTCTCTCCAACATTATAAATAAATAATCTTCTAATATATATATATATTAAAAGATACATAGCAAAAATTTGTTTATAATAATCTTTTTATTAAAATTACATAATTTAGTATATTAATAATATTAAATATAAAACTTTTATTTATGATTTTTTAATATGTATTTTTGTATAAACGTTAAAAATTAATTAATAAATAAATAAAATAAGAAAGAAAATATCCTGCATATATTTCAAGGGAGTTGGAACAAGATAATTATTGCACTTCAATCGTATCCAGTTGGAAGGAGTGGAATTATCCGTAGAATTATTTAACTTCTTCTAATAATTTGATTTATTGTAGAATTATACGACGTTTTGCCGACCGTTTAAGATAATATGTAATGAATCTATTTGATGATAGTCATTTTATTTTTAAAAATATTAATTAAAATTAATAGCTAAAAATTAAAAATAATTTTTTAAAACTAAAAGTGATTTATATAAGTTGTTTAATATATTTTTTTAAAATACTTAATCGTTAAATTAAAGTTGTAAAATATAAATCACGTTTTATATGTGAGAATCATTATTCTATTTATTATTATTTTTTTCTGGTTTAAAATAACTAATATATAAATTATTAAAACTTTGATAAAATAAGGATCATATAACTAAAAAATAAAAATTAATATTATTTAAACTTATAAACAGATAAATAAAGGTTAAATTATTCTATTAACTTTTATAATTTCATTAAATTTTTAATTAAGTTTTCATAATTTAAAAGTTTATAATTAAATTCTCTTAATTTTATAATTAAGTACTTACTAGTTAAAATAGTTAGATTTCTATTAAATGTAACTGATATGATATTTTATTTTATAATAACTTACTCTTTTTATTTACTATTTAATTACTAATATTTTATTTTTTTCATAATTTTTATCTACAAGTATTTTTCTTCAAATTCTTAAATTCTATTTTTATTAGATAATATAATGAAGTAGTGTAATAAATGAAAAAGACTATTTTATTTTTTAATTTTTTAATTAATGCTGACATATAGTAAAAATATTGTAAGGAAATATGTATACAGTAAAATCTATACAAAACAATTTAGCTATAATAAAATCAATAATAAAAAATAATTAATAAAAAATATAAAAATGCCTTATTGAAATACTAAAAGAAATACTCTTTTACATATTAAAAGATAAAACTTAGGGATTTGCATTTGTTCACCATGTACATCGTTTAAAAAAATAGAATTTAGAAATTTTCAAAAATGCTTGTAGAAAAATATGAAAAAGATTATCAAATCTCTTATTATATTTAATAAAGATTTAGTGATGTTAATTGTTAAGAATTTAATTATAATATTTTATAATTATAAAGAATAATTTAAAATTTAATCAAATTAGAGGGATCAACAGGCCGCGTCCCATTATATATATATATATATATATATATATATATATATATATTAAAAATAATTGATTAAAAGAAAGAAGATAGCTATTTACATAATTACTCATCTTCACTTCTATATTGGCTAATATATATTTTTTCCTCAATGTATCATGTGTAGGTTTTGTATATTTATATTTTTTATAATAGACATTAAGTGTAATTTTATAAAATTTAATAAAAAATAGACACAAAATTTGTATGACCACTATGTCATCATTTACGACGATATCTCTCACACACGTATATGAGTTTCATGAAAGATTTGTGCAAACTAAAAGGATTATTGCTTTAAATAAAATTTCAAAGGATTATTGCTTA
This sequence comes from Canavalia gladiata, assembly GCA_037954105.1. Lineage (NCBI taxonomy): Eukaryota > Viridiplantae > Streptophyta > Magnoliopsida > Fabales > Fabaceae > Canavalia > Canavalia gladiata. The sequence continues at coordinate 45,784,977 of CM075665.1, forward strand.
GTTTAAATAATTTCTCACTTTTAATTTTATAATAATCACTTGCCCCGATTAATTCTTATTCCAAATATTATCCGATAAAAGAGAGGTCCAATTTGCGTGAGTGGGTTTTTCTTCTTCTTTTGATGAGCAGAAACACTATAATCTAGGAATACAAGGGGCACCAAGCCTTATGCAAAGTTCAACATCTTATAAAGAATGATACCTCATAAATGTTTCTTCGCCCATTAAAAAAAGAAAAGGAGAAACCCATAACCTTTGCGTGAGTGAGGTGACTTGATTAAGGGGTAGTTATAAAACCATTAATTAAGAATCATATAGTTTAAATGATTAATAAACAATATTTTAATATAATGTTTTGGGTCAACGGAAACTTTTTATGCCTCATGTGTTATTGATGGTGGAGTGTGGATATATTGGATAAGATGCTTAGGAAGGTAAAGCTACCTTGTCTAGAGCTAAATAAAAGAGTGAAGCACATTCAACATCTGGTTAAAAGTACATACTCGGTTCTCTTTTCGTCTCTTTTTGTTGTGATTACTTTGACTTTTACATAATCATCCGCAAGTGTTATCTCCACTATGAATTGCACGGAGTTTAAATTTATTGAACTTTCACTTTAATTGTAGTGTCTTTTGATCTCTCAAGTTCTTTTAGATGGAAATAGTACCCTTTGTGCATTTTAATGTTGCTAGCTAGCAAAAAAGTTTTTGTGTTTTAGCTACTTTTGAACTACGATCTAAGCTTTTGTCTTTTCCTTCTGCATGCTGATAAGGGTGGCAAAAAAATAGAGAAGTAGTAACAATCAATGGAATATGAGAAGCTAACCAGTCAAATGCAATGCACTTTATGCTGCTGCATTATCCTCCCATTTAGTGTATGTTTGAAATTGTTGATTTCTCTTCAAAAATAATTATTTATTTTTTAGAAATTCTCTTAGAAAGTTAGAAAAGTAAAAAAATATTATTTTTTAAATAAGTTAAATTGAACATGTATTTAGGAATATTTGAAAAGGCTTTTAATTTTTTTTATCATTTATTTATAAATAAAAATTATAAAATATTAGAATAGTATTTATTAGTATAACTTTTGTGTGATAAAAATTAAACAGTTGGTATAGATATTTAAAAATTATACTAATAAATAATATATTATATTATTTTTATACTAATAATAAATGTTAATATTTAATATTAATAAAATTATTTGTTAGTGTAATATAATATATTATAATATAAATTATGATGGAAGTATATTGACAATCAATAGTAATAACAGAAAAGAATAAAAAATAATTGGACCTATGGGTATGATCGAATTCTTCCTTCAATTTGAAGAGAATTCTACAATGGCAGCAGTTCAACCACTTAAACATTTATTATTCTTAAAAAGATATCTAGAAAGCTAGCATAAGGAATAGGAATAAGGCATAGAGAAGGAAAAGAAATTTATAACTTTTATATCCTTCCGTAAACAAAATTTTTTAGCTTTATTGAGATCTTGCTAGTTCAGATATGATGTCGTTTCATAATTCTGAAATTAAAGAATTGTTTGATATATGACCTTGATTCGTAACAATTTTTTGCAATAGTTCATTCCTTATGTTGTTCATTGTACCCTTAAGCTTAACTTTGCCCTTAAGGTTGAAAGTAGGAAATTTTTTTACAATATATGTCATTTCCTTCCATGTAGATTTGGAAACATATGTGTTATTCAATTATACTAGCACTTGAAAAATTTATTTAAACACTGTAACGATTATCCTAAAGGAAAGTACTGATTATGATTGTAGTATAGGACCTATTTTTTAAATGTCTTTAAGAAACGACATATAAGGCATGCTATTTTTTTTTTAACTTCTTAAATAATAGTACATGAAAAATAGGATAAATTCTTTATCCCTTGGGTAATTTCAATTTGTATACTACCTGCCTCACTTAAATTATCATTGTGAAAGGATTAAAGTATTTACGTTTTAGTTTTCAATTTTTCTAAAAGCTACTAAATGTTGTTTTTATAATTGTAATTTCACCAATACATCATCATTTGGAGTAAAAACGACTCTCTTTTTCTTATCATCTTATAACTTCAACTAATTTTGGATCTATTAAAGATTTTATTAAAGATTTTTTTTAATTTATGCAACATAACATCCTTCTTTTGTAATGATGGTTGAACTTATAGCAGAATGGATAACTCATATTTGGTGATAATTGAGAGGTGTAAGTTATATAATGATTTGAATGATGTCATGACAATGCTATTGTGATTATTTGTGATATACCAGATTTCTACCAGGAGAAAATGCACGTAGCAAGTACTTAGGTTGTCAAATGAAAATCATTGCAAATATATTTTCACACATCGATTAACTACTTCACTTTGTCATTAATTTATAGATGATAAGATGAATTCATCATTAATATGGAATCTTGTTTCTTAAAAATGTTGCTAAAATACATTTATAAAGACCTTGTCTCGAACAGAAATGATGGATTTAAAGAATTCATAAAGCTTAACAATATTATTGATGAAGCTTGCTAGTATAGTTTGTTTTGATGACTGTAAATAGATTTTGTTAACCGATCAACCACTACCATTAAGACATTAAACCTTGGGATTGATACATTCTAATACATCGTTGTAAATGGGAGCTGCTAATGTATCTTGCTGGATAAGATGTTTTAATTATTCTAACCATAATTATCATGGTTCTGACCAACCTAGATGTAATGATCTAGATAGGGTATCAACTACAATATTTTTCCTCTTTGGCTTATATTGGATATTAAATTCATATCCTCAAGAATTTAGATAACCATGTCTACTTTTGGGGTGTTTGAAGATTATGATCCATCAAGGGTTTTAGGCTTCTTTTGTATGTGTGAAATATAAATTTGTGACTCATAACATAATGTTAAAACTTTGCTAAGGTCATTGTGATAACGTGAAGTTCTTTGATATATGCTAATTGGTTTTTCATGCTCCTTGATATATATATTTTTCTTGAGAAATAAATTATAAGGTGTACATCTTGAGTAATACTTCCTCAATTTCTATACCTAAGGTATTTGTTTCCAAGTTAAATGGTCTTCTTCAGGTTGTTAAAAGAATTTGCAACCCGATGAGACCAATGAAAAGATTCATTTATGAGAAAATCTATCAAAGGTGATGCAATAGAGGAATATATTAAATAAAGTGTTTGTAATATCCGGTAAGCTCCACGAATTTGTGATTGTTTGAGGTTCACTTGTGTATGCCACTTAGTTACAACTAAAACCTTATTGTTATCCATAGTCATTCCTTTTGTACTTATAGTATGCCCAAATAGTCAATTTAACTTTTGTAAATGAACATTTAGAAAGTTTGGCATACAACTTTTCCTTTATTAGGAGTTAAAACAATAATTCAATATGTCTTGGGTGATCAGATTATGAGAAATTATAAATCAAAATATCATGAAAAAAAAAACTAGAAAAGACTTTTACAATGTATTCTGAAAAATGATATTTATTAAACTTTTAAAAGTGGTTGGAGCATTACGTAATGTTTGGATAGAGGAAAATCAAGGAGGAAAAGAATTGATTTCTTGGAGTTGAATGATTTTTATTTCTCTGTGTTTGCTTATATTTTTTTTTATATGGAAGGATGAAATTAATGTCATAGGTCCACATAAATTTTTTCTCCATTGGATAGTAGTAAAAATAAGGGTGAAAAATTTTCTTTCATTTTTTTTTAATTTTGAATTGTTAAAATTATTAAATAATTTTTTAAAAAAATAATAAATAAATATTATACTAATAAAAAATAGTAAAAATTTAATTTTTGTAAAGTTAAATTTTATTTTTAAAATTTATATAAATCAAAATTACTACCAGTAATTCTTTCTACTTCAAACCTAAGAATTTTTTTTCCTTATCATTCTCTTATATTTCCATTAATCAGAATATTTTTTTTCTTCCATTTCTTTTCCTCGTATTTCTTTCCTTCCTATTTTTCAAATTATCCAAACAAAGCTTTAGTTAGAACAAATAGCGTAACAAGTCATTCATAATAACCATTGTGTGTTTAAAAGGTTGTTTTTGTAAGTATCTGAAGGGCTTAACAAAATTTGATGATAACTTCACCTTAAATCGAATTTGGAAAAATACAAGGTACCATGTAACTCATTAATTAGTCCATCAGTAGTAGGAATTAGAAATAAATCCTTAATATAATGGTAATCAAATTTAATTCTCTATAATTTGTACAAAATTTTCATGAACCATCCTTCTTTTTAAACAAGATGATAAATGAAGAAAAAAACTCATATTAGGTTTAATGATGTCTTCTTCAACCATTTCATGCACTATCTTCTCAATTTGTTCTTTTTGGTTATGAGAAAATCTATATGGATTTATTGTAATTGGTCAAAATTCTTCTAGTAATTGAATACCATGGTTATGACTTTGTATTGAAGGGAGCCTAACAAGCTTGCCAAAAATCAGTTTGTAAGTATGTAGCAACCAGGAAAGCTCAATTTCCAAGAATTCTAGCAGTAGTAAGGTAAGTTTTAAGTGTTTAGAAATATTAATTTATTGCATTGTATATAATTAAATAATGACACCTGTATGATTCAATCTTCGAAGATGGTAAAATTGAGCTTATGTAATCTTCAGATGTCTGTCACCTTGTAAAGTGACTAGATTACCCTTATGATAGAATTTAAGGGTTAATGTTCAATAATTAGCTACATGGTCATCAAGTTTTTCTAACCAATAGCACTTAAAATCAATTTTTCACTAATGATTGACAATAATAAAACTAGTAATTTAAGTGTATAGCCTTGCACCACTAGTAGAATTTCCTTTATTTTTTCTTCAACTAATAAATAATTACCATCACTTACTATGACTTTCACAGGTGCTGGTTCAAGAGTAAGTTTTAGGAAGTTATCAATGTGGGGTTGGAGAAAGTTATTAGAACTACCTCCATCTACCAAAACATGTATAAATATCCTATTAATGATAGATGAGGTTTGTCATTTTGCATTAGGATGTTATTTTGATCATCCAAATTTTGAACAAGTTTTGCAAAATCATCAATATCATCTTCTACTTGCATAATCATCAAGTGTTTATTGGGTATATGATTTAAGGAAAATTTTTCATCATAATTAAAATAAAGTTTTTTTCCTTTTCATTTGAATTTTAATAAAGGTTGGCTCTCTATGTCTGATGTACTATACTAACTTCAGCACAAAGTATCCCGCCCAACATGTTTCTTTGATTAAAGCAAGGGAAGTCAAATTTCAAGTTTTGTACAAAAAATGGTTGCGAGATTTGATCATCGTTGTTCACTAGGTTATGTAATGGATTTTGCTTCTATTATAACTAGGTCTCCATCATTGATTCCAAGTGGTCGATTCTAGTGGTATTTGTTAAAAGCACGCTCGTTATTTTACGTTGTTTCTGCAAGGATGTGGTAATATTCTCAATTTTGCTATAATTCTCCTTCAGTAGTGTATTTTTAGCCATGATGGGGTTAATGAAAGCATTGGTTGATACAAGTAAAATGAAAATTGATAAACCACCATTTTGTTGATTTATCTACAGAAAATTATCTATAATTACGATATAATTTATGATTATTTGATTTTAATTCCACCCAATTTTTCTTATATTGCAAGAATGGTCACACAAGCAAATAATTCAAAAATAAGCAAGTTTTGGAAGAATGGCAGAAGAAGCATGTCATAACCGTAATTACGACGAGACGACGGACTCGAAATTTTTTTTGAAAGAATTTTAATTTTGATAGTGGAGCCGCCACCAAATTTTATTTTAAGGGAAAACATTTGGAAAAACCCTAACTTGTGGAAGAAATCTAGGTTCGGGAGTCGGTTACGAGGAAGGAAGGTATTAGGCACCCTACTCGCCCGTTCCAAGGAACGGTACCCTTAAACTGAGTGTGTGATATTTTGAAAACTATTTGATCCCTTAAAATAGAATAGAAAATAAATAGGTTCATGGAAAATAGCCTGACCGGACTTGATCCTGCTCCTACGTATTCCTGGGTGCAATGGGAAACTCAAGGCTACGTAGTTCTGGTTAAGAGACTTGATCTCTAAAAGAATACGGGGTGATTTTAGATAAAAAAAAAACAGACGCTTTAATGGGAATTTATTGAAAGTGATGGTTTTCAGAAATTCATGCTTGCGAGATCCTAAATCGTCGTAAGCCGTATTTGGATCCCACACGAATTAAAACACGACACGGTAGAGAACACTACTCGTTCGCGTTAGAACCCGTTTGCATGAATTTCGGAAAATGAAAAACAGACGTTTTTATAAGATTTTTGTTGAAAGTAATGGTTTTCAAAAATTCATGCTTGCGAGATCCTAAATCGTCGTAAGCCGTATTTGGATCCCACACGAATTAAAACATGACACGGTAGAGAACGCTGCTCGTTCGCGTTAGAACCCCTTTGCATGAATTTCGGAAAATGAAAAACAGACGTTTTTATAAGATTTTGTTGAAAGTAATGGTTTTCAGAAATTCATGCTTGCGAGATCCTAAATCGTCGTAAGCCGTATTTGGATCCCACATGAATTAAAACATGACACGGTAGAGAACGCTACTCGTTCGCGTTAGAGCCCGTTTTCATGAATTTCGAAAAATAAATGAATAAAAAAAACAGACGTTTTTTATAAGATTTTATTGAAAGTAATGGTTTTCAGAAATTCATGCTTGCGAGATCCTAAATCGTCGTAAGCCGTATTTGGATCCCACACGAATTAAAACACGAGACGGTAGAGAACGCTACTCGTTCGCATTAGAACCCGTTTGCATGAATTTCGGAAAATGAAAAACAGACGTTTTTATAAGATTTTGTTGAAAGTAATGGTTTTCAGAAATTCATGCTTGCGAGATCCTAAATCGTCGTAAGCCGTATTTGGATCCCACACGAATTAATACACGAGACGGTAGAGAACACTACTCGTTTGCGTTAGAACCCATTTGCATGAATTTTGGAAAATTAAAAGTAGACGTTTTTTATAAGATTTTATTGAAAGTGATGATTTTCAGAAATTCATGCTTGCGAGATCCTAAATCGTCGTAAGCCGTATTTGGATCCCACACTAATTAAAACACGAGACGGTAGAGAACGCTACTCGTTCGCGTTAGAACCCGTTTGCATGAATTTCGGAAAATTAAAAACAGACGTTTTTTATAAGATTTTATTGAAAGTGATTGTTTTCAGAAATTCATGCTTGCGAGATCCTAAATCGTCGTAAGCCGTATTTGGACCCCACACGAATTAAAACACGAGACGGTAGAGAACGTTACTCGTTCGCGTTAGAACCCGTTTGCATGAATTTTGGAAAATTAAAATCAAACATTTTTTATAAGAATTTATTGAAAGTGATGGTTTTCAAAAATTCATGCTTGCGAGATCCTAAATCGTCGTAAGCCGTATTTGGACCCCACACAAATTAAAACACGAGACGGTAGAGAACGCTACTCGTTCGCGTTAGAATCCGTTGCACGAATTTTAGAAAATTTAAGAAAACAGAAACGAATATGAACTCGAAAATCCGAGAAGAAGTAAGAATTTTATTTTTAACTTTTTTGTAATTTTTTAATTTTTAATTATAGAATGATTAATGGGAGAATAGTGACAAAATATAACAAGAGAATTATTTTCTTGCAAAATTCTCACTTGTAATATCTAGAAAAAAAAATTTTTAAAAATGAAATGGTGACAAAATGTAAGCAACCATATTGTGATATGATGCAACCATGGACCCACCTTTCCCACCTTACATATTGCAAATTAGAAGTGTAAATTAAAGTAAGGGGGAACACAGAAAGCAAAAGGAGAAAACTTTCTTTTGTTGAATTTATAGAATTTTGTCCAAGTTGTGACTAAATTGATATTTGAATTGGAAGATTAATTAAGATTATCCCAAAAAATAAAACCTATATCGGGCTTCAAGTCTAGGTAAGGGGAGAAGATTCGTATAAAATTAGGAGTAACTTTAGAGTTTTTCTAGCTTTAAATTAAAATTTATTTGATTTTTAGAAAATTATAATTGATATATAATAATGCCTAAAATATTATTTTTAATATGTTCTGATATTTGTTATTAAATTTGTAGTTAATAGGAGTCTTTAGGTACTTCCAAATATGTTATTTTTCCCCTACATTATAGCACCATCATGCTTAAATTTAGTATGGTTATGCTGAGAAAAAATTCATAAGAATTTCTATATTTATGAATTAACATGGTCGTACTGATGATTAGCACAACCATTCTAATAATAAATCGTATGAATTTCTTAATTTATGAATTTAGTATGGTCATGTTGATAGTTAGCATGACTATGTTGAAAACAAATTCTATGAATTTGAGTTTATGATTTTAGCATGGTCATACTAATAGTTAACATGATTGTGCCAAGAACAATTCGTATGAACTTCTAGGTTTTATAAATTTAGCGTAGCTCATTCTAAGAAAAAGTTTAGTTAGGTTGTTGTTGGTTTAAAACCCTATAAAAATAAGTGCACCTTATCGTTTTACAGAGTAAAGAGTGAGTAAGAGTATCGTCTCCACAGGGATTTGGTTCAAGTATTGAATTCCTACAAGTCCACTAATTGAACTTAAGTATGGGAGCGCGTAGGCAACGCAAATACTCGCGTGTAGGCAACGCAAACAGGAAATAACAAGAATTACATGTTTCTGTCGCTGGGCTGGAATTCTATTCCAGTATGCATAAAACTAATCAAAATGAACTCGGAACTGTTTAATACTCAATAACTGATACGAATGAAAAAGGATTCAAATTATGAAAGGTGTTAGGGTTGGATTTCACCAAAACTTCCCCTATGTAACAGTGAATCATTACATGTATTCAAGATAAAATGTAATTGAAGATCGAATTCACAAATATTGATTGAAGGTCAATCCCTTTACTCATCAATTCTTCACTCAAATTAGGAATTCTAATCCCTTAGTGATTCCTAATTTGATGTGAGCCTTACGTTTAAGAATTCAAATGATCTCACAATCGTTAACCTCTATCCCTAGAGCCTTCACAATTATGTCATTCAATCTCAGTTCCAATTCTAAAACCAATTTCCCAATTGCGAAGAAGAATTTTGGTTCAATCTATAAGTGACCAAGTCATAGAAGCATTAAGTAAAGAGATGAATAATCAACGTTAAGGAAAAATAATCTTGAATACATATAACGCATCCGGGTTACATAGGTTCAGTCATGAATTCCTCCTTCCCTAACAGAAATCTAGTTACACATAATGATAAAGAAAGAAAGCAAAAGAGAAAGAAGGGGTCATGCGTAAGACGGCTGCCGGTGGCTGCACCCTTTTTCCAAAACCTAGGGTTTCTTCCTTCACCCAGAACAAACCCAGAAATTAGGTGGTTCTGGTGTAACAGATAGCAGAAAGGCGACTCTGTTCTGTGTCTCTTAAATTCCAAAGGTGTGTGTGATCAAAAGATGTCCTGTTTGCATTCTGTTCTTGGCTTTTATAGGTTCTACCATGTAGCGTCACGTGTCTAACGCGGTACAGATGCGTTTCCAATGCGATGCGACTGACAGTTTCTTTCTTTTCCTTCAAATCTTTATATGCTCCATGTAAGCTCGGTTGTGTTGCCTACGCAGAACCCTGTAACAGATTGCAGAATTTAAAACACATCAAATTTATGAGAATTTATCACTTAAAAGGCTCTAAAACTGTATTTTTCAGATTATGCATGAGTTATTCAGTTTCATGTCATTTTCTCATGTTTTATTGGTGTTTTATGCTTCAATTACTTAAAATTACATTGAATTATGTTCCAAATAAGTATCTTATTGGACACTTATCAGTTGTGCCATGGTAAAATTTACTGTCCTTAAATCTAGTATAGTCGTGCCAGTAAAAAATTTAATAAGGCCATGCTAAAATTTGGTACAATCATGTTAAAAATAAAAGTACAAATAAGCAAGATCCTGTAAAATGAATGAGCATGTCCATGCACACTTTCAGCAAGATCCTGCTAAATAATAAAGACAAAGATGGATAAAATGAAAGGAAGTATTAGACTACTGGAGATCAACACAAGCTTACCAAAGTTCAACATGAATGTGCAAAACATGAAGAACATGATTGTACATGGAAATCCACATAACTATGCAACATTGAATTGATGCAACCATACAATATATTGAGCAAGGACGTACAACTTACTTAAGAACTAAAAGTTATACATGCTTGAATTGAATGGATTAAAAGTCCAAAACCATCAGTTATATGTATTACTCTTAGAGAAAAATAAATTGATGTGTGGAGAAAGAAAATCTCGTTTCCTTATGAAGGAATTATATATATATATATATATATATATATATATATATATATATATATATATATATATAATTTCTTCATAATGATAGGATGATTAAAGTCTTGTATGACTTAATAATAGTTTGAGTTGTATCGACAAACATAAGTTAAACCCACATGATAGATGAAAGAGGACAATGAGGTCCTATATTCTAAGTAAATGGAGAGGCCTTCGTTTGAAGAGGATATGAGTTATATAAAATGATTGATCGATTGTCATGATTATATGCATAAAAATGTTATTTTTGAAAATCTTCAATGTGGGAGATAGTTTGTGAGGCCCTTTAAATGGAGCAACCAAAAAATCTATGGGTCAACTCATCATAGAAATAGACCATAATTCATAAGAATGGTAATTTTTTATCCTAGAAGGTACGTGAGCTATGATTGAGCCTTCCAATGGCCTGTGATTGCTCCTTGTGGCCAGAAATACTATAGTTGGACTTAGCTACCTCGATAAGATCCTGATGATTATTATTACTGGTTGGTCAAATTTAGATTTTTTAGAAATATGAAATGTAAAATGATGATTGTCGCAACCGTAATTCCGACGAGATGACGAACTCGCTAAAATTTTAAAATAAAGTTGATTGATGTGGAGTCGCCACCAAATTTTTATTTAAGGGAAAAAGATTTGGAAAAACCCTAGATGAGATTTACGTTCGGGAGTCGGTTACGAATGGGGAAGGTGTTAGGCACCCCATTCGCCTGTTCCGAAGAACAGTACCCTTAAATTGAGTGTGTGATTATTTGAAAATAGTTTGATCCCTTTTATTAGAGTGAAAATAAATAGTTTGATGGAGGTTAGCCTGACAGGACTTGATCCTGCTCCTACGTATTCCCCGGTGCAATGGGAAACTCAAGGCTTACGTAGTTCTAGTATGTGAAGGCTTGACCTTCAAAAGTGCTTGAGAAAAGATTATTTGGTTTGTGAAGGCTTGACCTTCGAAAAATGCTTGAGAAAAGATTATTTTAAAGATCTTGTTTTGAGAAAGTTTTATCTTTGGGAGGGATTTTTGGCCCACTCATGCACAAGGCCCGAGGCAGCTAAGGCAGCACGGGGACCTATACGAACTACTAAATGTTGAACAGCAGGTAAACCGCCAGTTCCCCATTTAGAGCCCATTGCGTGAGACCTATAATCCCAAAATATTAAAGAAGATTTTTAAATCTTAAAGAAGACCTCAAGTCCATTCATGCACAAGGCCCGAGGCGGCTAAGGCAGCACGGGGACCTATATAAACTACTAAATGTTGAGCAGCAGGTAGACCGCCAGCTCCCCATTTAGAGTCCATTGCGTGAGACTTAAAGATCCCAAAATATTTAGAAAAAGATTTTTAAATTTCTAAAAAAGGATAATTTGCAATTGACGTTGATCCTTGAATAAAAGAAAGCTCGAATTTAATAGAAGAATCCTCATTTTTTTGACTTTTGGAGTAATTGGGGTTTTAATGTAATTTTTAGTAACTATGGGATTTTTTATGAAATTTTATGAATTTTATATTTATTTTTGTAATTTTGGAAATTTTATGAATTTCTGGAATTTTATTAATGCGATTTTCTGTTTTTTATTTATTTTGAATTTTCTTGAATTTTTTTTTTGATTTCTGAAATTTTGTGCATTTTTTTTTATTAATTTCTGTAATTTCCTACATTTTTATTATTTTCTGTAATTTCCTATATTTTATTAGTTTTAGTTTGAGGACAGAATAGGGATTTTAGAACTTTTCTATGGATATTTTGGTAATTTCTGTAGCAGGGACAGGGAGGGGATTCTTGAATTTCTCCGAGGGTATTGTGGTAATTTCTTGTGGTAGGTTTAATTCTGGAATTACTAAGAAATCCTAAGGGCAGATTGGGTATTCACCTCTTTTGGGTTAAAATTAGGAGAGACAATCAAAATTGCCTCGCGTGAGGTTCGAAGTGAAGACACAGGGTTTATATGTAGGCGCTCCAACCACTAATCCTAATACCCATCTGGTAGTATGGCATTCGGGTTTTAAATTTATGCTGCCCTATCCGGTTTGCATGTATTTGTCTAGCATCAGGGCAGTGGTGCGAGGGAGTTCTTTTCTTTTGCAAGAGTGACATCAACCTCTGGAACAGAAGCAGAAGGAGTAAACACAAGAGCCAAACTTTCAGTGTCACACCTAGGGAATCGAATACCCCTTGATTCCAAACTCTTGTAAGTTTGTGCCTACACAGGGAGACAGCGAAGCTCGGTTGTAGATTCTCCCCATGCCTGAATCATGATCAAAGCCTTGTTCCTGTTATTGACAACAGTGTGAGAGTCATGAATAAGGTTAACTATTTCATCAAGGACTCTCTCTGTTGCGACCTCCAAGAAAGCCTTGTCACAATTCTGTGAAAGATGAACCTGCACTACCACCTTGTCCTGTGAAGTCTCAGAAGTTCTAGCTAGTTCTTGCCTCCCATTAAAATGTTCAACCGGTACATTTCTTGTTCAGAATTCACTTGCTGTACGTTCTCTATATTTAGTCCACTGTTTATACCTTGAGCAAGAGGACAAAACATACCCTTTTCCTTGAATATCCCGCCTTGAAACTGAAGTTCCATTATTTGTGTTAGTTTGATCTGAAATTGCAGCATACTGATGAACTGGAAATGAATTACCATTGGCTGATATGTGTGGCAATACTGGCTTGTCACCTTGAACCCGGGAATATTAATGTTGGATGGAAAGCGGAGACACTGCAGACTTCATGAGAATACAAACTAGGTGTAGCTCTTGAGCCAGAAATTGGAAGCCCATAAAGAGACTGATCTCTCTGACTTGGAACCAAACCCATCAGGCGTATTTGTTCAGGAGATAACACAAGTCCATTAGAGGGCCCTTGCAAAACTGGCGATGCACCATGCTGGAGCCAATTTGCATTAGCTGCCATAACTTCAGGTTGCTACCCAAGGTTAGATGCCTCATTGATGAGAATGCCATTAATAAGAGATGCAGAATGGCTTGCAACTGTCTGTTTTGAAATGGAGGAAGCTGGATTCATAGAACTCTGTTGCCTAACTTCTAGTTCTTCATGAAATTATTGCTGCCTTTGATGTTCTTGCATCTGGTTGAGCATTGCTTGCTGTTGTAAAAGCTGCATGTCACTCATCCCTGACTGCTGTCTAGGAAAAGACTGAAGCCTGCCTGAATGGCAACCACTTATTTGCGGTTGATTCCCAAAAATCATAATTGACAGGAGACTCAGATGCACCAGTCCTAGTCAAGTTTTTCTTATAGTGTTCCAGACCACTCCCTTGTGACTCTAGTGCTGGTATTCCTCTGGTTAGGTAGTTCCAACCAGATTCTGTATCCACTCCCAAAATGTTAGCTTCATCCTGCCTAGCCTAGAGAACCTGTTGTCCCATGTCTCAAATGTAGCGAGTTTGTGTGTCCCTGCTCATTCTTCAGATTGGAAATGAAAGGCACACCTACCGGTCTCTGGTTACCAGCCCATAAATTGTTGCTTGGTCCTGGCCAGATCCCATTAACCACCTAAGACTAATATTGTCCCTGGGACAAGTTCTCTTGACCAAAAATCATGGACCCTGTCTCCTTATTTCGTTCCGAGGCATAGGTAATCCAGCCCACCAATTTCAGCAGACAATTACTCATAAGAAGGCTTAGCAGATAAAGTTAAATATTTGACAAACTGCATAGCGCGAAGATCGTGAAAAGTTTCCCCAAGTATGATGCTGTCTAAAGACACCTCTGAGCAAAGCTTGCTCAAATATCAGAACCATGCAACCAGGACAAAGGGGAAGGCACGAGTCATTACCAGTTTGTGATCGACGAACACAGTTTGAAGAGCCCCGAGTTTCGATCATCAGTCCAAGGTCTTTGAACAAATCAGACTCGTCTCACCCATCCCTTAGTTAATAGTAAATTTTGTTATTGTGTTATCATCTTCAGATTTAGATCCATTAGAATTCTTATTTCCTACATTCTGTTTTTTGGTCTCGGCTAAAATTTCTTTTGAAGATCCCACTAATTGGCAATATTATGCAGGCCCTACTATCCTCAGACCTATGGCCGAATTATCCATACACAGGGAAGTAAGACAAATAACTCAAAGGGGATTGGACGATTACCGATTATGATTTCCTATGCCTAATCCCATTTTTGACTCTGGATTTTTATGAGAAAATTAGCACGTATGCAGGGTAATTCAAGGTCTTCATTTTAACATCGTTAATCTCTCAAGATCATCCTAAACTAGACTCTTGAAACCGGAATCAGTGAACTCAGAAAAAGGCAATGTTCAAATATCATTCATGCACCTCCATTATGTTCATGCGGCATCAGCACATATAGGAGAAATGGATGCTTCTATACCATGATTAATGATTAAGTGCGATTCGATTATACAAACACTATATCGAGTTCTTGCAGGTCTTCATTATAGATTTCATGTACATTACTTAGGCGCGATTCATGCAAGAAAAGGTTTTCTGTTTCTTTTCATTGAAATACAGTATTTCAAGAATCGATCTATTCAAAGGTTATCAGTATGCTGACCTGTTTGGTGGAATCAAATCGCGTCCCTGTACCAGCTCAAAATTCAGAACGCCAACTTCTTTCGTTTCCCCTGCTGCTCCACTCTTCCTTTTTCGGAGGTTCAATTCTTGGAGTCTATTGGTTGCCGAAGAATTTCTCAGAACGCCCAGTAATAAGCTTTCCCTCTCAAATTTCAGTAATCAAAATCCAGCCCCCTCTGCCTCTCCTTGCCCTGCTTTTATATCTTCCCAAAACCGCCCTCTCTCTATTCTGCCTTTTTGTTTGTTTTTTTTATTTTTTATTCCGCAAATACCCCTTGTATTTTATTTCTTTCATTTCAATTTCTGATTTTTGGTTTATAATTTTGTTATGATTCTTATCTAATATTTTAATTTTCTGATTTTTTTATTTCCAAATTTTGTTTTTTCTTTTTAACTTAGTATTAGTTTCTTGATTAATTTTATAATTGGGGGTGGGGCCTCGGACATAAATGGGTGTTTACAGTTTGCCCCTCTTTACTCATTTTTCTACCAGATAATATGAGAATTAATTCTCTAAATTATCGGGATAGGAAATGAGTAAAGACGTGAACACTTTATGTCCGAGGCAGGCTTTTTGAAGAAAGTCCGAGAGTAACACTAGAAGCCTTGAGCTTAAAATGAACTTCATGGATGCGTGGAGGGTGGCGGTTAAATGGTGTTGCCGGCTTTTTGTGCCGATAGAGTTTAAGTATGAAAGGTTTGATTGCATAACCTGATTAGGCTATGAATATTGTTGAAGTACAAGAAAAATGAGGTGAGAAGGGCCTATTTGAGGCAGGAGAGCATGCAAGGACTAAAATGAAGATATGTACATGGTAGCCTGACACTATAGGTCGGAGTGCAAAAAAGAAAACTTGAATGTGCAGAAAGGGAAACTTGATGGTGGCCTGACACTATAGGCCGTGATGCAGAAAACTAAACTTCATGAGGCCTGACAACATAGGCCATGATGCAGAAATGTAAACTTGATGGTGACCTGACACTATAGGCCATAATGCAGAAATGTAAACTTGATGGTGACCTGACACTATAGGCCATGATGCAGAAATTTAAACTTGATGGGAATCCCGTTGTTGACGGAAAAATGCAAATGAAATCCTGCTATTGCCAGGATGAATGCAAACCTGCTTGACAGGTGAACGGAAATTAAACATGTTTGAAGTCCTGTTGTTGACAGGAGAATGCAAATGAGATCCCGCTGTTGCTGGGAAAATGCAAATGAAATCCTGCTATTGCCAGGGTAAATGCAAACCTGCTTGACAGGTGGACAGAAAAATAAACGTGCTTGAAGTCCTGTTGTTGACAGGAGAATGCAAATGGGGTCCCGCTGTTGCCGGGAAAATGCAAATGAAATCCTGCTGTTGCCAGGATAAATGCAAACCTGCTTGACAGGTGAACAGAAAAATAAACGTGCTTGAAGTCCTGTTGTTGACAGGAGAATGCAAATAAGATCCCGCTGTTGCCGAGAAAATGCAAATGAAATCCTGCTGTTGCCAGGATAAATGCAAACCTGCTTGACAGGTGGACAGAAAATAAACGTGCTTGAAGTCCTGTTGTTGACAGGAGAATGCAAATGAGATCCCGCTGTTGCCGGGAAGATGCAAATGAAATCCTGTTGTTGCCAGGATAAATGCAAACCTGCTTGACAGGTGGATAGAAAATTAAACATGCTTGAAGTCCTGTTGTTGACAGGAGAATGCAAATGAGATCACGCTGTTGCCGGGAAGATGCAAATGAAATCCTACTTGACAGGATATGTGCAAAGAAAATTTGATGAGGCCTGACAACATAGGCCATGATGCAGAAAATTAAAAGTTGATGGCGGCCACATCGTAGGTCTGAAAGCAGTAAATCTAAACTAGAAGGTGGCCTGACAACATAGGCCTGAAAGCGGTAAATCTAAACTATGGCGGCCTGACAACATAGGCCTTAAAGCAGTAATGTAAAATGCAATGCTATGGCCTGACAATATAGGCCAGGGAGCAAGAATGCAAGAATGCAAGGATGCTATGCTATGGCCTGACAATATAGGCCAGTGAGCAAGAATGTAAAGATGCAATGCTATGGCCTGACAACATAGGCCAGTGAGCAAGAATGCAAAGATGTAATGTTATGACCTGACAACATAGGCCAGTGAGCAAGAATGCAAAGATGTAATGCTATGGCCTGACAACATAGGCCAGTGAGCAGGAATGTAAAGATGCAATGTTATGGCCTGACAATCATAGGCCAACGAATGAATGATGCATCCTACCTTGCGCTTGAAGGTTATTTCCTTGAAGAGACTTGGGCAACCATTTTGCCCTAGTTTGGAAATTTCTTGATAACTGAGAGACGTCTTGATTTGAAAGAATTTTGGGCCAACGTTTTGCCCCAGTTTGAAGGGTTTCAATAAGCTTGACTTGAATTTTTCTGGGCAACTTTGCCTTATTGAACTCAATTGGAGTTGAGGAATTGAGGATTGCCTCAACTTGGATTTTCTCAGGCAGATGTTTGCCCCAGTTTGAACTTGAATTTAAATCTTTCTTGGGAAAATGTTTGCCCCAGTTTGGACTTGATCCAGAATCTGAGGATGAACTCAAATTGACCCCCATTTTTGTGTGGGCAAGCGTTTACCCCAGTTTGGAAATCTTTTAATTATGATCAATTCAGGCAATTTTACCTAGGTCTTAATTAATTTTTGGAAAATGAGTTATGAAACACTTGAATGAAAAGATGCTTATGTGCTGTTTGAATAAATGAAGAGAATGTGGTATTTGTGATGCTTGAATGAATGCGGAAATGATGCAGGGTTCTTATTTTAATGCTTGAAATAATTTTTTGATGAAACAGATGCTATTGAACGCAAACCATGAAATGGTGTAAAAAGCTTTTGTTTCTCTTGATTTTTAATTTTTTTTCTGACCCATTCTTCCTCGACAACCCCATAGTGGATGTGAAAGGTATCAAGAATTAAGGCGAGCTGGATTGGTTCTGTCTCTTGGTTTATTAGTCAATTTTGGAATCTTCTTTCCGGGATCTTTGATACCTAACAGTTGTCAGTATCATTGAGTAAGACACACTCCCTTTTTGTGGCATCATGGCTGGTAGGAAGATGAATCCTTGGGAAACAATCCTACCGTGTTGCAACGGTCAAGGATTCATCCGACTTGTCATAACTTTTCAAAATTAATCCTTTTTATTTTTACATTTTTCACATCTCTTTTGGCATGTGTATTTTGAGGTGTGCAAAGTGGTTTATGGATGATCAATGAAAAGATATAGAGAAGGTTTGCAAAGGGTGTTTGAGGTAGTGTGCTTGAAAGGGAAAGATGACAAAATATATGGGTTCGATTGCCCAAATGGCACCTTTTGGTGAAAAATTGCCAATGCTGCTTTTCATAATCTTGATTGTCGAATTAATCGAACTCGAGAAAATGGCAAAATTTTGCCCCAGTTTTAGGAATATATGAGGTGCAGGATATCATGTTGTACTGGAATTCCTGGTTTGACCTTAATTTTTGCCTGGGTTGTTCCTTTGAGTTTTTAACCCAGCAGGTCTTTTGTATTGCCCTAACTTTTGCCAAGGTCGCCCTTACGGGTTTTCAACCTAGCGGGCTCTTGATTTTGGTACCCTAACTTTTGCCTAGGTCGTTCTTGATTGTTGACCTAGCGGGCTTCTATTTGATTATGCCCTAACTTTTTCCTAGGTCGTCTTTGATTGTTTGTCGACCTAGCGGGCTTCTGCTTCATTATGCCCTAACTTTTGCCTAAGTTGTTCTTGATTGTTGACCTAGCGGGCTCTTGCTTGATTGTCCCTTACTTTTGCCTAGGTCTTCTTTTATTGTTTGTCGACCTAGCGGGCTTCTGCTTCATTATGCCCTAACTTTTGCCTAAGTCGTTCTTGATTGTTGACCTAGCGGGCTTTTGCTTGATCTTAATTTTGCCTGAATTATTGTTGGAAACCGGCAAGACCTTTTTCTAATCATGACTTTGTCAATCATTATTTTGAACTTTAACCCTCTTTTGCCTGGATTCTTTTAGCTTTTAATCCAGCGGGTTTCTCTTCTTCTTGAATTTCATGTTTTGACCTTAATTTTGCCTGGATTATTATTTTTTCTTTAATCCAGCAGGTCCTTTTCTTTTCTTTGAATTTTGAATTTTGACATCGACCTTGCCAGGGTCATCTAGGCTTCCAATTCAGTGGATCTTTTCTTCCATCCCTACATTTTGCCTGACTTTAGACTTGATTCCAGCGGGATGTTTTATTTGACAGGACATTTTGAATAGGGATCTAGAATCCCTGGTTGTTATTCTGCTTCCTCATTGGGCTTTTTTCTTTGAGCTTGATTAATTCGACGTTCAAGATTATTTATTACAGCACTGGTATTATCACCAATTGATATTTATTTTTTGGATATAGGAAGAAGAAGTGGGCTTGAATGATGAAAAGGAAGGGTAAAATTTTTTTAGAAGTAAAGCCAAAGATGTAAAGCACGTGCTCAAGAAACATGAAAAAGTAAATTTTGTATTAATCATTGAAATTTATTTACAAAAGATTAACTTTGAAAAGTACGAGAATTTCTGGATGAATATCCTCAATTTGTACAAGGCGCCCTGTCGTGCTATTCCCGTCTCTTTCAGCTGGCTGACAGGCTCTCGTGATTTGGCAACGGATTGTTTTCTGTATTAGGAGCAAGCCTCCCAAAATCCAGCCATTTCGCATCAATCAGGCTTTGTACCTTTCGCTTCAACGCTAGGCAATCCTCAGTAGAATGACCAATAAATCCTGCATGGTAATCACATCTGGCATTTGGATTGTACCAATTAGGATATGGTGGCTCTTGAGGCTTCAAAGGATAAGGCGCGACCAGAGAGTTTTGAATCAACCGAGGTAGCAGCTCGGTATAGGAGATTGGGATAGGGTCAAATTGGACAGGCTTCTTCTCCTTTTTCTGACTTTGGTTGGTATTTTGGCTTATGGCTTGTGTTTGGGCCGTATATGGTGTTGGTGGTCGGACTTGTGTCGGATAGTTGTAAGTAGGATGGTATGGTGTTTGGTATGCAGCGGCGATGTAAGGATATGGTGTGTAAGGTGTGTATGGTGTATACGGTGGTGGTCGGAAGCCAGTTGGACCATATTGTGCCATTTGAGGAATGTATTGGCCTTGATTAGAAACCATATTGTAAGCTTCACCTGTCCTCCTTTTTTCTGTAGAGGCGCCAACTGTCCTTGTGGCGTTGTGCATGATTTTTCCTCGACGCATGCCACCCTCGATCCTTTCTCCAATGATGATGACATCAGAGAAGCTAGAAGTCACACTGCCAATCATCTTGTCATAGAAAGGATCTTGGAGTGTGTCTACGAACGTGATGACCAGCTCTTTTTCAGATAGTGGAGGTTGCACTTGAGCAGCTAGCTCCCTCCATCTTTGAGCATACTGCTTGAAGGTCTCATCCTCCTTCTTGGCCATATTCTGGAGTTGGGTTCGATCGGGAGCCATCTCGGCATTGTACTGATATTGTTTGAGGAAAGCTTCAGCCAGATCCCTCCATGAACGGATGTGTGTCCGCTCTAGCTGAGTGTACCAGTTTGCAGCTGCCCCTGTTAAGCTGTCTTGAAAGAAATGAATAAGCAGCTTCTCATCGTAAGTACATGCAGACATCTTCCTACAGTACATAGTCAGATGTTTCTTTGGACAACTGGTTCCTTGGTATTTCTCGAATTCAGGAACCTTGAATTTGGGAGGGATGACCACGTTTGGTACCAAGCATAGATCAGATGCATCTTTGGCTTCATAAGCGTTTCCCTCAATTGCCCGGATCCTGTCCTCTAGACCCTTCCATTTTTCTGTATCTTCACTTGAAGGATGGTTTGGGTTTTCCTCTGACATGTGGTGATGGTGAGAAGACGGTATGTATACAGGGCGAGGCCCTTGGGTGAACATAGGGTGCGTTCCCCCAATGGCTGCTTGGTAGGCTTGTGAGGTGGTGTTTGGAATGGCATAGGGGATGCTTGTGGTGTTAGAAGGTAGGTTGTGTGTTTGGGTTTGTGTTTGGGCTTGTGTTTGGTTGTATGAAGGTGCGTGCCCATGAGGAAACCCATAATGAACTCCTTCGGTTGGCGGGGGCATAGCTGATGATGAAGGGTTTTGTGGAGTGAACCCAGGAGGATATGACGGGTCTGTGGGTTCTCCCAGAGATTCCTTCTGTTTTGACAATTGGATGGCCTCCATCAGCTTGGCCATCTGCTCTTTTAGAGTCTTGACCTCATTTCTCAGTTCCTCGTTTTGTCTCTCCATCTCATCCATGATTCTTGATTGTGTACGAGTCCTATAAGGATGTAGAGGAAGCTGTGTTTCTCCAATTTTCTATTAGAGTTAAAAATTAATTTTTGAAAAATAATTTGAATGCAAAAATCATGAATGATAAAGATGTTGGGGTAAAATGAGTATGTGGATGAAAAATGATTTTAGAAATCTATTTTTTAGATCTATGGATGAATGAATGAATCAATGCTATGTGCAAATAATTTTTTAGAGACTTTTGCAGTTTTGACTATTTTGAAAATAAACCAGAGTTTCTTTATTTGTTTTTATCAATTTTTGTGTTTTATGAGTTTTGGTGTTTTTTATTTTGCTAAATACTTTTGGTTTTGTTTAGAAACACTCTTTAGTTTTGCTAGAATTTTTCTAGAAAGCGTTCTTTAGGTTTTCGAAATTTTCAGTATTTTCAAAAGATTATTTTCCTTCTTTCTAAAATTCCCTTTTAAATTTTCCTTGGAATCTTTTCAACATTTCCAAAATACTTTTTCTTCTATTTTGGTTTTCTTGATTTTTATCTTGATTTCATTGTTGTATCTCCCCAATTGTAGCCTTCAAATCGCTTGTATCTTGAAAGGGGTGTGTGTGCCCTCTTTATTTCTTATGTAGGTTACCTGTCCTAAGGATCTACGGCCTTTTATATGAACCTCTCAAAGGTGGTTAGTAATCCTAAGGGTATAAAGGTCACCAGAGCCAAGTTCCAGTCCATAATGCTTGCCACAACAGTAGAAGTAGTCACTAGTTGTGGGGCATTATGAATAGGACGCACTCTAGCTGGGATTTTCGTGGTAGCCACACAGGACGTAGGCCCCAGCGTGACACCACTAGATCCCTCTATCCTAGGTAGCACTCAGACCCGGGTGTAGGGCCCCACTCATGATAAATGCATATGCAATGTATGAGGGCACATAAATTTGGGATACCTGTTATTGGGGAAATTGCACAGATATATATAGCAATTTATTGTTTGTCTATCCTAGGGTTATACAGAGAATAAACAAACAGACAACAAATAAGTAAACAGATAAATAAATCGTGCAAAAAATACAAGAAATCGTGCAAATAAACAAGAAAGAGATCAATTATGACACACTCAATCGAATGGGCTTGACTCTCTAAAGTCCCCAGTGGAGTCGCCATCTGTCGCAACCGTAATTCCGACGAGATGACGAACTCGCTAAAATTTTAAAATAAAGTTGATTGATGTGGAGTCGCCACCAAATTTTTATTTAAGGGAAAAAGATTTGGAAAAACCCTAGATGAGATTTACGTTCGGGAGTCGGTTACGAATGGGGAAGGTGTTAGGCACCCCATTCGCCTGTTCCGAAGAACAGTACCCTTAAATTGAGTGTGTGATTATTTGAAAATAGTTTGATCCCTTTTATTAGAGTGAAAATAAATAGTTTGATGGAGGTTAGCCTGACAGGACTTGATCCTGCTCTTACGTATTCCCCGGTGCAATGGGAAACTCAAGGCTTACGTAGTTCTAGTATGTGAAGGCTTGACCTTCAAAAGTGCTTGAGAAAAGATTATTTGGTTTGTGAAGGCTTGACCTTCGAAAAATGCTTGAGAAAAGATTATTTTAAAGATCTTGTTTTGAGAAAGTTTTATCTTTGGGAGGGATTTTTGGCCCACTCATGCACAAGGCCCGAGGCAGCTAAGGCAGCACGGGGACCTATACGAACTACTAAATGTTGAACAGCAGGTAAACCGCCAGTTCCCCATTTAGAGCCCATTGCGTGAGACCTATAATCCCAAAATATTAAAGAAGATTTTTAAATCTTAAAGAAGACCTCAAGTCCATTCATGCACAAGGCCCGAGGCGGCTAAGGCAGCACGGGGACCTATATAAACTACTAAATGTTGAGCAGCAGGTAGACCGCCAGCTCCCCATTTAGAGTCCATTGCGTGAGACTTAAAGATCCCAAAATATTTAGAAAAAGATTTTTAAATTTCTAAAAAAGGATAATTTGCAATTGACGTTGATCCTTGAATAAAAGAAAGCTCGAATTTAATAGAAGAATCCTCATTTTTTGACTTTTGGAGTAATTGGGGTTTTAATGTAATTTTTAGTAACTATGGGATTTTTTATGAAATTTTATGAATTTTATATTTATTTTTGTAATTTTGGAAATTTTATGAATTTCTGGAATTTTATTAATGCGATTTTCTGTTTTTTATTTATTTTGAATTTTCTTGAATTTTTTTTTTGATTTCTGAAATTTTGTGCATTTTTTTTTATTAATTTCTGTAATTTCCTACATTTTTATTATTTTCTGTAATTTCCTATATTTTATTAGTTTTAGTTTGAGGACAGAATAGGGATTTTAGAACTTTTCTATGGATATTTTGGTAATTTCTGTAGCAGGGACAGGGAGGGGATTCTTGAATTTCTCCGAGGGTATTGTGGTAATTTCTTGTGGTAGGTTTAATTCTGGAATTACTAAGAAATCCTAAGGGCAGATTGGGTATTCACCTCTTTTGGGTTAAAATTAGGAGAGACAATCAAAATTGTCTCGCGTGAGGTTCGAAGTGAAGACACAGGGTTTATATGTAGGCGCTCCAACCACTAATCCTAATACCCATCTGGTAGTATGGCATTCGGGTTTTAAATTTATGCTGCCCTATCCGGTTTGCATGTATTTGTCTAGCATCAGGGCAGTGGTGCGAGGGAGTTCTTTTCTTTTGCAAGAGTGACATCAACCTCTGGAACAGAAGCAGAAGGAGTAAACACAAGAGCCAAACTTTCAGTGTCACACCTAGGGAATCGAATACCCCTTGATTCCAAACTCTTGTAAGTTTGTGCCTACACAGGGAGACAGCGAAGCTCGGTTGTAGATTCTCCCCATGCCTGAATCATGATCAAAGCCTTGTTCCTGTTATTGACAACAGTGTGAGAGTCATGAATAAGGTTAACTATTTCATCAAGGACTCTCTCTGTTGCGACCTCCAAGAAAGCCTTGTCACAATTCTGTGAAAGATGAACCTGCACTACCACCTTGTCCTGTGAAGTCTCAGAAGTTCTAGCTAGTTCTTGCCTCCCATTAAAATGTTCAACCGGTACATTTCTTGTTCAGAATTCACTTGCTGTACGTTCTCTATATTTAGTCCACTGTTTATACCTTGAGCAAGAGGACAAAACATACCCTTTTCCTTGAATATCCCGCCTTGAAACTGAAGTTCCATTATTTGTGTTAGTTTGATCTGAAATTGCAGCATACTGATGAACTGGAAATGAATTACCATTGGCTGATATGTGTGGCAATACTGGCTTGTCACCTTGAACCCGGGAATATTAATGTTGGATGGAAAGCGGAGACACTGCAGACTTCATGAGAATACAAACTAGGTGTAGCTCTTGAGCCAGAAATTGGAAGCCCATAAAGAGACTGATCTCTCTGACTTGGAACCAAACCCATCAGGCGTATTTGTTCAGGAGATAACACAAGTCCATTAGAGGGCCCTTGCAAAACTGGCGATGCACCATGCTGGAGCCAATTTGCATTAGCTGCCATAACTTCAGGTTGCTACCCAAGGTTAGATGCCTCATTGATGAGAATGCCATTAATAAGAGATGCAGAATGGCTTGCAACTGTCTGTTTTGAAATGGAGGAAGCTGGATTCATAGAACTCTGTTGCCTAACTTCTAGTTCTTCATGAAATTATTGCTGCCTTTGATGTTCTTGCATCTGGTTGAGCATTGCTTGCTGTTGTAAAAGCTGCATGTCACTCATCCCTGACTGCTGTCTAGGAAAAGACTGAAGCCTGCCTGAATGGCAACCACTTATTTGCGGTTGATTCCCAAAAATCATAATTGACAGGAGACTCAGATGCACCAGTCCTAGTCAAGTTTTTCTTATAGTGTTCCAGACCACTCCCTTGTGACTCTAGTGCTGGTATTCCTCTGGTTAGGTAGTTCCAACCAGATTCTGTATCCACTCCCAAAATGTTAGCTTCATCCTGCCTAGCCTAGAGAACCTGTTGTCCCATGTCTCAAATGTAGCGAGTTTGTGTGTCCCTGCTCATTCTTCAGATTGGAAATGAAAGGCACACCTACCGGTCTCTGGTTACCAGCCCATAAATTGTTGCTTGGTCCTGGCCAGATCCCATTAACCACCTAAGACTAATATTGTCCCTGGGACAAGTTCTCTTGACCAAAAATCATGGACCCTGTCTCCTTATTTCGTTCCGAGGCATAGGTAATCCAGCCCACCAATTTCAGCAGACAATTACTCATAAGAAGGCTTAGCAGATAAAGTTAAATATTTGACAAACTGCATAGCGCGAAGATCGTGAAAAGTTTCCCCAAGTATGATGCTGTCTAAAGACACCTCTGAGCAAAGCTTGCTCAAATATCAGAACCATGCAACCAGGACAAAGGGGAAGGCACGAGTCATTACCAGTTTGTGATCGACGAACACAGTTTGAAGAGCCCCGAGTTTCGATCATCAGTCCAAGGTCTTTGAACAAATCAGACTCGTCTCACCCATCCCTTAGTTAATAGTAAATTTTGTTATTGTGTTATCATCTTCAGATTTAGATCCATTAGAATTCTTATTTCCTACATTCTGTTTTTTGGTCTCGGCTAAAATTTCTTTTGAAGATCCCACTAATTGGCAATATTATGCAGGCCCTACTATCCTCAGACCTATGGCCGAATTATCCATACACAGGGAAGTAAGACAAATAACTCAAAGGGGATTGGACGATTACCGATTATGATTTCCTATGCCTAATCCCATTTTTGACTCTGGATTTTTATGAGAAAATTAGCACGTATGCAGGGTAATTCAAGGTCTTCATTTTAACATCGTTAATCTCTCAAGATCATCCTAAACTAGACTCTTGAAACCGGAATCAGTGAACTCAGAAAAAGGCAATGTTCAAATATCATTCATGCACCTCCATTATGTTCATGCGGCATCAGCACATATAGGAGAAATGGATGCTTCTATACCATGATTAATGATTAAGTGCGATTCGATTATACAAACACTATATCGAGTTCTTGCAGGTCTTCATTATAGATTTCATGTACATTACTTAGGCGCGATTCATGCAAGAAAAGGTTTTCTGTTTCTTTTCATTGAAATACAGTATTTCAAGAATCGATCTATTCAAAGGTTATCAGTATGCTGACCTGTTTGGTGGAATCAAATCGCGTCCCTGTACCAGCTCAAAATTCAGAACGCCAACTTCTTTCGTTTCCCCTGCTGCTCCACTCTTCCTTTTTCGGAGGTTCAATTCTTGGAGTCTATTGGTTGCCGAAGAATTTCTCAGAACGCCCAGTAATAAGCTTTCCCTCTCAAATTTCAGTAATCAAAATCCAGCCCCCTCTGCCTCTCCTTGCCCTGCTTTTATATCTTCCCAAAACCGCCCTCTCTCTATTCTGCCTTTTTGTTTGTTTTTTTTATTTTTTATTCCGCAAATACCCCTTGTATTTTATTTCTTTCATTTCAATTTCTGATTTTTGATTTTTAATTTTGTTATGATTCTTATCTAATATTTTAATTTTCTGATTTTTTTATTTCCAAATTTTGTTTTTTCTTTTTAACTTAGTATTAGTTTCTTGATTAATTTTATAATTGGGGGTGGGGCCTCGGACATAAATGGGTGTTTACAATGATGATAATCATGATAGTATTACTAAAGACACATTTCGATTTGAGAAATTGGATCTCGGTACCCCCCATTGTTTTGATAAAGTAGTGATGATTTTTGGGTTCACATACATATGCATATTGTAGGATGACCAAATTTAGATTAGTAAGAATTATTATAGTATAACAATAAATGTTAGCCTAACCTAAATCTGTCATAATAGAAATTTAAGATGAGAATGGTAGAATAATACATATGCATCGATTGCATTCATTTTAACCTTGTTGGTGTTTTTGTATTAGATAATAAGATCTGTGTGTTTATGTATGAAGTTTATTGATGTGTATGATTTATACATACAATGATGGAATAACCTTGTGCATGTAATGCAAGTTAAGGTTGATTTTATAATAGTTATTTATGATTGTTAAAGAACTTATATGTTAGTTATATTAAATTTTAATGTAGTATACTACTTCTATTTAGGATTTTACTTGAATGAAAATATCTTACTATGCTCTTCTATATTTTTTATATGTATTACGTAATCATGAATCCATAGTGAATTTGTGATGTTGAACATCTTTACCAAAAGCAGAGATGGATGTTGGCTTAAGCAATGGAGAATAGTCTAACACTTCAAGAATACAAACAATCTCTATAAAATGAAATTATGGTAAAGATGATAGAAAGCTATGAGAGGTGATGAAGCTCATAATTATCAATTGCCTTGTTCATTTTCAAATTTCATAAATAAATCTTGTATCTCTAGCTTAATAATACAAACCTAGATCACCTATGTTTTAAATGAGTTGAAATCTACATTGATGGAGGTTGTTACATTACTAATATGAAAAAAAATGTAATTATAATTTAATGAGGTAATAATTTTCCTACAAATCCATTCCTATATGAATAAATTTAATTTAATCATTTTTGAGAAATTTTTTCTTTACAAATCCTTTGTAAAAATAAAAATAAATCTAAATATTATTTTATATTAAATTTAATTTTTAATATAAAAAAAAATTAAATTAATATTAATTAATAAATAAATCTAAGTTATTATTTATAAAAATATATAACATAATATAATTAATTAATTTCATAACATTAAAAATATCATATATTTGTAAAATTTAAATAAATTATATAACAACAATAATAATAATAATAATTATATATGAGTTATTTTAAAAAATAATTAATTAATAAATATTTAATATTTAAAATGAAAATAAAATTTTCTTCTTTTAATTAAAAACAAGATGACTATGTTTTTGTCTTTCTTTATTACTCTCATTTGCTTTTATATACTTGCTTTTAACTCTATATATCTCATTCTTTGCTCTTCCTATCTTGCTTGTGTATCAAAATTCCTCTTTCACATCCTTGATTATTTGTAGTTTAAGCTCTTCAACCATGTTGTTCTCATTTCTTCAGATAATTTAGTGATAAAAGTATGAAAATTTATCTAAATTTTTCTCGCTTGTCAACTTTTTTTCAAATTTATGTTATCTATTTTTACTCCCAAGTCTCTTCCCCGTGATGCCTCCCTAGATCCTTAAATATTTAGCTTGATAGATTTATATTTTTGTTTAGCTAGACATGTTAAACGTGTTCGTAGTTCGTTTTAAATAATCTTGAATAGAGTATATGTGTTTTTGTTTAGAGAAATTGATTTGTAATAAAATATTAGGTAAATTATACAAATATTCTTGAATTTTAATGTAATTACATTTGTATGTCTGCCTTTTTTATCATTACAGAAACGAATTGTAACTAACATTATTTAGTTACAATATTAAATTTTAATGTGAAGACTAAATTACCTTTTTCAATTATTATCGAAACCATTATACCTTTTAGACCATTACATAAATCACCTTTCACTAATCTTTTCACAACCTCTCATGTATTCCCATTCATTTAGAAAACCTTATTTCTTTTTTATATTTCCCCTTCTACAATGTAACCTAAAAGCGTTGTTTGTAAAAGAGAATTTCTATATTTAAAGCCAAAATTTGTCAAAGAGACAACATGAGAAGAAATTCAACGTAAAGATGACTTTTGCACCTGAAAAATAGATCCTTTAAAATATAAGATGGATTTAAAAAAAATTGTTTGAAAAAATACTGCATAATAGAGAATAAAAAAAAAGAAAGAAATAGCTCATAACTTATTTGAACCTAACACCCAAAGTTATCCTACTTAAAAAGATAGAATAAGATTTATAACAGCATCCACGGAGAGGGAAAATGTATCAAACATTACAAATCAAGAAATATTTCCATCCTATACTGACCTAACTCAATCCAATATTATTGATATGTAAGAGAATAACACAAATTAAAAGTTATATTTCCTCAATTTTGATTTGTTTAGGATCCTTCATAAGGGTACAAAATGTAAAGATACTCGTTCTTCTTCGTGATTGAAGGATTATAATGTTATAAAAAGGTCTTAAGGGTACAAAATGTAAAGACACTCGTTCTTCTTCGTGATTGAAGGATTATAATGTTATAAAAAGGTCTTAAGGGGTGAAGAAAAGTGAAAAGAATGGCTTAGGGAGGGGGTGGAAAAGGTAAAAGAAAAAGGAAGGAAGGCAGTCGAGGGTTAGGGAAAGCATCCACGACTAAGAATGGAGTATTTTTTAAACAAAATTTCTTTAATGGACATGTGCATAACACATGACCAACTATTGTTTATTTTATTAACATCATTAAACTCATAACGATAAAGAGTGTAACAAGACTAAAACAATTAAGGAATTTTGTGTCAGTTCTAAAAAGGTAAGGATATTAAGCATAATTATCTTAAAACTCGGATATGTTAGTGTAATATGTTCTAGAATATCTATTAAAGACTTTGGGTTTGCTTATGGGTTATGATTGTGTTAAAAAAATTATATGTTTATACCTCATACTACCTCTTAGTTTTATATTTAAATCATGCTCATGCATCATTATCTTCATCTTTATTGCTTTAAAAATAATGTGTTGTATTTTATTGTTCAATTGACAACAATTATGTATATTTTGTAAACATCTTATTAATCATCATATATTGTATCTTCAGATATTATTTATGAATTTATTAATCATATTTTCTTCATTTATTAATTTAAAAATCTTATGACAATGTTATAACATAGAAGTATGAAGAAGATAGTTCTATCTATTTTATAATTAGTAAGAATATATGATTAATGTTGCAAACCCTATCAAAATGGAAAGAGTATATGATGCTAGGCACAATTTAATGATTATTAGTGATGCTACACATGTTTTATCATCATCTAAGATCATAAGTTGTAAATGAAACTTTGTCATTTTGTATGGAGACTTAGTTAGTTTTCTATTATTTAAGATTTTTGACTTTAAACTAAGAAATTATCTATTAGATAAAATATAATTACAAAAGTAAGTATCAAAGAAGATAAACAAATCAAAAAGAAAAACTCAAATTAACAAAAAAAATATCATTAAAAGAAAATATTAAAATTTTGATTGTTTCACGATTAAAATTGTTATGTTAAATTTTGATAGATTATTTTAAAAATGTTTTTATTGATGCACATTGATATTTGATTTTTGATTTCAACTATATTTTATTTTTATTAAAAATTTATTTATTTTATTAGTACTAGATTTTTTAAACAAATTAAGATTAAGATTAATGTATATCTTTTTATTTATGTGATATTAATGATTACAATAGAAAAAATATTTATAATTTAAATAAAAATATCGGCAATAAAATAATTAAAATATATCAAATTATTTATGATAAATTAATGATAGAAAATAATAAAATATTAGAGGAATTTGTGACATTAGAAAAAAAATGGCAAGACATTTTCCATAAACTATCAATGAAATATGAAAACTCATTAGTAAATGATAATGTACAGATTAACAATAAAAAAAATACAACAAATTAGATGAATTACTGATATAAATTAGCATAAAAAAATATAAGCTAAATTGTTATGATTAAATAAATATTTTTTACGGATAATAGTGATAAATTAACAATGATTATATCGACAAATATTTCATCATAAATTAAAACTTTATGATAAAATTGAGATAACTTTTTTTCAGTTGCGAATCAGCGAAGAAATTGATTCAACAAAAAATTCTATCGCAAATTCGTACTGCTCCCTTGCTAGACATTATAAGAGTAAGTTAGCAATAGATTAGCAAAATAAAATATTTTCTAACTTCTAGCACATATTTAATTAAGCTTTTTGATATTAACAACTCATAGTATATATTTAAAAAATTGATACAAACAACCTATTTTGTGATGACATCAAAATAATTTTTTATATTACTTAACTTGACAATGTAAAAAATCATTCACAAAATAAACACAACGCAATAACAAGTTCTCAATACCCATGCAATGCATATGTTTTAAACTTATAAAATAGAAGTACAAAATGAATTAAGATAGGCTGTAATAGCCACATTTTTACAAAAATATGAGCATTAGAATATATTATTGGTCATTATGGTAGTAAATGAATGAAAGAATGTGATTGTGTGATTGAATATTTAATACTTCATTTATACATATAAAAGAAACTTAATGCTCCTGTACGCAATTTTGGTTAACCTTAATGCATATATAAACTTAAAGTTGGATTGAGTTATTAGCCCATTTAGGTAAAATTTTATTTCAACGAGAATTAAATTTTCTAGTGGGCTTATTTCATATATATGATCTTATAAAAAAAATTTATATTTGATTATAATATTTATTATAAATATCATAAACAGTATGTAATATCTAGTAATATATTACTCTCATACAAATATTGAAAATTTATTAATTTAACATAACTAATTTTATGAAAACGTTTATACAATTGGTTTGGCCTATTTTTTTTATATATCTAATTGAACATAAAGTACATCATGTGTCATCCTTGTGTAATTTAATTTGTTTTGTCTGAACATATTTTCAAGAAATAAATAACTTATATTTACCATTATAATCATAGTCATACATTTCATAACCTGAATCTGTCAAACAGTTTATAGATATCCCTCGCTTGGATAGGACAATAAATTTCATGTACATTCTCACATTTTTTTCACCGAATTTATTTTATATTCGATCATCAATTCTACGATCATCTAGTTATTAGTAACATTTGATGAAATTAAAATATAGAACTTTTATATAAATATAGTAATAACTTTAAGTTAAAAGAATACGTATATTATTATAAAATTGATAATATTTTATAATATTCATGTAACAATTCATATAATGTTGTCATGATAAATAAGTCTAGTATAACATCCTCTTAAACCTTAATGTATATTATTTTCAAAATTTGAAATTTGATTATCAATCCCTTTCTACACTTAGTTTTAATATCTTATATTATTATAATATTAATATTCAATCAGAGATATTTTTAAAAATAATACTATGTAAAAATAACAATGAAATCATCTATTTGATATTCAACATGGTTATATCTACTTTTTAAAAAATATTATTGTATTTAAAAAATAATAAATTAAAAGATCTCGTAAGATTAATTAAAAAATAAGATACAAAATATATGTTTAAAATCACTAGTGCAAAAATACGATATTATAACAAGATTTTACATCGGTTTTTAAAAAACCGATGTAAATAAAAATGCGGTGGCATTTTTGTAAATAAATGTAAACTTTTTACATCGGTTGGGAAAATAACCGATGTAGAAAGTAATTTTTACATCGGGTGTTATATAACCGATGTAGAAAGTACTTTCTACATCGGTTCTTTACCCAACCGATGTAGAAAGTGAGTTTTTTTTCAAACTTTCTACATCGGTTACGAAACAAGCGATGTTGAAAGTACTTTCTACATCGGTTGTTCTGGAACCGATGTAGAAAGTCGATTTTTTTAAAACTTTCTACATCGGTTAGTTTCTCAACCGATGTAGAAAGTACTTTCTACATCGGTTCTGCGAAACAACCGATGTAGAATGTCTTCCCTTGTCACTTATTTTTCGACGCTGTTCGTGTTTAACCTCATTTTCCAAAACCCCAGTTTCTCGTTTCGGCTTGTTCTCTCTATTTTCGTTTAAGTCTTAGCCATTGTCGACATCCTTATTGTTCGTGGTTTCACTCCGTGCTTACGTTCGTGGTCGTCGTCGTCGTTGGAACGATTTCTATCGTTCGAAGTCGTCGTCGCGCGCACCGTAAGGTTCGAACTCGTCTTTGTTGTTATTTATGCATCTCATTCTATTGTTATGGTTGAAATTTACATTTATTTTGGTTGTATTGTGTAATTTTTAAGCTTCTTATTTGGCTATACTGTGCTGTGTCGTCGTTCAACCACCGTTGTGCCTCCATTTGGACACCGCTTGGCCACCGCTCAACCATTTTGTGTTGACTATCAGGTATGTTCTATGCACCTCTACTTTGTGATTGCAGATGTGAAAGTTTGCTTAGGGTTTATGTATGTTATAGTATTGATTTTGAGTTTAAATATGTTGGTTTGTTTTCTTGAGTTCAAATATGAGCATACCCTTAGTTTCCCGTTCAAGGTTGAATATAATGAGTATATTACTAAATAAGTAAATCATTCATTATATTAAATCTTGAATTGTCCAAGTTGGACAGTTTGGGACTAAAGTTTTTTATTCAATGGTTAACAATTTCTTCATAAATCTTGTAAATTGTACTTGATTAAATTTTGGTTTAGTTCATTTTGCATTGTCTCTGGGTACATGCTTCATTATGGTAAATAAAACCATAATGAAGTTATGTACTTGGAGACTGATGCGAAATGCTGCCGAAATTTCACCAAGTATGATATTCAAGATTTTAGAAGTATGTTAATCGATGAATAAAAAACTTTTTTCTCGAGTGGGATAAGGTCTTACCAATAGTGAGGATAATAAATTAACAACAATGAGTGACAAGGTTAATCCTAAATCATGTGTTGATGATTCTTGTATAGTATGGATCGTAGTTGGATAAATGTTAAACGAACGAGCAATGAGTACGAGAATGGGGTTGAAGAGTTTTTGAATTTTGCGCAGACAAATCTACCTGAGAGTAATGGACAATTTTACTGTCTATGCGTTAATTGTCTAAATGAGAGACGTTTGGGTGTTGGTCAAATTAGAGAGCATATTCTTTGTGATGGATTTTGCAAAATTTATACAAAATGGACATGACATGGTGAGTTATTAGGCATGCCAAATGTGTCACAGACGGTGGAGGTTGATATAAATATGGAAGATTGGGTAAAGGATATGATTCGTGATGTAGGGCATGCATCATTTGAGCGGGCAAATATGTATGGTAACTTATCTACTGATTTAGAGAAACCTTTGTATCCGGGATGTACTACCTTGACACGATTGTCAGCAGTGTTAAGATTATTCACTTTGAAGGCAATGAATGAGTGGAGTGATAAAAGTTTCACCGAATTACTTGAACTGTTGGTAGAGATGCTTCCGGAAGGTAACACATTACCAAAGCGTAATTATGAGGCGAAGAAGGTGTTGTGTCCGATGGGTATGCAATATAAGAAAATACATGCATGCCCCAATGATTGCATACTATACAGAAATCAGTTTGAAGGATTACATGAATGCCCTGTGTGTCAAGTTTCACGTTATAAACTGAAGGATGGTGATTGTATTTGCAATGACAGCACAAAGCGGCCTCCAGCCAAAGTGTTATGGTATCTTCCAATAATTCCAAGGTTCAAACGATTGTTTTGTAATAAAGATGAAGCAAAGAACCTTAGATGGCATGTAGATGAAAGACTGATTGATGGAAAACTTCGTCATCCAGCTGATGGTTTGCAATGGAAGATGGTTGATCAACTATATCCCGATTTTGGGAATGAGCCAAGAAACCTAAGGCTTGGACTTGCAACAGATGGAATGAATCCCTACGGTAATTTAAGTAGTAAACATAGTTCATGGCCTGTACTTTTGACAATTTACAACCTTTCTCCGGAGTTATGCATGAAACGTAAATACATCATGTTGTCCATGATGATTTCAGGTCCACAACAACCTGGAAATGACATAGACGTTTATCTTGCTCCTTTAATTGAAGACTTGCATACTCTATGGGAAGAAGGTGTGGAGGTGTTTGATGCGTATGGTAATGAAAATTTCAAGATGCGGGCAATGCTTTTTTGCACTATAAATGACTTTCCAGCATATGGAAATTTATGTGGATACAGCGTTAAGGGGCATAAAGCATGTCTCATATATGAAGAAGGCACAAGTTACCATCAACTGCATCATGGAAGGAAGACAGTGTATCTTGGTTATCGAAAATTTCTCAGGACTAATCACCCTTATCGTAGATTAAGGAAAACTTTTAATGGGTTGCCAGAAAATGATGTTGCTCCAAAAGTCTTAACTGGACAACAAGTCTACGATCGGGTTAAAAACATCAAAATTATTTTTGGAAAGACTCAAAAAAAGGTCACGGAGACAAGGATATGGAAGAAAAGATCAATATTTTTTGATCTTCCATATTGGTGCAAACTTGATGTTAGACATTGTATTGATGTGATGCATGTGGAAAAAAATGTGTGTGATAGCATCATTGGAACACTTCTCAATATACAGGGCAAGACTAAAGATGGAGTCAATTCTCGACTGGATTTGGTTCACATGGGTATACGACATCAGTTAGCTCCACAGTCTGTAGGAAAACGAACATATTTGCCCCTGGCATGTCATACGTTGTCAAAAAAAGAGAAAATTTCTTTTTGTGAGTGCCTACGTGGGGTTAAAGTGCCACAAGGGTATTCTTCAAATTTTAAAAGACTTGTCTCGATGAAAGATTTAAAGTTAGTTGGGTTAAAGTCTCATGATTGTCATGTGTTGATGCAACAACTACTTCCAGTGGTTATTCGTGACATTTTACCTAAAAAAGTTAGACATACAATAAGTAGGTTATGCTTATTTTTCAATAAAATATGTAGCAAAGTCATTGACCCTCTAAAATTGGATGAGTTGAAAAATGAAGCTTTCACTATCTTATGCCAATTGGAGATGTATTTTCCTCCATCATTTTTTGACATTATGGTTCACTTGGTTGTTCATATAGTGAGAGAGATCAGATTATGTGGTCCAGTTTATTTGAGGTGGATGTATCCAATAAAACGATACATGAAAATATTAAAAGGGTATGTGAAGAATCCACACCGTCCCGAGGCATCTATGATTGAAAGATACATTGCAGAAGAAGCCATTGAGTTTTGTACAGAGTATTTGTCAGAGGTGGAACCCATAGGAGTTCCTAAGTCTCGTCATGAGGGAAGACACAGAGGTAAAGGTACACGAGGCATGACTGTGAAAAGCATGGGTCGTGCAGAAGTCCTTCAAGCACATTTGTATATTTTGAATAATACCGATGATGTTCAACCTTACTTATCTACTCACAAAACTATGATAAGGGAGGAGAATGTTCGAATGAACGAGAAATGGTTGTTGAATGAGCATAACAAAACGTTCTTAAACTGGTTTGATGAAACAATTAAGAAGGATGATAGTGCCTCTGATACATTGAAGTGGCTAGCAAATGACCCAAACTTTGATGTCATATGTTGGACTAGGTACGATATTAATCATTTTTCATTTTATACAAAGTCTCAAGATGATAAAAGTACCATGCAAAATAGTGGGGTTATGGTGGTGGCAAAGTCGATGCATTTTGCAAGTTCTAAAGATAAAAATCCTGTAAAGGCTTCCATATCTTACTTTGGAGTGATTGAAGAGATTTGGGAGATTGATTACACCAAATTTAGAGTGCCTGTTTTCAAATGCAGATGGGTTGATAGTAACAGTGGTGTGCAAGTCGATGAATTGGGATTTACATTGGTTGACCTTCAAAAAGTAGCTTACAAGGATGACCCTTTTCTCATGGCCCACCAAGCAAAACAAGTGTTTTATGTCCAAGATCCTTGCTCAAAAAGATGGTCAATTGTTCTTCAAGGAAAGACAACAATCGCTAGTGATGACACCAATGATCTTTCAAATATTGATATTTCTCAAACTCCCTTATCATCAAGGATATCTAGTATCAATGAAGAAACTGAAATAGATGATGTACATGCTATTCGAAATGATCATCATGAAGGAATATGGGAAAATGTTACTACATGATACAAGTTAGTTATTTATTTAATTATTTCATCATTGTATGTTTATTTTTAACTTATTTTAAAATGTTTATTACGTTTTTTATGTTTAGTAGAGTTTCTAACATCTTTTCTCTTTGCTTTCAACAGGTACATGGCTGATTATTACATTTCTTTTCAACTTTCAATACTTGTTTGATGTAATTTTAAGTTATTTCATTTGTAAATTAAAGTTTGATAATAAATAATGATGTATTTAGTTTAAATATATAGATTATGTGAATTCTGTATTGGCTGTCTGGTGCTTCTCTATTGTCTGTCTGGATTCTGTGTGTATATGCAGGTATGTGAATAAATAATACGGTAGTATACCTAAACAAAATGAACATTAAAAAAAAAAGGACTTTCTACCTCGGTTACGACCATAACCGATGTAGAAAGTATACTTTTTACATCGGTTGCGGGCAGAACCGATGTAAAAAGTATACTTTCTACATCGGTTATTTGCCCAACCGATGTAGAAATTCATACTTTTTACGTCGGTTGCAGAACCGATGTAAAAAGTCTTATTTTCTATATCGCCCGCTTCAACACAGCCTGAATAACCGATGTAAAATGTGCTTAACAACCGATGTAAAAAACTTATTTTCCACTAGTGAATATATAGGTTATTAGTGTAAATACTGATAAAAATTATAATTTATATTGTATGTATGAAAGTTTTTCAATATATATAATAATATGGTACTCATAACAGAATTTAGTTGAACATCTTTTGATGGAGATACAAATAAAAAAAATTATAGAAAAAATTTATTATATTTTCAAATATTAAAGGTTAAATTTTTAATTATTAATTACCTTTTGTGTCGTTTAGTTGATTAAATTATTTTTTTATTTAAGTCATTTTATAACGTGGTACTACTGTGATGATAAAGTTTTGTTTTTGTTAAATAGTACAAATTTTAGTTTTTATATAATCATTAAAAAAATTATAATAATGATTCTTTGTAATAAATTATAAGCCATTGGAATAGGTTCAGATATGTAGTACCTAGTTAAAGTTATGCATAAATATTTTTTTAATACCATTTCCTTTAAATTTTAATTGGTTAAATTAATCTATAGAATAAAACTATAAAAAAAAATTAAATAGGTCCCTTAAAATAAGTTCTTGAACTTGTAAATTATTTTAATTGGGAATTTCTATCCACCTTTTCATGAGTATTTCATTAGGATTTTGTTAAATATATAGATCTAATTAAAATTTTTTAAATAATTAAATTAGTGAATTAATCTCAGAATTGTTTAAAATTTTTAATTAAATTATTTTACTTAATGGAAACTAAATTAATTTGATCATTGACTCAATGAAAAATAAATTATAAGTTTAGGGATTATTTAAAAATTTTTAAAAGTATAAAAATACATTTAATTTTTTTAAATAATTTAGGGACAAATCATTATATTTAACCTATATTTAATTTATTTGTATTAATTGATTGACATTTTTTATAGACGGAACCGTGTAGATTTTAATATATAATTTTGATAATCCTATATGCATAAATATTTTTTTAATACCATTTCCTTTAAATTTTACTTGGTTAAATTAATCTATAGAATAAAAATATTAAAAAAAATTAAATAGGTCCCTGAAAATAAGTTCATGAACTTGTAAATTATTTTAATTGGGAATTTCTATCCACCTTTTCATGAGTATTTCATTAGGATTTTGTTAAATATAAAGACCTAATTAAAATTTTTTAAATAATTAAATTAGTGAATTAATCTCAGAATTGTTTAAAATTTTTAATTAAATTATTTTACTTAATGGAAACTAAATTAATTTGATCATTGACTCAATTAAAAATAAATTATAAGTTTAGGGATTATTTACAAATTTTTAAAAGTATAAAAATACATTTAATTTTTTTAAATAATTTAGGGACAAATCATTATATTTAACCTATATTTAATTTATTTTTATTAATTGATTGACATTTTTTATAGACGGAACCGTGTAGATTTTAATATATAATTTTGATAATCCTATATATAATAAAAAATATATCCAACAAATCTACCTAAATATATTACTAAATATAAATATATGTATGTTATAACGTGTATTTATTACATTTTTTTCTTTTAATATAAGCAATGATTTTTTCGGTTGAATTTTTACCTGAATCGTAGTAAAGCTTGTCTGCACGTGTTTTTTTTTTTTTATTAATTGAAAAATATTTTGAAAGAATTAGTTGAAATTTTAAGTTTTAGAATAATTTATTTTAAATTTTTTTACTTTATACCTTGTATATAAAGCCTTTTTTATTTCTAAAATTTACACAAACTCCTCTCTTTCATAGATGTTGGAGTGTTTAACTATGTATTTTAATTAATTGAAAGATAAAATTATTAATTAAAAAATTTATAAAATTATTTTAATTTTATTGAATAAAATAATTTTTTTAAATAGATACTAATATTTTTAGAACGATTACTAATATTTTTAGAACTATTACTAATATTTTTAAAAAATTATTTTAAATATTTTAAGTTTTTTAATTTTTATTTAATTTTATCTTTAATATATTTTAATAATCTAACTTTTTAATTATCTATTTATTTTTATAAATTTAATATCATATAATTTTTTAAATATTACTAATTTAATATATTTATTATTTTATATTATTTTGAAATACTATGTTTTGAATTATTAATTAATAAGTTATTTGTTTTTATTATTATATTATTTATTTTATTTTTTAGTTAAAATATTAATTCTTTTGATAAAAGGAATTAAAACCATAAAAATAATTACTTTTAAATTTTTATTTAATATTTGTTTATGTGAAAATTAAAAAATTATACTTTTAAAAAACTAAATTTTATTTAGTAAAAAAATATTTTTTACTAACAAGTTAACAAATTTTTAACTTTTAATCTATTAATTAATTATATATTTATTTATTATTTTATTTTTATTAATTAATTTAATAAATAATTTTAATTTAATTATTAGTTTATCAATTTTAAGTTATCAACGAATTCTTTTAACTTTTAATTTTTATATTTTAATTTTAACTTTATTTTTCATATTTTAACTAATTTATTCACTAGTTCAACCAAACATACATCTTAAAACTAAAAATATTTATTTTTTATAAAATTGATAATATTATTTTCAAACTTTCATCTCAATACACATAATTTACTATATTTATTTAAAATTAAAAATAATTTTATTTTATAAATGATAAAGAATTAAAAGAATATAAAAATAAATAATTAAATTTATTATGATTTTATATCTTCATAATAGAAATAATTATTTAAAAAATTATTGCAATAAAAATTTATTAAAACTTAACCAAATGAATTATGAATAAGATATTATAAAACTAATTTTTAAAATTAAATTTGGAGAAATAAAATATTAAATAAATAAACCATATTCTCATTAATTTAATATTAAAATTTTATAGATTATGATTTTATTGGATTTTTTTATTGAATTTTTTTAAAAATAATTATTATTATTTTTAGGATATTAAATTATAATTTTTAAATTTTAAATATTATCTTATATTTTTATTAATTAAATGTTTAAAAATTTCAATTTTTATATTAATAGTAGAAGAAGTGAATTGCAATGTATTTAAAAAGTAAAAGGTTTTGTGTAATTTTAAAAAATAAAATATTTTTTATGCAATGAATTAAGATTAATAATAAAATATCTTTGTAAATTTCATACGAGATAAAGGTTTCTTGAATTTAAATGAAATATATTTATAAAGTAAGAAGAGCTTTTGCATATTTAAAAAACAAGAACATTTTTGTGTAAGTTTTAAAAATAGAAATCCGTTAGCATAAGAAGTACATAGTAAATGAGAAATTAAAGTAATTTACTCTAGGCTTTAAATTTTTTTTACAAAAAAGCACCCTACAAGTTGAAGATTTAATAAATTATCAAAATAAACTAGTATAGCTTATAATCAAGTTTGTTAAATTTTATTTTTTAAACATGGCCTGTGAAGTTATTAAGAGCTTCTTTGATAATTATTTAAAAAATGACTTTTGATCTATAAAAAATATTTGATAATATATTTTTTATCAAGGACTCTAAAAAATTAAAAAATTAAAAAATTAAAAATTAAAAAACAATTTTTAAACAAAGGATAGTCATTTTCAGAGATGTATACAGATTAGATTAATCTTCAAAATAAACTTATCCAATAATTTTTTAAATTTTTAATTTTTAAAACTTTTTTGAATCAATGTTATCAAATGGATTATTTTTTTCATTTTTTTTCTTAACAAACAGTTTAAAAATATTATTTTATAAAATAATTTTGCAAAACAACAAAACAAAAACAACATGAAACATGAAAGAACCCTTGATTTCTGCTCTATCAAGCAAATCTGTCTACACCCAAATAGGAATAAGTCTCACATGTCATCTTGTGATTCAAAAACATGTTCTCTGAAAGAAGTTGACTCAATCTATATTGAAAGGCCATGTTAAGAACAAAATAAGTTCACTATCAATACTTTTAGTTGAATATTAACAAAAGTGCCTTTTCTATTTTCAAAGGATTTTCATTCACCTAAATTGCATAAAACTAATAATTAAGCATACACTGTTCCCTCAAGTCACCACAACAGTTAAGTTGTGTAGGACCTGAATTGTGAGTGCACATGTTCAACTTCTTGCAACATGCCCTACCCCTCTTCTTCTCCATTATAACATTTATTATGAACCTCCCTTTATATTAAAAAATTATTTTATTAATATATTCTTAGGGCTAATTTTAAATATTTGAAATCGGTAATTTTATATTTAGAATCATTTATTACATTAATATAAAATATAATAAGTATTTCATTCTCAATAAAAATTTATCATTTTTAACTGTTCAAAATCAGTTTCACGGACTGATGTTAACATTTTTCCTCAAAAAATAGTTCCATTAAATTTTTTGTTGTTACATGTGTTTCCTTTTCTATTGTGCTTGCTTATTATTTTATTTTTTGTTTTATGAGAACACCCCTAGTAAAATATCATTACTCAAGTTGCTTTATAGTTAATTTCCCAATGGATCAAAGACCAAACTAATAATTATATTTTATTAGCTACCATCATCGCACACAAGCGTTGACTT
This sequence comes from Canavalia gladiata, assembly GCA_037954105.1. Classification (NCBI taxonomy): domain Eukaryota; kingdom Viridiplantae; phylum Streptophyta; class Magnoliopsida; order Fabales; family Fabaceae; genus Canavalia; species Canavalia gladiata. The sequence goes on from CM075665.1 coordinate 45,827,115, forward strand.
GCTACTATATAAGATTCCAAGATTGGTGCTGAGCAAAGAAATCGCTGGAAACCATCAAAACTTGACAAAGAGTGATATCTACCGGTGCAGATCCGAAGCAAAAAACAAGGAGGAAGAGAAGAAATCAGTGAATAAAAGAAAATGAAGCAGAACATGATGGCTCTTATGATTGGATCAATTGGTGCAGCACTCACCTTACTTGCTTATTCACAGACCTTCATATCACCAAGTCAATGCATCACACTTGGTCTCCTTATCCTCATGTTAGGCTTGCTTGTAGGAGAAGGTCTCATATCTTTCTAATCCTTGCTTTTTTACCCTTTTCCCTTTCAGTCTCTCCTTCCTCCATAGCCCTAAATTTTCTTTATTTTATTTTATTTTTCCATGTTTTGATTGTAAATTAAATCTTAGCCTATGAAAGGTTGAACGCAAAATAATGTAATTTTTGAGCTACAATATATTTATATTTGTCACAAATATGTTTATTGAGAATTATATATTGCCTTTTATTTTGATCTGTAAGTGTTGCAGCTGGTCAAACATTTCTAAAAGCCCTTAGAATAGAAAAGAGTGTTTTTCTTTCTCTTTTTTTTTTGGTTCTTATTTAAAGGAGGAATCGACAAGGTTATATATCCCTTCATAGGTACATAATTCTTTTGATTTTCTATTTTAGACACACACTCTAAACACAAGATTTTGTTTGGGAAGTTTCTTGTAGGATAAAGTAAAATTTGAGAGCAAATTAAAACGTACACTATTATCTTCTACACATTCTTTTTATGAGGAAAAAAAAAATGAAAAGAAGAGAAAATTAGTTTATGAGAAAAGGGCTCAAATAAAAATTAGATTTAACCTTTCTGCATGTGAGGGCATTGATTGTGGATACTGGAAAGCCATGTCTAAACAGTTGACATTAAATTTATGTTCGGTCATAACTGCATAAAGTGAATGGACGAAAAGCATGCTTTTTCTAAAAATAGAATCCCTGTTTCCCTCAATTATTTTGAGGGAATTCTATCTCTATTCAATGCATAACAACCCTCTACTAAAATTTTGTGTGGTGTAACTGATACTAAACGTTTGTGAATAATTGAAAACCGGTTCAATTTTGCTGAGTTGTGTTGTTTGCTGCCAAGTCTGAATTCAATACCAAATAGCCGAGTAATTGTAGCACAAACAAAACCAATAGTGGTTGTTATTTGCTATTGCATTCAAAATATGATCATGTCATCAAAATTAAGGGCCTAATGATATTACAGCCCAGCAAAAGAAGCAATGAAAAATGATGGATTAGAATTGAAAACATCAAAAGAACAGTTCTATTTCCAAGAGCTTATATTTAATATAAGAAAGAGAAGTTTTACTGTAACGAGAAACAGATCAAACCTATGGAATAAGAGTTCTAATATCTTATAAAAAATTTTAAAAAAAATGATTATATTAATCTAAAATTAAATTTAATATAGGTTAATTTATACAAGTCACACGTTGATTTGTTATAATTACATTAGAATTTGATATTGATTTATAAGTTATTTATTTTAAATTATTTAAAAATTAAATTAAGATTTTAGATTGATTTGCAACTTAATTAAGATATCATCTCTTTTTTTTCATTAGATTTTTTTTTTTAATTTAGGTTAACTAAGTTTATCTATACAATAGAATTTAGGAATTTAATGAAAGACAAGTTTTGAAGAATAATAATACTTTTATTTAAAAAAAATTATTTCTATATGAGTTGATTTTCTTGGTTCTTGGATATTTTTTTATTAGATTTTTTTTTAATTTAGGTTAACTAAGTTTATCTATACAATAGAATTTAGAAATTTAATGCAAGACAAGTTTTGATGAATAATAATACTTTTATTTTAAAAAAATTATTTCTATATGAGTTGATTCTCTTGGTTCTTGGATAAAAAATTACAATTGATAATGTTAGTTCTTCCATCATATCACATTAAGAGTCACATTCTTCTTTAATAACTTCGATATTCTCCGATAAATTACGATTTGGGTTCTATTCTTCTACCTTATGATATTTTGATTCTCAAAACGTTTAAATTAATGTTTTCACATTCTAATTCATTCACGTAGGATGAATCATATCACTTGGTATCAAAGTTTTGTCTCTTAGAATTATGTGTCATTTATCTCTTGTTTTATTTTATTCGTGTCTTTCTTGTTTTCCATCATCTTTCTTGTTTTCATTTATCTTTTGTTTATCCTTTTTTTTGTTTTTTGCTTCTATCACCTATACTATAAAATCTCTTTAATAAAAAACCGAAAAAATAACTATATCTTTATCTCTTACAACATTAAAGTTTCTATTTACCAAGTATTCCATAGACAAGTGAAATAAGAAAAATAAAATAAAAAATAAAAAAAAATATTGAAGAGAGTTTTTCATCTATTTTGATCATCTTAGTATGTTCAACAAAAGACATATCAAGTGGCTAGAATTTATTGAGATGTTTTCTTATATTATTAAGTACAAAAATGAAAAAGAAAATATCGTAGCCGATGCATTGTCTTAGAAGTATGTATTAGTTATGACTCTACAAACCAAATTATTTGAATTTGAATTATTAAAAACAATGTATATTGATGATATTGAACTTGAACAATTGTGAAAAATATGTTCTGACCATGGTGGATATTTATTTAAACAAAACAAATTATGTGTCTAAATGTAACGTAAGAGAAATGCTTATTAAAGAGGTTCATGGGAAATATTAATGGGACACTTTGACATTTAAAAAAATTATAATATTTTACTTAAACATTTTTTTTTCCAAAATAAAGCATGATGTTAAATTTATTTGCGAAAAATGCATTACTTGCTTAGAAGCAAAATCTAGGATAATGTCCCAGGGTTCATATACACCCTTACTCGTTCCTAAATATCTTTGGAGTGATATTTCTATTGATTTTGTATTGGGGCTGCCTAAGACCTTAAAAGAAAAAGATAGTATTTTTATGGTTGTGGATAGGTTATTACTTGTTCTAAAACTAATGAAGTCGTTCATATTGCTAATTTATTTTTCAAAGTGATTATGTGTTTGCATGACTTACTTAAAACTTTTATAAATGATTGAGATGTTAAATTCCTTAATTACTTCTGAAGAACTTTATGGGATAGGTTAGGACTAAGTTGTTATTTTCTATAGTAGTACATCCACAAACAAATGGATAAACTGAGGTTGTAAATAGAATTTTAAACACTTTATTATGTACTATAATTCAAAAAAATTTAAAAGATTGAGAGAATTGTTTGCCTCATCTAAAATTTTCATATAATAAGGTTGTTCATACATCTATTTTTCACCTTTTAAGATTGTATATGATTTTAATCTTTTATTATCTTTAGATATTTTACCATTTTCTATTAATGACTCTTTTAACTTGGATAGAAAGCAAAAGACTAAATTTGTGTAGAAATTATATGTCAAGGTTTGCGTTAATATTAAAAAGAAGAATGAACACTATGCTCGCATGCTCCGCAGACAAACAAAGGGCATACCAAAGTGGTATTTGAACTTAGTGATTGAGTGTGGGTTCACTTAGGAAAGGAGATGTTTCCAAGTTAAAGAAGTTTTAAACTATATCCTAGAAGACATGGTTCATTTTAAGTGATTAAAATGATCAATAATAATGTCTATAGAATTGACCTTTCTAGTAACTACGATAATGTGAGTGACACATTCAATGTTTTTATTTAATCTTATTTGATGCAAATGACCTTCAAGATTTGAGGCTTATTTGATACATGTGACCTTCAAGATTTAAGGATAAATCCTTTCAGAGGAGGGGGAATGATGTGAACATAAACATCATGTTAAGTAAGAGAGATCATTTAAAAGATTCTTTACAAAAAATGAGAGATCCTATGACAAAAAATAGAACCAAACATATAAAATAAGCATTTCAAGGTTTCATTAACGAAGTTCAAGAAAATTATCCAAATCCAACATTGGTTAATTTATATAATCATATTATTGAAGATTTTAAGTGATAAGATTTATTTGTTATAGATTATATTAGAATTTGATATTGATTTAAGTTATTTGTTTTAAATTATTTGTAGATCAAACTAAGATTTTAGATCAATTTTCAATTTAATTAGGATATCATATTTGTTTTCTTTTTATAGATTTTCTTCTAATTTAGGTCAATTAAATTATCTATATAATAAGATTTAGAAATTTAGTGTAAAAACAATTTTTGATGAGTAATAATACTTTTCTTAGAGAATTTTCATTGTCATGGAAGTTGATTCTCTTGATTTTTGGATAAAAAACTATCCTAATAACCTTATTTTTTATCACGTTACTCTCATAGCTTCGATGATCTTCGATATATCACAATTTATCTCAAATTCTTTTACTTTATCCTATCCTAATTTCTAAAAACAGTCCAATTAACTTTTTCACCTTTCAATTCATTCACTTGAAATGAATCACATCACTCTAAATAATATTCCTAATATTTAAGTCTTGACAAGAAATAAAAAAAAAATACAAGTAATCTAAACTGATTTTTCTCAACAGAAAAAGAAAACACTGCAAATGAAATAATTAATAAAGGCAATGGTGTATGATCACTGCAAATGAAATAAATAATAAAGGCAGTGATGTATGATGGAAATGATTGTAAAATATTAAAGTTGATTTTTAAAATTTGAAGCAACATTAAATTAGTAACTACTTGAACAATTGATACACAATTTTCACAAGCTGAGGGAAATTGAACACCAATTGAACATTGCTACCTGCAAAATCCAGCCAAGTTAAAAAAAAAAAAAACCAAGGTGAAAATCAACCTTAAATGAATTCCTAGCTGCAGCAGTTTATATACATTTGTCCAAGTTATGTCACATTGTTCTTAGCTAGCATTTATGCATCAATAATCAGTCTCACCATTGATCATGTCCAATAATGTGTATGGCTATATCATCAAATATCCAGCATGAGAGAAGGAGGCCTTCATGTAGCCAGAGACGACTTGCCGGAGTAGTTACAACATTTGAGTGTGGAGGCAGCATAACAAGGTAATGGAACATGATAACATGATGATTAGATCTTCCCAATGTCAAAAGAATCTTGCCGGCAAGTCATCCTTGGCTGCACCATATGATCTCATTCCCACATGCTAGACATTAGATGAAATTGCAATTATCATAAGCAGAACTAGCCTCAATAATATCACTCTTGTTACAGAAAACAAGGTACACAATCAAATTAGTGTAACCAATCAAATAGACCCCATCACTGCTATAATTACAGAACTATATGACTGCAGGAACTTTCTTTTTTTCCCAAATGGGGAACACAACTTTCCCCATTAGAATGAGGAGAAAAGACCCCTTTATTTGACAAAAAGAAACAAACAAGCAAGGATGCTAATTGGGGGACTCTGATTACTGGTAGAGAAGAAGAAGCCAATTGGACTTTAAGGCCTTTCTTGGCAGGAAACAGACGAATGAGGTTTGAAGCAACATAAAAGCTATGATAAGTATATATAAAGAAATTGGTTATGCCACATGACATGGCATGCCAACCTAAAGCATTAATAGACCTAGCAATTGTTGCAGAGATGGCAGCTCTATAACTGTCCAATTTTCGTCCTTTATCTAAAGGAAAATGAGAAAAAGATGAGTATTGTGAAGGATTCTTATTGTTGGATGTGACTTTGCAAGGGTGAAGAAACCAAGAAATATGAGAACTTCATTATTAGATGCATCCCCACCCCCCATCACCCTAGTTCTGAGTAGCCTCTCTATGACTCGTTTAAGAGAAGAACTAGACTTTGTACAATGAACAGCATCTCACTGGGTGAACTTGTACTATTGATCAAGTTGAAAAAAGTGCTTTGGGTGCACTGAGTTAGGTAGATCTAATTTACTACATTTGGCCATAAAGATATCCGGCTTAAATGTTCTGGCAAATGTGTGAATCTTACCATATATAAAGGATAGAATCCCTGTGCTCATAGTTCAAAACACAGGTTATTACGTGTTCATATATGATTGGATACCAAGCTCTCCAGCTATTTCTATTGGTTAGATATCGCTTTAGAAACAACTTTCATGAGTTTACGTTCTCATTTAGGATCTTATACGTCATCTTTATCATGTTTTTATGCCATGGTCTCTTTAAGATGTAAAAATTATGTTAGTTTAAATTAAAAAGTATACTTTGAAATGAAAACTTGAACTGAATAATGATAACGGACTAATTAATTTTAACAGTGAAGTTTCTAATTTTAGTCCATTTATGTTCTCTTGAATCCATATATTTCAATTTATCATGAAGTCCCCTATTAAGGGAATATTTTAATGTTTCAACTAAACTTGATGTACTATAGAAAACACCACATCGTCAGCAAAATTGAGTTTATTGAAAAATTGAAATCCCCTGACAACTTAGTTAAATTGTTTACTTTGATTATCGAATATTACCAGTTAGAAGTCACGTCATTCGAATCTACTTTCACTTTATTTGGTAGAAAATCAGCTGACTTTTATTTTACAACCACAAATACTAGTTGCATACAGTAATGGCGTAGTCTGGACAGCCTGGTAGCCTCTCTATGCTAACGAGAATCATTGACTATATTTACATATACATTTAATTTATGCCAACTGAAAAATGTTGAAGTAAATTCGTTCATCTCTATCTTCTACCTTGTTTACAAACCTGCGGTCCATAGTTAAAGATGCTAAAAACATTCATCATTCTTGACAGAGACAACATCATTGTTGCCCTTAATCTTTGAAGAAGGGATGACATCATGAATTACTAATAGCGAGTGAGAACCACAAGCTAATTTAGAATTGGCTTCGCAAAATATAAGGGGGCAAAAGTAAATATATTTACCATTAACATGAATTCAAATACTTTATAAACTTAATCTATTTTAAATCAACACTAAATACACTCTTATAAAACACTTTACATGTCTCCTTGCTTTAGATAAAACAAATCCATTATTTCCATGTGCAGTTGAGAGTAAACAAGGAAACATTTGATTAGAACAGGATGATACAGAACATGAGCTCTAATTTATGTTTGGCACATTTTAAAGATAGGAATAAAACAGAACATGGAGTCAATTTGTAGCAGATTTTCATTTTGGTTCAACTTTTTTTAGTGGAACCAAAATTGAAACAAGTTCTATTCTATTGATGCACCAAACACTACCTCAATCACAATTTTATTCACCTAACAGAATGAAGTAATTAAACTGCCAAAATTTCACCTAAGAAAAACAAATTAATTCCACATGGAGTCCCATAAACCTTCTAGACTAACCGTCATAACCCTCAAGTCATGTTCAGAATATAGCGAAATATCTAATCAAACTCACCCTCCACAGTCCGCAAAATAATTAACATGGTACAGTTGCCGATCGATATAATACACCAAGCATCCAGTAAAAAAAATAGAACAGTACCGAGAACCAAATCATAAAGCAGATCTAGTCCTGATATTTTGGCCCCAATCAGAACGGAATCATTACCAGTTCGCTACAAAAATAATTTACCCAATAGGGCCTACCAAATATGAGTTGCACAGAAGAAATATAATAAGTATTATAGACTATCTACCATATTAGCCACCGATTTCCAATTCATCCAAAGTATCTCCCGGCATCACCAAAGTACAGAAATTAGCATGCTAACATTAGATTTCTCATTCAGCTACCTGGAAAAGTGAAAGACACCAAACTTCCCAAAGAAATTCGGGTCACTGCATCCCTGGGCCATTGTTTTCAGACTGTACTTCAGAACAGTATTATAGAAGTAAAATTAAGCGTGCATTTGCATGGACCAATGGATCACTGACAACATATCAAAAAATTCAAATCAATGAACTATGCTGGTGATCCAGTGGCCTGAGAGCAAATGTCTTTTGTAAACACTTTCCAGTGAGTAGCAGCCCTCCAATATAATCGCTACATAGCAATCAGAATTAAAAATAAAAATAATTCAATGCAGCAGAATGTTACTTAAGCTCAAACAAAAATCATGCACAACATTAATAATTGAAATATCCAAGCATGTGTCATATTGGCAAATGAGAAAAGAAACGAGCCAAGAGACAGCCTGTTGGATTACTGTTTTTTTTTAAACAGGTTTTTGTTTTCTAAAACTAAAAAGGAAACAAAAAACAGTTTGGGTGTCTATTTTTTCTCTAATTGTTCTGAAAACTGGTTTCTCATAATTAGGTTTTAGAGTAGAAATTGAGAATACATTTTAAATGTTTTTGTTTTCTTTAACTTGTTTTAGTAAATGTTTTATTTTCACTTCAAACTACCATGGCCACGGCCACCATCACTACCATTGCCACCGGAGCATCTTCAACCTTTCAAAACTTATTCTCAAAACAAAATTTGTCAAACAGACCCTCTATTTCTGAATCAGCAAATATAATTGATATATAGCAATCAGAATTAAAAATAAAAATAATTCAATGCGGCAGAATGTTAATTGAGCTCAAACAAAAATCATGCGCAGCATTAATAATTGAAATATCCAAGCATGTTTCATATTGGCAAATGAGAAAAGAAATGAGCCAAAAGATAGCCTGTTGGATTACCATTTTTAAACAGTTTTTGTTTCCCAATGCTAAAAAAGACAGTTTGGGTATTCTATTTTTTCTCTAATTGTTCTGAAAACTGGTTTCTCATAATCTGGTTTTAAAGTAGAAATTGAGAAAACATTTTAGGTGTTTTTGTTTTTTTAACTTGTTTTCATAAATGTTCTATTTTCACTTCAAACTACCATAGCCAGTGGAGCATCTTCAAGCTTTCAAAACTTGATTTCAAAACAAAATCATCAAGCAGACCCTCTTTTTCTGAATCACCAAAGTCCATACATGTCTTCCAATCAATTCCTTTCCTCTAAGAGCTTCAGCAGTTCAGTTAACAACATAACTAAGAACAGCTTTCATACCTTTGACTGAAAGGTGTAGTCGTGTAAGATACTCAAACCAATATTCATAAGTATGAATTTTCAGAGTCAAATAATGCAACATGCCTTTACCTGCTCAGGATGACGTATTATAGGCTAATAATGGCACCTGCAATACAGATCACACCAAAACTCCACCAAATTTTGATTTATATAAGGTGAACTTAGGGGGAATAAACATGAAATTCAAATGACCACAAAAGCTCATACAGCATGTGACAGTGAACTATGAGAATAAAACCCAAAAACAACAAATAGTATACAACTGCTGGATGATCAAAGCTACACGGTGTTTTTCAGTTCTAAAGACAAATGAACCAGAATAATAAAAACAGAAGCAAAGGCAAGCCAGCTTTATAGGTTCTTGGGAGCAGAAGTTATCAAGCTTGGGAATTAAGGTAAAATGGACATGGCCAGTTTCAATAGTCTCCACATAAGTTTGGTCCCCTAAGTAGAAGCGTCAGGGTGGGCCATAAGTTTGTCAAACCCTGGTTCATCTGGTCTTCTGGTTTAGGCAGTAGGCAGGCTGCGGGCTTCATAGATCTCAGCTGTTTGGGTGGTAAGGAAAAGGGAACAAAGGGAAAACAATAGCATCAGAATTCTAAATGGGCAATGGTCAGGTTAAGATATCAATCTCTTATATACTAACGACACTGTTCTAAATTATAGGAAGTTGCCAGATAAAAGATAAATGTGTTAATGAAAATTGCATTCTACCTGCAGAGACTCATGAAGTTTAGTAAGCATGGTTTCTCCTCCTAGAAGCACTGCTCTGACTAGACAACCTGGAAACAGGTACCATTACCAAATGAGACGATGAATTTAGGAACACTCGGAACAAAATATCAGTAAGAGTGATTCAGGAAAGAATAAAGAAACTAGGAATGTAAAATAACTTGATTCAGGATAATGGCATTCTAGGAAACATTTCAAAGTAAGGATATTCAAGTTTAAAATATTTTTTTAAATGACTAATCCATCCTCCCATCATATTCTTAATTTGTTTTGTTAAAAAGGGAGCCATTTTACCCCTGTAAGAGTCACAAATTGTAACAATGGACTAGATGTTAATTTCTGTAGACTAGAACACTAAACATAAGAAAGCAGTTTCTGTAAAGATATTTCTAAGTACCAAATAATAGAATACAATCTGTTGAAACAAACGCCAGAAAAAACACAAAGGAAAAAATCAAAACATTTAATTTCTAATTTTCTATAAAATAAATGTACTGCACAACAGGCACAAATGAAATCTATAGTAAAGTTATAAGAAGCTTCCATAACACAATTTTCAAAGAAGTTCATAGTAGCATCCAACCAAACCCTTCAGTCCTTAAAACAGATCAGAGCAGAAATCGAAGATCCAACAACAGATATCTTATGCTAGGTTCATCATCAAAGCAGATAACTTATATTTATCTAAGATGAAAACCACAAGGAATAAGAAAAGAAAGAAGAAACTCAAGCAAAAAAGTTAGACATCAGGAAGGATTGATTACCCAGCAGCACTAGACCGTCCCAAAGAATAACTTCCATAAGCCCCATAAGCACTGCTGCTTCCAAGCTAGAGATGTATGAAACAATATTACAAACATGGAACAAGAAATAATGGTTTAACAATTTGAAGAACTCAGCCACATGGAAATATTCTCCTAAACTCAAGTATGGTTAGATAGAAGTACCTGTGAACCACCATAGCTTCCATAAATGTCACCAGCTGCTAAATCACTTGAGCCTCCATACCCACTTGAATAGGAATGTCCACGTCCGTGTCTTTTACCATCTCTACTGTCATAGTTTAGACCATCTGATCCATCTGCTGAAACAGGAAGATATGGCAGAACTGGAAGGAATGCAGAGAGAGCACCCTCCCTATCAAAAAGATTTGCTCTCAACCGTGTAAGTACATGCACTAGGGCATCCTTGGCAACATCAAGGTCTCCAGAAATCTACTCAGAAAGGGATTGGGGGGCAGACAATGTTGTAGGACAGAATGTTAGGACACTTTATCAAAGATGACATTACCTGATCAAAGCATGAAAGTACCCTTACCTGCACCATTTCATCATCTTCAGCTGCAATTTTAGGAAGATTTTCCTTCGAAATAATGCGAATGTTAGCTTTTGTAAGCCTCCTCATCTCAGTTATGATAGATCCCCCTTTACCAATTAGGCAACCAATTCGCGAGGTTGATACCAGTAGACGGGTAGTGAAAGAGATGATTCCTGAATCTCTTTCAACCTTCTCACTGCATCGAGGTTGTAAACGCACAGCTGCTTCTATTGTTGGAGAGAAAGTCTCTTCAAAGAACTGTATTAGCACAATTTATAAAATATCACAAAAAGCAGCACAAATCATTCCACAAATATATATATATATATATATATATATAGAACAAACAGAAATAATAGCCCACTAGGTGATCAATATTTCTCCTCTCTTGTTGAAATGGTTACTAGCATAATTTAGAAAATATCACAAATACAGCACAAATTACCATAGAATTAAACTTAAAGAACAAAAGAAAATGGCCCACTGGGCAATCAACATTTCACCTCTTTTGTCGAAATGATTATTAAGCATTCATCTCCTTCTGTTGCTGAACTATCAACTTTGATCGTTGCCCCTGAATCCTGTCTAATTTGATTTATTATAACACCACCTTTTCCTATCACACCTCCAATGTTTGCTGTAGGACAAACCAATCGAACTGAAAATTCCTTTGAAGATGCCTCATCCCTTGGTGCTGAGTACATGGACCGCGACCAGTCACCAGTGTCACCTTTATATCCCCCATAAGAACCAACAAGAGGAGCTATCCCCACAATTGGAGCTCCTGCAGTTGGACCAATGAGTGAACCACCAGCAGGGTATAGACCAGGAACAGCAGAAGTAAGAAGATGCTGAGATCGTGAAGGGTTATCATGAAGTCGGGATGCAATTTGAAACAGAGCCTTTTTCACAACCGTGGCATCCCCAGAAATCTGGAGTTTAAAAATCAATAGAAAACACCTTATAAACATAGACCCATGAATATAGTTCCACTTTCCATTCAGATCCAACAGTATCCAAAAATTCATAAAGAAAATTCAAGTACAAAATTGGTCAACCCCAACTATTGCATTAATATTTGCACAAAATCATGCCATCAAGATAGAAACTAAACTACTACCCTGTAAATTGCTACATTAATAACGAAGCAAAAAACTGAAAAGGGTCATAGATTGAACATAAGTATGAAAAGTTCCATCCAGATTACCTGCACAAGCTCATCAGAGCTCAATGCACATGCAGGTAAATGATCATCCTTGAGTATACGAATCTGGGCCCCGGTTTCACTCCGAATGGTCTGAACTATCTGCCCACCTTTTCCAATAACACAACCTATCTGATCAGATGGCACTAACAACTTAGCAGTCACTTGGTGACCCCCTTCATCATCCTGATCACCATGCAAGTCCTCAGCAACCACTCTGTCATGCACCTTAAACAGCGCATCCTGGGCAGGTGACACATAACTGCCACTGTCCTCAACGGGATTAGTCTCATCACTGGGGCTGTAAATAGTTACAACACGCTCCTCACAACCTGGCACGGTCTCACCAATCCTAATCTTGGACTTAGTCTCTACCCTCAGTTGCTTAACAATCTCCCCTCCCCTACCAATAACACTGCCAATCTTTCGGGCAGGGCACAAATAACGGTACACGGAGTCCTCTGAATCAATCACAAACTGCTCTCTATCATCACCATGATTCCTCCTTTTATTTGCTCCATTATCATAATCAGATTGAGGGTGGGGTCGCTTACCATAACCACTCCTTTGCCCAGCCATCACAGTAAAAACTTGATATCAGCTTCTGAATCAAATTCAGAGCCTTTACAAGAAAAGCTAGATAATCTGCAGATGCCAAGAACCAATCATTTTAAATGCAAATACGAACAAGAGATTAAACACAAGCTATTAACCAAATATCCAAGTAAACTATCATTTTGATCTCGAAAAATTTAAGACCGATCATGTTAATTTTCAGAAGATAGAAATTACCAATTTTGGTAGGAAAACATAAAAAAAAATTAATTAATTTAGCCTTTTTAACATCAATTTAGTTTCTTGAGAAATACTAAATTGATCGATATTTCCATGTTCCGGTGACGAAAAAATTATCATTTTAATGTTTCATCAACCGATTCCAAATAAGCATGCTAAAACAATCTAATTTAGGGGAAAATTATAAATAAATAAAATTATTAACTAGCTAGCGTTGCAGGACATGCTAACATGGAGATTCACGTATGGAACAGAAAATTCAGATCCATCCCAAGAAAATGAGCTACGCATGGAAATTGAGGAAAAACGTCGACGTTTAGGGTTCGTAAGTGAGATGAAATTTGTCTACAGAAAAAGAAAGAATACGATGAGATCTGGGAAGAGAAGAAGCGATGCGATGCTTACATGATGGGTTGAAGGAAACGCAGGAGAGAAGTCGTCGTTTGAGGAGAAAAAGGAATATTGACAGAGTCACAGTTTACTTTAGGGTTGGGTTATACCCGACCCATTCTTATATTTCATGTTAATTAATTGCATCTGTTTCTGTTACTCTTTATTGTTCATATAGGGGAAAAAGTAGAGAAAGAGAGAAAAAGAACCATGAGTTGTTAAAAATAAGAGCAAATTTGTGATTACAGTGATGTTTGACCAAACTTTATAAGATATTTTGTTTGTTTAATATTAATAATAATGTTTTTATATTAACTGATCATAATTATTATAAATGGAAAGATGTAATAAAGTTTAATATTTTTGTGATAATTTTTTTATATTATCTTTATTTTTCATTTTTTAATTCCTAACTATTCTGTCTTTTTTAATTTATTTATTTAATTGTTTTCTTTTTGATAGATAGTTTATCTGTTTATAATAGATAATTATTTTACATAATATATTTATAATAATATTTATTTTTTATGCGTATATTAAAAATTAATATTGTAACATAAAAAGTAATAAAGTATTATGAAAAAATTAAAATTAGAAAACAATGGTATTATGGTAACGGTATCAATATAATATTATAAATAAATTCTTAAAAAGTTATTGGATTAATGAGATTAATCTTGACACGAGTCAAGAAACAAATATGGCCTTATTTAAAATGAGTCAATCAATTTAATGTTTTGGGTATTCAATTAATTGAGAAATAGAGACAATAGCCGGTTGAAAGTTGAAACAGTCATATTAATTGTTGGCTTTATGCAAAAAATAAAGAATATGAAAACAGAAGGCTATCAATTAAGAATAAGATGTACAAAACAATAAATAAAAAATGTGCGAAATTAATAAAATGTATTTAATTGAATGAAAAGGTGTTTTCAATTTATTAGATCAAAACAAATTTGAAAAACGAGATAAAAAAAACTGTTCAATTGATTAACGCATGGAGGATAATTATTGACTTTGAACAAAAATTGATTTTAGAGAAACAAACGCTACCTAATTGATTGGTTATGGGACAAGGTAAAACAAAATTTCTTTCTAAAGAAGAAATTAGTTTGAGTTCTTTTTAAAGGATTGTAAGAATTGGTCAATACTGCTAAAATAACTATAGTCTCAATTATTTAATGTTAAACCATATTAATTAAATAGTTGAATTCTCTCATGCATTCGTTATTAAGATTTCCTTTAACTGCCTTGAACTTAGAACTTGCTCAATCATGGTTTCCGCAATTTGTTGTCATAACTTGAAATAAGCATTTATGGAAACATAATTTCACCAAAGTGAAATCCATTTGTTATGAAATTACAAATTTGGACTTGAAAAGTGCAGTTAAAAAGACAATAAAGAACTAGTTTGATCGAACAACCAAATTTGTCTAATGATAAACCATTTACCTTTGTCTACTTGTTATTTTGATTTTATTCTTTTTTTCTTGTCTGCTTTGTTTATCTTATTAATTTTTTAACACTATTTTTTTCATTTACCTATTTTAGTTTTGATAAAAAAAATCATGTTCAAAACTTTAGAATATAACATATACAATAAAATAATAACAAGTTAGTTTGTTAGCTATATTAAATGTTGTTTGTTAGGATATAGTTATTCTCTCTTTTCTATTAGCTATATTTATGGGTTTATCCTTCTCTACACAAGTGTAATAACACAATTTAACAACCTCCCTATTCTATTATTATTTCTTTATATTTCATTTTACTCTGTATCCTTTTTAATGAATTGTCTCTAATCTCTTTGTTGGTATAAGAACTTATATATGTCTACAACAAGTAATGGAGGTTATGGTGATTCACACTTATCAAAATTAGGGATGATTAGAAAATTGATACGTAATTCATTTTCAAAAAATCTGACAAAATATAAGAAGAAAAGGTGGTTTGGATTAGGCAATCATGTCATGCATGTGAATAACTCAATTTTATTTAAGTATTAGTGTTGGAGATACTTGGGAAGGGTTGAAAACAATGCAGCAAGTAACTAAAAGCCCTAAAGCATTAAAATCCTCTCGTTTTTTCCTCTCACCTATTCACCCTCTCATTCTCATTTTTCAAAGACTCGAACTTTTGAGCTGTCGTCGTAGCGTCATTGTTTGTCTCTTTGTCCTCCTTTTTCAAGTTTTCTTTTCCTACTCATACTCTAGTTCTAAATCTCTCTTTTAAGATCATCTAAATCGAAAAAAAAAAAATTGTTTCTCAGTTTTCCTTTGTACATCTTCTCATCAAAGTAATAATAAAAAATCTCATAAACGTTAGTATCTTTTACTCATAAATTATGTTTTTATTTTTTATTTATTTTATATTGTATTTTTAGATTATGATTTTTTTATCTCATTGACTATCTTCAAATATGTATGATTCTATTATTGTGGACCTAATTTTTGGGTATGGTTTTCTTATTATGAATGCGGTGTGGAACTTTTATTTTGGTTTCTAATTTTATCATGTGTTACTATAAATTTATTTTATGATATCATCTCTAATTGTTTAATTTTGTATGTGAATGTATATTTTATAAGTGTGATCTGGAATGAAGTTAATGGAGAATGCTAGACTCGAACATAACTAAATAGGAAATGAAGAAGAAGTTTAAGTTGTAGCTAGACACCATTTCTAAGTTAAGTTAATTTTTTTTTATTATAGTTGAACATCTAAACTTTTTTTTTTTTCTGAACTCAAATTTTTATAATGATTATTTATTATTATGATTGTAAATTTTTTCTATTTTTTTATTGTGACTATGCAATTTTGATATGTATGTGAAACATTATTTTTTTATTTTTTTTCTTGAACTCTTAAGTTTGATTAGTGATTAGCTACTACTATGATTATGCAATTATCTATGATTGTGAATGATTAATTATAATTATATCTATATATATAAGAATGAATAATGATTGGATTGTATATAGAACAATGTTGTATTTAATTTTTAAAATAAAATACTAAACTTTGAATAAAATACTATAACTTGAAGGAATTGTTACAAAAGTCACAAATTCTATGCAAACAAGAGTTATGGTGGAAGTCATTAGCACAATCATTAGTCAAATAATGAAGCATTAACTGTAGAGGTTTTTATAATCATTTCTACATCAACTGCAAGAGATGATGGTAGAAGTCAGCTTAGTAATCTATTTAAGGAAGCTAATATTGTTTCCAACAGTAAAAAAAGAGAACATGTAATGTTAATGATCCTAAGAAATTTTTAATTATATGGACCATTTCATGTGCCTGTTTGAAACTAAATTTTCAAAATCTACTATTACATTTAAATATTGTAACAAAAAAATACTATTATCATAATAAGAATTATAAAATATTAAACATGCTTAATCATCTAAAATCATGTAACAAGTTTACTTATGAGGTTAGTTATGATCCTAATCAAATAGTTTTAAGTTTTCCCTTAATAAAAGGGAGATGGGTCTGATTCGGCTGTAACAAGTTAGAGATTCAGTTTAGAAGCTTATAAAAAAGCCTTTGAAACTTTTGTAATGTTAGATGAGCAATCATTTATGGTGGTGGAGGGTGAGGGAGACAATTGATTTTATAAAAAAAAAATTATAATTTCTAATCACAGAGATGACATAATAAGAAAATATATTAAGAAAACTTTGAGAGAATTGGAGATTAAAAATATTTCTATACTCACAATAAATAATGCATCCTCCATTGACATAACTATGACATAAATATGTTGCAGGGATTTATCTAGACACCAAAAGTGTGACACATAATATGATGCAATGCATGTATGATGTATAATATTTTGTGTTTATACCCACCTCTGACACATAATTATGCATCATACTGGTGAGTGATAAGACAAGTTCATAAAACACATTAAACTATGTGTTTTGTAAATATTTAAAAATTATGCGACATAGTTAAAAATATGTAATAGGCATATATATATATATATATATATATATATATATATATATATTGATCTTTACTCAATGCTAATTTTATAATCGAGAGGGTTTGGATTTTATAACTGTGAGAGTAGGGGATAAGTGTGCTTGTGGATATTCTTTGTGGTTTTAGTAGGATAACTATATTTGTGGTTATTTTAATTTTTTGAGCTGTGAAAATATTATTAGAAGTTGTAGTTAATTTTGTATTTGTGAAGTGTATTATTGAAAAAAAAATATATTTATTATTATTTAATATGGATAAAATTATTATTATCATCTTTTATATTGATAAAATATTTGAAGGTAAAGAAGGTCTCATTTTTTAAGGAAAATAAAAATCAATTTGAGTAGGTAAGAATATAAGTTTAAACGAATTAAAGGAAAAAATTTCTAAAATATTAAAATTGTTACCAAACCAAGTAATTTCATTTTTAGTTGGAAGATTTTTGGTTTTATTTGAGCAACAATAACTAATGTGTCTACTTAAAATGTATGTTGAAATTGATACTTGTATTTCAAGAACACAAAAGTCATTGAAGATGATAAAACTATATTAAGAGGTATAAATTTATTGAAAATATTATTTATTAAATGCATTAGATTTATTTATGTTTTAAATTTAATAACTTAATATTTTTAGGAGTTATAAACTTATTTGATGATGACTGTGAAAATCATTATTTATCGGAATAGATAAATATACCGATGAGAAAGACAATGATTTAAATGAGAATGAATTGGATTGATAAAATTTGGATAACAGCAAGGATTATGATGAACAAATTGAATTGAGTTTTAGTTCAAGTTCATATCATGTTCCGTCTACATCACTTGGTGTATTTATTCAAGAAAGAACTCAATTAGGTAATAGAGTTATAATAAATGTATTGAAAAAATGATTGTGTTATATTTACAGTAAAAAAAATTAGTAACTAATATTTTATGTTCAAAAAAGATTTGTCATTTTGAAATAGTAGTTCTTACTACACGAACATTTTGTTGGAATATTCGGATGAAGAAATAAACTTTTGTACTACTGATACATCTCTAAATTGGATCATAGGAGAAGAATTGTTTATCAGTTTACAACTTAATAGCAAAAAAAAAGTGTAATTAACTTTGAAACATTAGTCAATGAAGGAGCACCAAACATTTTTTATTATTGAATCGAAACGGACATACCTTTGTTCATTGTCCTAATCATGTTAGTGATTGTCCATGGTGAATGAGAGCATCGCTATAAAAAAATCTAATAAATGGTGTATCAAAACATAGGGGGATCAACGTAATTGTGTAAATGATTCTCTCTCACAAGACCATAAAAAATTGGACTCAAATGTCATCTATTCATGCATATTAGGTATGTGTTTTTTTTGCATATTATTCATATTTTGTTAAGATTTATGTATATTGTATCACATGAATTGGAGTTATAATTTTATGAAAGTTATGTATCAGGTATAGTAAATGAAGAACCATCTATTTATATATCATTAGTTCAAGAAATAATACTCAATCAATATAAGTATAAAGTCCTATACAAGAAAATATGAATTACAAAACAAAAAGCAATCATCCATGTCTTTGGTGATTGAGATGAATCATATGTTTTATTACCTAGATGATTACATATAATGATTCATTATATACTAAGGTTGAGGTACAAATTAGAAACAGAAGAAGTTATAACTGGTGATCAAGTTCAGAACGAAGCTTGAAATTATTTTTTTTGAGTTTTTTA
Source organism: Canavalia gladiata (assembly GCA_037954105.1). Lineage (NCBI taxonomy): Eukaryota > Viridiplantae > Streptophyta > Magnoliopsida > Fabales > Fabaceae > Canavalia > Canavalia gladiata. The sequence goes on from CM075665.1 coordinate 45,846,260, forward strand.
TAATTTTAGAAAGTGTTATCATGCATTTAAATAATGCAAAAATGTCATACAAATTGATTGAATTTTTTTATATGAAAAATATAGAGGTACTTTACTGATAACAACTCAAGATAGTAATAACTATGTGCTACCTATTGCTTTTACCATAGTTGAGGGTGAGACATTGAATTCATGGAGCTGGTTTCTATCTTTGTTGAGAGAGTACGTTACCTAAAGGAACATAATTTGCCTAATATCAGACAGACATTAAAGTATAAAATCAGTTGTGAGTAACCCGTATTTGGAATGACAACCCTCCATGCTTATCATGTGTATTGCATATGACATATTGCAAGCAATTTCAATCATCAATTTAAAAGTAAAAAATTGAAACAAAAATTGCTTAAATTAGATCATGTCAACTAATAATTTTATACATTATTTATTTTTAATTATGTCAATTATGATCATTGCTTTAAAATTATTTTACAGGTTACATGACATGTAAAGAAGTATTTGATCGTAAACTTCAAATGTTTAAATAGAATAATGTTGATATTGTTAGATGGATTGATAATATATCAAAGGACATATGGAGGCTAGCCTACGATGAAAATGAAATGAGATATAGTAATGTGACAACTAACTCGGCAGAGACAATGAATAAAGTATTGTACAGGGCATGTAATATTTCAATCACCACTTTTGTAAAATGTACTTATAGTGATTTAGTTGAATATATTGTTTAAAGGAAACAATAACAAAGATTGAGATTGATAATTGTAAGTGTTATTGTAAGAAATTAATGTATGCAATCCGAAAAAATCAAGATGAAGGTTGTTCTCACCAAGTTAGACGATCTGATATTCAATTTTCGCGATTTGAAGTAGAAGAAATTTTCAATCCCATAATTAAGCGAGAGGGTAATAGATAACTTGTAAGGTTGTTTGATTCTTATTGTCAACGTGAACCATTTCAACTTTTAAAATATCTCTATTCTCATGTCATTGCTTATACTGCAGTTAATATTGATTTTTATTAATTTATTAATGACGTTTATACATTATCAATTTTTTATGACGTCTATTTAATTTAATTTAAAATTTTATAAAAAAATTAAAGTTTAAATTAACTTTATTCAAATATACTACATAACCTACCTATTTAACCTAACTTAAAATTTTGTGTAAAATTTACTTTCTAAATTTTTAAAATTTAACTTAAATTTTATGACATGAACTAATCTTATTAACTTAAAATTTTATTAAAAAATTACAGTTTAAATTTTTAAATTAACTTAATTCAAATTTACTATATAAACTATTCTAATTAATTTTATTTAAAATTTTATGCAAAAATGACTTCTAAAAATTTTAAAAGTAACATTTTTCAATTTTATGTAAAATTTACTTTCTGAATTTTTAAAATTTAACTTACTTAAAATTTATGACATGAACTTACCAAATTTACTTAACTTTAAATTTTATAAAAAAAATTACAGTTTAAATTTTTTAAACTAACTTAATTCAAATTTATTACATAAACTATCCTAATTAATTTTATTTAAAATTTTATGCAAAAATGATTTCAAAAAATTTTAAAAGTAACATTTTTCAGTTTTATGACATATAGTATTCTAATTAACTTAACTTACAATTTTATGCTTTAAAATTAAAATCTAAATTTTAAAATTTTAAATTAAGACAAATTTATGACATAAAGTAATTCTAATTTAACTTAACTTAAACTTTTATGACAAAATTAGTTTATCAATTTTTAAAAATTAACTTTAGTATATTACACTACATAAACAAAGTTGATTAACTTAATTTACAATTTTGTAAAAAAATCATTTTTTAATTTTTTTAAAATTAACTGAACCAAAATTTTCGATATAATCTAACCTAATTCAATATACTATAAATTTCGTGAATAGTTATTTTTTAGTTTTTTTAAAATTAACTTACCTAAATTTACCACATAAGTTACCTTAATTAACTTAATTCAAATTTATTACATAAGCTAATAATTAACTTTACTTAAAATTTTATGGCAATATTACTTTCTAAATTTATAAAAATTAACTTATTTTAGTTTTATGACATAAACTACCATAATTAATTTTACTTAAAATTTTATGCAAATTTTGCTTTGTAAATTATTAAAGTTTAACTTAATTCAATTTTATCACTTAAACTAACCTAATCAACTTAGCTTAAAATTTTATAAAAAAATTACTTTGTAAATTTTTTACATTTAACTAAATTCAATTTTATGACATAAATTACTCTATTTAACTTTATTTAAATTTTTATGAAAGATATTATTTTTAATTATTATAACAATAACTAAACTAAATTTGATCAAATAAGCTAGCTTACTTAAATTATATAAGAATTTTTAATACAAAACCTAACTTAATTCAATTAAACTAAATTATAAGTTATATAACTTTTAACTTTACTAAGTTCGACTACATTACTTAAATTACTTAATATTTTATGCAATCAATTTATTTTTTTCTAAATTTATCTAGAACTAACATATAACTAAGAATATATCAAAAAAATTTAAATTAATTGGTTACTAATCTTTAGCTATTTAAATTGCAGAAAAATCAAACAAAAAAAAAGTTAAAAAAGTTTAGAGAAAAAAAAAACATGTAGAAGATTCTACATGCCTTTTATATTAGTTGTATTTATCAAATCAGATCGTGTAATGATAATTTTATGTGTTACACTATGTGATACATTTTAAAATACATCACACTTTTAAATTTTTAATTTTAAATGTATGACATATTTAATAATACAATTTACCTCTTTGTAAAATGTACTATTAAATTTGGTACATCCTTCCATCTAGATAAATCTTATGAAATATTTATTGTGAACCTGCATAACAAAATACGTTACAATTATTATATGTTGTGATGTAAAAAGTAATGTGTTAAACACTATTACAACCTGTGTGAAAATACTTTAAAAGTAACTTTATTTAGGATATTTATTCTTCGATGTTATTAAACTTAAATGAGAAGATATATATCTATCTTTTTACATTAATTTATATTTATTTACATTTTAAATGTAATGATTATAATTTTTTTATTTTTAGAAAATATAAAAGAGAATTTTATTATTATAAAAAGGATAAATATTAATATAATATCTTATAAACAGATAGAACAATCATTTTTCAACCTGAATCCATTCAAAATCTTAACATAAAAGAATAAAATATTATTTTTTTTATTTAATGTTTAAATTATGATAAAATATGTATTATGTGTATGTAATATTAAAATAAAAAATCAATTTTATGATAAAAAAATCTTAAATTATGAGTTATGAAGAAAAAATGCATTTTTTTCTTCTTTGATATTTAAATAATAACTAAGAATTATATAAAAAAGACAAATACATTAAAAAATGATTTATTTAAAAATAGTATAAATATTTAATTTTATTAATTTGAAACAGTCTAATAGATAATGATAACGAAATCGAATAATAATACCAAATAATACTTTTAAGATACATTAGCTACTAAAATTTTTGGAATTGATCCTCTCCCATGCATTTTTTCTTGGTATCTTTTTATAGTTTATGTTTTTCTATTTTTTTATTTTAAATATTAAATCTAACAATAAAATTAAAGAAACTAAGTGATAAGCATAAATTTCATAAATAATTATCTCTCACTTTTATCTCATTAAGACTTCTTATATGTTCAATTAAGTGGTCTTTGTCATATTTTATGAGTTTGGGTTCATATGAAGTTTAATTGAATTTCTTTGCTTACCAGATTAAAATGACACTATTATACTATTTTGAGCATAATAGGAGTTTTAGACATCCAAAAATCATGAAATTTTTCTTGAATGAAAGCTTAAAGAAGTTTCCACAGTTACAAAGTAAGAGCAGACTCTAAATGGGATGTTTAGGACTCCGAAATTATCTCAAAAGATGAGATAGTGTTGCTGACGTGGAATTTGAACAGTGTGCAAAGATCCGACCATATCTTGAGATACAGAAGTCATATTGAGATGAAATCAAATCTGTTGGACAGCTAAGATTCGGGGCTACAAATTTTGTTCAGAAGTCAAGCTCTAATTCGGACATGTGAACATCCGAAATTGCGGTGAAAGAAAGTAAAAATTGTTGTGCTAATTGGTGACAAAAATTCAAAAAGTGTTTTGCATTTTCAACAAAGCCCATGTGAAATCAATAAAAGGGTGGAAAAGTAATATCCTAGTTGGTGACTTTCTGAAGATGATGTCTCACAAATCCTCTATAAATAGAAGGGTTTACAAGAGGAGAAACACACAACCCTTGGAGATTAACTCCAATACCATTTTCCATCTTTCTTTCTTTCTTATTAGTTTGCCTCCTACATGGAAGGCTTAGTTTTTCTTTATTGTTAGTTGCCCCCTACATGGAAGGCTTAGTTTTTCTTTGTTATTAGTTGCCTCCTTCATGGAAGGCTTAGTTTTTCTTTGTTGTTAGTTTGCCTCCTTCATGGAAGGCTAGGTTTGTAGTTTCAATTCAAGGATTCAAGTTATTTTCATTTTAACTTTGAGGTCTTGATCTTTATTTACATGCTTATTAAGTGGTTTCTACTCTGCTTCACTATATTCTTCAATTTTATTCTTTAATCAAAGTTTGATCGGTTGACGTATTTTAATTAATGCATAATTGATTTATAATTGGTTTTTGATTGGTAAATCATTTTCCAAAAGTTTGAAGAGTAGAAATTAAGTAATTGAATTGAAGGTTTTCATTTTATTACTTACTTCAACTGAATTCTGATTGTGAAATTGGTTTAGATAAAAGATTAAGTGGTTACTAATCTTGTTGATCATAATCAATTAAATTCTGAGAGGTTTCTCAGTAGAGAATTCAAGGATCATTTTAGGGGTTCCAGATGATCCTAGGTTGATAAACACAATGCATGATTTTAGTGATCAATGATTAGTTAAGAAAATAGCCTCTGAATTCCTTGAGTTGATAATTGTTAAGTGAAATTAATTTCATTATGTATTTTGCATTTAGAACTTCATATCAAATCTTTCCAAAATTCCCTTGTTCTAACTTTTTCCTTGTTTGCTTAAGAATCTGAAATGGTCTTTGGGAGATGACCTAGGTTGCACCTTATACTATACCAATAGTTTGGGGAAAATCTAGAAATTATTTTTGCGCGTTTGCGACGAGCGTGTCAAAAATTTGGCGCCGTTACCGGGGACCATCTTAGTTTCCTAGGCTTATTTAGGAGTTTGTATAAAATTTTTAACCTTTCTAACAATTTTTTGAGTTTGTATAAAATTTTTAACCTTTCTAACAATTTTTTGAGTTTGTATAAATTTTTTAACCTTTCTAACAATTTTTTTTTGAGGTATACTATTCTTGATTTGTTTCAACTATTCCGTAAGGAAAAAGCACGTTATAGTCTTGGGAATCTGACTTTAAAAGACCCTTTTGTCAGTTTACAAGAAAACTGAATGGGAAGCATATCCTCGACTCTTAGAAGGCGTTTCAGCCGTTATTGGACGTAAAACCAGAGGAAGATGTGAGCCACAATCACAACTATTGTTCATTCTCATGCGTAGGTGTTTGTCATTTACATTGTCTTTTCAATTTATTTGAAATTTTCACCATTTTTAGAATATAGCAATGCAGCTGGTGAACCAACCAAATCAGGATGGCAGAGACAAAAGAGAACCAGATACCACTCTTCGGTTATAACTTTTTCTTACTTTGGTGGTTTTCTCACATTTCTTTTCCTATTATATAATTTCTATTTAAGACATTGGGGACAATGTCTTGGATAGGTTGGGGGGAGGATGGTCCGATATAAAAAAAATTAAAAAAAAACCCCAAAAAAAATTAGGTTAGAATCATAAACTTGCTTTGAGTAAGATGGCTGAGTAAGGAGTTACACTTGACTCTTGATACGCATCTTATGATTAAAAAAAAAATTGAATGTGGAAGTATGTTTTTCTTTAGATTTCATAAAATAATTGAAGCAAAATGATTTACATTTCGAGATTAATTAGTTTGGCAACACATATTTGAACTGGATAGATTAGATTTGATAAATATATTACCTGTGAGATTTTGAGCCTTATTATTATTTTCTTTCTTGTGTGATTTTCATCCATGGAATGTGTTACTTCAGAACTTGCATTTATTCTTTTTGAAGCTACATTTTCACATGAATTGTACAAAAATGATTGAGGCACTGTTTTTCTTGAACAAACCACTTGGCCAAATAACCAAACTATATAATTTTATCCTTTGATCAGCCATTTGAGCCGATTAACCTTTTCTTCTTTTTAGCTCACCACAAATCAAAAAAAAAAAAACTTTGTTTGACCATAGAAAGTGAGGAATACTGGATTTATCATACCATAAGTGTTTTCAATAAGTGTGGGGGAGATTATTGTTGTGTTCATCAATATCATGGTTGAAAAAAAAAAACCTGAAGCAAGAAATTAATAAATAAACTATTATATTGAAAAAAAAAGAAAAAAAAGAATGAAGAAGTAATATCTGTTTCTCACACTTGCACTTAGACTCAGTTCTCAATCCTTACCATTTTCCTTGGTCTAACATTGTATCTCTTCAATATATCATTTCATCTTTCTAATCTCGTTATAACCAAAATAAAGACCTCTTGATTTGTGCATTGCATGTGTACATAGTAGTAAAGAAGTAGAAGATATGCAAGCCTATGATAGTTCATCTTTCATGGATTAAATTTGAGAGAAACACTTACCAAATCAAACACTTGAGAGATTCAGAGTATATCATGTGAGGTTTTATCTTTCTCAATCTATGTTTTTCAAATTAAAGTTGCCTTTCTAAGTAATTTCAAAAATGTGATGAAAGAATGCTTCATGAAATTTTGTGAATTCTTGAGAAATCAACTCAAAACTTTGATGTTCTTTCAAAAAAAAAAATAGCCACCAATCCTTAACTTAAGTTTGCCCGAGACGTGCAAAAGATAAGTGTGGGGGAATTTGATAAGCATAAATTTCATAAATAATTATCTCTCACTTTTATCTCATTAAGACTTCTTATATGCTCAATTAAGTGGTCTTTGTCATATTTTATGAGTTTGGGTTCATATGAAGTTTAATTGAATTTCTTTGCTTACCAGATTAAAATGACACTATTATAGTATTTTGAGCATAATGGGAGTTTTAGACATCCAAAAATCATGAAATCTGTCTTGAATGAAAGCTTAAAGAAGTTTCCACAGTTACAAAGCAAGAGCAGACTCTAAATGGGATGTTTAGGACTCCGAAATTATCTCAAAAGATGAAATAGTGTTGCTGACGTGGAATTTGAACAGTGTGCAAAGATCCGGCCATATCTTGAGATACAGAAGTCATATTGAGATGAAATCAAATCTGTTGGACAGCTAAGATCCGGGGCTACAAATTTTGTTCAGAAGTCAAGCTCTAATTCGGACATGTGAACATCCGAAATTGCGGTGAAAGAAAGTCAAAATTGTTGTGCTAATTGGTGACAAAAATTCAAAAGTGTTTTGCATTTTCAACAAAGCCCATGTGAAATCAATAAAAGGGTGGAAAAGTAATATCCTAGTTAGTGACTTTCTGAAGATGATGCCTCACAAATCCTCTATAAATAGAAGGGTTTACAAGAGGAGAAACATACAACCCTTGGAGATTAACTCCAATACCATTTTCCATCTTTCTTTCTTTCTTGTTAGTTTGCCTCCTAAATGGAAGGCTTAGTTTTTCTTTATTGTTAGTTGCCTCCTACATGGAAGGCTTAGTTTTTCTTTGTTGTTAGTTTGTCTCCTTCATGGAAGGCTAGGTTTGTAGTTTCAATTCAAGGATTCAAGCTATTTTCATTTTAACTTTGAGGTCTTGATCTTTATTTACATGCTTATTAAGTGGTTTCTACTCTGCTTCACTATATTCTTCAATTTTATTCTTTAATCAAAGTTTGATCGGTTGACGTATTTTGATTAATGCATAATTGATTTATAATTGGTTTTTGATTGGTAAATCATTTTCCAAAAGTTTGAAGAGTAGAAATTAAGTAATTGAATTGAAGGTTTTCATTTTATTACTTACTTCAACTGAATTCTGATTGTGAAATTGGTTTAGATAAAAGATTAAGTGGTTACTAATCTTGTTGATCATAATCAATTAAATTCTGAGAGGTTTCTCAGTAGAGAATTCAAGGATCATTTTAGGGGTTCCAGATGATCCTAGGTTGATAAACACAATGCATGATTTTAGTGATCAATGATTAGTTAAGAAAATAGCCTCTGAATTCCTTGAGTTGATAATTGTTAAGTGAAATTAATTTCATTATGTATTTTGCATTTAGAACTTTATATCAAATCTTTCCAAAATTCTCTTGTTCTAACTTTCTCCTTATTTGCTTAAGAATCCGAAATGGTCTTTGGGAGATGACCTAGGTTGCACCTTATATTATACCAATAGTTTGGGGAAAATTTAGAAATTATTTTTGCGCGTTTGCGACGAGCATGTCACTAAGATTACTTAAAAATTTAAAAATTAAAAATATACATAAATTAAATTTAAAATAATAAAATACAATCAAATCAACAATTTATATATCATCTATCAAATAATTTTCTGACAGTCATAATCAAATAAAAAACTAAACAAACTAGCATAAAAATTTAGTTTTGTATTATTTCAACATTAACAAACAATTATGATAATTAAACATGTACCAATTTTTAATAAAAAATTATAATAAAGGGTTAATTTACTGTATGAATAAAAAAAGTATGAATGGTGGGATTATTTTGGTCATTTAAGAAGTAAAGGGTAATTAAGTCTTTCTACATTTAACTTTGACAAATTGTTAACATCGTTGAGGATATACATGGTAATTGTAATAGTTCCAAAGGAAAATATATCATATGCTTTTTTTTTATGAATCTCATAAGTGTAATTTGCTTTAAATCAAATTAATAGATGTTGAGCCATCAAGATATTAATACATGTATATGCATGATCAAGGATTAAATGTCTATTGATCACTTAGTTGTTATCACCAATATTTTTACTATTACCATAGTTGTATATCTAAATCTTTAATTGTTTTAACATAGTTTTCTTTTTCAACTAGTGTTCTTAAACTTGGCTCAACCAAGTCAATTAAACTAAAAATCGATCAATCGATTGGCTATAATGGTTCTTTGGATTGAATGTGTTATTAACTCCGACAATTTTATGTTTTTGCAAAAATTGATGAACTTATGAATCGGTCAACTTGGCTAGGTTGATTAATATTTAAAAAGAATAAAAAAACATCTCTTCTAAAATGACATTTTTTAATGTCAACATTAAAAAAAAAGATCAAAATTAAAAACATAATTTGAAAGCCAAATAATAGAAGTTTTATGTTTTCAGAATTTCAAATTCTTAATCCATGTTCTAACGGTGAAGGGTTGAGAATTAAAATAGTTTTACATAAGAGTTGTGGTTCAAACCTCATCGTTTTCTATGTTGTGCCAAAAAATTATTAATATTTTATCAATAATCTAAACTCTATCCCAACCATTATTTAACTCTATTCAAGCTTGTCATTGAAAAATTTTCGAAGTGTTAACTCCTTGGATATACATTCTACATTTTATTTGTGAATTTATGTTTTAGTAAAATTTTAAAATATTAATTATTTGATTATATTTTAAACTTATATTTTAACTTAGGGTAAATTATACTCGCGGCTCCTAAGGTTAAGTGAAAAAGAATTTGATACCCTCTCTTTTGATAAACTTACACAAAGTACCCTTAATTCCTATAACTCATTTACACTTTGTACCCTTATCAAAAATAATGATGTTAACTTATCAAACACATGACTACTCACGTACTTTTAATGAATTTTTTTTTTCAAAGTACATTTTCTATAATGATGAAGTGTTTTGTATAAAAAAGAATAACAATTGATAGAATTTGTTGTGAAGATCTTCCTTCGTGCCTAAGAGTAAACATCGGATAAGAAAGAAAAAAGTACATTACTCACTTTTTTTTTAACTCCATTATAAGTACAAGATAAAGTGATCATTAAAGATTTTATCTTTAATCAATAAAATATAAACAACCAAATTAGATTTTTTTATTTTTAATTGATTTCTAATTTAAAGTTTTTAATTTCACTCAATCATAAACAAAAATAATAATTAGTAATGTAAGAATTTTTTTAAACAAATTTTTTATTATGGATGAACTACAATTCTCATCCTCTTTAAATTGGTTGAACTCATTGATAGGACTTACTAAATGGTAAGAACATTTTTATTATATAAAAATTAAAAAAATTTATTTACATTCAACATTAATAAATTTTGAATATTGTTAAAGATAATGATAATAAAAATAATGATTTAGAAAAAAAGATATTAAATATTTTTTTTACTTAATCTTGAAAATATGAATGTAATTTATCTTTTAACTTATATTATAATAAAATTTTAAATTTTATTTATTTAATTAAATATTTATATAATGATAATTATTTTTATTTTAAAAATTAAATTATTTTAACTTTATAAATATTATTAATTTATATATTTAAAAATTTTAAATATAAATTTTACAAATTTTGATGTAAACTAATTCACCTAGTAATTTAATAGTCTAACCGGTAATTCATCAATCCAATATCACAACCAAGTCAATGTCCCACGCGAAAGTTTTATAACATTGTTTCCAACACACGAAAATAAAGGTATATATATTTACAAAAAGAATTAATAAAGAGGAAATTAAATGCAATTTATTTAATTAGTTGATCGGTTCATCAAATAATAGATAAAAATGTGACTAATTGGGTAATTTATATATTGTTGGGCCATTGCAACAATTTTAATGACCTTTGACTATTATCACATTCAGATTTTTGCTTGTTCGTGAAAAAATTCTCAGGCTACTAATACTCACATTCTGATTATTTTACAACTCTTTCCCTATATATCAGAATCATTACCGAATAGCTCTGAAACTTTTCGTTCGAATCTGTGAAGAATGTCCACCCCAAGCCAGCAACAGTTTCGGCATACTCAAACACCGTCGAAGGTGCTGCACTTCCGGAACCTTCCATGGGACTGCACCGACCACAACTCATAAACCTGTGTAGCCCCTTCGGCAAGATCGTCAACACAAAGTGCAATGTTGGCGCCAATCGGAATCAGGCTTTTGCTGAATTTGTAAGCTCCTTCTCTCTTTCTCTTTCGCTCTTTCTCATACTTATCTATTTCAGTTGAGTTTTTTCAATCGGATTGGAAATATGTTAGGGTTTTAAGCTCGTCTTCGATAATTTGAATGAGGTAAAGCTCCATAGGAACGTGTAAGCTTCTTCATTCTTGAAAACTAGCTATTCGACTTTATATATGTCGGACTGTGGAATTTATTATAAAATGAAAAATTAGGATGTCTTACGGTATGTTTCAGTGTAACATGTATGGTAAAATGATTGGCTTAATCGTACTTTTAGTTCTTCTGTTATGATTGTGATGACTGCTGCTACTGACTTAGGCCTTAATTGCAGATAATGTCAGAAGCAATTGGTCCACAACAGTTGCAACGTCACAATTAGAAATAGGACGTTATTAGTTTGTTGATAGTTTGCTGTAGTTAGTTGATTATAGGATAAGTGTGATATTATTACAAATAAGTGTGTTTTCTATCATTGTAAACCATCTTTTCATAATGAATTTACATACTCTTCAATTTGGCTTAATGCTTGATTCTCTGTTTTCTTCACCACCTTCGATTTCTTAGATGGTATTAGAGCTCCATTGGAGCTCATCAGCACTTTTGCAAAATCCTTTATTCTCCCACGTCATGCTCCTTTTTCAGTTATCTTTTACCCCCTTTCTTTTCTCCTCAATCACTCTATTATCTCATATCTATGGAGGTTGTCCAAGAAGGAGAAGAGGTTTAATCTGTTGCACATTGATATGTACAAGTTTGATAAATTTAGCGCTCTCTATTAAGAAGTTTTGGAATGGAAGCCTGCTTTGTTTCCCTTTGACTTCGACAACTTCAGTTCGGATGAAGAAATTCCAAAATCTGATAAGTTTCTTGTGCTAGTGGTTCAAACAACACAAGACATCCAATGCACATAGTGACTCATCCTCTTTGCAGCCTCTGCATATGGCATCCTCCACTCTCATCTCCAACACTCTCCAACGGAAGACTTGAAGCCACATGTGGGGACATCAAGAAGATGCATCTATGCAATCTATTGAGCGATGATAAGTGGTGCCAGTCCATGCTGGTTGACTTTGCTGGCATTCTGCTTGAATATTCAAGGCAGTAGGCCACTCCTGAAACTATCCAAAAGCTCTTTCAATTAGTGGAGGCTGCATCTCTCAAAGGAAAGATTAAATGCATGTACAACAGGGAACATATAAACAGCATGGAAAACAGGTCAGTGCTTCAGGTTGACCACTGTGCTTTAAGAGATGCTGTTATACGGAGATGAGGATGGAGGATGCTGGGAAAAATGTTATCCGAGGTTTGGGAAGTTCTTGACAAGATCAAGGAGTTCTCCAAGTGGGTTTGCAATGGATCTTGGGTTGGTGCTATGGGAAAGGCTTTGAAGACGTTGTTGCAATTAGTGTTGGTGGCAGCTTCTTAGGTCCATTGCATAGAACCTGAAGCTATTAAATCTGCAAGGGCTAGTCAGCTGCACTTTCTTGCACATGTTGATCCTTTTGACGCTGCTAGAAATATCACAAAATTAAATCTTGAAACAATGCTCGTTGTGGTTGTTTCAAAGACTTCTATAACAACTGAAACCATGTTGAATGCTCAAACTCTTAGAGAATGGATTTCATCTGCACTTGGGCCCTTTGCAGTTGCAAAGAATATGGTGGCTGTCAGCACAAATGTCATGCTTGAGGAAAAAATTGGTATTGATCCTAACAATGCTTTTGCATTTTGGGATTGGGTTGGTGATTGATATAGTATTTGCAGTGCTGTTGAAATTTTACTATTATCTCTACAATACGGATTCTCAGTAATAGAGAAGTTCTTAAGAGGGGCCAAGCACAAGATTTTGAAAATGAGAATACAGTTTCTCTGTAGCAGAGCCAGGCACAAGAAAGCGAAAGATGGAGATCAAGAAAATGGATTACTGTCAATCATGAACCTCCTATTGCTTTTCTGATGGGTACAGTTCACAAGTTGTGCAGAGATGAGGGTGTATTGAGCTTGCATAGCAACTATTTGACATAGTGCTTAAGTTAGATTTGGTTTCTTGAAACATAATGTTTGATAGTTATATTTTCAAGTTGGTAATTGTTGCACCATTACCAGCTTGTGGAGGGCTATTAAAAATAGGAAGTTATTGGTTTGTTGATAGTTTGTTGTCCGTAGTTAGTTAGTTATAAGATAAGTGTTGTATTATGAATAAGTGTATTTTTTATCATTGTAAACCAGCCTTTCATAATGAATTTACATACTGTTCAATTTGGCTTAATGCCTTATTTTCAGTCTGTTTCACCACCTTTGATTCCTAAAAATAACTGCTGTGACCACAAAATTAAAAATATTCTAACTACATGTGATTTTGATCTCCCATAAAAAGTAATAAAATAATGTATTTAAATAAATTAAAGTCACTAATGAGCCAGATAGATGTTAACTCAGTAAAATGTCATGTTATGTGTGTAAATGGTTGATCACATAACTAGTTTTTGTTAGTACTTTATTTGATTGATGTCAAAGACTATGGGGTGACCCAAAAATCATGTTTTAATGTTACTTTTAGAAGAGGGGCCAAAAATGTCAGCTGTAAGAATTGTAATACTATCTTAGAGCATCTCCAACGGGAGGTGCTAAATGAGATCCTAAAGTAAAGCAACGGATGCTTAACTGATTGCTGGATTGGAGAGTGCTGATGTGGAAATTTTGTTTAGCACCAGTTGCTTATATAAGCAACTCACTTTAAGCTTGGCTTGTGGGTCCAAAGTCCAAATGAAAACAAAGAACCAGAGAAAGTTGAGAGAAAGTGAGATGAGGGAGAGAGAAGACGGTGAGCATGGAAAAGAAAGAGTTGCTGGGTTGGAATAAAAAATTGTTTAGATGGTTAAAAATAAAAAAAGATGATGTGGCAGTATGAGACCTTCATAAAAAATATTTAAATAAAAGTTAAGAAACTTTTCTTTGTTTCTGGGTTGGAGTTGTTCTTATAAAAATCAAAACGTGTATATAGAAGTTTTCTTTTTCAACTTTAGTTATTGTAGGTAAATGAGAATCAAGTTCTATTTTAAAAGTAATAGTAAAATCATGTTCTATTGTACAAAGTTCAATAGGAGGAAGTATGCAGACCATAAACTATTTGTTTCTGCCATTAGCTTTCCTTTATGTTCTTTTAGTCTTCTCTTTTTCATTAGAAATCTATGGGGATGACAATTGACAAAAGGATATGCTGATTAAGAATAATATTAATTATAATAAATGACCCAAAATTTAAACTATATTTATGGGCTGCATCATATGCTTTCATATATTTAATGACATCTGGACCTTGTCCTTTGGTGATATTCCAACTCAAGGTTCTCAGTTCTGAAAAAGTTTAAATGATTTACCAGATGGATCTAAATCAAGCCATTTTAATGGTTTCATATTATGCTTCATCTTCAGAGCCCGCTCAGATTGTTGCCAAATTGTTTAAATTCAATATTCTAATAGACGCAAAATTGTTAACAACAAATTCCCTGGAGATGTCCCTGGAAACATCTTGTTGGTAAGCATCGAAGGTGTGGAAGCTAGAGATGTGAGCATTGATGTTATCCACTTGGTAAGTGCTACTTAGTTGTCTTGTTTATTTTATTTTGTCTGTGAGGTTGCAGACTCATCTTTTGGATAAAATATGTTGTCCTACTTTTTTTTCTTTTTTTGTTTTAAATGCACATTTGTCTTTATTCTTTATTCAGGTGTTTTCTGCATTTTGCTCTGTACACAAAATTGCTACATTTGAAAAGACTGTAGGTTTCCAGGTTAGTGACTTGGTTTGATTGTGGTTCTTTGAATGTGTCATTGTTAGTATCCACTCTATGTTAGTTTTGGCAGGCTCTGATTCAGTTCAGTGATGCTGAGACTGCTTCTTTGGCTAGGAATGCACTGGACAAAAGAAGCATACCCAGGTTAGCAATGCTATTACATTTCCTCCTTTCTTCTTCACCCTCATCATTAATTGTGATGATTGCTCGTTAAGTCTTAGATTTGCTGACTTGTTTATGCTTTGTATTCAGATACTTGCTCCCAGAGCATGTTGGTTCTTGTCATTTTTGTATTTCCTACTCAGGGCATAAAGATCTTAATATCAAATTCCAGTCTAATCATAGCAGGTAGTAATGGGGATGAAAGGCAACTATTGTATATTATTCTGCTATTGTATTTATACTTGATTGGTGTTTTTAACCTGAGTTGTCAAGAAAATTGTGAAAGCCCATGCATGTAATTCATCATGGTGTTCTGTTATCTACTAATTGATATTGGTGCTTTTTATCATGTAGGGGTTGGTGAAGCTTCGTACACTGAATGTAGTTGTGTTGTAATGGCCAGTTAGTAATTTTCTTTATATTTCCAGATGTTAGATGAATTTATTAACATAAATTAGAAAATTATTATCATCTTGTTATGGAAGCTGTTTGTACAAAGCTTCTTTTATTTTGGCATGTGTGTATGTTTTTTAAATCATATTGGAGATTTAATAATAATCATATTTTATTGTTCTCAATGTAATTTAATCTCCTCGATGTTCACTTGTGGAGGCAATTCTGATTTAAAAAATGCACAACTTTTTATAACTGTATTCTCTATATATGGTTGTCAGCACAACTTCTAGTTTTGTCGATTTATTCATAAGTTGCAAACAGTTTTCCTTTTTTGTGCGTGTGTATATATATATCCAAACACAAGGTAAGGGAAAATAAACTCATGGTTGTTCCAGAGGAACCACATTGTGAAAGGTTGGGGACAGCTTTGTTGTATTTTTTTTTATCTTCTTTGGCTTGTTATATTCTTTTTTTTTTAATATTAAGATGATAAAAGATGTTCAAACTGAGTTTAGGCTAAGCTTTTTTGTTTTACATAGTTAATTATCATATGATTAAATTAAACCTTTACTCTTGCTACTCCAGAACGTTTTAACTATAATGCATGATGACATAGATCTTGTTTTAGCATACAATGTAGTGAAATATTCAGTTTTGTTTTTCTATTGAAATAGTGCATCCTTTGCTTGACAAAGTATTTTTGTGGCTGTCTATTCAGCATGTGTAACTTTTTTATTTTTAATTCCTCTTTCAGGTGTCACTACAGCAACAGCTGCTATAGAAACTTTAGAGGGGCATTCCACACATGATGGTGGCTATTGTCAGCTTCATCTAACATACTCTCGTCATATTGATCTCAATGTAAAGGTATAAAAAATGTGTTTGAGTTTATGTTCATGAGGGGAGAATATGAGAAATTGGGTTGGGGGTGGATTAAAGATATTCTTAGAAGCAATGTGGACATTTTCAATATGAGTAATCTGGTGCTTAGTCCTGTGATGAGAGATAGATGGAAGCCAAAATGATTTGATAATAAATTATTAAAAGAAACTTTATGATAAAAATATTTTAAAAAATTTGATTTTTGACCGAGTCTAACAACAACGATGTGTGATCACACATCCGATCTTACCAAATGGGATAAAGTTATGATATTGTATTGTATTAGTTAAAAATAAGATTAAAGCATATGCCACAAATGCTGAGGAGATCGGGGAACAATTTGTATTACTATCGACATGATAATACCCAAATTATAAGTTACTAGTAGAAAGACAGGCACTATCGTACCTATTTGTCCACATTTTTGCCTGTCGTTTGCATTTTTGAATTTTTGATTAAGATGTAAAATTTTATATTTTTGTAATAGTTTCTCTTATTTTTGTAAAAACACATACGCATTTGTAATATTTTTGCTATGTGCTATATCTGTGTTTTTGCTTTGCTCCCCTAGTTAATACTCATTGAACAGAACTGCCTTGCCATTCAGTTTTCACTGAGAAAATCTGCAACCCATTAACCATTGTGTGTTCGGAGGCAGGCAGTTTAAGGATCAATATGGAATAAAATATGTATACCAAACCCCATGGGAATTGCCTTTATATAATGGTATAGCTAGCTAGAGATTGCAACTTTGATTTTCTCTTTAAACCAAAGAGACTAAATCTTGCCTTCTGCATTTTTTTTAGATTAGAGATATTTTCTATTGAAATTAATATTGTTCATATAAAGTAATTTTTTAATACAATTATATATCCAGAACTTGAATTTAAAATTTCTGATTAAGATGAATTGACCTCCGTCAATTAATTCATGTAATGGTCCTTGCTTTCTGGACTGTTTGAAAATCACATGGATTTTTTTATATAGTTTTAAACTATTAGGACTAAATTGAATTTCTGGCATAACTTTGTTAGCTAGGAATAATCCCTAGTCCTGGTGTGGGTAGGAACATTATTGTTTGAAAAATGATTAAGTTATATACGAAAAGCGGCTTATATCTGGTTATATTCAGGTCTGAGATTTTAGATCTTATTTAAGATTCCACGGTTACATATGGATGTAAAAGACAATTCAGCAAATAAAATAAACAAGGAGGAGTTAGTTACTATAAATGAACTGGTGGCGGGCGAGGTTGAAAATAAAAGTGAGAAGAAGAGAAGTAATCGAAAGAGAATCCCAAATTCCACCCTCAAATAGCATAATTTTAATTTCATAGATGAATTGGATCTTATATTTATTTGAGATATTAAAAAAGAGGTTTCATCTGAATTGTATTAGCATATGCAAGTGAGAAAATGATAGCAATAGGGTAAAAAATTGTACTCTCATCTTTGACCCATACCCTCATTGATTTCAATTCTCCTCATGTAGAACAAATTAAAGAAAAAAAAAAACCTTCCCATAAGAGTTGAAAGAAAGTGTCATACTCCAAGCCGAGAAACATCAAAACACTCATTCAAAATGCCGTTCACAGTTACTTTATCTTTAAACAATATTAATTAGTTGTTCTGTGTACTATTTTGAAGATATAAAGAAAAAGGAAAGAAAAACTGAGGAGAGAGAGAAGCATGCATGTGTTAAATGAAGTTTTTATTTCTCTTATTTAAATGTTAAAATTAGATGCGTATTGAAATACTTAGAGGACAATGGCTTGGAAGTTTTGAAGGAGTAATGATCCTTTACGAACTTCTCATCCTATATAATTAGATGTTCTAGATTTATAGTTTTTAATAAGAATTATTTTCAATATATATATATATATATATATATATATATATATATATATATAAAGAGAGAGAGAGAGAAAGTGGAGATAAGATGTATCTAATGATAAATTTGTTTTATACGATAATGAGAATAAAAAAATTATATTATACAACTATATATGGATAATCAAATTAAAAATTAATTGATATTATATAATCAATTTTAAAATTTATATAAATTTTTAAATTATTAGATAAATATCTAACTAGTTGTTTATCCAAATATAGATATTAAGAAGATTAATTTTATGAGAAAATAAGAATAATAAATATTCAGCAACATTTTGTTTTGTTGGTCCCCTATTTTTTGACATGTGTAGATGTTGGTCTATTAGATAGTATGAAATAACATAATTAAATTCTTTGAGACTCTTTGATTTTTATAGGAATTAGAGTAATTTTTAAAAAATATTAAACTTATAGGAAAAGATAAGTATTAACCATCAAATTTTATCATTAAATTAATGGTGAAGACTGAAGAGTAAGAATTAAAATCATGTAACTTTTAAGTGATTATATAATTTTTTAGTAACATTTAATCGTTCATAAGATATATCTATCTATTTTTTATTTGTTACTATTTTAGATTTTTTTTTTATCTATTATCTAAGTTTTCAAGATAATATTTTTTTATATCTTTTGAATAATAGTAATTAATAAAAGAAATTAATTAAATTAAAAATAATAAAAACTTTATAATAATTTGAATATAAATAAAAATATTTATTAACTTTCTTAATACATGTGAAGCAATAATCTTAAGTAATTCTCTTCTCATTTTCGTGTAAAAGGTATCCTTTAACCGGATATATCCTACATTCCTTGTGTGTGGAGGGTGGAGTGGGGTTTAAATGTCAAATATATATACTAAACTAAATTGAAGTTGTAAATTTCTTGTCTACTATTGACAGAGCATGTGCATATGCATGTCCTTTCACTTGTGGACACAAAAGAGAGTGAAACATCGTTTATACATCCAGGCCATATGGTCACATTAATTGAAAACGTTTTAAATGAAGACTGAAACTGGCTAAATTTTTTCAGGTAATAACCAATTGAAAACCGAATTGCTGTTGGTTGGCCTAATCATCAATTAATTCTTTGTACCTTATTTGTGTACACAGTATATGGAAGGATACTTTTCATCACTGCCCACAATGTTTCTCAGCTTTAAGCTTGCATGTTATGTGCCAAACTAAGGAATTGGCTAAAACGGCATTTCTGAGCTTCAGGTCGCAAAAAGGAAACAGCCATTTGGCATTGTTTGGGTTTTCTAGTTGTCAAGGATCATGTGAGAGATCCAAAAGTTGCCTGAAACCTACGGACTGAGGCACAAAGTAACGGATGTGAACTTCAATATATCTTCAAATTGAAAAATCTTAATATTTTGTAAGGATAAAGTGAAAAAAATAGAAAGAAGAGAAAGAGAATGTAAAAAAAGAGAATGATAAGAAATAAAGTAAAAATTAAAAAAAAAACTTATTTGGATTAGTAGATATAAAAAAAAGAAGGAAAACTTAACTTCTTACAAAATATTTAAAGGATTATAATAATAGTATATTTGTTTAAAAAAAAACTTAACTCTGAGCTTTTGAAAAAATTTTAAAAGAAGCAAAACTCAATTTAAACTTTTTTTTTTACTTTTTATATTTTTTTCAATCAGTATTAGTGTGTAACCTTTTAGGTTCAACACATATTAGTGTAAGAGGAAGAAAATCAATAAAATTTATGAGAGATTAGCAAAATCAACTTATAGTATAAGGTTATTCGATTTCAAGAACACCAATCTTTTTTGGAGACAAGTATCTATAATGGAGGGACATAATAGAAATGTTCATAAGTTTATCCTATACAACCACAACTTATGGAATATTATTTAGAATAAAGATTATCCACCGTCAAGATTCTAGAAGATGAAGTTAAGCTTATAGAGAAATGAATTGAAGTAGAAGTTATCAGATAGTACAACAATATCAAAGCTAAATATTTTCTAACCTTAGCATTGTTAGTAATTGAATACAATAAGATCTTTAGCTACAAAATAAACAAATAAATAAATCTCTAACATAATTTTCTATAACCTGTAAAGTAAAAAAATATGAAAATGATCAAAAATACACTTTTGTTGAATAATATGAATCCTTTAGAATGACTAATGATGAGAATATTGAAAAAATGGATAAAAGATTCTAAACAATTCTAGATGGTCTTAGAACTCTAGAGTATACTTTCAAAAAAAAACAAGTTGAATAAAGTTAAATATTTTGCAGAATTTTTAAAATAAATAGAAACTCAATATTACTACCATCTAAGAAGTTAGAGATATTAGTTTCATAGATCTAGAAGAACAACTAATCTCTTTAAAAATACATGAACTTTATAGATACTAAAAAGAACAAAAAAGAAAAGTTTAAAACTAGTTTTAAAAGATGATGGAGAGAAGTACATCAATTCTAAATCTGCTGAGAAAGTCTTAAGCTCAAAAGTTCTAAAGGTGGAAGAGGCACTAAGAAAAGGTTAAGGATCTAAAGAAGAATCAACAGATTTTAATATATGATGAGATCTCTTTCAGCATAAGATGAATCAAGTTCTTGATAAACAAGAATGGAAATAATTATAAACCATCAAAAAAGTTCATGAAGGTAAGTATAAAAAAAATCCTCGAATAAAATTGATGTAATCTTTTATGAATTTAAGAAGCCTGGATACTTCAAATCAAAATATCCTAAGCTGGAAAATAATAGAAGAAAGTATTCCAAATAGAAGACAAATGGTCTATTATCAACATTGAGAGGTGTTAACAACAATAGCTCAAAAAGTAAAAGTGACACTTCAAAAACAACTTATCTATATTTTATGATAGATATAATTTAAAGTTGAGTAAGAAACTAAAGTTGATACTTTTTGCAAAAATTTCAATGTGATTTTACCCTATGATGTTTTAAGAATATAATAAAGTTTTAATTGATACTCTTACTTAGTTTATGAGTCTAAAAAGTTTGGAAAAAAATGCTCAACTTGTTAAAGAGTTAGATTTAAAAGATTTATAAATAAAAATACTCATAAAAAGGTATCAGTTGGGAATTAAAAATTATAAAATATTTTTTGACTTTAATGATAATCAAGTTTTAAATGAGAAAAATTATTTTTAAAAAGTTATAAGATTTCAAAAAAAGATTAATGATCTCATTCTACTCTTAAGTAGATTAATGGGTGGCACTTTTAATCAAGACATAATTTTGAAAAAAAAAAACACTTTTAACAAATGTATGGTAAGGTATTTATCTAAAAACAATTCAATTAATTTGACCATCTAAATAACCAAAGGTTTATAATGAATTTAGTAACTATCACTCATAGTCTGATAATTCACGATTTTAAATATTCTTTCATTTCTTGTCACAGCGTAAATTTGTTCTGATGTCACCTTATTTTGTTCCTTTAACAAACCAACAATTTTTTGTAAAATGAATAATAGAGGTACTCAAATGATCAATTACATCATTTAAATTGAGCTTTATAGATTTCAAAACTATTTGTGATAACCTATTCTAATAAAGATAAAGGAGCATTATTCGATTTGATCAAGAACAAAAAATTTGATCAAGAAGGTACAAAGAGTATATAGAGGATGGGTTCACATTAATAATCTAAAGTATTCGTACATAAATTAGAGAACAAATTGGAACACCCTTAACTAGTATAGATATTACACTTCGATTATTAATTTTGAACATGAGTAATTAAAAATAGTGGAAGAAATGAAAAATCTTGATTATAATATTAATAATCTACGACACTATTTACAAGATTACAAAAATATATTCTACTTGAATTACTAATCAACCCCTCTGTTACAATACAAAAAAATGTCATAATTACAAATACACTACAATATTTTTTTTTCTAAACATCAATAATCTGCCAATTATAGAGCACTTCAGACTCCGGAAGTTTATATCTGTCAATTGTATCTCTATAGCTGTTTGATCTTTAAAGAGTAACAAACATTATCAACAAAATAGTGAGAATTAAATTTCCAGCAATAGAGGTTTTCAAACTATAATCCTTCTAGCCGTACGTGGTACAGAAAAATCTCATCTAATTTTAAAATTCATTTTTCATCATAAAAACATTACTTTAAATTTCATTGATTAAAATGAGATAAACCTTGAATAAACAGTTATATAAATAGAACACTTTCCCATCTTATAAAACCTTGTAAAAGTTGCAATAATCAAGCTTCATCACCCCCAAAGTTAAAGCTCATATATCTTTCATGTATAATAGATATCTTTCTAGCATCAAAACTTTATAATACATTGATTTAATTTCATATTCACTGTCTTCTAAGGTATCATCCGATGTAAGCTCATTTCATTACAAAGGCGTTTCCTGCCTTTCATAAATTATAAAAATTAGGTGATAATTTATTCATGCTTCGATTTGACAGATTTGGAATCGTTGAATATCTATTGGTAATTAAATTTCAGATAATTTTTTATAGCATCAATAATTTTTTTATTGATAATAATTAAATTTGTTGTAATATTATATGTATATATATATAATATAGATTAAAATTTATTAATATTGGATATTAAATTAATTTAATATTTCTATTAATACAATAATTTTATATAAAATACAAGAATTATTAAGATATTTAAATAATATATTATACATTAAATTAAAATTATATATTAAAATATCTAATAATTTTTGTTTTACATAAAATTTTATACTATAATTTATTTAATAATATTTTTAAAATCAACCATCAGATTAATAAATTAATATAAATATTAAATTTAATATCTAATGTCAATAAATCTTATTATATATATATATATATATATATATATATATATAATTCCCACAAAAACAATAATAAGGGTAAAAGAGGCTATCCGACAATCTTTCTTTGGTCACTTTCATTTTTACACCAAAAACTTCATTCCCTCCTGCAGCCGTACAATAGGGAAGAAAGGAAGAGTTTAATTTGTCTCACAAATCACTCCTTTCAATTTCAATCTTTCCTCATTCACTCAAACCAAATATATAGTGTAAATCTTTTTCAGTTGTTCAAGAGGCACATGACAACTAAGAACAGTGCACATAAATTATTCCATTGTATATACAACAAATATATGGGACCTCCCCACATTGGTGTCTTAGTCATGGGATGGGATGGGATCCATGTTGGCCCAAGTACCTCACCAATAAGAACCCTTCATTTTATACATCTCCTCCATATAGATATTTTATTCAAGATTCTCATTTTTTCTTTAGAATAATTTTCAACATTTACTTAACATTGATTTTTTTTTCTCTCTATCTATTATCTAACAATATATTACCCATTAATCTACATTTTTTTCTCTAGAATATATTTAACAATAATTACCAATTATATTTATTATTTATATTTTTTTCTCTTTTCTTTTTACACAAAATGTCTACACTTCATCAATATTTATTCTTTGATCTCACATCATATTTACTATTGTCTACTACACATGTAATTTCCTTTTCAATCTTTATTATCAAATGGCCTATCTACTTGTTTTCTGAGGTCAAAACTCCATGTGCTCATATATATATATATATATATATATATATATATATACACCGCAAATAATCCACTAGTATGTACAGCGTTATACCGTTGATGAGTAATGATGATCATATGCTAATTAACACCATAACACCATTGATGATGAGTAATGGTACAATTACACGGTATGGTTTGGATATGACATGAGACACGAGAGGCTCTTATGTGATAATGCAGAGTAATCAGTGTTTGGATTGGGTTAATTAGGAGAGAAAAGTGAGATATGGGTAACATGATATGATTTGGATATGAAGTGATACACGGATGGATACAATTAATTGGTGTGCTTTCCTATCAAATTGTTTGGATGGTTCATATCAAAGTTTCCCCCTTTTTTTTCTGGACGGATTAAGTTGTAATTAATTCTTTACTCAAGTTATATTAATATAATTCTTATGTTTTCTTTTAAAAAAAAAATTACATGGATAAGTTTCATTAGTTTTCATGCACCTGCATAGGATTTACAAGATGCTACTCTCATGATTCTCAAACAGCAGATCATGTATACCTAAGATTTGATCAACCCTTCATCTATTGATTTATGTCTTTGGTATTATGCACTCATCTAAACCATTCAAAAATAATGTAAACCCAATGTATTATTATTTACTTGCACAAAAATCAACAAAAATTTTATAAAAATATGAATAATTTTAAATTCTTCTATTTTTTATTCTTACAAATTATTATACTTTCTATATTTTTTTTAATATTTATTCACTGTTTTATTTATTATAATTGATAATAGTTAGGTGGATATTTTAACAAAACTGAATATACATTTAAGATTTGATTAATCTTTCATCTATTAATTTATGTGTTTGGTGGTATTATGCATTCATCCAAACCATTCAAAATCATGTAAACTCAATGTATTATTAATTATTTGCACAAAAGTTACCAAAATTTATACGAATGTCAATAATTTTAAATTCTCCTATCTTTTATTCTTACAAATTTTTATATTTTCTTCATTTTTTTCATATTTATTTACTATTTCATTTGTTATGGGTGATACTAACTAAATGAATATAATTGTATATATAAAAAAAATTAATTAATATTTGTTAAAATTTAAATTGACAGATAAATAAGTAAGTTTTTACTCTTTATCTAGATAGATAAAAAACAAGAAAATGATTGCTAAATTAAAAAATATTAACTATTTTTATGTTATGTTTTAAAAATAAGAAATATATTTTCATTTAATATTTATTTTATAAGGAAATAGAATGTAAGAAGATTAGTATAAAAAATATATATAGTAAAGCTGATACTATAAAATAACGAATTGAAAGCAAATTTTCTAATTTGGAAAATTTCATGAACTTAGTGAAAGTAATTGTGTGAAACAAGATTCATGTACATTTATTATTCCTGAAATGCAGATTCCTAAAACTCCACAACATTTACCCTTCATAGTGTTCTTTTACATATAGTTGGATATTAATTGTTCATGTAAGAGTTGTCACACATTGATGAGATATGTAACCATAGACACAAAGCCCCACGCAATCTAGTCCAAAGATATGTTTTCCCTTTCCGGGGTGACCATTGCATCATTAAAGGACTCTTCACTTCCATGAATTAAGCACAACTAATTAGTAACAAAATCAAACTTAACTATGCTCTTGGAATTTTTCATTGACAAGACCTCAAGAAGTTACATATATCCTTGCCTCACGGGAAGTTATTGGGTCGTTATAAATTATATAATCCTTTGAAGAGTGAAGACAAAAAGATGGGGTTTGTAAATTGCATTTTTTTTTTTTGTGTATTCAATGTGAACCTTTTTGAGTTATGTGGGTAAATATAGGGCTATTGTGATATTTCACACTGTTTTCTTTGTATGTTTTTATATTATTATTCTTTTAATTTTTTTCTTTTTTTAGATTACATTACTTATATATTACTTAAAGATGGAAACAGGTTAAGTTGTTGATTGGAGCATACGCTATATTAAATTTGTTTACTTAATTAGTTAGATCAATACTTTTGTGAAAGTTCATTTAATTAAAAATTTGTGTTTTTGGCCATTCAAAAAACCTTTATTTAATGTGTACAAGAGTTTT
This sequence comes from Canavalia gladiata, assembly GCA_037954105.1. Lineage (NCBI taxonomy): Eukaryota > Viridiplantae > Streptophyta > Magnoliopsida > Fabales > Fabaceae > Canavalia > Canavalia gladiata. The sequence continues at coordinate 45,872,284 of CM075665.1, forward strand.
TGTAAGTGGTCATTTTTGTATAGAAATTACATTTCTATAATAAATGTATAATTTTTTAAAACAGAAATATAGAAATAAAAAAGATAATGTAATAGATAAAAATATACAAGAAAAAATTATAAAAACATTGTAAATAATATAAGTATTTTGAATAATATAACTCATTTTTTGTTTATGTAATGAGAACTTTCTTTTTTGGTAATATGGGTAAAATATCCAATTGGAATATTTTTTTTTACAATTTTTTTATCTTTTATATTTCATTGCTCTTCAATTTCTATTTTTTTTTATTTACATCTCCTTTCATTAATGAAAATAGATTAAATTTCTTATTTGATTGAGGCTAGGTCTATGTACTAATTAGGTTAGGTAATTTTTTTAAAATGTTGAAAAGGTTAAATTTTAAGCCATTTAAAAAAGTTAAACTTAAGATACCTATCTGTTTAAAATAATAATAATAATATAAATATTATCATTAAATATAATATCTTAAAATTATATAATTATTATTCTATTTAAGAATTTAAGTATGTTAATTTATATAAATTTAAATTTTAATTAATTAATTAATTAATTCAATAAGAGATTGTTTTTATATATTTAAATATTTTATCATAAAATAAATTTTAAAGTGGCTTTTAGTACAAAATTTTAAAAAAGATATGATCAAATCTTAGAAAGGATACATCTTAAATAAATAAATTAAATTTAAACCTGAAATTTAAAAATTAACTTGATTTTAAATTTAATAAAACATAATACAAGTCAACTTATTTCTATTACTTCTACATGGTTACATTTCACCGTTCTCTCTTTTTCGTTTTTTTTTTCCTTAACAAAATATCAGTTTCATTATTTAAACATAAAATAATTAATAACATTATATAAACTTATTTCTATTTTCTCTTTAATATATACTTGTTTTAAAAAGTCATCTCAAAATTTAAAGAGACTATTTTAATTTTTTTTTAAAATCCTTTCCATAAAACATATATAACCCAAAAGAAATATCAATTAATCCCATTCTAATAAGATTTATCTAAATTATTCCATCTTAAAATATTATATTAAAAACCATAGTTACCCTTTATTTAAAATTTTATAAAAAAAATTCATGAATTCATTTAAAATAAAAATTACTTATCCTATATGATAATTTAATCAAACTCATTTAAGGATCCTTCCCCTTTCTTATGCAAAACTTTTCCTAACTCCTTAATAATGTTGATGTGAGAGGTAGAAAATGAAGCAACAAGAGTAAAATCAGGTGTAATTAAAGTTAATTAAGGTGCATGTTAGGTGTGCTAAGTGGTAAGTGGTATTCATTTTGATTTTTGTGAAGTGTTTAAAATTTGTAGGAGAAATTAGTGAGCATATGTTCCTAAAACGCAACTTAGAAACGTTGAAAAAGAAATTGCAAAGTGATGTCTGGATGGTACACCCAAACGTCATTGTCGTTTCCATGTGAGAAAGTACCCACAATTGTCTGATATGACCCCACTGTGCCAAAATTTTAGAGACTCCATCATACCACTCTGCCGACAAAATATGCAAAATCATACTTAAATTTTCCTGTAATTTCTAGTTTAATAAATTATAAGTTTATGTTTATTTCATTTTTTATGATTATATATATATTTTTTTACAATCAAAGAAAGATAAGATTCGAAATTAAGATTTTCTAAAAACTATTTTAATGTTATTTTTTACTACCGGCTAATCCTAATAATTTTATGATTATATATGTTAATTTAAAATATGAATTTACTGATCTTAATTTAATAAACTGAAAATTAAAATAAATTTTAACTACAAAGGTTGCTGATCCACGAAATATATATATATATATATATATATATATATATATATATATATATATATATATATATATATATATATATATATATATATATATATATATATGAATATCGCTTCCATTTATTTTGTGCTCAAAATTTTCTGAAGTTATATGCTCAATTTCAAATGGGTATGAAGGGATTAATTAACCATTAGCACTAGAGATGTTATATTCATGTGGGAATTGTTTGAGTATACTGGATAAGAAATTAAGATGAAGATATATTAATAAATTTTTATTTTTTACTTTTTAATTAATACTTTTTAAGTTATTTATTAGTATTTTTCTATTATTTATATTATAGAAGTATAGTACAATAATTTATATAATTTTTTTTCTCTTTTCATCACATGTTATTTTAAAAAAATATTGTAATTTTCTTTTTGTATAAATTAGTAGTCATTTCTCTTTGGACTTTGTCCAAGCATTTGTACACGGCATTTGTAAATACAATAATGCATGGTCTACTAATACCTACAACAGTATGTTTCGTTTCAATGTTTTTTAATAGAAATAATTGTTTTTAATTTCTTCAAGATTAATTTCAATTCAAATAGACACTTAGAATTTGATATTAATAGAATTGATAAAAAAAATACGTGAAAAAATTCAGTACTTTAAATGATCATTTAATGTGACTTTGAAAATTTAATAAAAAAATTCCTTGTATTTTTCAAGTTATCAATTAAGATGATGATTAAAAAATTAATAAAAATAATTAATATATTTCTATTAAAATTATTATTAATTTTTAGCCCTGTTTAGGTAAAAAGAATTTAAATTTTAAAAACTATTAAAATAAAATAAGATATAAAAGAAATTCTAAATAATAATTTAAGAAAAAATAAAATAATAAAAAATTTTAAAAATTCTCTCTAAAAATTTTCTATATTTAACATAAAAAATATTTAAATAAAAATTTATAATATTTTTTAAAAAAATTTATCATTTAAATATATAAAATTTAATAATTCTAAATTATTCTATCCAAGGTAATATTGTTTTACTGTTAATTTTTTTCATTTATAATAAAAGTATTAATAGATAAATATTTAAAAAAAAAGTGAAAGAATAAGAAAATAAGAGAATATATATATGTATAATGATTTCCTAAAAATAAATGAATTAAAAAATGCAATAATTAATGAATTTGTTGCTTTCATGTATGTGGTACCAATACCATGAACAGAGTATAATAGTGACAAGTAGGTATTGTGTCTGCAGATGTAAATAAATAGCACATGTTTGAATTTAATGATCATTCACCTTTGCATGCGTGCCAGCCAAACATACTTCTCTTTCCTAATTGCTATAACTCATTTCACTTCTTCTATTAATTATGCCATTCTACACATGTATAAGTACGGTACCACTTTTCTTTTTTTATTATCAATTATGATTTATTTATTTATATACTCATAGCACCATAAACCATAGTGTTCAAGCAATATGGATGCACAATGCACATGGTGGCCCTCCTTCCTACACCTTTCTATCAAATTAAATTAAACGTGAAAGTGAATCAAAACAAGTTGGATAAAATTATTATGAATATTAATTTTTTATATATTTAAAATTTAAATTATAAATTAAGTTGATTAATATATGTTTATTTTAGTTTATTTTAAGAAAATAGTAGTTTATTTGTATAAATTTTGTGAGAATTATTGAAAAATTAAGTATTATTTTAAAGATTTAATCACTTACACAGGTATATTTCAAAAATACATCTAGATTAAAAAACTTTTTGTTATTTCAAATGGGTTCACAATCATTTCTCGTTGAGGGATAGATGATCAAATGTTAGGGTTCTTAGATTATTGTTTGGTAATATATGCGGAGAAAAACAAAGTGAAAAAACTCACATAGATTTTGTCATGTTAGAATTTATGTTGATGACAAACGGCTTTACTCGCATCCAATGAAATGTATCTCTATCAAGAACATTATCTTCATACTATTAATATATATTATTTTTTAATATTTCTTCTCTGTACTTATTTTTATAATTATTTTTTGTCTTTGGTCGAGTGAATTGTGAAGCTAATTCTCATGTTTTTCTGTTGTAAATTCAAATTTCAAACTTTGAATATTACAGGAGATTACAATTTACGTTTAGTTCTATTGAAAGGGTAAATAGATTTTTGTATTGTTGAGTATATAAATCTTTCAAATAATATTAAGATTTTGAATTTGATTTTTTTTGCATACACATAAATTCACCTCTATTCTTCAATATAAAAGTCTAGTTGATGAGACTAATCCTTCACAAAAATAGTGAAGTATGGTTTGAATTTTCATCGAAAGAGACACTCATTTAATATCTCAAGGCATGAAGAATAAAATTATTTCTTTTATTTATGAGAAATAAAAAGAAAAAATCACTTTTTCTTAACAATTTATTGAGTGGAAGAAGCCGAACAACGTTACCGTCCTCCTACTAATAAAATTACTTGTTAAAAATATTTAATAAAATTTGATCTAGTCATACAGGACTTATAATTGTATGTTTCGATTTTTTTAAAATAAATAATTATTTATTTTTAGATTTTTTTTATAAATTTAAAAATAAAAAATTATTTTTTAATTAAGTTGAATTAAACTTGACTCAAACTTTTCCCAATTAAAATTAAGTCATGTATCTTAATTTTTAGATTAAAAAAAGAGAAGAAAGGCACATTAGTTGATTTTAATTTATAAAAAAATTGATTCATTTTTTTTTTGTTTTCTTCCCTAATAAACATTTATTCACAGAAAATTATAATTTTCTTAAAATAAAAAGGCAGCCAAATACACACAAGATTTTGAACTAGTCATGTCAGAGATAGATATAAGTAGCAATATCTCTCACAAGCAACAAAGCTGTTTTTAAGATTTGAACGTATAACTTTAGAGTCACAATATAACAATCTTACAATTCACGCTCAAAAATTCATTCATTATCTCTATTTTTTTTATTTACCTATCCATTAAGACACAGAATACACACATTAAAAAAAATATGATTGGTTGATATTCTTATTTTCATGAAGATTATTTTAAAACTTTTTATTATACCCTTTATGTTTAATTTATATTATCTCTGCTCAGTAGTGGAGCAGCTATGATTACTAGAGAATTAACATAAAAGTAAAATAATTAAGAGTAAATGATTAACATTATTTTAAATTTACAAGTAAATAGATAAATAAGAATAATTTTTCCTCAAAAATATAAATTGGGATAGTACTTAAAAAAACTAATATTTTCTTTAATATGTAAGATGATTGTTAATAGATTTGGTTAGAAAACTCAAAAATGATTTATGACTATGTAATATTCCTTGTTACTAAAAGTCAAGCTTCATAGTTGATTCCATTTGACCCAATTGATTTATATGGTAAATGGTTTGGTCCTCATTGAAAAGCACAGTTTCCATGAAACAATCTCACAGTTTTTCTACACTTGCATGGTCCCAACAGCTCAAATATTGTGTCAGTTTTGATGTTGACTGGCCTCTATTTATTCCATCTCCAAACCCCCCCTCCATTTCCCCAAACAACTCCTTTCAATGTTCAGTTTCATTTAATTAATTTCCTTTCCTTATATTCTCCTTCAATTTATAGAGTTTTATTAGCACTCCATTTTGTACACATTGCTGAATGAATTGTGAATACAGGAAAATGGCTCATCTTGGCTTCTTTATTCTGGGTTGTATTTTCATGATCTCATTTGTTGATGCTTATGGAAGAAGTGGAGGATGGACTAATGCACATGCCACATTCTATGGTGGAAGTGATGCTTCTGGGACAATGGGTATGTATGTATTTATTTATTTATGTTTGCATAGGCATTAAAAAATAAACTATTATTTTTTTATTTAAAAAAAATTATTGTTTAGTCACTTTAATTCTTGTGTAGAAATTAAAATGAATGATCAAATGAATTAAAAAATATTAAATTAAAATCAAAACAATAATTTTTATATTTCAGAAACTAATGTCATCCATTCCAAATCTTTCAAAGAACAAAATGATGACATAAATAAGAAATGTGTATGCTAAAGTTGTGGTTTAGGTTGTTCTACTTTTACTTGCTGGGTGGTAACATAAGTATGTATATATATGATGATATTGCAGGTGGTGCTTGTGGGTATGGAAACTTATACAGTCAAGGTTATGGAACAAACACAGCAGCACTTAGCACTGCCTTATTCAACAATGGCTTGAGCTGTGGTGCATGCTACCAAATAAAATGTGTAAATGACCCACAATGGTGCCTCTCTGCCTCCATTGTAGTCACTGCCACTAATTTCTGTCCTCCTGGTGGTTGGTGTGACCCTCCCAATCACCATTTTGATCTTTCTCAACCTGTTTTTCAGCAAATTGCTCAATATAGAGCTGGTATTGTTCCTGTAGCTTACAGAAGGTAACTTAGTCTTCACATTTTCTTTCACCCTTGCAAAATAACAACAATTTATGAAGAGTTTATTAGAAACTTGTAAAAATAATTTATGATTTTGATAAAATCTTTTTTTTAGTTTATTTTAATAACTTTTTTCAAAGTAAATTATTAAAATCAGTTTTATAATTAAATTTATATCTAAAATACTCCCTTAAACCTCTAACAAAAAAAGTAAGAGTAGGACCATTGTACATGTTACCAAATGTTTTGTATCCAACTATTCAAGGAGTGTGTGTTAATGTAATTAAGTTGTATTAACATCATTACACTTTCACTAAAGTTTGGCCTTGAAGCTAACATTTTTTGTCTTTCATGGTTAATTTTGTTTGAAGGGTAAGATGTAGAAGAAGAGGTGGAATAAGGTTCACCATCAATGGTCATTCTTACTTCAATTTAGTCCTTGTGACAAATGTTGGGGGTGCAGGTGATGTGCATTCTGTAGCCATCAAAGGTTCAAGGACTAGATGGCAAGCCATGTCAAGAAATTGGGGTCAAAATTGGCAGAGCAATTCCTATTTGAATGGACAGAGCCTTTCCTTTTTAGTCACCACTGGTGATGGCCACAGTGTGATCTCATACAATGCTGCACCACCAAGTTGGTCTTTTGGACAGACCTACACTGGAAGACAGTTTCTATACTAAATACTCTTTTCAGGAACATCATTTTCATAAAGATTATAGTGAAGGAAGAAGAACTAGCCTAAGGCATAGTTTACTAGTGTAGAAGTGTTAATATTGGGCCATGGCCTTTGTGATTTAGACCCTTTTAGTATATTATTATGATTTATATTTCTAGATTTTTTGCAGATGAATTGGTACCTTAATGTATGATGAGGTATGTGTGGTACATCTGCTTTCTTTTTTCTTTTTTTTTCCTGGAGCAGGGGGATTTGATGTGCCATATTGCAATTTAGCAAATGGGATTCTTGCTTAGAAAGATAAACTTAAATCATAATAATAAAGTATAGTATCCGTGTACTTTAATTATTGTTGAATGAGGAATGTTAGATAATGCTTCATTTGTGTAGATCAGTGCACAAGTGATTAGTCAAAGTGTTTTCTTTCCTCTATTTTCATTCCTCCCATTAAAATAGCATTAACATGATTTTTACAAAGCAAATTTTTTTACTCTTGATAGAATCGAGAAAAATAAACAAGCTTTGAGAATATATTTACAAAATTAATAAAAAAAATAAAAATACATTAAAAGTTAAAACGTATAATTATGCTGGTTGATTGAATTAAAAATGTTTGATAAAGTTAATTATTAAATTAATTAATAGATAAGAATAATTTAAGATTTGATTTTTTTTAACTGAAAAGAATGTACTTTAAAGGGTAAAGTGTACTTTTAGTCACTAATTAAAAATCAATGATTAAGATTGTAACTAACTTGATAATTTATTATACATATACTTAATTTTTATCATAATTTTAACCAATGATTTTTTTTAATCAATGGCCATAGACATATTTTATCATATAAAATGCATTTCTTAACTTTAGAGGAGTAGGATTCTTTTTATTTTTTTTATAAATAAAATTTTAGATAACATTTAAAAGTTATTTTTTATAATTCAAAATTTTTATTAATGAAGATAAAATTTTTTGTAAAAATAAAATAAATAGTGTAATTATTAAATTAAAGAACATAATGCTAAAATAGTAATATGAAAAGGTAATAACTTAAGTTAATAAAAATAATATATTATCTAATTTTTTATAATAAATTAACAATATTATTGTAAAAAAATAATAAAAAATATTAGGCTTTTAAAAATAAAATTATAAATAAAAATTATAAAAATATTTAAAATAAAATTAAAAAACTACTTTTAGGTTAGAGTGGATAAGTTAATATTTTTAAAAAAATGTTGATAACTAATAAAAATATTAATAGTTATTAAAAAATTATTTTATCAAATAAATTAACATAAGAAAATTTTTAATAAATAAATAATTTTAACTTTTAATTAATTAAAATATTTTGTCCAAGATATTTTTAATCATTTTAAATATGAAATTATTTAAATTAAGGTTGTTGATATATAATTTTAAATTTAAATATTATTATTATTATTATTATTATTATTATTATTATTATATAGAAAAAAAGGTGAAGATCTAAATGTCAAAACTTTAACATTTAGGTTAACTTAATAATTTTATATAAAATATAAAATTTATTAATGTAAATATTAAATTATGCTATAATATCTTTATAATTTTATATATTAAATTTTAAAAAATTTAAAAATATATAAATATGTTATTCAATTATTGATATTTATATATATTTAAATAATATACAAATTGTTAAAATAAAGTTATGAGATAAAGTATTTATTAGTTTTTGTTTTACATAAAATTTTATATACACGATCTACTTGATAATAACTTTTAAATTTTATAAAAGATTATTAAACTGTTGTAAGTGCTAAAGTTTAGCATCTGATATCAACGAATCCTAACTTATATATATCAGCATGCCTTAGATATTGTCTAAATTACCCGATATCTTATACATTTTTGAATATTTATCAATCATCAAGATTTTCTTGTAACTAGTTATATCTTTTATTAAAAGTAATTTTAGTAGAAATTGTTTAAAAATAAATATTTATTATATAATATGTTACAAACTAAAGTAATTAATATAAAAAAAATTATATTAAAAAAAATATTAACATATTTTTTAAGACAACTTTAGATATGATCTAAATTATCCATGTTTTATATATTTTTTGAATGTTTTACCAACCATAAAAAAAAATTGTGATTAGTTATATCTTTTATTAAGAGTAATTTTGGTATAAATATTTAAAAATAAATAATTATTGTATAATATGTTACAAGTTAAAGTAATTAATATAAATAAATAAATAAAATTATGTTAAAAAAGAAGTTTATTATGCAATCATTATATATCAGATATGGATGGAAGTGAACAAAGTATCATTATATATCAGATATGGATGGAAGTGAACAAAGTCGTCCGACAGGAACCTACAGCTTGATTAGTTTAAAGCATAATGAACAAAGCCGTCCGACAGGAACCTACAGCTTGATTCGTTTAAAGCATAATTAAACTCGGCTCGTTTAATAAATAGATAAGTTCAGACTTGTTAAAAAGCTTTTTTAGATAAATAAGTCAGGTCCAGACTTATAAAAAAACTTTTTTAACCTATTCAGGACCTTATTTATATTTATATATTATATATTTATATTTATTTTAATATATTATATTTTATTTACATGATATTAATATATATATATATATATGTTTTAAGCCTATTTAATGGTCTTTTATCTTGTAGGCTTTAAATTTGCAAGATTTTTTAATTATTTATTTATATAGGCTTTAAGTTTATTTATTAATTTTTTTGTAATGTAAACTTTTAAACAGGCTTGCTTATAGACCTTTTAGACTTTAAATCAGGACAGACCTTAACAGAAAAAAAAAAAAAAAAAAAAAAAAAAAAAAAAAAAAACCTTTAACATGTAACAGGTTCAGACTCAGGCCTCAAAATTTGTAAACAGGTCAGGTTTGAACACTCAAAACCTAGATTGACTCGGCCTACTTCCATCCCTAATATCAGAAAATTAGACTTATACATATGTATATATTAATTGTGAAAGATTAGCAATATATTTTTTAAAATATATTTTTGATATATTATGTATCATTAGTTAAATTTTGTAAAAAATTAAAATAACTCTTAAAAATAATTAAAATACGACATAAATATTTAAATTTTTAAAACTTAATTAATTATAAATGATAATATTGAAATGTGTGTTTAAAGAAACTTATTTTTCATATAAATTTGAAACTAGAGAAAACTATATGAATTTTTTTACTTGTAAAAATAAGATATTTTAAGAGAGAGATGGAATGAGCTAGTATATGTGCCCAAGATTTTGCTCTCTCTATACCTTCACAATAATTTTTCTGCTGAAACAGGTTGATTTTTAAAAAAAAAAAAGTATTACTGCATAACAAATAAATAAAAAGTAATAATTAATAGCTTCTACTCAATAAAAACATGCAATTGTCATGAAGGCATGTGTTTTTCAATTGTCTAAATAGGAGTCATAAAGACACCACTTAATTAGTGTTGTAATTGTAAGTCAAACATTAAAATCAAAAAAATAAATTAAACCAAACGTAGAAATAGCTGAAACAATTGAATAATTCGTTATTAATTCTAGATTTTTTACTTGACATTTGGAATAGACTATCTACTAATTACAGATTCATTTGACATTAAATGCTTGTTTGAATTAATTTATTTTTAAAATATAATTATTTTTGACTGTTCTGTAAAAACCTTTAATTAATTAAAACAAACGTGTCATAACTTTTAGTATATATCTAGTACGAAATCGTGCGATAACATAGTATAAATCCTTCTTTTAATTAGTTATGCACGAATTAACAATAATATATTCATGTCAACATACATTAATCATGAAAGATTATTGAGATAATCAAGATCTTTCCTTTTAAATATAAACGAAATGATTCACATCAAAGTCACTTCCAATTGGGTATCATAATAATCCTGGGCAAGTTGTAAGCCAGTTTATGTTATATGAAATGTCACTTGTCTAATGTGTTGGCCACTCAGTGGTGGTTCAAGTGTCATCGTTTTCTTTACTTATTTAGTTGAAAATATGTTATTCCTACAATAAATTTATATTATAAAATTTATTTACATATTTTTTATTTTTCATTTATTGTATTTTTGTAATATATTTATTTATCATTTAGTTTTGGATGATAAGAATTGGCAAGGTTTAAGCGATATGGGTGTTAAAACAGAGTAACACAAAATCCCATTTATGTGAGTAATGTACACAACGGAAATGATAAGAAATATTTCAATAGTGATTTTTATATCTAAGTTATATTCGGAAGTAAATTGTTTGATTTTTTTAAATTAAAAAATATAATGATGTTGTGATTAGTTAACCACTTCACATGAAAGGTTGAGACCTAAGGTGGATACATTTAATTTGAGTAGATATCTTGAAATGTCCCAATTAAGGTAATTAAAAAAAATCTTGCAAGATCTTGCAATGATTAATGGGTATCCCATCAAATAGGTATATGCAAAAATTAATTAGTTATAATGAATAGTAAAAAGTTTAGGTATAAGTATGAATAAATACTTGAAAATTATGTAGATATGAACATTATAGTATTATATTTATTTATCTATATTATATATTTATATATAAAATAAAAAACTATAATTTCTCGTATTTATTTTTATTTTATTTAATTAAATCTACAGGTTTTTAATCTAAGAGATTCATCTGTGTGAAAATGTTTTTTAGTTGTAACTTAATGAATTAGCTCCGTTTAAATTTATTTTAATTTTTAACTTAATATTTTTAAATATTTTTGTATTATGCTTGACTTTAATTATAAATTTAATATTTTATTATTTAAATTAAATTTTTATATTATAAATAATGATAATTTTTTAATTTATTTTTATATATTTTAGTTAAAAAATTATATAAATAAATTTATAGTTATTTTGATATTTATATACTATAAAAAAGAGAGTTTAATAATTTTATTTATTTATTTTATTATTTATGATATATTTTCTAATAAAAATTATATTTTTAAATAAATATTTTTTATTTGAAATTAAAAATATTATTTTTAATTTTAAAAATAAATTTTAAATAATATTTATATAAAAATATTTATTTTTATCTTTAAATTTTTACCAATAAAAATTAAATATTTTATTGTAATTAATTAAATAAAATATTTAATAGCTAAACTAATACTGTTACATTAAACAATAATATAGGAAAATAATATTTTATAATAAATGAATGATTATCAAAATATATAAAACAAATAGATGAATATTTTTCAATTAATAGTTAAAATCTTAAAGTCTAATAAAAGCAACATTCAGAAAAATGTTAATAATTATCAAATAGCTAACATGCTAAGTATATTTGAAATGATCTTAAAAAAAAATTTAACTAATTATTTTTTTCTTTCATCTAGTTAAAATGTAAAAAAATTTATATAAATATTTTTTATACAATAAAAATAATGAGATTTAATAAAAAAATATATATAAATTATTCTAACCTCTTACCAATAAATCTTAATCACCCTAACTCATCAATAAATTAACGTTAATGATTTAGATAATATATGTATGTTTAATTATATACTATGAAATTTAATTTAATTTTAATATACTGTTAATATAAAAAATTTATACTGTCAATTAAAAATGATTATAAATATAAATTTATTAATTAAAAATTAATAAATTTTAATTATTTAACAATCTATAATAAAATAACAATATAAAAAGTTATTACACTATTGGTATATTTTAATAATTCTATCAAATTATTTTAATGATCACTATAGCTATGGGATAATCCACCGAAAGTGATTTAAGTTTAAACTCTAAAAAATGTGCTTGTAAATCAATTAAGTATATGCATGAGGAATATTCTTTTCAATAATAATGATAGCTAACTTCAATCTATCATATAGATATGATATTAGACAAAAAAAAATATATTTTAAAATTATTAAAGTATTTCTAAAAGTGGGGATTAAATTTTTTTATTTTTAATCCCATTTAATCTCAAGCTCTATGAAATATAATTTCAAGGACTAAAAATTAAGTTTTAGGGATGAATTGTCTCTTGTCCCTAAAACCACTACAATTATGTTATTTATCATTATCTTAATTTTTATATTGGCACTTATTCCAGTTCCCTATTATATCTATCCTTAAGCATGACTCCACTGGCATAGAAGATGATTGTAATGTATAAATTAACATAAAAAATATTTAATGACTAAAATAAGTTTACTTATATTATTGAAAGGCTAAAACGTATGTTTATCAAAAGAAAAATTTACAAACAGAATACAAGACCTAATAAGATTCCAATATCAAAAGAAGAAAATACAAAAAATAATAATTAAATACTGGCTTACGAAGATGTTTCAACTATGTAAAATTAGAGCCAATAACAACATAATTCTATAGATGTTTCATCAAATCTTTTTTCCAGTATTAATTATCTATATAATTAGTTCATAACATATGGGTTCTTTTTGGGCCCAAGCCCAAGTTATTCCAATTTACATCTTGGACATTGATGACACAGCCCATATTACTATTTTAGTTAAGATTTTTCGAAGTAATTTTGTTGGAATTGAATATAATTATTATGAATGATATTTTTTAATTTTTAATATAAATGGATGTATAAAATTTGAATTTGATTTTTTATTAAAATAAATTAATCTTCCATTAGTTAATCCATGTTCTCCGCGGTTACTCCTAAATTTAAAGGTATTTTCTTAAGAGGAACCATGCTATTATTCTTTGTTGGCTTATATATCAAAGATACATTAATATTCTCCGGATTTTCCAAAATCATTTTCACATTTTCAATAAATAAAAACTTGTAATATGATCGAAATGCATTGCGCATATTAATGTCATTTTTTTTTTTACAGATTTATTTTATAATAATTTAATATTAAAATTCTCTGTTTGAATTTAATCGTTTTCTATATTATACCAAACAAACAAAACTTTTAAAACAGTATTTGACTATAGAACTTGCACATTGGAATGACTAGAAGTTAGTTTATACTTTAAATAATTCATTTGTTAATTCAGGCGATGATAAGATATTAATGCATAAGATGTAAAAGCTGATCTTATATTTAAACTAATTTCTAAAGAAATCTTTTTGTTACCATCGCATATCAATTATATCTCAATTTTTTGTTATCGATGCATCTAAAATAATATTTGAATTTGTTTCCAAATCAATTTTCATGTTAAAATTCGAGTTGAAGTAAGTGAACAATGTTAATATAATAAATTAATTAAAAATAACCGTTGCTTACATTAAATTTTATGTGTATGTGAATGTAAAATAATATTTTAAATAAAATAAAAAAAATTATACAACATAAAAAGTGATAAATTTAAATTTAAAATTTTTATGTAAAATTATTATAATCCTCAACCTTTTATTATTAAATCAATTCTAATAGCTTAAATAAAATAATTTATATTATATAAAAATTTTATTAATAATTTTATACAACAAACTTTATTCACATATATAATATTTTTCATCGTGAAAAGTTATAAAAATTGTAAAATTTATAGTAATTTTCGTGTAATGTATATATTTTTTAATAAATAATATCATTAATCAAAATTATCTTTTCATTTAGAATTATCAAAATATTATGTTTATAATTTATTTTTAAATAATATATTTTTTTATCAAAAAAACAAAATCTTTTGAAATTTTATTTTGAAATTTTTTTAAAAAATAAACCAACTACCAAAAATATCCTTTTTATTAAAAATTATGCAATATTAAATTTATCATTCATTAGAAAACATCTAAAAGTATAATCAACATTCTATCTCTACCAAGTTCCTTTCTTCTTTTGAGATATATTTCATAAGTATTTTATTTTAAAGGGATTAAATTTTTTTAAGATGTTACAAAATTTTATATTTAAATTAAAATATTATTTTTAAAATAAATAAATAAAATATAAACATCTCTTTTATTTATAATTAACTCTTGAATCTAATTTTTTAAAACATAAAATTTAGATATTTTCTTTATAAATAAAATTTGATAAAATTGTACTTTATAACGAGGATAGAATTTTTTTTATCTAGATCCTTATTTTTAGAATAAGCATCTACTAGTAAATTTTAGGATAACATTAATTATTATAATTTTTATTTTTATATTGACCCATCGATAATATTATTATCGCCTTATTCCAGTGTCCTACCACAACTATCCCGATGCATTGTTTTTTCTATGGAGGACAATGGTAATTTTTAAATTTGATATAAGAAATTTTTAAATAATTAAAGCAGCAACATTTATATTAAGATAAATTACACTAATATCTTCTAAAATTTATCAAAAAAATATTTAATATTTTTTATTTTTACATTAGTTTGATTTTTTTTATGTATATAATATTATAAAAAATTTAAAAATTATATAAATTTATATAATCAATAAGGATGTGAAGTATTATATATTTATATAAATTAAGAAAAGTTTGTATAATATAAAAAATAACAAAAAAATATCAAATATATTTTATATGAATTTCATAAACGTCAATGAAATTTGCTCTATATGTTTTGAATGATTAAGAAATAATTTTATTAAAAGAAAAATTACAAACAAATTAGGATATCTGACAATACTCCAACATTAAAAGAAGAAAACAATAATACTAACTATTGGGTGAAGATGAAGTTTCAATTATATGAAATTAGAGCCAAGAACAAGACAATTCTATACAAAATATTCATCTAACAAAATTAATTTCTTTTTCAAGCATTAAGTAGGTCATACAAATACCTCATAACGCATTGTTCTCTTTTGAGTCCTACCCCAAGTTAATCCCAAAGGTGATGTTGTATATTTGAAACCTCGAACATTGTTGACACAAAGCATGTTCCTTTTGTGTAGCTTGTTCTTGGAAACAACCACAAGAATCAAGCAAAGCTTGTTCTCTTCATTAGCTTTCCTTGATGCCCAAATTTGAATCTCATCATTTATCTCAAGTTCATTCTCTTTCACAATCTCATTCCATTTACCTCTCAACACATACATAGAACTTTTCTTACTACTTTCCTTAGGCATATCCCATTGCCTAAATGTAACGGTGCTTTCTTTGAGATCATGAATCTCATTATTCTTTGTTTGCTTGTGGATCACTGTGACATCAATATAATGTTGCATATCAAGAAGTCTTTTCTCATTTTCTTTCAAGAAATTGAAACTTGTAATTTTACCAAAAGGCACCGAGAGCCTATTGTTGTTCTTTGAAACATCCGTTTTGAATAGCTTCTTCTGAATGATCATACCAATCTCATTTTCTCCACATATTTCTTTGATTTTCCTCTTGAACTCTTGAGGCAAGATTGGATGTTGATGCTGCACACTAGAATGAGTAGAATCCATTGTTACTTTCTTTTGGAATGGGTTTTTCTCTGAGTGGAATGTGTTAATTTATATATTTATGTTAATTCAGGTCATGATAATTTAGATTTTTATGTATGAGATTTAGAAGCTAATCTTGTATTTAAATTAACTTGCAAAGAAAATATTTTCGTTATCCCATACTTCAATTATATCTGGGTTATATCTAAAATGATATCTAAATTTATGACCGAATCAATTTTCTTGTTTAGAACGTTTTTAAAATTTGAGTTCAAGTCTTTTAACAATGTTAATTTAATAAATTACCTCATATATAAAAGTTACGATAACGGTATATGTCTTGATTTAAATAGTTAAAACTATATCAAATTAAAACAAACCAAATCTATTCACCTTATCAATGAAATCAAATCTGCTTGTTCGTGATTTGTTCACATCATGTCAAACTAACAGTGAAAAAATCAAATCTGCTATGATCAACTCACTCAAATTGATCTAATGATCAGAAATTAAATATTAACATAGTTTTACATAATATTATAAATTTGAACCTTATCATTTTTTATGCTACATAAAAAAAAATCTATTATGATAAATTTTACAAGAATATCAAGTAAAAAAAATTTAAAATCAAATCAATTCTTACTTTACACCCTTTTCAACAAAGATTTCAACAAAAATTAAATCAATAAATATGTTCATGTCAATTAAATTTGTGTATGTAAATCAATTAATAAAATTATTTTAAAAATATCAGAAAAATTATCAATGCCCTTATTTTGATTTGGTACATAATTTTATGGGAGTAATGTTGCTATTCATGTGAGAAAGGGATCCCACACAACAGGATTTTATTTTTATTTTTTTTTGTCCAATTGGGGACGTAATTTATTGAACAACAACAGTGAAAACACTCTAATAATGGACAAAAACGGAGCCAGAATCTCCATAAAAAAAAAAAAGATTAAACAAAAAAATACTTTGCTGCTGTTTTTTACAGTCATGTATCATAAACACTGAAACTTCGGCGGAATTCAAATTGATCTTCACAGAAGATGAGAATTTTAAGCATATATCTTTATCTGATCTATTGTATATCTTCATATTTTGAAACATGGTTCTATATTTCAATATCTTTATAAATAATAGAATAAAGAAGGATATGATATCTAAGTTAGATATAGATAGGATGAAATAATAACAAGATAGATTTTATGTTATCATATATTTAATGTGCAATAGTAAAATAAAACAGATAATACTTTATTATTTTATACAATAATTAAGATGAAAAAATAATGAGAAATAGAATATAAATTATATTAAAATAAAAACTATCCATCTATTGAAATTAATATAATTATTAAAAATTATTTTTAATATAATTTTCTAAATATGTAATAAAAATATATAAGAAATATAAAAAATTATTTTTATGCATAAATAATATTAAAAATAAATTTAAAATTTAAAATTTAAAATTTTTTTGAAAATAAATTATAATTAAAACAAAAGTAAATTATGAAAATTATAAAATTATATATTTATAAAATGAGTGAAAAGTGACTTCCGTATAGTTATATCCAAATGTAAGTCATTCGTAAATGGCTCAAATATTTTGCTTTATAAAAATTATTTTATAAAAAAGAGACTAAAAATATTTTGCTTTATAAAAATTATGTTTTATAAAAAAGAGACTAAATATTTTTAGTCCTAAAATCTTAATTTTAATTATTTATTTTTAAAATAATTGATTTTATGTTATGCAAGGACTGAAAGTAATTTATATTTAAACATGAAAGACTAAAATAAAAAATTTAAAATTTAGAGGAATTAAAAGCATATGTAATCCTATAAAAAATAATAATATTTTATTTTATATATAATTAAATTATTTTTATAAAACATTTTAAAAAATAAGAGATAAGAAAAGAAAGAAAAAAAACATATCCTATCTTAATAATTTATAATCCAACATCCCATTCCGCAACAGAAAATAGAATAGGATAATTATTCTATCTTATCTTCCAGACTGATCCTACAGGAGATCAATCTGTACAATATAAACTGTGGCCTGAATCAAAGAAAAATAAAGGGTTACATTCTGAAAGAAAAATACAGCAAAATTACCAAAAGTTCAATTTGAAATTGAATTCTTATTTACACACATCTTGGGATCTTGGAAGACAAATAGAGTGTCTCATTATGCAACAAAAACTTGCACATTTACATGAACTAAGAAAGGCATCTAAATGAAAGTGGATAGTGTAAAATTGCCTAGCTGCCGCCTAAGGGAAGATAGTCTGCAAGAGAAGGAGAAGAACATCTTAATTTCTTCCCTTGAGCAACAAGAACTAACTCTAAGCAAAAAAATGGCCAGTGACTTCCTCAAGAACAATGGAACACTGCCATGTCAATGGACTCATCAGCTGCAATCTCTAAGCTACAGGATTATGAGTTCTCATGAAAGTTAATTGACCTAGACAGTGCTGCTGGATTGGCCTGCAAAACTGGTGAGCTTTTTATTACATGATTCTTTTCACCATCCTTTGATGGGAATGCTTTGAAGAGTCCTCCCCCAGGAACTGAGTCTGCTGTATTGCTTTTAATCCCAAGAGTTGTCCATATAGAGCTTTTCGCCGCTTCTCCAAGGTCATCAATCCTCAATGTTTTTGGAAACCAAAGACACTTCTCTTTATTCTTAACCTCGCTATATTCATCCTCACCAACCGCATCATTTGATTTGGCCATGTTTTCTTCCCTTGAATGTTTTCCTAAGGTTGGGGAGTTAGGACCAGAGTTAGGGAGTGTACTATTTGGTGATGCTAGCCATGGGACATTCCATGCACCCGGGATAGTAAAACCCCAATAAGCTGCTGCAGGATAGAGTGGCATGGTAAATCCTTGTGGGAAAAAAGCAGGTGGTGGTGGTGGTGGAGAGCTCCACTGTGCTGGATTCCATGGGAAAGGCCAAGGGGCACTTGGAAAGTAGGGAACATGAGGTGGGAAGGTATGAAAATTCGGCATAACTTGTTCTTGAGACCCATCAGCAATTGCACCTTCCTTTGGATTTGTTAATGCATCAGAAGATTGATTGGAACTATCATCATTTCCTTTTTCTCCACTAGCATTGGGAACAGGAGTTATTAATTCTTCTGGTCTGTTAAATCCATTTTGTGTGCAATTGTTCACTGCTTTATCAGCAATGTTCAAAACAGATGCCATTGATTCACACAAGGGAGTATCGGACCCAAATGCAAGGACTGTGGGATTACAATTCAGGGAAGGATGATGGACTCCATTTGGCAAGTCTGGTTGAGAATTCTGGAGTGCTACTTCAGGGACAGTTATCTGACGATACTGAGAAGTAGAATTCTTGTTCTTCCTGCGACCGGCACCCACAGGCACATTCCTCATGGCCCCACCAGCAGTCCAGTACCGCTGGCAATTCTTGCAGAAATGGCGGGGTTGGTTGACATTGTAATTATTGTAGTAGCAGAATTTGGTGTCCATGCTATTGCATCGGGGGCAAGGCAGTATTTTGTCTGGCTTTTTCAGGGTCTTATCTTGTGAATTTTCACCGTGTTCTTCTTCAGTCTTTTTTGAAGTTTTTGGCGTAACGGTTTCCTTCTCGGTGGAAGGGTTGACAGACTCTTCCCCTGATCTTGAGACAGTATCTATATTGGTCACTTCTGATGATGATTGGGTGGGGGTTGCGTCTTCCTTCTTACTCTCAGTTGCTTCCTCTCCCACTGAGTCCTGAATTCATGAAAACTGCTGCTGAGTGTGTTGCTCTAAACTAAAAATTTGGTATAAGCAATACGTTAATGTTATGAAAAGGATGGCTCAAACAATGTTACTGTGTTAAATTTATGCCTTCTGCAATTACAGATGTTTGTCCAAGTCAAACAAAATAACTATAGTTAGTAAAAAGCAATACTTATGCCACAGATTCTTTAATTAAATAGACTTTGTAACACAAAAAGCAATTATATTGACAATGCTACATGGGAAGCAATTTCATTAGAATAAAACAAATTCAGTACCACAGCATACAAGCAGAAGAAAAAACAAAATTTTGATCACTTGTTTAGGATCCACACGTACACATTGCAATGTCAACAGTCAAAATGCCAAAATTGATGTCTTTCATCCATAAACATGTTATTCCAATATTTTCTGAAAAGGATGAGGTTGAAAAGTTATCATCCAACTCTAGTCACAAGTTGGCTAAAACCAAAGCATAATTGAAAAGGCAATCAAAGAGGAATCTTGAACAGCAAAATTGAATAGTATTGTACTGCGTGAAAAATCATGAGTTGAGTAGCTACAGCTCATTATTCTTCTCTTAGACAAGATAGAACATTGATGATAAACTCACAAAATGACAGGGCTAACAGTGGTTATAGACAAAAATTCAACTCACCAGAAAACAAAAACAGAAAATCTAGCAAATTGAGCTCAAAACTGTAAGATGGCAGTTTTCAACACTTCTCTTTCCAGACATAGAAAGAGTGATATATAGAATTGAAAAGTCAAATAGAAAACGCATTTTTCACAAGCGTACTACCACTTTCAGAACGATTTGTCATTTGTTGCCGGAAAGATTGAGGAAAATCAGAATAAGAATGGAAAAATCAGATTAATGTTTATAGCTCTTCATATTAAACACACTAAAAGGATTTCAGAAGCTGAACTGCAAGCATACAAAGAGATCTCAACAGGGTCCAAGAACCAGCAAGTACAGAAATCATACAGACAAGTATGCTCAGAAACAAATTGCAAACTGCTCAAATAATGCTAAACTCATGCTGCAGTTTGAAAACTAACAAAGTAGATAAAGATTCAATCCAAGTGCTTATGCCATTTGAGTAATATAACTGTTTTAATTCAAGCCATGAAACAAGCAAAAGATTCTCGCACAGCTGAATAAAAATTGTAAATTTGAAACAAACCCATTAACGAAACACCTCAAATTGAACAAATCCCAAATCTCAACACTAAACCCATACAAATTAAATAAAAATAATAAAAACAAAACTACATCACAGCAAGTCAACAGAATCCCCAATGCCAACAAGCCAAGAAACTAACACCAACCCACTAAATCTTTTCACATTTCCAATAACGGGTCACTCTCAAAATCAAATTTTCTATAAACCTGTTCAATCTCGCGCTCTTCATCTTCCCTATGGGCATCGGAAGAGTTACTGGAAGAAGCACGGTTCTGTCCAACACCTTCATCACCCACATCTCCAGAAGATGAAGTCGGAGCTCCGGCAGAGTCACCGGATCCGTCGGGGATCTCCGGCAGCGGGATCGTCCTCCCGAAGAGCTTAATCGCCGGGTCTTTTGCTTCCGACATATCCGTTTCCTTGTTTTCTTATTTTTCCTTATAATTTTTCCAATAAGGATAAAACTTAAAAGCCCTTTTTTTTTTTTTTTTATTTCTTTTGGTTTTGGGGTGTTTCCAAAAAAGTTGTAGAGAGAGAAAGAGGAGAGAGAGTGTGGTGTAGTTTGTAGTTTGTTGATAGGGTGAAACGGATGCTACATCAGATGCAACAATGATTTTGAGCCACAACCTTTTTGTGGCATTCCAAAGATCTTTCTCTTTCTCCCTTTTTTGCTGCATTGCCAATTAGTAATCAATACACTTCTCATATTTGATGACAAATACCAACTCCACCATCCTTCTCAATCCAACTCACTCACCACTTTTCCTATACATAGAGGTGTAAATAATTTGTCTGAATTATTAATTTTAAAATTATAATACTTTAATTTTTGTTAATAAATAAATATAATTTTATTAATTGAAATGTAAATGGTTAATTATATAATAAATTATTATTATTTTAAATATTAAATATCATCATCAATCATAAACATAATCTTAACTATAAATTAAAAATTAAAATAAATATTTTTTTATAAAAATATAAAATATACTTAACAATGTATGTTTAAAGTTAGTATTTATACCGGAATAGAGTAGAAAAAATAATATAATTTTAATATGTTATTCATTCAATTTAGTTCGATTTAATTCTTGATTATAGAATCTAAAATTTAAGTCAAATCACATATTAAATCTGTAGGATTGATTTAATAATTTAAATAAAATTGCACATTCAAATCTTATTTTTTTTATTATTGTATAAAAATTAAATTAAAAAATATGGTTTTTTAATTTTATAATTAGTATTTTAATTTTAAATTTTCTTAGATCGTTTTAACATCGTAGATTTATTTTTAAATATTTTTTAAATAAATGAAAATAAAATGAATAAATAAAAAGATAAGTACGTAAATTTAAAAGAAAAAAATCAACTTCATTCTATTTTTTTTTTTTTCAAAATCATGTTAAAAAAAGTTGGAAAAATATTCTTATGCAGTCCATAAAAAATAATTCATTTCCTTCGTAAAAGCTATTATTTCAAACGGTAGAAAAATTTCTAATCACTATCACATATTATCTGTTACTTTTTATTTGGATTGAATTTAAATTTAAAGATGGATTTTAAGATGTAATGCCTATAAGATAAGAAGATTAAGAAGGGGTCAAAATTTTATAATTAAAGTTAAGGATAAAAAGAAATTATAATTATCAAAGTTAAAAAGTAAATTTATCGATCTGATGTTGTGAATTAAATGATTGGTGGTTACTCATTTTAAAAACAATTTTTTTTATTTTGTAAATCAAGTGATTAATATGTTTGGGTAAAGTTTTAAAAATTAAAATATGAAAAAAATAAATTTTAAATGATTTTGAGAATTTAAAATAATTAACTGCTAAAAAATATTTTCAAAATATTAAATTTTATATTATTTTAAAATAAATTTTTAAAATTTAAATAAATAAACTCTAGTTCATTAGATATATTTATTTCATGTGTGAAACAGTTTGTCTCATTTTTTTAATTATATTCTTTTTTAAGAAGCTTTTAGTTATATCCTTAGCACTTATAAATTTTATATAATTTATATTTTACATAAAAAAAAATCATACAAGAAATTCCTTTAAATATATGTTCAAGATGTTTGATATTTTTCTCGCCATTTTGTGGGTGACAATTTTATTTTCCCTACTCTAGTTGTACTTTGAATCTTCTTCTTTTTTTAAGGATCATATATCAATTAAAAGTGTTAAATGGTATTTATAAAATTAAAAAGTTAAATAAAAGAGCATTATCATATTACATTACAAGTAAATGAACGAAAATCAAATATGCATTCTTAAAACTATAGATAAATTTTAGTAATCCTAAAATTCACAAACACAACAGCAAAAAATCAAGAACAAATCCTAATAGACTAGAAAAGTCACATGAAATAAAAAAGTTTTTTTTTTCCTCCTCTTTCTAAATTAGCTTAGAACCCCAAGAGTAGACTAGAGAAGTAGCTTGAATCATCATTTATTAGCAAAGAAAAAAGAGACATTGTGGTTGGATGGGTAGAGTATATATTGAAAGGCACCGAAAAGGGTAGATGATAACAAAGATGAAAATTTTGATGGTGTTGTGCAATTGAGCTTTAATTGAGATAAGAGTGCAATACAACATCTCCTACAATTTGATTGAGGGGAGAGAAGTGACATAAAAAAAGGTGGTAACAAAAGGATAAGGAGAGATTGAGGAAAAGAGATAGAAGCTAAATAATGGAGAGAATGAAATGTTGGAGAAGAGAAAAAGAAAGAAAAAGTCTCACACATAAAAGAGAAAAAGGCCTACTAATATAGTTAGAAACTTCTCATAAAGGGAAGGAAGACCTCCAAAAGAGGGAAGGAAATTAAAATCACCAAAAGGGCAATACTTTGTCTCATCCTTTACTAAGATTTTCAATCGAAAACATAGAGTAACACTTATTTTACTTGGCATCTTTCCTAATGTTATTGTGTTCTAATTTTTGGGTTATGTTGTTGAGAAATGATAGTTGTATAGTGAAAATATAGATAAATTAAACAATGAAAAAATATGAAATATCATGAATGATATAATAAAAAGAATTAAACCATGCCAAATAAACTATGATATAAAATTTATAGTGTAAAAATAAATTAATAACCAATTTTTAGATAATAGATATTGAAGTAAATAACATAGATCTATGTTATTTATATTAACAAAAGGGTAAGAACAACACAAACTACTCATAAAAACTGGAAGTACTATTATCATCTTAAGCAATATTCGTTTTTTTTATGATAAAAAAGTTTAGATGAATTAAGCTTAAAATTGATCAGGATGAGAACCTATCTCAAAATTTAAAGAAAGTTTATAAAAATATTTATAGAAATACTATCATTTTAATTGTACTTAATTATTGTTGTCTTTTTATCTTTATATTTAAAAGAAATTTGATTTGGTGCTTTCATTTTTTAAGACACTAAAAACGTGTTTAATTGTGTTTTCATTTTCTTGTTTTTAAAAATATTTTGTAGAAAATTTTTCTTAAGCAATAAAAATTAAAACAAAAAATAAAATATATTCTGATTTTTTATATAAAACTGGAAAATATTATTTTTAAAAATCATTCTTATTAAAAATGTTATTTTAAAAAAAATAATGTACAAAATAAGAAACAAACAGTCCTAACTAACAAATTTTTGATTTTGGTTTTAAGCAAGTTTATGTACTTATAAAATAATTTATAAGATCTAAAGTAAAAATTAATATTACATAAATCAATTATTATAAGTAACTTGTTGTATATATATTGATATTTTGTTATAAACCACATATATTTTTTACTAGAAATAATCTCATTTCATGATTTTATTTGTTATATTTTATAATTAGAATATAACATAACACTTTTGTTTAATCAAGATGTTTATAATGAACATTTTTTGATACGTAAATGGTGATAATAAATTTAAATATGAGTATCTTAATAGTCATAAAATATCGAAATAAATATTAAAAACTTGTTATTCACGTGAAGATGAATTTAAAAATAGATAATATTTTTTCAAAATATAAATCAAATAAAATATTTTATTATTTTTTAATTATAATTAAATTTAGTTAAATTTTTTAAACTAAATATATTAGTTTAAATTTTCATTAATTAAATTTTTTTTTAAAAATTATTAAACTTATTAATTAATATATATCTAAATATAATACATTATTTATTATCTTAGAATATTTAATAATATAATATACTTAGATGTATATTATTATAAAATAATAATAAAAATTTTAAGTTAAATTTAATTATATTTATAAAAAATAAAAAAAATTATGTAAATCGGATAAATATAAAATTAAATGTTATGATACTGTATTTAAACTTTAACTTACTAAAATTATTAAAATTAATCTAATAATAAAAATAAAAAATTATAATTATTTATATTTTTAAAGTAACTTACTTAAATTACTAAAATTAATTCCGTAATAAGAAATTAAAAATTAAAAATAGTTTACATGGCTATGAATCTCGTCGCATTTATTGAATGTATAAAAAAAATAGTTTACTCATTGTGATCCAAGTGACACTATCAATTATATATTAAATCATATAATCATAAAAATTCATATTTAATTCAGTGCTTCAAGTGAAAGCTTAAAAAGAGAAAAACATCTGAAAATATTTGGACTCCACAATGCCACATCATCACAACTGGGCCCACTGATTGTCACACACTTGTTGCGTGCGGCTACACGTGCGAAACACTTGCAGGGTAGTGGCTGTAAGAGTGACACGTGTTATCAAAGTATATGCTTTTTCCCTCATTTTGAAAAGCTTTTTCTTTATTCCTTATTCATTAATTTTTGCTTTTGATTAGAGAATTGAGATGCATCCAGTTGAACAGCCACTCCATTAAGATTAAACATTGCAATTATTTTTTTCAAAAAAAATTCGTCATTAAACTAGTTCTTTAAAAATATAAAATTTTCTTGTTAAGAATTTACCATCATACTAGCCATTCATTAAAATGTCTAAAATATCACTATGTTTATCTTCATAAAAAATATCAAAGTAGTGACAATAATATATATATATATATATAATATCTTAATAATAAACTGAGTTTTAAAAATTAACTTTTAATCATTTTTTTTAAAATATTGTAATATTATCAATCTTTAAAAAAATAATTTGATAACAAATTTGAAGGACTACCATTATAACTGATGCAATCTAGGTAAATACAAAATATTCATATTAACATATTAATTGCTTATAGGATCTGTTAGAATAGCAACATATACAATAATAGAGTAGAAGTGGTGAATGGGCTTGTAGAGAGACAACGTGAAAATCTAATAACCATGAGTTCTAACATAAAAAAAAAAAAAGGTAAATAAAGATTTCAAGTTTCCCAATGTAATTTAATTTTTTTGGTGATTTTTTTCTTTTAGTAAAGAGTAACTATTGTTTTTTAGTCATTTGGAAAATAAATAATTTTGAACTTCTATGTTATTTTTCAGCATTTTATTATTTTATTACTTCGTTATGCGTCTAATTTTTATAGGAATAAGAATTCATCGTAAGAGAGTAGTAGCCTATAGATTTTTGAGAAAATCTAAGAAATAGTTTTTGGACTTTTAATGTTATTTTGTAAAGAGTCTTAATTTTATAGCATGGCCTTCCTTTTAAATTATTTGGCTTAATTAAATTTTTGTCCCTTATTATTTATTTAATTTTAATCTTGATCTTTTTAATAGTTCTTATCTATTAATTATTTTATAAAAATTGTTTGTTTTTATCTCTATAATTAAAATTATTTATACTTTTAATTCTTAAAAGTTATATACAATTTGGTTTCTAAATTTATTTATTTATTTACATTTTAATTTTAATAGACTATTTATTTTCAAAAAATGTTAATATATATATTATAAATTGTCATACTTAAGTATATGTGTCAAAAGGAGTTATTTAACTTGATTCAGTTGGGATTTTGGATTTCATTAAATCAAGTAAAAAAATCACCTTTTGATTTTTATTTTTTTTGAACGGATCAAGTTAAAAATAAAAGCAGAATTTAAGTATAACCTAAATATTAAATCTAAAATCTATATTTTTAACAGATTTAATTAGACTAATCCAACCAGATCAATATATTTTAAAAGTAATATATCTTATTTGAAGATGATAAAAGTATAGGTAAACAATTTTATTTATATAAGCATACGAAAGGTAAATAGAAAAATAAGTTTAAATTCTTTATAAATACCATTTGATTTTAAAAGCTTTGCTTGTCTTTTAGAGAAGTATTATTTCCTCACTTTAAAATTTTAATGCTTAAAAAAGGTCAATGAAAAGGAAAGGACAAACTAAACTATAGTAAAATAAGAAAAGAAAAATAATAATGTAAACAAGGTTGAGCAAATATAAGTATTCATGAGACAATCTCCATCTACGCTTTACAAACTACTCATTGAAATGTTTTATAGCTAGGGATAGTGTCATAACATAGGTATATAGTTAATAAAGGGATTAATTTAATTGGATTAGTCTAAACTTGTTTGATAAAATATAAGATTTATTTATTTTATTATGAACATAAATTTAATTTAAAATTTGTTACTCTAATTTGACCAAATTTAACTTAACTTATCTTTAAAAAAAAACTAATAAAATTAAACTTCTATTAAATTTAAAAATATTTTAAAATTAAACTAATAAAATTGAAAACTGTACAAATTAATTTTTTTATTGTATTATTCAGATTTTAAAAATTGATTCTATTCAATCCAAAATAAACTTATGTGTATTTATATAATTTTATTTATGTAGTTAACTTAACACTTATATTTAATATTATGAATTTTCCTTTCATAGGAAAACTTTACATGCTTATATTTATATAACTTTATGTCTATAAAATTTTAATATTTAATTATATTTTCATAAATTTAATCTTAAATTTATATCTTATTATTATTTGTTAGGGGTATATATTATTATTTTAATATGTTGAATATAATTTATTAATGTTAAATCATTTTAAAATTATTTTTATATCTCATGTTTTTATTATATAAAATTTACATTTTGTACTTTTATATTAAAAGTAAATTTTAATTTGAAATAATGATAAAAATTTAATAAAATAAAATTTACATACCGCATATAAAGACTAAATCAAACCACAAACATCAAGATTTTAAGATGAGTCACACATATAAAGGTTGCCCATAGCTTTCATAAACATTATTGGGTGGTCCGATCAAAAATTGTAATTCTGAATTTAGGGAAAATATTTCCAAAATCACATCTTACTTTAATGGGATCTAACTCGTTATTTCATTAATTAAAAACAAAAATATTCTTCGAGGATATCCCTTCAAAAAAAAATTTGCTAAACGATAACATGTTATTAAATGAGTACAAGTAGGCCGGCCCAACTTTTCAACCATTATGGGCCTGAAAAGTAGACCCTTTAACCAAAAAATGTCCAAGTTCAACCCATTCGCGGCAGGGGGTGAGTTAGCCCACTAAAAGTTCTAGTTTTAAATTTTTGAAATCAAGGTGGAAAATTTTAGTGAATAATAATACAGTAATTACATACTTATTTGAAAATATGCATAAATATTTAGAATTTATATAAAAAATTTAAAATTTAGTTATTTTAAATTTTAGCTATCAAAGAAGTATTTTGATTTTTGAATTATGTACAAGGTGAGTCATCCCAGCACCCCACTCATTTTAACTTTTGGTTATATCAGGCAAGTTGAAAAAAATAATTTAGTACTCTGGTTTAACAAGTTAAATTTATTTATTTTGAAAATTTTATTCATAAATTATAAGATTCATTTACTTTTTTAACTTTTTTTGGATGGTAAACATTATGTTGAATGATATTTACGAAAAAAATATTATAGATGAATATAAATTATAAAATTTAATTTTTAAAATTATGTCATATAATAGAAATGAATTTTGCATGAAATAATTTTATCAAAAAAATAAAATCTCAATCCTAACACACTTAAAAGGGAGAGCTAACAAATAGATAGACAAACATCATTTTATCCTTCAAATTGTTATATTAAATCCTTAATTTTAGTTAAGTATTTTTTTATAAAAAAGTTCATACATTCTAAAGCGTCTCAAATATTTCTAAATATAAATTCTTACACTTCATTCAAGATAGTTATAAGTTTTTAATTTTTAATTTTTATTAAATTTAAAAATAAAATATATTTAGCTAAAACTATTAAAAATATAGCTGGTTAATAATTTGTTAGTTTATTTTTTAATATAGTTAATTAGTTGTTTGTTAATTAGTTTGTAATAGAATTTATAAATAAGACTTCATTGTATTAATCTTATCTTTTTATAATAAATTTATACACTTTGTATTTAGCCTAAATACCTTATTACTCTTCTACTAAACTATCTTCAAATTCTAAGATAGTAGCATAATTTCAATGAAGTTCATTATCATTTTTACAATTCTAAGTTTCTATAGCATCTTTTTATCATCTTTTCGACCCTCTTTCATCCTCCTTCCTATCGCCTCACCCACTTTATAGTTTTTCATATATGGAGATTGGTTAAGAAAGAAAAGAGTTTTAACTTGTTGCACATCAATATTAACAAGGTTAATGAATTCAAGTCTCTTTATTCTTCTAGTGTTGCATAAGAAGAAAAGGTATCAAAATGAAAATCAACACTGTCTCTTTTTACCTTTGGTGATTTTTCCACACTTGCTGCACATTCTTAGAGATTTGCAAGACTTGTCAACATAAGAGATGCAATTATAAAACTGAAACCTCGCATCACCTCTATACTAGAGGCGGTGCCTGCTCCGGCAACAATGAGGCATCCAAGCGCTAAGATTGCTGATATTTCTCTGTTTAATCTAAAGCATCAATGTCATTCTAACGTTCATTTGAGTGAGATCAGGGACTAACACACTACTGCACACGATCATGACTCTTAGAATTCTCACAATTCGCTATGACGCTGGCATACCCCAACGAAGTATTCTAGAATGTGTATGGAAGAAACTAACTTAGGTTCCTATAATACTCTATTTATAGTTATGGTATAGTGTAAGCGGTGTCTCCATAAGAGAATTCTCAATGAAGAGGAATTGAACTTAAAGGTGATTAAGGCGATGGTGGAAGGTAAGTATGGAAGAATTTTTCGATGTTGCAACATCAACATTGACCACATCTTGGCAATGAATCACTTGAATTTTGGTTTCAAACTCTATCTCCTTCTTCCAGTCTCAAAATAGTGTCCTCATCCCAAAAGATTATGGTGATTAAGGGTGCCGATTTCATAGGCACTCACATCACCATTCAACTTCTCAAAGGAGGACTTTAGTGTTTCAATAATTAACAATTTGAACAATCTTGTCATGATAGTTGGTTTAATTTTAAATTTGTTTATTTCTCAATGCTCAATTCATCATTTGAAATGCAAATGTTATGACTCTACTGTAACTATCACTAACATACTACTAACACCATTAACATCCTCACCCCACCATCGCCATCATCATCATTATAACCACCACCACCACTTTCATCATAACCATCACCTTTACTACAACCATCACCATCTCATCACCACCCTAAACCTATCATCACCATCCCCACCTAAGCATACCAACGGGGCAAGTCAAAGACAGGGTTCATGTTTCTCGACCTTTCACCCATCCTTATATAAAGAAATTAAACTCTATCCCCATCCTTTGATTGGGGTCAGTAAAACCCGCCCACACTCACCCTAATCTTTTTTATATTTATTTTAATTATTTTATAATTTATTAAATTATTATATTTTTAAAAATTTATATATTTCATTACTTTTATAACCTTATTAATTTTATATAGCAATTCTATAATAATAAAAATATTTTTATAATTTTATACATTAGGATAAGTTCGGAGGCCAGAAAGGGAGAGTATCAATGTCCTCATACCCTCCTCTCCTGCTCCTACTTTCAAAAATACAATTTTACCAAAATTTGTTCCTAACCTTAGTCAACTTAGATTTTTTTCATTAAAATTGAGATGGATAGGTATGAATTTGTTTATCATCTCTAACTCTCACCACCAACACTACAACCATCATCATCACAAGTCACAACTGCTATTACCTTTATAACCTAACCACCACCACAATCATCACAATAATAATAACTATTAATATTCTTATTATTTAGGTTATTTTTTATTTTTATTTTTCATTGATTTATAGTAAAAATGTAGGATAAAATAAACTAACTCAATTTTGCAACAAGTTTTTAAAAACTTCAAACCAAATTTCAAAAACTCAAAACTAAAAACATCCCAAACAAGCCTTTTGTATTCTTATATTAGCTTCCAGTAAACTTACATAGTCTTAATAAATATAAAAAGAAAAAGTTTAAACTATCTAAAAGGAAACAATGATTTTGAATAAGTTAAAAGTGATAAATATATATTTAAGGTAGATGTGTTTGTGTCTCTTCAATACATTGAGTTTTATCTTTATATCTTCATCTAGTTTTTTATTGTTATTAGGAATGGAAGTGAACAAGACCGTCCGACCGAAGCCTGCTATTCGGCTTGTTTAAAGCCTAGTTAGGCTCGGTTCGTTTAATAAATAGATAGGCTCAAGCTTGTTAAAAATTCTTTTTAGATAAACAAGTCAGACCTAGGCTTATAAAAAAGCCTATTTAACCTATTGAGGGACCTATTTATATTTATATATTATATATTTATATTTATTTTAATATATTATATTTATATAATATTTATTTTATATTTTATTTACAATATATATATATATATATGTTTTAAGCTTATTTAATGGCATTTTTATCTTGTAAGCTTTTAGTTTGCAAGCTTTTTTAATTAATTATTTATATAGGCTTTAAGTTTATTTATTGATTTTTTTTGTAATGTAGACTTTTAAACAGACTTGTAGACTTTAAATCAGGTTAGACCTTAACAGAAAAAAAAAATCTTTAACAAATAACAAGCCCAGACTCAGACCTCAAAATTTTTAAATAAGTCAGGCTTGAACACTCAAAGTCTAACTCAGTTCAGTCAACTTCTATCCTTAATTGTTATATACCTAAAAATAAGCTTGTATAATATTATATTTAATACTTGAATTCGTTAATGCATGCATTTTGTATTGTATCAATACTTTCTATGAAAATTGTCTGTCCCTTTTACTTTGGACATAGTTTTTTTCTCTTTTATTTAAACAAAATTTGTAAAAACATAAAATTTTTATTTTCATTATCTTTGTAGAGTATCAAATTATTTTTTAAAATTTTTTATGAAAGATAATTTTATTGTTTATCTTTTTATAATGAAATATACATGTAATAAATGTTTGTTGATCTTCTCCAAAGTATAAAATATAAAAATATTTTATAATAATCTTCACCAAAAATTATATTTAAACTTTTGTAACATCATCAAAATTTAAGGATGTCAATTGTCTTCATTTTGATTAAATTAAATTAATTACTTAAATTTAAATTTATTTAATTTCTATTTCTAGATTTAATTAAAAATATTATTTTATTTTTTCAATTTTAAAAGTTTTGTAAAATAAATAGTAAAACTAATATAACAAAAGGCTATAAAA
This sequence comes from Canavalia gladiata, assembly GCA_037954105.1. NCBI lineage: Eukaryota > Viridiplantae > Streptophyta > Magnoliopsida > Fabales > Fabaceae > Canavalia > Canavalia gladiata. Next base: position 45,905,159 of record CM075665.1, read on the forward strand.
AATTATCATTTTCTAATGCTTTAATGTTTTGTAAAATTTTTAACAAAAATTAAATTATTCAAATAGATATAAATTTATTCTAAGAATAAGATATATTATCATACATCAAATGTTAGTATAATTTATTATATGTTAGTGTAAATTTTAAAACATTTATATTATTAATTTAATTTTTGTTAAATAAAAAATATACTAACAAATATTATTCTAACACTTAATAAATTTTATTTGATAATAGATAGTTTTTTAATGAAATAATAAAATAAATAAGATAAATTTTTATAATTAAAACTAAAAAAAGAGTAGAAGTTAAACGGATCCAAAATTTTAAGTTGGTTGAAATTAGAATAAGAGTAAACAAAGCCACCCATGTGATAGAGGTGTATATTTCACTTGTTTAAAGTTTAGTTTGATTCACTTTATTTAATAAATAGATAGATTTAAATTTATTAAAAAGTATTTTTAAACAAATAAATTAGGTTTTGACTTAAAAAAATCTATTTAACCTATTAAGGAATCTATTTATCTTTATGCATTTATATTTATATTTATTATATTTATTTTAATATATTTTATTTATAATATATACATTTTAGGCCTATTTAATGAATTTTTTTATCTTATAAGTTTTAAGTTTATAAACTTTTTTAATCAATTATTTATATATATTTTAAATCTATTTATTGACCTTTTTTAAAAGATAGGATTTTAAATAGACTTTAAATCAAGTCAGACACAAAAAAATAAATTTTTAATAAATAATAACATCAAATTCATGCTCCAAAAATTTTAACCAGATTGTTGTGCGTTTACTGTGCGTATAAAGTTTTACCCACGGGCAAGTGCACCCGTCAGTGTAAAAAGGATATTTAAAACCCTTAATATCGTTCCCACAAAGACTATTTTAACAATCTTGAAAAACATTAAATCCTAATTTTTTGAACTCAACAGAAAAGAGTTTGTCTAGAAATGTTTAAAATGAATGCAAAAGAGGAACAAAATGAAAGTAAGAAATTTAAAGACAAAAGAGCACAAATACGAGTTCAATTATGAAAAGACACGAGACTTTGGTTTCCCTTATAACTTTATCCAATTACATCCTAATTCCCTTGTGAATGATTTGAGTCAATTGCTAACCATTCGTTCTGATTCTATTACTACCCAATGATCATGCAATAGCAATATTCTTTCCCTTAAGTTACTACCCCCAATGATCATGCAAGGTATATAATTAAGAGAAACATAAAGAACATAAGGACTTGTTAAATTAATAACTAATTAGAAATCAAGAATTCCGATTGATCCTCCAAAATCCTTAGATTCAGTTTACCTTATAGTTCCGTTAATTAGGCAATGGTACGATCGCTTATCCCCTAATTAACTTAGAAATTAATTCTCATTAATTAATTATGCATAATAAGGAAAACACAATTGAATAGAAATACGCAATCATTCATAAAAAGGAAAAAATGTTCAATTGATTACATTATAAGTTTCATCATAGCTCCATGATTTGGGGATTAGTTACACATCGATAGATAAGACAAATAAAAACATACTAATCCCATAGAACAATCCATGATCCTAATTCTAGAAGAGAATGACAAAACCGTAGTGCTAGCAAGACTGGCAATAGGACGTTGCAACTCGTACTGTGAAGAGCTTTTGCCTCTGAAATCCTACGGGAGGATACTAAAAGAGAGATGAAAATGGAATGGTGTGTCTCCGGGTTAATGATAGGCCTACGCCCCGGAGAGTGGTATGGCCTTTGGAGCCTAGGGTGGTATCATATGATGTAGTAGAGCCTCCCTTTTATAGGCGTGGATTAGGATTTCAATGTGGTGGAACGGGCTTGACTTAGCTGCTTCCTTAGGCCATCGCGCCCGATCTACATAATCTTGTAGCACCGTAGGGCTGACGTGTCATTGTCGCATTAAATGTATTATCTTTTTACGTTTCTTTTACCCTCTTTTTAGTCCAAAACTTGCTTATTTTCGAATTCTTATCTTGCGTGACCATTCCTACAAAAATAAAGAAAATTAGGTAGAATTACAATTAAATAATCATAAATTATATTGTAATTATAACTAATTTTCTAGAGATAAATCAACAGAATAGTGGTTTATCACAGATCAAATTTAAACACTTAAAACATAGTTTAATAGCTTACTTCCCTCCCTAATTAAAATTGGATTAAATATTTATGTTTAAAATATTTGTTTTAATACAATGAAATATCAAATAAAAATATTATTTAAACAATAAACATAGTTACTTTTTTTAATTTACTTTATAAATTATTATTAATCAATTCACATAAATTTAAAAATATTTTTCTATTTATAATAATTTTACATAATTTAATTAAGATTGTTTTCAGTAAAAACATCTATAATTTAGGTAAGAATATTTTTAAAATATTAAAATTAAGTGATAATGTTAAATTTATCAAAAATTATATACTTTTCAAATTCTATTAATTTCTTTTCCGTCTTTATTATTTCTTTCAATATTTCATTTTTTCACCTTAATTATTCTCTAGAACTAATTTAAGTTTTTTAAAAAATATCGCCCGTTTAAGTACTTAATTTTTAATTTAAAATTTTTATTTTTTATTTTTGCTCCAACTAAAACTTATTTTGGGAGTCAAGAAATGGAAGCCAGTTATGTTGGAAATGAAAAATTATTAAAAAATATATAATAGAATAGTTAAGCATAATTTATTAGAATCTATGAATAAAGTTGAAAATAAAAAAGTATTTGATCTTTCAACGTGTTTTTTAAAATAACTTATGAAATAAGAAAATATTTTAAATGGTAACTCAGAATGTATATTAGTTTGAGTTGATTGATTTGAGTAAAATAATTTTTTAATTTTGAACTAAAAGATAAAAATTATTTTTTTATTTTAAACGAATTGAAATATAAATTAATTTAATATTTTTTAGAAATTAAATTAATGTTAAAAATTAAAATAAAAAAATTTTTTATTTTAAAAATAAAAATAATAATTTTTATGTGAACCTCTAAAAATATCATTGCACATATCTTGATGGTCTTGCAATCGAGTTTGATGGGTGTGAGATTTTAATTTAGAATTAAATATATTTTTAATTTTTTAAAATTTTGAATTTAATTTTTAATTGTAAAATTATTATTGTTTGATATATGATATGTACTCATATTTAATACGTTAATAATAAAAAATTAAAATTAATCTATTTTTAAAAAATTTGTATATTATTGAGGCTTGCATCCCCTCTATGAACCGTGCTAAATGTCACCACCAAATGGAGTTGATGAAATACAAAGAAAGTAACACAACACAGTTCCAAAATGTATGCTGAAATACATCACATTCATTTGTAACCAATGGCCACGTTGTTTACTATAATAGTTTAGTAAAAGAGTAAAATTTATTTACAGACCTAAATAAGAAATGTTAGGCACATTTAATAATATTATGACAACACAATCACAAATGCCTTAAGATGGGGTTGATTATGACCATATGTGAAAACGAATACAATAATACGACAATGATTTAATATGAATAAGCTGTATATGCATTTTTCATATCAACAATTTATTTTCTAAAAAGAAAGACTACCCATTAGTTTTTGATTTAAAATCAAGCACTTAAAATAATTTATGGTCCAGAAATTTAAATACGATTAGAGATGATTCATCTGATAGTGGTCGTATGTCCTTTTTGTTTAAAATTGTAAAATTAATTCATATATTTTTAATAAAATAATAAGATACATATTTCAAGAAATGAAAATTATTATCAATACATTGCTTATAAGTTATTCAAAATTAAAATATTTATTTTATAAAAATTATTTTGAGTTTATAAAAAATAGATCAAACATAAAAAAATATATTATTAATTCTTATTTAATAAGAATGTTAACAATAAATTTTATAATTAATTTAAATATTAAAAAAAAAATATTACAAACTTATATGCAATGTGATAGTGGCGTTGGTGATGTTCTATAATCAAAATTAGAGCTTTATTTTAATAACTGATACTTCCTTTTCTTTTTATTTGTTTATAAAGAAAGTAAAAAAAATATTTTTATTTATTTTTTTATTTTAATTTTTAATAAAATATTAAATATTTTTTCACATATATTATTATATCTATCTAATTAATAATGATAATAATAAATAAATATTTTTTTAAAAAAATAACAACAATAATTATATTTTTAATATTTATCTAATTTTAAATAGAATAAAAAAATGAAAGAATATTAATTTAATAAAGATATTAAGGGTTATTATTAAAGATTGATATTAATTATTGAAATAAAATTTTAATTTTGATTAATATCATCAACAATATCTATGATGCTGTAATTTAAAATTTTCCATAATTATTAATAGGGTAGTTATTGCTTATTAAAAATGATGATGCGGTCAAAAGTCATAAAATTATATTTTCAATAACAAAATTTTGAATAAATAGTTTTTAAATTACGTATGGACAAAGTGTGGATAATTTGACACAAAATTTGTGGTTAGGATAAGTATGAGTCAATATGAGTCACTTTCCTTCACTTATTACTATTTAATACACTCAATAAATGTGGTTCTCAATTTGATGACTTCTTTCCTTCTTCTTAAACCAATACTAACACAGTTACAAACTTAAAAGCTGGCTCCACTACCACTTCTAAGTGATCATCTTCATCCTACAATTTCCCACCCCAGAGGTTAATGTACCAAGAACTTCAAAATTAACAAATGCAAAGTACCGCAACTCAGAACGTATATATTAAATGCTACGTTGAAATATTAGACGAAAATATCTACATAAAATAGAGATTTCATATTCTTACATCCTAATTTTTATATTTATGAAAAAAAAATTAAATATAATATACGATATAATAAAAAAAATATAAAAAAAGATATATTTAGGTATAAATATTATTGGTATATATGATAATAATTTTCATATAAAATAGATTTTGATTTTGAAATATATAGAATGTTAAAGATGAGAGATTTGAGAAGAAAAAAAAATAAAAAGAAATTAGATGTAATATATATGATAAAAGAAAAGATATAAAAAAATAAAATTATTTTAATTTAAATATTATTGATATGTATCTTTGATATTCTTAACACTTTATTTTGGAATATATAAAATGTTAAAGATGATAAAAATAGAAAAAAAATAAAAAATAGATAGAAATTTTTTTAAGCAGAAAAAGTAGATAGAAATTAGATATAGTATAAGATGACAAAATGATTTATACATATAAAAAATATATTATACATATTTTTATTTATTTATGATTATATGATTTTTTATATTTTTTGGAAAAAAAATTGTTAACTATTAAATTGAAACTAAAAAATATATAAATAATTTTTATATATAACTTAATTATTATTCTATATAATATGATAAAAATAAAATATATGTAAATATAAATATTATTAATATACATGATGAAAATTTTTTATTTAAAATAATAGTTGCATCTGGCTAGTTAGACGTCAAAGTTGGGGAAATAAATGCTAAAACGTAATTTTGAGTGCTCTTGTACTGATTATGAATGGCATAATTCATGGTGACTCTTGACCACAATTTTAGGATGAAAAGACATAGTTTCTTGTACGCGCAATGAATTTGATGGATGAAATGATGTGGTTTTCGTCCATGCAAGCAATCATTATCTTAATGTGTATTTTTTTATAAATAAAAAATATAAATTTTTATATAAAATTATTTTAATTTTTTATCATTATATCAATTTTAATAATTTATCTTAATATCTATATGATATAAAGTTCTGATTTTCATATACTTAGATAATATATTTTTTTAATTTTGTTTTCATATCATAATTTTTTTAAAAATAATAAAGAAAAAAAACGAAAATATTATGTATGGTATGAAAATTAAAATTGCATATAATATGACGTATATGATACGCTAAACTATCACTTTTGACCAAAGTTGTGATTGACTCTGCCACTGTAATGGCAGGTAGCCACGAGTTGTTTGAGAATATTGTGAAAAAAATTTGGAATTAAAAGTTTGAATGTCATATATATTCTATATCTTTGATACATATACACTGAAAATAAATGTTATTAAATGACATATTTTCCCATTGATCTATGGTGAATACTAGAGATTAGTCAAAACATATAAATTTACTATAGTAGAGCTACATGGAGGCTTAACATAAATATGAATTTTACAAATTCTTATAATGAAGGATTTTACAATATCTTTAAATGTTATAATTTTTTATTGATATTTATTTTTCTAATTTTTGGATTAATTTTTTATTAAATATTTCATTTATTTTTTAATTTTTCTTTTCAATTAAAATATAATAACCAATACATTAACTTTTATTAAAACATTGTTGATCATAAAAAATATTAATTTTTCAGTTAATAATATAATCAACTCTTTCATTCAGTTTTTTAAAGGAAAAAATTGAGAGATTTTCTTAGTTGGAGGCTTTCACTTGTGTTTTATAATTTTTTTATTTAGGTCATAATTAAAACAAGTTAATTTAACTATGTTAAATTAGTGTCTATTTAATTTTAATAAAAATATTTTTAAATGTATTAAATATACGTATATATAACTAATTTAAACTATCTAATATTTTATTAGAACTTATATTTATATTTAAAAATATAAAAATAATTCTCTAATTACAAACTCAATCTACCATAACTTAGTTATAAGACATGTAAAAAATTTTTATACAAGAAAATAATGGAATTTAAATTCAAAATTTCATATAAATTATTTTAATTTTAAAGTTTTATTACTTTATTATTAGATGAATCTTAACCGTTTAAAAAATGTAGAATTTGGTTTTTCTCATTTTAGTAATGAATAAAAAAAACAGTTAACCTGAATTAATGGGTTAAATAAAATTAAAAAATATAAAAAAAATTAGAAAAATATCCAAAATCATTTACAATGTGATGTTGCTTCTCTCTTGCTTCTACTGTTATGTTAGGGGTAATGATTATGATAGTGTTTATTTTACAATTAAAAATAAAATTTATATTAATAAAAATTTCAAACTTTTAAATATTTAAAAAATACATAAAATTTATTTTAAATGATATATATTTTAAAAATATACTTTATATTAAAAATATAAAAATTAAATTTTTAATATTAAATAAATACATCATAATTTAACTTACGGAATTTCAATTTCAAGACGTCATGTTCTTAAATTTGGAACAATGGTGGAGGTGAAACTAAATACGTAACATTTGGCTAAAATATCTACCATACGCGTAAACCAAAGATGACAACGTGAGGTTGATAAATGAAATGATTATTATATATATATATATATATATATATATATATATATATATATATTAAAAGCATATTATACTATTTTTAATATTAAAAAAAATAATAAAATTATTCAGTGCTACAATGTTGAATTTGAAGTATAAATAGAGGGAGAGTAATTTTTCAATACAGCCTAATTATTGCTCCTTGGATAATAGGATTAGGCAACTAAAGCCATAATAATAGTGGAGGAAGTACATGTAATCATGGTTTTTATCTCTTTCAGATGCATCATCCATGTATGGGTCATGATGGATTTAGTTGAATTAATCACACCGAGACGAAACTTTTGGTTTCCCAATAGAAAAATGTTTGAAATGGAGTTCAAGTCAGAGTTCAACACAATATAATTTTATATAAATTATTTAAATTTTTTTTTATCATTAAATCATTTTTAGTAGATCATATCACTAATCATTAACCAAGTCAATTTAGTAGTTTAATATATTTTTTCTTTGATGATTATAATTTTTTTAAAAAGTATAAAAGATAAAAACAATCTAATTAAGATTGGAGAAGACATTTTTTTCGATTTTTTATATTTAAAACTTAATATCTTCATTTTATTTATGTTCCGTTTTTATTTTATAAGATTAATAAATAATTAAATTTTTTTAATCTATTCTTAATAATTATTATATATTTTTCAAAAATTAAACATGATAAAAAACATAATAAATTTTATTAAATTAAAATGTTAATTATATTTTTAATCTTAAATATAAATTAAAAAATAAAATAAAAATTTGGATAAAAATATAAATGTGACAAAATAAAGAAAATGTTGCCATGCAATTAATATCGTTACTAGTATTAAAGGATTAAAATTAGTTTCATTTTGTTGAAATGTGGCATTTCGTGGAAAATGGATGTATTATTATTACTACTACAAAACAATGCTTGGATAACTATATTTCCTTTTCTTTAGTAAATGTATAAAAAAAAGTAGTGACTTACTTTCTTAAACTTTTGATTGATTGTGGAGCATGTAATTACAATATAGATCGGCCACTAACTTTGCCATTTGTTTTTGAATACTTGCAAAGTTTTAGAAAGTCTTCAATTGCAAAGCCTTTAATTTTAAGATTTGGTTAAAATTTGGTTAAGTGAAACAAGATAGAATTTTGTGAATGATAGGTGGTAAATTTAAATTCACTCATTTTTTTAAAGATAAGGTAAATATATATATTTTTTAAAAATTATACTCTAAAATGATATATAATTTTTTTTCACTATATATACAATTAAAAAAAAATTAATGTGAGATGATTATTTAAAAAGTTATAAATTTTTTATGTTTTGATTTTAATTATTTATAATAAAACCTAAATTTATTTTTTATACAATGTAAAAAATTATATTATAGATCATTTGAAATTATGCTAAATATAAATGTTAAAATAATTATGTTAAAAATTAATAATTTAATAATATAAATTTTTTTATTATATAACTCAGGATATTATAATTAAATTCTAACATTTAATAGTCAATATTTATATAACATTTGTTTATAGAAATCAAAATTAAGATTGGTAATTAAGTAAAATGTTGAAAATAAAATTTGTAATTTAATTCATAAAATTTATATACATTATTGCATTAGTTTATAAAAAAATTATTTGTCAAATTTATTTTTAAAATATTATTTTCATTAATAATTTAATTTTTTAAATATTTTATTACTAAATTAATTTCTCAAACATATTATTTGTCACCATAGTATTTTGCAAAGATAATATGATGATATTTTAAATATATAAGAAACTAAACTAGTGATAGATTAAAAAATTTTAGAAAAAATTTAATAATAAAATATTTAAATAATTAATATGATTATGATTTAAATATTTAATGTACTAATTTAATAAAAAAAATCAATGCAACGATCCATTAAAAAAATAAATTTTTTATGGATATTTTGTAACAATGGTATAAATTGATATAAAATATATTAAAATTTAATAATTACATTATTTAAGTTATTATTAAAATATTTTTTAATAAATAATTTTTAATAAATAAATATTTTTTTAAAAAAATTCAATAAAAATTAAAAGTATCACTATATATTATTTAAAATTTTAATTAAAATATATTTTTTCCAGTGATACATTAAATTTTAAGAAATCAAATTAAGTATGTTGACTACTTTCTCTACTTTTCAACAACTATAACAATTAAACGAGTATAAATTTTTCTCCAAATTAAGATTGTAATTTTAACGTAAAGTAGTTGTAAATATTTTATAATTTAAATAAAATATAACATAAAATAAAAATATTTGATTATATGAGAATATAAAAATTAATTTCAATGAATATATAAAAAACGAAAGGCGTTTAAATTTGGGAAGAAAAGGGGAAATGTTTAAAATTTGAAAAAAAAATATTTAAAATATTAAATGATATTTATGATGAAAACTAAATTAATATCAAAATAAAATGCAATTAATGTTCAGATTTAAAGATATAAAAATAAATCTTAATATAAAAATTTAAATTTTGTAATTATTTTTTCAAAAAATATAAAACAAATGCAAAATAACAATAACTAAATTTTGAAGAGGAGTAACATAATTTGTATGAAAAATGCAACCCACATTAGAAATCATAAATCTTTTAAAAATAAGTAAAAAAATTTTTAGAAAATAACTAAATTAATTTGATAAAATATAAATGCAATGGCACAAATACATATATGTATAGCATAGGATTGATTAGCACAATGCTATTAACATAATGTTCTCTTAATTACATGATTAAAATAGATATAACAACTTTTTCTAATTACCCAATTGAATATAAACCAATGATTCAACAAATAATATTATGATTCTACTATATATTGATATGATTATTATTATATATTTAACATACATGTTTATAACGGGTTAAACACATAAAGTTCTTATAAAATGTTTGCATATGTCAGTTGTACTACGCTAACATAATGAAGACCATCACTTTTATATTGAAAAATCTATTATGAGATGATTGTCATTTGTCAACCAAGCATGGGTTTTGATGAGGCATATAATATAACTAACTTAGGGTCAACATTTACAAAGAATCCTTTATATTATTCTTCCTTTTCACCTTTATCTTTCTTTTTATTACTAACCACTCTTTTATTTTATTCTTTAGTGAATAACATTGATAGCATGATCGTGATGATATGTTTCACGGCTTAAAATATTTTCTATCAAGTTTTTAATTATTAGATTAAATATTACTCGATTCATTGATATATAATATAATTTAAATTTAATTAGAATACATTAATAGAATAAATTTTTGATACAATTAAATAACCATAGATTAAAATATTATTAAAAAGTAGTAAATCTTGTAAGAATTATTTTAAATTTATATTTACTATAATTTTTAATTAGGTAATAATGTAAAATTTTTATATAATAATATATTAAATTTTAATATTCCTATATTAATAATATTTTATATCCTTCGTGATCCATGATGCCGTCTATTTACAAAATGATTATATTAACGTCCTTTATCATAAGTTAAAAAAGAGTATATATTATAATCATGGGGTAATTTTTTCGATACTATAATGATATGTCATTTTCTTGTTTGATGATAACGTAAACGTTCTATATTGACAATAATCAATTTTAAACTCTTTATGGTGCAAATCTAATGGTTTCATCGATCATTAAATCGAATTTAGATATGAAATTCAACCATGGATAAATTTTTTCTTAACATGCTATATTGGTATTGTTAACTTATTGTTATGCAAAGCTAATTGTTTCCATCACAAAACGAAATTGTTTTCTTTTTGTTCAACTATCAGAAAATTACACATAGAATATATATCAACATTAAAAATATTCAAAGGCACAAACAGTTTCATTGAATATACAAAATTATATGAATTAAAATACATTTACAGTGTAAAAAATTTTTTATACTACCATTCAGTCATAAATTATCAATTTAAGAATCATATCTACAAAATTTTTTAATCAATTAAAAATGTAAAATTTTTTATACTAATAACATATTAAACTCAAATTATATTCTCTTAAATTACAGGACATGATTGGTGATTAGGAAAATTTGATTCCTTCAATTGTGTTTCTTATCCTTTGTTCTCTTACAGGACATGATTTTAATTTTTCTACACCCCTCTTCTTTATTCTCTTATTCTTTCTTTTCTTTTCTTTTAAAACCTACTATGAATCTCTCCTTAATTACAAAATTATAATTTTTTTAAAAACAAATTTCATATTCTAACTCTCTAATAACATATTTATCCCTCTCCTTATTAATTAAAAAAATCATTAATATCACTACTCACAAAATATATTACTACAAGAACAAATTTTTTATGTTTTGATGACAATAATTAAACAAGATCTAAGAACATGGGAAGCAAAATGTAATTTTCCAAAAAGAGAGGTGGGTCAAAGCCCATAGGGATACCCCACCGAATCATTCACACATGATTTCAAAATTGTAGCAAAAAGAAGTGAATCCAAGCCCATTCCAATCAATCCACACAACATTATATAGCCCACACCTTAATAAACGTCACAAAAATGAAACGTGTCCTTGTGACTTGTGTGTTGGCTAGCGTGTATGTAACTTAACTATGTTATATATGCATGACCCTATCTATCCTCCTCCTAATAAATAAATATAAATATAAATTAATAAAATTGCTGATTTCATATGATGATAATAAAGCAGTGAATGATGACTCTTCCTTCCTTGTCCTCTCTGCTTCTTCCTCTGCTCTCTCTGCAACAACAACAACATCAACAATCCCTTCAAGCCGGCCTAAACCCCATTCCCATACTCTAATTTTTTTTTTCTTCTTCAACACTTTCTATTGCATCATCACATAATGAATTTCATTTTTTTCATTTCCCCTATGAAATTCACCATATAAAAAATAAAAAGAAATGCTCCTTTTGTGAATATTGATCCATTCAGGCACCGACAAATTTCGATCTTACCCGTGTCTGGATCACTTCAAAGTTCTAATCTTTTCAACCTTTGGCGTGGTGGGTCGATCCGATTTCGGTGAAATATTGATGGGTTTGATCTGAAAAGAAGAAAAAATAAATTGGGGTTATTATTTTGGATTCAGGAATTTGGTTTTTTATTTTTTTTATTTGTGTCTTTGTGCTTTGAAATGGTCTATTTCCATAGCTCAATCTCTCTCTGCAAGTCCGTTGACCAACCTTCCATGGCGAATTCGATTTGTTCTGCGGATTTTGGTTCAAAATCAAGACCAAGCAACCACCTTCAGAGGAATCGGAGGAACCCTAGTTCATCAAATTCGCTTCAGATTCCACCCTGCGAACGATCTCGATCGGCTATGGTTGATGTTGTGATATTCATAGCTGTTGTTTGCGCCTGTGGATTCCTCTTCTTCCCTTACATTGAGTTTTTGATCACCAAGTGTTTGCAAATTTGTAAGGTGGTTGTGTTTTTGGTGAAGGAAGAGGTTTCTGTTGCACCTTCGATCTATATTTCTATTGGACTCAGTGTTGTGTGTGCTGCATTGGCCACGTGGGGTGTGGTGGCTTGCACCACTAGGAAGTGTGGGAACCCAAATTGCAAGGGTCTGAGGAAGGCTGCAGAGTTTGATATTCAGTTGGAGACTGAGGATTGTGTGAAGAATAATTCCGCTTCATCTTCATTGGCCAACAACAAGGATGGTGGTGTTAAGAAGGGTCTATTCGAGTTGCCGCGTGATCACCATAAGGAACTGGAAGCTGAGCTCAAGAAGATGGCGCCACCTAATGGTAGAGCTGTGCTTGTGCTTCGAGCGAGGTGTGGCTGTTCTGTTGGTAGGTTAGAGGTTCTGGGACCAAGGAAGCATCGAAAGATCAAGAAGTAGCGGCCTGATCGCTATGCCGTGTAGGATCATACAGGAGAGGACGCCCCTTTTGATTTATAGAATGGAAGGAAGGAAGGGATGATGCTAATTGAATCAAATAGAGAATTTGTACTTTGTTGTCTGATCTGTTCATTGATCTTATTAGGAACTTAGGATGTCTTTAAATAAGCCCCTTGGCAATAAGTTGTAAGGAACTATGATGGGTCATACACAGTTAGATGGTTATACCTGGGAATATATTTTAAAAAGAAAACATTTATTTTAATTTACTTTCTAGTATTCAAGATTTATAAAGTTCTTGAAAGTTTCTGCTTCAGTTTAGTGAATTCTATTGTCTCATGGTTTTTGTTATGTCATTATTTTTTTGTGTGTGTGTGTGTGATAATTGCCTAGGATTTAAGCCCTCAATCTTGTTATGAATTGCAGGCGACGATAGTGTAAGTTTGTTGTTCTGATCATATGAACTTTTGTCTGAGTCTGTCTGTTTTCAATTTTGAAAAAGCCATGTAAAGTTTGATGTTTTATTTTTTGTTACTTGTTTCTACATTTAAACAGTGATGGAAACTTTCTTCTATTTTCGTTGTCTGGGTTGTGATTGTAGGCAGACTCTTCTAAGAGAGATTGCCTGGGATGTCAGCCATGGAATGGATTGCTCAAGCATAGGACATCTTTTTTTATACAGGTATATGCAAACCCTGGTATTATATTTGAAATTTTGAATTATTTTGGCAGATAAGTAAAATTGTTAACAGAGAGAAAATTGGAGGATAATTTTGAGGATTATCATTTTCTATTTATCAATGTTTCCTTCTGTAGTTTGTTGTATTGTGTATCTTGTGCACGTTTGTTGAGATTTCTATTTAGTCAGTTGCATCTAGAGTCGTGTACTTATTATACTAATCGTTATTTTTTTGTATACTTGCAACGAAACTATTTGGGATATTGAAATATGATCTTTTCTTCTTAATTTTTTCCTACCTGCTTCCTCTGTTTTGGCCCATGAAATCCACTTGGTTCATATGTCTATTAGTTATCATTGCTTATTTTAGCTACTGCTGGAACTTGTCCTTGGTTAACTTCCTATCTATTATTTTTCTAAGCTTGTTTGTTATTGAGTTTTCTAATATACCTATGGTGTTTGCAAATTAACTTTCATGTTTGTTGTCCCAACCATTTTGTTTCCTGCACACAGATATGTTAAAATGTCAGTAGCATTACATTGAATTATTTTATTTGCAGAAACCTTGAATCAAGGGTTATTGCAGTAGTGTATCTCTTTTGGATTGATGGATAACTGGAGGGAGAACATGCCAATCTCACATGAAATAATGACCAAATTTGAACAGCATGGCGGTAAGATGTTAATGTTAATTTACAGTCCATTGAGCCAACTATTGATTTCTACATTTTTCTTTATTATGTCTGAATTTGTGTTTTATGATAATCTGAATGTGCTTGATTTTTCATTGCCAATTTGAATAGTCTCAGTATGTCTCACTTGTAGAACTCATCAGATTGCTAAGCAGCCATCTTGTGTCAATTGCAATTTTTAGCCTGCAACTTGGTTGAATAGTCTTACCTAGGGGTGTTCATAAACTGATCCAACTTAATACAAACTGCAAAAATTGAAAACAGCAAAAGCTGATATTTTTTTTTGTTGGATAGGATTGGATTTTGGTTCCAATTTTGAAAACTGATCTAATCTAATCCATCTAATCCAAATCGAACTTATGTGTGTGCATATAATTTTATTTATGAATTTAACTTCTCATTCATACTTATATAACTAATATATATGAAATTGTAATACTAAATTGTTTTTTTGTATTTTCACTCTCAAGGTTATATTGTATTATTAATTTTTTTAGGGATGTATCCATGGTTATCAAATTGAGATTCGAATCAGGGATCAGAACATCTATTTTCCGAATCATACGATACTGATAACCATGGATAAAATTTGATTGTTTTAATGGTTTTATCCGTTTATTAGTTTTGGATTAAAGTTGATCTTGTCTCATATTTTTAATTATATAAATTTTATATTATATAAAAACTTAGTTTTAATTAAAAATAATGTTAAAGAGATACTAAAATAAGATTTATTTATCAATTTCTAACTAAACTAAATAAAAAATTTCAAACCAAATTATCCAATTCAAACCATTTCAAATTGAGCCTTAATGTATTTTTATAATAAGATCAGATGGCTTTTTACATAAAAATTAATCCAAATTGAACAGCAAGGACCCTAGTCTTACCTTCTGCTATTAAGTTGGATTCTCAATTGCACTGTGTAGACATCCTGTTATTTTGCAAATAACTTAAATATTTTAGGTGGATGAGACAATCCCATAGAGAAAGCACTAACAAGATATCTTTTTGAGTATTTTTTTTTTTCAATTTTTTGTTTCAATAAGATAAAATAGAGGACAACTTTTCCAGGTTAACTTTGTTAATCCCCATCAGCCTAAACTCTTGAACAATGCTAGCAACACACTCTTTTCAACCTACTCTTTAATCTTCACTGTTGAGTGAAGTTTATGTGGACTCCACTAAATGTTGTTCTTACTTATCCCACTCCCAATTCTGTGAATTCTACATGAATCTTGCTCACTAGAATTTATTAGAGAATGTGCTGCTAACATTTGTTACACTCATACTGCTTGGAACATCAAACAACTGATCAGCTTGACCTTCTTTTAGAGCAATTTTTGCTTCTAGTGGTCCATCACACCCCAGTTCAGATTCCATCTTCAAAAAATTAATCCACCAATCCATTGCATCGCCTCACATTTTCTATGTTCTGGGTGCAATATACGAACGGTATATTAGCATTTCCTCTTCTTTTCACTGCTAATATCTAAGTAATCACTTCAATCAGTATTTGTTTCCCTGTGCTAACACTATGCTTGGATGGTAGCATTAGTTAAAAGCCCAACACATTTTGGATGGACCTCTCCATCTTAGCTTAATGTTGTGGATGCTTAAGTGCCATTTATTCTTACAATCTCCATATACATATATATATTGGACAGACATCCTGCAGCACGGTACTGTCTGCTGACATTAATGAATTAAATGTATCTAGAATGGCAAAACCTTGTATAAAATTCTCAATTGGTGAGGTGTTAGGATCTAATGGTAAGATATGGAACTTGAGTTTCATATGGAATTATAGTGTGGGGTTTACAAGGCCTTGGACTTTGCAACAACAACAACTAGCTTATGTGGTGTGGTTTTTCCAATGTTCTTATCAATTGGTATTAGAATCTTCTATCATGTCTTTCAGTTGTAAACGAGCAATGCAAGTGGTGATGCTGCCATTGCAATGTTCACCTGAGACTAGTCAAGGGGTGGAGCTAGTGCCCAGCCAGCTTGCATGGTTGTTGGGGCTGCAGAGCATGCAGTGAGATGTTAGGATACTGTTTGAGATCTGAGTCCCACATTGGAATTATGAATTCTATTGTGGGGTTTAGAAGGCATCAAGCTCTCCAACTACAACAACTAGCTTTTGTGATATGAGACTCTCAATGTTCTTATCATTAGGTGTCACCTAAGCTGCCATATATGGGTTTCTTTGCTACCATATGCTACTAATCCATGGCTTTGTAGACCAAAAGGTTTCCCTGGAAAGAAACTCCTCAAGGTTGTACTATATAGGTATCATGGAATGAATGTTTTAGTGATCAATATTCCAAGCTCTTTTAAGTAGTCTGAAAGGACCCTTTCCTTTGTTATTATGTTCTAGAAGGTTTAATTGAAGCTATAAACTTTTGCCTGATAGTAGTTATCTTCTACTTCTGGCATTCCTTGCGTTATGGGGAATTGTATCACAAACTAAGGATGATTCACAAGCTTTTTCTTTTCCATCTTTTGCCCAAAAAAGGAGGAAATAATACCCATAAACTAATGTGATGTAAGCAGAACAGGTCACTACGGATAGCAAAAAAGAATTCTTACACTTGGTAGTCATGTATCCTTTTCTAGCATAACAGCCAAACAATTGTTAATGGGTTAGGGAATGAGCATACAAAAATATGCCATATTCTCTTTTGGTTGCAAAAATGAATATTGATTGCTTTTCTTTCATATTTGAGTCGCTTTTCATTGCAATTATTAAATTCACGTACCATAATAATGAGGTGATATTCATAATTCATTCAAGCATAATAAAATTTAAGGGGGCCAAAAATTGGATTCCTTGTATTTTATTTGGTGTGAAATAATTACAATAAATTTTAAAGTAGATTTTTTTTTCTTTCAATTTTCTTCACAATATGCAAATAAATTTGGTATAAAATCTGATGATGCTACATGGCATTAAATTTCTGCAGCAGGTGCTCACTGCTTTTTACTCCCTCCAAGAAAACTTCAGCATATGAGAAACAAGGATTGCACAAGATGTGGAGCAAAGAGATCCAAAGAGTACATGTGCTGTTAATGGTGGCGGTGAAACTAAAACATGGTTTCTATAAATTATTAAATATTTTTGTCAAAAAATTCTAACAGACGAATGGATAATGCTGAAAGAAGCATCTCCATGCAACAAGTCACAATCCAAAAGTAGGCATAAAACAAACGCACTAAGATATACATACTCGTGCTAAATCCCAATAATTTCTATTCATTAAGCTACTGACTCTTACTCTTTTCAAGTAAAAAAATGATTCTTATTGTTTCAAATTATTAAATAAAGGAGCCAAATTCCAAATAAGTAGAATTACTGAGAATAGTATACCAAAAAAAGAATTAAAATAACTAAAACAACAAAACTGAAATTCAATACAACATTTTAAACCCATTATTCATCTTAACCTAAGATTTGAGTGCTGAAAATTATGTGATATTTATACTAAGCTATATAAAAATTTCTAGTAGTAGATCCTCCAACTACTTAATGATACTTTCTGCGTCCTAAATTCAACACCCAACAATCTGTATTACTTTGTAATTCTAAAAATATCAACATATACTTACAATAATTGACAGTTCCTACACTCCATGCTCAACGGTTAAAAAATTAAAAAAAAAAAAGTAAAAATCAGATGACTTAGATCCGTTTTCTTTTTTTTTTTTAACATATGTTTAAGTGAGCATTTACAAATTTAAATTTGAATAAAAGTCTACTGGAACAGCTAAAAAAATAAGTTACATTGCACTTTCTCGATTTCCAAGACAATTAAATGAAGCTTTTTACAAAGCAAAAAAAAAAAAAGTCACTTTCGGGAAAACTTCATCCTGACGTGATACCAAACAGGTTCTAAACTTGATTTTGTAAATTTGATTTTACTTTAAAATGAATTCACGGTCAAATAAGTTATATTTAGTTATTTTATTTAGAGTAAATTTATAATAAAATTTAATAATTTGTTTAAGTCAACTCAAGAACTATAATTTATATATATATATATATATGAATGTGAGTTAAGAGATAAGATCAAATTTAATTTAAACTAATCAAATATGTTGGCACAATAATCAAAAAATGTTTCCATCCATTCATGGTGATAACTCGTGTTTTAAAATACTTACTTCAACAATAATATAAGAATTAATTCCTAAATTCGTTCCTTACTTTTTAAATTTTTTAAATTTATTTCTAACTTTTTAAAATTAGTTTCCAAAATTTATGGATATTTTGTAATGTAATTCTTACGTCTAACTTTAGTTAATAATATGCTGATTCCAACATTTATGGATATTTTGTAATTTAATTCTTACGTCTAATTTTTTAATTTTAGTTAATAATATACTGATTTATAACATTAAATGTTATATACAATATGGCTTAAGAGTTAAGATCTAAATGATATCGGAAAGTTTGTAGATCTAATATATTTTTATTAGGGGCTAATTTGTATAATTTTAATTTTTTAAAACTAATCTATATAATTTCAATTAACTAAGCAATTATCTATATAATTTTATTTAAGGAATTGAAATATGCACTTTAAGAAATTATGCCTAGAGCATAAATTTTGAATTCTACTGATCTCTAATTTAATTTATATATATATATATATATATTATAAAATAAATAAAGGTTAAAAAATTGAATTGAACTATTTAAAGTGAATAAATTTGTAAAATAAAAGTAATGTTATATAAATTTTAAAATTATTTTTATAGACATGAAAGATAAAAAGTAAAAAGTAAAAAAAAAATGTTAATACAGTAAATAATATAATAAAAATGAAGAGAAAATTATAAATTATAAAAGTTTTAATAAAAATACCGTATCTCATTAAAGATGCACGTTTCGCAGTCAGTTTATTCTTTCAATTTATATGAATTTTAATATTTTTTCTTATTCGGCTTTATATGAATTTATATGGAGCTTCAGCATTTACAAAATATGTTCTAAAACATACCGTATATAACATCCCCTATCTTTAGATGCATTTTTAAATATAGTAATTTTATCAAATTTTAAAAATATATATTATTTTTCATATTATTATTGATGACTTTAAGTTTTTAAAAGATAATAAATATGAATATAATGATTAAAGAATTTTATTTTAAATAAAAATAAATTTAGAAAATTCATATCAATTGTTAAAATGATACATTAATTAATCTTATTATATATTTTTTAATATGCCTAATATAATAAAAAAATCTTATAAAAAAATAAAGGAAGTAGTAATTATTTTTGTCCTTTGATATTAAATGTCACCTTAAGTATATGAGTTATTACTATTTTATTAGGTTATTAATTGATATTAAGTATACATAAATTGGTAGTCTAATTTTTTTATTCAAAAAAATGACAATAAAATAAATGGAATTTTAAATAAAATATGTTAATAAATAAAAATATTTAAATATAACTATAATTTAAGAATAATAATTATAAATTTATTATTGTGTTGATTTTAATTTTTTTTAGAATGATAAAATTCTAAAAAACAAAAAAGAAAGAGCAATGAAAACATAGAAAAAGTTGAACTTTTAGGCATATTGATGATTTTATCCATTGGTGGAGGCGGAAAAAATTGGTACGTGCAAGTCATAGTCATTATTACATCTTCATTGTGAAACTTTTTGGGACAGAAACATGAAAATAACATATTTAAGATATATTTGGTAAAAATAAATTAGGTGGAAGTTAAAAGTTGAAAAAATATTTATTAAAGTAATAAGTATTTGATCAAAGTTATAATTAAATTAGTAAATAAAGATTAAATGACAAATAAAAGTATAATTATTCGATTTAAATTTAATTATTATAAATTTTAATTAATTATTAATTTTAATATTTGCATTGTTTAAATTAAAATTATTATAATAAAAATAAGTTTAATATTTTTTAATTTATTCTTATTTATATATTCTATTAAAAATATTATATAAATAAATTTATAGTTATTTTAATGATTATATATTATAAAAAATAGTTTGATAATTTTATTTATTTATATAATATTTATAAATAAATATATTTTATTTGAAAATAAAATTTATTTATTTTAAATTTATAAATATATTTTAAATAATATTTTTATAAAAGAATATTATTTTATTTTTACAGCTTTTAAAACAAAAATTAGATATTTTATTATAAATAATTTAAATAAAATATTTGATAACTAAATTAAATATTACAATATTAATTAATAATATAAAAATAAATTTTATAATAAATGAAAAATTATCAAATATACAAAAAGATAAAAATGAAATAATTATTTTGAACTGATAGCTAAAATTTTGAAAGCTGCTGAAAATAGTGTTAAAAAAACGTTATTTATTTTATTTTATTATCAAAATAATTATTATATCATGCAAATTTTTTTAAAAAAATTTCAGCTAACTATTATATCTTTTATCAAAATAAAATACCGTACTAAACACGCTCTTAAATAAATGAAAAGAATTAAATGTAATTTTTTATTTATTTTTATTTACCTAAATAATATTTTTTATTATTTTCAACTTTATTTTATCTTTTCTTTTCTTTTTTTTTCTATTTTATCCTTAATAGTACATAACATATTTAAACAAAAAATATATTTGTAAAAGAAAATTTAGCTTATGAAAATATTTATAAAACATTAGTATAATTTTTATTTATACTATTCATTATATATTATATTTTTCTTTCTTCTTTTTATATATTTTATGTAAAAATTATTATTAAATTTATTATAAATATAACATTACTTTTTATAAAAAAAAACTAGAATCAATTATTTTTTATTTTTATTTTCTAATTTAGTATTTTCATACACTAAAATAGGAACACATTCCTTCGCAATGAAAATTCACAGTAAAAAGTGATATAGTTGATCTTGCACATTTTTATAGAATATTCTTGACCTTCTTGTCTTTTTATTGTTTTGTGAAATTCTGTCAAAATGTAAGTTACAAAATTTTCGTGGTATTAATGTTTGTTTCAATCTCTTAAACAAAATCATGTAAATCATGAAAATTAGTTTTTAAAAAATTAAAAAGGTTAAATATGTTTTTGGTCATTTTAAAATTTTAATTTTAGTTTTTTTATTCTAAACCTTTAGTTTTAGTTTCTTATTTTTTAAAATAAATTAATTTTAAACCCAATTATTAAGTATACATTACATGTTAAACATGGGTTACTTTATAAACTAAAATTAATCTATTTTAATATATAAACTCAAAAATTCTAAAACAAGAAACTAAAATCAAAATTCTAAAATTTTAAAAAAATCAAAAATATATTTAATCCAAATTAAAATTATACAAATTAATCCTTAATTTTGAAATTGTGAGTTCTACAAACCTTACAATGTCATTTAGATGCTGAGAAAAAGGATGATGATTCTTAATTATGTCACTATTCTTGCTATTTTATTATCTGCTTGTAGCTGTTTAGGATGATCAGAATATGGTTGGAAGATTTTTCACTCTCACTAGAGATCACAAGATGAAGCTGTAGCACTGATATGAAGTGCTCCTTTCAAACCTACAACAAACATGTGGGCACCATGTTGAATCCATGAGAATGAAGTAGTGGGAAATTTGTACATGGAATATGAGAGAGCTATATTTTAGAAGAAAATGATGCTCATTACTGTATAGTAGTAAAAATTGGGATACATCTCATTTTTTAAATTTTGTTCTTGTTAAAACCACCACAAATATTTTACAAAACCAAAAATAAATATTTATGATTGTTTTAACCATCACAAAATTTAAAGAGTGAAATCTATTAAATATGTGTTAATATGCAATGGCACAAATATCATTTCTCATTTTTGAATGAGTACAAGAGAAACATATTATTCATACAATTGAGAGGAAGGGTTTAAGAATGTTTACAGCTTGTGCTGGGATGAAGTTAATTAACAACACCTTACACAAAAGAAATATACCATAAAATGTACAAGCTGGTGGTTGAAATATCAAAGCATGATTACATTGTGGATAACAAAACTTACACTTTGAAACGTGGATGAAGAGGAACCACAAATTCTTTTGTATAGGAAGAACAGAAGTATCTGCACTGTGCAGAGGAACAGGACAAATAATTGCATTCTAGCTTTAAATATATTTACTACTAAATGTAGCTATTTTTGAAATTTTTTTATTAAAGATTCTTATAAATTTTAAAATTTTAAAAAAAAGAAATGATCCCTATTATTATTTAGTAGTAACATATCATACATCTATACATGCTATATTAGCAACCATTATAAAATAATACGTAATGTAATATATCTAAATGTATATCATATCAATAATGATAAGAACCTTTTGAAAAATTTTAAAGTTTACAAAAGACAAAACTAAACTTCTTAAAAAAACTAAAACCAAATTGAGTTATATTTTGAAGGATTGAAAACATATTTTACTCTTGCATTTTTTTTTTCTCTGCAGAACCTATCCAAAATAATAAATAAATGATAAGAGCTCAGGATGGAAATTCAAATCTTGCCATCACCAAAATTCACCATTAGCACAGCTCAAAGCAAGGTAGTTTGTGCAGAACCTGATTAATATTGTTAGACTTACTTTCTTGATACTAATGCCTGGCAGAAAGAACATAGTTGTGGAGACCATTGTACCAAGGAAAGTGTAGAAATTCAGAAGGGGCAGTGAGAAAAAGAGCTTCTCTTTCTAAGGGAGTAATACAATACAATACAATACTCTTAATTCTTTTGCTTTTCCCTTTTTAGCCAAAAAGACAATAACGTTTCTGAGCTTATTTTATATTTTTGTGAATTGACTTTTTGGCTACATTAGTATATGGCAGATACACGATATATATAACCACTGGATTATTACATAATCCTTAGTTTACAGGACAAAAATATTCCTCCAGGACCCGAATCATGAAGGCTATAACAGTGACATAGCAGAAAATTCAGAAATATCTCCCTTGCAAAAGACACAGCAAGAATGCATACCATATTGATCAGGAATTCACCATTGATACTTAGCAGCAACAAGGACCTCCTCATACTGCTGAGCTGCGTTGTCCCAACTAAGATCCTGTGTCATTCCTCGCCGTTGAAGCCCTTCCCAGCTCTTCTTAAACTGTCTGAAGGTCAACAAGCAGTTTGCTAACGTGTTTATCAACTTATTAGTTTCTGCACTGTCAAATGTCCATCCAAGGCCTGACTCTTCAAATGGATTAAAAGGCTTCACAGTATCTCTGAGTCCACCAACAGCGTGTACAACAGGAACTGTTCCATAATTCATGGCATAGAGTTGATTCAATCCACATGGCTCAAATCTTGATGGCATGAGCAATATGTCTGCACCTGCTGTTATCCTGTGAGCCATCTTCACAGAAAAGCCAACCCATCCCCTCATTTTTCCTTTGTGTTGGGACTCAAATTTCTTAAGCATTTCTTCTAGGTCTGGCCTTCCAGTTCCTAACATGACTAGTTGCACATCCTGGCCCATTATCCAAGGAATTGCTTCAGCTATGAGATCAATACCTTTCTGTTGATCCAATCTTCCAATGAAAGCAATTACAGGAACATCCTCACGAACAGGAAAACCGAGTTCCTTTTGCAAGGCTGCTTTACACTGACGCTTGCCACTTTGGAGTGTCTCAAGGGTGTAGTTAGTGTAACCATCTGATGTCAAGTGAACATCAAGCCGGGGGTTCCAATCTTTGTTATCAATTCCATTCACAATTCCCCTCAACTTCCAGTCATTCTCGTTTATGATCTCATGCAAACCCCAACCACCTTCAGAAGTCTTAAGCTCCCATGCATATCCATGACTAACAGTAACAATCCGGTCTGCAGTCTTTAACCCAGCCGCAAAGATGTTGAAGTGCTCACCTCCAACAGGGTCATATAATTTGAAAAGGTCTATGTAGTGTTCAGGTAAATCCAAATAGCGGAAATCATCAAGGGGGGCCCGACCCTGTATGTCAAGTAAGCATGTGAATGATCCTTCTCTGGTGCAAAGAAAAAGTGCAATATAAATTCTTAACTATTAAAGAAATGAAATCAACTTCAATGATTTGCCTTCTACTTACGGTAGTTTTTCTTGTTCAAAGATAAAACTTGAAAGAATTGCTTTTATATACGACCAACCCATAACTACAAGCAATGCAAACTTGGATTCACCTGATGAGGAACATTTTCTTCATTCCATACTAAATTTCTTTTGCCTTTTGGAAAGATGTGTTAGTTGCATCTTCTATAGGTGGTTTAAACAAGTACAATAAAAATTAATCATCAACATGATATTACATGCTTGGTGCTGAATGGCGAGATCTTTACTAATTCAATTTGAGGTTGGAGTGCAGATATAGGGGCGTAGAGCTGTAGAATGGACTATCCAGAACAGTAATAGAGAGACATATAAAAGTACTAATTCAAAAGACCTGTATCCTTTTACTTTTTTAATTAAAAAACCCTTCTATTTAACCTTGAGATAAAAGGTGGTCTAGGAATGCTAATCATTGGTATGCTGATATATCAAAGACAGCAATTGTTTGCCTCTGCACACTTACACATTCTTCACCCCAAGATATTCTACACAAGAAAATTCATGTATATCACTGTTGAAAGTGAAATATCAATAACATGAGCCTTTTTATCTGGGTACTGTGATCGTGTGAAAATCATAATGTGCATTGATTTTCTATTCTCAGTCCATAAGATAAGTGAACCGGAAGCAATGAATTAACTATATATCTAGATAAAAAATGAACCTGGTGTGCAATGTTATGAATCACAAGAACAGATCTTGTGTACTTCATCACACCATGGTCACGATAATATGCTTTCAGATACACTGGCAGCAATGCAGTATGCCAATCATTTGCTATGAAGGCCAAATTTCCATCTCCATAGCAAACACCACCACATGGAACATGCCAAGGAACCTGAAAATCATTAACTTCATTTATCCATTGAGAGTAGACAAATAAGGATTTCACACAGAACACACTGACTGTTGATAAAAAGTATATGGATAAACCATGTCGATTACTCAGTTATTAGAGAATAATCCTATCATTAGAGAATAATCCTATCAGTAAGTTACTCAAAAAACATTCTACTTTACAGGCCTTATCATTTCTTTGTAGTAAGAACTTCACAAATATACTGAGGACCCAGGGTAAAGTAATTCTAAAGGGATTTATTTGCATATTTCCAGTTGTAGCCCCCACTCTACTATATTGCAAAAAGAAGAAAACATACATAAAAATGATCATAAAAGATAATATTAGGAAAAATTCAAAAGTAGTAGCCTCCAACAGATGAAAATGAAGATGCATTATGTTGCCACTATAGCAAACTTAATATGGCAAATATCTGTTTCATCATGAAAGCAGAACTTAGGCTAGTATATTGCCTGGAACAACATATCTACCACTAGTCATTTACTATTTTCACCATTTTTGCCCAATGTAATGCAGATTAATGTGTAAGTTTCCTGAAACAGACTACTTACATCTACAATCAGGTATAAGGATACATTTGTTTTCAATCTTTAAAAATAAAAAATAGCATGTGTATTCTGATAAAAAAAAAAAAAAAAAACTCTTCAGGTAGATAATTGCCATAACTGAGTATCCCCATAATTGATTTAGTCACAAAAAAATTAGTTCATATACCTCAACAGCTGCCTTGCAAAACAACACCATGCGTTTTAGAATATCCTGTTGGATTAAAGGACATGCAAGAGTCAAAAAGAAATTATTAAGAGCAGAGAATTAGTTACAAGTAATTGCAAGATGAGTTTCTAGGACACCTCAAATCAAAAGGGCACAGCATTTTGGTCATTCATCTCATTACCATTTCTATAAAGGAGGAAATAAATAATTCACAAAATAAGAGTTTTTTTTTCCTTCTGTTTTTCCCCCTTGAAAATATTATAGTTTATGGTAACTTTATGGTGATCTTTGACTTGACAAAAATAGACTTACCATCCAGTTTCCACCATATATGTTATTCTCTATATGGCGAAAGCTTGGACTATCTATAAAAACAAAGTCAACACCATCAATATAAGCCTGGAAATATGTTACTTCCATGTCCTGTAAAGTGAAAACATTGGAGAGTTACAACACCAAGGTAGAAGCAATCAATTGATTTAATGAATTATAATTTATTACCTGACCATCTACTTTATATCGTTTCCGTACTCCTGTATCTTGTGCTTCAGCATAATTACCATACTTTGGTGCAACAACCTAAGAAAGAGAAAAGAAAAAAAATTAAGAAAATGGAATTTGAAAATTCATTTAAGTATCTAATAATAATCTGATGAGACATGAAATAAGCTATCACATTTTGATTAACATTTAATGTAACATATGGGATAGACAGACAAAAGTTGATTTAAAGGGAAGCTCACATACATCCAAAAGAGAATCCCCCAAAGCCATATCTGGCACTTCTGTGGGAAGTTATGAAAAGAACAACACTTGGAAGAGCTGAACTGACCAAACTTAAAAATAATATTGAATAACACATGGAATCAGGATAGATTATGTGCTCTACTAAGATGTGCTGAATTTGTTAGACATCATCAGCAGCTTTTATAAGTAACAGTATCTCATTAGGAAGAAATAGGGATAAACGCCAGTTACAAAGATAGAACACTACAAAACTTCAAGCATCTGCAACCTCCCACATCCCAAGAGCCCCAACTTTCTCCCAAATGACAAGATATCCTTTCTCTTAACCCCTCCTACTGTTTATAGGCAAACTGCTTTAATTCTTCTTTGCTTCAGCCCAACTAACCAACAGATACATGAACAACTAACTAACTAATTAAACACTAATTATACCTCTAAGACTCTAACCATGGGGTTATCTATCACAATGTTTATCTCAAAAAAAAAAAGTGGGGCCTTAGCTTAAAAAGAAGGGAGGGTGGATCAAGTTGAGGGGTATTTGGATTCGTTAGTTTTGGGAAACCAAGCAGTGGCTCGATTGTAAAAAGGAAAATCCTCTGTTGAAGGAACCCTTGTGAGGAGCATTTTCTCCTTTGGTCTCCATATTTCATTACAGTTCTTTCTCTATCTCAGAGCTCTCTTTCTAAAATCTAATAGTCTTATATTTGGATTGTAACTAACTCTATCTATAGTACCATTCCTCTTACATAATGAATCTATTGACCACCACAAGAAATGAGATCAAAGACTGAAAATCATTCATCTAATATGGATAGAAGATTTAATAAGCAAAGAAGGAAACAATGATCAAACCCAATCAAAGTAGGAGGATCAAATTTTATCACCCAGTTGAAAAGATTGTGTTCATGTGGTTCTTTAAGCAAAGAGTAAATCTAAAGAGCAAGTGATACTCTCTCAGTTCATCAAGGGAATAGCATGTTACCATAACTCTGTGTCCACGCCTGGCCAAAGCCTTAGGTAATGATCCAGCAACATCTCCAAGCCCACCTATTAGTTCAGGTATAAGTCTGTAATTACATCAAAAGAAAGCAGGATGCACAGAAAGACAACCAAAGATTGAAGAATGGGTCTAAGAGAGAAAAGGAGGGATAGTTTCAAGGACTTGCTTCATGTAAGTTAGTCGCATTATGTGAATGCTTATGAATGGGTATATAAGCCTCATTAGGGTGCTAATTTGTTAGTGAAATAGTAATTCAAGAACAAGGTTCGCAATGACAAATATGCAAATTCAAAAGAAAATTTCACTCCCCCCCCCCCCAAATGTAAAAAAACTTGTCTTTTTTATTCATACTTCCAAGTGGTTATATACCAGATTACATCTAAATTAAGTTTTTTCTTTTTCTTTTTTACTTTATATGCCTCCTTTAGTATCTGAGGTACTAGTCTCTAAATATAATAAATCTGTCCAGCCATATGGACATGTGTGGCCATTTGTTAAATCTTTTTCCTGCCCACTGTACCACTGATAGTATTGTAAATAGTGAGGAAAGAAAGATGCTTTTAACTGCAACCAGTGCAACGGCACAAGTGCAACAATAGTAACACCAAATTAGTATAAGCATGGAAAGGTATTTTTCTCAATGCAAATTTATTTGAAATAGTGAACCTGGTGAACAGGTTGCCAACATCAGCCATTTGTCAAATTTCGACAATATTCATGGGCTTACATGGTGTAACTATTGTGTATATGAGCATGTTCTCTCAATGATGCCTATCTAGGATTGTCACAAAGGAGCTCAGCAACATACATTCATTAAAGAAAACCTTCCATAGAAATAATGCTAAACTACCTGTTTTTGACCAGGGAGCACATTCTGCCGCAGCCAATATAACATTCATGACATTGGCCCCAGCCAAAGGAGGGGGGTTTTCACCTTCACTCTCACTATTATCAGCTTCATCACCACCCTCCTTTAAACTAGATTCTCTCACAAGATCCAGACTTTCAATCTTTAGAGCAGAAATTTTTGGGATATTTGCAATTTCATTTGGTAGAGTATCAGGCATAATTGCCTCATAACTCTTGTTATTCAACTGTTCATTGAAATCTAGCTTATATGAAGCCTTTTCAGCAGCTGACAATTTATCATCTTCCTCTTCACCTTTGTCAAAACTTTGATCAATGCCTACAGATGAGATGTCAGGTATTTCCTTCTCATCAGATTGCACAAAATTGCTTAAAACAGTGCCACCATTTTGGTTCCCAACAGCACTGCCAGAGCTGGCAGAACCTTTCCGTGGATTTGAGTCTTTTAACAGCAATTCATCATTGTCCTCATAAGAAATACTGTCCTCATCTGCTTCAGGAATGCTTTCACTATTTATCGAAGAAACCACTTTTTTTCTTTCAGCAATCTACAATAGACAGCAAAACTAAATAGGATCACCAAATGTACACTAATAATATGCTGATACAAGAAAAAGAAATAAAATAAAATAAATTGTAACTTGGATATTCAACAACACTATCATAATGAAGAAACTTAAAATCACTTGAACCCAACCGTAAATCTCTAGTTAATAATTATGACCTTATAAACTATAATTAAGTTCAGGCCAATGGTATATGCATGAATAGTTTAAATGTACCCTTAACATAGTCAGAAGAAATGATTTCCCAACAGCTGAGTCATCCACACGTCTTCATGCACACCATATTTTCCAAAGGACAGATATTCACATAAGGATCTCACAGACCACATTCTACATTGCATGCAGTTCTTCTAAAAGCTAGAATAGATCGAACAAGCGAATCTGCAAAAAGTTGTCATTGCTACAGCATGACTGGTTACATTAGGATTTGGAGCTTTAACAAAGTATACTTATCAACCATTGCTTTACTCTACTTGCACTTTCCAAGAGGAAAAGAGATTATCTCATTTACTTTTCTTAAGAAAAAGGTCCTAATTTTCCAATTTCAATAAATCAACATAATGCATGGTCAAAAAAATATAATAAAAATCAATTTCACACCTTTATGATCTCAACTTAAACCCCTTTGGGGCAACTTAAAGAAAAGATGAAATCATGGACACTTTGTTGTAAAAGTAAAACACATTCCACAATACCTGTTGAAGAAGTTCCCTTTGCAAAGCAAGAACCTTCTTGCTCTTTTCAATAGTGGCCTGAAGCGCATCATCCTCCGACTCATCCTTTTCCTCACCTGTTCCAAAACTCTTCCGTAAAGCTCTTATTTGCTTATTCCCCACTAAGCACAGTAATCCCCTACTACACCTATGGTTCACTCTTCCACGACCAAACCCTGTAGCCCCTGAATGCTCAAACGCTGAAGCATGCACAGTACCAATTTTGGGTGAAAACTTGAGATTTCTATTATGAAGCATCAGGATCACAGTGGGATCAGCGTTTGTTTCCACAAGAAACGGTAAAGAACCCATCGATGCCATCATGGAAACCAAGGAGAAGAACCAGAGCTATGGTGAAGATGGGAGAGACCCAGATGGTGAAAATGAGAGAGGAACAATGTTTCGCAAATGGGGTGGAGCCAAGTAAAGAAAAGAGTGCGAGTGTGAACGAGAAGTGAAAGCTTTTTTTGGAAGTGCAAATAATAATTGCAAGGCAAAACCAAAGGAATAGTTTGGTTCGGACGAGAGTTTAAGATAACCACAAATTAGTGTCATAAAAGGGTCCCATTGTTAATAATTTGAGTGGTGAAGATATATATCCCAGTAAATTTAGAACGTGAAATTTTTACAAATGTTTGATTTCATGATGCTGCCTGTGACTCTGACCAATGTCCACGTGTCATGTTCTTGTAAATCGGGGTTTAACTTTGTGTTAATTTTCATTTTGTCTGTGGCTAGGTTTGACTTGCATGTAAAACGAATAGGATTAGAAATACTTTGGTTTTAATTTGGTTAAGGCTTTCTATTTTTGTTTCTATTAATTCATTAAACATCCAGTAAAAAAATATTTATTATATAATAAATATTTATTTTTAATAAAAAATATTATTTTAACTATTTGAAATCAGTCTTAAAAATAAAGATTAATATTTTCTCTTTTTTACATATATACTAAAAATATTTTTCAAAATATAGAAATTGTTAACGTAAGTCTTTTAACAATGATTTTTTATATATAAACACGGCCAAGAATTATACCTCAATCAATACACTTAATAAGTATAACTATCTACCAACTATGTGAATTTTATTGGTAATTACTTGTTTGAATGACTAAAAAGTAAATAAATATAAATGATGTATTTTTTAAGAGAAATATAAATAAATTACTTCGTATTTTTTCCTCTGAAATAAAAAGAGAATTATTGTTCTATTTGTTTGATTCGCAAGAAGTAGCTTAAACTTGCTTTTTGTTTTTAACCTAAAAAAAGTGAACTTTAAAATTAACTAATCCATATATAAATTAAAATCACAAAATTAATATTGAATAGCTTTTAATAAAATTAACTAATCCATGTATATTTTTACACTCTCCTGATTTATTTCTACTTTTTTACCACTAATTCAACTGAAGTCTATATTAAAGTAGAAAAAATATTAAATTCTCCTATTGTGTTTTAATGTAGTTATGGTTTTAGATTTATTAGTCACAATGATTATAGTTTTTAATTTTTACTTTAACTAAAATTTAGGAATTAAGTGACCATTAAAAAAAGTTTAGGGATAAAAACCAATGAAAAAGCTAGGAAATGTTAAGTGTTAAGTTTATCTAAAGTTTCAACTATCCATTTCAAAAAAATAATTTACCTAAAGAAACAAAAATAATTTACCCAAAGTTTCAACTATCCATTTAAAAAAAAAAAACTCTAAATTCAAATACCAATAGCATAAAATCAATTTCTAAAATATAAATGAATAATTGGATTGACATGTTAATTTATATGTAAATAAATTTAACACTTTTAACCTATAAATATGGTGATTTAAAATTCGTTAAATTGAACATATCACCTATTTTAAAGTTTAACAGCCTACAAAATTTTAATATTTGTTTGTCTAATTTGACTTCCCAAGACGATTAAACAAAATCCGGAAAACCCCTTCATTTTGACAGACGCCATATTATGAACTAAACATAATCTAAACAAATGATAAATTTTAATTGTTTTAATGGTAGTGAAGATTGGTGGATTGTTGTGTTCGGAGTAATAAATAAATATATATATATATATATATATATTTATATCACATGTTAAATATTAGTTATTTTAAAAATTAAAATTAATTGTTAAAATGAAAAACCAAAAATAATATTTTTAAAAATAAAAATAAAATCAAAATTTAAAACTTTTGGAAGAACTCACCATATTTAATCTAAATATATATTTATAAATGAAATAGATATTGGTACTGAAATGAGAAATCAGAGGAAAGATAAAACTAATCACATAAATTTTAGGAAGATAATATTCCGGCAAATGTAACAAAATGAGATAAATCAAACTAATTACATACATTTTTCATCTATCTCGTATGCATGGGCATACTTCAATAAAAAGTCAGATACAGACATAATTTAATATACAACTTATAAGACACTAATAAGTTAATGACAATTACAATTATATGCAAACAAACTGGCACAAGAGTTTTAAATATTGAAATATTCTCCAAATTAACATCAACAATACGTTGACAACTCAATCAAGCAGCCTTTTGGCATACCACAAAACTCCCCGGATTGATGGTAATGCTCTTTGTGCAATTATCAGTTTTATAAATCCCAACAAGTCGATCAGCCAATTCAAACATATTATTCCTAAGACTGCAAGAGGAATAAAAACACAATGACAATTATTAGAATAATCACATATATTAGACCCGTATGAGATGGTTATAAATTTTTAATTTTTGATTTTTAAATTAATTTTCAAAATAAAATTTATTTGATAAAAATAATTTTAAAATAATTTAACACATTTTAAAACCAATTGAGTCAAATTTCAAAATAAAAAAAAAATTATTAAATACTGTTTTTAATTATAAAATTTTTTATTTTTAAATCTATCCAATCTTATAGTTAATAAATCAATAATAATAATATATTTTTTATTATTTTAAAAAATATTATATAATTTTATATAATAAAATAAAATAAATAATATAAATTAAGATATAAATTATATTAAATTTATAGTATTATAACATAATTTATATTATATAATAATATTATAATATATATTATTTTTATATAAAATAAATATTAAATAATATAAAAATATTATAGTAATATATAAAATCATTTTTTAAAATATTAATAATAAAATAATATATAAAATAAAAACTTGTATAATTATATAATACTTTTATATTATAATCATTATATATTATTATTATTTTATAATAATTTTTTTTATTTTTATCATTAACAATATCATTATCATCATCATTAAAATAATAATTTAAATTTTATTTTTAAATTTTTATTTTATTATTTAAAAAAAATTTAATTACTTATATATTTTTTATACATTTATAAATAAATAATACTATTTGATATAGTAAAATTATATTTAATTTATAGTATTATAATATAATTTTATATTTATAATTTTTTATAATATAATATATACTAATAAAAAATATTATAATAATAATATATAAAAACATTTATTTTATATAGTAATTATTAAATAATATATAAAATATAAAATTATATAATTATATAATATTCTTTAAATTATAATCATCCTCATAATAAAAACTATCAATACAATTATCATAATATTTTTTTAATATTAAATAAATTATTTTTAAATATTTTTATTTATCTAATTTTTATATATTAAAAAATAAATAATATTATTTAATATATAAATTATATTTAATTTATAACTTTATAATATATATTATTTTTGAATAAAATAAATATTAAATAATATAAAAATATTATAATAATAATATATATATAAATATTTATTTTAAACATTGATAATTAAATATTATTAAAAATATAAATTTATGATATATAATATTCTTTATATTAAAATTATCGTATTATTACTATTATTTTATAAATACTAATTTATTTTTACTGCTATCATTATCATAATTATCATAATAATAATAATAATAATAATATTTAATTTATATTATTTTGATATATTTTAATTTTTAAATTAATATTTTTATTTATATATTTTTTATGAATTCATAACAAAAATATAATAGAATGTCTTGATTTTTTTAAAAAATTTTAAAAATTAAAATTAAAAACTAAATAAAAATTGATTTTAGTTTTTAAAATTGTTAAAACTAAAAATCATCCCAAATAGGATTTAGATAACAGTTTTTTATTTTTGATCAAAAAAACACAATAAAAATTTATATATTAAGTTTTATTGAAAATCATATAATTTAATGCATTGATAATATTAAAATTTTACAAGTTTCAATAAAAATTTAGTATTTATTAATTTTTTTTATTAGATACCTTTTGAAACCTTAAAAAACCGATCCACTAAAAATAATCTAAGTAAATACATTATTGAAGTACCAAACATACCTAATGATTATGAATTGAGCATCTTTGGTCCTGTCTTTCACATAATGCCCGACGATAGATACATTCTTGAAATCTGCCAAAACATATAGCACAGGAGCTTAATGTATTTCAAGCATATATAGCATTTACAAAAAAAGAATTTAACTATAGAGTTAATAGTAAGTACCCAGGGCAGCATCAATTTCATCCATTACATAAAGCGGGGTTGGTTTGTAATGATGAAGAGCAAATACAAGAGCCAACGAGCTAAGAGTCTGCAAAATAAATAACAAAATATAACTGAATTTGAAAGAGGAAAAAGATTACGGTGTCCATGAAAGCATTGCATATTTTGCTTGTCTAAGAAAATGATTAAGAACAAGCAGCATCACGCTCAAGCAGGTTCCACTCAGAAAATAGAATTCTTGCTTATTTGCAAAGCAAGATTTGAGGCCAAAGCTGAGATAACCTTTTCACCACCCGATAAATTCGCAATATTTTTCCAGCTTTTCTTTGGTGGTCTGACACTGAACACAACACCTTCAGAGAAAGGATCCAAAGAATCCACAAGCTCGAGTTCTGCATCACCTCCAAGTGTAATCATCTGCAAACGATAAAAGTGGGGTAACACGTTAATGATCATTAAGCTTAAGGAAATGCAACAAACTTATACAATTGCCGAAATTTGGGCCTGTTTAGATTGAGAAAACATTCTCTTTTTTTGTTTTCATTTCCTAATTTTACAAAAATATTATCTTATTTTTATCTTATTTTGTCTTAAACAATTCATACAAGAAGTAAAGAAGACAAATTTGTTTTTTGTAC
Organism: Canavalia gladiata; assembly: GCA_037954105.1. Classification (NCBI taxonomy): domain Eukaryota; kingdom Viridiplantae; phylum Streptophyta; class Magnoliopsida; order Fabales; family Fabaceae; genus Canavalia; species Canavalia gladiata. The sequence goes on from CM075665.1 coordinate 45,940,570, forward strand.
CGATTTCTATAAAAAATTTAAAAATAGGAAATAAAGAGAAAACAAATAAATTTTGTATTTATTTATGAAAACAAGAAATGAATAAAAAAAACATTTTCTAAAACCAAAAAGACCCAAATTAGATGAAAAGGGAAAATAAAAGGAAGACAAATATAATGCACTAACAAGACACTGAATATTTGTAAGTAAATAAATCACAGTAAACAACTCCATTCACAGTAAAATATTATTACAAAAACTACATATATAATCTTTTATTTTGGGTGCACTACAAGTTTCTCCTTCCTTAACCAAAAGTTGCCAGTTTAAACATAATTTACAGTTCTCATTTCTCACTGTTACTCAATTTGACACTTGAAAGCTCACAGCTTGTTAAACTACACTTAACAAAAGAAACATCAAGCAAAAACCAAATCACAACTTTTAATGGACTTAATAAACCAAGACTAACAATTTTCATAATAAAATCACAGCAAAGGGCATTTGACTACAATGATGTACCAAGGAAAAATAGGTATAGCTGTGAAAAAGAGAAGAGGCAATGGAAGGCAACATCCTACGGAGGCACAAAAAGAATGATAACAGCTAGACTGAAAATTCCTGAGCACAACCTAACATCATTGTGAGATATGCTCCAGTGGTTTTAGACAATCAAAACTGAAAAAGATGGCAGGTTTTAGAAGGGGCAACTTCCAAACGCAGGTATGTCTTCAGAAGGCAACACAAAAACAGATGATTTATGGCAGGGTTGAATCCACAGTGAAAGTAGTGGCCTTGGTTCAAAAAATTCTATTCATCCTATAGTCAATTGATTCTGTTATCTCTAGGCTCTAGAAAATGTACATTGCAGCCACAAACTACCTATTTTGTGAGTAATATATAATTAATCCACGTATAGTGATTTATGCTTGAAAAATTTTAGTTATCTATCTTCAGACTCTGCACAACTAGATTTGGCCCTTAAAAATCAAAAACTTTTTTTGGCTCAGCATCATATTATAACCAGCAATGCAATATTTTATCGGCAATTTGGCATCCAAAGTCATGTCAAGTTGCCAACATGCTGGTTCGAACTTTGAAGGTTTAAGAAAAGTGATAGAGTCTATGACAAGTTAAAAGTTCAGTAAATAATACTGGAAAGTGAAGCACAATTCCATGTGTCATCAAAAGGGAGGAGTCAGAGTGCACATTCCCAAACCTGGTACATTTCCTTTAACTTTAAAGATATGGCATTAAATCCTTCCATAAACTCGTCCAATCTGATATTAACACATTCAGCTAACATATTAGTCAAAAAGCAAGTCATAAAATAAGTTCAAATATAAAAAACAAAAGTATTATCACACCTTTTCTTTCTCCAATCATCATACTGCTTTTTTATGTCATCCCTCTCCTGAGTGACTGCATTAAGTTCTTCAACTCTCTCATTGTACAAAGATACCTTCTTTCGATATCTGATAGTAATAAGAAATTGTGAAACTTTATTACTGCAATATAAAAATATTAAAAATAATCAAGGTAATGAATTGGAAAAGCTTATACTCTGAAATGGAATCAAGATTTGGATTCATCTCCTTTATTTGTGCTTCAAGCAATGCAACCATCTCGCATGCCCTTTTCAGGTCACAAGCAGTATTAAGATGCTCATCAGCCAATGTAGCCTCTAGCTTTTCATGATCCACTAAATCTACTTGAATTCTGCACCACATTTATAATCTTTTATAAGAACTTCACAATGATAAACATTATCCCAAAAATTAGCTAATAACATACTGTTCGAGATGCTTGTGAATAGCAGTTTGCAACTCATCTAGTCTCTTCTTGTAACCTTTCTCCTTCATTTCCAATTCTTTGTATGCTTTCTTCATGTCTTTTAATTTAAAGTCAGTATCAACCTGCAAAATAATGATTGCAATGAGAAAAGTCCAACTATTAAGAGACATATAGAATAAACAGATTAGTACCTCAGATGCACGCAATTCATCCACTGCTTTTTTCATCTTATTGTACTCAGATTTTGCTTCCTCCAAGACAATCATATGTTTGTCAATAATCTACACCATAACAACAAATTAGACATACATTGCAGATTGCTCTATACATTTTTAATGCATTTCATCAGGTAGGAACATATTTTGCGTAACCAAAAATAAATGGGCAACAAAAAGAACCTCTTGTGTTTTCTTATAATTCTCTTGGACTAAAAATGCTTTCTGCTCAATTTCTTTAAAGGTTGCCTTTAACTTCTCCTTTTCCTCAGTAAGTCGGTCTTTCTCCTTCTTGGACTCCTCAATTCCCTTAGTCAACTTTTTCACCATCTTTTGTCCCGTCTCTATTTGGACCTTGTGGCGGTTAATCTCTGAATTGCTCTTATCAATATCCTAGTAAATAGGAACCATTAGTACATGCACAGTATCAAATCGAATCGAAAGTTCATCCCCAGCATACAAGATGCTTACAGACTGAATTTTCTGGACCTTTGACTTCTGAGATTTTAATTTTTCACCCCCAGCATTTTCTATATTTCTCTGAAGCTCCAAAGCCTGGAAATGATAAAAGTTGATTACGCTAACTGTAGCTAAACATAGATATAACCTTTAATTTCAACATCCAGACGTGTTGAGAAATAGAAAAGAATGCATAACCACCGGTCATGTATCTAACCCCCTACGCAAATTGTGAAGAAATTAAAAGATAAGAAGTTTCCGGCAAACCTTTCCCTTCAGTTGTTTAGAACCATTAGTAAGTCTATTAATCTCCTTTTCTTCTGCAGAAATAATCTTCTTCAGTTCTTTCAATCTGTCAAGTTCATCCTCCTGTGGCTTTGATGCAGCCTCAAGAGAATCAAGTTGTTTTTCAATATAATTATATTGGGAATTTAAACTGTCAACCTGTAGAGGAAGGGGAAAAGTCTCAATGCCCTGCATCAGCAACTCCAAGATAATTACTTCACTAGACTAATGCTAAGTATTACCTCCTTTTGACTTTTAGCTAACTCCATTTCCAAAGCAGCAACAGATTTTTCTGAAGCCTGATAACATCGCACGGCATCCACAATTCTTTGGCAAATGTCATTCAATTTGTTAGTCAATCCAGACAACTCCTTCTCAGCACTTACAACACTTTCTGCAGACACACTTGTAGCCCGAATAGATGTCCCCATCTTCCCACCACGGGGCTTGCTACCCCCACCAGTCATTGTTCCAGATTTTTCAAAGAGTGCACCATCAAGAGTAACAACTCGCCGAAACTCATGGTTTCCACCGTATGTTATACGTGTTGCCTAAAGTTTACAGGAGTAAAAAATGTTGCTACTTAACCATTTAAATTCACTAATATGTTAATAAATCTGAACTTCATACTTTTGCAGACAAATGGTAAACATGTTAAACCACATAATTTGATTACTGGCCATTTATTTCTCAAACAACCCAGATGATAAGCATTATGTTATAAGCATCAAAGTTTGGACTCCTCTAAAGCAAGGGAATGCACTTTAGAAGATAAAGTGCACTGGTAACTGCCATTGATTAGAAAATCAACATTAAAATTACAATAAAAAAAAATCAAGTAACATCTTTGAAGATGAAATTTGTTACAATCTCAACCATTGATTAGAAAATCAATGGCTATAGCTGAACTTTATCCTCTAAAGTGCACTTCCAACACTTTAGAGGAGCCAAATCCCAACAAAATATGCTTATTAGCCAAATCTAAACCATGGGCAATTCATAACTGAAAGATACCATACTGATGAATCCCTAATATTTATCATCAGAATAGAGTTTCCTCCTAGGAAAGCGCAACTGACCTGGTCGAGATCTTTAGCAACCACTGTATTTCTAAGTGCTGAAAAGAAAGCAAGTTTCATTCTTTCATCTTGAACTTTCACTAAATCAAAAAGGCGTGGAACCCCCTCTGGAGTACTTACTTTCCTTTTCAACATTGGAAGAAGATCAACTTGCTTCTCCTGAATAAAGAAATGGTATCCTTATCATATTTATCAAATAAACTTCAGCTTCAAGTATTGCCAGTGCATAAAAACTAGTACTGAATAAAACAGATCATCAATCATTGACAAATTGTATTTTATCAAGAATATTATTTTATAAACTGAAACTTGACATAATGTTCTTTAACTATTCCAGAAACTCAAGCTGTTAATAGGAAATACATGAATGGTTTCACCATTTGCTGCATAAATTTTTTAAAACAAAAAACAAAGTAAAAACATTATAATTTTTGTAATTACCAATGAAAACAATAAAACATTTCCTCATACCAAACATGCCCTTGAAAAATTAGAAAATATACACTAAGGGATGAGTTCAGCCATAACTATCCAAATCCATGATTCCAAAAGTAAAAGTGAGAAAACTAAAGTTATGCCATTCAATATATTAAGCATCTATGCAGAGATAAAAAAATTGAATAATATTAAAAATACCAATATCATGAAAGTAGCAACACCAAGATTCTCTCTACGAAGCAACTCAACACATGCTTGAGCTGCATTTGTTGTTTCCACCACAATATAATCAAGCCCATGACATGCTGTTGATATCGCAACATCATATTTTGCTGCAACGATTTTTCAAAAGATAATCAAACAACATGCATGGATTATGTATGAAGCAAACAGAGTGCTACACATTATTATTAACCAAGTTCTCGGATTGATAAAAATAAATCTAATATTATTTATCTAATCTTAATATCATTCTAAGAGTAAAACAATTGTAGTTTAAATTTCGAATGTTTCAAGTATTAATAATAAACTCAGAAGAAACCATAGATAGCATTTTTCATGAAGTATAAATGTCTAGTGTTACTCTATAGGAAGTACTAACTTTGCTGTTGATCATATTTCTTGATTGATGGTTATGTTCAGGGCCATCGAGGAATATAATCTTGTTTCCAAGACTAGAAAGAATGCTGCTAAAAAAATGAGAAACATAATGGATTGGATATTGAGTCTAGGGTTTGCATTTGGAAAGTTGAATATTGATTACAGATATACTATCATATATGCTATTAATTATGTTTGGATGCTAGAATATGCTCATTAAATGTGATTTTTGAGAGAGGAAACCTCCAAATTAATCCTGATTGTTTCTAAGGCACATCAGTTAGTCTCTAAACTCTTTTATCGATCATATTAGTTCTCAAAAAGGACTAATGTGACTAAAAAAGTACTAACATGACTGAAAAAATAATAGTTTAAGAATCTTGTTTCTATTTTTCTAAGTTCAGGGACTAGTTTAACATACCCTGGAAACAATATAGACTAATTTAAGAATTGCCTCATATTTAAGATAAGTAAGCTCATGCATGCTTAGGAGACAAAATTGCTCACCACCATGAGTTTACTTACTCTCAAATAAGAACCAAACAAGGAATAATAGGCTGAAGGACAAGCCCAGCTTTGAGCCAGTAGTTCAAAACCTCCACAACATGGTTTGAGCAACTCCTATAAAACCTATTTCATTTTGTTTATATTAAATATGATGTATTTGTTTTTGAATATTTCATAATGCTAAGTGTTTAAAATTAGATTTGGGCCTAACTAAACCCCAAAAGCTAGCTCATAGGGTGAGAATTACCCTTAGTTTATATATGCATGGTTAGTCTTACCTCTAGACAATGTGGGACTTCCAATACCAAGTGTTAACATAAACTTTTAAAATTAGATACAATCAGGACCATCCAAAACTACATTTTCTAAAAGTTTTTGCAGCATTCAAGTGAACTAATTTGGAAAGGAGAACTTTATGAAGCCAGAAGAAATGCTGTTGAAAAAACTCACCATCAATAGCACCTAAATCACCCATGCGGCCATATATTCCTTCTATTTGTTTGGTCTCCTTAGCTTTCAATATTGCTTTTAGAACTGATCCCTGACTCTTTTCAGAATCCAAAACAGACTTTAGTTCTGCAACCTTTTGTCTAGCACCTTGTTCAAGAGGAATCAATACATCTTGCTCTTTGATACATTCCTTAAAAAAAGAGCATTCATATCACAACAAGCCTCAAAAAAAAAAACAATTAAAGAAATGGAATTAAGAATATGAAGGAAAGATGGCCTACTTCTTCAATTTGGTGAGCTTCTAATGCTTCTTGCTTGCTCTTTTCTATATCACTCTTGATTCGAGAAATGCTGGCAGTTCTTAATTTAATTGTTTCTGATATACTTTTCATTTGCTTTTGAGAATCTTCAAAAGTTTTAGCAGCACCCTCATGCTGGAAAAAAATTGAGAATAATCTTCTACTATTAAACATCTATATACTGGAAAATATAAAAGAAATCTGCTCTGCATGAGTATGGTAATGCATTATAAATAAATAAGTGCCTACCCATGAATCTCACAAATGTTGGCAGTGTTAGTTTTTGATGCATTCCACATTTTTAAGTTTAAAGATTTTTTGTTTTGTTGCACATGGCAATAAACCATGATAGCTGGAAGAAGACAGTGGGAGCGAAAATAGCAGTGGGGTGGAGGCAATAGTGACAGAACCAAATCTGATGATGCAGGCAGTGATAGCAGTGATAGTGCAGCAGTTGCAGTTTTAATGTAGGAAAGGGTTAGGATAGCAAGGGAAAGGATCAAATATGTCTTTATAAGAATATCATCCATTGGGTAAAATGACATCCATTAGTTTACCAAGTAAAAAAATTTTTGTCTTGTCCTTTATCAACCTTTACTGTGTTGTTCCATGACCTCTTTCAAAATCAAAATAAAGAACAATAGCTTTTATGCTGTCCGGTCTTTCACTTTTTGGCAAATCAAATAGACCCTTCTGCAAATTATATGGTAGCAGAACTTTAACAGAAATTATAGCATCAAAGTTTGTTAGAGAATCCTTCTACAATTACCAATTTACCATAAATGCTTAATATAGAATTTATATGGATTTACTAAGATTTATTTTGAATATACGCAGAAATTTTCAGGGCAAAAGATTAAGCCACCATTTTTAAAACTGTGACATAGCAATAGCACTTAAAGGATGTCATTCTCACCTTTTCATTTAATAGCTTGGTCTCTGTACATGCAACATCAAGTTTTCCTTTGTGCTCGATCAAATCTTTTTCCCAAGGTTCGAGCTCAGCACGAACTTTAGCAAGCTCAGAGCGGTATTTCTCAGTTTCAACTGGTTACCAGTCAATAATTAATTTGACAGGGTTAACAAAAGGGGAGAGAGAGAGAGAGAGAGAGAGAGAGAGAGAGAGAGAGAGAGAGAAATAGCTACAGACCCCCCCTCCCTATTGCACATAGTATATTAGCTCCATTTGTGTACATGGTGGGTAATAACTAATAACTAAACAAATAGAGACCAGCTTCTACCACCAAAAACACCTCAATCAGCATAATGTATCCAATACAATGACAGTAAGAAAAATAATTTAGACCTTGAGGCATAACTACATTTCACTCAACCAATTTAATGAAGAACTTGACAGCAGAATACATTTTGAAATCTACATAAACCATGCCAGTGCAATATCTAAATCAATAACTAATTATTAGTACTTAACAGAGTAATGGTGTTTGCTAAATCTAGAGCAGTAGAAAGTCAGGACTCTGGCATCTGCTAAGTATCAGAATACGGAACCTAACTAAATTAAGCCTTTTAATAGTAAAACAAAATGGAAAGAATAAATGTTTCAAGGAAGTATGCTTGAGAATTGAAGTTCTAAAGAGGTTCTGACTTCTGACTAAAAGCATAACTATTTAACATGCATCGCCACTATAGCAAGGCAAATTAGATCAAAAGCACCTCCCAATATATTGGAAATGATAAAAAGACAAGGCTTCACCTTTGGAACTCTCTGTGATTTCTTCTAAGACCTTTTCTTCATCAAGCAACAACTTTTGCAGTTTTGGGATATTTTCTTCAAGTTTTGGTATCATAGCAGTAGAGTCCTCACCCTCTTTTAAAAGGGCTTCAATTTTTAATGAGTCCTGAAATAGAAACAAATGGATGAGTTGTCTCATGAACACATACTTTTAGCTGCACTTAACTATGCCTTCCCTCTACCTTTTCTACTTTATCCTCCAGCTTCTTAATCTTCTGATTCATGTGCTTAAAATCTTCCCTATACTTAACATCCTGCCTCTCAAACTCCTTGAACTCTTCCTTGCACTTCCTCATATCATTATCTAGCTCCTATTTCATGAAAATGAAAGAAAAAGATAATAAATAGATTAGTACCACACTAACTTATCATTAAGTATAAATGCCCAGCAATATCATCATGCAAAAATGATTTCTACTTCAAGACTCATGTCATCCAAACCTCTTGTCTTTTTGCATAGCTGTTGTGCTTAGTTTCAAGCTCTTTGAGAGTATGCTTACTTTCTTTGATTTTATCCCTGGAATAAGATATGACCAAGTTCTTTATGAGGCAAGAATAAATATTCAAATAATAAAGAAACAGATAAAATACCGGTTGAAATTCAAATTTACCTTTCTGCCTTGAGATTTTCTTCTAGACTAGCTATATTCCCTTGTAACTCATCCATTTTTCCACCGGTATCATCAAGAGCCAACTTTGTAGCTTTTTCTTGCCATTTCAACAGAGACAACTCTTTCAGCATGTATGCTTCTGCTTCATTCTTCACATCCTGTTGCAAAAGAACTGTTAGGTATTGGGCAAACATCAGGTGTTGTGTAAACCACAAATTTACATGCCTCCAAGCTGTCTCTTTCTTTCTCAGATAGCTTAACCATTTGTACCACCCCAGATCTTCTCTCATTCAGGGATTCTAACCTAAAAAATCAACATATTGTTTCAGAAATAGAAACTCTAAAACTGAAATATAAGCAATTACTCCAATAATGAGCCCAAAGAAGTATGCAAATTATCCACCAGGAATCAGCAGAACCCATAAAGAATAGCTCTACTATATGAAACATTGATTGAGCATGTTTGGATTTGCTTAAATGCATTTAGATCAGCTTATTTTGTTTTCAAAATAGCCTATACTAGAGCATCCTAAGAGAATTTATTTGAAAAAAACAAATATTCTCCTAAAATATTCAGAACCAAGGAAAATTGCTTTTATTTTTCAAAACTTTTATAGTATAATTTTGATTGTTCAAAAAAAAATTAAACACAGTAAAAATTTAATCATAACCAAAGAAAAATAAAATCATGCGAAACAGCATCAAGGTTATATGGCTTTGTAATGTTGACTTAGAAAATTGCATGTTCTCAATCTCTCTAAATTGAAGTGGAATGAGTACTCACAGTTTACAAGATTCATCAATCTTCTCTACATATTTGTTGGTTCCGATGATATCCTCCAGATATTCTAGAAAACCTTCATCATGAGGTCCTTGAGCTTTTGGTTTCATAAGTGAAATCTGCTCAACTTCACCCTGACAAGAAACAGACCAGACATAAGAAAAGTTACATAGAAATGCTTTTCAAATAATTGAAAAACATCATATAACAACTGCCGAACCTGAAGGATCAAAAACCTGTTGTTGTCAAGGTCAACACCTTTCCCTTTCAATTTCTTGGTAACTTCAGTAAAGTTACTTGAACGGTCATTAATGTAATACTTGGAGGTGTTATCCCGGAAAGCCACCCTGGTAATCACAAAATCACTTCCTGGAACTGCCTCATATGTTCCATCAACCTGCAATCATTGATAATTTAGTTTTCACTTCGTAAACTATTGAAAACTATAATTGAAGTAAAAAAAAGATTTCATCTTTTTGTAATTTTCATTATAAAAAAAATAAAATAAAACACACCCCCAACTTTTCAGTGTATAAAAAAAAAGACCACCAAACATCAAATTGAATAGCTTTATGCTCTGCTTCGTTTTATCCATCTTATCTTCTAAGCAACAATAACCATCCAAAGAATCACGAAATAATGTTAATAAGAAAAGGTACCAAATCCACAATCTCCTGGAAATGAACGGAAACCCCTGCACTATCCAAATTCTGGTGATTGGTGGAATTGTGGATTAGCTCCGAAACCTTGTTCAGTCGCATCTGCACGAACCGATTTCCAAACCAAAAAAAAGCACAAAATTATATTTAAAAAATAGAATATTTCAACACTCGTTGGATTCTGGAACATTCCAGAAGAATACCTGCTTCGCTCGCTTCCCGAACACAAACAGCATCGCGTCAATCACATTGCTTTTTCCGCTCCCGTTGGGTCCAACCACGGCCGAAAAACTCTGAACAGAACCAATTCCAGGTTCAAAAAGTTAAATCAAAGCAGCAAATGAATAGAATTTAAAAAAAAAAAGTTGAAAATTGAGAAATTAAAAAACCCTAACCTTATGGAAGGGACCAACGCGTTGTTCGCCAGCATAAGACTTGAAGTTGCGCATGACCATCTCCTTGATGAAGAGTCTGGGGCGTCGTTGAGGAGCTGAGTCGGGCACAGACTCGGCGTCCGGTTCCATTGGCACGGAACGAGTCGACTCGTAAGTGTGGGGAGTGAAAGAGAAAGCAGTGGGGATTGGGTATTTTAGAAAAATCAGAAATAAAGAGAAAGTGGATTGGCGGGAAATGAATTGGCTACTTTATTCAAATTCATCGTCCCATGTTATATTAAATTGGTGCCACTGCCACCATGCCAATTGGTTCTCCTTCCGTCTAAAGTCGCTTATGCTTTGTTTGATAATAATACAAGTGATACAAATATTTTTTATGTTAGTTTTATCATAAAAATAATAAAAATTTTATATTAATTTATTCTTTATTTTAATTTTTTTTAATTTTTTCTTTCTATTTATCATGTTATTCAAATCAGGTATTAGATTAATTTATATATTTTAAAGTATATTAATTTTATTAATTATAATAAAATAAATTAATGTTATTAAAATATTTTTATTAAAAATGCTAAAATATACTTAATCAATGGTGAAACTCGCATAAAAACATCTTGCGGAGCCAAAATAATTTTTTATAAATTAAAACAAAATTGACAAAAAAAATTAAATACAAACGTAGGATTGTCTTTAAAATAATAAGAGAATATTATATCTTATTAAATTAAGTGAGTATTTTTTTTTTGACATTTTGACCAAATTATTGTTATTTAAAGAGGCTATCAACAAAATATTATTTAAAAATTAATTACCTACATGATATAGTAAGACTAGAGCAAATCAAAATATATTACCAAGTATCAATCACTAAATGCAGCATTCTTCCATAATGTTCTACACATTAGGATTAATATCTTTTAACTTAAAGTAACATCTTATCTAATCTACTATAATTTCTTTCATTTTAGCATAGATGTACAATAAAATTTATTTAAAATGTTGCAAATAAATAAAAAATAATAATACATTTAAAATTAATTCAATTAAAGTCTTGCAAAAATTTTCTTTTAAATTTTTTAATGTAGTTTTTATTCATATATTTATCTTTTAAGATCATATTTTTTAATTTATGTAGTTGTTTAAGTTATGTAACTATTATGTTTGGTTTGATAAGTGTTGTTATTTGTGGTTAAATTTAAGTTATGCAAGTTAAAGTTTGATTTTATTAATTAATATTTAACTTGTTCTGTTTGGTTAGATATTCTTCAATTTAGTAGGCTTGTAGTTTTTATATGTCAAAAATAGTAATATATTATTCTTATTTATTTTAATGATATAATTTTTAAATAATACATGAACTTATTTTTGAAAAAAATAATAATGTAAGTTTAAAAAGTATAAATTTTAACTAAATATAAATTTTAAATTTGGATCAAATTAATAAGTTTTGAGTTTAATTATTATATTTTTTATTTTTTTAATAAAATCAAATATAATTAGTTTTATATTTATGAAGATGATGATGTAAAATGTATGATAAACTTCTTTAATTAATAAACATCAATATTAATGGTTGAGATATATGTTTTCATTAAGATAGTGGCAGTTCAACCAAATATGAATATAAATTTATTAGATGATGATGCATATTATTATTTGCCTTTAAATTAGGAAAATAATGAGAAATATGATAATTTAATCAAAGACAAATTTGACGATAAGTGTGATATAGACACAAATGAAGATAAAAAAAACAAATTTTAGATGCCTAGTCGATCTTTTTATTGCTATGATTGGTTCATTTATTCTTATAATGACATGTCAACAAAACACAGTTGCAATTAGTAAGAGAATATTTTGAGAATGATGTTTCAACATAATGAATTTAGTATTTACCATATTTAATTATTACAAGGGTATTACAAACATCATTTTTGAATTGTTTTCCTCGTTATAACTGCATTAACCAGAAACATGTATATTGGAAGATGGATTTTTCTTCATTTTGTTTGCATCACAATTGGAAGATTGATGATAAATTATGTGTTAGCTTATAATTTGAAAGTAAAGACAAATTACAATTGATAGTCAAACATTACTCAATCAAAGTACATCAAACTTTCATAACAATTGAATCAAAACTCATATTACTATATGTGAAGTGCTCAAATCACATGAATGGTTACTTAAAACAAATAAGAGTTATTGCAATGAAGAGAACAAATAAATGAATTGTAAAAACAAGGTTAACATAATTGTGTGCGTTTTCACAAGATTATAAAAAATTAGATTTAAATTTTATATGTTTGTGCATATTATATATGATGAACATTGTTGTTGCTATTTTATAATTAATTATTATAATTACCATAGTTATTACAATTATCATAATCATATATATTTATTTTATTTAGGATAAAATTGATTAGTCATGATTTGTATAAGATTTTATTAGATATTATTCTTATGTAATTATCATAAATATATTAAAGGTAGTGTATATATAGATTGTATAACATCTTTGTAAAATACAATTGAACTTGACACAATTACTTATATTTCTTTCTCAAGTTGGTATCAAAGCTTTAATTCTAAAAGACTTTGCTTTTGCACTTCATATTTAAAAAAAAAAAAAACTAGTGGTCTTCATTGCAACCATGGTACTCAATGTGCCTTCATTGCACTATATCAACCTTTTTTTTTTCTCTACAACATCATATTTCTAAGATGTTACCATTGTTTCGCGAATCCCAGCATTCAGCAAAGTATAATAGGATTGTGTACAAACTATCATAGGTTCTTTTAATAAGACATCTAATACTTGTTCTTTAACCATGATTAGTAAGAATTTTATTTTCTTATCCTTTAACATCTTTGATACTAAAGATCTCTAGATCATTAACTCCGGTGCTACCAATCATATGAGACTACATCATTCTTATTTCTCATCCTACTTTCATTTATTTGGTAAAGATCGCACTATTATTGCCGAGGATTCTTGTACTCTTGTTATTGGATGTGGTACTATCCAATTCCAACCTTTTCTTCAATTGGATAATGTGCTCCATGTTTCCAAACTATCGAATAATCTTATATCTATTCACAAACTCACTCAAGACTTAAAGTGTGCAGTGACCTTTTTCCACTTTTATTGTGTCTTTCATGATCTTGTCATGGGGAAGACGATTAGGGTTGCTAAGGAACAAGGCGAGTTATATTATCTATAATATGCAAGTAATAAAGGATCACAAACATTCATCTCCAGTCATCAAGTAAGCTCATATTCTGAAATTTGGCTTCACCATAAACATCTTGAACATCCTTCTTTTAATATTAAGTATTTGTTTCCTCACCTATTTACCAAAGTGTTTGTCAAGCCTTTTCATTTAATATATGTCATTTTGTTAAGCATCATCATACATATTTTCTTCCAGGTAATAAAAAAAGTCATGACCCATTTGTACTTGTCCATTTTAATGTATAACTACTTCTAATGTTAATATATTTGGTACAAAATGGTCTTTGTCCTTCATTGATGATTGCACTAAGGTTACATGGATATTTATGATAAAAGATAAGTCTGAGATTTTTTAATTATTCATGGAATTTTTACAATATGGTTCAAACACAGTTTGAAAGATAAATCAAAAATTGCATTTAGACAATGGAAAAGAATATGTAAACAAAAATTTCACTAAATTTCTCAAATGTAAAGGTGTTATTTTTTAGATCACTTATGTGGACACTCCTCAACAAAATGAGATTGTTCAAAGAAAAATTCGTCACCTCCTTGAAGTTGTTAGAGCATTACTCTTCCAGATGTCTATCCCAAAATCTTACTGGGGGAATTTGTCTTAATCGCTGCCTATTTGATAAATAGGTCACCCTCTTGTACACTAGATGATGTTAGCCCTGTTCAATTAATGATTGTATTTTTTCCTTTTATTCCAATTACGTCTAGACTCTAGAGTCGAGTCTTTGGATGTTCCATTTTTGTCCATGTTTATAGTCCTCATACAGAAAAATTAGATTCTCGAGCTATCAAGCGTATCTTTGTAGGTTATGCCCCTAACAAGAAATGATACAAATGTTACCACCAAGAAAATCATCATGTTGATGTCTCCATGAATGTCACCTTTCATGGAACAAAGTCATTTTACATTTGTCATTTTTTTCAAAAGGAGAATCATCTAGAAGCTGAATCCTTAAGTAACCCATATTTTATTCTTTTTTTTTTTTGTCAAATAACCCGAAATTAGCAACAATATTAGCACATGATAATGAAGATAGATTCTTTGGACTCCAATATCAGTGAAAGAAAAAACCTGACTTAGTCCAACAACACTTCAATCCTCCAAACTATTACAAGGAAAAAAGATATTTTAAGGTAAACTTTTATGCATAAGTGAAAATGGAGATAATGGACCCAGTAATATGTATATATGGAAATAGTTTCTAACTATATTTGATAAATGGGAGTAAGAGCAATGGATTTAAACTTCAAAGAAGTTTATGACAAAGGGATTTTCTTTCCCAATTCTGGTTCTTGATTGTAGTCAAAGGTCTTAATGAATTGATAGAAGTGTGATATTTTTGTCATTGGATATTTTGAAGAGCCAAATGAGAAAACATTGAAGATTGTTTTAAGAGTGTTTCAAATGGTAGAATTACTATACATATTATGTTGATTTTGACATATTTTAATGAAATTGTAAATAATTTTGGATTAATATTAAAATTTTCATATAACTTATATGATAAAATATTAAATTTAATGGTAGATTTTAAGTTTAAAATTATTTAATACATCATATATGTACATTAAAATTAATGTAATATATATTCTTTGGAATATATGAAAATAAAAGTTTTTCATTATATTTTTACAGTTGTTTAATTTTGATAAATTTTAGGAGAAATAATCAAGATAATATATATGATTGTAATTTAAGATTTTGATCAATAAAAATAACATTATATATAAAGTTATTTATTGTTAAAGGTGGATAAAAAAAAGATATCTAACTTATATTAGATTAGTGTTGTGTAAGGTTTTACGAACAAAACATAAATTATGATTGATTGAATTGAAATAAAAAATTTCAAAGTTAATTTATCCTTAAATTTTGAAAGAAAACCTTACATTTTATGGGACATATAAATTGTTCACTTCTAATTAAGGTAGTTAAAGTTAAATTTGTTCCCTTCGTTGAAATATGAGAATGCTCTCCATGGTTCATAATGCAACATCCAACTATTTTACAATTCAAATCAATCCAACTTTGTTTGTTCAGGTCTTGTTTAGCTACCCATCTCTGCTTGTTACTATGTAAATCTTGGTATCCATTTTATTATTCACAATTTAATCAACCAATATATTATCTATCTACGTTCTTCTTTTGCAAACTAATAATATATGAATACCATTACAAAATGAAGGATATTTATTAAAAATACATTAAATATGGTATAAAATTACAAGAGATACAAAAAATACAAATACAATATAAATATTGTATTGCATCGAAGAAACAAAGAGTGATAATTGAAAAGTGAAGAAGAAGAAGAACAAGTTATGTTTTTAAGTAATATTTAAGTTTAATTTAAGAAATAAAAAATCTAATATCTATTTTTTATATTATTAATATTATTTAATTAAATTTTTATTCTCTTATTTTATATTTAATTTTAATTTCAATTTCTACTATTTTTAATAGTTTTGGTGGTTGGTTTTGATCGTTGATATTGGAAACTTTTATATTTATAAGTCTTTAAATATGTCTTTGTATATAATTTGATTTATGAATTTTTTTATTTACTCACATCCAGTTTAACCTTTTATTAATTATTTGACTTCAAAAATTTTAATTTATATTTTGAAATCTAAATATGCTAACTTTGATCATGTTTTGTTTTTATATTATTAACATTTTTTGTGAAAAAATAATCAAAATATGATAAAATAATTTCAAATTATACATGTCTACATTTTTTGGGACTAGAAGTATACGCAATTTTTGGAGACTAAATTGAATATTTACCCGAACAATTTCATTGTTTAAATTTTTTTTAATAATAATGAATAAAATCAACAATTTTGTATAAAATGAAGAACTAGAATCATAAAAAAAATATAGAAATTAAAATAAAAGAAATACAACCTCACTGCATGTCATATATATTACATTACATAATAGTTTACTACAAAAAATAAAATAAAATAAAATAGTAATTATCAATTTATAGAATCCAATATTAAAAAGTAAAAAAATTACATATATACTATACAAATATAATTAATACATTTAGCTCAAGATTAATTCAATATTTTTTCAAAAGTTGGTGTAGTACCTTCAACATTTGTGAATTCTTGTAGGCATCACAATAAGGGAAAAAAACATATTCAAATATAGATAAATATAACCAGAAGTACATTTATCATGGTCAATAGAGAAAATGATAGAACCATTTAATTGATCTAAAAAAAAATCATTGATCATAGGAGGAAGAGGTTAAAAAAATCTAGTCTTAACATTGTAGAACCAAAAGCATGCTTAGAAAATGTCAACAAAGAAGAAGAGGTAACCATGTAATGATCTCGAAAAAAAAAGAATCATTGATCATAAAGAAGAAGAGGAGGAAAAAATGAATACATAAATTCTCATCCTTAATATCACAAAATATGAGGGACCAGTTTCAATGATCTCAAAATAAAATCATTATTAATCAAGAGAAGAAAAAGGAAAAATAGTAAATGCTTAATCACCTTAGCTAATGAAGAATAGGGAAAAAGGTATAGATTTGGAGTTATAACACTAATGAGAACAACATGATTTAATTTTAACACAAATCCTTGTTGATCATACATAAAGGACATCATGTATATAACAAATCTTAACTAAGATGAAAAATATTGTAACATAATCTCAATCACAATAAACATAATTGATTATAGTATACAATGATCTCAAAACAATCTATAAAAACATCGAGCAACATGTAACTCAAACATAGAACAATCTTTATCACTCGATAAGTCAATAATAAATTACATAAAGATTATAACAAAAATGATAATGCTCAGCTTGAGTATAAATCAACCTTCAGTGTTCATGTAAGTGCTAAGTAGCAAGCTTTTCCTAGTTTTTCCAAGCTTCACCAATCACCAAAAATAGACATTCAGTACATCACTTCGGAATGACACAAAAACATTTAAAAAAATCAATAAATTAATTAAAGGAAAAAATTAGTAAAATAATTTAATAGAAACGGAGGAAAGAGAAATAATGTAATACATTAATAGAATATGCAAAATTAATTTAACATATCAGCAAAATATTTCCACAAAAAAATAAAAAATTAGAATAACATCATAAGTATAATATCAAAATCAATTAGAATTAAGGTTACCTTAACAAATAAGAGAATCAACAATTTAAGTCACATAAAACATCATTTAATCAACACAAAAAAGATAAAAGAAAACATCACAACAAAGAAATCCCTAAAAAATTCCAAAATAATAAATCAAAAGTAAAAGGAATAGACATGCATTACCTTCAAGCTTTGAGAAGGAGAAACCAAAACAGAGATCTTATGTCTCTAACCCCCAAAACTGAAACCCTAAATTCCTAACCCCAAAAATTGATATGCAAATAAGGGAAAAAGATGAGAATCTAAGAGAATAAGAGTAACAACAACAGAGATTCAAGAATAAGATGAGGAAGGAGATGAAAAATTATGGAGATAAAGGTTAAAAGAGAATGAGAGAGTGAAAGGCTGTGAGAAAATGAGAAAGAGACCAAGAGAGTGTGGCTGCTGCACAAGGGGTAAGATTAGGTAAGTCTTTACTCACCAATATATAACATAAACCTAACCCTTATTTTTAAAGTACATGTAACTTATTGGCCCAGCAGAGGCAGGATGCAAGGGCGCAAAGTCCAAATATTATGTAGTCGGATATGGACGGGTTAGTTCGATTAGTGGTATCCTAAACCAACCCCACCTGACACTATCCATGTCCAGTAGAAAATTTTGACCCGCAAGCCCCATCTACAAGTTTTGGACCATCAGATTACTCTGGTTCAAACAGGTTTTTTTTTTTCTTGTCCGTCCTTACCCATAATTGTTGTCTTTTTTGCTTTTGAAAATTTTTCACTACTTTTTTCTTTTTGCTTTTTTTTAACCTCTTTTCCTTGATTCCTTAGTAGGTATTTCATTTTCTACTTGTTTCCTCCTCTACCATGTCATATATATCCTTCTTTGTTGCACACCACCAATTTGTTCACTCTCAACAATAGCATGATATGTATGTTCAAGCTTACCATCTTCTAGTCCAGTATCAACCTCTTCTTGCTTACCATCTTCTTGTCCTGCATCAGCCTTTTCACCATCTTGTATAGTAGCCTAACCAAATTCACTATCCTCACTGGCTTCAAACTCAACACCATCCCTCTCACTAGCAACCCTTTCACTATTAGGCCTATCACCATCAGTCATCACAACCACATCATCCTCATCACTTCCACCCCCCTCAATATTAGAAACCACATCAACATCATCAGCCCCCTTAACCTCAGCAACCACATCATCCTCCTCACCACTAGCCCTCTCTAGATTAGAAACAACATCATCACCGCTAGCCCTTTGAACCTCAATAACCACTTCATCATCATCCTTACCATCAGCTTTTTCAAGATCAGAAACAACATCATCATCACCAATCCCTCCAACCTTACTAGTCACATCATGTCATTCATTAGCACCGACCATAAACTCAAGAACACCACCATATGCCTTACCAGTCACACCATCTCCACATTCATCACCAATAACATGACCATCTTCAACATCAACGCCTTCAACCTCACTACCATCAACATGCTCATCTTGTGAACTTTTTAACAAAACTTTCACATTTGTATCTCACTCACTAAATGTTCATAATATATATCCATTTTTCTGTTATTTTTCTTAGAAACCTCCACCATTTCCAACGCATCCATATCTAGTTCTAAAATTCTTAGACCATTAATAAAACTAATAGTAAGATCCAATTAGAACATATTTTTTACATTTAGGTAACCTAGTTCCATAACAAAATTCTTAAAACTGAACACATCTAACATGTTCTCACCATACTCATGCCGAATTTCCACATTACCTCATTTATACTTTACTTGTCCACCATCCTCAACAAAGTTTCCACCATGATGAATAAACAAAATTAAGTACTACAAATAAAAAAAAAAGGACAAGTAAAAAATGGAAGGCCACTTATATTAAATACATTTCACCAACTTAAACAGGCAAAGACCACATGCATTAAAAATAAAAATGCATTCAAAATAAAAATATATTCTTCCTAATCAAACAATAAACAAATGACCACCTATCCAACACGACAATAAATTTTAGCACCCATACAACCACTATCACACAAGAATGTTAGAAATTTTTAACATTCCTAATATTCGAACAAACTTTGTTCTCAAAAATACCTCCATTATAAGAACAAATCCTAACCTCCTAGTTACCCACAATATTAATGAAAAGGAAACAAATTGCAAGGTGAAAAATCAAGACAAATACTTGGTCCATTATATAAAATCAATTTTAATAACCTTCCAACCTTACCAGTATAAAGTTGTAATTCATCCTTTGAAAATAAATGTAATAACCAAATAGAAAATGTGTTTTTCCTTCCAACCTATCGTGAATGATTTTGTCCCACCAACATTGACAAAATAGTAACGTTTAGGATCCACATGGAGGTATTATGTTGCATTAATGTTTCACATATGCATGTCGTTATCAAAAAATGATGACATGGACTAAGTTGAAAGATAGATGTTAATGTGAGGAACTAATGACTTAATTTAAATAATCTAGGGACTAATATAAAATTTATTAAAAAAGTGAGAGACGAAAGTGATAATTTAATCTTAAATTTGTTTCATTTGTTGAAATATGAAAAGACTCTCCACAATCTATAATCTACTCTTCTTGCTCAGTTGTTAGAAATTTTATAATTTGGACATTGACGAGATTATTTTCTTAAATTAGATCTAACTCATCCCAAACCGTATGCAATACCCAACTATTTTACAATTTAAACCGACCTCCTTAACAACAAATTTTGAATTTTTAGTTATATCAATTTTATTCGAGTTTTGTTTAATTACCCATCATTGTTTATTACTACCTAAATTTTGGTATCTATTTTATTATTTATAATTTAATCAACCAAAATATTATTTATTTACATTTTTATTTTGTAAACTAATAAGATATAAATAATATTATAAAATAAAGGATATTTATTAAAACTATATTAAATATGATATGAAATTATACGAAATAAAAAAAATATAAGTATAATGCAAATTTTGTATTGGATAAAAAATAAAAAGTGATAATTGAAAAGCAAAGAAAAAATTGATTTAGAAGTTTATAAGTAATATTTAAGTTTAATTTAAGAAATAAAAAAATTTAAGATTGTAACTCAATCTATTATTTTTATATTATTATTATTATCGTTATTATAGTTTAATTAAAATTTTATTTTCTTGGTTTATATTTAATTTTAATTTTAGTTTTTACTATTTTTAATAGTTTTGGTGATTGATTTTAATTATTGATATTAAAAACTTATATTTTTAATCTTCAAAAATATATTTGTATATAATTTAATTTATGGATTTATTTATTTACATATATTTTTTTACCTTTTATCGAATATTTGATTTCAAAAATTTTAATTTATATTTTGAAATCTAAATATGTTAACTTTGATCATGTTTTGTTCTTATATTATTAACATTTTTTGTGAAAAAATAATCAAAACATGACAAAATAATATCAAAGTATACACGTTTACATTTTTTGAGAGTAAAAGTATATGCAATTTTTGAATACTAAATTGAATATTTACTCAAGCAACCTTATTACGTAACAAAGATTTTAATAATAATTAAAATCAACAATTCTTTTTTATAAAATGGAGAACTAAAATTATATAAAAATTATAGAGATTAAAATAAAAAAGAGTATAAATTAAGAAACTAAAATTTTTATTAAATTATTATTATTATTATATAATATAATATATATATATATATATATATATTGTGCGCAGATAAATAAATAAAAATACTATAGGAGCTGTGTCCATTTCAATATAATTTTGCAGATATTTACTTATCGTTAATCAAAACATATTTTATGGATACCAAATAGATAAAAGATCCATTACAATTCTCACGAGTGCATATGGAATAGTTCAATTTTTTTTTCTTGGGTTGAATCATTGGACTTTTATCTTTTTGTTAGTCCAGTCCACATATAAATTTACGGACATATTTTACTTCATTAAAAAAATATCATAATTGAAACATTTTTTAGGCCATCTGTAATTTTTTTATACTACTATCTATTTTTATAAAAATAAATAAATAATTAAATAAAAAATGAATTCAAATAATATGATATAAATTTAGATTCTATTTTTAAAAAAATTATAATATTAAATTGACGACATAAAAAAATAGATGTTTTATAACATAGTTTTTAGAATAAAATAAGAATATATTTTGTTAGTAATTAACATATTTAAAAATGATCTTATATTTTTTCATAATTAAAACATTATTTTAAAAAATATTAAAGAAAGCAATTCAAATGTAATAAACAAGGATTCTGTTAACTAGTCTTTATTCAATGTACTAAATGTACTAATTAAAAAAACACTAAATACATTCTAATAAAATTATGGTTATTTTTTTCTTTATTTCTCCATTTACTTGCATTCAAATGCGCGTAAACTAAAAGTCGGATTTATTTATTTGAAAAAAAAATATTGAATGTTTTATAGAACCCAATATCATTTTGGTTTCTAAAAAATTAAAACTCAATTATATGAATTTATAAAGATGAAAATTATTATTTTTCTGAAAGATAAAAAATACTTTTACCATTATGTTAATTTCTACAGAAAGATTAAAATATTTTTTCTTTGTTAAAATAAGTATTTTTATCTTTTATATGTTCCGTTTCAAAACTTTTAAGAATTCAAAAATGGTTTATTTATTTATATATTTTAATATAAAAAGCATTTTTTTTCATGATAAACCTTTTACTTTGGCTGATGTTTTGTAGATATTTACCTATTTGCCCATAAGAAATTAAAAGATTAAGTGCAAGATGGTATGAATGTAATAACTATGACAATAATATCTCAAAATACAATAGTAAAAAAAAAAAAAAAGATGATAGCAAAGCGTGTTCGGTAGATATATGAAAGCAACACTATAAGACACTTCATTTAAAAGCAACATAAAAAAAGAAAAAGAAAAAGCCAAAGGAGTAGCATATAGAGGAGCCCACAATTCAGCAAACTATAAATGAGAACCAAAAATACATACACATGTTTTTGGTTAGTTAAGACATAGAAGAGACCAAGGAAATTATATTATTTATATGATATGATATGATATAATATGATATAAGTTTGTTAATTTGATGAAGAAGAAAATTAAGGGCACTTGGGACCTCCCCTTTTGGTCTTCCAATTGTTGTAGCAAGGGCACACAGCTTTATTCCCATAATACCCCGGGGGTACACAAAGGCATTTTCTACAACACTTCTGACAAAAGAACATGCAAGGCTTATGGTACTGTGTCTTGCTACACCTCCTTGAGCATTGTGAAGGGCATTCTGGTCATATCACATTTCCCAAAACAGAAATTTTTTTAAGTCAAAGGCTCAAATCATAAGATGAAGCTTTTACGGGAACAAATTTGACCATAGTCAAAGTAAAGTGATTCTAGAGACTACACTCAACGGTCATAATGAGAAAGGAATATTTTATTTACTATTTCAAACTGAAATTCATGAAATTTACAAATAATATTAGCTTCATTTTTTATTTTTAAAAAAACTTTTTCATGTTTTGATTTTTCTTTTTATTTTATTTTATTTATCCTTTAAAAAATTATCACATGATTTTCTACTCCTTGTTCTTGTTTTACCAACAACCATTTTTTTTAATTGGAAATTGTTTATAATGTATTTAATATATTAAGAAATTTAAAATAATTTTTTTTTACAAAAATATTATTATTGTATACCTGTTGTGATTTTTTATTCATTAATTTATTTACTAATACTAATTTAAAAAGATCTTTTTTGATTTTATGAATTCTAATGGATTTTTCTTTTTGTTCTGTGGTAGAGGCAAAGGGGGAAGCATAAAGAAAAAAAAGAAAAGAAAAAAGAACACTTACGGTAGCTCATGAGACTGCCGGGTCCAAATTTTTTCTGAAAAAAAAAAAAAGAAAAAGAAAAAGAAAGACACAATTTTAAAGCACAAGTTAGCATTCACCCTTCTTAAGGAGCAATATTCCAAAACCCCATTTTTGATTCTTTGGTCTAACCCCCACAAAAAGAGAGAAGAAAGCATTAAGCATAGGTTTGTTCTACCTTGTCACTATAGTGGTGGCCTCCATGTCCATGAGATGCCATTACCTACAAAATAAAGCCCCAAAAATGTGATAAATCTTTCAAAACCTCACAAATTCACAACAAATTTAGAATGTGTGTTTCAACTTAAAAGACTAACCATTGTTTGAAGCATGGAAATGGCAATGAGGGCCAAGATCAAACCAAGAAGAAACCTAGCCATGGCCATTGTTACTAGAAGACACAAACCCCCTTCAACTATGTGTATAACAACTAACAAAACTACTTGTGTAAATTGAAGCACCAAAAAGGGTTCAAAGAGAGGAGAAAGGAATGGTGACATAAAGACAATGTGGGAGCATTTATAGAAGAAAAGTTGATGGGTGGGAATCTCATCTCATTTAATTAGTAACAACCAACAACAAGCATATAACACATGTGTATCAGCATTTATTATATTACTATAATTTTGAAGATGGTGATGCATATATAAGATGGAGAGAAATTTTTTAGTACTCCGGATCTATTACTCCATTGTGTAGGATTATAGACAAGGATTTTAAAATAGACCAAAAATCATTATCCAATATTGATTTAATTAAATATTATTTTTAAAATATTTATAATATGTATTATATTAAATATATAATAATAAAATATATTAATATTATATGATTAAAAATAAAATCAAATATAACATATATTTATTTTAAAATATTAAAATAATATTATTTTATATATTTTACTAATTATATCTAATTTTCACAATCATAATGATACATCATTTTATTAAATTTTGATAATTTAATCTTTTAGTAAATTAAATTTAGAGTAGAAAATTATCTTTTAAAAAGTATGATTATATTTTTATTTTTTTATATTTAATTAATTAAAAATTAAATTATCAAAATCTAATTAGATAATTAATAATTTATTAAATTTATTATGTTTTTAAAATAATATATTTTAGTTCATATTTATTTTATTAAATAAAACATAAAAAATTGTAAAAAAATACAGCAAAATTTTAGGAAATATCATTGTAGATTCCTCAACACGGATTAAAATTTAGTTGGCTTCTTTTGTAAACATTAAGTTATCTCTAAGTGTGGCAGTGAATGGATTATCTGGAGCAATATATATAATTTTTATTTTATCCTTAAGTGTACAATAAGAAAAACAAAATTTAAAAAATTTAGAAAAAAAAAAAAAAAAAAAAAAAAAGAAGAAAGAAAGATTCATTAACCTACGTGCTTTGGTGGTTTTATAAATGATAATAAATGTTTTAAACGACTGAAGTCAATAATAGATTGTTCTACCATACCTTTTTACTACTACACTACAATATTGTCAGAGTATTGTTATCGATAATTTAATAATTTTTTATAAAAACATTAAATTCACGTATTCAAATTGAAATATGTATTTATATTAAATTTTAAATAATTTAAACATGTATAAATATATTATTTTATATTATTTAAATAAATATTAGATGTTAAAATAAAATTATATAATAAAGTATTTATTATTTTTATTTTATATTAAGTTTTATAAATATAATTTATTTAATAAAAACTTTAAAATCAATAGTTGAATTAATAAATTTATATTTTATAAAAAATTATTAAATTAATATAAATATTAATTTTAACATCTATGTAAAATATTAGATGAACGTTGCACATTTTTTGGGAAGGAACTTTTTTTTTCTTTATTTTCACCACTTGAATCTTGATATATTTAATATTCATCCTGGTAAAATATTTTGAGCTAGTTTTATATATATTAAAAAATATTTATTTTCAAGTTAAGTAAAATTATTTTGAATTGTTAAACAATTTTAAAAAACTAATTTAAAATTGTTGAATGTAATAAAAATACTTGTTTAAATTAATCTTAACAGTAGAGTTTACATCGGATCATAAAAATATTTTAATTCTCACTTTACAATTATTTTCACAGAATAAATTGTTTAAATTATTTTAAACTCTATTCTATTTTTTTTTTAAAATAACCAAAACACCAGATTTTATGAAAACTATATTTTTTTAATTAAAAATCATTAACCAAACATGTCAATCAATGTAAAAATAAGTATAAATTTGATTGATAATTCTATTTAAAAAATATATTTAACTATTAACTTATTTGAGGTTTAATCTTTAAAATATGCAATCGAATTGATATCACAATATGCAAATGTATTAAGATATTGTAAGAAGGGAAAGGAAACTTGTTTAAAGTGTTTAAAACATTACTCCTCTGTTACATTAAAAAACTAAATAAAAATAAACGAATAATAATGTATACTATATTTTTATTATCATATAATATACTTAGATATAATTTTTATAAAAAATCGACTATAACAAAATTATTTTAATAAATTGTTACAGAGATAGGTATTTTGAATTATGAATAGTTAATAATATTAATAATAACATATTTGCACTTAATTTAATATATATATTTTTAAAGTAATTCCTATGAAACAAAACCATTAAAATGATTATAACAAAATAGCATGTAATATGTTAATAAAAATAAAATATAATAATAAAATAATAAAGAATATAAGATAAAATTTCATATAGTCTATAAAAATAATTATAAAATGATATATAAATAATTTTAAAAATATTATTAATGTAATAAAGTATTTTTTTTATATTATAACAAAAGTATTAATAATTAAGGTTAAATATATTTTTAGTATTTTTAAAATAATTAAATTTTAATTTTCATATTTCAATTTTACTATATTGATTTAAATTTTTTATTTTTAGAAATACCTAAATTTTTTATATTAAAGTAAATTATATTAAAATAAAATAAATTAATTATAATTAAAAAATTATAATCAAAATATTTAATAAAATAATTAAAAAAAATTATAACAATAATAAATTTAATTTAATTTAATTTAATCTAAGTCAAGTTAATAGAAAAATCATAATTAAAGTATTTTAGAAAAAAGAACTTAAATTAGAATTTTTAAAATTACGGAACAAAATTAAAATTTAATTATTTTAAAAAATTATAAACATATTTTACCCTAATAATTATGGTATAAGAAAATACTTTATAAAGTTATTTCTGTTTTTTAATATTATGTTGATATAATAATATTATGATGATTAAATTATATATATGTTGTCTATTACATTAGTAAAATATTTTATTTAATTATAGCATAACTTTGATTATTACACTAGAGGTGAATATATTTTAAATATTAATTATTTTTAATACTGCAATAACTTGCTAATATTATAATGATTAAATTATGTATATTTGTTTATATTATATATGATAATTTAGTAATATTGTAGTATATTTTAATTGAAGAGAGAGATAGTGCGAAGAATTGGATAATACAGTAGTCAAAATTGAGAATCAATTTTACAATTATAAAATGGAGATAAAACTTTGCTTCGGTATATAAATAGATAACAAAATTTCTATTTTTCTTTTCTTTTCAAATTCAAATCTTATATCTTAGGTTTTTTTTTTAAAAAAAAAAACTTCTAGAAAATTTTGCGCTTTAAAACTTATAAAATTATTTTATATTTCAATTTTTATAAATTATTAAAGTATTTAGATACAAAATAATAATTTAAAAATTTTATATATAAAAAGTTAACAAGAAGATAAATTTGTTTCATTAAAAAAATTATTTAATTAGTTAAAAAATTGAGTAATTAAAATCAGACATAATTAATATTCAAGAGATTAAAGTATAGTTATCAACGTTTCAATTGTTTTAATTCCTAGTTGAAAAATCAATATTTCAAGGGAGAGATGAGTTTGTAACTTTTCCCCCCTTAGGGTGAATTGGATACATATAATATGATACGCACATTTATAATTGTCCATAATTTTTTTCCTTTACTTTTTCAATTATAAATTATTTATATATTTTATTTGTGGGTCCATTTAATGGGTTAGATAATTAATAAAATCCATATATATATATATAGAAAGTTTTAAATTAAAACAAGTTATCCATTTAGAATTCAGCAGTCTATTTTAGAAAAGTTAGTTGCTTGTGGGATATATAAACTGATTGTTTCATTATATTGATGAAATAGATTCAACAGCTATGCTTAAAAGTGTAGATAATTAAAGACAGAGAAACTATATATATATTTGTGCAAAAATTGATGTTGACATGTTGATAACCATGATCTGACCCGGCCTTCTATCTTGAGTATCATATCCTAATTAATTGACGAAAAAATATAAATATAAATAGCAATATATATTTATTTATATTTAGATATAGGCCATTTGATTTATTTTTATTTTTAATATATGTCTATTATTGAATAAAAAACACATAAATAAATGACATTTATATGTAAGAGAATATTTTATTTGATGAGAGGGAAGTACTCATGAAAAACAAAGGATCCACTTTTCATGTGATTTAAATTTTCATTATGGTCCTATTGGAAACTTTATGTGAGATACCCTTAAAAAGATAATTCAATAAAATGGTGAGAGATGAGAAAGGGGATTTTTTTAATAAAAAATTGAATTTTAAATAATATTTAAAATATAAAAATTAAAACAAACTTTTATTAAAAATATAATAATAAAAAAATAATTTTTTTATTAAGTTAAAGTTTTTATAATTATTATACATCATTTATTTAAAATTTTCCTATTTAATTCATTGTTTAAACAAAATCTTAAAGTATTAATATGTTTTAAAAGTACACGGTAAGAGGACTCATAGATACAATTTATCAAATATTAAGAACAATTGATAAAAGGGTAGAAACAAAAAGAGAGTATGTTAGGATATAATTTTTTATTATGTTAACTAATTAAAAAAGTAAGTAAATATATTATATTATTAAGAAACTATTAAAAAAGCACACAAGACGGTGGAACAACGGCATTGAAATAGAAAGTTGAATAATTTTAATTTGTAGAAGAAATTAAAAAAAAAAAAAGAAAAAAAAAAGAAAAAGAAAAGAGAGAGTAGTGAATGCAAGAAAGGGAATGGCATAGATAAAGGTAAGTAAAGGGTTAATAAATGATGTGTTGTCAGAGAACATGTGCGAGCACTGAGAAAAGCACGTTAGTCGAAGATGCGCCATTTTCTCTAAAATGCACCGTATGTGTTCTATTCTATTTCAGTTAATGATTTGATTTGTCTCTTAATTTGTTTGGCTCAAAAGATAATTTTGATATATTTGAACTTCAAAAATTAAATTTATATGTATTTTGAGACCAATTATAAGGGTTATATTTTGAGTTATTTTAACTTAATCATCTTGAATGTGAGATTGGAAGGATTAGAAAAAGAGATAGATAAGTTTAGTGTAAATAAATAATTATATAGACATAAAATATTAAGTGTATAGCAATCTATAACTTTGTCAACATTGAGATAATATCAATAGAAACCTAAACACAACCCTCATCATTTCTTTTTTCTTTTTTCTTTTTTCTTTATTTTGTCTAGTTTTAGATTACTAAACATTTTTATGTCTTTAGATTTTTTCTTTAGGTGAACCATTTTTCTATTTTAGTCAAATTTCATATTTAAGCATTTTTTAATTGTTTATGAACCCAGAGTTAATAAATAAAAACTATTTTTAGCATAATTATTTAATTAAAAAAGGGATTGTTTTGTTTACATTAAGCAAAATCGACACAACCAGACTTACATATAAAAATTTGTTAACATGAGTAAAGTTAGATTTAAAAGGAATATGTTAATAGCATACATGAAACTATTTAATACACATCTCTTACATTTATTGATCAATACTTAACGTGACTTTTGAAGTCTCTAATATCAAGAAGATATTCTTAAGGTCGAATTGATATTTAATACACATAAATTACTCTTGCATTTATTAAATTTGTAAACACATCACTACTTTAAAAAATTGAATGCATTAGGAGGTAATTTACCTTTATATAATAAATTTAAATTTTTGATAGTTTTTAAAAATCTTTCATATTATCAATATATTTTATTTAAATTCATTTTTATTTATACTATTATTTTTCATTTTTTAATTCAACTTCCTAATAACCTTTGATATCAATTAAATAGATACGTTTTTTGAAATTAAGAAATTTTTTAGGAAGACATACTTTTAACTTATTTGAATTTATTTTATAATATAAATACTTATATAAATATTTGGATAATTTTTAACAAATATTTATAATTTTTAAAAAGTTAATTTAAACTTATTTGTATAAATTTATTGAAAAAACTTATATACATAGCTTTTATAGTTCTTATGTCGAAGTAATGTCTTTGAATAAGTGTTTATGACACAAGCTTTTATGTAATAAATATTTATCGAATACGTGATTAAATAAATTGTTTAACCAAATAGGATCTAAGATATATTTAACCTTTTTTATAAATAATAAATAAAAATTATCTTTATTTTATTTTATTTTATTTTTTTATTATTAATATTTTCTCAAAAAGAAATTATAATTTTTATTATTTTCAATATTTTAAAAGTAATAAAAACAAAAATTACATTATAAAAAAATGATAAAAGATTTCTTTTTATCAAACTGCTAATAATTGTTCAATTAAATAAACAACAATGTCCTTGGAGTTCTTGCAACATCCATAGTTGCTGTACATTAAGGAACATAGATATATTTTTTATATTTTTTAAAAAATTAGAAAACAACATTTTTCAATATATTTTGTTTTTTTAAACATGTAAGTCGTATTTAAGAAATACAATTTATGCAATATATACAATCTTTTTACATTAAGTTGGTCTATTATATTGATCGAACAACAGCAGCATAATAGTGTTCGACTATAAATAGTTTTTATTGATAAATTATTAATATCTAATTAAATCATTCTTAATTAATTCACTAATGATTTTTCTCAATCTCCCTATATCTATAACGACTGATTAGGTTGCCTTCATTTGACTTACTTTTATTATTGAAGTTTCTAAAAGTGTTCATTGGATTTGTTGAAACCATTAAAATGAGTTTTTACAATTTTTTCTACAATAGATGTTACCTAATTTTTTTTTACATTTATTTCCATTCCTATATTTTCTATAATGTCCACTTATTCAACGAAATATTCTCATTTTTCCACATCAAATTTGTTTTATTTTTGTTGACATTTTACGAATCAACATTCAGTTGATCCATACAATATTACACATTTCACAGCTATCACAGTTAACACTTGAGACACTTCATCCATATTGCTTGAATTTCATAGTTTATATTTTCCTCTGTCTTTGATGGACCTTTGATAATTAAACTGTGTGGCTTGGGGCAAGATATGTTTTTCCAAATTTTACCCTAGCATAAAGTTGTTTCTATGGCTAAACTTATATTTTATATAATTTTAGTTCTTATTTCTAATTAATCATGAAATATGTCAAAAATATTAAATTTTATCTTGTGATTACAATTTTATAAAAAATTTTAAAAGTAAGTTGCATTTATTTTTAAAAAAATACTCAACTTGACTTATAGACACTTTTGTATACAATGAATAAACACACCGACATAAAAACTAAGGATAATTATTAAATTTGACAGAGACTAAAACCTTTTAAGATGAGAGATATGATCCACAATCCACCCATGCATCTCAAATGTTTTTACTTTCATTTTTGGTTCCATAAATTAACCATTTCAAAAATTATTTTTAATTGTCATAAACCTAGCATTTGCATCGTTACGACCACAACATGCACTATAGATAAAAATCTACAAATATATATAAATGTCATTTTGTAATTAGTTGAGCCATTTGTTATTGTGTAGCACTCTACATTTAAATATATAATTTAATTATGTTTTTAAAAATATGATTTTGTTAACTATTATCATTAATTAAGGAATAAAAAAATTTAATGATAAAGTACATACAACATTTAATAATTTTTTTCATGATATTTTTTATTTTTATTCCTTAGTCATTGTTCTAAGTACAATAATTAGTAAACGAAATAAAGCAATTGACATTATAAATCAATATCTTTAAATTAATTAAATGAAAAACTTCGATATTGGAAAGATACAATCACAATTTGCTTCCACTGATCCACATACACGTTCTAAAATCTAAAATAGAATGAATAGCATGAGAGAGAGAGAGAGAGAGAGAGAGAGAGAGAGAGAGAGAGAGAGAGAGAGAGAGAGAGAGAGAGAGAGAGAGAGAGAGAGAGAGAGAGAGAGAGAGAGAGAGAGAGAGAGAGAGAGAGAGAGAGAGAGAGAGAGAGAGAGAGAGAGAGAGAGAGAGAGAGAGAGAGAGAGAGAGATTATAGCAATCGTTCAACATGACTATTATTTAGTAGGAATCATCGTTGTGAAGGATGTTTTTAGAACAGAGGTAACCAATTTCAAAAGTTGCACAATAATACATTTTTCAATTAAAATATTATACAAAAATTAAATACTACTAGCATTTCCCTAATATACCTCCCTATACATATCCTGCTAAAAAGGAAAGAAAGAAAAAAATACCAACTTGGTCTTTGAATTTGAACAAAACCATATTATAAATGTAATAGGAGATCCAAAGCGAATAAAATTCATCACAATATTTCAAAATTCTATAGCTAGCTAAAAAAAGGTGACACAGGTGATGGCTACTAATGTGATTCTTGCCTTCATAGTGTTACCATTGTATTATCTTCCAACAAACTGTGGGTCGGTGACATTCATGGAGATCATGCAATTTGATAGGTTTCACCTTTATGTTGAATATGGATGAAGAGTTCCCACATATGAATTGAAGGGTCACCTGATTCATCAGTGATAGTAATTAGTAAGGGCATATGCAAGTTGCAAGCATTCAGATGATAAAAAATAATGGTGGTAGCTAGCACTATTGATAAAAAATAGTATTGGTATGGCATATTGCATTCTTCAATTATAGTAGCAAATTCAAATAAGGAGAGGCTTATATGATTGTGTTTTATGCAATTTTGAGTACTTTGACATGGGCAAGTGAGGTAAGTTATTTTTCTAGGACACTCATTGGATATGTTTTGGTGGGTTGCTATTAAATTTGTGAGGTATACCATACGGAAAGAGGGACTAAAACATAGGTTAAGTACACACCAATTGCGGAGCTCCATGTTCTAGCATATGAGCTTTCCCTATTGGAAACTTCCACTTGGGGAGACCAAATTTATTTGAACCATCATGATTCATGTTATGGCTCCAAAATGTGTCTTGTCCCTTTTGGGTTTAGATGGAGAATAATGAGGTTTGTAGATTCAATGACTTACAATGTCCTTACCATGTGACAATAGCTCTGCGATCACATTGGTCATTTATTGTAAAACTTTAAAAAATTGAGAAACGTGAACTATATATATCTTGATGATGGGTTTAGTCCATTTTTTAAATATTCTAGATGGGTTGTTGGTGCTTGATGCAAGGAAAAGACACAGCAAATTTAAAGATTGGAAGAGCTCTTATAAGTCAGTTTTTGATTCAATTCCCAAACACTCTTGCAAGCAGGCCTCGCCTACATATTAAATTTCTGTCTTGAAGTTATAAAACAAGAATTAATTTAGTTGAATTGTATATTGCATGTTGTACTTTGTTTTTTTTAAAAAAGATCATGGTGTAGTTATGATTTGATTTGAGTTATTTTAGCATACTTTTTAAAATGGTGTTTAAAAAGTATTCAAAGTAAAATTTAAGGGAGAGTTTTCCTAATGCTTTTTCATATATAAAAAAACAATATCCACTGAAAATTTCAGGTCCTCATTTTATAAGATTTACCAAATTGATTGTTAGTTAAATCCTAGTGCTAATTATTTTATTGAAGGTATCTTTGCCATTATACTCAAGCAAAGTTATTAATGAAATAATTTAATTAATTTATGTTGTGTTTTAACGATGAATAATTATTTAAAATTAATTCAACTGCATTTTTTTTAGAAAAAAAATACATTACTACTTATAATAAATTTAAATGCGTAATTGTAACTTAATTGAACTAATTTGAATTTAACCATTTTTAAACGTAAAAAATCAAAATAATGAAACTTATGGTTTAAAACAAAAAAATTAATGTAGAATAAAACCTTCTTCCAAACAATTACCAGTATTTGGATGGATCATTTTAAAGAATTTAAAATTTAAATACTTTTATTTTAAAAAAAATTTAAATTTTTTTATTTAGATGATGAATTTTAAATTTATTAAATTTTAAATTTTTTATTTAAATTAAATAATTTAATGTTTACTACATACAAAATTTTACATAAAATTTCTTTTAATTTTGATCCTATTTTTTTTCATTGAAAAATTTAAATATATAAATATTTTTATTATGCAACATATTTAAAAATAATAATAATTTAACATATATAAATAATTAAAAAATAAAAAAATACAATTATATCATTTAACATTAAAAAAACTATATTCAAAGATGAGAAAAAACAATTGAAAAAATAACACAAATAATTAAAAAAATAACATAAAAAAATTGTGACTAAAATAAATTGAAGAATATTGAAGAATTTTAATTTTTATCTATTTTAAAAAAATTAAAAAAAAAATATCTAAACAAAATATTTCAATTCTTAAAATTTTAAATTTTTTCAAAAATTATTTTTCTCCCTTAAACACAAGGTTAGAGAATTCCTATCTAGTAGTATCTCAAGTAAGAATAAATTTTTGGTATTATCATTTTACCAATTCCAAAATTCCAAATAGCTTCATCAACAATAACGACAATATATTCATATTTACTTTTGCCACTTGGTCATCTGCGATTGTTATCGGTACAACTTGTACGAATTTTGCAACAGATCATTGAAAATGGTTACAAAAATCTAGCTTCAAAATCCTCAAAACCAATGCCATCTGGAAAATGAAAAAAATAGCTTCATGCAGCTGACTCGAGCAACATCTAAACTACAAAGGTGCTGGCAAGATTCTTAACAACAAAACCAACAATAAAATGGAATCATTAACTTTCAGACAAGGAACATGAAGTGGAAGACTTCGAAATCAAGACTCTTTGTCCTTTGATATGTTACGGGGCAGTCTGTTGAAAACACTCTCATCTACTATTCTATAATGTTTTGAAAATTGGTGGTGTATAACCCCACAACATTTATCTACATAATCTCCATATTTGCTGTACAATGCAGGGATAGTAATCATCATGAGGGTTCCTGTAACCATTAAAGAGGAAGAAATATAAATAAAAAGATTTACAAAGGGTCAAGAGTTTATATATAAGGGCCGTTTCTTTAAGCTTTGGGAAAATGTTATTTTAAAATTGTATAGAAAAGTAACTTATTCTTTTGAAGATTTTATGAAAAAAAATTTGTTTTTTGTTTGGCTTTAATTATAAGGCAAATTACACTAACATTCTTTGAAGTTTAATGAAATTTTACCTGATACATCTATTTTTTTTACCTTATACAAACCTCTCTTAATTTATCTAATAACATAATGTAACATATCCTTTTTAATTACACAAACCTCCCCTCAGTCCCTTGATTTCTTATGCACTTGTCAGAAAAGGAAGGTAAAAGTAATATAAAAAATGGGAGGAGTAACAAGTAAAATTTGCTTAAACTTTATGGGATGTAAATGTAATTTGTCCTAATTATAAAAAGCTCTGTTTTATTTTAAAAGATAGTTATAAATAGTTTTTTTGAGAAGCTACTCAACACAATCAGAAATCTGACTTTGTTAGATTCTGATTTTTTTTCAAAAGGTTAAGCAAGCACATTAAAATTTTTTAATGGTGATTATTCTTTTGAAAATAAAAGTAAATTTCAAGAAAAATAGCTGAAACAAGGAGGCTCTAAATCACCAACTTGTGTTGAGACTCAATATTTACATATATTGCTCAAGAAAAGATTTATCCTGAAAGTTAGAAATTACCATTTTTATCCTTGAAAAATATAAAAGTCATTCATTTAATTTTTTTAACATAAAAAGGACTAAATTGATCAATATTTTCATCTTTCAGGAACGAAAAATGGTAATTTCCCTTTTTCAAAAACTAATGTGGCTAAATCCACATTTTTCAAAGATAAAAAAGGGTATTTTATTCAGAAAATTATCTGTCATAATGACTCTTCACAGAAAACTAAATATAATAGATGTAAGATTTCAATTAGGACTAGTGGCATGCATGCGATCTAGTTCAAAAGCATGTAATCATGTGTGCACAAACATCCAATCAGGTAAATGGAAACCATGCAAATGCAATAAAAGTTTGAGAAGGATTACATTGCAGAGTTGGACCCAAATGACCGCCCACACACCCACAAAAAACCAAACAATAGAAGGCAGTGAAAGGAAAGTCAAAAGCTTCAAGTGAAATACTGAAAAGTGATGTAATACGGAATTTACTATACATTAATGAGAAGGAAAGATCTCAGTTAAAGGCACCACAAATGACTTTTAATAAATAGACTTTCGAAGCAACCATACCAATATATGCGAGTGTGAAGAAGGAAAAGACACCGCCAATTACAGACAAGAGCCACAGACAAACCACCACCTGTCAAGTAGACAACAGACACTGAATTATCTCCATACATTTTCCATCAAGTCATATGCACAATATTGAGAATTACTATGGTCTAATTGCATTGCTATAGCAAATTAAAAAGATGAAGACCATAAAGTTGTTGACAAAACAGAACATGGCCGCAGATATTGTTGGAAAACAAATGATACATTTGAAGTAGGTTCAAGGAAGGTACTAATAGCTCATGTTTCATAAGCTCATCCCAAATTAGATGTTATCTGATATGCCTCTAGCCTGTGTATTGAAGAAGAGCTAGATGTGGGTTTGATGACCATGGGCTTAAGGGCAGAAATGAGAATATTGGAGAAGTGGAATTGGGAAACCGTTATGAGGGAGAGAGAGGAGCCTAACTGAATGGACAGCTGGATGATGGGGATTGGCTGAGAAAAATATGAAATCATTGCTTGCCGCTTCTGAGTGTTTCTTTTCCTTGTTCCATTTTCTAGGTATTTGTTTTCTGTTTGGACATTGTAATTTGGAGCTTGCTCCTTATGTTTCCCTATAAATAAATTGTCATTTCCAGTTCCTAGAAATATAGGAGGGTGGGAGGATTATAAAGATAATGGGGGACCTAGCTCTTTCAAGGATAGTAGCATCATTGAAGGTGGTAATAAAGAAGATGCATAACGAGGCTAAGACTTACTATATGGAGTTGGGAATGATGACTGTTGTCTACCCAACGACATCACCCGACAACATCCAAAACCTAATGCACAAGTATAAGGGGATTTTCTAAGAGTCCACAACACTGCCACACAAAAGGAAGTATGATCATGTTGAAAGGAGTTAAGATTCCAAACATTAGGCCTTATTGACACCTCCACATTCATAAAGAAGAAATTGAGAAGTTTGTGCATGACATGTTAGCTGTAGGGATGATAAGGCCAGGCACCAGCCTTACCTGAGTCTTTTAATTTTGGTAAAAAAGAAAGATGGGAGTTGGCAGTTCTGTGTGAATTATAGAGCTCTCAATAACATCACTCCTTCCCAATAAATTCCTAATTCTAGTTATTGAAGAATTATTGGACAAATTCAATTAGGAGGGACGACCATATTCTCTAAATTAGACTTGAAATTCAGGTACCATCAAATTCGTATGAAGGAAGATGACATTTCCAAAACAGCCTTTTGGACACATGAAGGCCATTATGAATACTTGGTAATGTCATTTGGGTTGACCAACACTCATTCCATGTTCCAAGCACTCATGAATGAAGTTTTCAGACCATATCTTCGAAGATTTGTTCTAGTTTTCTTCAACAATATTTTAGTATATAGTTTCGATGCTCTCTCTCATCTTTTCAACACTTAAGAATGGTATTCCAATTGCTTATGGATCATGAGTTTTGGGTTAATTACAAGAAATGCAACTTTGGGGTCAATCAGTTATAATATCATAGACATATTATAACAGCAGCAGGCATTAAAGCTGATCCCTCAAAGGTACAATGATGCAACAGTATTTGGAGCTAAGGAGTTTTTTGGGGTTGACAGGTTATATTGCCGGTGTTTTGTGGAAGGCTATGAGATTATTGCAAGGCCCTTAACACAGCTTTTGAAGAAAAATAACTTTTGCTGGACAGCAGAGGCCCAGGGCACATTTGAGAGGCTTAAGAAAGCAATGGTGTGCTTGCCCACTTTAGCACTACTGAATTTGGACTTGCTGTTCAAATTAGAAACAAGGAGCAGAGATTCCTTTCAACTTCTCTGAGTGTTTTCTTTGCTTGCAGCTTCTTTGACTGTTTTTCCCCTTGTTTCTGGGTATTTGTTTTCTGTTTTGGCACTGTAATTCAGAGCTTGCTCAAAATCTATGAATAAATAAATTTCCAATTCCTAACATCATCCT
This sequence comes from Canavalia gladiata, assembly GCA_037954105.1. Classification (NCBI taxonomy): domain Eukaryota; kingdom Viridiplantae; phylum Streptophyta; class Magnoliopsida; order Fabales; family Fabaceae; genus Canavalia; species Canavalia gladiata. The sequence continues at coordinate 45,978,731 of CM075665.1, forward strand.
ACTTAAATTTTACAAGCACATTCTTCTAGACAATCCCTAGAAAGAAATACCAATTACTTAGATCACATTTCCCCAAGCCACAATCCCTAAAAGGACCTGAAACAAAACTAACCTTGAAAAAAATTCTAAAATCCTTGCCAATAGTGATGTCATGAGCTATAAGGAGAACATTATTGATTTTCACCCGAAATGAAGCAGCTACATTATTAACCATCTCCTCTGACACAACTAGCTCAGGTAAAGTTGGTGGTTGTCTGCTTGAAAATAAAAGGAAACAAATGACTGTTAAATAATGTTAAAAATAATGAAAAAACATACAACAAGCACAGCTAAGGCAATTAATCATACTTATTTCTAAGAGCAGCATAGTTTGCATGCAGAAACAATCCTACAATCAAAATCAGCAAGACATCTGAACAAATTGTTAGAAATGGTAAACCAGTCCACTCAAATAGGATCCAGGCAACTGTTGCAACAACAATGACACCCAAGGAAACATGCCACCTCTTCCACAATAGAACATCAGTAACTACAACAGAGACAAAGGAAAGCAAACATCAGAACTAGTATAACCATATTGAGTCTGAAAAACAAAGATACGAAAGCAAGCAGTGTTATGCTCTTTGATAGACCCCCAACAACATAATAACAGAAACTGGTAATAGTTGGTATAAAAAGGAGAGGGAAACCCAGAGGGGGGTTATCTAGAAAGAGAAAAACAGTGACTGGGTAGAGCCCAGGTCCCTTGAACACCTGAGGGTTACTTGCATTCTTGCTGCCCTGACTTAGTAGGATAACACATTGGTACCTCCTGGAAATTTAGGGTTTATTGATCAATAAAATTCTCCTTTCTTTCTATTTTCTGATTCAATTCTATTAATTGGTATTGGAACTCCAATCTTGGAGCTGTGAGTAGTGCGTAATGGTGAATTCAGGAGCTGTTCAGATGTCAATAAGAATGAAGAATGAAATTCCTTATATTTTTGGAGAAATGAAGAAAAAGATTGCAGATTAGAGGAGAGAACTCAAGGAAGAACAAGAGTAGTGGATGCAAAAGTACAGAAGAGAAAACAAAGGTCCTTGGAAGTAAGAAAACAATGAGGGCAATGAACTCTTGAAAGATGGAGGAGAATCTTCGGAGCAAGAAAACAGAAAAGGAGAGGAACTCTTGAAGGAGGCTGAAGAAAGGAATAAATTGGAAACAGAAACAGTGAGAGAAACAGGTATGAAGATAGAGATGGTGGAGGAAGAATTTGATAGGCCTGTGGTGGAGAAGGAACAACACAAAAACGGAGTGCAGAACTTGGCTTGCGACAACTCCCTTTTGGTAAACAAAGGAGAGGAGAAAGTAAAAGAGAAATACCAGCTCCTATCACTCTTTAGCAATTTTATCCAAGTTTGTAAAGACAGAGAGTTTAATTTATTAAAAGAAATTAACAGGTTGAAATCAGATCCTGAGGTGGGATAATCAAAATTTTCAACTCATACTTTTCACCCCCAAATCCAAGCCATTAATATTTTTGCCTAAATTGACCAACACAAAGATGAACAGAATATGCTAAAAAAAATCAAACTTGGATGGCCATAGGTACATGGTGAAGCAAAGTACCCATACAAAAAAGGCTAAAGGCTACAAAAGATTCAATAACCTGTCAAGCAGGGGAAAGTTCATATATATATATATATATATGTGTGTGTGTGTGTGTGCGTGTGTGTGTGTGTGTGTGTGTGTATGTGTGTACGTGTGTGTGTCCGATCATCTATGTTTCAACTTGAATGAAAGCATATCATGAACAAGCACTTATCAGGAGGTTAGAACATACCAAAGGCAGTAGGAAGCTGAGCGTCTGATTCAGACATGAAATGAAACTCTCTAAAAGTGAAGTCCAACCAAGCAGATAGCCTAGACCTGGATGTACAATCAATAAGATGAATTACCATGATAACAAAGCTTCACGATAATACAGCATCAATATCTTGTTCAGAATTCATTGATATCAGCCAAATCATAACAATCTTCCATAAATCCAATGAAATCAATAGATCAGCACCCTATACATTTAAAAAACAAACAGTTGCCCAAGTTTGAGAGGAAAGATGAAACACACAAAGTAGTGATACAAAGCAAACGGAGATCTGCCAGCTGTGTAGAACTTGAAATATTGCTTCAGGTTAGATTACCATGATCAAAGTCATAATAATCCTTAAAATTGAAACAGTACAAGCCAAGTTATGAATTATGATGGAACACAACAACTATATCATACAAGGAAAACCTCTATCAAATTTACCACTTTTTCTCAGTGAAAATCACTCTGCAAAACCCAATAACCAAACCAGCAACAATAATAATAATTTAACATGTTAAAGGAAAAAAAGAAAAAAAAAACTTCAAACCAAATACAAAATTTCCACCACTAAGATCTGAGGGAAACTGAATGAAATCATGAACAACTGTGGGAGTACACAGGACACAAATCAAACAGAAAATTGAATGAAATATAGAGACAATTATGGGTGAGAAAAGGCAGTAAAGCGAAACCCTAAAATTGATAAGCAGAGGACACAGAACAGGATGAAGAGTTGCCCCAGTGTGATTGAAGAATTCAATTCATTATAATTCTTTGGAACAAGAAAATGCTTAGAAATGTCAAATCACACTATGCTTTAGCTTCTCCAACCTACCCAAATTCTGTTGCAACGTGTGTGTAAATATTGTATACAAAAGGGATAGAAATACAATTCTTTAATATTATTTAAGTAATTTATTAATTTAATTGCATAAAATGTATGATTTACCATGTACACGCACACAACACTCATAATATGACAATGACCTTCATTTCAGTAATTAATCTCTTCAACATTCACTGATCCTTTTAATAATTATCTTTCAAAATTTGAACTTTCATTTTCTTTTTAAGAATAAGATTTAAGTACATGTTCAGAATGAATTATTTTTTTTAAACGTTTTTTTTCCAGAAAATTAAGAAAAAAAAACTCCAAAATAAGTTACAGCAAACATTTCGCAAGTGTGCTACATAGTTCAAACCTGAAAAATAATACCCAACCTCTAAGAGTTGACCATTAGCCAATAATGCCCTAGTGTAGGTAGAAGCAGAAAGTAAGATAAAAAAGTGTTTAGTTTGAGATTTAAAATAAATAAATAAATTTTTGACACAATAAAGTTTAGACAGAAGACAACAAAGATGGTAATATTTACATATTATGACTTAATTATATGTAAAGTCATTTTTTATATAAACTTTTTATTTTTTAGTACTGCTATTGTGGACTCAGTTAGAGAAGCTTTCTCCTTTTAATCTCACATTTAGACCTGCCTAGTTTATATATATATATATATATATATATTGTTAAGATTGTGTAAATCTTTTATATTTGGAAACTTAGGATAGAATAAAATCAGGTTAGAATCTTCCCTTAATCTGACCTGATATTGTTTGTTTTCTTTATTCAAATACTTTTCTAGTTTTCCTTATTTAAATTATCTTGTAATCTGTTTAGGCAAGAGGATCTCCCTAATTGATTCTCTCTTTGCCTATTTAAATCATTGTTATCCCTTGAATAAAATATCAGAAAAAGAAAAAAAAAATACTCTCCAATTACTCTCTTCTCTTATCCTATATGGTATCAGAGCTGTAAAGCTCTGATCCAGGGACTATTTTATCATGGTTAAGACGACCATGACCGGAGAAACCCGAACAACTAGAGCGGGTGGAGCAAATGGAGGATCGAACACTGAAATGACCTCCATGACAACAAACAGCAATGATGCACCCTCTATTGTTGCCGTTGAAACTCTATCTTCCAGTTCAGGATTGCATCTAGTAATCCAGAAATTGAATGGGAAAAATTACTTGGAATGGGCACAATCGATCAAACTCACATTGGAAGGCAAAGGCAAGCTAGGCCACCTTACTGGAGCCATTTCGCAACCAGGCATAGAGGACCCCACTCTACAAAAATGGAAGTCTGAGAATTCCTTAATTATTGCCTGGTTAATCAATTCAATGGAACCAACCATTGGAAAGCCTTACCTGTTTTTACCAACAGCCAAGGATGTTTGGGAAGCTGTCAAAGAGTGTTATTCTGATTTGGAGAATTCTTCTCAGATTTTTGACCTAAAAACACGATTATGGCAGTCCCAACAAGGAGAGGACGATGTCACAACATACTATAATGTCATGGTCACACTTTGGCAGGAATTAGACCAATATTATGAAGATAGTTGGGAAAATCCCAATGACGCTGCGCGATTCAAGAAAAGAGAGGAGAATGATAGGGTATATGTGTTCTTAGCAGGTCTAAACCCTACCTTAGATGAAGTGAGAGGAAGAATTCTAGGACGAAAACCTCTACCTTCAATGAGGGAGGTATTTTCAGAAGTTCGACGTGAGGAATCCAGGAGGAAAATTATGTTGCGTACCTCTCAACAACTACCAGAAACTGAAAGCTCTGCATTAGCAGGAAAGGTGCAAAATTTAGAAGGAGAAAGGAAGAAAAAACCATGGTGTGAACATTGTCGAAAGCCTTGGCACACAAAGGAGACTTGCTGGAAAATCCATGGTAAACCACCTAATTGGAAAAAGAAATCTGCAGGTGAAGGCAAAGCATTTCAAGCATCCAACTTTGAAAACCAAGAACAGAAAAATACCTCCGAGTCATCTTTTTTCACAAAGGAACAGTTAGAGCAGTTGTATCAAATTTTCTCTGAAAAAATGTCAGTTACTTCATCCTCTTCTTTGGCACAAAAAGGTAACCCTTTGTCAATTACTACTTTTCTTAGTTCTACACAGAATTCTCATGCTCCATGGATCATTGATTCTGGAGCTACTGATCACATGACAGATTGTCCAAATTTGTTTTCTACTTACAGTCCCTCTGCAGGTAACAAAAAGGTTAAAATTGCAGATGGTTCTTTTTCTGCAATAGCTGGTGTTGGTTCTGTCCCTATTTCAAGTTCTTTTACTCTCCATAATGTTCTTCATGTCCCCAACTTATCTTGCAATCTCTTGTCCGTTAGCAAGTTAACAAATGATCAACAATGTCTTGCTGTTTTTGATTCTTTTTCATGTAAATTTCAGGATTTGAAATCAGGGAAGACGATTGGCAGTGCTATGGAAGTTGATGGCCTCTATTTCTTTGAAGAACAAACTGTTTTCAATAAGGACAGTCAAAGTAATTGTCTCAATTCAGTATCTGTTTCAAGGAATGACGAAATTATGTTATGGCATTATAGATTAGGTCATCCAAGTTTCTTTTATTTGAAACACATGTTTCCCAATCTTTTTAAGAATAAAAATCCATCTTTACTTACTTGTGAAACATGTCAGTTGGCTAAGCATCATCGCTCAACCTATTCCCCTCAACCCTACAAAAAGTCTAGTCCTTTTAGTCTCATCCATAGTGATGTGTGGGGTCCTAGCCGTGATCCTACTCTTCTTGGAAAAAGGTGGTTTGTTACATTTATAGATGATCACACTAGACTAATGTGGGTGTATTTAATGAAGGAAAAATCAGAAGTGGAAGGGATTTTTAAAAACTTTTTTCAAATGGTAAAAACTCAATTCCAACAACAAATAAAAATTTTTAGAAGTGATAATGGGAGAGAGTATTTTAACAGATGTTTAAATAGTTTTTTCCTTCAAGAAGGAATTATTCATCAAAGTTCCTGTGTTAATACCCCTCAACAAAATGGTGTGGCTGAGAGGAAAAATAAACATATTCTTGAAGTTGCTCGAGCCTTGTTATTTCAAAATAATATGCCTAAATATCTTTGGGGTGAAGCAATCTTGACTGCAACTTATTTAATAAACAGAATGCCTAGCAAAATTTTGAATTTTAAAACTCCATTTGATTTCTTCATGAAAAATTTTCCAACAAATAGAATCTCAACTTGTTTGCCCCTTAAGATATTTGGTTGTACAGTATTTGTCCATTCACATGTGCCTAATCAATGTAAACTTGATCCAAGAGCAACAAAGTGTGTGTTCGTTGGTTATGCTCCTAACCAAAAAGGTTACAAGTGCTTTGATCCAAGTTTAAAAAAATATTTTGTAACTATGGATGTCACTTTCTTTGAGGAAACACCTTTTTTTGGAAGTCATCTTCAGGGGGGGAGAAGAGTTGAAGATGCAGAATATAACTTTCAAATTTTCGAAGAACTCTTGGAACCAAAATTTTTAAGTTTTGAAAAAAATTCTGAAATACTAGCTGAACATGGTGATCAGCAACATGTTTCTGGATCTAAGAGCCTTGAAACAGGGGGAAATGAGACAATTACAATGACTGAGGGCAAAAGATCCGCTAATCTTGTCTATTCAAGGAAGAAAAAGGGTCAAACATTGGAGCCAAGTGATACTTTACAACCTCAACACTGCCAAGAGTCTGAAAATGCACCAGGTAACATTATTTCTGAAACTGTCCAGCCTGTTAATAAGTCTATTAACTTAGAGTTAGATCAATCCAATCTTCCAATAGCTATTCGAAAAGGGGTTAGGTCTTGTACAAAGTATCCTATCTCTCATTTTGTGTCAAATGACAATTTATCACCTTCTTTTAGAGTTTTTATTTCAGAACTGACCAAAGTAGAAATACCAAGAGATATACATTCTGCTCTAAAGGTTCCAGAGTGGAAGAATGCTGTCTTGGAAGAGATGAGGGCTCTAGAGAAGAACCAAACTTGGAATATGGTGGATTTGCCAAAGGAAAAAACAACTGTGGGCTGTAAATGGATTTTCTCAATCAAGTATAATGCAGATGGGTTGATTGAAAGATACAAAGCTCGGTTAGTGGCTAAAGGATTTACCCAAACATATGGGATAGATTACATGGAGACTTTTGCACCCGTAGCAAAGTTAAATACTATCAGAGTTCTCTTATCCTTGGCAGCCAATCTTGACTGGCCACTACAACAATTAGATGTCAAGAATGCTTTCCTAAATGGAGACTTGGAAGAAGAAGTATATATGGATGCACCTCCAGGTTTTGAATCATACTTTAAACAAAAAGTTTGCAAACTTAAGAAATCACTATATGGATTGAAGCAGTCCCCTAGAGCTTGGTTTGAGAGGTTTACTACATTTATAAAGAGGCAAGGGTATATGCAGTGCCAAAGTGATCATACTATGTTTGTAAAACACTCTTTTGAAGGAAAATTGGCTATACTAATTGTCTATGTAGACGATATAGTTCTCACAGGCAATGACTTGCTTGAGATGAGTCGATTACAGAAGTCTTTGGCCCTTGAATTTGAAATCAAGGATCTAGGACCTCTAAAATATTTCTTAGGAATGGAGGTTGCAAGATCTAGAAAAGGAATTGTGGTTTCTCAAAGGAAATACATATTAGACCTTCTCAATGAAACTGGAATGAGTGGATATAAACCAGCTGAAACTCCGATTGACCCTAATAAAAAACTTGGGAACAACCAAGAAAGTGCACCAGTGGATACTTCCAGGTACCAAAGGTTGGTAGGAAGACTGATTTATCTATCCCATACTCGCCCTGATATTGCATTTGCTGTAAGTTTGGTAAGCCAGTTTATGCACTCCCCTCATGAAGAACATTTAGATGCAGTTTACAGAATTCTAAGATATTTGAAGAGTGCACCTGGTAAAGGATTGTTTTTTAAGAAGACTGGGCAACAAACAATTGAGATCTACACTGATGCAGATTGGGCTGGCTCAATTACAGATAGGAAGTCAACATCTGGGTATTGTACCTTTGTGTGGGGAAACCTGGTTACATGGAGGAGTAAAAAACAAAGTGTAGTTGCAAGGAGTAGTGCTGAAGCTGAGTATAGAGCCATGGCACAAGGAGTGTGTGAAATCTTGTGGCTAAAAAGAATTCTTGAAGAGTTGCAGCTTCCTATGACTCTTCCTATGAAACTATACTGTGATAACAAGGCTGCCATAAGTATATCTCAGAATCCTATACAACATGATCGAACCAAGCATGTGGAAATTGACAGACATTTTATAAAAGAGAAAGTGGATGAAGGAATTATTTGCATGCCTTTTGTTCCAACCTCACAACAATTGGCAGACATTCTTACTAAAGGATTGTTTAAACCTAACTTTGAATTTCTTGTAAGCAAGTTAGGCATGTTGGATATCTATGCACCAACTTGAGGGGGGGTGTTAAGATTGTGTAAATCTTTTATATTTGAAAACTTAGGATAGAATAAAATCAGGTTAGAATCTTCCCTTAATCTGACCTGATATTGTTTGTTTTCTTTATTCAAATACTTTTCTAGTTTTCCTTATTTAAATTATCTTGTAATCTGTTTAGGCAAGAGGATCTCCCTAATTGATTCTCTCTTTGCCTATTTAAATCATTGTTATCCCTTGAATAAAATATCAGAAAAAGAAAAAAAAAAATACTCTCCAATTACTCTCTTCTCTTATCCTATATATATGTATGTATATATATATATATATGTATGTATGTATGTATGTATATATAAACTAGGCACAATGATAAAGTTACTGCCTTGCGAGTTCTGTTCACATCTTAGAAATAGTCTCTTTACTTGCGGGGGTAAGGATGTGTACATCTACCCCCTCCTCCCAATAAAAATCCCATAATGTAGGAGCCTTGCATACAGGGTTGCCCTCTGTATATCCATCGATGTTGTTGGTATATATATATATATATCCATGCTTGATTGACATTCTTAGACTACAGTTGATATCATTAAGCTCTAGTTCAGGCTGATATGATATAGGGTTCTAGAATGCCATAGAAAATACCATGTTTGCTTCAAACAAACATAACTAAAACATTTGTCACATTGATATCGGTGGTCATTGCAAGTACAGAATACTTCTCAAAAATGATGAAAACAGTTAGCATCTCTAACAATGATCAATTTATCAGTCTGTTTGTGAAAGTGTGGCAATCATCAAATGTCCTAATTATTTTTTTAACCATGCGAATGGGTGATTGCAAGTGTATTTTCATGGGGCCATATGCTAAGGGTAACTTCTTAGCTCTCACTGTGATAGCTAAGATAACTTTCCTTTTGTTCATCTTCCACATCATGCGGCAGAGCAGCAGTATCAGGAACATATCCTAGTGGCTTGACCATTGCCAATAATTGTTAGACTTTCTCATAAATTTGAGAACACTCTGGATAATTGCTTCCTTCTGAAAGAAAGACATAACTAGGCAGCTTGCCCCACATTCCTTCTTAATGTTTCTTTCTCTCATCAGTTTTTGAATCTTCACCACTCCATCCCACCCCCTTTCCTTGGGATTATTTGACAACAATGTATATGTTCCCACATCATGAGGGTCTATCTGTTAACAGATTCTGCAATTCGTCTCCCAAAACCATAGTTTCAATGAACATGGCACACATTAAGCAAAGTATGCCAGGCAACAACATCCACTTGACATGTGTTGTCTTCATAAAATTTTCAGCTTCATCAAGCAGACCAGCCATGCTTAAAAGTTAAACCATTATTCTATGCATGTGTCGAGCTCTGGAGCTCACTGCCAAAGTTTTTTATTAGATGATTAAAATACCAGAACCCTTCTGGTACAAAAGCCAAATGAGCACAAGAAGAAAGAACCCCAAGAAAGGTCACGCAGTTTGGACATTCTCCAGCAGACATCATGTCTTGGAACATCAATAAAGCTTGTTTACCAAGCCCATGATGGAATTAACCACATATCATTGAATTCCAAGTGATTACATCTCGATATATGATGTTTAAGAACACACCATATGAAGAATCCATGCGGCCACTCATGGAGTACATGTTTATCAAATCGATTTCCACATGATATGGTTCTTAAATCCTGACTTTAGTACCCCGAGTATTTAATAGATCACCATGTCCTAGTGCTGCCAAACTTGCACAAACATTTAACAGAACTGCAAAAGTGTACTTGTTTGGCAGAGAATTCTCCAGCTCCATTCTTGTAAATATATTTAAAGTTTCCTCAGAATGCCATCTTCAAAGTAAGCAGTCAAGATGGATTTGCAACCACATTCCTATTTTGCAAGTTATCAAAATATTTTCTTGCATTAAGAACTTTACCGCATTTCCCATACATGTTTTCAGTCATCAGCTTGCTACTAACAAAGACATCAAATATCAAATTAGATTTCACTAATTGGACATGGATTTGCAAACCCAATTGTTAGTCTTTAATCTTAGCACAAAGGTCCAAGACACCAATATATGTAACACTATCCAGGCTACACATTCATCCCCATCCTGCCTAAAATGTTTGCAGCTTCTCTTCACCCAGATTCCACAAGTGCATTCAACATAGAGTTATAAGAAAAGATATCTTACCTGGGCACTGTATCCAAAATCATCAAGGCTGAATCAACATGAAAGCACCTTGAGTAGATGTGAATATGTGTATTTTTCACATATTGATGAAACAACAACCCAAACTTCAATGAATACCCATAACACTGCTTTCCCTCTTGGACATCCCCCACTATTTAAAGAAGAAGAAAGAACAATGGCAAATATATATTCATTGAGGCATGCATTGTCCAATGAAACTAGGTTCTTGACAACCCAAGAACTTCAAACAAAGTACTCCAAGAATCCATGTTTCTTTGGGGCATTGTATCAACAGCCTTCTACACATTCTAATTGACCACCTTTGCAATATAGATTGATCAATGACTTTATTTGAGTTATTGTCTTTCAAAGTTTGCTTGTGAATAAGCAACTGGACGTTGATGATTTCGCCATATCTCAGTCACTTAGCATCAACAGAGACTTTCAAAATGTTTATAAGTTCTTCAAGGGAGCAAAGACATGACAGGTACCTAGAAAACGTAAAAGTTTTTGAACAAACACTGGTTTCAGTTTGCTAATAGTGACAGTGCCCATGCAGTTTTGCCTTTTGCATCAATCAAATGCCGGAACAAGAATTAAGTGAAAAACATAAAAAAATTAGTTACAAGAATACTGGAAATAAATTTTAAGACTCAGATTTAATTTGGCTCCATCTGATTCCTAATGATGCTATATGGAGTTAAAGTAGTGTATTTTTCCAACCAATATACCAAAGAAAGTAGTTCAAAAACTAATAATCAATTTGGAGTATTTCTTCAACGTGGCAATGACAACTACCTTATAATTTTATTTTTCTTAGAACAACTTCAAAGGTGGTAGCTTAAACTAAAGGAACTGTATATCAACCAATTGCATCACCAGTGTGAGCTAATTTACATAAGCAACTATGTCTTATCAATGTGTGGCAGCGAGGACTGACCTATACAAAGCATTGTAGCTCTCCGTTGAGTATCACTGCTAAATATGCTCTTACCCCTACTACATGTGTTGTGTTAATGCACATGGTGCAACACTGTGGGACTGAGTTTAACTGATTCAGGTTTAGGGTTTATTATGGGCCAATCTCCTAACTGATCAAAATTCACCGGTTTCGTTAGGCTCAGGCCAAGACACTTTCAGTTGGTCAAACACAAACCAGTTGAGTCTTGGGATTAGTCTTTTCGAATTTCTTAATAAATCAGAGAAAAACTCAAAAAAAATATCTGCAACAATTCAGAACCTGCGGTAAAAAATTGGTAGTCCTCCCACTTAACCTGCTACATACAACAACTCAATTCCACCATTGACTTAAGGCTTAACCAAAACAAAACTCTTGGCTCAAGGGAAGAAACAACACTGGAGTCAGTAATCCCATTACTATTAGAAAAGGACCGGGCCTAAAAAGGGATTGCCCAAGATTTATAAGGAGCATTTTGCTCATATTTCTAAGGACATTTTAATTCTTAACAATAAATGTGAAAGTCAGGGTCATTATATGAAGAATTGTATGGCAATGCCACACTTTAATATCTATGTGAAAGAAAGGTGGTATCCTAATTTTTTTTATCAGCAAGAGAGATTTTATTAATAAGAATACAAGGGGTAATCTAACACAAAAACTTACAAAACCAGAATTTAGGGAAACAAAAGGTTAATAGAAAGTTACACAGCACCCATTTATAAGGTGGTATCCTAATTAAGAGACAAAAACCAAATCAGGTATGCACAACCCCAATTCTTATTGTAAGAGACACGAATTCGAGTTCATAAGATTGAATACGCATGCACTGAATCAAATCAAGTGAATACGAGATCAACAAAAAAGCTAGTTATAGCAATTGAACAAGAGAGAAATTAGAGACCAAGGGGTAATTATATAAATACCTGTACGTAACACAAGCTTCCACTTCGAGATTGCTCAACCGGTGGCGATTATCTAGGGTTCAGAACACGATCGGGGAAATGAATCATTTGACCAGAAATGAGAGTTAATGCTGAAAATCAAAACCGAATAGGATTCATATTGGGTCGGGTCGAAAATAACGGGTCCTTATCGATGCAACTCGAGACCCGAATATGTAATTTATTTTATTTATTTTTTAAATTTAAACTGAATCAAACATGTTAATAATATTTTTTATATTGTATCTAATATGTAATTTCTTGATTAATATTGCTCATTATTTTATAAAACATATTTTTTAAGTTTTTGATATTTTTTATAAAAGTTATTTTAAAAATTTTAAAATATTTCTAATTTTATGTTTAATTATTTTAAATTTTATAATAAATTTTTTATATTCTTAAAATAATGGCTATGTTAATATTACTTTTCTGAGATAAAAAATAAAAGAAATAATTAAAATAGAGAAAAAAAAATTATTTATTTTTTCCTTTTGGGCCATTATCCATATTACTTGTAAGCTTAAATATTTTAGTTCAGTGTTTGGGCTGGATTTTCCTTCTATTCCTTTTAGCCCTTTATTTTTCCTTGCATAAAATGACCAACTTGAGTTCTTCAATGTAGGCTTAGTGCATGCTTAGGAATGATTAGCTCTAAACACATGATTGCCTTTTTTTTCATAGTTTTTAATTTTTTATAAAAAAATATTTTAAAAAGATTAAATTAAATATGTAGTTATTATTTATATTGTTTCTCCTACGGTTTGAAAGGGAAAACATTTTACTTAGATTGGTTTAGAATTTGTGCTGAAAACAATTTGTGCAGAGCCTGTGGATGAAATGAGGATTTATCTAATTTAATCAATGATTTTGAGTTCAACTTTTACATATATATATATATATATATATATATATATATAATTGTATTAAATATTCAAAAGATTTATTTACTATAAGAATCCTATCAATTCAAGTAAAATTATCTTTAATGGATAATTTATCTAATATTGCACAAAAAGAGAAAAACACTTATAAAAATAATCAATGAATAATTGATTTAAATAATATTTTTTAAATTAGGATCTTCAGTGATTGCACTATGTTAAGAATATTTCAGATTCAAACAAAATTACTTCATATGAAAGATAACTATAACTAAAGAAAAAAAAACCTTTTAAACAACAATCCCTATAAATTGAATGATAAATTGAGTTTTTTTTTCTTCCTTTAAGAAATAACTTAGTTGAGACTTTTCAAAATAAGTTTATTATACTGAATAATAGACCATCATTTTCTCCCTCATGGGTTGTTGTCTGTTGAGGAACCGTGACCTTATTCATTTGTAGTTGCAGTACTTTTGGGTTGAGATTATACCTAAATATGGAAGCATTGCAAAGTGGCCTATACCCAATAGATTATTAGAATTTATAAAGTACAAATTAGAAATCCATGAAGAGTCAGCACAATCAGTGCTCAAAACTTTGATCCCCAAAAGACATTCATTATCAATCCATTGATTTTTAGATTTAGTTGTTTTAAAGGGATAATATATTTAAAAGAATTTAATAACTTCATGATATTATATAAATATATAAATATATTTTATCTCAATGTTAATATTAATTTTCAATAAATACTTATCACTTTTTAAAATTTTTCCTAAAATAAAACTCTCTTAATTAATAAGCTAATTTCTCCATCATCAACAAACATGGTTCTATCCAAGTTGAATATGATTGTTTACAACAAAAAGATAAACTAAATTCTTTAATTTACCATACTTATGTGAAGGGGATAAAGTGATATAAATGAAAATATGAATTTTCTTGTTAACAATTTAAAGAGAAAAATGATGAACAATGGTGTCTAAATTCTTGGTTGGTAATTTAGAGGGATGCTGTTTAATGGGGGAGAATAATTTAGGTGGTTAAGGCACAAGAGTGATGGTGGCACCTTTTAATAAGCAAGCAATGCATCATTGATTGGAAGCAGAGGAACAAAATTGCCAGTTGTAGAAGTGACATTACACTGTATTATGAGACTAAACACTTGCTGGCTAATGAATATTAATTGAGAAGTTTGAACTTGTGGCATTTGTTTCCACTAAATGGTGCAGTGGTTGAAAGAGGCATGTAGGCCCAAAGGAGCACTTGCAATGTTACACTCTCACTAATAGCTGTGATCTTCTAAGCACAATTGTCATTTTGAGAGTGTCTTAATTCCAACTTTCTGAAACTTGTATTGTTGAAAGAGACTAGTAGGTGGGTATGTCAGATGCCATAATAAGGATGTGTGAACTGTTACAATGTGCTAGAGCCCAGTCTATCTGTTCCTGGACCTCTTTGAATAAGACCATTTTCATTTTAACTCATGCCCCACTACTTATTCATCCTCTATGTAATTTCAGAAATTTATTTTTTATTTTTTTTAAAAAATGTTTTCAGGTGTTAAATTAGGTATGATGTTTGATGTAATATGATTCAAGTATTAAGAAGTGTTATATATCTATATATATTTAGATTAAACGGTTGAGAAGTTTTTTTTTTAAAAAAAATACAAATTTAATGATCTATATCTAAATATAATAAAGTATAGCCTATTTTTTATAGGTGAGAAATTTTTTTTATATGTTAATTTTGCTGAAAAAGAAAATTTATTTAACCTTTTAGTTCTAAGAACTTGATAATTTTAGCATTTATAGTATGTTTATTTTAAAATTGAATAAAATTAATTTTAAACTATTAAATATAATTAAAATATATGTTAAAATTAATGTTAAATTTAGAATTTTATCATATCATGTGTTTGCTGTTAAAAAGTGGAAGAATTGATTTTTGAATAAACCAAAGGAACATTTAAGCATATATGAAAACTTGAGAAAAATTATTATATGATTCAAGATGATTATATATTTATGGTTCTAGTGAATTTTAAAATGATATGTTGTGATCAAGCTTCTTAATTTATTTGATAAAACTTGATCATGTATCAATTAATATTACTTAGAATTATAGATATATGATAATTTTGGATGATATATATAATAATTTTTAAAAAATTTGAATGGTGGTTAATAAGTATGGAAGAAAGTGTGACATTTGATATGATGATGAATGATGATAGAAAGCCAAAACTTAGATCTTACATTGTATAATTAAGATTGACGAAGCTTGAATTATTTTGAGTAGAGTGAGACAGAACTGGTTGCTGTTGTCAGTTGATAATTTATTGACCAGAAGTGTTGTCTAATTGTTCCATGAATCCTCCAAATCTATCAATACACGAAGAGAATGACCATTCACTATTCATTATTAAATGGATTCTTTTGGTGTAGTGATGATCATAACGCATGAGAGGTGATGATTCAAACCTATATAAACAATCCTATAGCCTCTCTCAATATTGAGTTCCTTGCTTACAAGATCCTTTTCCTTCAAGTTCATAACACATACAATATCTTAGTTTAAAAACATTCATATAAAATTCGTTATAACATATCATATTTTTTTAATATAAATAAAATATAATATTTTAAAAAAATATTATTAAAATAAATAAATAATATTTTTTAAATGTTACTAATAATATTTTGTGATATATATATCAGATATAATATTTTAAAAAAGATTACTAAAATTAATAGATAACATTTTTTTATATTTTTATAATATTTTTTAAATGTTATAGAAAATATAATATATCTCAAACAAGTATATACATGTTATGAAGATTAGTTTAATAATTAAAAATTAGAATAATTTATTTGAGATTTTAGTTTGAATTTGATTGTAAAAAAAAGTATATATATGTGAAAAAATTTATACACTATGTATGATAATTATGAAGCACTTGTTAATATGTAGGATGGATAATTGTTTTTGGAATGTGGTTTGATGAAAGTGCATTGGTTATCTTGAAGTTGTCTTGTTGTGGCCACAAATTAAATGGATAGCATAAAAAGGTGTTAACATATAGAGGGTTACATATCGTTATTAGCTTTTAAGATATATAAAAAGCTAATTTTCATGAAATTTGGGTAATCCTTCGCTTTCGGAGGGTATCACCCGTTGCCTTTACAACAGACATTCATTTACTGAATCATGTGCAGTCGCTGGCTGTTTGCTTCAAATCCTAAGTACTTAATAATTTTGACATTTTCTTTTTATAAAAAAAAAATAGGATCTTGCAAACCATTATTGTAAAAGTAGGCATGATAATTAAATTTAAACTTGTTAATATTCATTTGATTCTTCTATGATTTTAATTGGGTTTATGAAGAATTTAAATCTAAATCTAAATTTGATAAGAGTAGACATGATAATTAAATCTAAACCGGTTAATATTTATTTGATTCTACTATGATTTTAATTGGATTTAAAAGAAATTTAAATCTAAATCTAAAATTGATATGATTAGATTTAAAGGTATAAATATTTGATCTATCTTTGTTGTCAACTTGTTTCAATAACTATAATAATAATATTAAATTTTTATATTTTATTAAAAATATAATTTTTTTATTAATTTTTTAATTTTCTACAAGTTTTTAATATCTATTTTATTTATTATTTAAATATAAATATATTCAATTATATATATATATATTAATGAATATAATTTATAAAAATTAAACAAAATATGAAATATATTTCTTAAAGATTCATTCAAATTTAATAAGATTGAGATTGAGATTGAATTTTTATTTTTTAAATTTCCTTCAGATTTATCCACTTACTATGTCTAATAAAAATTGACCTTTAAGAGTATATCAGAAAGTGAGGTGAAAGTGCATTAATGACACTTTTGGAACAAAATAAATTTAAATTTATCTTTAAAATAAATAGAAAAAGAAAGAAAATTGTTATTAAGTGTAATTTTATTTTGAGCTCAAGCAGTAATAAAAATTGGAACATCAAAAGGAAAGTGGACATCATACCAAGCAACCGTTCTCAATTTCCTCTTCCTTTCCCCCATCCCAAAATAAAAGAAAAGTGCGATTTTTTTAATCCGCATGAATTGATATTAGATGTAATTAGTATTTGAATAATTCTAAATCTTTCTATAATATTTTTATTTATTAAATAAAAAATATTTTGTATGAAGATATAATTTTATTTTTAACATAAATGATAATAACTATTTCTTTCTCAACAGAATGGATTAATATTTCTCTTTAAATTTTATTTTTTTATGTAATTTTAATTTTTAATTTAATTTATTTTATAAATTATTTTTAATCATTTTTTTTATTTTTAAATTTTTAATTTTTATTCAATTTAAATCTTTAAGTTATTTTTATGTTGAATGTTCTCCTAACCATAAGTATCCCTCATCACTAGGGATAACAGGATATAAAGTTCTGCTGGTTTAAAATTTAGTTTGGCTTGTCTCATTTAATAAATAGATAAACTCAGACTTTTTAAAATGTTTTGTTAGATAAACAAGTCAAATCTACACTTATAAAAAAATCTATTTAACTTATTCAGAGGTTTATTTATATTTATATATTATATATTTATATTTATTTTAATATATTATATTTATATAATATTTATTTTATATTTTATTTACATAATATTAATATATATATATATATATATATATATGTTTTAGAGGCTTATTTAATGACTTTTTTATCTTATAAATTTTAAATTTGTAAACTTTTTTAATCAATTATTTATATAAGCTTTAAGTTTATTTATTAATTTTTTTTGTTATATAAATTTTAAATCAGACCAAACCTTGACAGAAAAAAAAACTTTTAACCGATCATATCTCAAAATTTTTAAACAATACAAATTTGAACACTCAAATTCTAACTAGCTCAATCTACTTTTATCTCTACTTCCAACTTAAAAAGTTTTCCTATATTACATTTAATATCACTGACTCAGTTGAAGCTTGTACTTGTTTATTGGACCAAACTTTAAAATTATCTTTCCTATATTTCATTTAATATCACTGGTTTAGTTGAAGCTTGTACTTGTTTGTTGGACCAAACTTTGTTTGTTGGACCAAACTTTAAAATTATCCTATGATATAAATATGTTATATTTGAATCTTTAATTTAGTTTTTTTTATATACAACAAGAAAAATAATAAGATTTAAATTTAGAATTTCATTTAAAAGTTACTCTAATCTTACGTCTTTATCACTAAATCGAATTTAATGGCTTAAACTTAATTTGAAAGTTTGATTAAGCTTTACAAATCTTAATCTGATTTAATGTAAAGTATAGAGAAAGTCCAAATAAAAAAGAAACCTTAGACTAAAATGTTGGCAACATATTACTCAGTCAACAATTTAAAATGTCACGTAAAAAAATTAAAAGTAAAAAAATTGAACAATGTTGGAGAAAATGGTAACATCAATAAATAGTTAAAAGAACAAATTAGAACTAAAATAATTTTAGAAGATGAAAATTCTAATTTTTTTCACTTCTATGTATATTAAAATTTATGTATTCAACATAAAAAGAATAAATAGACTAGTTATAGTTTTTGAACTTTTTTTCTAAGGTTTCATTCTATTTAATAAGTGGTAGACTAATTTTTTATAAAAATGATTAAATGTTGAATAAGAGGCTCTCCTTAACTACATTTATTTTTTCACTCTATTACATATGTATCTTGTGTGGAAGAATAAAGTATCAATTGGTTTACTAAACTGTTTAATGAAATTTTGAAATCTAAAAAGGTGTCAGATGAGTGGAGAAAAACATTTTGATTCCTATATATAAGAACAAGGAAGATGTTTAAAATTGCATTAACTATAGAGGGATAAATTTTATAGGTCACATTATGAAATTATGGAAGAAAAGTGATTAAGCATTAAAGGAAGGTACTAAGATAGTAAAAAAATAGTTTGGTTTTACGTCAGAAGTTCTACGACTATTTTTTTTTATCTTCTATGGAGGTTGATAGAAACATATTGAAGTAAAGAAAGATAATTACACATAATTTTTATTAGTTTAGAAAAGATATATGATCATGTGTCAAAAAAATGTTATGAGAAAGAAAGGTATTTGGATGTCTTTAATTATACAGCACATGTATGAGAACTCTTGAAGGTGTAACTAAAGATTTTCTTATAAAGATATGTTTACATCAAGGTCCATCTTGAGTCCTTTGTTTAATTTGTTCTGGAAATTCTCACTAAAAACATACAAAAGAGTAACCCTAAATGCATGTTGTTTGCATATGATATAATTATAATTAAAGAATTAAGGAAAGGCTAATTTAAAACTTAAAATTTAGAGATAGACTTTGGAATCTAAGAATTTTCATTTGAGTAGGAGTAAGATAATATATACTGATAAGCATAGATTTCATAAATAATTATCTCTCACTTTTATCTCATTAAGACTTCTTATATGTTCAATTAAGTGATCTTTGTCATATTTTATGAGTTTGGGTTCATATGAAGTTTAATTGAATTTCTTTGCTTACCCGATTAAAATGACACTATTATAGTATTTTGAGCATAATAGGAGTTGTAGACATCCAAAAATCATGAAATCTATCTTGAATGAAAGCTTAAAGAAGTGTCCATAGTTACAAAGCAAGATCAGATTCTAAATGGGATGTTTAGGACTCCAAAATTATCTCAAAAGATGAGATAGTGTTGCTGACGTGGAATTTGAACAGTGTACAAAGATCCAGCCATATCTTGAGATATAGAAGTCATATTGAGATGAAATCAACTTTGTTGGACAGCTAAGATCCAGGGCTACAACTTTTGTTCAGAAGTCAAGCTCTAATTCGGACATGTGAACATCCGAAATGGCGGTGCAAGAAAGTCAAAATTGTTGTGCTCATTGGTGGCAAAAATTCAAAAGTGTTTTGCAATTTCAACAAAGCCCATGTGAAAGCAAGAAAAGGGTAGAAAAGTAATATCCTAGTTGGTGACTTTCTGAAGATGATGCCTCAAAAATCCTCTATAAATAGAAGGGTTTGCAAGAGGAGACACACACCATTTTTGGAGATTAACTCCAATACCACTTTCTTTCTTTCTTTCTTTCTTTCTTTCTTTCTTCCTTTCTTTCTTTCTTATTAGTTTTGCCTCCTTCATGGAAGGCTTAGTTTTTCTTTCTTGTTAGTTTGCCTCCTACATGGAAGGCTTAGCTTTTCTTTATTGTTAGTTGCCTCCTACATGGAAGGCTTAAGATTTATTTGTTGTTAGTTTGCCTCTTTCTTTGTTGTTAGTTTGCCTCCTTCATGGAAGGCTAGGTTTGTAGTTTCAATTCAAGGATTCAAGCTATTTTCATTTTAACTTTGAGGTCTTGATCTTTATTTACGTGCATATTAAGTGGTTTCTACTCTGCTTCACTATATTCTTCAATTTTATTCTTTAATCAAAGTTTGATCGGTTGACGTATTTTGGTTAATGTATAATTGATTTATAATTGGTTTTTGATTGGTAAATCATTTTCCAAAAGTTTGAAGAGTAGAAATTAAGTAATTGAATTGAAGGTTTTCATTTTATTACTTACTTCAACTGAATTCTGATTGTAAAATTGGTTTAGATAAAAGATTAAGTGGTTACTAAATCTTGTTGATCATAATCAATTAAATTCTGAGAGGTTTCTCAGTAGAGAATTCAAGGATCATTGTAGGGGTTTCAGATGATCCTAGGTTGATAAACACAATGCATGATTTTAGTGATCAATGATTAGTTATGAAAATAGCCTCTGAATTCCTTGAGTTGATAATTGTTAAGTGAAATTAATTTCAGTCTGTATTTTGTGTTTAGCATTTGATATCACATCTTTACAAAAACCCCCTTGTTCTAATTTTCTCCTTATTTGCTTAAGAATCTGAAATGGTCTTTGGGAGATGACCTAGGTTGCACCTTATACTATACCAATAGTTTGGGGGAAATCTGGAAATTATTTTTGCGCGTTTGCGACGAGCGTGTCAAAATTTGGCGCCGTTGCCGGGGACCATTTTAATTTCCTAGGCTCATTTAGGAGTTTGTATAAAAATTTTAATCTTTCTAACAATTGTTTTTACTTTAGGTATATCATTCTTGGATTTTCTGTATGAATTCACCTTTTTGTGTATGACCCGATCCAACCCTGAAAATTTATATGCATATGATCCTGAGATTGATAGAACATTCCACCATTTGAAAAGAGCACATAGAAGGCATTCATCCAGTAATAACCAAGAAAGTAACAGTAGTGATTTTTCATCTTTAAATTTTGATAGTTTTAAATATTTTGCTAAGAACATGGCTGATAGAACCTTAAAAGAATTAGCTGCACCTGATGTTGCTTATCAACCATTGTGTATTCAATACCCTGATGTTGATGCACCATTTGAACTGAAGTCTGGACTAATACATTTGCTACCTAAGTTTCATGGCCTTGCAGGTGAGGACCCTCATAAACATTTGAAGGAATTTCACATTGTGTGTTCCACAATGCGGCCACAAGGAATTCCAGAAGATCATATCAAGTTGAAGGCATTTCCTTTCTCCTTAAATGATGGAGCTAAGGACTGGTTGTACTATCTACATCCAACATCTGTTACAAGCTGGAATGATATGAAGAGATTATTCCTGGAGAAATTCTTCCCTGCATCCAGAACGGCAGCTATCAGAAAAGAGATTTGCGGCATCAGACAGAACTCCCAAGAAACTCTCTATGAGTATTGGGAGAGATTCAAGAAACTATGCGCCACTTGTCCACACCATCAAATCAGTGATCAATTACTGATTCAGTATTTCTATGAAGGACTCATGCCAATGGACAGAAGCATGGTTGATGCAGCTAGTGGTGGAGCACTTATGGACAAAACTCCTACAGCAGCTCGAGATTTGATTGCCAACATGGCAGAAAATTCTCAGCAATTCAATTCTCGAACTAATTCCTTGTCTAAAGGAGTCCATGAAATGACCACCAAGACAGACCATACACGATTGGAGAACAGAATTGAAGAACTAACCTCCATCGTAAGACAGTTGGCCATCGGACAACAACAGCAACTTAATGTTGTTGACAAAACCAAAACATGTGGCATCTGCACTTCTGCAGATCATCCTACTGATGCATGCCCAACATTGCAAGAAAGTGAGACACCTGAGGCTGCAGTAAATGGTATTTTTGGCACAGGACAACAATACAGGCCTCCTCAACATTATCAACAACAGAAGTTTGAACCACCTTCTGGAACATACAATCCTAGTTGGAGAAACCATCCTAACTTGAGATATGGCCCTCCACAACAACAAAGGATTCAAACATCTGACTCCCAAAATAAATACCAACCACCGCCATTCAGACAACAACAACAGCATATGCAGCAATCTGTACCCTCTAATGCTTCTGAACCCTCTCTTGATGATTTGATGAAGCAATTAGCAACCAACAATCTTCAATTTCAACAAAATGTAAGTTCTACCATTCAGGATTTACAAACTCAAATTGGGCAGTTGGCTACCACTGTCAACCAATTGAAATCTCAAGGTTCTGGTCAACTACCTTCTCAACCTGTCATAAATCCCAAAAGTGTGAATGCCATGACCTTGAGAAGTGGGAAGAAAGTGCAGACAGACCCTACAATTTTAAAGCAACAAAGCTTCAATCAGACTAATCCACACCAAAAAGAAGCATTTATCTCCACACCTGGAGATATCTCTGATGAGCCATCTGAATCAGAAGGAAAGTCTGATGAAAAAAATACACCAGCCTTCGATAAGACATCGAATGATCAATAAAAAGAAGCTTGCCATAAACGATCTGCACTTGAAGCATCTGATGAGAAGAAAACCCCAAATTGTGCTGATCAGAAGGTATCTTTACCTTTTCCAAATAGAATGGTTCAATCCAAGCCCAATGTTCATGCAGAATTGGATAAGGAGCTTCTAGATACTTTCAGGAAAGTGGAAGTCAACATACCACTTCTAGATGCTATCAAGCAAATTCCCAAATATGCCAAATTTCTAAAGGATTTGTGCACGCATAAGAGAAGACTCAAAGGGGATGAGAAGATTAGTGTGGGACGCAATGTTTCAGCCTTAATTCAACCCAGCCTCCCTCAGAAATGTAAAGATCCAGGAACTTTCACCATTCCTTGCACAATAGGAAACTCTACATTTGGTGATGCATTGCTGGATCTAGGTGCTTCCATTAATGTTATGCCCTCATCAGTTTATAAATCTTTGAATCTGGGAGAACTGAAGCCAACTGGTGTGGTGATTCAATTAGCCAACAGAAGTATAGCACATCCAGCCGGAGTACTTGAAGATGTGCTAGTTCAAGTGAATAAGCTGATCTTTCCAGCTGACTTCTACATTTTGGATATGGAAGATGAGTCATCCATCAATAGAGCAACCTTGATCCTAGGGAGACCTTTCCTCAAAACTGCAAAAACAAAGATAGATGTGCATACAGGGACTCTCTCTATGGAATTTGGAGATGATATCATCCAATTCAACATATTTGAAGCCATGAAGCATCCTATAGAGAATCATTCACTCTTTCAACTTGATGCCATAGACCTTCTTGCGGATGATTATTCTATTGACAATCTACTTTTTAAATTTTTTGATTTTGATTTAGATTACTTAGATAATTTTACTTGCACATGTGATGAATTTGATTCATGTATTGTGTGTTCCAGGATTAATGCTGCAGACCAACCTTCGTTGAAAGATGACATGTTAGATGCAAGTGTTGCAGACATTTCAATCTCAGATAGATCTCTTCCTTCCATAATACAACCACCTCCTTTAGAGTTGAAGCCTTTGCCTGAACATCTAAAGTATGCTTATTTGGGGGAAAATGAGAAGCTTCCTGTCATTGTAGCAAAGAACCTTCTACCACAACAGGAAGAAAGGTTACTGCAAACCTTAAAAAGCCATAAACAAGCAATTGGATGGACTTTGGCTGATATTCCAGGTATTAGCTCATCTACTTGTATGCATAGGATACTGCTAGAGGAAAACACCAGACCTGTTAGACAACCACAAAGGCGTTTGAATCCAACCATCCTAGATGTGGTAAAGAAGGAAGTAGGTAAGCTTTTGGCAGCTGGTATCATCTATCCCATCTCAGACAGTGATTGGGTAAGCCCGGTGCAAGTAGTTCCTAAGAAAACTGGCATGACTGTAGTCAAAAATCACAATGATGAACTAATCCCTACCAGAATACAAAACAGTTGGAGAGTGTGCATAGATTATAGGAAGCTTAACCAAGCTACTCGCAAGGATCACTTCCCTTTGCCCTTCATAGACCAAATTTTGGAAAGATTAGCAGGAAAATCTCACTATTGCTTTCTAGATGGTTTTTCAGGTTATTTTCAAATACATATAGCCCCAGAAGACCAGCATAAGACCACCTTCACTTGTCCTTTTGGTACTTTTGCCTATCGAAGGATGCCTTTTGGTCTATGCAATGCCCCTGGAACCTTTCAAAGATGCATGGTAAGCATTTTCTTTGATCTCTTAGAAAGTTGCATGGAAATGTTTATGGATGACTTCACTGTATATGGTTCTTCTTTTGATGCATGCTTAGAAAGCCTTTCTAAAGTTTTGGACAGATGCATTGAGACTAACCTGATTTTGAATTTTGAAAAATGTCATTTCATGGCAACAGAAGGTATAGTCTTAGGACACTTGGTATCTAGCAAAGGTTTAGAGGTTGATAAGGCCAAGATAGACATTATTACTTCTCTACCTTACCCCACTTCTGTGCGAGAAGTACGTTCTTTACTTGGTCATGCAGGTTTTTACAGAAGATTCATCAAGGATTTTAGCAAGATTGCACAACCTCTTTCTAAACTACTACAAAAAGATACCAAATTTGTGTTTGATCAAGCATGCAAGGATTCATTTGATGAACTAAAGAAGCGGTTGACAACCACTCCCATCATTCAACCACCTAATTGGACGCTTCCATTTGAATTAATGTGTGATGCATCCAATTATGCCCTTGGTGCTGTACTGTCTCAAAGAGTTAGCAAGAGATCTCATGTCATTGCATATGCCTCTCGCACACTTGATGCAACCCAATCAAATTACACAACTACTGAGAAGGAGCTTTTGGCAATTGTGTTTGCATTAGATAAATTTCGCTCCTATTTGCTTGGATCTAAAGTTATTGTCTTCTCTGACCATGCAGCTTTGAAATACTTGCTGAAGAAGACAGATGCTAAGCCAAGACTGATTCGTTGGATGCTTCTGTTGCAAGAATTTGATTTAGAGATTAAAGACAAGAGTGGTGCAGAGAACCTTGTAGCAGATCATTTAAGTCGGATCCAGCAACCTTGTGAAGAAACTTCAATTGCAGATTCATTCCCAGAAGAGCATCTCTATCAATTGCACGGGAAAGATCCTTGGTATGCAGATTTGGTAAACTATCTGGTTGCTAAAGAAATACCCAAACACTTCACCAAATCGCAACTTGCCAAGTTGAAAAGTGATGCCAAACACTACATATGGGATGAACCATACCTTTGGAAGACATGCAGTGATCAAATCATTAGAAGATTATGCATAACTTGTGAGCAGTGCCAAAGAATAGGGAGTATTTCGCGCAGAAATGAGATGCCCCAACAACCACTTCTCTTTTGTGAGGTATTTGATGTATGGGGTATAGACTTTATGGGTCCATTCCCTGTCTCTTTTGGCTTTGTTTACATTCTGCTAGCTGTTGATTATGTTTCAAAATGGGTGGAGGCAAAAGCCACCCGTACTGATGATGCTCGAGTTGTTGCATATTTTATCAGGTCTAACATTTTTAGCAGGTTTGGCATTCCTAGAGCTCTAATTAGTGACCAAGGTACTCATTTTTGCAACCGCACAATGGAAGCCCTACTCCGCAAATATGGAGTCATGCATAAAGTTTCCACCCCATATCATCCTCAAACAAATGGTCAAGCCGAAGTTTCTAATCGAGAGATCAAGAAAATCTTAGAGAAAACAGTTCAGCCTAACAGGAAGGATTGGAGCTTGCGCCTTGTTGATGCATTATGGGCATATAGGACAGCTTACAAGTCACCCATTGGCATGTCTCCCTACAGGATTGTCTTTGGTAAAACATGTCATCTTCCAGTTGAATTAGAGCATAGAGCATTTTGGGCAGTAAAAAAATGCAACATGGATCTAGACCAAGCAGGAATCCATAGGAAGCTTCAATTGCAGGAACTTGAAGAAATTCGATTAGAAGCATACGAAAACTCCAAAATTTACAAAGAAAAGGTCAAAGCTCTTCATGACAAAAAGTTGTCAAGAAAGGAGTTTTCCGTTGGACAAAAAGTTCTCCTTTTCAATTCTCGGCTAAAGCTTATGCCTGGTAAGCTACGCTCTAGATGGTTAGGACCATTTGTAGTTACTAATGTTTTTCCTTATGGTGCAGTGGAAATAAAAAATGAGCTAACTGAAAAAATCTTCAAGGTGAATGGACATCGTCTTAAACCATTTTTCGAAGGTTTTCAAAAGCACACGGTAGAAGAAGTGCATTTGCACAATGCCACATACCTGCAATAAATTCAAGAGAAGTCTCTCTCTCTCCCTCTCTCTCTCTCTCTTTCTCTCTTTCTCTCTCTCTCTCTCTTTCTCTCTTTCTCTCTCTCTCTCTTTCTCCCTCTCCCTCTCTCACATTCCTCGCTTATAAGTTTCAACTAATCTCTCAACTTCCTTCTTCACCTCTTAAATCATCCCAACTATTACACCACATTGAGCTTGCAGGAATAATAACTTGAGTGTTTTAAGAAAAAAAATGGAGAAAGCTCTCACCAGGATCAAAATTTTGTTCCCTACTCTCCCCAGAAATTTTCTTAAAGACATTTACAATTGCAGACTTGAACGATTGAGAGCATTAACACTCTTAGGCCTTCTAGAAGATGTTCGTTGGATCATTGAAGCTAAGGTACGTTTAGCAGGTGAATTTCAAGAATCATTTGTTAAAAATATGCCAGGTATGGGACGAAGTTCCTATGCAAAGAAGAGAAGGGCAAAAAGAATTGGAGTTTGCTACAGGTGTGCAAGATGGACCTGTAACACAAGATGCAAGAACCCTGGAATGGTTTCAAGAAATCGAGAGGACAAAATTCAATTCATAAAGGATGGACTGAGTAAGGAGTCATTGGATGATATCATTCAGACTCTTGAGACGCATCCTAGTGGGCATGTACAAGGAGTCCTTCTTGATTTGTTTGAACTGTTCCGTAAGGAAAAAGCACGTTATAGTCTTGGGAATCTGACTTTAAAAGACCCTGTTGTCAGTTTACAAGAAAACTGAATGGGAAGCACATCCTCGACTCTTAGAAGGCGTTTCAGCCGTTACTGGACGTAAAACCAGAGGAAGATGTGAGCCACAATCACAACTACTGTTCATTCTCATGCGTGTATGTTTGTCATTTACATTGTCTTTTCAATTTATTGGGCCACCGTTTTTTTTGAAATTTTCACCCCTGCTTAAAGTCTTTCCCCTCTGACATTCACCTTTTCCTTGAACCCAAAATTCAAACTTTTGCAACCAAAATTCAAACTTTTGCAACAAAAATTCAAACTTTTGCTACCAAATCCTGATCCCGCACTATTCAAGCGATCTCCTTGTCTGATATTGAGTCCCTATAAATTATCCACCTCTATGACATATTTTTTCAAAAAAAAAAAAAAAGACAGAAACACCGTATATGGATAAGATCAATACTATCTGTGTTTTTGGTGGGTCTAACCTTGGAAAGGATGGAGAATTTCAACATGCAGCTTCTACCCTTGGTAAGGCATTAGCTGCAAGAAAAATCAATCTTGTTTATGGGGGAGGGATTCAGGGTTTAAAAGGATGTGTTGCAGGATCTGCACTCACAAAGGGGTGTAACGTCTTAGGTGTTGGCTTAAAAAATGGGAGCACCTCCTACTTCACCCTGGGTACTGAATTGAAGGTTGCAACCATGCATGACCGTATGAGACACATGTTGGTTAATTCTAATGCATTTATTGCATTACCTGGTGGTCTTGGAACAATGGAAGAAATTTTTACCATTATATTTTGGGCCTATCGGAATTTTCATAAAAAACCTTTGGGCTTATTAAATATTAATGGCTTTTATAATGGTTTGATATCCTTTTTAGATCATGCAGTAGAGCAGGAGTTCATGCCACAATCCATGCGCAACATCATAGTATCTGCTTCAACTGTTGAACAGCTACTTGAGATTTTGCAAAATCCTACATCTGAGCTCAGTCAAGCAATGCAGCTGGTGAACCAACCAAATCAGGATGGCAGAGATAAAAGAGAACCAGATACCACTCTTCGGTTATAACTTTTCCTTACTTGATGGTTTTCTTACATTTCTTTTCCTGTTATATGAAATTTCATCTAAGACATTGGGGACAATGTCTTGGATAGGTTGGGGGGAAGATGGTCCGATATCTAAAATTAAAAAAAAAAAAACAAAACAAAACCCAAAAAAAAAAAAAAAACAAAAAAAAAAAACAAAAAAAAAATTAGGTTAGATTCATAAACTTGCTTTGAGTAAGATGGCTGAGTAAGGAGTTACACTTGACTCTTGATACGCATCTTATGATTTAAAAAAAAAAAATTGAATGTGGAAGTATGTTTTTCTTTAGATTTCATAAAATAATTGAAGCAAAATGATTTACATTTCGAGATTAATTAGTTTGGCAACACATATTTGAACTGGATAGATTAGATTTGATAAATATATTACCTGTGAGATTTTGAGCCTTATTATTATTTTCTTTCTTGTGTGATTTTCATCCATGGAATATGTTACTTCAGAACTTGCATTGATTCTTTTTGAAGCTACATTTTCACATGATTTGTACAAAAATGATTGAGGCACTGTTTTTCTTGAACAAACCACTTGGCCAAATAACTAAACCATATAATTTTATCCTTTGATCAGCCCTTTGAGCCGATTAGCCTTTTCTTCTTTTTAGCTCACCACAAATAAAAAAAAAAAAAAAACAACTTTGTCTGACCATAGAAGGTGAGGAATACTGGATTTATCATACCATAAGTGTTTCAATAAGTGTGGGGGAGATTATTGTTGTGTTCATCAATATCATGGTTGAAAAAAAAAAAAAAAAAAAAACTGAAGCAATAAATTAATAAATAAACTATTATATTGAAAAAAAAAAATAAAAAAAAATTGAAGAAGTGATATCTGTTTCTCACACTTGCACTTACAATCAATTCTCAATCCTCACCATTTTCATTGGTCTAACATTGTATCTCTTCAATATATCATTTCATCTTTCTAATCCCGTTAGAACCAAAATAAAGACCTCTTGATTTGTGCATTGCATGTGTACATAGTAGTAGAGAAGTAGAAGATATGCAAGCCTATGATAGTTCATCTTTCATGGATTGAATTTGAGAGAAACACTTACCAAATCAAACACTTGAGAGATTCAGAGTATATCATGTGAGGTTTTATCTTTCTCAATCTATGTTTTTCAAATTAAAGTTGCCTTTCTAAGTAATTTCAAAAATGTGATGAAAGAATGCTTCATGAAATTTTGTGAATTCTTGAGAAATCAACTCAAAACTTTGATGTTCTTTCAAAAAAAAAAAAAAAAAAAAAAAATAGTCACCAATCCATAACTTAAGTTTGCCCGAGACGTGCAAAAGATAAGTGTGGGGGAATTTGATAAGCATAGATTTCATAAATAATTATCTCTCACTTTTATCTCATTAAGACTTCTTATATGTTCAATTAAGTGATCTTTGTCATATTTTATGAGTTTGGGTTCATATGAAGTTTAATTGAATTTCTTTGCTTACCCGATTAAAATGACACTATTATAGTATTTTGAGCATAATAGGAGTTGTAGACATCCAAAAATCATGAAATCTATCTTGAATGAAAGCTTAAAGAAGTGTCCATAGTTACAAAGCAAGAGAAGACTCTAAATGGGATGTTTACGACTCCAAAATTATCTCAAAAGATGAGATAGTGTTGCTGACGTGGAATTTGAACAGTGTGCAAAGATCCGGCCATATCTTGAGATATAGAAGTCATATTGAGATGAAATCAACTTTGTTGGACAGCTAAGATCCAGGGCTACAACTTTTGTTCAGAAGTCAAGCTCTAATTCGGACATGTGAACATCCGAAATGGCGGTGCAAGAAAGTCAAAATTGTTGTGCTCATTGGTGGCAAAAATTCAAAAGTGTTTTGCAATTTCAACAAAGCCCATGTGAAAGCAAGAAAAGGGTAGAAAAGTAATATCCTAGTTGGTGACTTTCTGAAGATGATGCCTCAAAAATCCTCTATAAATAGAAGGGTTTGCAAGAGGAGACACACACCATTTTTGGAGATTAACTCCAATACCACTTTCTTTCTTTCTTTCTTTCTTTCTTTCTTTCTTCCTTTCTTTCTTTCTTATTAGTTTTGCCTCCTTCATGGAAGGCTTAGTTTTTCTTTCTTGTTAGTTTGCCTCCTACATGGAAGGCTTAGCTTTTCTTTATTGTTAGTTGCCTCCTACATGGAAGGCTTAAGATTTATTTGTTGTTAGTTTGCCTCTTTCTTTGTTGTTAGTTTGCCTCCTTCATGGAAGGCTAGGTTTGTAGTTTCAATTCAAGGATTCAAGCTATTTTCATTTTAACTTTGAGGTCTTGATCTTTATTTACGTGCATATTAAGTGGTTTCTACTCTGCTTCACTATATTCTTCAATTTTATTCTTTAATCAAAGTTTGATCGGTTGACGTATTTTGGTTAATGTATAATTGATTTATAATTGGTTTTTGATTGGTAAATCATTTTCCAAAAGTTTGAAGAGTAGAAATTAAGTAATTGAATTGAAGGTTTTCATTTTATTACTTACTTCAACTGAATTCTGATTGTAAAATTGGTTTAGATAAAAGATTAAGTGGTTACTAAATCTTGTTGATCATAATCAATTAAATTCTGAGAGGTTTCTCAGTAGAGAATTCAAGGATCATTGTAGGGGTTTCAGATGATCCTAGGTTGATAAACACAATGCATGATTTTAGTGATCAATGATTAGTTATGAAAATAGCCTCTGAATTCCTTGAGTTGATAATTGTTAAGTGAAATTAATTTCAGTCTGTATTTTGTGTTTAGCATTTGATATCACATCTTTACAAAAACCCCCTTGTTCTAATTTTCTCCTTATTTGCTTAAGAATCTGAAATGGTCTTTGGGAGATGACCTAGGTTGCACCTTATACTATACCAATAGTTTGGGGGAAATCTGGAAATTATTTTTGCGCGTTTGCGACGAGCGTGTCATATACATAGTAATTTTAGTATGAAATATAAGATGAAAGTAATAAAGAAGTAAAATTTAAAGATCATATCATGCCATAGACTTTGCAATTTAATTTTAAGTATTTGAGATCTATTTTATAAAAGATGAAAAAATTAATAATGTTATATACAAAATACAAGTTGGTTGGTTAAAAAAAAGATATCAAATATTATTTATGATCACAAAATACCTATTAAGTTCAAAGGAAAATTTTTATTATACCACTATCATTATAGTAGTAAATGTTAGACTTAAAAGTGATAATACGAGGAAAAAATGAAAGTAACATGAAAATGTTAAGATAGATGTTAAAAACAATAGAAAGAACATGATATATAACAACCGAATACAAATAGATATTTGTGTATTTCTTATTAAGGAAAGGATAATAAAAAATAATTAAAATGGTTTCAACATATATAAAAAAATATTGAAAACATGGATGAGAAGTTTAATTATATAATTTTAAATTCTATAAAAATAAGAGGTTAAAAGATATTTGAGAAGAAATTATTAAAATAGATTTCATTATAATAATATTTTAAAAATTTTAATTTTTAACTAAGATTAATTATGTTGTGTAATTTATATAATCAATTTATTTATTGGGATAAATTTTAAAATATATTTGTTATACACTTATAAAACTTGTGATGAAACTCCATCACAAATTTAAGGAATTCAAGATGCTATTTAAACAAGCTTATGCTCATAAATTATCTAATTTATAATTTAATCTTTAAAATTATTTTATGAATTAATCTTTAAATTCATAAAACTCACATCAAGTTATTTAATTATTGCCGCAATGGAGTCCCATGAAAATGCATTCGTTATCTTGGAATTGTCTCATTGTGGCCACAAATTAAATCGACCACAAAATTGTTATCATATAAAGGGCCATTATTATTAGCTTTAAAGAAATATAATAAGACTAATCTTCATGAAACTTGGGTAATCCTTCGCTTTCGAAGGGCATCACCCGTTGCCTTTACAACATACATTCGTTCTTTGATTCATGTGGAGTCGTTGGCTGTTTGTTTGAAAATTCCAAGTTAATCAATATTTTTAAATTTATTTAATGTAAATAAACAAAATAGAAAGATGATTGTTATAAGGGTGTATTTTTTTATAATATAGATTGTTATAATTCATAATTACTATAATATTAAGTATTGATTAAAGACCTCAAATTCAATCCTGATATACTGAAAATATATTAAAAAAAATTTAAAATTTGCTACTCATAATAATTTTATTTAATTTAAACAAAACTGTTTTTTGTTAAAGATATCTGGTCTTATTCCAAAAGTATAATAGGAACCAATTATTTATTTTATTAGAGCAAAGGATTAGTTCCTCCCCAAATTCTATTTTTGAGGGTAAATTATCATGTGTTTAGCTATTTTTTTTAATGCAGGTAAAATATTTTATATTAGTTAAAAATATAGATTAAATATATTTATAAGATACCAATCCTTTTTAATTGAACTAATAATGTTTGAAGTGAATTAGGTTTAATCTATTTTTAACATGATATTTAAATATATCTAATTTTAATGTTAGATCATGCAAATGTTCAGTCCTATAAATATTAGCATGAGAAAAATATGTTAAGATGTCATGTTTAAAAATATGATCATAATACTTTTTATATAAGAAAGTTATGTTAAAATATTCTACATTTTTTTGAAATAGATAGAACGCTCCTTATAAAATTTCAACAATCATTTTTTTTCTTAAATTATATGTTTAATAAAAAAAACAGATTAAGTATATGCATATTTGATTAATAAAATTAATTTTTTGAAATATACTCAAGTATTAAAGTAGAAACTATTTTTAATTATATATATATATATATTTTAAATATATTAATCTTGTGATTAAATTTAAAATTATATATTTAAATTTTAATTGAGATGGTTGTAAATTTTTAAATTTTAAATTAATTTAAAAATAATATTTTTTTGGTTAAAATGATTTTTTACATATTTTAAAAATAATTTTAAATTAATTATTAAAATAAAAAATAAAACTTTTTAATATTTATTTTTAATTTTAAAATATTTTAATTCTAAATTTTAAATTTAACTTCATAATATTTTTTTGTTATTATTATTACTATTATCATAATAACTATTAAAATTGTTATGGTTAAGATAACTGTGATTATCACATTATTTATTATTATTATTATTATAATTATTAATATCATTATTGTAATAATAATAATAATAAATATTATTATATAATATTTATATTAATATTAATATTATTTTTATTATTTATTATTTTAAAATATTTTTTATTTAATTTATAATTTATTTTAATAAATTTATAGTAAAAAGTTAAAATAAAATAAATTGACTATTTTTAAACCAAATTTTTAAAATAACTTAAAACTATAATATTTATAACTCAATAAAAATTAGATTTAATTTTTAAAAATTAAAAACCATCATGAAGAAGTTAAATTTTAAATTATTCTTAATTTCAAAAATTTACTTCTTAAAATTATTTTTTCATGTACGAATCAGTCTTTAAATTCATAAAACTTATATTAAGTTATTTAATTATTACATTTGTTTGTTTTGAGTATTTGTTTGTGGACTACTATTCGAAATTTTAATAGAATTTTCAAATAATGAATGGTGATGAATTATTAGAGAAGAGGGCATGTAACCCATTATTTCAATGATAGGCCCTTTCTCTCTCTTGAGATCTCTGGGCCATATACAAGGATAGATATGGGGTGGATTGAAAAGCACATCGTTTCTTCACAGAAGACCTACACTTTGGTTTCGATTAAGATTTGATTGTCCCTACCCATATTGAGTTGGCACTGCCACTATATATTGACACTTGTAGGCCTTAGAAATAACGATAAGACAATCGTTGAACAAATAATATTATGTTGGTTGGTGCTTGACAATTACTCTTTCCATTACAATTAAGGGAAACCAAAATCCAAAAGTGGTATAATACATATCATAGGTCCTACTTAATGGGTCAAATTATCACAAATCTTTGCAACCACGTACCTCTCTGACCATGACTACTACAGTTTAACATCATAATACTGTTTGTTTTTCAACCTTTCGTTCTTTTAAGCTGAAAAATAAAGAAAATTTTCATGTTGTCTTCTTAATTAGTTCCCGAAGAAAAATGAATTGAATGAAACATTTTTTTTTTTGTTAAAAAAGTTAATTATCCAGGACAACTTAAATATTTCTTGGGATATGTCATCACTACAATTGTAATTCTAAAAATTGTTCACTTTAAAGAGTTACAAGTTGCTTGTTAGACATCTTTTGAGAGGGTGAAGGGCAGGTGTATATATTGAATAAAAATAAAATATAAAAATGAAGAATAATAGTAACAAGGACCTATATCATATTCTAAGGATTTTACATAGGATATAATGTTAGCCTATGTGCATGGGTCTCACCTCTCTAGTGTTTTTGGCTTAATTCCCTCGCAGACTTTTTTCAATAGTTAATCTTTTTGGACAAGGATCTTTAGATTGTGATTGCCAATAAGAATGAGAATAAGGGAGATTATTTGAGAGGAATTTATTGATTCGTTTGTTTAATAAACAAATACTTTTATATTTGTTAAATTTTTTTAGATAAATAAATCAAATTTAGATTTATAAATTTTTTTTATAAAATCTATTTATAAGGTTGTTTATATATATATATATATATTATAATTTTATCATTTATTTTAATATATTAAATTTATATAATATATTTAAAATATATTTTTATATTATTAGTTTTTAAACATATTTATAAGTCCTTTTAATCTTATATATATATATAAGTCTTATTTATTAATATTTTTATATTTTAAATTTTTAAATACGTCTGTAAGTTTAGTAAACCTTAAAACATGTCAAATTTTCTAAAAAAAAATTATTGCTACCTGACAAGTATAGGCAATAGATCTAAATATGTAAAAACTAGAAAAATCTATAGAGATATATGTATTGAGTATTGCATAAGACCGTAATATTTTGTTTGAATAATGTAAAAAATAAGAAGAAAAAAAATGAGAGATATAAAAATAGAGTAAAAATAAAATTAAAAAGTGAGATGTTTAGATAGATAAATAGAAAATAAATAAAAATTAAAAAATTTATTTTATTTGGATGAATAAAAAAAGTAGATAAAAATTAAATTAAAATTAAAAAAAATTAATTTTTTATATGATATTTTTATTAATATAATAATTTTTTCTTTAATTTATAATTTAAACAAAAAATAAAGAAAATAAATTAATATTTTCTATTTAAAATAACTATTTTTCTGTAAACATACTCTACCAAAAAAATAATTTATTTTTATTTCTATGATCAAATAAATGTAAAATTTTTTTTATTAATTTTATTTTCTTCTTTCCTAACTCATTCCAATTAAACGAAGCATAAGATATAAGATTTATTGGAACTTTGGGTTGAAGATAATTATTATTTTAGTTGTACCTTGTTGATTAACATTCCCATGGTGGTGGATGAAATTGTCCCATTAGCGGTTGAGGCTGAGACTACACTTTTCAGTGTGCACCTTTGCATGGGACGTTTGGTTCCCCAGGCCAGTGGCCATTGGTCTTTAGCACAGATTGGTTAACAGTGTTTGGAGTGTAATTAATATCTCTTCATGTTATAGATGGCTACATATATTTTTAACCTCATTTTTAATGGGTCTATGAAAAGTTTGGTACCTGACATGAGAGACTGCATTTGCTGTAGTTGTCATTGTGTTGAGGAATTAGGAGATTCAATTTTGTTTTATGTTAAAGATATATTTTTTAACTGATGTAAACAATTATCAAAATAATCAATTTTGTTTTATAATATAAATTTTTATTAATATATTTACGATACATCATTATTTACCCGTTATGTATATCAATCAAACTTTGTTGATAGGAGATTCAAAAGACTTTTTCGATGTTTTTAATATCAGATTTTAAAGACTGAATTTGAACATGTAAAATTAATAAATGTTTATTAAAAATATTAATTATATTTTTATATTCTCAATCGTTAAAACAAATAATTTTTTTAATAAAATTTATCCTTTTTTAATTATTTATAATTTATATAATGCATTATGTAAGTATTTGTTAAAAGTTTGTCCTTCTTAAATTAGTTTTTCATTTATTTCTTATTTTTTTTTTAAATTTTCAAAGATATTATTATTAAATTTAAATTTTTTATAAAAGATTTTTATGGGATGAAGAAAAAAATTTATTAAATAGCTTAGAAAGAAGTATGTAAAAAATAATAATAACAATTAAGAGATTTAAGGATTAGAGATTTAAGTACATTTGATTTAGCATAAGTAAAAATATGAAGATGGAGATTTTTGACGGAAGATAAAATCTTATAAAATAAAGTGTTAAAATCAAGATATAAAATTAAATGAAAAAGATAAACATGAGTTAAGGTGGTGGTTGGATCTAATCCAAATACGGAGTAGGAGGATGGAAAATAGAGGTTGGTGGGAAAGTAAAAAATGAAGTGGATATATCGTTTTGAAAAGATGTGTAGGTAGAAAAAAATACTTTAAAAAATACTTATCCTAAATTACACAGTACATCTAACTTCTAACTTGAAAGATGTTTCCATAACAGTTAAAACGAGGAGAGGATAGATACATTGGAATTAGAATTGGAGAAGAAACATTTTTTAATATGAGCTTAACCAATTGACAAAATTGTAAGGTATAATTTCATTAATGCAGCTGTAAAAGAATAGGAAGCATGTATGGAAATGGCAAGCATATTCATCGCAAATGTACTCAATAAAAATTGCATACAAGATCATGAGAGAATGTAAAACAAGACATGAAGATCATTTAAAAAAAATTGATATCCAAATATATCTTCTAAATTAAATTTATTTACTTGGCAAATGATGTTACAGAGAACACTTTCAAATGATAATATCATAAAGTGAGCAGTGATTGAAATTAACTCAAAAGCTTGCACAAGATATAAAATCTAAGTAAAAACTACAAAACACATTTTCTTAAATGTCCTTTTGCATCTGCTATATGGGGAAATGTCTAATATGTTGGGTGTAGCATTGCTTTTCATTCTCATGGACCATTTTATGCAATTCAATGGATTAACTCTATTTTCGATCAAATTCAAACATAAATGGATGACTATTTAGTTTGCAGTAATTTGATGTTTAGAATAGTAAAAAAAAGATTATTTTTAACTTACAAAAAATACATAAAAAAAATCATCATGAACTTAGTTATGTTGAAATGATGGATATGGATTAAAGCAAAGGATATCAAATTTTACTATCATTTAAATTTCTAATTTAATAATCTTAACAGTTATATTTTTTTAAAATAAAAATAAAATATTATAGTTTAATAGAAAATGTTTTATAAATTTTATGTATTTTATTTTAGAATATTTATTATATTTCATTAATATGTGTTATTGATTTATACAAAAAAGTTATAAATACTTTTTATAGAAATTATATTTAAGATGCATTCTTGTATATTATAATAGGATGTATTAATAGTATTTTTTAATAATTTTTTTTATTATCTTTTGACTAATGTCTTGTATATTATAATAGGATGTATTAATAGTATTTTTTAATATTTTTTTTATCATCTTTTGACTAATGTCTCAAACCGTTGATTACCATTTTCATTTTTTAAATTATTTTAATTTTGGTTAAAAGGGAATTTACAATAATTTAACTTATGATTTAGAATATTTTATTTTTAAGATTAAATTATCATTAAATTTTTTTGGTACGAGGCTGTATTAAAATTTCAGGAGAAGAATTTTACCGTTTATAATATAGACCTAAGCAAACTTATTTTTAATGTAGAATAAATGTAATTTAAAATAAAATAATATTTTTTTCTATTCTAATATTTGGGAGGATATTGATACCTTTTAAATTTCAATATATGTTTGGCACCTATAATATTAATAAATAAAGAATAAATAATATTTAATTTCCTTATTTAGAATATAATTAAAATTTTTGTTCTATATATTTTTCAACATTATTTTCATCTTGTTGAAACTTTTCTTAAATATCTTTTTTAACTTTATTTTCATTTTTTATTAACATAAACAAAAAAAATATTTTTATTGACAATTTTAAAAAATAAATAGTAATCCTTTTAATTTTTATTAAAAAAATTTATTCATCAAAAATATCTATTAAAAGATTATTTAGTAAAAATTTAAATGGTATAATTATTAAAATTTAATATATTTTGTATCAATTTATATAATAATTACAGAATATTTGTTAAAAAAATTAATTTTTTAATAAAGTTTAGTGTAAAAGATAATTGATATTTAGATGTCATCATAAGATTATCATCAATACTCTAATGTTGGAACATCGAAAAAATTTCTAAAAAAGATAGCATTAAATTTTCAAGTTAACATAAAAAAAATTAGATTTCATTTTCAGATAATTACGAGTTTTTAAATTAATTTTTAAAATAAAATATATTTAATAAAAATAGTTTAGAATTAATTTTAACATATTTTTAAAATAATTATAACTTAAATTTTAAAAAAATTATTAACTGTTAATTTTAATTTTAAAATATTTTTTTCTTAATTATACCAAATTTTACCAATACAATTAATTGATCACCATCACCATTATAACTACTATCAAACCGTTACTCACACCACCATCATCACTATATTACATTTATTATTATTATTATCATTATCATAAATATTATTGTTGTTATATTTATTATTATTATTATTATAATAATAATAATTTATTTTTATTATTTTAAAATAATTTATTTTTTATTTATTTAATTATATATATTTAAATAAAATAAATAATATTATTTAATATATAAATTATATTAAATTTATAACATTATAATATAATTTTATATTAGATAATTATTTGTAATATAATATATTAGTTTTATGTAAAATAAATATTAAATAATATAAAAATATTATAATAATATATAATATTATTTATTTTGAATATAAATAATAAAATAATATGTAAATTTTTTTTTATTAACTGCTATTTTTAGTTTTAAAATATTTTTATTTTTAATTATACCAAATTCTACCGATCCAACTAAACCATCATCGCCACCATTATAACTACTATCAAACCATTACTCATATCACTATTATCATCATCATTATTACTATCATAACTATTATTATTGTCACCTTTATTTTTAGTAATAATAATAATAATAATAATAATAATAATAATAATAATAATTTATTTTTATTATTTTAAAATAAATTAATTTTTATTTATTTAATTTTATATATTAAAATAAAATAAATAATATTATTTGATATATAAATTATATTAAATTTATAATATTATATTATAATGTTATATTAGATAATTATTTATGATATAATATATTGTTTTATTAAATATTAATAATAAAATAATATATAAAATAAAAATTTATTTTATTATATAATATTTTTTATATTATGATCATTATACTACTATCATTATTTTATCAATATTATTCTTACTTTCATCATTATAATAATAATAATAATAATAATAATATTTTTTTTCAAATTTTTGTTTTTATTATTTTAAAATAATTTAATTATTTATTTATTATTTATAAATTCATAAATAAATAATATTATTTAATATATAAAAATATATTTAATTTATAATATTATTTTATTTTATATAAATTTTTAAAATATATTATATATTATTTAATATTAAATAATATAAAAATATAATAATAATATATAAAACTATTTATTTTTTATATTGATTATCAATCAACATCATTATCTTAATTATCATTATTCCTATCATAATAATAATTTATTTTTTATTTTTATTTTTATTTTATAAAATTTAATTTTTTGTTAATTTTTTATTTATTTAATTTTTATGTACTAAAAAATAAATAATATTATTTAATATATATTAGTTTATATTATATAATTATTCATAATATAATATTATAATATCTATTATTTTATATAAAATAAATACTAAATAATATAAAAATATTATAATAATAACATATAAAATTATTTATCTTAAATATTAATATAAAATATAAATTTATATAATTATATAATATTATTTAGATTATAACTATTATATCATTATTTTTATCTCGTAAATATTATTTTTATTTTTATCATTATTTTTGTCATATTACTTTTATATTTATTATTATAATAATAATTATATTTAATTTTATTATTTTTAAATTTTAAATTTATATAATAATAATAATATAATTTTATGAATTTATAATAAAGTAATAGATTAGAATAATTTGATTTACTTTTATAATATCTTTTAAAAATTAAAAAAATAAAAATTAAAAATTAAAATTAATGTTGATTTTAATTTTAATTTTAAAAATTTTTAAAGTTAAAAATTAAAAACCAACCTGACCTTAGATGGACAAGTGCAACACCAACATATGGTAGGTAACGGAATTTATTTGAAAAAGCTTCTGGAGAAATGGAATTGTGTTTTGGAGATTCAAAATGCTTTGGAAAATCCATAGTGTACTAAGGTTTGTATGAAATTCGTATTCAAATTAAGAAAAAAGTTAAATAGAATACTGCTGTAGTTGTTTTCTAATTAAAATGATAATTCATAGAATTAATCTTTGTCAATTCTAGTTATCCAAATGGAATTAGTAGTAGCTTTTAAATCAAAATATATTATGTTGAGACCAAGTAGTCTTGGATGAAAACATTCGCATAACCTGCACCACAAGATAATTAGACCTTTTTAATATGAGCCCAATGCACTACTTTAAGTAATAAAAAAAAAATACCTGCCTTATCATATATAATATAGATAATAAAATTATATGATTTATACCTCTTTTACTTAAGAGATACTGAAACATTATTCAATTATTAATAGTTAACAAATCTTGCTAAAATAGAAACAATAGAGGAAAAAGTTTCTTTTCATTCAACTATGACATACTTCATGCTTTATATAAAGAGCTTGCATGATTATCACAATTTTTATAGAAATTGTAATTTTGCTGAAGTTGAAACTGATTTAAATGTTGGAATGACATTGCATGTATTACCATCCTACAACTCAAGTTTTAGTGAAATAACCTTATGTTTCCATCCAACACTAAATCTGATGTAAACTTCTATTGTTCATGATTGATCAATAGTGATAAAAATAAAATATAAACTTTTATTAAATGACAAAAAAATATATTTCCAAGGATGGAACCATATCTTTATTTTAAAAGAGGTCAAAATAAAAGAGCATATGACCTATAAACAAATAAAATTTAACTATTATGGGTATAATATGTAATTAATTTGATATAATTAATAAAATATATATAAAGATTAGTTTGAGTAAAATTTTCAATAAAAAATTATTAAATAAGAAAATATGAGATAAAATATATCAAATTTATTTTATAAATCAAAATCAATTTATAATCTTAATTTTTGAATTTAACTATTATGTGCATAATATGTAATTATTTTGATATAATTAATAAAATATAGATAAAGATTATTGTGAGTAAATTTTTAATAAACATTTATTAAATAAGAAAATATGAGATAAATATATCAAATTTATTTTATAAATTAAAATTGATTTATAATTCTTAATTTTTGAATTTAACTATTATGTGCATAATATGTAATTAATTTGATATAATTAATTAAATATATATAAAGATTAGTTTGAGTAAGTGAGATGAGATAGCTTCTAAAAAAAACTGAAATACAAAGTTTTAAAAAATGTTGGACTCATTTTACCTTTCTATTTTCATTCTTTATAAGTATTCATTAAGAATTTTATTTAAATTATACATATATACTTCTAAAATTGTGAACCCTTTGAAAAGTAATATTTATATATTATGATAAACATAATAACAATGTTTTTTACCTCATTGTCTATTAGAAACCGAACAATATACATAAACATGTACATATATAACATTTTTTAAACTTTGATCTCATTTATAAATAAAAGTGAGAAGGTACCACAAGTTTTTTACATAATACTATTACTAGAATTC
Source organism: Canavalia gladiata (assembly GCA_037954105.1). NCBI lineage: Eukaryota > Viridiplantae > Streptophyta > Magnoliopsida > Fabales > Fabaceae > Canavalia > Canavalia gladiata. Next base: position 46,021,284 of record CM075665.1, read on the forward strand.
ACAATTTTTGGGAATCACCATATAGTTCTGATGGCCCCACAGCCTCCCTCCCTAAATATTCTATATCTAAGTATTCTCCTTCTCTTATGGAGAGTTAGCAAATTAAGCTATATATCGAGCTTGAATTGGGAAATAAGGATTGGACTAAAGTCCAAATTCAATAAATTAATTTTTTTCAGTTTTTGTAGTTTAACTCATATTTTACTTGATTGAATTGGGTTAGAAAATTTTATATTTAATTTAAATTTGAAGTTCTAATTTTATTCAAGAAATTTAAACCAATCCAATTGAACAAATTTATTTTTTCAGCTTTAAGTAGCCAAAAGTGGCATCACAATAGCATTTGGTCTTGAGTATTTGATATTTCCCATTTTTACTTTGATTTTTTTTTTTCTGGACTAAAAGAGGTTCAATTTCTCTTCATTTAATTTTTTTTATTTTTATCTTTCTATATTTTTCTATTATATATACATTAAATTCTACATATATATTCTATTTTTTTTCTTTTCAAAATGGATCTCTTCATTGAAGAGAATGGTAATCAATTGCTCCTTCTCTTTTCGAAATAGTAGTTTTTTTCTTGGGATTTAACCCCATTGAATAATAAAAATGAAGGATGAAATTCTTAATGACCAAGTGGATTTGGCAGTGTATCGCCGACAGAAGGAATGTCAACAAGGATCCAAATAGGTAGAAAACGAATCACAGTAGTCTACTCTTGATAACATCATCAATTATTTAGTTTGTTAAACTTACTATTCATTTTGGACTTTTAAATTGAAAATAACCACTTGATAAAGAAGTGAAACAAATATGGCGAATATGCGATTTCAAAATTTCAAAGAAATTTGAACGTTCACATCAACACAATCGATTCTTTGAAATTGCAATTACATACATATGGATATGGATAGACTAAATGATATTCGATGTTAAATTTTGAAAATGATGTTTTTTAGTATTTTTATTAAAACTTAATTGAATTTGAAATTCTTATATTGTAGGTATCGTTTAAATTATAAAATTTTAAATATTTTAAAAATTATTTCATATTTTATTATTTTATTTTATTTTAACATATAATATATTATTTAAAAAATATATAAATAAATAATTATTATTAAATTATATATTTATAAATATATAAATTATGTAAAATTTTACTTACATAACTTTAATTTTATAGTAATATAATATAAATCAATAGTTAAATTAATAAAATTATCTTTTAATAAAAATGATTAAATATATTATTTTATTAAATTTAATATCTTATCATTTGATTCGGATCTTACATACACACAGAAAGTATTCTCAATAAAACTATGTTAAAAGAATTATTTAGATTATCCATTCATAGAAATTCAGCAGTTAAACCCATGAAAAAAAATAACAACATTGAAAGCTCTAATTAATAATAATATAATAGAATCTAAATGTCCTCTTAGAAAAATACAAGTGAGATGATTGTTTTAGGTTCGAACTTTTCTTAAGATCTTACTATTTAAAATTAAAGATAGGTCTGCAAGTTAATTAGTTAACTTTTATTGTTCCACAGTGATATTTAGATACCTTTCTATCAAAAGAAACTACGAAAAATAAAAATAATGGTTTTGCAGCATCTTGTAAAGAAAAATATATTACTAAACCTTCAAAACTATTCTTAAAAAATGTTAAGATAAATTTACAAAAATTATAATGAATCCTGATATCTTATAAAAACTTAACTTAAGAATAACAGATATTGAAATACAAGTTTGTACTAATTTCAAACTACAAGATAAAATTTGTAAATTAATTAAGAAAAGTTAGACACATTTATCAACAATATGGGGGGGTAGAAACAATTAGAGTTTCTGGCATTCAACAAAAAGAAAAAAAAAATCTACAGTCTAAACAAACCAGTAATTACAAAAAAAAACATTATAAGAAATATAATAAGAGAACAACTCAAAATATTCAACTACAAATAAAAATATTAGAAAACGTAAATATACAAAATTTAAGAAAAACGACAATACTTGTTGGACATGTGGATAAATAGGTCATCATGCTAGTAAACATAGAGTTCAACAACAAAAAAATAGATAAAAAAATTTGAAATAAAACTTTTTAAATGTGTTGATAAATTATGAGCTAAAAGAAATGAAATAATTTCTTAAATAGAAATAATGGTATTCGTTGAATCATATTGATCTAATGAATCCAATACTTGCTTTGAAAAAAATAAATAGAAGTGTTGGAAACAAAGCTTTTTAGATAGATGTTTGGAGTACTTTAGACACTGTGTTGAAATATATTTTTTTTCTATTACACTTTGAAATTTCAGATACACGTTGGATGATTAATTTTTTCTTAAAAAAGTTCTTTAGACACTGTGTTGAAATATATTTTTTTTCTATTACACTTTGAAATTTCAGATACACGTTGGATGATTAATTTTTTCTTAAAAAAGTTCTTTAAACACTTGTTCAACAATCTTATTTATGCAACTACATATATCTTGTAAGTTAAATGAATATAAAATTATATGCAAAATTAAAATTATGTCATTTTTAAAAAAAATTTGGATATACAAATTTAAGACATTTTAAATTTCACAATTATAATTATAGAAAAATAAATGTTAATAAAAAGTAGTAGTGATGTTTTAAATTAATGTATTTATTGTGTAAAAATTTTATATTATTAAAACGTAGGAATGTTTTGCTTTATTTTTATATAAAATTCATAATTTTTTTATGTAAAAAATAACATATGAGGATAATCATTAAAAAAAACAATAATTTATGTTTTTATTTTAATCGGATAACCCGAATTAAATTAGTCTAATTTTTAATCGTAGATGTTAGAAAAAGGATTAATGTTAGGCTTTTGACTATAAATGAAGCAATGGCATTTGAAAAGAGTTGAAGAAGGAGAAAGATATGCACATTCTATCACTGAGATGATGGCATTGAAAAGAAGCTTAGTATATGGAGATCAAAGGGGTTAAGGATAATTGGTGACAAATGGTTTAGAAATGACAAGAATATGTCCTCCAAATTCAGCTTTGTGTAGATTTACAAGAGGGACTTATTAATGACAAATTTAATTATAATCAAATTCAAGGTTAATTAGGTAGGAGTAAGGGAGTTTTTCTTTACTCAAGAAAACTGTGAGAAATCCTCTTTTATAAGTTAAAAATAGAAACCAGAATAAGTTTAGGCACACACTTGAGAAAGTTATTACAAGCAATGGTGGAGGTTAATGAAATGATTTTAAATTAGTATAGAATTAGTGTATTATATGTTTTTTTTATAAAGAAAACATAAGATAAAAATAATAGATAAATAAGAACAATTTGTAAACAAATTTAATGTGTGAACCTTTGTAACTTGACACTTAATCTTTATTTGACTATTTTTTAATTGAATTAAAGATTATAAAAATAAAAATAAATAAAATGAAAATTTCATCATTTTTAAAAACTAATTCGATTAGTTGTCAACTAATTATAAATCAACTTCTGTTTTAAACAATTAAATGAATCAATTACATGCCTAGCTAGTTCATTAATTTTTCAATTAAAATATTCAGTGTCTAGATCTTTTCATTTGGCATATTAATAAATATTGATCCGGTGTACTCTTTAGAATAATGTCCAAAACCTTCAATAAGTTCTTCCTTCTTGTCGGAGCTTTTGAGTGGATAATATGACATTTCAACATTTAAGTAAACAAAAATTATTATAGAATAATAATATATAAATTAAAGTTTACTTATCCAATATTTAAATTCTCTTTTATAAAATTTTTAATGTGGATCAATTATAATCATGATTAGGAAGTAGTTTCATACAATACATCTTATATGATAATAAAATCTTTAATTGTAGGATATTTTCAAATTTAAAATGTAAATTATGTAAACCTTGGATATTAACTCTTTTTTTTTTGTGTAAAAGCATATAAAATACTAGAATGTTGGTGCTAGACAAAAGGGGTGCATACATATAGATATAGATTGGACTAACTAGGTTCAAGTTGGCCCATTCCCTCTCCAATTTTTTTATAAAAATAAAAAGACCAATTACATTCTTTTGTATAATTTTCTTTTAATAAATTTTATTTTTTATTGACCAATCTTAACTATTCAATATAAAAATCAATGATGGAAATTTCGCTAAAGATAAATTTAATTTTTTTTAAAAGATCCATTTTATTATTCAAACACACACACATATATATATATAATTCAAATATATATATATATATATATATATATATATATATTCAAGAACCGATTTTCTTACATAAAAAAATAATCATATATCTATATACATTTTATATTAAACGGTTGAATTTTTTTTTATTTAAAAAATAGACATATCCGAATATAAGCTAGTGTTATATTTTTTTTCTATATTTTATCCTAGGTCATTAACAACTTTAATTGGTAATGAAGTTGAAGGAAAAGTGGCATAACACTTTTTTCATATATATATTTTTAATTTTCCAAAAGAAGGTAGTTTTGGGTAATGGTTGATTTTTGTGATTCATTGGTTGTTTCACTTGTTTAGTTGTGATGGCAAATCATAGAGAAGTGAGTGATGATAGTGCGCCTGAGCGCCTGGTTATTTCCCTGTAATTTGTGGCTTCTCTTCACTTTTCCTTATGTCTCTTTCCTATGTACCCTAGCTAGAGGTACATTTTTCTTCCCCTTCTTCATTCAACTTTAAGCCACCCCAAAAATAATGTCATCACATCCATTATTTTCTGTTTGTTTTTCCTCTTTATTCTCAGCTACAAGCATGGGTTTCAATTTTTCTACCATGCCATTCAATTATTGTTATATATTACCACAAAACTAAAAAAAGAAAATTCCTAATAACTAACATTGCAATTATTGAATGGGTTGGGATCATATATTGTTGGGTCTACATGTATTATTCTTAGGATGTAAACGAGGTGACTATCTATAAAATCATTGAGCTTGAATTTTTAATTCAAATTTAGAACACATTAATTTTTCAAAATAAATTTTTAAGTTAATCTTTAAATTTTCATTTTAAACTTTCATATTTTAAAAATCATGTATTTATTCATTATAATTCCACTCACTTTAATTCTTTGGGTAAAAAATAGTAATAAAAAAAATCAAAACTAAAATAAATGTTTTTTTAAACAAAATCAAATGTTAATTAATTTTTCTAAATAATGTCAGAAATTAAAATATCTTATTTGTATAATTTATTATTAATTTAAAATTGTATTCATTTTCTCTTAGTCACAAAAAAAAGTTCACAATTATTTTTATATAAAAATAAGAAAAAGCCATGTGTTGACATTAATTGGCAGATTGAGCTATTATTATTATTATTATTATTATTATTATTATTATTATTATTATTATTATTATTATTATTATTATTATTAAAAATAATCGATTTGAAAATGAAGAAGGTGGGTTCATCCTTTTATGTGTTTCTTTCTGGTTGAACAAATCAGGGTGGGGTTGAACCTGTCTTGTGGCATCTTTTTCGATGTTACTCTTTCAACTTTCAACTTCAAACTGTGACAATCGTATATTTCTTAAATTACATAATTGTAATTAATTACCATTTCTAATAGATAGTTTAATTAATTCCCTCTTCACATTAATCAACTTACTTGATGAAACAAGAAGCAAACGTAATATGATTAAAATAATTATTATGAGAGCACAGGCTACTCCTTCCACTAAAGAGAACTAAGGTTATAGCCTATATAATTATATTTGTTGATTGAAAGATAAGCATTAGGTTCTAGGTTTGCAACCTTGTCTTTAGTAGTAGATTGAATGATTATAGAGTTTAAAATAAGATACTACCTTGTCACGAAAGATAATGATAAAAATGAAAGAAATAGGCTCTCAAATGCTTTTGTTTCTATTCATCTTCTATATATCTTAGGTCCGCTTGTTTAATTTTTTTAAAAAAATCATTTTATGCTAATTTTTTATTTTTTAAAAATTAATATTTAAAAAATATATATTATTCAAACTTTAAATTACATAACATGATTTTTAGACAATTTTTTTTAATAAAAACCATTTTTCCTAAAAAATATAAAAAGTGAATCCTTAATTAATAAAGTTAATTTGAATTAACTTGATTTTGGTGAAGTTAATTTTAAACTATTAATAAGATTAAAAAATATATTTAAATTAATTATAATTGCGTAATTTTGTTAAAATATAAATTTATAATTTAAAAGTGTGAAAATTAATTTTTCAAGTTATATAAAAAAGGGCCAAAGAATTTGGCTTTTTTGAAGTAAAGTAGTGTCTTTGTTTTTTTTAGCGCAGGACGGACTAAACCTAAAAGGCGAAGTAGATTTTCTTTACTTGAGAATGTAAATAACTTAAATACTTTCTCAAAGGAATATCACTTTTGTTTAAATTAGAGGTAGATTTTATGGGTAAAAATTCTTGGTATCATGGGCTACGCTATCTATGCAGTCTTTTCTTGTAGAATCAGAATGAGCAAAGGTGAATGAGAAATTTAAAATGAAGCAACAAAATGATTGATACATGGGTAGAAAACTAATTATCAATAAGAATAGGGATCGCGGTGAATAACACCGTTTGATAAAAATTTATAATCTGATTTATTTAAAGTTTACTTTAATTTAATTTATTTAATAAATAAATAAATTTAGTTTTATTAAAAAAAATTATATATAAAAAATCGAACTTAAATTTATAAAATAAATTATTTAAAGGTTTATTTATACTTATATATTTATATTTATTTTAATATATTATATTTATATAATATTTATTTTAATATATTTTATTTACATAATATATATATGTTTTAATTCTATTTAAGAGCTATTTTATATAAACTTATAAATCTCTTTAATCAATTATTTATATAAATTTTAAGTTTATTTATTAATTTTTGTTAGAATATAAACATTTAAATAGATTTGTAGATGATAAATCAAATAATATCTTGATAAAAAAAATTAACAGATAGTATTCTTAAATCTTAAAATTTTAAATAAATTATATTTAAACATTCAAAATCTAACTCAACTTAATCTACTTACATATTTAATTTTCAACTATTATTAATAAATTCAACCAATTAATTATATTAGATAATAGTTACCTTAATAAAAAATATAACTCATCAAATAAACAACAATTACTACTAATTCTAAATCATATTATTACATGTGCAAATCACATCAACAAGAAATAAAATTATAAATCGAACGAGGTTTGGGATGTAGATCAAATAAGTGCCTATTAGACTTGTAAGTTGGCAAGATTTTTATCTATCAAATGATATGGGTCTATGCAATATATATTGTCAATTATTTATAAAATTTTGCAGGCACGAGTATCATATATAGTATTTAACTTTATTTGTACCCTTATAATATATATTATATTATAATTAAAACTTAAAAGATTTAAATATTTATAAACTAAGTTGAATAATTTTATATAGAATGTTTTATGATTAAGAATTAGATTATCTTTAAATATATTTTTAATTAAATTATATGCTATATTTTAATCAAAAAAAATTTTAATAGTTTTTCATCGTTAATATTAGTATTGTAATAACAACAATGTTTTACTAATTTATCAAATAAATACAGTATGAAAGATTATACTCAAGTTATTTAAAATGTTGATAACAAGTGGAATATTTATAAACAGCAAATAAATATACAGGAATTATAGTACTTCATCAAACTTTACCATTTTTCATTCCTAAAAAAAAACATATTATATATATATATATATATATATATATATATATCAGAAAAATAATTGATATTTAAAATTTGATTGATCAAATTAATAAATTAATAAGTGTCCTATAATTTAAAAAAAATCTGAATTTTAGTAAAATTTTTAAAAAATAATTAACAAGTTTGAAATTGGTAAAAATTGGATGCATACTTAATTTAACTTGAATTAAAATATATATATATATATATTAAAAGATAATATATATATATATATGTATATATATATATATATTAAACGATAATATATATATATATATATATATATATATATATATGCGTAATTTAAAAACATGTAAAAAAAGAAAAGTTAGGAATGACACGAGTCCTTTTTAAGAGAAAATAAAATGAAAGACTAAGTCTGTTTCAAGATAGTATAGATTAATGGTTTGCTTTAACTTAATATATAAGGATGGAGTAGCTAGGGTTTTAGGGGAGAAAGAGCAAGTTTCAATATAAAAAGAGAAATTTAAAAATAATTAATTTACATGTATGAGTTGGTTAAAATTTAGGGGTAGGGGGGAGAGGAGATAACTTTTAACTTGAAAACTGGAAAGAAATTATTCGATCATATAAACAATTGAGATTTGGGAAGGAGAAATAATTAAAAATATAAAAATAATTAATAATTTAAAATTTTGTTACAAATTATATTTCTTCAGTATATTTCCAAAGGTTTGAATTCTAATTTTGTATATAAAAATATATTCTTAAAAAAAATTTAATTTTTTTTTATATTTTGAAGTAATTAATCTTCAACTTTCAATCATAAAATATCTTTAATATATATCTATATTTTTTAAATATATTAAAATTATATAATCACATACTCTAAGCAAAGAAAAAGAATGTTCTTATCTTATATTTAGATGAACTATTTTAAAAAATTTAAAATATTTGAAAGTTTAAATGTTTTTAATTTAAATATTTTTATTTTAAAAATATTTTATTTAAATTATAAAATTAAATTTTTTATATTTAAATTTTTATTAAGATGGTAAATTTTAAATTTATAAAATTTTAAATTTTTTATTTAGATAAAATAATTTAATTTTTAAACTATATACAAAATTTTATTTTGAATATTCATGGATTTTAATTAATTTTTTTATCCATCAAAAAATTTAAATGTATAAATATTTTTATCAAAATATTGTACAACATATTTAAATAAAATAATAATCTAATAACTGTAAAAAATAAAAGAAACAATAAAATACAATTAAATTATCTAATCATTGCAAATTAATTAGAAAGGTGTTTAAGTCTATAGGCTCACATCATCTATATGATATATGCTTAGTAAAGAGAGAAAAAAAATGCTAAAGCTGGAAGGATTGAGAGAATCAGCACATAACAAAATTAATATGGTAAAGAAAAACTCCAAGCTAAAGATCTTGTCACTCTCTATAAGATTGCACTAAAAAATGTATATGTTTTGTTTTGCACGTTTTTTTTATTTGTTTTTTATTGTAAAGTAATATTTACAAGAATGTTTTTATTTTTTTAACTCTAGAGATCGAATATGAGTTGAATCTGAACAAGTTATTCCTTTTTCACCCACACGACAAAGTGAGAGGATTAGGTGGATGATAGCTTCACGAGTATCTACCTAAGTTGGTAATGTCATTATTGATAGATGTGTTATATGCTTAATGTCAGCCAAAATAAAATTCTAACTTTATTATTTTTTTAACATTAGACTCAGTATGATGATCAAATGCAGGAAATACATAGATATGTTGGTGATGCTTCTTTGGATGACTCAATATATGGATAAAGCCATCAAAGTTGGCCTCTAGATGGATGTTGCTAAAGGTAAGATCTAAACAATATATACATTGCATCCTTTACTACCAACATTCAAAGGGTTCTAACATCATTAACTTTAAAGTTTAAGGCATCTTTTTCTTACTCATCTCCCTATCCATCTAATGTGTAGAGGTGAATTGATGAAGCTAATGAAAGTACTTGGTTTGAACCTTGGGAGTCGTAGACGTTATTTCAACATGAATGAATGACCATTTAGTAGAGGGCCATTGAATGTACTAGTGTCAAACAATTTCATCAACGTCATGAACATTACCATGATAAGTTCTATGATTAGTTCCTACTAAATAATTATGAATTCGTTTAGGAAAAGTCAATACTAATTAACGTCAATCTTCTCATGATCGACTTTAATAATTAACGAGAAACACTTTAGTATCAATCTTGAAATCGATACTAATTATATGTTTACTTGGATTTTTGCTTCTTAGCATCAATTTACAATGTCCATAGACAATTTTCTTATAATGATATATATATATATATATATTACATTGCTATATCTTATTGTATTTAAAATTAGTAATGTATTTGCAAGTTAGAAGGCTCATCTTTTAATCTCTTTACTTGTAGATACACTGTAAGCATCTTTAATCACCATTACTTATAATATATAAATTATTACAAAATTATTTTATTTTTAATATTTTACAAAAGTGATATCATTAGAATATTGAATTATTACAATTTGTATATTACTTTGTGAACTTCCTCAAGTACACAATTAAAACAATATTGTTAGGAATTAAAATATGATTTAATATACAAGCTTACATAACCATATTTAAAAATTATGCTAAGTGTTGACCGTTCAATTTACTATTTTTGTTCATATATGCAAGAGATGAGATGAAGGTTATTATTGTTAGGAATATTTGTCCTTTCACAATTGATTACATGGTGATTTAAGCAATTAACCTCCACCTATATGTATTTGAAACTTTTTGGTAAGTTAAAAGGGTCTGAAGATGATTAACTCTACATTGTAGTTGTTAATCGTGCTTTTGCTTTAATTGAAGGAAAAAGCACATGCAATATTATCATATTTTATGGATAGTTTTTTATTCTACTTGTTGGTATTAGTTTTTAAACTATATAGTATAATGGCCAGTATGCAATCACTAACTGACATGTTAAAAAAGAAAGTAGGACAATAAATCTTGAAGAACTATTTTTCTACTAAATATATGTAAAAAAATATTTTTATTTAACTAGATAGATAAGGAAGTTTACCTAGTTCTTACCAAAATTGAACCGATTTTATAAAAATATATATATATTATATTAGGTATATTTGTTCTGTTTTAAGAAAACATAATATTTAAAACTGGTTTTGGAAAAAAAAAATAGTTTTAAAACTGGTGTAGAAAAAAATTGATTTTAATATAAATTTTGAAAATAAATAAAACACAATTTTAGGTTCAAAAATTAAATTTGGCTCAAAATCGGTCCTAAACTATTTGTTCAAAATTAATTTTAAAATTCAAAATTAGTTCAAAGCCCAATTTTAAAATTGGCTGACCCTAAAATTAATTTAGACCCTAGTTTCAAATTCACTCATACAAACTCCAAACTGATTTGGTCGCAAAATATGGTTTTACTTTTGAAATTTGAACTACTTTAATGGTTTGGCTTTTCTAAAATTCAAACTATGCCTCATCCAAATTTAATGCAGAAAGCAGACTTGAACTCATTTCTTTCACAATTTTTCTTTTTGACTTTTTTGTAAACTTTTTTTTAAAAAAAATCATGTTCTAAAAATTTTTAAATAAATGAAAATTTATACATAGTATATCTCTACAAATTACTATGCAATATAGTTCTTTTATATTTATTTAAAATTTCTCCAAACTTATTTTTTTTTAAATTTATATTTATCTATTATTTAATTAAATTATTATATAATACTATATATTATTCTTACTTATTTGATCTTACTGTAATTATAGTTAAATCAATAAATTAAAAATTAATATTTTCACAATAAAAAAATACTTTTTGACATAATTTTTCCTTATTTATTTTATTTTATAATAATAAATTTCAATCGTAAGTTTCAATGCATCAGTTGATTTACACGATACCCGATGGTTAAACTGATCTACTCCATGATTGGTCTGCTGACGTCACCCAAAACACAAATTCTTTCTTTAAATTTTTTTATAAAGTTTAAATAAAATATTAAACTGTTTTTCTAATTTATATTTAAAATACACGTTTAGAAATTAAAAAAATTATAATTTAAAAACAAAAATCATAGCTTAGAAAATATTTATTTTCTAAAAATAAATAAAAATATTTAATATCATTTAACTTGTAGAAGTAAAAACATATTGAAAAAAAAAAAAACAGTGAAGTTTAAATAAAGAAGAAAGAAAAAAAGGTTCAGTTCTTTAATCTATGCTCTTTGTTTTACACTTTTACTTCCTTTTTTCTTATCTGATTGATTTGCCATCTGCCATCAAAGTACCTGCTCCATGCTCTAAACTCAGTGCCCTCTTTATTTACAGGCTCCGTAACGGACCCTGTTTTTCTCTTCCCTCTTTCTTTTATTATTTATTCATTTTTTAAGGTTTCAATTAATTTATTCATTAATGTTGGTAATATATTTTTTCTTTATTTAGCTGTTACTACTTTAGTAATTTTGACTTTCGCCTCTGCATGGCTGGCTTACACGTGTCGCCACGTGGCTTTCGTTTAACACGTGTTGGGTGATTTGGGACCCCTCTTACGTCCTTAATTATGATTACTTTATAACTATGGTTGAATAGTGATGATGCCGGTTCATGCAGCATGTCCTAGCGTCGTAATTTTCCCAACTCTCAAGGGCATTTCTGTCCGAAAACAATAGAAATTAACACCACCTTATTTCATGGAATACTAATACTATGCTTGCGTCATTAAAAATGAATAAAAATTAAAGATCAATTATTATCTATAAATATGATGCTAATTTATACAAATTTATAGTTAAAAACTAATATTAAGTAATTTAAAATAAAATATTTTTTATAGTATAAATTTTCTAATAAAAAATATTTAATTTATAATTTTATAAAATTAATCTTAAAAATTGATATGAACAAAATCATTAAATTTATTTTATCAACACGTCTATTTTTTAATTTGAGAATAAAAATAAATAAAAATATTCGTTTGATATTAATCATTCAATTTTTTATGTTAATAGCTCTAATTTATTTAATACATATTTGATTTTCTTTTGTAAACCTTTTAATTTAAATAGAAATTTCCTTTTGTAGAGAATTTTAAAGAAAAAATCAACTATTCTTTAAATAAAAAAATTGAATTTATTATAAATAATAAAATAATTATATAATTATTTTGTTTCATTTATAGTTTAATATTGTAGTATGATGTTTCCAAGTAAGATGGTGGATGCAGGCCGTTCCAAATTGCACGGTGTCCGGAAAATCTCCGGTGCCGACAAAGACACCTTTCAATTTTTTGAGCAAAGGCTTGTGGTACATCCACCTTCTTTTGGTTGAAATTACGAACGTGCCCTTCCCCTTTTGATGTGTTCATTAAAAAGCGAGGATGTAGAGAGAGAATAGAAAGGGAAGATGTAGATTACATTTTAATGCATCCAATAACCAAAAAGTAAATAAAATAGACATACTGATAAAGGATTAATTAATTAATGTTGCAATATCATTTACATTTGCATTTACATTTACATTTAATTTAAAACATTTGCATTTGCTTCCCTAAAACAAGCCACAATAATAATGATTTAACGGGGAGAAAAAGCTGTCCTTGATTGCCAGCTTGACAAATTAAAATGGGCTCAAAATATTTGGTTTCCAACCGGGTCAACTCAGTGTTGTTTATTGTTCCACTCACCATTCATTATTTCATTCCCCTTTCACAAACCTTCCTTATTACTAAACCATTCTTATAAATCAAAATAATAAATTCATTTAATTTAAGTAATATCCAATAATTAAAAATAATAATAATAAGTAGAAGTAATAAATAGTAGCGTAGGAGAAGGAAGGGGGTATATTTATTACTCATATCTAACCCCCAAGTAGGGTCAATAACTTAACCATAGATTAGAACCAGGGTTAAAAAAACAAGTGGTTAAGTAGGGACAACCACATAACCCGGATTTTTCATTATCAACAGTCGTCACTGAACATCATCAACAACACCTTCTCTTCTCTTCTCTTCTCTTCTCTTTTCTTTTCTCTTCTCTTCTTCTTCTTCATTCCTCTTCATACCATACACACCAAAGTAAAACTAACCCCCTTTTTTTTTTTTCTTCTTTTTGGCTCTACACATAACCATTCATTTCTCAATTTCAGCTTCTGTGGAAGTTTCATGGAATCGTCACTAAAAGGTTAAGGCTTTAACCTTTTATTTTTTTTATATATTTTTTTTGGGTTAATTATTAGATGCTAGAAGCATGGAGATAATAACAAACGCCAACACCAACACCGCCAACACTCCCAAATCGCCAGAACCCGAATCCGAGACTCCGACCCGGATCCACCAACCCGCTACAAACATAAACACAAAGTCCTTAACTTTTTCCAACGGGTTGTTAAAGCGTCACTACCCTCACCACCACCATCACCACCACCACCACCATGGAAACCACCACCAACCCGTTACGGTGACTTACAAGGAATGCTTGAAGAACCACGTGGCGAGTTTAGGTGGCCACGCCTTAGACGGTTGCGGCGAGTTCATGCCGTCGCCGGCGGCCACCGCCGACGACCCAAGTTCCATCAAATGCGCCGCCTGTGGCTGTCACCGGAATTTCCACCGCCGTGAACCGGAGGAGCAGCCCATTTCTCCGGTGACACACCACCATGTGCTGGAATATCAACCCCACCACCGCCACCACCCTCCGCCGCCTCCTCCGCCTCACCGGAGTCCCAGCTCCGCCTCCCCGCCGCCGATCTCCTCCTACCCTTCCGCACCCCACATGCTACTCGCCCTCTCCGGTGGCCTCTCCGTCCAGCCGGAAAACACCGCCGCCCCGGCGTCGGGAAACGCCTCCAGGAAACGGTTCAGAACGAAGTTCACGCAAGAACAGAAAGAGAAGATGCACGAGTTCGCGGAGAAAGTGGGGTGGAAGATGCAGAAAAGAGATGAAGAAATGGTTATGGAGTTTTGCAATGAGGTTGGTGTTGATAGAGGTGTGCTTAAGGTTTGGATGCACAACAACAAGAACACTTTTGGGAAGAGAGATAATGTTATCGTTAATGTTAACGCCAACGGTAACGGCAACGGCAACGGCAACGGCAACGACGGAGCTAGGAGTGTTAGTGTCATTAACAGCGGAATTAACGGTAACGGTGACGACGATGAGAATAATCATAATCTGGGTTCCCAGGATCCGAATCAGTATGAGAATGATAGTGGGACTAACGTTGGTACTAATGGGTCTTCTTCTTCTTCTTAATCTTTTTTATGGGAGAAAAAAAAAACGGAGAGAGTGAGAGAGAGAGAGGGAATAATGATATGTTTAGATAGAGTAATTAAGAGGTGGTACCCGTTAATTACTTAATTAGTCTTTTTTTGTTGTGATTTAATTGTTTAGTTTTTGTTAATTAATGAGATGATGGAGATGATCACCTTTTCTTAACATGGGAGAGATGTTGATAATTTGATATTGATATTTGTTATTTTTCAGGGTTTATGACTTCCCTTTTTTATTATGCTGCTTAATTATGATTACATGTTTGTTAGTAAGTACTAATGGTTAGTGTTGGTGTGTTGTTGTTCTATTGCTTGTTTGTGTTTGTGTTTGTATGTTTCCTTTTTTCTCTCTCTCTTTTGGCATGGCTAGTTAGCTAGCTGGCTTGGCTTTTTCTTCTTCTTATTCTCACTTTTGGTCTTTGGCATTGGATTTGCTTAAGAGGGTCTTTATGAGTTTGAAAAATGGGGAACTTGGCAGTGTATTATTGTTATTTTAGTGTTTTCTTTTGTTAAGAAGATGATGATGGTTGAGCATTGTGCACTTTTTCTCTTTCACCGGTCAGAAACATGGAATAAGTAATTATTATTTGCTTCATGACTTGTGTCCGAGAGATAAGAGGCAGAAAGTGTTGCTACGCATTAGAGTTTAGAAGGTACATATTAAGGGCGGTTGTTAATTGATTATGTTATATTATACTCTGAAGAAAGTTGATCAAAGACGCATACACAAATCATATTATATTAGAAAGTGGGTGTAATTTTTTTGGTAATCTAAGTATGTTACGGATAAGAGGAGGAAAAAAATGTACTTGGGGAATGATGATGATGATGTGGCCAATGATTAGCTAAGGAACCTTGTTAATTATTCTCTTTAATCAAGTGTTCAGTCAACCTTCAACCTTCAACTATGCTTGTTTAGGCTTTATGCGAAAAATGAGAGGCTAGTTTCCGTGTTAAAGTTGTGGGTTGGGAGAATCTTAATCCTACTTCTTAAAGATAATCTCATTTAATATAGTATATAATCTAAGTAGCCATATTTTATAATAATAATCCGATTGCATGTGATCTTGGAAATGTTTGTAGGCTCTTTCCTTTTAAGGCAAGTAGATCACTTTATTATTAATTCATAATGATATTCACTATAATATTTAAACAATAAAGAGAAGGATAAAGATTAGAAAGAGAGAGAGAAAGAGAAAGAGAATGAGGGACAGGGTGGCGTGTCTACCACCCCTCACATTATGGGTGCGTTTTTGTTTTTGGTAACTCCTTATTTAATTTATTACTTATTTTGGGTCCACTCGTTGGTTTTTGTTTTGGATTTTGGTCATTGATGAAGTCACTAATCTTGTTTTGGTAGGGGTTGTGGGGGCCCATGGAGATGCCCATGGTGCTCCTAACTACCGAGGCATGGGCTGGTCCTTAACCCTTAATTGCCCTTAAAAATAGGGATATTTTGTGCACCTGATGAGGAATTGTATAAATTCCCCCACTAAATGCAATAGTAATCCACTATTTAAATTGGGTCATCTTTCCCATCTTTGATTCCAAATGCATTGTATATAGGACACGTTAGAATTTCCAATGATCTTTGCATTTCTATTTACTTTATAATAAAGTTTTATTTGGAGTGCCATACAGTTGACAATGGTCACTTGAAAATTTTGGTACCATTTTTTTTTCTAAGGTGCATCCATATGAACCAATCTAGGTCGGTTGCTTTATTAGAAAGTAGAAATCATATTGGTTTGATTGGATCATTTATATATTTAATGAATTAACGGAGAAATATATATATATATATATAAAAGGATATACATTGTTAGGAAAAGTTTAATTAATTATTGGAGATTCAATAAATAAATAACTTAAAAACGAATGTATATTTTGTTTCTTTTCATATTCTTAGTTGCTGAATGAGAAGATTGTTAGTGAAAGCTTTAATATGTGTATATGACTTTTCAATCAAAAGGACTAGTAGAAACCAAACTCGCATTTGAGTTTTGTATTATATCGTTTTGATTAGTTTTAAAGTTTTTTAATCGTCAATTTTGCAAATTATCCTCATTCAACCTACCTTTGTTTTTGGGTTTCTCGTGCTATCCACTTCTTGAGTAGGTGATAAAATTTCATGAAGTATAATCAAGCTCGTTCTAATGATATTTTTTTGGTACACTATAAACTTTGAAATAAAATCTTAAATCATATGTTTAAGGAACTTGAATTTTTTCTTTTACTTGCATAACCGGATCAAAGATTAAAAAAGAAAAAGAAAAATATTCATAACCAGATATGCTTGCATGTGAAGCAATAATTTGAGAGAATGAAATAGGGAAGAAACCCAATTTCTTTTTTAAAAAAATTAGAAGTTACAAAGTTTATCTTTTAAGGTTATTAGAAAATTTCAAATATTTTAATACATTACTTTGGTGATCTTTTTCTTTTCTAGATATATTTTTTAAAATATTAATCATAAACTACAACATTATTGTTAAAATAAAAAATAAAAGAACAAATTAGTTAAAGTATTATATTTATCAGGGTATCATAATACTTTTTATTTTGACAAATTATTACTATTAATTATAAATTTAGTCCATGTTTGATAGTTTCTTATATAATCGTTTACTTTTAAAAGTTCATTTAGAATAATAGTAATAAAGATGAATGTAATATTTTAAGTATTTGTTTATGAAACTGAAGTTATTAGTTATTTTACAATTGTACTATATATTATGAATACGATAGAACTACAATTATAGATGAATATGATTAGAAGTAATATGGTTTTTACCTAAAAAATTGTCCCGTAACACCAATGATAAGGTTGGTAGTACAGAAAGATTCTTTTCCTATTCTCCCGTCTTTATCAATAGTAATCTTAGCATTTTCATGTCTCAATAAAAACAATTAACATTCCCTCACAATTAATGCTCAAAGGCTGTCATTTCACCCACACAGAGGAGTATCCAATTATATAATTCCATGTCAGATAAAGTTTTGCTTTACAAATAATTATTTTCTGTAAAAAAATTCCAAGTTAAAAAAAAATAAACCCAAAAATAACTTAATTCAAATACATACTAGTTGTGAAAATTGATTTGTCCGTGCAATGGGGGGGAGCTTTGAAGGGACATGCATGGCGACCCATTATTTTTAAAAAAATAATCTAAATATATAATAATAATAATTTTATGATTATTAAATTTATTATAAATATAGAAGTATTTTTGGTTGATTTATATAGTAAATTTTGTATATGCAAGTAATATTATATAAGTGATTTTAAGTCTAATAATAGATAAGTATGCATTTTATTTTAGATTTTATTTTAACTATTTTAGTTTGCTTTATACTAGATAACATTTGATATTTACTTCAATTATTTTAGATCAATATGAAACTTATCTTAGACTATATTATTAGTGTTTTATGAAATAATTTTTAAAATATAATTATTTATCTTGAATTCTATTTAAGAGTGTTAGTAATTTATTTTTGAACAATTTTAAAATAAAAATTATTTAATATAGAAAAACTGTTGTTTGATTTGAAAATGATATTAAAATTAAATTAATTCAATTTGATATTTTATAATTTAAATTAGATCAATATTTTATGATTTCAATTTCGATTAGTTATTTTAGGATAAATAAAAATAGAAAACATAATAAATATTAAAAAATTCTTAAAAATTTAAAATCTCATTATAAATATAAATTAATTCAAATTCAAAATAAAAAATAAAATAATTTTACTTTTATAAAAATATAAATATATTAAGTAAACTATATTTAAATGAATAATAAAATAAAAATATTAATATATTTACAATTCAGTTTGATTTAATTTGTGTTGAAAATAGAATCTAAAAATTTAACTAAATTTTATAAAAAAAATATATTTTTTTTATTAGATTTGTTCGTCTTTTTTTTTTAATTAATTTAGCTATTTGATATAATTTGGATCAATTGTTGAATTCCCACTTCTATTATCATACATGTTTTAGACATGAAAATCCCATTCTTTCTTTTCTATTGATGAGAAGAAAAAAATAATAATCTATATATAAAAATATTATCTTAACTCCCCCTAAATTTTCTCCGAAACTCAGCCACTGTGTCGGTGTCCAAATTCCACATATAGAAACATCTTTATCATATGATAAAATTTCTCTTTAGCAAAGCATACATTGCTTTTTTATCTATGATTATTGATTAAGAAGATAATGCACATATGGTGTAGAGCACTTATCTTAATAATGCAAATTTTGCTTAATATGGGAGTCAACTTTTTTTGGGGTGTCAACAAAACTGAGTTTTACTTAAGACCCTATCAAAGTGTTGATAGGCAACTTTCTGTCCCTACCTAAAAAATTACCTATAGCAACATGATGTGACCCCTTAAATTACATGATTATTAGGTACAAGAAATTCTTTCTTGTAAGTTCCAACTTCTAAACCATATGTTATTTATTTTTTTTAATTTTATTTTTTCTAGTTATGATTGCTAATTCTAATGGTTCTTCTGTAGATGATAGATCCCAATCTTCTAGTCTTGTTCTATTCTAACGTGCGTGCACGTTATATATTATCAACACGTGCCCCGACAGTGTTCTTTTGAAGTTTGAAGAAAATAATATGCATTTGGTAGCTGAATTTATCTAGTTAGGCAGAATTAAATATCCCAAATCAGGAATCATCATCAACTTGATTTCTGTAATGTTGTTCACTTATTTAAAATGAATAACATTCCATAATATTAGTAATTTCTTTTCACACTCTGCCAAAATATAAGAAGGGAAATTATTATTATTATTATCATTATTTTTATATCCCCTCTTTTTCAAATTTATTGGTGTTTAATTTTTTTTCATAAAGATTAAGGAAAACAAGACATACGTTAATTAGTAAAATAATTGTACCAAATTATTATTATTTATAAATCTTGGTTGGTTGCTGAGAAATTAAATCACATAATACTCAAATTTTTTATTTGCAATCAAAATTGGAATTTTTAAATTGAAATATTAAATTATCATTTACTATTTTTTTAAATGAAGGAAATGCATAGTCAGATTATATTTACATATAAAACCATTTAAATCAAGATATTATTTCAAGTAAATTTAAATTAAGTAATTCAACAGGTTTAATTTTTTAATTCTCTTAATTCTTAACAAAGATTAGTATTACAATATTGGAGTGAAGATTCAAGAACTAATTCAAATATTTATATAAACTTAAAGAAGTGTGTAAATTGGAGAATCCGCGAGACAGGCACAAGAATTTCGCCTTTTTAATGAGTCAGCTCTGCATCCAACTTTTCTTTTGCAGTTTGTACTAATTTAATTCAAAATAATTTATTTTTCTTTTTATATATTTGGGATATCCAATAAGAGATTGACACTTGTCATAGAACAAGTGGTGATATATTCACTGACAAACAACAGTGAAAAAAGTCACAAATATTTACGTAGAAGTTTATTGGCATAAAGCACACCTGCGCAGGTAATTGAAGTAACAGTGTCAGTATCTTTATTCGATGCACATGTAACTTCATTCAGTAATTTTTAGTGCAAAATTCATTCTTAACCGGTATAAGTGTATGTTAATTTCACGTTTAATTATAATTAATAAATGTGGATTCATAATTTCACGTTTGATTATAATTTTTTATTTTTCAAATTAGTGATTTAGATTTAGATTTTTTAAAATAAATTATTTTAATTTTTTATATCAAACATTATAATATATCACGTATTAAAAATTAATTAATTTAAAAATTAAAAATAAATAAAATTAATTATTTAAAAATAATAAAGTTTCAAAGTTTTAAAGAAATTAAAAAATATATTTAATCGGTTATTTTTTATATAATATTAAAGAAATATAAATCTAATTAAAAATAATATAAACGTATATTTTTTCATATATAAAATTTATTTTATTTAGAATTAATTAAACATGTTGACATAATAATTAAAATACATTCATTGAATTGTTATGAAATCCACCTTATAATGATTACAATATTTTAGAATAAGATATGTTTTATGAAGAAAATCAGATGGTGACATGAAAGATAAATAGGATGAATTTGAGTACAAGTGTAGAATATGTATTGGCAGTTGTAACCGAAGAAAATATCTGTTGGTGCTATACTGAGTGTTGAGGGACCAAAGTTATTGCATGCCAAAGGATACAATAAATGTAGCATTCTATAGTTATTTAGATGCCACTACTGCCAAAAATTTAATGTCTTATGGGGGCAAAGTTGCAAAGGTCAACTCTTAAGTGAAACTCTCAGCACACAAAGCAAGGAATTTCTTCTAAATAAACCTCTCATATATACTACTATCTTCATTCAAGATTTTGATTTCTTTTTCTCTTATTACTAAGGACAAATTATACAATAAAATTAGTAAATTTTATACATCTATACAAATTGTGTATCTAACAAGAGTGTTAAAGGATATTTTTTTATATTTTATTATTAAATATTTTCAGTAATTAAAAAACACAGAATAAATTATCTTTTTAATGCATATTAAAAAGCATATAATAAAAGAGTACTAAATATATTTTTTATTAAAAATATTACTTAATATTAATTTATTCAATCTATAATTTTTAATAATATATATATATATATATATATATATATATATTGCATACCTTTAAGGATATATTAAAAAAATATAAAATATTTTTTGTGATTTTCACATAATAAATATTTTTTAATTTTATTTTTTTAATCTATATCTTTATAATATTTGTTAGGATGTTTCATAAATTATAATAAAATTTATTTTAATTTTTATATTTTTCATTGTATAACTTAACAAAATTTCATATGCAAAAAATATAATTATAAAAAATAGATAAATAAAAATTAAATTATATAAAAATAATAAAATAATTTAAAAATAATAAAAATTATATTATTATTATTATTATTATCATCATTATTATTAATTTGATACTAATAATAAAACTTGTAATAATAATGATGATTGTGATGATAATGATAGTAACAATATCTTGTTGTTAATGATGATGATTATAATATAAAAAATATTATATAATTATATTATTTTTTATTTTATACATTATTTTTTATTAATATATAAAATAAATAATTTAATATATTATTAATATGATATTTTTATGTTAATTGATATTTATTTTATATAAAATATAATATATAATACTATATTATAAATAATTATTAATATAAAATATTATAAATTAAATATAAGTTATATATCAAATAATATTATTAACTTTACAGTTTATTGTAAATTCATAATATATATATATATATATTAATTATTAATTAAAAATTAAAGAATAATTAATTTTTTTAAAAATAATAAAAAATTAGATTATTATAATAACAAAATGGTTATGTTCGTAGTAATAAGGATAATTATAATACGTAATATTAATGATAACAATGATAGGTAAGATAATGATGATAGTTATAATAAAATGATTGTGGTAATTTAATATCTATGGTGTATGCTTTTATATAAAGTTGAGAATAAAAATATTTTAAAATTAAAAATAACAATACAAAAATCTATTTTTAAAAATGAAGTTAAAATTATTATAAAAATATGTTAAAAATTAATTTAAAATTATTTTTATTAAAAAATTATATTTTTAAAATTATTTTAAAAAAATTTGCGAATCAAAACTTTAGGGAGTCAACATTCAAATAAAGTCAAGAATCTAGAATCTCTATCAAGTTTTGTAAATCAAACCGATTAAACTATTAGTTTAAAGTTTAATAATTTAACTGTGGTTCTATGGTAGAATTAATATTAATTAAATATTATTTTTAAAATATGTATAATATATATTATATTAAAAATATATAATAATAAAATATAAAAATTATATATATTTTAATTTTTAAATTAAAATTATATAAATAAATTAAATAAAATTTATTTTAATATTTAAAAATAATAATAATATTATTTTACATAGAACCAATTTTTTATGATTCGACCAATTTGCTACTGATTTATTGATTTTTAACCAATTCAATCGATTTATTATTAATTTTTTACTAAAATAATTTTATGATTTAATTAATTTAAAGAAAGAATTGATTTTCAGTTTGATCGGCTGGTTTGGTCCGATTTTCAATAGCCTCTATGTATATACAAAATTATGGAATAAATTATAATTTTTTTTTAAAAATTATTTTTAATTTTAAAGAATAAAAAAATTAAAATAATTTTATATAAAAAATTAGATTTACCTAATATTTTTTACATCGTAAAAGAAAATTAAATTTAGTTAAGCTAATGTTTAAGAAATAAAATACTATTTTTAAATTTAAAATTATTTAATTTAATATTTTAATATTAATTTTCCAAAATATTAAATTAATTAATTTTAAAAAATATAAAAAAGTAATTTTCATCTTCTAACAATTAATATAACTGATGTTACATCCTTTTAAAATTAAAATAATATTGTATTAGATAATAATTGATAATTTCAATTTTAACTTTTATATATATATATATATATATATTAATTTGAAATATTTTCTTTTGAAATGTACCATCAACAATTTATAACGTATGCCAAAAAAGTTAAAAGCTTTTCTATATTTTTTATCATTATTTTATAAAGTAAATATTACATAAAAAATTTATATATCTATTATTTAAAATAAAAAACATTTAATATTTTTTCGTTTAATGAAAAGTTATTGAGAAGATAAAAAATTTAAAATGATTGAAAAGTTAAACATGTTCTTGGGTGCGGTGTGATATTTGGCTTATTAACCTAATTTTCCTAAAATGCAGAGCCATCTGGTGGAGATTATGAGTGTGTACTAAGGTGACCCAGAAGTGTGGTTTGCATGGGAACATGCCCCATGTGCCACTATTTAATAGGAGTTGGCAACTTTCCTAAAATAAACTGTTTCAGTTCTCCCAGGGAACCTTGCTAAAAGGAAAAGATTAGCAAAATTGGTATATTAATCTCAAACTTTAGGCCATAAAAGGTGTGTGTGGCCTAAGTCACAATATGACTAGCCATTTTCATTGGATTCTCAATGTCCCTCTCTAATTAGTACCCTGCTTTGTGTCACTATGTGGCCCTTTACAAGGGAATGCACTATATCTAGTGCCTTCCATTCTCTTTTAACCTCATCTCCAAGGTTGGGTAAATTGTTTACATCTATGCATGCCATCCATCCATTTTCAAGAAACCTCCTACAACTGCGGAAACCCTACACCCCTATATTTTTTTCCTACTTTTCAGCTTTCCACATCTTTATTAACTATCAAGCCAGTTAATTTTTCAATTTTTTTAAGAAATTTTTTAGTTTAGATCATATATATTTTTATAAATGAAAATCTTATTTAAGTTGAAAATATTATAATATAAAGCAATAATTCTCCTGCATCTTAATATGGCATATAAATCCTAATTAAACAGTTGTCAATTTTTGAAAAGAAAAGAGAAAGATCATACTGTCACTTTACATAATGTAAGAAAATACTTTCCATATAATATGATATGATAAAATTTTTAATAATTTTTTTCACATACAAAATTCAATAGATATTCTTTAAGACAGATAAAAATATATTATTTGAATCATCCATTGACTGATATTTTAAACATAAAAAACAATAAGTTTTTATTTTTAAATTTATTATATTTTTAATATAATAAAAATTTTAGTTTTTGATAAAAAATGACCACTTTTAAATAATCATATAATATTTTTTTAAAAAATTATTTATTAGAAAATGAGTCACCAAATAAATAGCTCACTGGAGAAGGTGCAACCTTTAAAATCCTAGGTATAAAGCAAGCCCTTTAATTAAACACCCAACTGACATTAGTTTATTGTCATGTGTCCTTTGTATCTAGAAAGGATATTAAACCCCTTGGTTACAAATACCCCACTAACATTATACCTAACATTCCATTTGATTGATGAGATTGCTTACTAATTTATCAAAATTTCCATCATTAGTAGTAGTAAATTAGTAAGTCATGTACCATATGTTGAAACTAACATTTTTAGTACCTAGATCCACTGAAAGAACAGTTCTAGTTTATTGGCTTCAGATTTACTTTATCTAAAGTGCAATTTACCCATGGCTTTGAAATCATTTAACTTTTATTTTCTTTTTTAAAATTACTATGTCCAAGGAAATAAAAGGGAATAAAAATACACCAAAAGAAAGAATAGTTAAGCAAAGCAACAAAATAGGGAAAGGACCAGTTATTGTGAGTCAATAATGGACCACACAATTATTTAACAGAGCATAAAGATTAGGGCACTGCTATTGCGGTGGTCCATTATATTTTTTGTGTCTTATCTTCAACAATCTCCATCTTCAATATTCTTGTGTGTATCAACTCCTCTTTTCACCTCACAAAAACGCTTGGTTTGACTCATTATTCAAATGTTGCTCATCCTTGCATATATTTGAGATAGAGAGTGGCATAATTTTCATATACTAATTATTCATCACAGAATATATTTTTCTTTATTTACTTATAGCATATGCGGGACCCGAAAAGAGAAAAAAAACTGTTTAATTTGATTGAAATTATATAATATGAAAATAGAACCAAATAGAATGTTTTGGATATTGACCCCAGTCATCAGTTACCAATTGCCATGCCCAACACGCGATTATTAAAAATTTAATAATATATTTGTATAAATTATTTCATAAAATAAATACAATTCATTCTAAATTAGACCAACAAAATTAAGTTTCTTGGATTAAAAATAATTCATATAAAAGATATTTTTATAAATAAAATCTCTTTGATACCTTTAAAATGAGTTGTTTATCCCAAGACAAAAAATCAGACAATCCCAATCCTCCCTCCTTAAGTTTTTTGTAAATATATATATTTTTAAAAAGTGTAAGATTATATATATTATTTGTACAAAAAAAAATAATGTGATAAATATTATTAGTAAAAGTAGAAAATTTCTAAATTTTAAAATATTTAAGAATAGGGTTATCTTATTTAAGGATCAGGTGGTGAAGATTGGATTTTCGTTCATGATTTTTTGATCAATTCTGTTTCAATTTTTACTTCTACTTTCGTATATTAATTTTGCGGGTTTGGGTAATTTCCATACAACCTTGGTCCATTTTTTCTAATATGAAACAGTTCCTTATGTAAGGTGATGTAGCTTAATTGATATGCCAACTCACGATATGAAATGGTTGCTTTGAAAAAGAATTTAAAAAACCTTCATTAAATTATTTCTAATTCAATAAATTGACATTCAACAGATAACTGATCAGAGTATGTCTAAACTCACCAATAAGTAATTAGCAGTGCAATAAGGAATTATTTAAGAATTTTGATAGAGTTTATGATCTTTTGTTTATTTTAACTTATGTTTAAAAAATATGATAGAAATTATCAAATATATATATATATATATATATATAAATTTTATTAAATTGATTATTAACGTGAAATTTAAATCTTGAGTACCCATATATGTTTTAATTTTACTTATTTATTTATTATTTTAAATAATAAATATTTTTTACAGAAGATAATTTTGTTTAAATTACAAAAAAATTACATTATGATAAGATTAATTTTTCTGACAGAAATTTTATTTTATATATAAAAATTTAAAGTCAAAATTTTACATTGAAAAATTTAAATAGTGTTTAAACTAATATTTCTTGCTTGTTATATTTCTTTTATTATAGAGACCGTAGAGTCAAATTGATTGCTAATAGCTCTTTGACCTTTCTAGCAATAAAAATTGAACGACAGGGACCTACAATAAGTCGTCATCTTTTGTCATATGTTCACAGAAACATAAGTCATCATCTTCTTCAACATTTGAATTGTCTTTGAAAGTTCTGAATTTATCTCGAAAAACTTACTTCTTAAAGTTTCTTTTTTACTTTTTAAATCTAAGTTATGGCTGATGAATTTTGAAATGAAATAGTAATCCTACTCATCTTCAATAAATATATATATATATATATATATTATAAATTCATGTACGTTAATATTAGATATTAAAATTAATATTTATGTTAATTTAATAATTTTATATAATATAAAACATATTAATCTAAACATTAAATTATACAATAATAGTTTTATAATTATATATATTAAATTTTTAACAATTTAAATATTTTTAGATATATTATTTATTGGTATATATATATATATATTAAAATAATATTATATAAATGGAGGTTTGTCATTGAATCTTATATTAATCATCCTAATTGACCAACAGTTACAATAAATTTTTTTAATTATCAACATCATAATCTATAATCCAAATTAATAAACGTATAAATAATTTGCACTGATATATTAGACTATTTTTAGAAGTAAAGATTTAATCCAATAAAATTTAAATTAAATCCTTTCCAGCTTAGGTTTTGATACTAGATGTTCATAAAATCAGATATGGAAAAGCAAATTATAATAAAAAAAATAATTTAAAAAGCTATACAATAAAGTTCGTTATACAATAAAAAACAAAAAGATAAAATATAATATCCAGACAATATAAAAAAGTACACATACAACGTAGGTAAATAGAAAAAAATAGATATAATTCATAATATGTATTTTATATTATTAATAAAAGATATTTAAAGTTGGTAATTTACGAAGATTTCTTTCAAAAAATTTTCGTATAGCCTTCCAAGAAAGATTGTTGGTATGCTTGGTAAAGGATTACAAACTAAATGGAAACTAGTACAAAGTAGATGGTGAAAATTTTAAATAAATTGAAAAAGACAATGTAAATGACAAACATACACGCATGAGAATGAACAGTAGTTGTGATTATGGTTCACATTTTTCTCTGGTTTTACGTCCAGTAACGGCTGAAACGCCTTCTAAGAGTCGATGATGTGCTTCCCATTCAGTTTTCTTGTAAACTGACAAAAGAGTCTTTTAAAGTCAGATTCCCAAGACTATAACGTGCTTTTTCCTTACAGAATAGTTTAAACAAATCAAGAATAGTATACCTAAAAAAAATTGTTAGAAAGGTTAAAAATTTTATACAAACTCAAAAAATTGTTAGAAAGGTTAAAAATTTTATACAAACTCAAAAAATTGTTAGAAAGGTTAAAAATTTTATACAAATTCCTAAATATGCCTAGGAAACTAAAATGGTCCCCGACAACGGCGCCAAATTTTTGACACGCTCGTCGCAAACGCGCAAAAATAATTTCTAGATTTTCCCCAAACTATTGGTATAGTATAAGGTACAACCTAGGTCATCTCCCAAAGACCATTTCATATTCTTAAGCAAATTAGGAGAAAATTAGAACATGGGGATTTTGTAAAGATTGATATTGAGTTTTAAATGCAAAATACAGAATGAAATTAATTTCACTTAACAATTATCAACTCAAGGAATTCAGAGGCTATTTTCTTAACTAATCATTGATCACTAAAATCATGCATTGTGTTTATCAATATAGGATCATCTGGAACCCCTAAAATGATCCTTGAATTCTCTACTGAGAAACCTCTCAGAATTTAATTGATTATGATCAACAAGATTAGTAACCACTTAATCTTTTATCTAAACCAATTTCACAATCAGAATTCAGTTCAAGTAAGTAATAAAATGAAAACCTTCAATTCAATTACTTAATTTCTACTTTTCAAACTTTTGGAAAATGATTTACCAATCAAAAACCAATTATAAATCAATTATGCATTAATCAAAATACGTCAACCGATCAAACTTTGATTAAAGAATAAAATTGAAGAATATAGTGAAGCAGAGTAGAAACCACTTAATAAGCATGTAAATAAAGATCAAGACCTCAAAGTTAAAATGAAAATAGCTTGAATCCTTGAATTGAAACTACAAACCTAGCCTTCCATGAAGGAGGCAAACTAACAACAAAGAAAGAGGCAAACTAACAATTAAGAAAAACTAAGCCTTCCATCTAGGAGGCAAACTAACAAGAAAGAAAGAAAGATGGAAAATGGTATTGGAGTTGATCTCCAAGTGGTGTGTTTCTCCTCTTGTAAACCCTTCTATTTATAGAGGATTTTTGAGGCATCATCTTCAGAAAGTCACCAACTAGGATATTACTTTTCTACCCTTTTATTGCTTTCACATGGGCTTTGTTGAAAATGCAAAACACTTTTGAATTTTTGTCACCAATGAGCACAACAATTTTGACTTGCTTGCAACACAATTTCGGATATTTACGTGTCCGAATTAGAGCTTCACGTCTGAACAAAAGTTGTAGCCCCGGATCTTAGCTATCCAACAGATTTGATTTCATCTCAATATGACTTCTGTATCTCAAGATATGGCCGGATCTTTGCACACTGTTCAAATTCCATGTCAGCAACACTATCTCATATTTTGAGATAATTTCGAAGTCCTAAACATCCCATTTAGAGTCTGCTCTTGTTTTGTAACTATGGACACTTCTTTAAGCTTTCATTCAAGACAGATTGCATGATTTTTGGATGTCTAAAACTCCTATTATGCTCAAAATACTATAATAGTGTCATTTTAATCGGGTAAGCAAAGAAATTCAATTAAACTTCATATGAACCCAAACTCATAAAATATGACAAAGACCACTTAATTGAACATATAAGAAGTCTTAATGAGATAAAAGTGAGAGATAATTATTTAAGAAATTTATGCTTATCAGTAGACACAAAAGTCTTTACAATGAATGATAAATTGTAAACATATGTTTTCTTTGCTTTAGATTTTTTCGATGCCTCTTAGTGAATTACTTTTTGGTTTTTAGAATGGATGATAGGTGTTTTGTAAGTCCGGCCATGATGCTTCATTATGAAGGTGTAAGTATTGAGGTCTGTGTTGGTGCCTTGGTTCAAGTTATTAGGCTTGGTTTTATTTGTTGTGGAAATGCTTGTTTGTTGACAAATGTCTTCGTACAGACAAGTGTTAAAGTGTTGCTTTTATTTTTCTGAAAGATGGTATTTATGTGGGACGATGATGGTCTTTAGTCTTTTTTTTTTTCATTTTCTCTCTCCCCTTTCTTATAAACTCTTATTTTAATTTTTGGATTCATATTGGTCTTCAGGTCTTCATAATCATTTTTTAAACTGAATTCCACTTCTTTATCTTTTTCATATTTGCTTGAAATTGCGTTTAATTTTTGCTGAGCAACAAAAGCTGCTAATATATATATTTTTTTACTAGAAATTGTGATTCACGTTCAACTTCTTTTGGAGGAAATAGAAGTGCAGCTTGTTGGTGGATTGATTTTCTTTGTTCATGAATATTTTATCCATTTGTTTATTTTATTTTTCTTGATTTTACTGAGGTCAAAGTTATTTCATCATTTTACTTTTATGACTTATGCTAGAAATTTTACACTTGTATTTTTATCTAATTTTGCTTAATCATAATCTCATGACATGATCTAGCAAATACCCATTGTTACTACGTATGCCATGAATTGATATTCTTTTAGAAATGTTATTTTAGTTTTAAAATATTCAAAACTGAATAAAGCTTCTTTTACAAGAATATCAAGTATTGGTCTGAGATCCACAAATCATTTTACAAACCATTTTGAAAATTGTAATGAAATTCTACAAAAGAACTAGAAAAACTATGAGTGTGGACTAGGAGATAAATATAATATGTGATGCCATACATCTATAGTCATAGTAATTGCATGTTTGAGGTATGAATTTTCTAGTAAAGGTTTTGGTTTCATATAAGTTCTAGTTCCATTCTTTAAGGGTAATGACGTTCATAATTTTGATTTTCGAAAACGAGATCTGATGTGTAATTGGATCTTCATGGTGATGGAGTTCAATAGATTTTGTATCAACTAAAATAAATTCGTAAAAGATTCTAGGTTTTTTTTTATGTGTTGGAATGTAATGAAAGAATTTTAGAAATATTTTTTATGCATGATCTTTCGATTGATATTGAATCACCCTTTTTTTATGGTACATATTGGCCACGTTTCGGACTTTTTATGGTATTTATTATCTTATTTTGTTGTTATGCTTGTAAATAATGTGTGATCTTAATGGTTGTAAAACTGCAAATTTATTTTGGGTTGGTATTATTGATTTTGATGGATCAATTGTATTTGCTACCAGTTGGCATTTAATTATTTCACACATACTAAGAGACTTGGATGTTGTTGGTGAGTCTTTTACAGATGATCCTCCTTTTATATGGTCTATCAGAAGACCATTATGTTCACTTGTAATTGGATTTTTGCTCATACTGAGTAGTTCCATGCAAAAATTCTCTAGTAAGAAAGTCAGGTAAAATATTTTTTTTCTCCTTTTGTATAATGTCAAAATCAAAGTAGGATAAAATAACTTACTACTTTACAAATATATGTTTTGAAACTAGTTTTTTAACATAATTCGGAAAAAAATTTGGGATGATTTTACAATCTATTCTTAATAAGAATTTTTTATTAAATAGGTCATCCTGAAATTTAGTGATGCATAACACTTTTGATAAAATTTATTTTTTAATTGTTGGATATTTTTGTTGGGCATGATGCCATGTGCTCGAATCATATTTAACAATTTGTTTTTTTATGATTAGGAAAGGATTTGTGTTGAGGATGCCTTTGTATCCAAGATTAAAGGCATCTGTTTCTATTATTAATAATGCTACTAGGTCAGGAATTCCAAGGCATGGAAGACTTTTGACAATATTTTTGACTTTTACTACTATTTGGGTCATTTCTTGAGTTCAAGGAGGAGGGTTTTTTTCTAAGTCATTTGTATAGTGGGGTACATATGGTCCTCATATTAGGAATAAAGTCAGCGACATAGTTTAGACATCCTAAGAATCATTGTAGTTGGGTTTTATCTTTAATTTTATTAGGGATTTTTTTTTTGTAAATTCTAATGGTCTTTTAATTGGAGTAATTGTCCCTTGATATATCTTGTATCCTAAAAATCTTACCTTGGTATGAAATATACTTATTTTTCTGGTTGATACTACTAGCCTATTGTTCTTTATAATTTCTTTAAATTCTTCTAAATGTAGTATATGCTGATTAATTCCTTTTGAAAATGGTAATACATCATCAAGATACATAATTGTGAAATCCATATATGGATAGAAAATATTATTCATAATTTCTTGAAATTCACTCGAGGCATTTTTTAATCCTTTTGGCATTACATTCCATTCATAGTGTCTGAAAGGGACTACAAAAGTTGTCTTATACATGTCTTCTTATTTTATTAATATATGATAGTATCTAGATTTCATATTGAATTTGAAAAATATCGTAGCATGTATTAATCTCGTAATAAAATTATTTTTATTTGGTAAAGAATATCTAATCCATTTAAGTACCTTGTTTAAGGGTTCATAGTTAATTACTAGTCTTGGGACCCTTTTTCTAGTTCTGATGCCATCATGACATAAATCCTGAACAACTCTAAGGGGATTTTGAGGGTCTAATAAGTTCTTTGTCTAAATATTCTTGGATTTCCTATTTATAATATTTTAAATATTCTTGATTTATCTGTATTAGCT
This sequence comes from Canavalia gladiata, assembly GCA_037954105.1. Classification (NCBI taxonomy): domain Eukaryota; kingdom Viridiplantae; phylum Streptophyta; class Magnoliopsida; order Fabales; family Fabaceae; genus Canavalia; species Canavalia gladiata. The sequence continues at coordinate 46,053,893 of CM075665.1, forward strand.
TAACTTTTGTTGGCATATTTTTTTCATTAACTCCTTCTTCATACGGTAATGCTACTTCCTACATTTTTCTATGGTTAAAGCCTATTGGATTAGTATCGCAAATCTCCTTTTTTGTATTTTCTTGTGAGAATTTTATTTTTTTTCTTGAATTTTTGAGGTTTGTAATTTCTCTTCTATTCTTTTGTACTGGATTTCTTTGTTTAATAATTTTATTTGACTATTTTTTATTGATTAAATTTATTTTGGTTATTAAGGCTTCCTGCAAAAGGTTTAGTACTTTTATCCAATGTGGTTGTAAGAATTCAAAGCAAATTGAATTTTTTGGTATCACATTGGTGATTATTCCTTTTTTTTTGTTATTTCTAATGGGTAGATTAATGATAAAAAGAGAGTTCATAAAATTATCTAATTAGATGTATTTTTTACTAATACGAAAGAGGTTGTAAATTATGTTTGATTTTTGAATTTGTTAGTTTATAGTTTATTAACATTTTTGAGTCGTTTGCACTAGTAAGTCTTTCTACCATTTTTTCATAGTATATAGTTGAGACTCATCATTCTTGTATGCAATTTACATCTACTCCTAAGTCTATTAATACTACCATTTCAAAACTTTCCACTTTTATTATGAAGATGATTTCATACCACCATTTATAGATTGTTATTAGGCTTGGTAAGTTGATAAATGGTTCTAATTTTGTATTAGTATCTTTTTTTTTCCTTGTTCTGTGATAATCTGTTCGCCTTCGAGTTTAAGTAATGTGTATTCCAAGGAAATATTATGTTATCTTATTTCTATTATTTCTTGTTTCAAGGTTTTTATTTAATTATGTAATTCTTTTATGGATACTTTTTTATATTGTTTGGACTTTGCATATACTTCCTTTATTTCTACTAGTTTAATCTCCCTAACATTCTATACTTCTTTTTTAATTAATTCGTTTAGTTGTTAGAGAAATTGTTCTCTAAAGGAGGAGTCTTCTAATTTATCTATTATGGAAATTAGAGTTGTTGTTTGGTCTTAGGTTAATACATTTATTTTTTTTCAATATAATTCTCACAGTTGCATAATTCAGGTCCTAAACAATAGCTTTCATCTTCTTCAGTATTTTCAAATTCTCCTGTTGAGTTGTTATCTACTTGATATATTTCATTATCTTGTACATTTTATTTTGACCTTTCATCATGTTTTGTTTTAGGTTCAATATCAAAGTTTATCATAATACTTAATACTGTTTGTTTTAGATCTTTATCTTTAATTTCATTGATTTTTTGTTGCATTCTGTAGTTTCTAGAGTAATGTCTAAGCTTCTTACATCTCCAACATACATTGTCCTTCTTAGTGGTTTTTTTTAGACTTGGTCTTTTTATAGTTGTTGTTTTAAATAAAAGTTTTATTTTTCTTAAAACTAGATGTCTTTTGAAAGTTGGATGATTTTTAAGCTCTACCTATTTATCTCTTTATTTATCTTTTATGTTGTCTACTTGAAACTTTTAATGGTTTCATGTCATACTGTTCATAAAATGTTCCTAATTCTCTTATATTATTTAATTTTTCTTTTCTTATGTTATTATGTATCTTTGCATCTGTACATATTTGTATTCCTATTTCTATTATAGTATTATGAAGTTGTTTGAAGATTAATTGATCATATGAGACTTGTGGTCCAAAATAGGATTGTAACTTTTGAATTATTTTTTCTGCGAATAATCTTGGTAATGCTGTGACGAACCTCTCTTTCCAATACGGTGCTGATCTCTTATCTTATCATAACTTTTGATATAAATACATCCTTATATCGCTTATAATTGAACATAGTTTGACATCTTAGATTGACTAATTGTGCTTCCATTCTTTCCCTAAATATTCTTAGATCTCCGATATTTTTAGTGATTGTAAATATTAATGTGGTGCTTATGTCCTCTTTGTGAGATTTAATTTTTATGTTGTTTATTATTAGTTCTTTTTCTTGTCCTGTGATCCCTTGTATGATAGCTTGGGTAGTACTCCTATCGAATAATCCTTTGGTTTTGTAAGTAGTTGCTGCCATAGTCATATAGTAGATTATGTCTAATATAACTTGTTCACTTATTCCTTTTAAGTTTCATTTTTCTATATAAGTACCTAACAACATGTTTTGGACGAATTGCGTCCTTTCTTCAAAAGTTACATCTATAAGGATAGGCCTCAAATAATACTTTCTAGTTTTTGAATAATTTTTATTTTTAAAATTTATTTTGTTTATTTCTAAGTCTATTATATTAACTATTTATTTTTCTAATCCTAATTTTTTATTATTTTTTTATTTCGTTAATATCTAACTCTAAGGTACTTTTAGCTTAAATGGTTCAAGAGTACTATTAACTTTGGATATGAGTTTATCTATTGTAAGGATTGATATATAATTTCTGGTGCCATTAAAACTGCTAGCTTCATATTTATTTTCTATTCTTACTTACTGTTTGTTCATGGATTTTAGCATAATATTAAATTAATTTAATTGTTCATTACCTTCTTTATGTCTTTTTTTTTCTACATTTCCTTTAGGTCCAATATCTTTATGAAATCCTACTTCTATCGATATATTTTCTAAAAATTGTATTTTAAATTTTTTTAGGAAGGATATTCGACTTATAATATCCTTTCTATTAAAGTTTCCCATATGGCAGTAATTTTATTTACATAACATATTTCTTGAGTGTTTCTTTTCTCATAGCAATTCCTAAGCCAGTCAAAGAAGTAGATGTTGACTTTGTTTTCTTTTATGTAGTCGTAGAATAGTTTTCTAATTTGTATAGCCTTTTCTCCTGAGAATTTTTTAAAAAATTATTCTCTTTCTTCTTTGTTATATTCTACTTCAAAGTAATTTCTTATCCATTTTTTATCTATTTTAAATGGTTCTTCTTGGTAATAATATTAAATACTTGTAATGCTGTGGAGTAATTTTGGACATTTGATTATTTCTTCCTGTAATATCTATATTGACTGAGAAATTATGTACTAAATGTCGTGAGCTTTCTATTTTATATTGTTGTAGTTCTCTTATTTTTATTGATAAAGATCTGTTTATCCTTATTCAGACATCATTTCTTTCTTGGATTATTTTTCTGATTTAGGTATTGTTAACTTTTGGTTGTTTTATCACATCATGTAATAACCATTTTAGAAAAATTCTTGTTATTACCTCTTCATGTTTTAATTTATAAGGGACTTGCACTTTAGTTTTCTTCTATTAAAATTGTTTTATCTCTTGGTGACTTTCTTAGAGTTCTAAAATAGTTTTAAAGCTTTAGGAGTGTATTCATTTTTTAAATTTATTGAAAAGTTTGAATAACAGTTAAAAAATATAGATTTTTCATGATAATTATTTTCTAAAGTAACTATTTGCGAGTCCTTGAACTATTTGAATCTTATATCTTTTAATACTATTTATACGGATGTACCGAGTACTACAACTTGGATAAGTTTTATATGTATGAAGTTAAACCATTTTTCTATATGTTCTTTTATTTTTTTCTTCTTCCAATGTACTAATAATGATGTTATTTCCACTTTTTGGATAGTTATATTCAAATATGTGGATTTTTTTTTCATTCTGGGACTAGAAGTATTGACTTTTATATATTTTACTTTTTTTAATGGTTGATATAGACCAATTATATAATTTTTCTTCTATCTTTACTAGTTTTAGTTCGAATTATGAGTTGCTACTAGTGGAAGCTTCTTTATTTTTTGTTCTTAAAATTATTAAATTATTTTTTTCAAATTCATGTTGCTAAGGAGTTTTCTTAATAAAATCTTATGTTAGGAGACCATCCTAATTAACCAACAATTACCTTTAAAATGTTAGAACTACTATTAAAACCAACGTATAAACAGTTTGCATTGCTATACTAAGCTGTTTTTGGAAGTAAAAATTTAATTCACACCAAGAACCTAACTTAGATTTCTCCCAACTTAGACTCTGATACTAGATATTAATATTTATATTAATTTAATAATTTTATATAATATAAAATATATTAATCTAAATATCAAATTATATAATAATATTTTTATATTTTAAATTTTTAGTAATTTAAATATTTTTAATATATTATTCAACAATTGGTATATATATATATTAGAATAATATATTACATGTTAAAATATAATTATACAATAAAATATTTAATTTTTATTTTATATAAAATTTTATAAATATTATTTGATAAGATTTTTAAATTAATTAAATTGATAAATTTTATATTCTATAAAATATTATTAAACTAATATAAATATTAAATTTAATACTTAATAATATCATATTTATATTTTTTTAAAAATGGATAAATATGAATGCTGTGTAACTATATACGATAGGTGTCTAAGTTAAATTTTACTATGCTATTTAAAACTTTCAATACAAAAAAGCAGTGTCGGGCTTGTAAGAGGAATGTTGGCCTGGCATGTTTAGCTACACATAATTTGAAAAACTAAACTAAACTAAACTAAACATGTAACAAGTGACAGAATTATAAGTTCCTGTAATGTATGGATAGGCACATATATAGTTACATGTTTGAACTAAAGCTATATCAATCATATACTACCCACACTGTAACAAACATCTTTTGTGAATTTCTCAATTTTGCAGTCACTGAATCAATGAGTTAGGATATGACAACAAACCTGATCAAGAATTGATCGACTGAACTTTAAAGATTGAAAATGAATGAGATTATTGATAAAAACTTATGAATTTAAGGTTAAAAATGAATTAGATTATTGAACTTATGGTATAATTTTTTTAAAAATTTGATCTGATTTAATTTATTTAATATTTAATAAATATATTAGCTCAGTTTTATTAAAAATAATTTTTTATAAATAAATTAAATTTATATTTGTAAACAAATTTGTTTAATCTATTTAAAAGTTTATATATATATATATTTATTATAATTTTTTTAATATATTATATTTATATACAATAATATATAATATATATTATATTTATATTAATAATTAAATTTGCAGGTCTCTTTTTTAATAATTTATATATAGATAGATTTTAAACATAATTATTTAATTTTAAGTAAATTTGTAGATTTGTTAAACTTTAAAATAAGTTAAGTTTTAATAAACATAATCTATAATAAATAATAGACTCAAATTTTGATTTTAAAATTTTTAAATAATTAAATTTAAATATTCAAAATTCAATTTGATCAAACCTGTTTGTATCTCTAATTAAAGTAATTTACCAGTTAAATATTTTAAAAAATATCTTTATATTTTTAATTATTCACTTTTAAAGTTTATATATATATATATTAATATTTAAATGAATTTTTTTTGGGTAATACCTTAAATTTATTTATATTCTTTAATTAAAATTGAAAATTCACCTCAATAATTAATATAAATCTTTAATGTCCATAAATTATTAAAGAGTATTCAATTTTAATTGAAAAATAAGATAAAATAAATTTATAATAATGGATCTAAATTTTATCTGTTTAAATTATTTTATATAATAATAATAATTGAATTCATTGAGTTGGTGGACGATCTAACGTTTGTTTAATGATTTAATTTTAAAATATGAATTAACAAACACGTTTATTTTTCTTTGAAAATAGGGTTAGGTTTGTAGGGTTGACCTATGAACATTCCTACAGAGAAAGACTCATTTAATTTTTATTAAACAAACATATATCATGATTGATTGTGGAACTCACAAGATGAAATTGATAAAAAAAAAAGTGTATAATTTTCTCTCTCTAACATAATGACACAATGTTATCTAACAACATGAAAAAATCTAAATCCAAAAAGAAACTAATATTGGGGAATAAAAAATTATGGAGCCCATATAATTAGACATGGGAGTTCTAACTTAGAATTTTCATAGGTATATTTGATGCATATCCAGAAAAATTGAAATGAAAAGATAAGATATAGAGAAAGGGGTGTAGGTGTAAAATGATTAATAAAAAAGAGTAGGAAACTTAATGGCATGTGAAAGAAAGAAGAAAGAGCCCATTTGTCTAACCTAATAGGGTAAACCATAATGGGTGTTGTTGCTGTTCACATGCTCTCTCTTCTTTAACTTTGATAAGATTCATTAGGGACCATCTCACACAGTATTGCAGGCCCATAAGGTGCCATTAATTGGGGTCTAAAGTGCTTTTCCTCTCTTCACAATTAAGACAACCTTCACCCTTCCACTTTCCAACTCTTTAGGGAACCTTGCAAAGCCACCTTCCTTCTTTCCTTCATCCTTTCAATTATGTAACATTCGTTACAATAATGCAAGTCAGATACAAATTTTACCAACACCCAATTAATTCAAAAAATCAAGACTAAATTGATTTATAAATTTTTTTAATTTTTTTTATATTCTTTTTTTTTTAAAAATCTATCATGTATCAAGTAATTTATATTGAATTTGTATTTAAATATAAATTATTTGTAATCTTTTTTATTAAGTTGATACTAATTGAATATAAATAATTTTTTAAAATATAAAAATTTAATTATTTCAAACTATAAATAAGGTAAAAAAGCTTCTTTGATCATATTATTTAAATGGGGTTTTATAATTTAACAAAAATTAATAATTCAATTTTTTTTAATAAAATGTGGAGATTTTGTTGGGTTGTTCGTTTCTCTGTCTCTTTGCAGGTTTTGAACTGTGTTTCTTAAAAGTTAGGAGAAGTACTTCATACCAATAAATCATTCCGAAAATGAACTTAAGATTTTGTTAAAACTTTTAATTTGTAAGGTTTGTTTAAAAAATTAGTAAAATTAAAAGGATGTATAACGAAAATTTAACTTTGATTCTTCTTCCTCATAATCTCTTATTAATAAGACATTCATTAATACTTAATTTGAACTAAATATTACGAGAAATTTTCCTCTCTTAATGGATTTTTTTTTTCTAAAATTAAATATGATAAAAAAATTCATTTGATTTTATTGTTGGTGTAGTAATTGCACCGGAAGATGAGAAAGAATAACATATTGCTGGGATATACCTCATCGATTGTCTTGTTTATTTTTCAAACACGTTTCACTTAGAATATGTTTGAAAATTAAATTATAGAAAGGAAAAAAGATGGACAAATATTATTTTTAAGTTAAAAGTAACTCTTATAAAAGTAATTAAAAAATTAACATATTAAATTTATATTAATTTATTATTATTTTTAAAAATATTATAAAGGTAAAGAATATTTTTTTAAAAGAAAAAATTGTGTCCTCATCTTTTTTGTTTTTCTCAAAATCCAACTCCCAACCATATCATTAGTAGACTTTTGATAGGGTCAATCACATCATTTAGTGAGTTTTCAATTTGAATTTTACATATGATTCGTATTTTTTCATATATTCTTAACTATTATGAGCATTTAATATTTTGGAAGCAGTGATTGCTTTTTTAATGAGGAGAATCATATAATTTTAAGTTATAATAGGACTAAATTTTTACTACGACAGAAAAACACCTAAAATTTTTAGGATTAAATATAATTTTTTACCTAAAATATTAATTAAATTTCTTTTTAATTCTTGTAAATATTTATTTAATCTTTGTTTTCAGTGAAATACATGCTTTTAGTCACTGTCTTTATTTATTTATTTTCTGCGAAGACGTAACAGAATTAAATTGTCATGCGTCAAGGATTTGTTTGTTGCATTATCTCTTAATGAGTAAAATTAATGATAGAGATTAAAATATATATATGAAATAAGGGATTAAATATTTTTCATTCGAACTGAAATTAAAATTAACTCATTCCTTAAAGATTAAAAATATATTCAAATTTAATTATATATATCAATTGTAAATAAAATAGAACATGTCCAATGAAAAGGGCTTTTAATGTGATAGCGTAAGGAATAAGTGTTAAAAGATTTTATTAGTTATTATAAATGGTTAAAATTAAAATGTAAAAATCATGTGATATTTTTAAAAATTCATGCAATTTAAACTAAATTTTAGTTTTCACTATTTATGTATTCTTTTTCATACGAAACTACAAATAATTTTCATAGAAAACAATTTTGCACGCGACGAGTAGAATCACTACAAACACTAAAACTCTACTTCTGAGTATTTTATGTAACCACAAACCTAGGATTCGATTTAGAATACTAATGAAATTGGATCAACCTTTCATCAACTAAAATTTTACTCCTCTAAAATCAGGAATGTGTACTTTAAAAAATAAAATGCATTTATAGTTGCTTATTAAAAAATTAATGATTAGGATTGTAATTAATTTTAAAAGTTATGATACATGTACCTGCTTTTTATTATAATATGTTTATATAAAAATAACTATTTTACTAAATTCATTCCGGTAAATAAAATAGTTTAAAACTAATTTCCATGCAGAAGTAGCATTTTTGTGGGTAATGTGTGGTCCATGAGGAAGGTAAGACAAAGCCCGCATATGTTTAATCATAAAAAGCCAATCCAAACATTTTAAGATTTGGGCTATGGGTCACTTCTTTGATCCCAGCCATTATTCTTCTACGGTTGGCTCTCAATAATTGGAAGCATAGGGTAGTGGGTAAGTTTAATGATGCGTCTCTTAAGCCTCTCAATTATTTATGCTATCAATATATTTATATACCCAAATTCAGATCCGTTGTCATACGATTTATCAAACTTTAATTTTATATTAATTTAATATATATTTTTTAAATATAACATTTATTAATCTAATTTTTTGATTTTGAAAATTTTTATCAAATATATTTATAAAATTTTATATAAAATAAAAATTAATAGATAATTTATCATATAATTTTATTTTAACATCTAATATATATATATATATATATATTAATAGTTGAATAATATATTTACAAATATTCAAATTATTTAAAATTTAATATATATAATTATAAAAATATTAGGATTAAATATATTTTTTATTTTTTATTTTTAAATTTTTAAAATTTAATTTTAGTTCTTTATTATTAAAATTATTATTTTTGACCTCTTATTTTTTAAAATATATTATTTTTAATTTTTTATTATTAACATGTCAAAACATCAATATATATCATGTGTTAAGTATCAGTTACTTTAGAAACTAAAAATAGTTTACCATAACTTTTATTATTTTTTAAATGATTGAATTTTATAAATTAAATTAATATATTTTACTATATAAATCATATTTACTAAATTTTATAAAATTTAAAAAATTTAATACTTTTTAAAATAAATTTAAATTAAAAGATATTAAAATATGTATATTATTTATTAAAATAATATAATATAATATAATAAAATATTAAATTTTTTTAAAATTTATAAAAGAAGTAAATCATAATAAGTTTACTTTAAAGTAAGTTGATGCCTTATATATATATATATATATATATATATATATATATATTATATAAAAAGAAAGGATTAAATTTAAATTTTAAAATTTTTCTACAAATTAGTTAATTTTCGTATAAAAAATATGAAAAAAGATTAAATTATAAAGTATTGATCCCAAAATATATGATAATTATTTGATTTAGTTGTTATAAAAATTTTCTTGAATTTTAATTTTTGAAAATTATAAAAATGATATAATTTTTTTTTTGTCCGGGATGAGGTGTGTGATCTTGGTAGAAGGCCTAAGTATGTTAACAAAGTGTTGTGGCTATAGTGTTCTTAATATTATGAATGTGGATCCTTCCTTTCAAATACTCTTGGGGTTGCCTGTTGGGGACAATCCAAGTTGTGGGAAGGTTGAAAATGTGTTGTGAGATTGGAAAGCCGAAAACTTCTTCCTGAAATCAGAGACACAAAATTACCCATTCGTTCAAATGTGCCTATGGAAGAAGTTAGGAATTGGGAGGTACCTATTACTCCTTCCGATCAATAAATTTCTTTGGGCCTTAAAAAGAAGGCCAACCACTATTTTATGATGGGTTCATGGCTCAATATGCCTAAATAATAAAAGAATAAGAAAAATAAAAATAAATTAGGACGAAAAGTATTTTTAAAATGTAATGAAAAAAAAGATGAGAGTACGAATGGAAGTAGGAAATTGAAAAATAATTGAGAAATAAGTTAAATTCAAAATATTTGAAAAGATTTAGAATCAAGAAACAAAATTGAAAAAAAAAAAGTTTGAAGGCTCTTGTTCATTTTATGCCCCGTAAGTTAAGTGAATTGGTGAGTCAAAGTCCATTTTTATTAAGTTGATTTGTTGGATTCAATGTACACTGTCAACTCTAATTAAAATTCTGTTTTGATAAACTTTCAAAAGTCCAAAAGTAAAAATGGAACTTATTATTATCTGGAGTCAGTTTTAATTAGTATTTGTAATTAATCCTTATTTGTTGTCAGCTTTGCTAGTGTTGTTAACTGAATTATTTAGATCTGAAAAGATTAAGATTGTTAAATATGATTACAGGTGGACCTTTACAAAAAAAAAAAAAAAACTTTTTAAAGGGAAAAGTTGTTAAAGGATATGCTGGGTTGTAGTGAAATAAATTTGTTGAGAAGGAAATGAAGATGGCTTGCTCAATAAGTTGAGTATATTATACTTGGAGATTAAATTACTTATATATCTAGTAGCAGTATTAAGAAAAGAAAGAAATTTATGTAATAATAGAGGGATACATACACTAATTAAATAAAACTAGTACTAAAGGAAAATGTAAAATATCAAAGAGGAATATCTTTGCTATAAATTCTTAAGATTGTCATTGTTGTTCCTTAATTTTGGTGAAATCCATGCAACAAATACAATCTCAATGTTATAGTTACACATGTTGATGATGCATGGGGTGATGCTTTCAAAAGCATTCCAGGCTTAAATTAGCTAGGGAGTAAGCATGTTTTAGTGTTTAAGAGTTAGAATTATCTGTTTGAAGAGTGCGAATATCCCTTATACAGAAGAGAAATATCGTTGCTATAAATTCTTAATGAGATTATGTATTTGGAGAAATTATCTTTTTAATTATGGTGGTCCAATTGTTAGTATTCTTTGTAGATAAGATAATTATCTCTAAAAATTGTTTCTTGATTTAGGTCCACAACTGTCATAAACGTAGACAATTTTAAATATTGATACTATATACAAAAAGTGATATTTTTATTTATTTTTAAATAAAAAAAATATAATTTGAAGCTTTATAATTACCACAACATGACCAATCAAGAAATGGATTGGTGGTTTAAATTAGTGATTTTTTCTTCTTTTATGTATGATTAATGTGGTCTTAAATTTTTTTCTTTTTTAGAGTTTGAAAATTAATTTAACTTTTAATTTTAAGTTTATCTTAAAAATGGATGTTTTGACAAATTGATATTTTTATATGATTTTTCATAATTATTTTTAAAGGATTTTGAGTGATAACCATAATTATATAAAGATTTAATTTATTATTTTTTAAATTTAAATTTAAATTTATTTTTTTCAAATATTATTTTATTTTATAAACATATGATTTGATCTTATCTTTTAATTTAAAAATTAATTTAATTATTAAATTTATAAATAGATTAGAATTTTTTTTTAAAAAAATTTTATTCGTTTTTACCCTTTTCATGTATTTTTTTTCCACTCCTTTCTTCACCTAAATCAACAAATTGATTTTAATTTTTTATTAGTTCTATTCTTAGATGACACTCAAGAGGATCAATTCAACTTGAAAGGTTGTTGCATGTCATGAATAGATCTTTTATGAATAATAGTTGACATGTCTCATGTCAATTGCTTTTAATGTGTTCTACTCTTTTAGACATCATTTACAAGAATTTCAAGGATCTAGTTCATGAATACATTATGTTGTGTCTAATCCTTCCTTATCTCTACTAAACTCTCAATCATTTTCCATGCATTTTGATCTCTTAAGCCAAAAACCTTTTTCTACTTATCGAAAATCAAGTAGTTATTCATGCATGGTGTCACATATGTACTCACGGATCCAAGGACATTATTATCTACTAATATAATAATAATAGAGATATGGACACATGAAAACAAGATATTTTGACACATGGTTATTAGCATTTTGTGTAATAATCTATTTGATGTAAGGTGAACTTATGAATCTTAAATACAATACATTAAATGTTGGAAACAACAATTTATTATAGAAAACTTATACCAATATGAGATATTTGATGACAAGGATATAAGGGCTAGATCAATGAATACCATAATCTACTCAAGGAATTGGAGGCCTATAGCATCATCATGCAATATGAATTAGTGATCAAGTTTAAAAGTTGCTTGAATCATGGAAGGACTACAATAAATTGTTGGAGCATAATACAAACAAGTGAAGCTTGCAAATCAAGGTTGACAAGAGATCTAATAACCTACATAAACATTACAAATATAATTGAAGGAAGATCAAGGATGTTGCGTGAAGGTGTTGACTTTAATGAAAAATCTCATACTAAATAAGAAAGGGTATGATTCTAATTTTTTTTTAACTAATCACACCTTAAAAAAAAAAGAGAATTTTCTTTGTTTATGGAAAATCAAGATATCATGCTTCAGATTACAAATTAAAAAAAATATAGGAATGTCTTTCCTTTTTAGTTAAGGCATCAAAAAGTGACCTTGGCTGAAGGAGATGACAATATTATTAAGATCATTTCCCAAACCTATTTAGTGGTTAATGTGAAGCAATAAATGTTAGACTTTGAGGCTACCAAACATATATTGAGATTCATTTACTCCTTTCACTTTTGTGGAAGAAGAAAAAAAACATGTGTATCTTGAAAACTACCCAATTTCTTGGGAAAAGGAAGGTTATTTTGAATTCTATAGAACTATTGAAAAAGGTTGTAGTTGAAGTTTCATTTGAATTTGACAAAATTGTAGGTAGGATTTAAGGTATACCATGTGAGAATGTAGTGTACTAATACATTACTCTTGATGACCTTCAAATATAACAATTATTTGTTAACAGACCTTTATTCATAATTGGTAACATGTATAATTGATCAATGATATTATATTTTTAAAATTATAAATTAATCCTTAATCCAAGATATGTTGTTATCCACAGCAGAGAGAAGTATCATGATGGACCTAACATTTTACAAGAAATTGCACAAGATAGTGAAAGCTAACATAGAAGGTGACTGATAAGCATAAATTTCATAAATAATTATCTCTTACTTTTATCTCATTAAGACTTCTTATATGCTTAATTAAGTGGTCTTTGTCATATTTTATGAGTTTGGGTTCATATGAAGTTTAATTGAATTTCTTTGCTTACCCGATTAAAATGACACTATTATAGTATTTTGAGCATAATAGGAGTTTTAGACATCCAAAAATCATGAAATCTGTCTTGAATGAAAGCTTAAAGAAGTGTCCACAGTTACAAAGCAAGAGCAAACTCTAAATGGGATGTTTAGGACTCCGAAATTATCTCAAAAGATGAGATAGTGTTGCTGACGTGGAATTTGAACAGTGTGCAAAGATCCGGCCATATCTTGAGATACAAAAGTAATATTGAGATGAAATCAAATCTGTTGGATAGCTAAGATCCGGGGCTACAACTTTTGTTCAGAAGTGAAGCTCTAATTCGGACATGTGAACATCCGAAATTGCGGTGTAAGAAAGTAAAAATTGTTGTGCTCATTGGTGACAAAAATTCAAAAGTGTTTTGCATTTTCAACAAAGCCCATGTGAAAGCAATAAAAGGGTAGAAAAGTAATATCCTAGTTGGTGACTTTCTGAAGATGATGCCTCAAAAATCCTCTATAAATAGAAGGGTTTACAAGAGGAGAAACACACCATTTTTTGGTGATTAACTCCAATACCATTTTCCATCTTTCTTTCTTTCTTGTTAGTTTTGCCTCCTTCATGGAAGGCTTATGTTTTCTTTCTTGTTAGTTTGCCTCCTACATGGAAGGCTTAGTTTTTCTTTATTGTTAGTTGCCTCCTACATGGAAGGCTTAGGATTTATTTGTTGTTAGTTGCCTCCTACATGGAAGGCTTAGAATTTATTTGTTGTTAGTTTGCCTCTTTCTTTGTTGTTAGTTTGCCTCCTTCATGGAAGGCTAGGTTTGTAGTTTCAATTCAAGGATTCAAGCTATTTTCATTTTAACTTTGAGGTCTTGATCTTTATTTACATTCTTATTAAGTGGTTTATACTCTACTTCACTATATTCTTCAATTTTATTCTTTAATCAAAGTTTGATCGGTTGACGTATTTTGATTAATGCATAATTGATTTATAATTGGTTTTTGATTGATAAATCATTTTCCAAAAGTTTGAAGAGTAGAAATTAAGTAATTTAGTTGAAGGTTTTCATTTTATTACTTACTTCAATTGAATTCTGATTATAAAATTGGTTTAGATGAAAGATTAAGTGGTTACTAAATCTTGTTGATCATAATCAATTGAATTCTGAGAGGTTTCTCAGTAGAGAATTCAAGGATCATTTTAGGGGTTCCAGATGATCCTAGGTTGATAAACATAATGCATGATTTTAGTGATCAATGATTAGTTAAGAAAATAGCCTCTGAATTCCTTGAGTTGATAATTGTTAAGTGAAATTAATTTCATTCTGTATTTTGTGTTTAGAACTCAATATCAAATCTTTACAAAATCCCCTTGTTTTAATTTTCTCCTTATTTGCTTAAGAATCTGAAATGGTCTTTGGGAGATGACCTAGGTTGCACCTTATACTATACTAATAGTTTGGGGGAAATCTAGAAATTATTTTTGCGCGTTTGCGACAAGCGTGTCAAAAATTTGGCGCCGTTGCCGGGGACCATTTTAGTTTCCTAGGCTCATTTAGGAGTTTGTATAAAATTTTTAATCTTTCTAACAATTTTTTTTACTTTAGGTATATATTCTTGGATTTTCTGTATGAATTCACCTTTTTGTGTATGACCCGATCCAATCCTGAAAATTTATATGCATATGATCCTGAGATTGATAGAACATTCCACCATTTGAAAAGAGCACATAGAAGGCATTCATTCAGTAATAACCAAGAAAGTAACAGTAGTGATTTTTCATCTTTAAATTTTGATAGTTTCAAATATTCTGCTAAGAACATGGCTGATAGAACCCTAAAAGAATTAGCTGCACCTGATGTTGCTTATCAACCGTTGTGTATTCAATACCCTGATGTTGATGCACCAGTTGAACTAAAGTCTGGATTAATACATTTGCTACCTAAGTTTCATGGCCTTGCAAGTGAGGACCTTCATAAACATTTGAAGGAATTTCACATTGTGTGTTCCACAATGCGGCCACAAGGAATTCCTGAAGATCATATCAAGTTGAAGACATTTCCTTTCTCCTTAAATGATGGAGCTAAGGACTGGTTGTACTATCTACATCCAACATCTGCTACAAGCTGGAATGATATGAAGAGATTATTCCTGGAGAAATTCTTCCCTGCATCCAGAACAACAGCTATCAGAAAAGAGATTTGCGGCATCAGACAGAACTCCCAAGAAACTCTCTATGAGTATTGGGAGAGATTCAAAAAACTATGCGCCACTTGTCCACATCATCAAATCAGTGATCAATTACCGATTTAGTATTTCTATGAAGGACTCATGCCAATGGACAGAAGCATGGTTGATGCAGCTAGTGGTGGAGCACTTATGGACAAAACTCCTACAGAAGCTCGAGATTTGATTGCCAACATGGCAGAAAATTCTCAGCAATTCTATTCTCGAACAAATTCCTTGTCTAAAGGAGTCCATGAAATGACCACCAAGACAGACCATACACGATTGGAGAACAGAATTGAAGAACTAACCTCCATCGTAAGACAGTTGGCCATCAGACAACAACAACAACTTAATGTTGTTGACAAAACCAAAACATGTGGCATCTGCACTTCTGCAGATCATCCTACTGATACATGCCTAACATTGCAAGAAAGTGAGACACCTGAGGCTGCAGTAAATGGTATTTTTGGCACAGGACAACAATACAGGCCTCCTCAACATTATCAGCAACAGAAGTTTGAACCACCTTCTGGATCATACAATCCTAGTTGGAGAAACCATCCTAACTTGAGATATGGTCCTCCACAACAACAAAGGATTCAAACATCTGACTCCCAAAATAAATACCAACCACCGCCATTCAGACAACAACAACAACATATGCAGCAATCTGTACCTTCTAATGCTTCTGAACCCTCTCTTGATGATTTGATGAAGCAATTAGCAACCAACAATCTTCAGTTTCAACAAAATGTAAGTTCTACCATTCAGGATTTACAAACTCAAATTTGGCAGTTGGCTACCACTGTCAACCAATTGAAATCTCAAGGTTCTGGTCAACTACCTTCTCAACCTGTCATAAATCCCAAAAGTGTGAATGTCATGACCTTGAGAAGTGGGAAGAAAGTGCAGACAGACCCTACAATTTTAAAGCAACAAAGCTTCAATTAGACTAATCCACACCAAGAAGAAGCATTTATCTCTACACCTGGAGATATCTCTGATGAGCCATCTGAATCAGAGGGAAAGTCTGATGAAAAAAGTACACCAGCCTTCGATAAGACATCGAATGATCAATAAAAAGAAGTTTGCCATAAACGATCTGCACTTGAAGCATCTGATGAGACAAAAACCCCAAATTGTGCTGATCAGAAGGTATCTTTACCTTTTCCAAATAGAATGGTCCAATCCAAGCCCAATGTTCATACAAAATTGGATAAGGAGCTTCTAGATACTTTCAGGAAAATGGAAGTCAACATACCACTTCTAGATGCTATCAAGCAAATTCCCAAATATGCCAAATTTCTAAAGGACTTGTGCACGCATAAGAGAAGACTCAAAGGGGATGAGAAGATTAGTGTGGGACGCAATGTTTCTGCCTTAATTCAACCCAGCCTCCCTCAGAAATGTAAAGATCCAGGAACTTTCACCATTCCTTGCACAATAGGAAACTCTACATTTGGTGATGCATTGCTGGATCTAGGTGCTTCCATTAATGTTATGCCCTCATCAGTTTATAAATCTTTGAATCTGGGAGAACTGAAGCTAACTGGTGTGGTGATTCAATTAGCCAACAGAAGTACAGCACATCCAGCCGGAGTACTTGAAGATGTGCTAGTTCAAGTGAATAAGCTGATCTTTCCAGCTGACTTCTACATTTTGGATATGGAAGATGAGTCATCCATCAACAGAGCAACCTTGATCCTAGGGAGACCTTTCCTCAAAACTGCAAAAACAAAGATAGATGTGCATACGGGGACTCTCTCTATGGAATTTGGAGATGATATCATCCAATTCAACATATTTGAAGCCATGAAGCATCCCATAGAGAATCATTCACTCTTTCAACTTGATGCCATAGATATTCTTCCGAATGATTATTCTATTGACAATCTACTTTTTGATTTTGATTTAGATTACTTAGATAATTTTACTTGCACATGTGATGAATTTGATCCATGTATTGTCTGTTCCAGGATTAATGCTGCAGACCAAACTTCGTTGAAAGATGACATGTTAGATGCAAGTGTTGCAGACATTTCAATCTCAGATAGATCCCTTCCTTCCATAATACAACCACCTCCTTTGGAATTGAAGCCTTTGCCTGAACATCTAAAGTATGCTTATTTGGGGGAAAATGAGAAGCTTCCTGTCATTGTAGCAAAGAACCTTCTACCACAACAGGAAGAAAGGTTACTGCAAACCTTAAAAAGCCATAAACAAGCAATTGGATGGACTTTGGCTGATATTCCAGGTATTAGCCCATCTACTTGTATGCATAGGATACTGCTGGAGGAAAACACCAGACCTGTTAGACAACCACAAAGGCGTTTGAATCCAACCATCCTAGATGTGGTAAAAAAGGAAGTAGGTAAGCTTTTGGCAGCTGGTATCATCTATCCCATCTCAGACAGTGATTGGGTAAGCCCGGTGCAAGTAGTTCCTAAGAAGACTGGCATGACTGTAGTCAAAAATCACAATGATGAACTAATCCCTACCAGAATACAAAACAGTTGGAGAGTGTGCATAGATTATAGGAAGCTTAACCAAGCTACTCGCAAGGATCACTTCCATTTGCCCTTCATAGACCAAATTTTGGAAAGATTAGCAGGAAAATCTCACTATTGCTTTTTAGATGGTTTTTCAGGTTATTTTCAAATACATATAGCCCTAGAAGACCAACATAAGACCACCTTCACTTGTCCTTTTGGTACTTTTGCCTATCGAAGGATGCCCTTTGGTCTATGCAACGCCCCTGGAACCTTTCAAAGATGCATGGTAAGCATTTTCTCTGATCTCTTAGAAAGTTGCATGGAAGTGTTTATGGATAACTTCACTGTATATGATTCTTCTTTTGATGCATGCTTAGAAAGCCTCTCTAAAGTTTTGGACAGATGCATTGAGACTAACCTGGTTTTGAATTTTGAAAAATGTCATTTCATGGTAACAGAAGGTATAGTCTTAGGACACTTGGTATCTAGCAAAGTTTTAGAGGTTGATAAGGCCAAGATAGACATTATTACTTCTCTACCTTACCCCACTTCTGTGCGAGAAGTACGTTCTTTACTTGGTCATGCAGGCTTTTACAGAAGATTCATCAAGGATTTTAGCAAGATTGCACAACCTCTTTCTAAACTACTACAAAAAGATACCAAATTTGTGTTTGATCAAGCATGCAAGGATTCATTTGATGAATTAAAGAAGCGGTTGACAACCACTCCCATCATTCAACCACCTAATTGGACGCTTCCATTTGAATTAATGTGTGATGCATCTAATTATGCCCTTGGTGTTGTACTGTCTCAAAGAGTTAGCAAGAGATCTTATGTCATTGCATATGCCTCTCGCACACTTGATGCAACCCAATCCAATTACACAACTACTGAGAAGGAGCTTTTGGCAATTGTGTTTGCATTAGATAAATTTCGCTCCTATTTGCTTGGATATAAAGTTATTGTCTTCTCTGACCATGCAACTTTGAAATACTTGCTTAAGAAGGCAGATGCTAAGCCAAGACTGATTCGCTGGATGCTTCTGTTGCAAGAATTTGATTTAGAGATTAAAGACAAGAGTGGTGCAGAGAACCTTGTAGCAGATCATTTAAGTCGGATCCAGCAACCTTGTGAAGAAACTTCAATTGCAGATTCATTCCCAGAAGAGCATCTCTATCATTTGCACGGGAAAGATCCTTGGTATGCAGATTTGGTAAACTATCTGGTTGCTAAAGAAATACCCAAACACTTCACCAAATCGCAAATTGCCAAGTTGAAAAGTGATGCCAAACACTACATATGGGATGAACCATACCTTTGGAAGACATGTAGTGATCAAATTATTAGAAGATGTGTTCCAGATCATGAAGTTCAGTCTGTACTTACCTTTTGCCATTCCCTAGCTTGTGGTGGACACTTTGGGCCACAACAGACAGCTAGAAAAGTACTAGACTCAGGCTTTTATTGGCCTACAATATTTCGTGATGCATACAGATTATGCATAACTTGTGAGCAGTGCCAAAGAATAGGGAGTATTTCGCGCAGAAATGAGATGCCCCAACAACCACTTCTCTTTTGTGAGGTATTTGATGTATGGGGTATAGACTTTATGGATCCATTCCCTGTCTCTTTTGGCTTTGTTTACATTCTGCTAGCTGTTGATTATGTTTCAAAATGGGTGGAGGCAAAAGCCACTCGTACTGATGATGCTCGAGTTGTTGCAGATTTTATCAGGTCTAACATTTTTAGCAGGTTTGGCATTCCTAGAGCTCTAATTAGTGACCAAGGTACTCATTTTTGCAACCGCACAATGGAAGCCCTACTCCGCAAATATGGAGTCATGCATAAAGTCTCCACCCCATATCATCCTCAAACAAATGGTCAAGCTGAAGTTTCTAATCGAGAGATCAAGAAAATCTTAGAGAAAACAGTTCAGCCTAACAGGAAGGATTGGAGCTTACGCCTTGTTGATGCGTTATGGGCATATAGGACAGCCTACAAGTCACCCATTGGCATGTCTCCCTACAGGATTGTCTTTGGTAAAGCATGTCATCTTCCAGTTGAATTAGAGCATAGAGCATTTTGGGCAGTAAAGAAATGCAACATGGATTTAGACCAAGCAGGAATCTATAGGAAGCTTCAATTGCAGGAACTTGAAGAAATTCGATTAGAAGCATACGAAAACTCCAAAATTTACAAAGAAAAGGTCAAAGCTCTTCATGACAAAAAGTTGGCAAGAAAGGAGTTTTCCGTTGGACAAAAAGTTCTCCTTTTCAATTCTCGGCTAAAGCTTATGCCTGGTAAGCTACGCTCTAGATGGTTAGGACCATTTGTAGTTACTAATGTTTTTCCTTATGGTGCAGTGGAAATAAAAAATGAGGTAACTGAAAAAATCTTCAATGTGAATGGACATCGTCTTAAACCATTTTTCGAAGGTTTTCAAAAGCACACGGTAGAAGAAGTGCATTTGCACAATGCCACATACTTGCAATAAATTCAAGAGAAGTCTCTCTCTCTCTCTCTCTCTCTCTTTCTCTCTCTCTCTCTCTCTCTCTCTTTCTCTCTTTCTCTCTCCCTCTCTCACATTCCTCGCTTATAAGTTTCAACTAATCTCTCAACTTCCTTCTTCACCTCTTAAATCATCCCAACTATTACACCACATTAAGCTTGCAGGAATAATAACTTGAGTGCTTTAAGAAATGGAGAAAGCTCTCACCAGGATCAAAATTTTGTTCCCTACTCTCCCCATAAATTTTCTTAAAGACATTTACAATTGCAGACTTGAACGATAGAGGGCATTAACACTCTTAGGCCTTCCAGAAGATGTCTGTTGGATCATTGAAGCTAAGGTACGTTTAGCAGGTGAATTTCAAGAATCATTTGTTAAAAACATGTCAGGTATGGGAAGAAGTTCCTATGCAAAGAAGAGAAGGGCAAGAAGAATTGGAGTTTGCTACAGGTGTGCAAGATGGACCTGTAACACAAGATGCAAGAACCTTGTAATGGTTTCAAGAAATCGAGAGGACAAAATTCAATTCATAAAGGATGGACTGAGTAAGGAGTCATTGGATGATATCATTCAGACTCTTGAGACGCATCCTAGTGGGCATGTACAAGGAGTTCTTCTTGATTTGTTTGAATTGTTCCGTAAGGAAAAAGCACGTTATAG
Organism: Canavalia gladiata; assembly: GCA_037954105.1. NCBI lineage: Eukaryota > Viridiplantae > Streptophyta > Magnoliopsida > Fabales > Fabaceae > Canavalia > Canavalia gladiata. The sequence goes on from CM075665.1 coordinate 46,075,001, forward strand.
TCTTGGGAATCTGACTTTAAAAGACCCTGTTGTCAGTTTACAAGAAAACTGAATGGGAAACACATCCTCGACTCTTAGAAGGCATTTCAGCCGTTACTGGACGTAAAACCAGAGGAAGATGTGAGCCATAATCACAACTACTGTTCATTCTCATGCGTGTATGTTTGTCATTTACATTGTCTTCTCAATTTATTGGGCCACCATTTTTTTTTTGAAATTTTCACCCCTGCTTAAAGTCTTTCCCCTCTGACATTCACCTTTTCCTTGAACAAAAAATTCAAACTTTTGCAACAAAAATTCAAACTTTTGCTACCAAATCCTGATCCCGCACTATTCAAGCGATCTCCTTGTCTGATATTGAGTCCCTATAAATTATCAACCTCTATGACATTTTTTTCAAAACAGATAGAAACACCGTATATGGATAAGATCAATACTATCTGTGTTTTTGGTGGGTCTAACCTTGGAAAGGATGGAGAATTTCAACATGCAGCTTATACCCTTGGTAAGACATTAGCTGCAAGAAAAATCAATCTTGTTTATGGGGGAAGGATTCAGGGTTTAAAAGGATGTGTTGCAGGATCTGCACTCACAAAGGGGTGTAACGTCTTAGGTGTTAGCTTAAAAAATGAGAGCACCTCCTACTTCACCCTGGGTACTGAATTGAAGGTTGCAACCATGCATGACCGTATGAGACACATGTTGATTAATTCTAATGCATTTATTGCATTACCTTGTGGTCTTGGAATAATGGAAGAAATTTTTACCATTATATTTTGGGCCTATCAGAATTTTCATAAAAAACCTTTGGGCTTGTTGAATATTAATGGCTTTTATAATGGTTTTATATCCTTTTTAGATCATGCAGTAGAGCAGGAGTTCATGCCACAATCCATGCACAACATCATAATATCTGCTTCAACTGTTGAACAGCTACTTGAGATTTTGCAAAATCCTACATCTGAGCTCAGTCAAGCAATGCAGCTGGTGAACCAACCAAATCAGGATGGCAGAGACAAAAGAGAACCAGATACCACTCTTCGGTTATAACTTTTCCTTACTTTGGTAGTTTTCTTACATTTCTTTTCCTGTTATATGAAATTCCATCTAAGACATTGGGGACAATGTCTTGGATAGGTTGGGGGGAGGATGGTCCGATTTCTGAAAAAAAAAAATTAAAAAAAAAAACCAAAAAAAAAAACAAAAAAAAAACAAAAAAATTAGGTTAGAATCATAAACTTGCTTTGAGTAAGATGGCTGAGTAAGGAGTTACACTTGACTCCTGATATGCATCTTATGATTAAAAAAAAAAATTTGAATGTGGAAGTATGTTTTTCTTTAGATTTCATAAAATAATTGAAGCAAAATGATTTACATTTCGAGATTAATTAGTTTGGCAACATATATTTGAACTGGATAAATTAGATTTGATAAATATATTACCTGTGAGATTTTGAGCCTTATTATTATTATTTTCTTTCTTGTGTGATTTTCATCCATGGAATATGTTACTTCAGAACTTGCATTGATTCTTTTTGAAGCTACATTTTCACATGAATTGTACAAAAATGATTGAGGCACTGTTTTTCTTGAACAAACCACTTGGCCAAATAACCAAACCATATAATTTTATCCTTTGATCAGCCCTTTGAGCCGATTAGCCTTTTCTTCTTTTTAGCTCACCACAAATAAAAAAAAGAAAAACTTTGTCTCACCATAAAAGGTGAGGAATACTGGATTTATCATACCATAAGTATTTCAATAAGTGTAGGGGAGATTATTGTTGTGTTCATCAATATCATGGTTGAAAAAAAAAACTGAAGCAATAAATTAACAAATAAACTATTATATTGAAAAAAAGAAAAGAAAAAAAAAAGAATGAAGAAGTGATATTTGTTTCTCACACTTGCACTTAGACTCAGTTCTCAATCCTCACCATTTTCCTTGGTCTAACATTGTATCTCTTCAATATATCATTTCATCTTTCTAATCCCGTTAAAACCAAAATAAAGACCTCTTGATTTGTGCATTGCATGTGTACATAGTAGTAGAGAAGTAGAAGATATGCAAGCCTATGATAGTTCATCTTTCATGGATTGAATTTGAGAGAAACACTTACCAAATCAAACACTTGAGAGATTCAGAGTATATCATGTGAGGTTTTATCTTTCTCAATCTATGTTTTTCAAATTAAAGTTGTCTTTCTAAGTACTTTAAAAAATGTGATGAAAGAATGCTTCATGAAATTTTGTGAATTCTTGAGAAATCAACTCAAAACTTTGATGTTCTTTCAAAAAAAAAAAAATAGTCACCAATCCTTAACTTAAGTTTGCCCGAGACGTGCAACAGATAAGTGTGGGGGAATTTGATAAGCATAAATTTCATAAATAATTATCTCTCACTTTTATCTCATTAAGACTTCTTATATGTTCAATTAAGTGGTCTTTGTCATATTTTATGAGTTTGGGTTTATATGAAGTTTAATTGAATTTCTTTGCTTACCCGATTAAAATGACACTATTATAGTATTTTGAGCATAATAGGAGTTTTAGACATCCAAAAATCATGAAATCTGTCTTGAATGAAAGCTTAAAGAAGTGTCCATAGTTACAAAGCAAGAGCAGACTCTAAATGGGATGTTTAGGACTCTGAAATTATCTCAAAAGATGAGATAGTGTTGCTGACGTGGAATTTGAACAGTGTGCAAAGATCCAGCCATATCTTGAGATACAGAAGTCATATTGAGATGAAATCAAATCTGTTGGACAACTAAGATCCCGGGCTACAACTTTTGTTCAGAAGTTAAGCTCTAATTCGGACATGTGAACATCCGAAATTGCGGTGAAAAAAGTCAAAATTGTTGTGCTCATTGGTGACAAAAATTCAAAAGTGTTTTGCATTTTCAACAAAGCCCATGTGAAAGCAATAAAAGGGTAGAAAAGTAATATCCTAGTTGGTGACTTTTTGAAGATGATGCCTCAAAAATCCTCTATAAATAGAAGGGTTTACAAGAGGAGAAATGACACGCTCGTCGCAAATGCGCAAAAATAATTTCTAGATTTTCCATAAACTATTGGTATAGTATAAGGTGCAACCTAGGTCATCTCCCAAAGACCATTTCATATTCTTAAGCAAATTAGGTGAAAATTAGAACAGGGGGATTTTGTAAAGATTGATATTGAGTTCTAAATGCAAAATACAGAATGAAATTAATTTCACTTAATAATTATCAACTCAAGGAATTCAGAGGTTATTTTCTTAACTAATCATTGATCACTAAAATCATGCATTGTGTTTATCAACCTAGGATCATCTGGAACCCCTAAAATGATCCTTGAATTCTCTACTGAGAAACCTCTCAGAATTTAATTGATTATGATCAACAAAATTAGTAACCACTTAATCTTTTATCTAAACCAATTTCACAATCAGAATTCAGTTGAAGTAAGTAATAAAATGAAAACCTCCAATTCAATTACTTAATTTCTACTCTTCAAACTTTTGGAAAATGATTTACCAATCAAAAACCAATTATAAATCAATTATGCATTAATCAAAATACGTCAACCGATCAAACTTTGATTAAAGAATAAAATTGAAGAATATAGTGAAGTAGAGTAGAAACCACTTAATAAGCATGTAAATAAAGATCAAGACCTCAAAGTTAAAATGAAAATAGCTTGAATCCTTGAATTGAAACTACGAACCTAGCCTTCCATGAAGGAGGCAAACTAACAACAAAGAAAGAGGCAAACTAACAACAAATAAATCCTAAGCCTTCCATGTAGGAGGCAACTAACAACAAATAAATCCTAAGCCTTCCATGTAGGAGGCAACTAACAATAAAGAAAAACTAAGTCTTCCATGTAGGAGGCAAACTAACAAGAAAGAAAACCTAAGCCTTCCATGTAGGAGGCAAACTAACAAGAAAGAAAACCTAAGCGTTCCATGAAGGAGGCAAACTAACAAGAAAGAAAGAAAGATGGAAAATGGTATTGGAGTTAATCTCCAAGTGGTGTGTTTCTCCTCTTGTAAACCCTTCTATTTATAGAGGATTTTTGAGGCATCATCTTCAGAAAGTCACCAACTAGGATATTACTTTTCTACCCTTTTATTGCTTTCACATGGGCTTTGTTGAAAATGCAAAACACTTTTGAATTTTTGTCACCAATGAGCACAACAATTTTGACTTTCTTGCACCGCAATTTCGGATGTTCACATGTTCGAATTAGAGCTTGACTTCTGAACAAAAGTTGTAGCCCCAGATCTTAGCTGTCCAACAGATTTGATTTCATCTCAATATGACTTTTGTATCTCAAGATATGGCCGGATCTTTGCACACTGTTCAAATTCCACGTCAGCAACACTATCTCATCTTTTGAGATAATTTCGGAGTCCTAAACATCCTATTTAGAGTCTGATCTTACTTTGTAACTATGGACACTTCTTTAAGCTTTCATTCAAGACAGATTTCATGATTTTTGGATGTCTAAAACTCCTATTATGCTCAAAATATTATAATAGTGTCATTTTAATCGGGTAAGCAAAGAAATTCAATTAAACTTCATATGAACCCAAACTCATAAAATATGACAAAGACCACTTAATTGAACATATAAGAAGTCTTAATGAGATAAAAGTGAGAGATAATTATTTATGAAATTTATGCTTATCAAATTTACCCACACTTATCTTTTGCACGTCTCGGGCAAACTTAAGTTAAGGATTGGTGACTATTTTTTTTTTGTTTGTTTTTTTTTTGAAAGAACATCAAAGTTTTGAGTTGATTTCTCAAGAATTCACAAAATTTCATGAAGCATTCTTTTATCACATTTTTGAAATTACTTAGAAAGGAAACTTTAATTTGAAAAACATAGATTGAGAAAGATAAAACCTCACATGATATACTCTGAATCTCTCAAGTGTTTGATTTGGTAAGTGTTTCTCTCAAATTCAATCCATGAAAGATGAACTATCATAGGCTTGCATATCTTCTACTTCTCTACTACTATGTACACATGCAATGCACAAATCAAGAGGTCTTTATTTTGGTTTTAACGGGATTAGAAAGATGAAATGATATATTGAAGAGATACAATGTTAGACCAAGGAAAATGGTGAGGATTGAGAACTGAGTCTAAGTGCAAGTGTGAGAAACAAATATCACTTCTTCATTCTTTTTTTTTTCTTTTTTTTTCAACCATGATATCGATGAACACAACAATAATCTCCCCCACACTTATTGAAATACTTATGGTATGATAAATCCAGTATTCCTCACCTTCTATGATCAGAAAAAGTTTTTTTTTTTTGATTTGTGGTGAGCTAAAAAGAAGAAAAGGCTAATCGGCTCAAAGGGCTGATCAAAGGATAAAATTATATGGTTTGGTTATTTGGCCAAGTGGTTTGTTCAAGAAAAACAGTGCCTCAATCATTTTTGTACAATTCATGTGAAAATGTAGCTTCAAAAAGAATCAATGCAAGTTCTGAAGTAACATATTCCATGGATGAAAATCACACAAGAAAGAAAATAATAATAAGGCTCAAAATCTCACAGGTAATATATTTATCAAATCTAATCTATCAAGTTCAAATATATGTTGCCAAACTAATTAATCTCGAAATGTAAATCATTTTGCTTCAATTATTTTATGAAATCTAAAGAAAAACATACTTTCACATTCAAAATTTTTTTTTTAATCATAAGATGCGTATCAAGAGTCAAGTGTAACTCCTTACTCAGCCATCTTACTCAAAGCAAGTTTATGATTCTAATCTAATTTTTTTTTTGTTTTTTTTTGTTTTTTTTTTGTTTTTAGATATCGGACCATCCTCCCCCCAACCTATCCAAGACATTGTCCCCAATGTCTTAGATGAAATTTCATATGACAGGAAATGAAATGTGAGAAAACCACCAAAGTAAGGAAAAGTTATAACCGAAGAGTGGTATCTGGTTCTCTTTTGTCTCTGTCATCCTGATTTGGTTGGTTCACCAGCTGCATTGCTTGACTGAGCTCAGATGTAGGATTTTGCAAAATCTCAAGTAGCTGTTCAACAGTTGAAGCAGATACTATGATGTTGCGCATGGATTGTGGCATGAACCCCTGCTCTACTGCATGATATCTTCCTCTGGTTTTACGCCTAGTAACGGCTGAAACGCCTTCTAAGAGTCGAAGATGTGCTTCCCATTCAGTTTTCTTGTAAACTGACAACAGGGTCTTTTAAAGTCAAATTCCCAAGACTATAACGTGTTTTTTCTTACGGAACAGTTCAAACAAATCAAGAAGGACTCCTTGTACATGCCCACTAGGATGCGTCTTAAGAGTCTGAATGATATCATCCAATGACTCCTTACTCAGTCCATCCTTTATGAATTGAATTTTGTCCTCTCGATTTCTTGAAACCATTACAGGGTTCTTGCATCTTGTGTTACAGGTCCATCTTGCACACCTGTAGCAAACTCCAATTCTTTTTTCCCTTCTCTTCTTTGCATAGGAACTTCTTCCCATACCTGGCATGTTTTTAACAAATGACTTTTGAAATTCACCTGCTAAACGTACCTTAGCTTCAATGATCCAACAGACATCTTCTGGAAGGCCTAAGAGTGTTAATGCCCTCAATCGTTCAAGTCTGCAATTGTAAATGTCTTTAAGAAAATTTCTGGGGAGAGTAGGGAACAAAATTTTGATCCTGGTGAGAGCTTTCTCCATTTTTTTCTTAAAACACTCAAGTTATTATTCCTGCAAGCTCAATGTAGTGTAATAGTTGGGATGATTTAAGAGGTGAAGAAGGAAGTTGAGAGATTAGTTGAAACTTATAAGCGAGGAATGTGAGAAAGGGAGAGAGAGAAAGAGAGAGAGAGAAAGAGAGAAAGAGAGAGAGAGAAAGAGAGAAAGAAAGAGAGAGAGAGAGAGAAAGAGAGAAAGAGAGAGAAAGAAAGAGAGAGAGAGAGAGAGACTTCTCTTGAATTTATTGCAAGTATGTGGCATTGTGAAAACGCACTTCTTCTACCGTGTGCTTTTGAAAACCTTCAAAAAATGGTTTAAGACGATGTCCATTCACCTTGAAGATTTTTTCAGTTACCTCATTTTTTATTTCCACTGCACCATAAGGAAAAACATTAGTAACTACAAATGGTCCTAACCATCTAGAGCGTAGCTTACCAGTCATAAGCTTTAGCCGAGAATTGAAAATGAGAACTTTTTGTCCAACGGAAAACTCCTTTCTTGCCAACTTTTTGTCATGAAGAGCTTTGACCTTTTCTTTGTAAATTTTGGAGTTTTCGTATGCTTCTAATCGAATTTCTTCAAGTTCCTGCAATTGAAGCTTCCTATGGATTCCTGCTTGGTCTAGATCCATGTTGCATTTCTTTACTGCCCAAAATGCTCTATGCTCTAATTCAACTGGAAGATGACATGCTTTACCAAAGACAATCCTGTAGGGAGACATGCCAATGGGTGACTTGTAGGCTGTCCTATATGCCCATAACGCATCAACAAGGCGCAAGCTCCAATCCTTCCTGTTAGGCTGAACTGTTTTCTCTAAGATTTTCTTGATCTCTCGATTAGAAACTTCAGCTTGACCATTTGTTTGAGGATGATATGGGGTGGAGACTTTATGCATGACTCCATATTTGCGGAGTAGGGCTTCCATTGTGCGGTTGCAAAAATGAGTACCTTGGTCACTAATTAGAGCTCTAGGAATGCCAAACCTGCTAAAAATGTTAGACCTGATAAAATCTGCAACAACTCGAGCATCATCAGTACGAGTGGCTTTTGCCTCCACCCATTTTGAAAAATAATCAACAGCTAGCAGAATGTAAACAAAGCCAAAAGAGACAGGGAATGGATCCATAAAGTCTATACCCCATACATCAAATACCTCACAAAAGAGAAGTGGTTGTTGGGGCATCTCATTTCTGCGCGAAATACTCCCTATTCTTTGGCACTGCTCACAAGTTATGCATAATCTGTGTGCATCACGAAATATTGTAGGCCAATAAAAGCCTGAGTCTAGTACTTTTCTAGCTGTCTGTTGTGGCCCAGAGTGTCCACCACAAGCTAGGAAATGGCAAAAGGTAAGTACAGACTGAACTTCATGATCTGGAACACATCTTCTAATAATTTGATCACTACATGTCTTCCAAAGGTATGGTTCATCCCATATGTAGTGTTTGGCATCACTTTTCAACTTGGAAATTTGCGATTTGGTGAAGTGTTTGGGTATTTCTTTAGCAACCAGATAGTTTACCAAATCTGCATACCAAGGATCTTTCCCGTGCAAATGATAGAGATGCTCTTCTGGGAATGAATCTGCAATTGAAGTTTCTTCACAAGGTTGCTGGATCCGACTTAAATGATCTGCTACAAGGTTCTCTGCACCACTCTTGTCTTTAATCTCTAAATCAAATTCTTGCAACAGAAGCATCCAGCGAATCAGTCTTGGCTTAGCATCTGCCTTCTTAAGCAAGTATTTCAAAGCTGCATGGTCAGAGAAGACAATAACTTTAGATCCAAGCAAATAGGAGCGAAATTTATCTAATGCAAACACAATTGCCAAAAGCTCCTTCTCAGTAGTTGTGTAATTGGATTGGGTTGCATCAAGTGTGCGAGAGGCATATGCAATGACATAAGATCTCTTGCTAACTCTTTGAGACAGTACAACACCAAGGGCATAATTAGATGCATCACACATTAATTCAAATGGAAGCGTCCAATTAGGTGGTTGAATGATGGGAGTGGTTGTCAACCGCTTCTTTAATTCATCAAATGAATCCTTGCATGCTTGATCAAACACAAATTTGGTATCTTTTTGTAGTAGTTTAGAAAGAGGTTGTGCAATCTTGCTAAAATCCTTGATGAATCTTCTGTAAAAGCCTGCATGACCAAGTAAAGAACGTACTTCTCGCACAGAAGTGGGGTAAGGTAGAGAAGTAATAATGTCTATCTTGGCCTTATCAACCTCTAAACCTTTGCTAGATACCAAGTGTCCTAAGACTATACCTTCTGTTACCATGAAATGACATTTTTCAAAATTCAAAACCAGGTTAGTCTCAATGCATCTGTCCAAACTTTAGAGAGGCTTTCTAAGCATGCATCAAAAGAAGAATCATATACAGTGAAGTCATCCATAAACACTTCCATGCAACTTTCTAAGAGATCAGAGAAAATGCTTACCATGCATCTTTGAAAGGTTCCAGGGGCGTTGCATAGACCAAAGGGCATCCTTCGATAGGCAAAAGTACCAAAAGGACAAGTGAAGGTGGTCTTATGTTGGTCTTCTAGGGCTATATGTATTTGAAAATAACCTGAAAAACCATCTAGAAAGCAATAGTGAGATTTTCCTGCTAATCTTTCCAAAATTTGGTCTATGAAGGGCAAATGGAAGTGATCCTTGCGAGTAGCTTGGTTAAGCTTCCTATAATCTATGCACACTCTCCAACTGTTTTGTATTCTGGTAGAGATTAGTTCATCATTGTGATTTTTGACTACAGTCATGCCAGTCTTCTTAGGAACTACTTGCACCGGGCTTACCCAATCACTGTCTGAGATGGGATAGATGATACCAGCTGCCAAAAGCTTACCTACTTCCTTTTTTACCACATCTAGGATAGTTGGATTCAAACGCCTTTGTGGTTGTCTAACAGGTCTGGTGTTTTCCTCCAGCAGTATCCTATGCATACAAGTAGATGGGCTAATACCTGGAATATCAGCCAAAGTCCATCCAATTGCTTGTTTATGGCTTTTTAAGGTTTGCAGTAACCTTTCTTCCTGTTGTGGTAGAAGGTTCTTTGCTACAATGACAGGAAGCTTCTCATTTTCCCCCAAATAAGCATACTTTAGATGTTCAGGCAAAGGCTTCAACTCCAAAGGAGGTGGTTGTATTATGGAAGGAAGGGATCTATTTGAGATTGAAATGTCTGCAACACTTGCATCTAACATGTCATCTTTCCAAGAAGTTTGGTCTGCAGCATTAATCCTTGAGCACACAACACATAGATCAAATTCATCACATGTGCAAGTAAAATTATCTAAGTAATCTAAATCAAAATCAAAAAATTCAAAAAGTAGATTGTCAATAGAATAATCATTCTCAAGAAGATCTATGGCATCAAGTTGAAAGAGTGAATGATTCTCTATAGGATGCTTCATGGCTTCAAATATGTTGAATTGGATGATATCATCTCCAAATTCCATAGAGAGAGACCTCGTATGCACATCTATCTTTGTTTTTGCAGTTTTGAGGAAAGGTCTCCCTAGGATCAAGGTTGCTCTATTGATGGATGACTCATCTTCCATATCCAAAATGTAGAAGTCAGCTAGAAAGATCAGCTTATTCACTTGAACTAGCACATCTTCAAGTACTCCGGCTGGATGTGTTGTACTTCTGTTGGCTAATTGAATCACCACACCAGTTGGCTTCAGTTCTCCCAGATTCAAAGATTTATAAATTGATGAGGGCATAACATTAATGGAAGCACCTAGATCCAGCAATGCATCACCAAATGTAGAGTTTCCTATTGTGCAAGGAATGGTGAAAGTTCCTGGATCTTTACATTTCTGAGGGAGGCTGGGTTGAATTAAGGCAGAAACATTGCGTCCCACACTAATCTTCTCATCCCCTTTGAGTCTTCTCTTATGCGTGCACAAGTCCTTTAGGTATTTGGCATATTTGGGAATTTGCTTGATAGCATCTAGAAGTGGTATGTTGACTTCCACTTTCCTGAAAGTATCTAGACGTTCCTTATCCAATTCTGCATGAACATTGGGCTTGGATTGGACCATTCTATTTGGAAAAGGTAAAGATACCTTCTGATCAGCACAATTTGGGGTTTTTGTCTCATCAGATGCTTCAAGTGCAGATCGTTCATGGCAAGCTTCTTTTTGTTGGTCATTCGATGTCTTATCGAAGGCTGGTGTACTTTTTTCATCAGACTTTCCCTCTGATTCAGATGGCTTATCAGAGATGTCTCCAAGTGTTGAGATAAATGCTTCTTTTTTGTGTGGATTAGTCTGATTGAAGCTTTGTTGCTTTAAAATTGTAGGGTCTGTCTGCACTTTCTTCCCACTTCTCAAGGTCATGGCATTCACACTTTTGGGATTTATGACAGGTTGAGAAGGTAGTTGACCAGAACCTTGAGATTTCAATTGGTTGACAGTGGTAGCTAACTGCCCAATTTGAGTTTGTAAATTCTGAAGGGTAGAACTTACATTTTGTTGAAACTGAAGATTGTTGGTTGCTAATTGCTTCATCAAATCATCAAGAGAGGGTTCAGAAGCATTAGAGGGTACAAATTGCTGCATATGCTGTTGTTGTTGTCTGAATGGCGGTGGTTGGTATTTATTTTGGGAGTCAGATGTTTGAATCCTTTGTTGTTGTGGAGGACCATATCTCAAGTTAGGATGGTTTCTCCAACTAGGATTGTATGTTCCAGAAGGTGGTTCAAACTTCTGTTGCTGATAATGTTGAGGAGGCCTGTATTGTTGTCCTGTGCCAAAAATACCATTTACTGCAGCCTCAGGTGTCTCACTTTCTTGCAATGTTGGGCATGCATCAGTAGGATGATCTGCAGAAGTGCAGATGCCACATGTTTTGGTTTTGTCAACAACATTAAGTTGTTGTTGTTGTCCGATGGCCAACTGTCTTACGATGGAGGTTAATTCTTCAATTCTGTTCTCCAATCGTGTATGGTCTATCTTAGTGGTCATTTCATGGACTCCTTTAGACAAGGAATTAGTTTGAGAATTGTATTGCTGAGAATTTTCTGCCATGTTGGCAATCAAATCTCGAGCTGCTGTAGGAGTTTTGTCCATAAGTGCTCCACCACTAGCTACATCAACTATGCTTCTGTCCATTGGCATGAGTCCTTCATAGAAATACTGAATCAGTAATTGATCACTGATTTGATGGTGTGGACAAGTGGTGCATAGTTTCTTGAATCTCTCCCAATACTCATAGAGAGTTTCTTGGGAGTTCTGTCTGATGCCGCAAATCTCTTTTCTGATGGCTGCTGTTCTGGATGCAGGGAAGAATTTCTCCAGAAATAATCTCTTCATATCATTCCAGCTTGTAACAGATGTTGGATGTAGATAGTACAACCAGTCCTTAGCTCCATCATTTAAGGAGAAAGGAAATGCCTTCAACTTGATATGATCTTCAGGAATTCCTTGTGGCCGCATTGTGGAACACACAATGTGAAATTCCTTCAAATGTTTATGAGGGTCTTCACCTGCAAGGCCATGAAACTTAGGTAGCAAATGTATTAATCCAGATTTTAGTTCAAATGGTGCATCAACATCAGGGTATTGAATACACAACGGTTGATAAGCAACATCAGGTGCAGCTAATTCTTTTAGGGTTCTATCAACCATGTTCTTAGCAGAATATTTGAAACTATCAAAATTTAAAGATGCAAAATCACTACTGTTACTTTCTTGGTTATTACTGGATGAATGTCTTTTATGTGCTCTTTTCAAATGGTGGAATGTTCTATCAATCTCAGGATCATATACATATAAATTTTCAGGATTGGATCGGGTCATACACAAAAAGGTGAATTCATACAGAAAATCCAAGAATGATATACCTAACATAAAAAAAAATTGTTAGAAAGATTAAAAATTTTATACAAACTCCTAAATGAGCCTAGGAAACTAAAATGGTCCCCGGCAACGGCGCCAAATTTTTGATACGCTCGTCGCAAACGCGCAAAAATAATTTCTAGATTTTCCTCAAACTATTGGTATAGTATAAGGTGCAACCTAGGTCATCTCCCAAAGACCATTTCATATTCTTAAGAAAATTAGGAGAAAATTAGAACAGAGGGATTTTGTAAAGATTTATATTGAGTTCTAAATGCAAAATACAGAATGAAATTAATTTCACTTAACAATTATCAACTCAAGGAATTCAGAGGCTATTTTCTTAACTAATCATTGATCACTAAAATCATGCATTGTGTTTATCAACCTAGGATCATCTGGAACCCCTAAAATGATCCTTGAATTCTCTACTGAGAAACCTCTCAGAATTTAATTGATTATGATCTACAAAATTAGTAACCACTTAATCTTTTATCTAAACCAATTTCACAATCAGAATTCAGTTGAAGTAAGTAATAAAATGAAAACCTTCAATTCAATTACTTAATTTCTACTCTTCAAACTTTTGGAAAATGATTTACCAATCAAAAACCAATTATAAATCAATTATGCATTAATCAAAATACGTCAACCGATCAAACTTTGATTAAAGAATAAAATTGAAGAATATAGTGAAGTAGAGTAGAAACCACTTAATAAGCATGTAAATAAAGATCAAGACCTCAAAGTTAAAATGAAAATAGCTTGAATCCTTGAATTGAAACTACGAACCTAGCCTTCCATGAAGGAGGCAAACTAACAACAAAAAAAGAGGCAAACTAACAACAAATAAATCCTAAGCCTTCCATGTAGGAGGCAACTAACAACAAATAAATCCTAAGCCTTCCATGTAGGAGGCAACTAACAATAAAGAAAAACTAAGTCTTCCATGTAGGAGGCAAACTAACAAGAAATAAAACCTAAGCCTTCCATGTAGGAGGCAAACTAACAAGAAAGAAAACCTAAGCCTTCCATGTAGGAGGCAAACTAACAAGAAAGAAAGAAAGATGGAAAATGGTATTGGAGTTAATCTCCAAGTGGTGTGTTTCTCCTCTTGTAAACCCTTCTATTTATAGAGGATTTTTGAGGCATCATCTTCAGAAAGTCACCAACTAGGATACTACTTTTCTACCCTTTTATTGCTTTCACATGGGCTTTGTTGAAAATGCAAAACACTTTTGAATTTTTGTCACCAATGAGCACAACAATTTTGACTTTCTTGCACCGTAATTTCGGATGTTCACATGTCCGAATTAGAGCTTGACTTCTAAACAAAAGTTGTAGCCCCAAATCTTAGCTGTCCAACAGATTTGATTTCATCTCAATATGACTTCTGTATCTCAAGATATGGCCGGATCTTTGCACACTGTTCAAATTCCACGTCAGCAACACTATCTCATCTTTTGAGATAATTTCGGAGTCCTAAACATCCCATTTAGAGTCTGCTCTTGCTTTGTAACTATGGACACTTCTTTAAGCTTTCATTCAAGACAGATTTCATGATTTTTGGATGTCTAAAACTCCTATTATGCTCAAAATACTATAATAGTGTCATTTTAATCGGGTAAGCAAAGAAATTCAATTAAACTTCATATGAACCCAAACTCATAAAATATGACAAAGACCACTTAATTGAACATATAAGAAGTCTTAATGAGATAAAAGTGAGAGATAATTATTTATGAAATTTATGCTTATCAAGAAACACACCATTTTTTGGAGATTAACTCCAATACCATTTTCCATCTTTCTTTCTTTCTTGTTAGTTTTGCCTCCTTCATGGAAGGCTTAGGTTTTCTTTCTTGTTAGTTTGCCTCCTACATGGAAGGCTTAGTTTTTCTTTATTGTTAGTTGTCTCCTACATGGAAGGCTTAGGATTTATTTGTTGTTAGTTGCCTCCTACATGGAAGGCTTAGGATTTATTTGTTGTTAGTTGCCTCCTACATGGAAGGCTTAGGATTTATTTGGTTTTAGTTTGCCTCTTTCTTTGTTGTTAGTTTGCCTCCTTCATGGAAGGCTAGGTTTGTAGTTTTAATTCAAGGATTCAAGCTATTTTCATTTTAACTTTGAGGTCTTGATCTTTATTTACATGCTTATTAAGTGGTTTCTACTCTACTTCACTATATTCTTCAATTTTATTCTTTAATCAAAGTTTGATCGGTTGACGTATTTTGATTAATGCATAATTGATTTATAATTGGTTTTTGATTGGTAAATCATTTTCCAAAAGTTTGAAGAGTAGAAATTAAGTAATTTAATTGAAGGTTTTCATTTTATTACTTACTTCAACTGAATTCTGATTATAAAATTGGTTTAGATGAAAGATTAAGTGATTACTAAATCTTGTTGATCATAATCAATTGAATTCTGAGAGGTTTCTCAGTAGAGAATTCAAGGATCATTTTAGGAGTTCCAGATGATCCTAGGTTGATAAACACAATGCATGATTTTAGTGATCAATGATTAGTTAAGAAAATAGCCTCTGAATTCCTTGAGTTGATAATTGTTAAGTGAAATTAATTTCATTCTAAATTTTGTGTTTAGAACTCAATATCAAATCTTTACAAAATCCCCTTGTTTTAATTTTCTCCTTATTTGCTTAAGAATCTGAAATGGTCTTTGAGAGATGACCTAGGTTGCACCTTATACTATACTAATAGTTTGGGGGAAATCTAGAAATTATTTTTGCGCGTTTGCGACGAGCGTGTCAGTGACATAATAGAGGTGCTAAATTGTGTTTGATGTACTTAGTGAACAAGTTCTTAATAGAGACAAAAACAAAAATGGGTTATTCTTACCTTTTTAGTGGGCTTGAGCAAGTCATTAGGAGAAGTTTTGGTTGATGTCAATAACAAAGCTAAAGAATATCTTGATCACAAACATCTTTAAGAAGAAGAGTTCTTTGTAGACTAATCTCTAACTTCTAGCTTGGGATGTTGCCATGTCAATGTCCAATGTAAAATATACTTGGATAAGTGGATAAATTCTTATTAACCTATCTAGGAATGTCGACTTTTGTTTTGGATGTTATTGTTTTATTATGGTTTTAGCTCCTTTTTTGTTTGTTATTTAAGTTATTGCTTAAGTTTATATTTTTGAAGGTTATTCTTCTATTTTATAGAAGAAATGTATAGAAAAATCCTAAAGGTAAATTTTATTTTTTTAAAAAATTTAATTATTTTTAAAAAAATGATATCAATTTGATAGATTTTGTAAGAATACAAATGTCTTAACAGTTTAGTTAATATAGTTTAAATCATTTGAAAAGTCTAAAACATTATAAGAAAAAAGATATAAAATTTCTTAATTTAGATTTTAAATTATAAAGGTTTTTTTTTTATATTTTTAGTATTCATACATTAAAATTTAAAATTTATACTAAACTTGAAAGTAAGAGTCAGGTGTTCATTAGTTTTAAAGAAGTTTGACAAACAAGACAAGGTTCAAGTAGAAGAAAATAAATAAAAACCATGGACTTCATTAAAATTTTAACAAATTTTTAATCAAATTTATAAAGGATTAACATACAATAAAAAATTGAGAATCCTAAAATCACAAGTAATTTTTGTGGTGGATCATACAACACATGTCTTGTCAATATACATTAAAAAGCACGATGATATAAATTCGTGTAATATCTTACATGATCAAGCTCAATTAGAGAAAAATCTGATTGTAAGTAAAGGTTCGTTGATAAGAAAAAAAGATAAAAAATATACGAGAGAAAATTTAGATCCATGTGAATGCATTTATGATTGAAGAGAATAAAAGCCAAGAAAAAAAGATAAATAAGATTATAATTTTACTTGTATAATTTCAATAAGATCTAACACAGAATAAGAGAACATATTTTGACAAGATATAATATTTATTTTGAAAAAAATCTATAATAACCTAAGAGAATAAAATTAAAAAAAGAGAGAAAAAGTAATAATTTACGAAATATCTCCCTATCATTCACTTGAATCAAATAGTATATAAGAAATGAAAAATAATACCTAAAAAAAAATGATAAATGTTATGCTAATTAATTTAGATATTCCTAGTAACCTTTATAATAAAATTTTATTAATTACTTTTTATATACAAAATAGGATTGCTTTTGAGAAAATTAGTAGAGCATCATATAAATTGTGGAATACCTAACTTAAAATATTTAAAAGTGTGTAGGTTATTTTATAAAATGTTATTGTTTTAATCAAAGAAAAGGATAATAGGATCTAAATTTTTTTGTTGCACATTTATTGAAAATAATATTGAACAAAGGTTTCCTTGAAAACTAATAAGATTATAATTTTAGAAAATGTTTATCCTTTGAAAAGTAATTATACTTGTGTGCCTTCATGAAATGATGATATGAATTCATATTAGAATTTGAGAAATAAAAAAAAAATTCTTTTAAAAATAATTTTTATACAAATTTAATTGAAAATGATCTTTCTTTTTATTAAGACGTTAGTTCTTCTAAAGTATTATTTTGGAAAAAAAATATATTAAATTTAAAATATATTTTCTTAAAAATTCTAATACTTGGATTATAGTTGATTTACCATCTCAAGTTAAATCTATTGGTTTTAAATCAATTTTACAAAATTAATCTTAATTTTTCAAGTGATAAATATAAATTAAAATTAGTTGCAAAATATTTTAATAAAAAATGATTATTTTGATATTTTCATTCTAGTGTTAAAAATTTTTAAATTTGAGGTTTTGATTGCTTTGAATTTGATTTATAAATTACTTATTCATTTACTAGATGCAAAAATTATTTTTCTGAATGAACAATAAGAAGAATAAATTTGCATGACTTGTTTCAAGGATGATGTAGTTTTGGATAAGAAAATAAAATGTGTAAAATTTTTAAATCTTTATATGGTTTGAAACAAGTACCATAATAATAGTATGAAAAGTTTGATCAAATATTGGTGATAAGCATAAATTTCATAAATAATTATTTCTCACTTTTATCTCATTAAGACTTCTTATATGTTCAATTAAGTGGTCTTTGTCATATTTTATGATTTTGGGTTCATATGAAGTTTAATTGAATTTCTTTGCTTACCCGATTAAAATGACACTATTATGGTATTTTGAGCATAATAGGAGTTTTAGACATCCAAAAATCATGAAATCTGTCTTGAATGAAAGATTAAAGAAGTGTCCATAGTTACAAAGCAAGATCAGACTTTAAATGGGATTTTTAGGACTCCGAAATTATCTCAAAAGATGAGATAGTGTTGCTGAAGTGGAATTTGAACAGTGTGCAAAGATCCGGCCATATCTTGAGATATAGAAGTCATATTGAGATGAAATCAAATTTGTTGGACAGCTAAGATTCGGGGCTACAACTTTTGTTCAGAAGTCAAGCTCTAATTCGGACATGTGAACATCCGAAATTGCGGTGCAAGAAAGTCAAAATTGTTGTGCTCATTGGTGGCAAAAATTCAAAAGTGTTTTGCATTTTCAACAAAGCCCATGTGAAAGCAATAAAAGGGTAGAAAAGTAATATCCTAGTTGGTGACTTTCTGAAGATGATGCCTAAAAAATCCTCTATAAATAGAAGGGTTTACAAGAGGAGAAACACATCATTTTGGAGATTAACTCCAATACCATTTTCTTTTTTTCTTTCTTTCTTTCTTTCTTTCTTTCTTTCTTGTTAGTTTTGCCTCCTTCATGGAAGGCTTATGTTTTCTTTCTTGTTAGTTTGCCTCCTACATGGAAGGCTTAGTTTTTCTTTATTGTTAGTTGCCTCCTACATGGAAGGCTTAGGATTTATTTGTTGTTAGTTGTCTCCTACATGGAAGGCTTAGGATTTATTTGTTGTTAGTTTGCTTCCTTCATGGAAGGCTAGGTTCGTAGTTTCAATTCAAGGATTCAAGCTATTTTCATTTTAACTTTGAGGTCTTGATCTTTATTTACATGCTTATTAAGTGGTTTCTACTCTACTTCACTATATTCTTCAATTTTATTCTTTAATCAAAGTTTGATCGGTTGACGTATTTTGATTAATGCATAATTGATTTATAATTGGTTTTTGATTGGTAAATCATTTTCCAAAAGTTTGAAGAGTAGAAATTAAGTAATTTAATTGAAGGTTTTCATTTTATTACTTACTTCAACTGAATTCTGATTATAAAATTGGTTTAGATGGAAGATTAAGTGGTTACTAAATCTTGTTGATCATAATCAATTGAATTCTGAGAGGTTTCTCAGTAGAGAATTCAAGGATCATTGTAGGGGTTCCAGATGATCCTAGGTTAATAAACACAATGCATGATTTTAGTGATCAATGATTAGTTATGAAAATAGCCTCTGAATTCCTTGAGTTGATAATTGTTAAGTGAAATTAATTTCATTCTGTATTTTGTATTTATCATTTGATATCACATCTTTACAAAAACCCACTTGTTCTAATTTTCTCCTTATTTGCTTAAGAATCTGAAATGGTCTTTGGGAGATGACCTAGGTTGCACCTTATACTATACCAATAGTTTGGGGAAAATGTAGAAATTATTTTTGCGCGTTTGCGACGAGCGTGTCAATTGCGTGATCCTTTTGTTTATATATTGATCACATGCTCATTTTTGGTATCTATGATGTGGTGTTATTTGAGACCAAATAGTTTATTCTATATTTGATGTGAAAGACATGAGTAACAAATCTAATATTAGACGTTAAAATAATAAGGAAGGGTGATACTGGTATGTTCCCAAAAACTTTATGTGGAGAAACTTTTTAAGAACTTGTAGTCATTTTGATGTTACATTTGTGAGTACTATGACGCTAACACTCAATTAAAGAAAAATATATGTGACCCTATTGCAAAGTATAAGTATGCATATATCATTAGGAGAATGTTTCATTGGATGGAATTTTTTTCGGCATAATATAACATAGGTTGTGAGTAAGTTGAGTAGATATATGCAAAATCTCTATCATAATTATTGGGTTCAATTAGTCAGGCTAATGAGATAATTGAAACTTAGTATGAATTATGATATTTGTTACTATGAGTTTTTCATTGTATTAGAGAGATACAATGATGCATGTTAGATATTAGATTCAAACGAGACCTAATCTATTAGTGCTTATCTCTTTACAGTTGGAGGTGGTCTAGTTATTTGGAGATAATCCAAACAAACTTCTATTACTAATTGAAATGTAGTTTGAGCTTATTGATATAAGGTTAGATGGTATTAAGATTGACTGATTCAGAAATTTCTTGAAAAACATTCATTAGGAATAATACTTACTCCTTTAATGTTATAATATATTGTAATTACCAAGAGTTAATAGTCATTATAAAGAATAAGACCTCTAATGATAAAATAGACATATTTAATAATGAGAAAATGTGGTAAAATAACTACTTACAAGAAATTATATAAGTCGATCATGTGATGCTAAAATTGAATTTAGTTGATCATTTGATAAAACCTTTAGGAAGAAGGTTAATAATAGAAATATTGAGTAAAGTGAGACAATATCCAATTTGAAGACTAATTGTGATGGTAATTCAATCTTTGTAATTTGAGATCTCATGAAAAAAGAAGATTTATATAAATAATAACAAGTCTTTTGTTAATCATGATTACACTCATAATTTTATCTCTTCCTATGGGATATATGGAAAGTGCTACATTCCATTCAATTTTGAGGGTTAAACTTAAAGTTTTTAATGATTTCATAGTTTGTATATAGTTAGTATATAAAGTGAAGTATAAAGTTGATGAAATCATTTATATGAATACAAAATGAAGCTTGCATGTACATAGTTTGTATATAGATAATGTATAAAGTGAAGTATAAAGTTGATGAAATCATCTATATGAATACAAAATAAAGCTTGCATATAACTTAAACATAAAAAATAATGATAACAACATGAATAATATGATGTAATGTAACTGCTAATATTCTTGTTTATGCAAAGTGTTATTGATTGATAAAAATTTACTTCACTAATACATTGTATATGCAAAGTGTTATTGATTGATAAAAATTTACTTCACTAATACATTGTATATATATGTTTTATCAATCTAGGTCTAATTCATAGTTTAAAAAATACTTGATACAACACTTTCATTCATTCGTTTTATTCACTAATATATTTTTCTTGTTTTCTAAAATTTTACTATAAACTATTTTTGAAATATGTTATGTTAAGAGCAAGTTTCACATTGTTTAAAATTAAAGCCTTTTAAGTTTATATAAATCTACCATGAATTTAAGGTGTTAAAATAGCATGTAAGAGAGATGTACTCCTCCCGCTCACTCGAGAATTGTCCCGATGGTTCACATTAGTATATTCCCCCCTATGCATATGATTAATATGAACTTAGACCTTTTTATTCCTTTAATTTTCAAATTAATTTTAATTCTAAACTTATCCAGAAATGATTATTTTTAGCCAATAATATTTTGACATGGTTCCCATAATTTTCTCGGTTTTTAAGTGATAAGCCCAACTAGATAAGGATCTTATCTATTTATTTTTAGTATAATTTTAAAATTAAATTTAAGAATCTTTGTCAAATCTTATCTTATTTTATCAACATTTTAATTATATCTTATATTTTAGTTTAAAAATTAAATTAAATTACATGATTTATAAATAAGGATTAGGAATTTCCAACAGTCTTCTTTTTCTTTTTCTTTTTTTCCTGATCCTTTTCATGCCTCTTTTCCTCTCTTCTCATCACTTGGGTTGACAAGTTTATTTTAATCTTTGCTAGTTTTGATTGTGAGTAACATTTCGATGGATCTATTTACAAAATGAGTAGACTGACTTGTCTTGATATAGGTAGAGAGATTTTTGCAGGATGAACCAAAAAAGCTTGGAATATGTTCAAATCTTGAAAATAATAACTTAAGCCCAGCCCTTTGCGATTACAGGCCTATGCAGGCTGATTTGCGTTAAAATTAAATTTAAATTTTTTTTTGGAGATTATTACTTAACCAAAAACAAAAGAGCAAATTTATTTTTACACAAACTATTAGGAATTAAACAAATTTTGTAGAAGCATGGAATATATGCTACTATTGTAGACATGTCAATCCAAGCTATTTACATTAAAAAAATAAATATAAAAATACTAATTAACAATTAGAATCAATAAGATCAATAATAGAAATTAATGCAAGTGACTTGAACTCTCATGGACAATTTTCATTATGTCTGTTCCAGTGACAGCCTAGAAAAAACATGTGGCATGTTCAGGTCTTAAAATTGAAAGTTCAAAGCCTCAAATTTTATGGTTTTTTGGGCCAGCCCATTTTACTAGATCTAAATCTCCTAAATATTAGGATCATCACATGCTACAAATAGATCCTTAAGGATTACGTACAAATCTTATATTAGTTACTTCTAACATATTCTACTTCCACAAGCATCATTTATAATAATTTTAACTTGTAGAAACATTTGCTTCTTTTTTTGTAATTTTTTTAACTGAAATTAAAAATATCTTTTGGATACAGTGAATGGTGTATACCCAAAACATAATTGTCACTGCATGATCATCACAACATGAGAAGCATTCTACTATCCTATTTATTTTTAACCAAATGTACATATGGAAGCATAACTTGTTGTATGCAGTTTAGAGTGTTGGTGCAATCATACATGTATAGGAAAGAAAATAAACATATATAGTATTAATTCCTATCTTCTGGTCAGCAAATGAAAGACTCCATCATAGTAACTTACATATATAGGTTGGAAATTTCTTTCTTTTGGAAAATAAGTGAAATGGAAGAAGACACCTTTAGTCACATTATTATTATTTCACAAATGTAGCTACCAAGCTCGGGAGGACTTCTTCTGATGGAATATTTTCGGAATAGACATATACCTGATTCAGTATTAACGTATACCTGAAACTTTGTTTCCTTCCATGCTCTAATGCCTAACTCGTCCACTTTTGCTTGCAGCACCTCACATGAAAAATATCTATGCATACAAAAAAGTGGTACTGTTCTATCTCCTTTTGTGAAAGCTAGCTATGAGGCACAAGAAGTGTCCTCCAAATATCTTCCTTCTTTGCACATTCTACATGTTAGTTTTAGTTAGCAGCCACTTGGTGCATAGAAAAAAATGAATGGTGTTTGTGACTTTCTGTTCCAATGTTAGATGAAATTGCCTTTTAGTATGTGCAAACGGTACGTACACTTCAAATCTCACCCATCATATCTTTAGTTTCCTTCTATACACACTTGCATTATAGGGCTTAACCGAACATATGAAACTCCTTCATATTATAGGAATACATATATAGCTAGGCTAGGTAAACTTATAGCTCAGTGCTTTTGTTACTTTTATTTTGGTTAATTCTAGTAATCAATTGCATTGTCTAATCAATAAGCAGAGGAGTCACTAGTAAAGAGTTTGGTAGTTTGTATGAAATTTTAAATTTAAATTTTATTATTATTTTTATTTTACATGAAAAAATTAGTAGGTAGAGAAATAATACTCAACACTAAACCATGCATATTTAATGTGTTTGTACAAAACTTTTTTTAACCTCTATTCAGTTTGATATAGCTTAACTCAACTTTTAATATGTTGTTAATAAAACTTCTTTATTTCAACAACCAACATGATTAGACATGTGGACCGTCAAACTATTCAAAGTGATCTCAAACGACACTGGCTAGTGGATTGGAGGTTTATTAGTGATCATTTCTGTGGAACTTACCAAAACCAGTTAGTGCCTTTAAGGGGATTAAGGGTGAGTGAAATGTATGAGGAAATTGTGGTTAGCACCATAAAGTTTTTGCTTATCATATAAATGTAACTTTTTATATATATAGGAACCGCTATAATTGCTACTTTTACTCATTTGTTACACACGACATGCATATAGTAAAAGTGATATTGAATTCCTGAACACTGTCTTGATCATGGAAGGAAATTTAATTCAGTGAAAACAATACTGAAATAGAAAAAAAAAAAGGGAAAAGAAAATAGACAGAGAGGGCAAAGCAAAGTGGGGTTTGGTATAGTGTGGAAGCCTGAAAGGATATGATCTAGAATGGAATCAAAATCAGCATCCCACGAAAAGACACAGATATTAAAGAAGGCAAAACCACAACCAAATTTCAAACTGAATCAAGTATCCATTGAGCAAATCCATAACAAAACTCACACAAGCTGGTAAAGAAAGAAACAACAAAAAACTAGTTTAATCACTTGCATGTATGGAAACAGATTATTTTTAGAGAAATAATTACTTTTAAACATTTTCTCATAAAAATAAAAATAATTAATTATTTCTTCAAATTAAGTTAAACCAAACACACAATAAGAGAAGAAGATTGGAAACTTAATTTACACTCTCGATCATCACAAAAACAACTTGCAATTACCTTCGCCTTTTCCCTTTACACACATCAACCATAAAATTACATCTTCTGGTATATACTAAAACCATAAACGTTACTCTAGAATATAATTCTAGAATATTAATACCAGTATGTTAAAATCCCAATTCTTAACAAGCAAAATCAAAATCCACAAAACATATATTACAGGGAATAGCATAATTGTGGAGGTAAAAATTGGTCTCAAGTTCCATTGGAGGTAGGTGAGGAGCACTCACACACTACTTCAGTTTCAACCTCTCTTTTGTGGAAGCTTCTGTGGCATCCGCACGCAGCACACGTGAGAGCACCACTTGTCCCTTCTCCACCACTGGCCATGAACTCTCTGCAACCATCAACAGCATACCCTCCAACATTAGCCGCATGATTCTTTTGACACTCACCATATTTAACACTCCTAACACTTCTTTGAGGTTCCTCTCTTCTCACAACTACTTGACGCTTCCTCATTTTACAGTATAATAATACCCTTCAAATTCTTCTCCTCCTTAATTTTCCTTCTTATTAAAACCCTGCAAACATTATGTGTTGAAAATTTTAACAAGGTTTGGTGAATCAAAATCAGAAACTGGCATGGAAAGAAATCAGGTAGAGAGAGAGAGAGAGAGAGAGAGAGAGAGAGAGAGAGAGTATAAACTAACCTGTGATGGATATGCGGGAGCCCTAACCCTAGAATGTGTATTTATAAAGATCTCCTCCTTCAATAAATTATAACAAGTAAGTGGGACCTGCCCATAAGTCATACTCACTTTTTTTTTACTGCATGTACTATTCAATCATGTAATAAGTAATTAATGACGGTTTTTGGTTGACTTATAAAATATCATTCTAGAGTACACAAAATATACTATTTTGATATACCTTTTTGAGTAAGAGATTATATAAATTGTCCTAATATTTGAAATATAATTAAGGTCGGACACAATTATGATTCATAAAGTTGATTACATATTCAAAGAAAGAATGTAAGATTTTTTTTTAACTCTGAAAGAACTCACCGTAAAACTAGGGAAGGATGTTTGGCAAATCATTTGACCGGAAGTAATTTAGTCTTTTACCTACTATCTAATGAAATAAATTTCAGGAACGAGTCACGTGATCTAGTTTAACTATTGGATTTAATTAGGGTAACCTTTGGTCTAACTTTTTTGGATCTTAAAATCTTTAAAGTTTAAACTTATACAAAAATTTAATTTTAATATAATATTAATGTAAAAAAAATATAATATTAATTAATTAAAAATTATCATAAATATAATTTTTAAAATAATTATGATAAAAATTAAAATTTTAATTGTATAATAAAATGATTAGATAACAGTATATAAAGATTATGTTAATATTATCAATATATTTTAATTAAATAAAAATATAAATTTTAAATTGAAAAATTAAAAAATATTTGATAATTTATAATTTTTAAAGTCAAAGTTGACTTTTAAATTAAAATTTCTTGGGTAGTGTGTTATTAGATTTTGAGATTTGAAATAAAGAACAAAAAGTGAAGTGAACGTCAAAAGATCTTAAATGATTTTTCAAAGCTTTCTTCACTATTAAAAATTACCTTTTCAATTTTTTTTAATTATATTTTGCTCGACTTTATTTTCAGAAGAAGAAAATCCTAAAATAAATTGATTTACTATATATACCTAAGATTAGGTTTTGGTCATGACTTTTTGCTAAAGTTAACAATCCTAGCATACTATTTTTATATTTGTGTGTCATGAATCCATTAGGCTGTATTAAACAATATTTCTAATTGATGGTATGATTCTTTATATAATCATAGGTTGGAGTTCACTTCTATTAATAACATTTTGTTGGCTTATAAAAAAAATCTCTTATTTTAGTAAGTTGAATTTAATTTTTATTATCAATTATTTTTATTTTTATCTTTGACTGGACATTAAATTGATTTGTTATTAACAACAAGTGCATTTCACCATTTTTAATTACCTGATAATATAAAAAATTAAAGGAAATGCAATTTATTGCCAAATTTACAACTTGTTTTGATAAACATTCAAATAATATACTTTTTCTCTATTCACCTAATTCCCTGTTTATAAGGTAACATTGAAAATCAAACCAATGCAAAATGATTCCCACATATATAAAGAAAGCCCTTAATAGTGATGGGTTTAATTTGGAAAGCTTTTGCCTTTTCACCTAAATAGTGATGGGTTTACTTAGCACAAAACAATACCGATGGGTTTCATTTGGAATGACCAGCTAAGGCATATTGAAGCCTCAAACTTACCATGGCCCCTAACTTGATAGTAAAAGGCAATTTTGTGGGGTGCATATTGATACGATACCAATAACATTTGTCTATAGCGCTTGACCTAAAAACGTGAGTATGATAGGTAAGCTTTGCCAAACCTGTACGACAAATTCACAATGATTCCTTTGTTTGCATGTACATGTAGCTATATAGGATCCATACTTACATGTTTAGAAAACAGATTTTAAATTTTCATCACTCATTAAATAAAAATATTAATTATAGGAAATTTGTCTTCATTATCTGTTAATTAGCCACTATATATTGCAATGGCAGAAGCATTTTGTAGCAAAAGTTTCCGTTTATGGTTACCATAAACGTTTAAGAAACTTAAATTTTAGATTTGTACCAAATATTGGCCAACCATTCAGCCACCTAACTTTGTTTTCTTACACAAAAGTTTGATAGGAACACACACATACATAATTATGTGAATCTTGGAACAAAATCATTCCATGTAAAAGATATATTTACCAAATACTTTCAGTCAATGTTATTTTTTTTTATCTTTCTTGGGAAGAATTTTACAGTAATGCTTCTGTTCATTTTTCCACAATACCCTATGGCTGCTTCTGTAGTATTTAAATGGAGAGTGGTAACAAATGCTCTTAGAGCATTAATTATAAAAAATATATTTTATTTTATGAAAAAGTGTTATTAACACACTACCAATTTTTAATACAATCTCAACCAAATTTTCAAAAACATTCTTTTGTTTATTGATTTCTTAATCGTCATCATATTACAATACTCATTAGTGGGATCATATTTATATTTATAAAAAAGTTGATTTCATGAACTTATCCAGCTTTACTTATGTCCGGTAATTTAATTTATGCTATTAGGTATAGAAATGATTTTTATTATGTCTGTGATATGGACGTATACACATTATAGCACACTATCTTCTACTTAATCATTATATTATATTTGCCTTCACCTAATCAATGAATAACATGAATTTACACAAGTGACATTTTTCTGCCTATAAATGGAAATTGAAGATATTTTTGGAGTTTAATGAGAGTTTATATACTCGAAGATATTTTGGTCTTCTGGCTCCATTTGTAATTTTTCTTATAATAAAACCATATGTATCACACTATAATCTATAATAACAAATTGGGGCATCAAATAATTACTTGTGAAGATGTACATCATTAACAAATTTCCACCTTCAGTTGGGTAAGTGTGTAGAAGCAATGCTACTTTTTATAGATAAATAGAGATTGTAATTGTTTTTAATGAGCCAAATCAAATTATGATTCCATCCGAAATTATGAAGGCTAAGTTAGGATAACAAAAAAGTATATCCAATAAGACTCATTGTATTATGACTGTATTTAAAACTCTATGAAAATAATAGAATATCTGTTAGGTTCTCCATAGATATAAATTAAAATGATTGTATAACATTAAATTTTTCTTGCTCTTTACGTTTTTTGATTTTTTTTATCTTTAACATAATATGTATATAATATCCTAAGTAACATTTTATACACTTTTCCCTTTGAAAAAAAATTAACTCAAAAGTGTTCATTAAATTTACCTTTTTTATTTTAAGAGATATTTTGTATAGAACAAATTTTTTTTAGAATTATGGTTTTACTGAAAATTTTATAAATGTATTAGATATATCTAAAAGATTTATGAAAATGCTCTAATGAATATATGATTAAAACTTTTCTACCTTTATAGGCATTTTAGATTTTTATCACTTTTTAAAAAAAACATTTTAATGAAAAAACATGGTTAAAAGTATTAATTTTCTAAAATATATGTTTAAAACATATATATAAAACATAAAATTTAACATTTAAAATAAAAATCGAAAAAAAACTCAAAAAAATTCCCCTACAAAACATCCTTTAAAAACTTTATGACAGGAACATCTAAACAGAATAGAATACACCTAAACATCCAAAATCTTTGTGGCTGCCGATGGAGATATTAATTACATCATTATTTCAGGTATGAAACATTATTTTTACGAGAAAAATATATTAGAATTCAAGAGATACTCTAAATCTTAAAGTACAAAGCTAGGAAACTTAAATGTGAAACGTGAAAACATAGCACAGAGTAAATGTATTTGATGATCACGAATCCAAAAAATTCGTTGTGTGCCAAAGGATCATTTTAAGGAGTAAAAAAAAAATTCAAAAGGGTGTTTCAAATATGTCTCATATATCCATGTTTGATTATATACTTAGCATATCTAGTAGATCTATTTATTTATTTATTTTTAGTAAGACAAAAATTCCTAATGTTTTAATTGGCTGTGAGTTTGGTTAGGTAATGTTGGTATGTGATATTGATGGAAGACTAAAGTAAAAGGACTCCCTTTTTCACGTATCCATTTTTGGTGACCATGTGAGAACTCGTTCTTCAACTGCCTCGTAGGTGTTCTTTTATGCCTAAATTAAACAAAAGTGCCCGACATAACCATTACTTCATATCTTTTTCGTGATGACACAAGGATGCAAAAGGTAGTTTGGTCGTTAAACTTTTAAGCTATGTGTGCAGATTTTGATTTTAATTCTTAATAATATTAAAGAAGGAAATATGTCTCTCAATTCTTAATTAATTACTATGCTGTTTACGCTCACTTTATTGATTAAAAAATATGCTGTCTAGAAGATTATTATTGTTATTATAAACAAACAACAAAAATTATTAATATATGAGTGTAAGAGATACTCAATTTTTTTTTTACATAATATAAGAATATCAACAATTTTATTATTATTATTATTATTGGTGATAATACAAAATGCTCATTATCAACGGTGCAAAAAATACTCTTACCCTTTTATATCAAATATATCGAACTTCAATATTTTTATCTATTATATATAATTGTATAATTGAAAATTGTATGAGAATTTTAACTTCAACTTTTCACTTTTTAAATATTATAATACTATCTTAATTAGGTTGAATTTCATTCACATTGTGGTTAATATGGTTGATTTAGTTCCATATAGCATTAAAATTCTTGAAATGTTAGAGATAGGCTGCAATCATGGTCCACACAATTCAAATAAAATTTAACTTTGTTGTAAAATTTGAGGTGTAATATATTTTGTGTACAGAAGATTAAAGAACTTTGGATAAAGAAGTTTAAAGAAGTGTAAAAAAAAGTTTGAAATATTTAAAAATTTAAAATTTTAATTTTAATATATTTATTTTAAAAATATATTATTTGAATAAATAAATTTGTTTTTTTATATTTAAAATTTTTTGTTTGGTATGATAGATTTTGAATTTATTAATTTTTCTTTAAATTAAGTAATTTAATTTTTATTATAATATAAATTTTACTTTTAAATATATACAGGTTCTCCTTAATTTTATTCATATTTTTTCTATTAATTTTTATTATAATATAAATTCTATGTTCTGGTTCACAAAATAACTGTGAAATTCTAAAAAAGAATGTTGTAATAGATACATAAATTCTCAAAGACAATACAATTACCCGTTTCATATACTACAAATTCAATGGATGGGATATGTCTCATATAACTAAAGTATAATCTGCAATATTTGAAACTTATTTCTGGTAACTGCCATGTTAATCACTTGCAATTTTTTCCCTGGTAAATTTCATCTATAATTTAAACGTGAAATAAAATACACGTAAATGCTATAAGTCCAACTTGTCATAATAACTCCTCAATGTAATTAATATTCTGATTTATTTAAACCTAATATATATATATATATATATATATATATATATATATATATATAACAGTTAACTCGATTAATTATACCAATAAAATCAGAAATTAGGGATTGAACTTTTCTAAAATAAAAAATATAATTTAAATGATAAAGTACATTAATAGCCGTTCATCAACCGTTAAAGGTTTAAAGTTAATGGACATGTACCTGATATTTATTACAATTTTAATAATTCTTTTTAATTAATAACTATTAATATGATAATTTTTTAAAGCGTATTTTTAGCACTATAGATAAGCCAAATCCCTAAAATTATAAGATATTAGAAGCCTTTATGGCTAAAATGTGACCCATGGTGTGGTCCAAGTAAGAAAGGCACCCTTCATTATTTATGGCAAGATGTTTTACATTAAGGAAGCTGACAATAGCTTTCAATATTTAGTGTCTTGGCATTGTAAGGTTTTGGTGTCAGGGAGATGAATCCAGAGTCTTATTCTTAGTAGTTTATACGGATCTTCACATAAATTTCCTGATTCCATTTTTATTTGAATTATTGCACATCTTTATCAATGGTTTGTCATGGTTTGCATCAATTTCTAGTTAGCACAATTAAAAAAAAGCAGAATATTTTGTGGTTAATTAAGAAGATTAAGATGCTTGCTTTATTAATTAGGACCCCAAAATCATAATGATTAGTCCTTTTACGGTGGATATCACAATATGGGTTGGGTAGTTGAGTAGCAAATAACTTCATCTTTCTGTATCTTTCCAAAACACCATCATACTTAAGTCTCCATCAACTCTTTAACTACATCTTAATCAAATTTCCTTTCTTTTTATTCAATTTCTCTTTATTCTCTCTCCTCCCAAAAAATTTCCTGTGCCAGCTTGTATTGCAACTTGCTTTACAATCATTAGATATTATAGGAAGACACTAATCTGATGGGATAACTTGATCCAACATGGTATTTCAAATCGAATTTCTTATCTTCACCAGCTAATTAATAGAAAGTAGAGATCTTGTTTGCAACTTTTTTTTGTAATTGATAAATGAAAAGAAAGCACCAATTAGGTTGGTACAAATGTGGTATCTCTTTGGACTTTGTTGATTTAATTAATTAAGTTAGAAGAACAGATCCTTGTATTTGATCTTAACTCAGAGAAAATAATTAACTACTACTTCTGGAGGTATACAAAACTTTTACTTCATTATGTCTTAAGAGTAGGAACTAAATATATGTACCAAATCCATATAAAGTATTAAGCCATTTTAAATAAAGAGTAGTTAAACTCAATGAAAGTCAAACCAAAATATTTCCTACATTAAAAATAATTTTTATTTATTAACAAACAAAAATTATCAAGGGTGAGATAGCATTCATTAGTATAATTTTTGTTTAATAAATTTAAATTGTTTGTATATATAATATATTATATTAATATTTGATATAATAATAGTATATATAAATATTTTATAATAATATTCTTTTTAACTAGGATGATATATAATATAGACTAACTTATGAAATTCATAATGATAGAATAATTTTTATTAAAAAAATACTTAATTTATTAATAAATGATGTTTTTAATAGTATTATATTATATATTACTAAAAATATATCTTTTAATAATGATTTTAAATGAAAAGTAGTAACAATTTTAATTTTTATTAAACTTTTTTATGATAAATTTTTATTTGTTAAAAATTATTCGTTAAAAAAATATTTTTTAAAACTATAAACATGTTACACACAATAATGTGTCAAAACATAAAAAATAATTAACATATGGGTTTCATATTGTATGTTTTAAGATACATTAAAATTAAAAATATAAATTATTAAAAAAATCTAAATGTAAAATTCATCTTTATGAATCAAATTTATATAGATTAATAAAATTATTTTACTAGAATTATACATGCCATTTTTAACTAGAAATCTTATAAATATTCTTCTTAGTTTTTTTCTAAAAAATAATTTCTCTATTTATTTTTTATTAAATTTTAATTTTTTTAATTTATATATTTTAAATTTTTTATATTTCAATCTTTTAAATTTATCTTTTAAATTTTTTTGTTACTTTTAAAATTTAAAAAATATATAAAAATACAAAAAAAATTGTAAAGTAAAAAATTCTTAATATATATAAAAAAAATTAAAAACTATGCATTTATATAATATTTATTTAATTTTTTTTACTTAAATAATTAATATTTTAGTTTGTATGTTTTATTAATAAATTATACAATTATATAAATTAAATATTTATATTATTATGAGTTAAAAATATTAGATACTTAACTTTTTATAAAACACTTGATTGTTCTAATAATAGTAATTAGTTAATAGTAGAAAAATTATTAAAAAAATATTTATTTAACTAAAATTTTAAAATTTAATAATTGATAATAAAATATAACTTTTTATCTATAAATTATTTTAATTTTTATTATGTGAGACTAAAATTTATAAACAAAATCTGTCATATTTGATATTTTTTAACTAAATTTGTGTATGAATTTAGAACATATATTATGAATTAATTATTTTATGATGGTAATTAAGTAAATATAATTTATATTGTTAATAAGTTGTTATATAGGTCATGGTAAAAAATCACACAGGGTGTCAAGTTTAATAAAAATAACATCTTTAATAAAAAAAATTTAAATCAAGAATCCTCGCATTACGCGAGGTTAATTCTTTCCGACGAGATTTTATTTACACAAAACTTGTACTCAAGATATTTTCTAAGGGAAATTGAGTACATAATATTAGTTACACTCAACCACCCGTTGATATTATATATATTTAATTGTTAAACGCTAAAACTCAAAAATAAAATGAAATAAAAAGGTTAGTTATATGACCAACAATTGCTACCTTAGTGTATTAAGGGACTATTCATTACTTTACGGGATGCACTTTGCAATCACTTTCCCAATACTTACAAGGAAACTACAAATTTCAACTGATACAAAGTGCCCTCTTACGTTGAAACTAAGTATAGATTTTGAAAATAAAATAAGTCTTATTAATTTACATTTATATTAAAAAGTTCTTTTAAATTAAATTCATAATTTTATTACAAATTTATTAATGAAAATATAATTAAGGGATACTCTATCTGTTCTGCGTGCTAAAATGAAAAGCTGAGTTGAATCAATAACTTCATTTCGATCAATCAATCAGATTAATATACCAACTTAGAAGAGGGTAAGAGGCAAAGTATCTATATAGTCCCGATTGATTGAATCATAAGTTTTTTTTGGATGTTTACTTTAAAGAGCATGCCGTCTTTTCTATTTTTTTTTTTTTCACAATCCACTATATTATTACTTACAACCACTATATCTAAAATCTATCTATCTAATACATTATAAATTAATTTTTTTAAAACAGTAAAATTATATATTAACAAAATTTATAATTATAAAATTTGAATATTTTTGAAATTATTTTTATCTAAGAAAAACTTTTTTATCATTATCCTATATCTATTTACATGTCATCACATTCCCTTAACATCTACTAACGGTTTAAGCAAGTACATGATTCCTACGTTCAATTTACAAATATGTATGTAAAAGTAGAAGATTTATGCTCAAGCCAAGTCCATGATTATACCTATATGCTCGTGATTATTAAATCTAGACTAACCTCTTGATGCTGAAATACTTTCTTATTTCTTGCCAACCATATGTTCTACTGTAAACTAAATCATCATCCACAATTGCCTCTTTCGTTGGTCACCTGAAAATAAGTCTCTAAAAATAGTTCTACGTGACATTATATCATTCAACAAACTCGTTGGTATCCCGTCCATTTTTTACATGATTCCTAAACTTCTACTACAATCGAACATTCAAGTAACAAATGAGAAGTTATCTCCTTAGTATTATTACACATTACATATGTTCTTACCTTATCTGTTAAGCATCTTTTAAGCTTAAGTTTCTCCTTTATTGGAATTTTGTTAAGAATACACTTTCAAGCGAATATATTTATAGGGTTTAAACCCTAAACCCTAATATATTTATACGCAATGGAACCATTGAGTTCCACACTCACCATGTCATCGCATAGGTGGACTCCCTTATTTCACCAGATATCAGCTCATATGCTAACTTTATTAAGTACCTCCTGGTATCTTCTGCTAGTCAAACTCACATATCTGATTCTTAATTATAAAGTTTCACCTCTTATATTATCTTATTCAAGTCTCGGATCATTTCTAATTCCTATTCAAATGTGTTTCTTCTCGACTGTCATTCCCCTATTAAGTACCTCCTGGTATCTTCTGCTAGTCAAACTCACATATCTGATTCTTAATTATAAAGTTTCACCTCTTATATTATCTTATTCAAGTCTCGGATCATTTCTAATTCCTATTCAAATGTGTTTCTTCTCGACTGTCATTCCCCTAAGCGCCACTTCTCCACCCCTTTCTTAACAAAGATATTATTTTCTATTGTTATGTTGAAGATTCAAGGGTATACATTACATAGGTACGAATTTTGCCACCACAGGTCCAACCAAAACCTGATCTCATTGTCATCTTCCAACTCACACTTGACATTCAAGGTCCACTAGCTCCTACCATAGCCCTGCTCTACATCCGCCTTGTGAATATTCCTCCACCAGCGTGATGATCTACATATTCTTATTTATCTATGATCTTGACCTCCATACATCGAGTTCAAAATTTTGACCCATCATGTGTGATTCTCTGACATGATCCGCCATCGTCATTTTCCAAATAATGCTAATTAAAAGTTTTGATATTGTTGAACTCCAAATTCTCCTTTTTTTACTTTTGCAAAGGAAATCTCATGCGACCCGATATATCTTTATCTTGTGATTTACACCTTTTCATAGGAGAGTTTTAAATATTGAATTTATTGCATTTATCACCACACTTGTAACCTAGAAGAAAGATAAAAAAAATAAAGGTATCATTGTAATCACTGACATGATAAGAACCATTCTCCCTCCGAGTGAAATGTATCTCATCCTCCAGTTTGTAAATCTTGTCTGTATGGCCTCTAACACATATAAGTCTCTTCTTACCTAACTGGATTCGTTCCTATTAAAAAAATCCCAAAATATTTAAATAGTAAACTAACAATCATTCAACTCATACAACTTAAAGACACTTAAATCTATGTTTGTATGGTATTGATTTTAGTTATACAACATTTATCAAATGTAATTGATAGCTACTCAATATATTAGAAATTGATTGGTAACTACAAATAACAAAATTTTTCAACAAGGTGTTTATAAACTAATGTAAACCGTTGAAAATAAATTTAAAATCATAAAATAAAAAAATTATATAGTTGAATCAAAATATGTATCAAAATTGATCTAATTGAATCCAAATTAAAACTGAATTCAAGTGTATATATATATAATGTTATTTATGAAAATAACTTTTACTCATATTTATATAATTTTATAAATCTAATACTTAATTATTTTACTCTCTCAAGATTAGATCTTATTTTTTTTAAGGATAGATATTTGTACAAAACTTAAATTTAGTAATACATGTGCTAGGATATTATATTTCAATCGAAAATGATTGGTAGTCATCCGCACAGTGATTTATGATGTAAGCCGTTTGATCATTTATTTTTATTTTTTTTAAGTTTTTGTAACCATTCAATTGCAGATGTCATCGGATGAATGATATTGTCCCTACGTAGGATAATTAGCTCTTTTCTTCAATTGAAAATTTTTTTTTACCTTAATTATAAACTTAGTAAAGATCAACATTAAAAATAAGCGTCAATTAGCTAGATAAAATTTTAATTTTAATTGATGAACGCTAAAAAAATAAACAACACTACTTAATTTTTATCCTAAATATATTCTTATTTGTACGTTTACTCTCAAAATGGTTTGCTCCTAAAATAAGCTAATATAAACCAATACAAACTTCAATTAAAATAGTCACAAAATGTTAAACTTACTAACTTAATTAGTGAGAAAGTAAATTTATGAGTGATATACATGATTTTATTTACATTTTGATCAGATGCGGTTTTCGAGAGATCCACAAACAAGGTTCAAAACCTCTAACAATAGTGATGAGCACTGGTGTCTTGCTGGAAGGTTTAAGGAGACGGTAATAGATATCTATAATAGCGTTTTAATGTTCAAATTAGTGAGAATTTTAGCATACTAACCATATACATATGAAAGGTTACATGGACAATGCATGAATATACTTTAAATATGTTTCATGCAAATGAGTCACAATTAAATTACGAAACATCCCCCACATAATACATTCTATATGAAAACGAATCCCTAACCGTTGAATATATTAAAATCTGGGGTTAGAATGGCATGAACCTTAGGTGTTGGTCCTATATATGTACGAGGGCATTAAAAGAATCATCTTTAAAGTGGGTATTATTTTTTGACTTTTTTTTTTTTACTTCATTTCTATGAAATGATCACTATATTTAATGATCACTATATTTTTGTAGAAGTAGGAGGTGTGAAAGGTTTTTTTTTTAAACGATAACTTTTTAAAAATAAGAATATGAAAGTTATATTTTAATTTTTATATTTTTATTTTTGAAAGTTATATTTTAAATTTTAAATTTTTATTTTTATAATGCATATTTTTATTTTCATATTTTTATTTTCAAAAATTAAATGTAAACATGTAATAATAAAATTTTGAGAACATAAAAATCATTAAGATATTGCATAATGATCATCTTGAATGCATCCTTAGATAATACAAGTGTATTGCATAAAAAAATTTTGTAAAAAAATTTTAAAAATAAAAATATTAAAATTTCATTATTGTATAATCACATTTAAGTTTCAGAAGTAATAATCCAAAAGTGAAAATATGATTTTTAAATTTTTATTTTTCAAATAGGAATACAAGTGTATTGCATAAAAAAATTTTGTAAAAAAATTTTAAAAATAAAAATATTAAAATTTCATTATTGTATAATCACATTTAACTTTCAGAAGTAATAATCCAAAAGTGAAAATATGATTTTTAAATTTTTATTTTTTAAATAGGGATGGAAGTAAATAAGATCATTCGTTCAACAAAAGTCTACGATTCGATTTATTTAATAAACAGATCAACTTAGTTTGTTAAAAAGTGATTTTAGATAAATAAGTCAAATTTAAACTTAAAAAAATTATTTAACTTATTCAAGGATATATTTATCATTATATTTATTATATTTGTATAATATTTATTTTAATATATTATATTTATATAATATTAATATATTTACATAATTTATAAACCTTATTAATAATTTATATAATATATATATATTAGATCTATTTAATATTATTTTTATCTTGTAAGCTTTAAGTCAACAAACTTTTTTAATCAATCGTTTATATAAGTTTTAAGCTTGTTTATTGACTTTTTTTTTAATGTAGATTTTTAAAACTTATAGATCTTATAGGTTTTAAATTATGTTAAACATTTGACAAAAAAATTTATTTAACCGATAACAAACTAAGATTTTAACCTCAAAATTCTTAGACGGATCAAATTTAAATATCTAAAATTTAGATTGGTATACATCTCCTACAAATATATAAGGGGATTACTTTTTGCATCCCCAAACTTCTTTTTGCAACCCCTGAAAAAACGAAATGCTCCTGACACGCTCGTCGTAAACGCGTAAAAATAATTTCTAGATTTCCCCGAAACTATTGGTATAGTATAAGGTGCAACCTAGGTCATCTCCCAAAGACCATTTCAGATTCTTAAGCAAATAAGGAGAAAATTAGAACAAGGGGGTTTTTGTAAAGATGTGATATCAAATGCTAAATACAAAATACAGAATGAAATTAATTTCACTTAACAATTATCAACTCAAGGAATTCAGAGGCTATTTTCATAACTAATCATTGATCACTAAAATCATGCATTGTGTTTATCAACCTAGGATCATCTGGAACCCCTAAAATGATCCTTGAATTCTCTACTGAGAAACCTCTCAGAATTTAATTGATTATGATCAACAAGATTTAGTAACCACTTAATCTTTTATCTAAACCAATTTTACAATCAGAATTCAGTTGAAGTAAGTAATAAAATGAAAACCTTCAATTCAATTACTTAATTTCTACTCTTCAAACTTTTGGAAAATGATTTACCAATCAAAAACCAATTATAAATCAATTATACATTAACCAAAATACGTCAACCGATCAAACTTTGATTAAAGAATAAAATTGAAGAATATAGTGAAGCAGAGTAGAAACCACTTAATATGCACGTAAATAAAGATCAAGACCTCAAAGTTAAAATGAAAATAGCTTGAATCCTTGAATTGAAACTACAAACCTAGCCTTCCATGAAGGAGGCAAACTAACAACAAAGAAAGAGGCAAAACTAACAAGAAATAAATCCTAAGCCTTCCATGTAGGAGGCAAAACTAACAAGAAATAAATCCTAAGCCTTCCATGTAGGAGGCAACTAACAATAAAGAAAAACTAAGCCTTCCATGTAGGAGGCAAACTAACAATAAAGAAAACATAAGCCTTCCATGAAGGAGGCAAAACTAACAAGAAAGAAAGGAAGAAAGAAAGAAAGAAAGAAGATGGTATTGGAGTTGATCTCCAAAATTGGTGTTTGTCTCCTCTTGCAAACCCTTCTATTTATAGAGGATTTTTGAGGCATCATCTTCAGAAAGTCACCAACTAGGATATTACTTTTCTACCCTTTTCTTGCTTTCACATGGGCTTTGTTGAAATTGCAAAACACTTTTGAATTTTTGCCACCAATGAGCACAACAATTTTGACTTTCTTGCACCGCAATTTCGGATGTTCACATGTCCGAATTAGAGCTTGACTTCTGAACAAAAGTTGTAGCC
This sequence comes from Canavalia gladiata, assembly GCA_037954105.1. Taxonomy (NCBI): domain Eukaryota; kingdom Viridiplantae; phylum Streptophyta; class Magnoliopsida; order Fabales; family Fabaceae; genus Canavalia; species Canavalia gladiata. The sequence continues at coordinate 46,113,883 of CM075665.1, forward strand.
CTGGATCTTAGCTATCCAACAAAGTTGAGTTCATCTCAATATGACTTCTATATCTCAAGATATGGCCGGATCTTTGCACACTGTTCAAATTCCATGTCAGCAACACTATCTCATCTTTTGAGATAATTTCGGAGTCCTAAACATCCCATTTAGAATCTGCTCTTGCTTTGTAAATATGGACACTTCTTTAAGCTTTCATTCAAGATAGATTTCATGATTTTTGGATGTCTACAACTCCTATTATGCTCAAAATACTATAATAGTGTCATTTTAATCGGGTAAGCAAAGAAATTCAATTAAACTTCATATGAACCCAAACTCATAAAATATGACAAAGATCACTTAATTGAACATATAAGAAGTCTTAATGAGATAAAAGTGAGAGATAATTATTTATGAAATCTATGCTTATCAAATTCCCCCACACTTATCTTTTGCACGTCTCGGGCAAACTTAAGTTAAGGATTGGTGACTTTTTTTTTTTTTTTTTTTTTTTTTTTGAAAGAACATCAAAGTTTTGAGTTGATTTCTCAAGAATTCACAAAATTTCATGAAGCATTCTTTCATCACATTTTTGAAATTATTTAGAAAGGCAACTTTAATTTGAAAAACATAGATTGAGAAAGATAAAACCTCACATGATATACTCTGAATCTCTCAAGTGTTTGATTTGGTAAGTGTTTCTCTCAAATTCAATCCATGAAAGATGAACTATCATAGGCTTGCATATCTTCTACTTCTCTACTACTATGTACACATGCAATGCACAAATCAAGAGGTCTTTATTTTGGTTCTAACGGGATTAGAAAGATGAAATGATATATTGAAGAGATACAATGTTAGACCAATGAAAATGGTGAGGATTGAGAATTGATTGTAAGTGCAAGTGTGAGAAACAGATATCACTTCTTCAATTTTTTTTTTTATTTTTTTTTTTCAATATAATAGTTTATTTATTAATTTATTGCTTCAGTTTTTTTTTTTTCAACCATGATATTGATGAACACAACAATAATCTCCCCCACACTTATTGAAACACTTATGGTATGATAAATCCAGTATTCCTCACCTTCTATGGTCAGACAAAGTTGTTTTTTTTTTTTTTTTTTTTTATTTGTGGTGAGCTAAAAAGAAGAAAAGGCTAATCGGCTCAAAGGGCTGATCAAAGGATAAAATTATATGGTTTAGTTATTTGGCCAAGTGGTTTGTTCAAGAAAAACAGTGCCTCAATCATTTTTGTACAAATCATGTGAAAATGTAGCTTCAAAAAGAATCAATGCAAGTTCTGAAGTAACATATTCCATGGATGAAAATCACACAAGAAAGAAAATAATAATAAGGCTCAAAATCTCACAGGTAATATATTTATCAAATCTAATCTATCCAGTTCAAATATGTGTTGCCAAACTAATTAATCTCGAAATGTAAATCATTTTGCTTCAATTATTTTATGAAATCTAAAGAAAAACATACTTCCACATTCAATTTTTTTTTTTTTTAAATCATAAGATGCGTATCAAGAGTCAAGTGTAACTCCTTACTCAGCCATCTTACTCAAAGCAAGTTTATGAATCTAACCTAATTTTTTTTTTTGTTTTTTTTTTGTTTTTTTTTTGTTTTTTTTTTGGGTTTTGTTTTGTTTTTTTTTTTTTAATTTTAGATATCGGACCATCTTCCCCCCAACCTATCCAAGACATTGTCCCCAATGTCTTAGATGAAATTTCATATAACAGGAAAAGAAATGTAAGAAAACCATCAAAGTAAGGAAAAGTTATAACCGAAGAGTGGTATCTGGTTCTCTTTTATCTCTGCCATCCTGATTTGGTTGGTTCACCAGCTGCATTGCTTGACTGAGCTCAGATGTAGGATTTTGCAAAATCTCAAGTAGCTGTTCAACAGTTGAAGCAGATACTATGATGTTGCGCATGGATTGTGGCATGAACTCCTGCTCTACTGCATGATCTAAAAAGGATATCAAACCATTATAAAAGCCATTAATATTCAATAAGCCCAAAGGTTTTTTATGAAAATTCCGATAGGCCCAAAATATAATGGTAAAAATTTCTTCCATTGTTCCAAGACCACCAGGTAATGCAATAAATGCATTAGAATTAACCAACATGTGTCTCATACGGTCATGCATGGTTGCAACCTTCAATTCAGTACCCAGGGTGAAGTAGGAGGTGCTCCCATTTTTTAAGCCAACACCTAAGACGTTACACCCCTTTGTGAGTGCAGATCCTGCAACACATCCTTTTAAACCCTGAATCCCTCCCCCATAAACAAGATTGATTTTTCTTGCAGCTAATGCCTTACCAAGGGTAGAAGCTGCATGTTGAAATTCTCCATCCTTTCCAAGGTTAGACCCACCAAAAACACAGATAGTATTGATCTTATCCATATACGGTGTTTCTGTCTTTTTTTTTTTTTGAAAAAATATGTCATAGAGGTGGATAATTTATAGGGACTCAATATCAGACAAGGAGATCGCTTGAATAGTGCGGGATCAGGATTTGGTAGCAAAAGTTTGAATTTTTGCTGCAAAAGTTTGAATTTTTGTTGCAAAAGTTTGAATTTTGGTTGCAAAAGTTTGAATTTTGGTTGCAAAAGTTTGAATTTTGGGTTCAAGGAAAAGGTGAATGTCAGAGGGGAAAGACTTTAAGCAGGGGTGAAAATTTCAAAAAAAACGGTGGCCCAATAAATTGAAAAGACAATGTAAATGACAAACATACACGCATGAGAATGAACAGTAGTTGTGATTGTGGCTCACATCTTCCTCTGGTTTTACGTCCAGTAACGGCTGAAACGCCTTCTAAGAGTCGAGGATGTGCTTCCTATTCAGTTTTCTTGTAAACTGACAACAGGGTCTTTTAAAGTCAGATTCCCAAGACTATAACGTGCTTTTTCCTTACGGAACAGTTCAAACAAATCAAGAAGGACTCCTTGTACATGCCCACTAGGATGCGTCTCAAGAGTCTGAATGATATCATCCAATGACTCCTTACTCAGTCCATCCTTTATGAATTGAATTTTGTCCTCTCGATTTCTTGAAACCATTCCAGGGTTCTTGCATCTTGTGTTACAGGTCCATCTTGCACACCTGTAGCAAACTCCAATTCTTTTTGCCCTTCTCTTCTTTGCATAGGAACTTCTTCCCATACCTGGCATATTTTTAACAAACGATTCTTGAAATTCACCTGCTAAACGTACCTTAGCTTCAATGATCCAACGGACATCTTCTGGAAGGCCTAAGAGTGTTAATGCTCTCAATCGTTCAAGTCTGCAATTGTAAATGTCTTTAAGAAAATTTCTGGGGAGAGTAGGGAACAAAATTTTGATCCTGGTGAGAGCTTTCTCCATTTTTTTCTTAAAACACTCAAGTTATTATTCCTGCAAGCTCAATGTGGTGTAATAGTTGGGATGATTTAAGAGGTGAAGAAGGAAGTTGAGAGATTAGTTGAAACTTATAAGCGAGGAATGTGAGAGAGGGAGAGGGAGAAAGAGAGAGAGAGAGAGAAAGAGAGAAAGAGAGAGAGAGAGAGACTTCTCATGAATTTATTGCAGGTATGTGGCATTGTGCAAATGCACTTCTTCTACCGTGTGCTTTTGAAAACCTTCGAAAAATGGTTTAAGACGATGTCCATTCACCTTGAAGATTTTTTCAGTTACCTCATTTTTTATTTCAACTGCACCATAAGGAAAAACATTAGTAACTACAAATGGTCCTAACCATCTAGAGCGTAGCTTACCAGGCATAAGCTTTAGCCGAGAATTGAAAAGGAGAACTTTTTGTCCAACGGAAAACTCCTTTCTTGCCAACCTTTTGTCATGAAGAGCTTTGACCTTTTCTTTGTAAATTTTGGAGTTTTCGTATGCTTCTAATCGAATTTCTTCAAGTTCCTGCAATTGAAGCTTCCTATGGATTCCTGCTTGGTCTAGATCCATGTTGCATTTCTTTACTGCCCAAAATGCTCTATGCTCTAATTCAACTGGAAGATGACATGTTTTACCAAAGACAATCCTGTAGGGAGACATGCCAATGGGTGATTTGTAAGCTGTCCTATATGCCCATAATGCATCAACAAGGCGCAAGCTCCAATCCTTCCTGTTAGGCTGAACTGTTTTCTCTAAGATTTTCTTGATCTCTCGATTAGAAACTTCAGCTTGACCATTTGTTTGAGGATGATATGGGGTGGAGACTTTATGCATGACTCCATATTTGCGGAGTAGGGCTTCCATTGTGCGGTTGCAAAAATGAGTACCTTGGTCACTAATTAGAGCTCTAGGAATGCCAAACCTGCTAAAAATGTTAGACCTGATAAAATCTGCAACAACTCGAGCATCATCAGTACGGGTGGCTTTTGCCTCCACCCATTTTGAAACATAATCAACAGCTAGCAGAATGTAAACAAAGCCAAAAGAGACAGGGAATGGACCCATAAAGTCTATACCCCATACATCAAATACCTCACAAAAGAGAAGTGGTTGTTGGGGCATCTCATTTCTGCGCGAAATACTCCCTATTCTTTGGCACTGCTCACAAGTTATGCATAATCTGTGTGCGTCACGAAATATTGTAGGCCAATAAAAGCCTGAGTCTAGTACTTTTCTAGCTGTCCGTTGTGGCCCAAAGTGTCCACCACAAGCTAGGGAATGGCAAAAGGTAAGTACAGACTGAACTTCATGATCTGGAACACACCTTCTAATGATTTGATCACTGCATGTCTTCCAAAGGTATGGTTCATCCCATATGTAGTGTTTGGCATCACTTTTCAACTTGGCAAGTTGCGATTTGGTGAAGTGTTTGGGTATTTCTTTTGCAACCAGATAGTTTACCAAATCTGCATACCAAGGATCCTTCCCGTGCAAATGATAGAGATGCTCTTCTGGGAATGAATCTGCAATTGAAGTTTCTTCACAAGGTTGCTGGATCCGACTTAAATGATCTGCTACAAGGTTCTCTGCACCACTCTTGTCTTTAATCTCTAAATCAAATTCTTGCAACAGAAGCATCCAACGAATCAGTCTTGGCTTAGCATCTGTCTTCTTCAGCAAGTATTTCAAAGCTGCATGGTCAGAGAAGACAATAACTTTAGATCCAAGCAAATAGGAGCGAAATTTATCTAATGCAAACACAATTGCCAAAAGCTCCTTCTCAGTAGTTGTGTAATTTGATTGGGTTGCATCAAGTGTGCGAGAGGCATATGCAATGACATGAGATCTCTTGCTAACTCTTTGAGACAGTACAGCACCAAGGGCATAATTAGATGCATCACACATTAATTCAAATGGAAGCGTCCAATTAGGTGGTTGAATGATGGGAGTGGTTGTCAACCGCTTCTTTAGTTCATCAAATGAATCCTTGCATGCTTGATCAAACACAAATTTGGTATCTTTTTGTAGTAGTTTAGAAAGAGGTTGTGCAATCTTGCTAAAATCCTTGATGAATCTTCTGTAAAAACCTGCATGACCAAGTAAAGAACGTACTTCTCGCACAGAAGTGGGGTAAGGTAGAGAAGAAATAATGTCTATCTTGGCCTTATCAACCTCTAAACCTTTGCTAGATACCAAGTGTCCTAAGACTATACCTTCTGTTACCATGAAATGACATTTTTCAAAATTCAAAACCAGGTTAGTCTCAATGCATCTGTCCAAAACTTTAGAAAGGCTTTCTAAGCATGCATCAAAAGAAGAACCATATACAGTGAAGTCATCCATAAACACTTCCATGCAACTTTCTAAGAGATCAGAGAAAATGCTTACCATGCATCTTTGAAAGGTTCCAGGGGCATTGCATAGACCAAAGGGCATCCTTCGATAGGCAAAAGTACCAAAAGGACAAGTGAAGGTGGTCTTATGCTGGTCTTCTGGGGCTATATGTATTTGAAAATAACCTGAAAAACCATCCAGAAAGCAATAGTGAGATTTTCCTGCTAATCTTTCCAAAATTTGGTCTATGAAGGGCAAAGGGAAGTGATCCTTGCGAGTAGCTTGGTTAAGCTTCCTATAATCTATGCACACTCTCCAACTGTTTTGTATTCTGGTAGGGATTAGTTCATCATTGTGATTTTTGACTACAGTCATGCCAGTCTTCTTAGGAACTACTTGCACCGGGCTTACCCAATCACTGTCTGAGATGGGATAGATGATACCAGCTGCCAAAAGCTTACCTACTTCCTTCTTTACCACATCTAGGATGGTTGGATTCAAACGCCTTTGTGGTTGTCTAACAGGTCTGGTGTTTTCCTCCAGCAGTATCCTATGCATACAAGTAGATGGGCTAATACCTGGAATATCAGCCAAAGTCCATCCAATTGCTTGTTTATGGCTTTTTAAGGTTTGCAGTAACCTTTCTTCCTGTTGTGGTAGAAGGTTCTTTGCTACAATGACAGGAAGCTTCTCATTTTCCCCCAAATAAGCATACTTTAGATTTTCAGGCAAAGGCTTCAACTCTAAAGGAGGTGGTTGTATTATGGAAGGAAGAGATCTATCTGAGATTGAAATGTCTGCAACACTTGCATCTAACATGTCATCTTTCAACGAAGGTTGGTCTGCAGCATTAATCCTGGAACACACAATACATGAATCAAATTCATCACATGTGCAAGTAAAATTATCTAAGTAATCTAAATCAAAATCAAAAAATTTAAAAAGTAGATTGTCAATAGAATAATCATCCGCAAGAAGGTCTATGGCATCAAGTTGAAAGAGTGAATGATTCTCTATGGGATGTTTCATGGCTTCAAATATGTTGAATTGGATGATATCATCTCCAAATTCCATAGAGAGAGTCCCCGTATGCACATCTATCTTTGTTTTTGCAGTTTTGAGGAAAGGTCTCCCTAGGATCAAGGTTGCTCTATTGATGGATGACTCATCTTCCATATCCAAAATGTAGAAGTCAGCTGGAAAGATTAGCTTATTCACTTGAACTAGCACATCTTCAAGTACTCCAGCTGGATGTGTTGTACTTCTGTTGGCTAATTGAATCACCACACCAGTTGGCTTCAGTTCTCCCAGATTCAAAGATTTATAAACTGATGAGGGCATAACATTAATGGAAGCACCTAGATCCAGCAATGCATCACCAAATGTAGAGTTTCCTATTGTGCAAGGAATGGTGAAAGTTCCTGGATCTTTACATTTCTGAGGGAGGCTGGGTTGAATTAAGGCAGAAACATTGCGTCCCACACTGATCTTCTCATCCCCTTTGAGTCTTCTCTTATGCGTGCACAAATCCTTTAGAAATTTGGCATATTTGGGAATTTGCTTGATAGCATCTAGAAGTGGTATGTTGACTTCCACTTTCCTAAAAGTATCTAGAAGCTCCTTATCCAATTCTGCATGAACATTGGGCTTGGATTGAACCATTCTATTTGGAAAAGGTAAAGATACCTTCAGATCAGCACAATTTGGGGTTTTCTTCTCATCAGATGCTTCAAGTGCAGATCGTTTATGGCAAGCTTCTTTTTGTTGATCATTCGATGTCTTATCGAAGGCTGATGTACTTTTTTCATCAGACTTTCCCTCTGATTCAGATGGCTCATCAGAGATGTCTCCAGGTGTGGAGATAAATGCTTCTTTTTGGTGTGGATTAGTCTGATTGAAGCTTTGTTGCTTTAAAATTGTAGGGTCTGTCTGCACTTTCTTCCCACTTCTCAAGGTCATGGCATTCACACTTTTGGGATTTATGACAGGTTGAGAAGGTAGTTGACCAGAACCTTGAGATTTCAATTGGTTGACAGTGGTAGCCAACTGCCCAATTTGAGTTTGTAAATCCTGAATGGTAGAACTTACATTTTGTTGAAACTGAAGATTGTTGGTTGCTAATTGCTTCATCAAATCATCAAGAGAGGGTTCAGAAGCATTAGAGGGTACAGATTGCTGCATATGCTGTTGTTGTTGTCTGAATGGCGGTGGTTGGTATTTATTTTGGGAGTCAGATGTTTGAATCCTTTGTTGTTGTGGAGGACCATATCTCAAGTTAGGATGGTTTCTCCAACTAGGATTGTATGATCCAGAAGGTGGCTCAAACTTCTGTTGCTGATAATGTTGAGGAGGCCTGTATTGTTGTCCTGTGCCAAAAATACCATTTACTGCAGCCTCAGGTGTCTCACTTTCTTGCAATGTTGGGCATGCATCAGTAGGATGATCTGCAGAAGTGCAGATGCCACATGTTTTGGTTTTGTCAACAACATTAAGTTGCTGTTGTTGTCCGATGGCCAACTGTCTTACGATGGAGGTTATTTCTTCAATTCTGTTCTCCAATCGTGTATGGTCTGTCTTGGTGGTCATTTCATGGACTCCTTTAGACAAGGAATTAGTTCGAGAATTGAATTGCTGAGAATTTTCTGCCATGTTAGCAATCAAATCTCGAGCTGCTGTAGGAGTTTTGTCCATAAGTGCTCCACCACTAGCTGCATCAACCATGCTTCTGTCCATTGGCATGAGTCCTTCATAGAAATACTGAATCAGTAATTGATCACTGATTTGATGGTGTGGACAAGTGGCGCATAGTTTCTTGAATCTCTCCCAATACTCATAGAGAGTTTCTTGGGAGTTCTGTCTGATGCCGCAAATCTCTTTTCTGATAGCTGCTGTTCTGGATGCAGGGAAGAATTTCTCCAAGAATAATCTTTTCATATCATTCCAGCTTGTAACAGATGTTGGATGTAGATAGTACAACCAGTCCTTGGCTCCATCATTTAAGGAGAAAGGAAATGCCTTCAACTTGATATGATCTTCAGGAATTCCTTGTGGCCGCATTGTAGAACACACAATGTGAAATTCCTTCAAATGTTTATGAGGGTCCTCACCTGCAAGGCCATGAAACTTAGGTAGCAAATGTATTAGTCCAGACTTCAGTTCAAATGGTGCATCAACATCAGGGTATTGAATACACAATGGTTGATAAGCAACATCAGGTGCAGCTAATTCTTTTAAGGTTCTATCAGCCATGTTCTTAGCAAAATATTTAAAACTATCAAAATTTAAAGATGAAAAATCACTACTGTTACTTTCTTGGTTATTACTGGATGAATGTCTTCTATGTGCTCTTTTCAAGTGGTGGAATGTTTTATCAATCTCAGGATCATCTGCATATAAATTTTCAGGATTGGATCGGGTCATACACAAAAAGGTGAATTCATACAGAAAATCCAAGAATGATATACCTAAAGTAAAAACAATTGTTAGAAAGATTAAAATTTTTATACAAACTCCTAAATGAGCCTAGGAAATTAAAATGGTCCCCGGCAACGGCGCCAAATTTTGACACGCTCGTCGTAAACGCGTAAAAATAATTTCTAGATTTCCCCGAAACTATTGGTATAGTATAAGGTGCAACCTAGGTCATCTCCCAAAGACCATTTCAGATTCTTAAGCAAATAAGGAGAAAATTAGAACAAGGGGGTTTTTGTAAAGATGTGATATCAAATGCTAAATACAAAATACAGAATGAAATTAATTTCACTTAACAATTATCAACTCAAGGAATTCAGAGGCTATTTTCATAACTAATCATTGATCACTAAAATCATGCATTGTGTTTATCAACCTAGGATCATCTGGAACCCCTAAAATGATCCTTGAATTCTCTACTGAGAAACCTCTCAGAATTTAATTGATTATGATCAACAAGATTTAGTAACCACTTAATCTTTTATCTAAACCAATTTCACAATCAGAATTCAGTTGAAGTAAGTAATAAAATGAAAACCTTCAATTAAATTACTTAATTTCTACTCTTCAAACTTTTGGAAAGTGATTTACCAATCAAAAACCAATTATAAATCAATCATGCATTAATCAAAATACGTCAACCGATCAAACTTTGATTAAAGAATAAAATTGAAGAATATAGTGAAGTAGAGTAGAAACCACTTAATAAGCATGTAAATAAAGATCAAGACCTCAAAGTTAAAATGAAAATAGCTTGAATCCTCGAATTGAAACTACAAACCTAGCCTTCCATGAAGGAGGCAAATTAACAACAAATAAATCCTAAGCCTTCCATGTAGGAGGCAAAACTAACAAGAAATAAATCCTAAGCCTTCCATGTAGGAGGCAAAACTAACAAGAAATAAATCCTAAGCCTTCCATGTAGGAGGCAACTAACAATAAAGAAAAACTAAGCCTTCCATGTAGGAGGCAAACTAACAATAAAGAAAACATAAGCCTTCCATGAAGGAGGCAAAACTAACAAGAAAGAAAGGAAGAAAGAAAGAAAGAAAGAAGATGGTATTGGAGTTGATCTCCAAAATTGGTGTTTGTCTCCTCTTGCAAACCCTTCTATTTATAGAGGATTTTTGAGGCATCATCTTCAGAAAGTCACCAACTAGGATATTACTTTTCTACCCTTTTCTTGCTTTCACATGGGCTTTGTTGAAATTGCAAAACACTTTTGAATTTTTGCCACCAATGAGCACAACAATTTTGACTTTCTTGCACCGCAATTTCGGATGTTCACATGTCCGAATTAGAGCTTGACTTCTGAACAAAAGTTGTAGCCCTGGATCTTAGCTATCCAACAAAGTTGAGTTCATCTCAATATGACTTCTATATCTCAAGATATGGCCGGATCTTTGCACACTGTTCAAATTCCATGTCAGCAACACTATCTCATCTTTTGAGATAATTTCGGAGTCCTAAACATCCCATTTAGAATCTGCTCTTGCTTTGTAAATATGGACACTTCTTTAAGCTTTCATTCAAGATAGATTTCATGATTTTTGGATGTCTACAACTCCTATTATGCTCAAAATACTATAATAGTGTCACTTTAAGCTTTCATGCACGTAAATAAAGATCAAGACCTCAAAGTTAAAATGAAAATAGCTTGAATCCTTGAATTGAAACTACAAACCTAGCCTTCCATGAAGGAGGCAAACTAACAACAAAGAAAGAGGCAAACTAACAACAAATAAATCCTAAGCCTTCCATGTAGGAGGCAACTAACAACAAATAAATCTTAAGCCTTCCATGTAGGAGGCAACTAACAATAAAGAAAAGCTAAGCCTTCCATGTAGGAGGCAAACTAACAAGAAATAAAAACTAAGCCTTCCATGAAGGAGGCAAAACTAATAAGAAAGAAAGAAGGGAAGAAAGAAAGAAAGAAAGAAAGAAAGAAAGAAAGTGGTATTGGAGTTAATCTCCAAAATGGTGTTTGTCTCCTCTTGCAAACCCTTCTATTTATAGAGGATTTTTGAGGCATCATCTTCAGAAAGTCACCAACTAGGATATTACTTTTCTACCCTTTTCTTGCTTTCACATGGGCTTTGTTGAAATTGCAAAACACTTTTGAATTTTTGCCACCAATGAGCACAACAATTTTGACTTTCTTGCACCGCAATTTCGGATGTTCACATGTCCGAATTAGAGCTTGACTTCTGAACAAAAGTTGTAGCCCTGGATCTTAGCTATCCAACAAAGTTGAGTTCATCTCAATATGACTTCTATATCTCAAGATATGGCCGGATCTTTGCACACTGTTCAAATTCCATGTCAGCAACACTATCTCATCTTTTGAGATAATTTCGGAGTCCTAAACATCCCATTTAGAATCTGATCTTGCTTTGTAAATATGGACACTTCTTTAAGCTTTCATTCAAGATAGATTTCATGATTTTTGGATGTCTACAACTCCTATTATGCTCAAAATACTATAATAGTGTCACTTTAAGCTTTCATGCACGTAAATAAAGATCAAGACCTCAAAGTTAAAATGAAAATAGCTTGAATCCTTGAATTGAAACTACAAACCTAGCCTTCCATGAAGGAGGCAAACTAACAACAAAGAAAGAGGCAAACTAACAACAAATAAATCCTAAGCCTTCCATGTAGGAGGCAACTAACAACAAATAAATCTTAAGCCTTCCATGTAGGAGGCAACTAACAATAAAGAAAAGCTAAGCCTTCCATGTAGGAGGCAAACTAACAAGAAAGAAAAACTAAGCCTTCCATGAAGGAGGCAAAACTAATAAGAAAGAAAGAAGGGAAGAAAGAAAGAAAGAAAGAAAGAAAGAAAGAAAGTGGTATTGGAGTTAATCTCCAAAATGGTGTTTGTCTCCTCTTGCAAACCCTTCTATTTATAGAGGATTTTTGAGGCATCATCTTCAGAAAGTCACCAACTAGGATATTACTTTTCTACCCTTTTCTTGCTTTCACATGGGCTTTGTTGAAATTGCAAAACACTTTTGAATTTTTGCCACCAATGAGCACAACAATTTTGACTTTCTTGCACCGCAATTTCGGATGTTCACATGTCCGAATTAGAGCTTGACTTCTGAACAAAAGTTGTAGCCCTGGATCTTAGCTATCCAACAAAGTTGAGTTCATCTCAATATGACTTCTATATCTCAAGATATGGCCGGATCTTTGCACACTGTTCAAATTCCATGTCAGCAACACTATCTCATCTTTTGAGATAATTTCGGAGTCCTAAACATCCCATTTAGAATCTGATCTTGCTTTGTAAATATGGACACTTCTTTAAGCTTTCATTCAAGATAGATTTCATGATTTTTGGATGTCTACAACTCCTATTATGCTCAAAATACTATAATAGTGTCATTTTAATCGGGTAAGCAAAGAAATTCAATTAAACTTCATATGAACCCAAACTCATAAAATATGACAAAGATCACTTAATTGAACATATAAGAAGTCTTAATGAGATAAAAGTGAGAGATAATTATTTATGAAATCTATGCTTATCAGCTCCTGTCTATAAACATTCCTTCCTTCTTCCTCCTTCTTCCTCCTTTTGTCTTTTTTTTTTCTTTTTTTTTCTCATTTCTTCTTCCGTTTGCCATTGTTATATTTTTTTTCTTATTAATTGAATCTATGTTAGGTTGCTGCTTTTGGTGGGAGGAAAAACTAAGAAAATGAACATCGAAAAAGCGTCGAATGAGCATCGAATAAGACGAACGGACTTTATACTCCGCAAACTAATTTGCGAAACGTTAAACACTTTCCGAAAATTAATTTACGGAATGCATCAATGTATTCTGTAAATTAATTTGCGGAATATAATTTTTTGTGTTCCACAAATTAATTTACGGAATATAAAAATGTAACATTTCATAAATTAATTTACGGAACATAAAAAATTACATTTCACAAATTAATTTACGAAACACATTGATGTATTTCGTAAATTAATTTATAAAAAAAAATTAAAAAAAGATGAGGAAAGATTAAAGGTAAAATGATAATAAAAAAATTTCAAAAAATTAAAAGGGATGAAAAAAAATACAAAAAGTAAAGCTCAATATATAACGGTCACTTTCATATGAAATGAAAATGTAACACCTTTATGGTTGTAAGCTTGATTTGGGCCTTGGATAAAGACTAGTTCAAATCTTTGATTGGAGGCAATTCCAAAGGAATGCATTATTCATGAATTGGGTTTAGACCCAATCAGATTGGATATAGACCACATTTTTTATATTCTTTTTTACAATTTTTATTTCATTTATCAAATCATTTATTTTATCTTATATTTTTCTTTTTTTTTTCATATATCTTTTCTCGTTATAGAAAACATATATAGTAATGGAATTTCTCGATATACTGGGTTGAAGTGTAGTGCCCAAAAATTTGAATAGAAGAAAGTTCTGCTAGATTGATACCTAAAAAATTATGCACTGTAGAGACAAAGGTAAGGTGAAAATTTATAATTAGAAAAGATAATCCTATATATTACATAATAACTTGCACTTGATTACATCAGGATATAAGACGTTTGATTATTTTTTTTTTTTAAATTTCAGCCGTTGATTAAGAGGCTTAGAAAGATAAATACACTGTTTTTATGGATGAAAATGGTGACTTATTTATAATGGATGAACAAGAACCACAACGAGATAAACTTGTATAGGTAAGCCAAATAGGTGAACCAATGCTGTGAATAGCAAACCAACCATGAGTGTTTGTACAATGATGCGATTAAAAAGTTTCACCATACATAGAGAGATTAGAGGAAGAAGTAAAAAGAATGGGATTGTAGTCTAACTATAAACAATGTTGAGGTCTTATAAAGATTCCAATTAATCATCATTTTGATTTTTACAAAATTTAAAATTTGTTTCTTGAGTTTTTAGGTAATAAAAATTACCATTTTCATCTTTATAAGATGTAAAAGTTGTTCAAATTTTATATTTTTTAACATCAATTTAGTTTATAAAAAATGATTAAATTGCCTCATATTTTCATGTTTCAGAAATAATTATTTTTTAAAATTTATATAACTGATTCTAAATTTTGAAAATGCAAAATTGTTCTTCAAGCATTTGTTCCACACTCAGAACTTTATTTCTTTTATGTACAAGTGACAACATCACAGATAAATTTTATACCTGAACGAGTTTCAGTAGCAACAACTCATATTTCCCTTTGATATCAACACACTCTCAATTGAGACCTATATCAAGTTTCTAGTTAATGCTTATGATTTTGTGCATGCATCCACCTTCAATTAGCCATAGTTTTTTGCTACTACCTACTGCATGCATAGAAAGTAGCAACAAACAAATGTGTTTTTCTTTCTTAATTTGCTGAATCTGTTTAACAACTACAGCATTTTGTGTCTCCTAGTTTTGTCCTTGATGATTTACTCTATTTTGAAAAATGTTCTCCACATGGCCAAGTCAATTAAAAAACCACTATAGCTGTTTGTTTATCCTTTTGCTTACAAAAAAATACACTGTCAGGTATGTGTTGTACCCTATTGGCTTCTCTTTTGAATAGCTTATAAGACATTTGCAAGTTCTGAAAAGTGTAATTTGAGATAAATCTTTGGATTTTGGAGTCCTCAAGTGAGGATATTTTGGCTTCAAATATCTTAGGCTGAATCACTAACACTTTTTCCACTACTCTTTGATCAATCAACTCCTTTCCAAGCATTATATTTGATTCAATACAGAACACAATTTGTGGAAAACTCTTTGAAGATTCTATATTATATCTTTCATCTTCAAATGTTTGAACTCTTAGATTTAAGCCTTGTGTTTGCCTAGTTCAGTATGTACCATGAAACTCTAATTTATGCAATTCCTATGCTTGTTTTGCAGTTTCATGCTTCATGATACTGATTCCAATTAGATCAGATACAACATTTTGGAAACAGAACAAGACCCTTTGAAACCTTTTTGCACACTCTTTTACAATGATGCCTGATGAGTGCTTCTCTATTTGTTTTTGTAGCATATCCCAAATATCAAAATAATAATTTTTGCATACCCATTGTTTGTTGGTACAACTAATTACAAGCTTAATTAAGATGTATTAAACTAATGATAAAGTATGTAGTGAACTTAAACCATGCCTTGTTTTCTTACCTTTTGTCATTGTCTCTGCAAAACATGGATCCTTGACATGGAAATTATCAATAAATTAAAAATCAAATGGTATATACATGATTTGTTTCGAAAAACATAGTGATAGATATGAGATTAATTTATTGAACCAGTGTGTAAGAATTGCAAAACATGTGCCATAACAAATTCTCAGTTCATCAGGCCCACATACCATGACTTAAAATAAGAGTAAGCACTAGTATCAGTTCTATAAAGTTTAATGTTTTGTTTGTTTAATATGAAATAGGAAAGAAAAAAAAGAAAAGAAATTATTTATTTAGAGTAAAATTTAAATAAAAATAATTTAAGATAAATTTCACAAATGAATTTTTTTCCTCTTAATAGTGAAATTGGAAGGAGAGGGAGAAGGGTATTTGTTTTTAAATTATTAAATAATTTTTATGTTAAAAAGTAATAAAATGATCTATTGGACTGTGATCTCCTATATATGTTTGGATCTTTTCCATCTAGACACTTATTATTTTTAAGAAATTAAGGACTATACAATATTGAATGACATGGACACAACCATGGCTTGAAAATGATCAATTGATCTTGTTGTAGGCAAGGTTTGCTTTGGGTTAGGCTCAATTGCACCTAGTCTAATAGGGGAATAATTCTTATACACCACTATTGTCATATCTTTTGTTTACTTGTTTAGGAAAAAGTTAAAGAAATGATGTGTTTTGTAAAGCATGTTTCTTTTGTTTTATAGCCCTAAAGGGAAGATTTATTAAAATTAGTAAATGATTATGTGGAAATGACAATGTTAATTATGGTCATCTTCTTTTTGAGGGAATAGCATCGCTCAACACCCAACATGGCCATAGATAAGACTACCTCCCATTATGGTGATCTTTGACTTCTTTTGGTCAATATCTTTGGTTCTAAATTCACATAATTGGTAGGTGTTCCAATGCTAATTAGTGGCCATGTGAATGGAAATGAGGTTTGGTAATTGAGGACTGGAAATTGAAATTTTTGTAAATCATTTGTTTCCTATGATTGAATGTGTATAATCTTTATTTCTATTTATATGTTCAGAGACGAAACAAATTATAATCAATGGGTTTAATTATTATGTTAAATTATTAGATAAAATTTATTTTTATATTTTGTTATTATTATTATTATTATTCCACTTATTTTGTTATGAGTAAATAAATATTAGAAAAAATAATAATTAAAATTATCTTTAAACTTTTAGATAAAAAAATTAGTTTTTTATAAATAAATAAAAGTAAAGATGGTATTATATTACATCCATGCTTGCAATAATTAAAGTAACCTCAAATGATGCAGCAAAGATTGAATTGGGATTTAAAGTAAAATTTGTTTATAATATTAAAAGTTCAAAGTCTAAAATTAGATCTCTAATTTTTGACATATCTTTAGTTTCAGGATGGAGATTGATTAACTTTAGAAGTAATTAAAATTACACCATAATTTTTTATAAAGTTTAAATTGAATAAATGTAATTGTTAAATATTATAACGGTAATATGATAATTATATATACTATATTTTAAAAAATTAAAAATTTCTAAGTATGTAATGTTATAGTTGACGGTTATCTATACTTTAAAAAAATAACATATATGTTTAATTGGAATTATTTGATAAAGTATTGAATTAATTTTAAATTTTATAAATTTGATTTACATAATTTTTAATCTAGTTTGTTGATGAAATTAAATATTTATAAAAACTTATTGAGCAGGTCATTTTAAAAAATATATTTTTAAAACAAATTAATCCATATTTATTTAAAATCCCATGGCTATATCTGCAAAAATTACTTTATCAACAGCTAAAACATAAAAACTAAGTATATAGGCAAATTAAAGTGGTAAGTTAAGAAAATAGAATAGATGATAAAATGGACTGAAACAAACCATTTTAATCTAATTATTACATCTTTTACTCTGAATATTTTGTATATAAATTTTAATTCTTTTATTACTCCTTCGATTTATTTTTATAAAAATATTTTAAAGATATTTTTAG
The DNA here is from genome assembly GCA_037954105.1 of Canavalia gladiata. NCBI lineage: Eukaryota > Viridiplantae > Streptophyta > Magnoliopsida > Fabales > Fabaceae > Canavalia > Canavalia gladiata. The sequence continues at coordinate 46,131,245 of CM075665.1, forward strand.
TGATCTTTAATATAAGATTATTTGTAAAGTTTTAAAAATATTTATAATTTTTTAATATTTTATTATCATAAATTTCATAACTTTAAAATAATAAAATCAATAGGAGATAGAATTTTTTTTTCAATATGGATAATTTCTTTTAGATAAATGTGGAAATCAATAAAGATTAAATCTTGAACTTTTATATTAAATTACTTTAATCTCCAACTTCTCACTAATAAAATAATTCTAATGTCTGGGATAGATTTAAAATATTATATTAAATTTTTAAAAATTAATATTTTAATAATTTTTTAATATATGTAATTTGATAAAAATAATCTTATATAAAATCGATTAAAAAGTAAAACAATATGCTTTTATTTTATATTTTCTATTCAACATTACGTTTTTAAATTTTAAAAATTTATTAAAATTATCTAGTCATTAGAAATTAAAAATTAGAATAGTTTAGATAAGATTTTGAATTTAAATTTTATATTTTTTATTAAAAAAATTAAACTTAAAAATCTTGAGTTGGGATTTTTTGGACTTTGAGTTGGGCTTAGATACAAATAATGAAAATTAATTGGGCCCAGTTTTGGATTATATGAAAACATATGGGCTCCCTCCTCCCATTGTCTCGTTGTCGAGTGTAAGGGCCCGATTAGAGCATTGGTTATTATTATCCATATAGTAAGTTATATTACTCGTGGCCGAAAAGAAGATAAGGGTAAAAATATGTTTTTTTTAAAAAAATTTTGAAATTTTGAAATTTTAATTTTTAATTTTTAAAATAATAAATTTTGATCCTTATTTTTTAAAATAAATTATTTTTAATCTTTAAAATAATTAATATTTAATATATAAAATATACCAATATTTTACATGTTAATAATAAAAAATTAAAAGTAGTTTATTTTTAAAAATAAAAAATAAAAATTAATAAAAAAATGAAACAAATTTTATAAAAATAAATAAATAAATAAACATACTATTTGACCCTTGTGCTAATAAAAAGCTATTTGAGACCCAAAACAAAAATAAAATACAAGCCATGTACTTTTGCTTTTATGCTTCAAATTTTATGATAATATTTTATTTATAATATATATATATATATATATATATTAAGAAAAATCAATTTACTTTAAAAGTAAGTTTATCATGAGTTATCTTATTTAATATATTTTTTTATAAATTTTATCAACCAACTGTTAAATTAATATATTTTATTATATAAATTATATTTATAAAATTTATAAGAAATTTAATATTTTAATATATTAATTTTTAATCAGATAAAATTTTATAAATATAATTTATATAATAATTTAACAGTTGAATTGATAAAATTTTACCATTTAAAAAAAATATTAAATAAAATAATTTATGTTCAACATATATGATTTTCTTGCCCCTTTGTTCTAAACAACTCAAACATAAACAACCTCTGAGTATTCTTTTTATATACAACCTCTCTATGCTAAAACAACTCGCAAGCAATCTAAACAAAATAAAAAACATGCTACTAACAAACCCTGTTAACCTTAAAATACACTCAATCTAAGTTTACAAGTTAAAGAGATAGATAGTAACACTCAAAAGTGTGTAGAAAATTAGTGAAAAACTGAGCTAAAGAATCCTTTTCTAATATCATACCACTTGTAGAGATTTACAGAGGAGTCAATCATGATTGTGAGACTTTCATTAGAAGAAAAAATGTGCTTTGAGAGAGATTGCAAAAACAACTTTTACAAAAATGACTTTTTTATTTCTCTCTTTTAGACTTGTACATGTCTCACTCTGGACCAAAAATTTGAAAAAGTTCTCTTTTTTATAGAACACTTATAACCAAACTATCATTGGTAACATTGTCCAAGGGTACGATGTCTCATTTTTCTCAACATTTTAACCCTTCTGGATACAATCTTCTGAAGTGCCAAAACAATCTTTTGAACTCATTTGGGTATTTGTCCATCTTCTACATGTCTACCATCATAAATATGGAGGATTAGACTATAAATTTTTTTCTTCAGTTTAAGCTCAATCAAAAGCTTCAGTAGTCAAGTTTTTAATGAATGAAATCTTCACTTTCTATTGATCAAAATTGTATCTTCTGAAGTTATTTTTTACTTGAAAGTAATGAAGGGTAGTAAGTTTAGTGTATTCACTCATAATCTTTTGAGAACAAAAAAAACCTTCTAGCTTATAGATGTATATTCTTCTAGGCTTGTGATAGTCCAAAATTCATCTTCTATAGTGCTTAATTAAGATGATCTTTTGAGCAGTTAGGATCTTTATTTCATCTTCTCATAATATTGTGCTTAGCATCTAGTTGATCAAAAGGTTGATAATTTTGCTATTAAAAGATCTTAATTGGGTCTTCTTAATCATTAATCTTATAAGAAACATGCTTCTTATACTAAATATTATCTTTTTAACACAAGTCTTCTGGTTGCTTAAAATAATTTTTTTAAAAGATAAATGTATATAGCTAGACTACTTTATACCAATGATTTTTTTTAAAGGACATATGTAGCTAGGTTACCTTAGACCCAATATTACTTTACTGATTAATATATTTTTTTTAAAAGAATTTATGTCTAGTTAGTTAGGCTGCAATAAGCGTCAATGTGTTTTTTTTTCCTACGAAACATTTTCTTTTAGGGTCATTGGTTTTTTTATTACATTAACATATATTTTTTAAAAACAAATAACGTAATTTTTGGGTTTTTATTATATATAAGAATACATTAGAATAGAAAACTTCTTATTAGATTAAAATAAATTTTACAATTTTTATTAATAATATCCATAATATCATTTTTTTATTTTATAATAAATAATTTTAAAATTATTAATAATTGTACAATTAATTATAATTTTTTTAAATATATATGTATTATGTGTGTGATGAAATTCAGTTTCATCTTAATTTTTCTATGCATAATAAACGTTCGAATTAAAAAATTCAAACTGATTTTTAAAAATTAGTTTTTCTAAAAAAAATATATTCCAATTTTTTATTCTAAATAAAATTCATGATAACTCTGTTTTTTTATTCTAAATAAATATTGTGACACTGCATTAAAGACCATTTTATTCCTCTCATTTCACAATGATCAAATAATTGTATTCCAAATCATAGTCATAACTTGTTTTTTCTTCTTAACTATTAAAGGGCCCAAAATTGAAGAAAGAGTCCAAACATAATGTCAGGCCTAACTGTGCTTATGCCCAGCCATTTAAAGACGCAATTCCATGAGTTGAGAAAGAACACTACGCGCCAAACTATTTGCCCCTTTATTATTTTCTCTACTACAAAAAAATCATTTATTAATAAATAAAAATTTATCAAATTTTAGAATAATCTCTATTTGTAAAATGTTTTGTTTGATAAAGATTAAATTGTTAATATAAATTTCAAAAATTTATATTCATAGATATTATACTAATATTTGATATATTGATATTATATATTAATATTATGCATTAAAAAAATATTTTGTTAATATTTAACATATGTTACTGTTAATATAATTTTTTTATATTTAATATTAACAATTTAATTTCGTTAAAAAAATTATACTAGCGAAAATTAATCCAACGTTAAAACGTTAGATAAATGAGAATTTTCTTTTTAATAGAGCTTCCTATCATTTGTAATGTCACTATAGTTAATTTTGAACACCTTCATTAATGAAACAATGTTTTAAACAGTTTTACAATTAACTTTAAGGTTTATCTAAATTTTTTATTTTATTTTTTAATATTGTAAAGTTGATAATAGGGGTTCTAAAGTAGTAGTTGCAAGCCAAATTAAAATAATGTATTATTCCTGAGAAACTTGAGTAAAGTGAAAAAATATATATATTATTTTTCTAGTAAAAATTAAAAGAGTATATATATTTAAAATAAATAAATTAAAATTGACCCTTTATTTATTTATTATGACAGGTTAGGTTTTTGACTTGAAAGACACTGCTAAATAAACTAATTTGGTTGAGGCAGAAAATAAACGTACAGCCATGCATGTCTGTTTTGATTCATTTTTCCAATTCATGCCGTATTTATCAATATCAAGAATCAGAATCAGGAAAATGAGAGAACTCAAACGGTTACAGTTGGTGAGAAAATTAAATGCAAGACTTCATTAGTAAATAGTTAGTGAATTTTTTATGTAAATTAATGTAGTGAGATAAAATTAAAATTGAGAAGGAGCTTAGGAAAAATACAAAAAAAAAAATGATTACTCAAAAAGATAATAATTAATTGGGAAGAAAGTTAAAATGTAAATGAGAATCAAGAAATGGGGGATGCACATTGGTCCCAGCTAGCCAGCATGGCCAATAGCAATATCTCAAATTGTGGTTTCTAAAAAACCCTTGTGAAAAATGTGTCAGAAATTTATTTGATTAAATAACATTATTCTAGAAGATTCATGTAATTGAGATTAAAGCTTAAGAGAATAATAAGGTCTCCTTCTTTATAAAAAAATACATATATTAAACAAAATTAATATTATTAATTTTTAAAATTGTTATTTATTTTTTAAATTATCTTTTATAAATTGTACTTTTATCTCTTTTTATTTATTGTAATTTCAACTTATTTTTTATTTATTATCAAATATATAAAAAATTAATTAATATCCTCTTAAATATCTAAATAAATAGATAAATAAAAATAACTTTTTAACTCTCGATTTAAATGGATATAACGAAGTAGAAGTAATAATCAATGAGTTTAATTAATTTTATATATTATTTCAGTAAAAAATTATATTTTCATTATTATTTATTTTTTCATAAATTTTAAAATAATTATTATAAAATTAATAATATTTAATTATATAAAAATTCATTATTAAATAAATAATTTTTAAACCATTAATATTTTTCAATTAAATTTTTAACTAATCACCAATTCTCTTTTATGCCCAACACGTAACACACTTATAAGAATTAACCAAACTCCAAAACTAGTTAATTATAGAAGCATTAACACCATATCATAGTACATTTCTCCTACATGTTTAAACTAATTAGTAAAGATTTGTTAATGATTTTACATCTCACCATAAGACTTGGTTATTCGTGTACGTACATAAGTAATAAAAAAAGCAAAAGAAGACCACAATAAGCTAAACAACTTAAAAATTGTGAAAATAGGTTCAGAATTGTGCTTACTTAAGCAATGAATATTGAAAATGAGTGATTACTAGATGAACACATTTACTAGTTTCTTATAAACCTTGTGTAGTCACCAAATTTATGTGGAGAAAATTTCCATTTAATTGTGTATTATAAGTTGTCTCTTTCTCTAGTTAACGTGTAAGGCAATGCAAGCTGTCAAAAGCAATATATGTAGGCACATGGTGCACTAAATGCACAATGAGTTGGGCTCAGAAGGTCATGCTTGAGAGGCACATGTTTCTGTCGTTAGGAACTTAGCTCTTGCTGGCAACTTGAGAAAAATGCTCAAGGCTTTTCTTATGATATCATATTCCTTTTTTTTTATTATTTTTTTTTACCAAAAAAGGGGTATATAAGTAGGTGTACATATTCTAAAATATAGTTCAAAGGATATAAAATATGTGTATATGATAAAAATTAATAATATTATTACATATAAACAATACTATTCATCCATTTATTCATTTACATTTTTATTTAATGGTTAGTAAGTATTTTTTAAAAAAATATATAAAAATAAAATAAATTTTAATAAGATACATTTAAACATAAATAAATATAATATGTGAGAAGTTTTTCTCCTATATGGGACTTTATTATATGCTGAAGGATATGACATTATATATCTCCTATGTAATTATAGTTCAAGTCATTTCTTAGTGGGACCATGAAGCAGAATTGGTCTTCACCTAATATTACACATACATCTACAATAGAAACTTCCCTAGCTATTTTTATGCAACTACAGTAACTTAAGATGACCCAAAAACCAGAAGTTACTAACATACATTAAATTATTGGGTTTTCTGCTCCTCTGCAAGAAGCTAGCAACTCCCATGTAAAAATTTATATATATTAATAATGGCACGCAATGATGTTTGATAGTTGAATACGAGGAAGTTTTTGTCCTTGCTACTATTTTTTTTTTATTTATCTATGAATTTTTTTTATTTATTTATGTAAAACTTTAAGATTACTAATGATTCATTTTTTATTGATATTTTTTTATTCATATAAAAGTAATGAAGAGATAAATAAAAAAGATAATATAATTAAATAAATAAAGGATATATTAGAAAATTTATCTAATAATTAGTTTTTTCATCTATATAATTTATTTTTTATTTAAATAAATAAATAACAACCAGGTAATACCTGAAAATATTTGACCCAAAAGATCTTTTTCCCTGATCCTAGCCTTGGCATCATAGCTATGAAGGTAGGGTTGAGAAAGTTTAATATTTTTTTCTATTTATTTGTTTATTTAAAAAGAGAAAAACTTATATAAATAAAATTATTATATTATTATATGATAACTATTTGATAAAATTTTTAATTTATTTATTTATATTATTTAAAATTTTACAATTGAATCGATTATTAAACTGCTCAAGATATTAATTTAAAATTTAATAATTTAATTATAGTTAAATTAATATTAATTAAATATTTTTTTAAAATATTTATTATATATTATATTAAAAATATAAAAATATGTATATATAATAAAAATATATATCAATATTATAATTTTTATAATTAAAAATTACATATTATATTTAAATTATATATATAGTTAAATAAAATATAACATAATTTTTTTAAATATAAAAATAATATTATCTTATATATAAACCTGTTTTTTTATCAATTTTATCAGCTTAATATTGATTTATCAATTTTTATTAATTTTTTATTTAAACAGTTTTATGATTCAATTAGTTTTAAAAAAATCAATTTTTAATTTTATCTACTGGTTCAGTATAATTTTTAAAATAATAATATTTATTTATTTTTATTTTTTATTTAAATAAAAAATAATAATAGAAAGATAATAAAAAAAAATAATTAATAATATTTTAAACTTCTATAAAAATATATAGATAGAAACTGATGAATAAGAATAAATGTAATAGTACTATATATATATATATATAAAATAGTTTTTTAATCTTAATCCTTAAGTTGATTTTAAATATAAAATAATAATATATTTTTATAAAAAACTATATATATTATATTTTTTTTATTATCTATAAAGTAAAAATTATTTATCTTAATAAAAATCTACTATTTTTTGTATGTTTAAAATAACCTTCGGAGTTGAGACTCACATTTTCCTATACATCAATTGTAAAAAATGGTTCGAGTAAGAAAGAAAAACATTCTATTTCTATATATTCTCTTTCCTATGATGGATATTACTTGCAGCGCCACAATAAAACTATAAAATTAAACAACCTGAACAAAAGCTGAGAGCAAAATATGCACCACCAGCATTTATGATGAATCACTTCTTATAATTGCTATTCACAAAAAATGACTGGATGAGAAAAAAAGAGCAAAGGAAATTATTTATAAAAGCTATTAAATGAAATAATTTTTATAAATAATAAATTTTTTTAATCTAATTGTTAAATTAATAAATTATATTATATAAATTATTTTTATAAAATTTTAAAATATTTAATATTTTATTAAATAAATTTAATTTAATAGATATTATAAAAGATATATTATTTATTAGTTTAAATTTACTTTTTGAAATATTAATTTTTTAAAAAATTTATAAAATATTATAAGAATAATTTATTTAATATAATTTGTTAATTTAACAGTTGGATTGATAAAATTTAATTATTTATAAAAATTATTAAATAAAATAATTTTAAACAAAATTATTTTTAAATTAATTTATTTCTGATTATATATATAATTAATTAATTAATTGTGTGTTTTTGTGTGAGAGAAAAGCGATTATTTTTCTCAATTTAATGATTAAGGGATAGATTCATGTTATATTTGATTTATTCTTTTATGATAGCTATGTTGAGTAATGTTTTATGTCATAGTTACCGTTGGTTTTTTCTCCCATTCCTTTTCTAACTGAAGGCGCGTTTAAAATCTATGGGCTATGTGTAAATGTTATAAAATCATCCTTTGTAAAGAAGAATTTTCGTTTTTTGCTTGTTTTGAAGATTTTATTGATTAAATCAAACTCGAATGCAAGCCATTCATTATTATACCATTTTCCCCCCTTTCTATAATAAAAAATGAACAACATATAACCGAAATGTATATATCCTTTTATTTTTTTTAGTGAATAGTATTTTCTTAATTGAATCCCATTTACTTAATTTGCATATGCAATAATTTTCCTTTTGAAAAAAGTTCATTAGCATTTTATTTTACTCATCATGTTTGGAATAATATATTATAAATAAAAACTATTTTTAGAACTTTTTGATATAACATTTTTTAAAAAAATAATTATTTTTCAAAAGAAAACTGTCTTAAAGTCACTTTTAAATTTCCAATTCAGCAGAGCATTGTTACAAGCAGAATTTTTTCCATCTATGCTGTCTTGTTTTATTTTATTTAATTATTAATTTTTAATATTTTACTGGAAAATTTTCTTTTCCCTTAAGAAAATGTGGACATATAAATTCACTTTCTCCATTCTGTATCGTTTGTTGTGCTTCTTTTTTTCCTTTTTAATTATGTTTTAAACTTTTAGTTGTCTTTTAATTTTTTATAAGACTGTATATTCTATATCTTTTTGTTGTCTTTTACTCAAGTCAAGTAGAATTATTATATGATAAAAAATTTAATCTGAATAATTACCACGCTGCATAATCAAGATTTAAATTCAAGATCATTGATAAAGTTGGACTAACCTCTATCAATTCATTCATGTATTCAATAATAAAATTTTTATTATATTAAAAATTCAAGATTATCTTAATTATTTTTCAATTATATTCTTATTTAATGCTCACTCTAATTTTTTATAAGGTATAATTTAAAAGGTTTTGATGATCTTTATTATAAGATATTTATAATTTTTATGAAACATTTATTATTTTTATTCTAGTTGTGTTTAATAATTGGAATTAGTTAGAACTTAAATTAAAATCAATAAAGGTAAATGTTAGTTTTGAGGTAACAGTCAAAGATATAAAAATATGGATACAATTGATAAATTATGGTAGTATTGTTTTGAAAGATAAAAAAAATTATTTAACTTTAACGATTTTATTACTCTATATAATTTAATTAAATATACAAAGAGATAGAAAAAGTATTATGAATAATTATTTTAACCAACTACTCTCCTTCCGATTGTATATGCAAGATTCATTTAATTAATTTACAAATATTAAAAATTTAGTTAACTTAATTAACGATATTCATTTTATTATCAATTTATATAATTTTTAAAAATTATTCTTAATATTATTGAGATAATTATTTAATTTCTCTCCACTTTTTTTTTATCAATAAATAAAGATAACTTTATAAGGAAGTATAAGGAGCACTTCAAACTATATACAAGAATTACGTTTTGTTGTCTTGTTGCTATAGAGCAATTTTATACTCACAAATGGTTCAATGCACTATTGAGGAATTTGAGGTCCAAATATCGAGTAATTTGAGAAAACTGCATATCAGTAATCTTGTGAAGTTTAGATTGCAAAAATATATTTTTTTATTTTTTATTTTTAATATTTTATATAGGAAATAATAGAAAGAGAGAAAAAATTGTTTTCCATTTTATATTTACTTATAAAAATAAAAATAAAAATATTTTTATTGAGCAACCCTCACCTAAGTCTCTTATGTTAAAACTGCAAAATCACTGGTTGTATCATTAATATTACCTGTTGTTTGGTTTTATTACGCAAATTATAACCAGAACTCACAAAAATGCCACTTGCATAAAATTTTCAAGTCCAAGAATATTTATCTTCAATTTTCAAATTAAAGGTAACTAAATTAGCACACACAATCAACTCACCCAAAAGCTCTTGTTCCCATTGAAACAATTTTGTGTCCCCATTGTAACTTCCAATTGATATCACCATTCACAAATTTGCATACCCCACTTCCAATTGTTGCGTCAGAATATAGTAGTAAGTCTTCAATAACCTAATCAATTTGATCAAAATTGTACAACTCCATCAAATTGAACCAAAAGTTAAAAAATTCAAAATTCAAAATTTTTAAAAATTAAATTTATTTTCAAATCAATTAAATTAAATTGTATATAACTTCATATATTTTTAATTTTATATTATTAAATTATTATCTCTTTAATTATTAATTATTTTTTATCTATAATATCTAAAATTTATATATCTTGTGGATATTTTTATTGTTATTTATTATACTTTTTCTAATTTCTTTTATCGTATTCTTCATCTAATTAATTATTATATATTTATTTAATATTTTTTCATTTAATTAAGAATATTTTTATATTAAAATAATGTAAAAATTATTATAAATTGAATCTTATAAAAGGGATTAAGATATTTATTTTTTTATTTTTATATAAAAATCGAAAGAAGTCTAAGTATTTGTCTCCCATATATATCCCCTTTATTCACCTATCACCTTCATGAAAATTTGTATGCTTCTAGATAAAACATGCAGTGTAAGATTGCAAGAAATTAAAGAAAGAAAAATGAAATAGATGAAAAGGGTTTTTTAATAAAATATAATTAAATTATATATAAATTATAATTTTTTTATTTTGCAGTAAAATATTTCTCCATATGTGCGTAGTCTTACAATAATTTTTTTTTTTTGAAATGAGAATGCCTCTAGGCATGTTTATGAGTCATGTTAAAAATATGCTTTTATGAAAAATATTTTTATACATATTTCTTGTTAATTAATGCCTATTATAAATAATTATTATCACCTAAATAATCTTAAAAAAATATTAAACAAGTTAAAACTAGCTGAACGTAAAATAAATTGTGGTAAAGCCTTGAATATAATGAAAGATTAAATTTTGATTGACTATTACACTAACCTTTTAACACAAGCTTTTAATCTTGTATTGTTAAATTATTAATTTTGTTTTTGGATATTATAACCATTATTTATAAAATTAATATTTAGGTGTGCTTAAGTAACAATTTAATTAAATATTTATTCAATAATTTTTCATATAAAAAAATTTATATTATAAACTTAACCTTAAAATTTATCAAAGTAAATTAAAAAAATAACTTATTTTGATAAGTTATATGAAGAAGTTTCTAAAAAAAATATAGAAATTATAAATTATTTCCATAAATTTTCATAAGCTCTTCCGAACAGAAAGTCCAATACATTTTAATGATATTGCTAGCTACTACAGTATTTGATAATGATATATAAAAGACAAAAATGGTAATCAAATTTAAACTCTGTAACACTCAGGCACAAAAGCCCTAACTAATAAAGAGCAGACCTTGTGAGCAAAATTTATTAATATTACAAACTATTATAAAGTAAATAAAACCCAGAAAAAAATATTTTTCTCTCCGTTTCTTATACTATTTTGTTGTTTTAACTTTTATTTTATTTTAAAAAGTTTTTTTTCTTTTAAAAATTGAAGATTTTTTTTTAACATATACCCTTATATGTTAAATTAATAATATCACATGTAATATGAAAGTTAGTACGGGTCATTTATGAAAGGTTGGAAAATAAATAAATAAAATGGTTGAGATATAAATAAGGATATTTTGTCCATATATATACCTGTAAGTTTGTATATTATTAAGTTGACTTATTTCTTGGCATGAAGCTTTCAAGGAGCGACAATTTCATTATTTTCATCTTATCAATAAATAGCTTAAACTAGAATCTATTGGCTGATACTAAAATTAGGTAGAATTAGTCAACCCAAAATTTAATTCCTGATTAAGAATGAAACACAACCAATTCAAAAGCAAAATCTAAAGCCAATATTGAACTTGTCATGAAGAGAAACAATTTTTTTCCATAGTGAGGCATTTAATTATAGGATACGATAATTACTATAGCAATGTTAATAATGACTTGGAATATACACTTAATTTTGTAGCACCAAAGGTGTTGAAGGCCAAAGTAAGATTCAAAAAGACTTAGTCCTATAACTAAGAAAAAAGCAAAGTTTCATATGACTTCAAGATGTTACAACTTGAAACAATCTAGAAGGTAAGTTTCTCTTGACAACCAGCATCATCCAAAAGCCATTTCTCAAGCAAAGAGAAGGGCACTTGATATGTTTCAGTAGCATCATCAGGTTTGCTCTCATCTTGGAAAAGAGTAGGCTCAGGTGACAGAGATGGTGAAAACTCAGAATTTGAAGAATCCAAAGACTCATAACCAAACAAGGATTCAAAAGCCTCAGACACCTCAGCACTAGTGGTGCTTATTGTGCTGCTTCCCTTTGCACCCTCACTTGTTATTCCTTCACTAGAAGCAGTATCACCAGCCAAGTTATTGAAGGAATTCTGAGTCAAAGCTGAGGCAGTTTGAGAAACCTTTGGTGCATTTTTCATCCACCCTTTGAGCAAACGAGCTATGTTGTCAGCACTCGAAGCATAGCTAATTATAGGTTGTGTTGGTTTATTGGAACTATAAAAGGAACAACCACTTTCATTATTAGAGAGGTTGGAATTTGAATTTGAATTTGAATTTGAATTTGATTCAGGTAATGATAATAAGGTAGTAGCAATAGGTGTCTTGTTTGGTGAAAGAGCCTCACTAAGAGCCTTCTTGGCCATGTGGATATCTGTTTGAAGCCTTCTTTCCCACTGGCCTCTTGGCATTGGCTGAGAAATTGAAACTCCTATATGTCCTTCTTCAGAACCTGTTTCCAATTTCTTGAGCTTCTTTTTCAAATAGGTGTTCCAATAGTTCTTTATGTCATTATCTGTTCTTTGTGGTAGGTAAGCAGCTATAGCAGCCCATCTGCATCATAATCAATGTGCTTCAGTTTTAGCATGTGAATCCAAAAGGAAAAATTAAGGAACAAAGAGTTATAAAGAAATAAGAGTCAAATCTATGTATGTAAGATATATTATATTGTACCAAACTCAAAAAACTATAGGTGCTTATGGTAATTATATAAAATAAGAAAAATTCAATTACCTGTTCCCTAAAAGAGCTTGAAGATGAATTATCATCTTCTCCTCTTGTTCTGAGAAGTTACCCCTTTTGATTCCTGGCCTCAGGTAATTAGTCCATCTAAGTCTACAACTCTTACTGCACCTTGACAACCCTGAAAATTAATTAAACCCAAAAGACAAAGAGTACCATTTTTTCAGATTACATGGCTAAAAGAAATCATATTTTCCCCTAATTAATGATATAAATCTAATAAAAACAAGACAAAGAAATCAAACATACAATTATGAAAAAGTCATAAAATTAAGACCAGAGAGTGGAAGATTAAATTAATTATTTACCAGTATTGGTGGGAACAGCCTTCCAATTTCCAGGACCATGTTCTTGTATATAAGAAACCAATATGATATCTTCTTCAGGAGTCCAAGGTCCTTTCTTCACACCTTCTTTATCACAACATGGTGGCCTTCCCATCTTCAATTCCTTTGAAAGTACCCTTTTCTTAATATTCACAATACTTTCTCTTTCTCTCTTAGATCTCTTGCTCTTTATTTTATGGATTTGCCTCTAACTTGCAAGGTTCTAAGGCAAGAGTCAAAAGGGAAGGGTGTATAAATAGTACAAAAAAAGGGGATATTGGACTATGAAGAGTGTGTGAAGGGACGCTGACTGAAAGAAGAGAGGAAGCGAAATAGTCAAAAGTTGACAGCAAAAGCATTAACTCTCTTAAGGAGTAAGAGCAGCCAAAGTCAGCTCAGCTTTGGAGCAATACCCTCTTTCTCTCTCTCTCTCTCTCTCTCTCTCTCTCTCTCTCTCTCTCTCTCTCTCTCTCTCTCTTTGTGCCTATCAAAACCGCGTGGTGGCATTCAATGTGGCTACACTCGGAAACCTCTATTATCTACTTTCTTAAAGTCTCTAAACCCCAGCACCCATTAATGTTAATTAGATAAAGCTGGTGGCAACTCAAGCAAACCCAAACCTTTCTCATATACTACTATTATGCCCTTCTTTCTATGCTTCTGAATACTCTTCAATTATCATCCCTTTCTCTTTCAATTACTTATCAGTAACTTCATTGATTTATTCTATTGTTACATTGCTATTTGATTTCTTTTACATTCATCATATATATATATATATATGTACATGGATTTGTCCAAGTTTTTTCATGTAAGTAATCTTGTATATATAAAAATTTCTTATTAATTTATTTAAGATGAAGTTGTTTTTTGTTCTATCGGATAACTTAAACAAACTCTATATACAAAAGGATCCTTACAATGATTATCTTTATGAATATGTGCTTAGTTATGTGAATGATTTTTTTTTGCTTTAAATTTTTGAATGGTTATTAGTTAACAGTTTTGTTAATCATAGTCCTTAAAATTAATAAATTCCAATTGAAAAAGTAATTATTATATTAAAAAAATAAGTATATATATATTTTGGATGTTTAAATCAATCTTAAGAACTATATTACCATTTTGCTTTAATGGGTGATTTTATTTGTACCAAAACCTTGTTCATATAATTAATTCATGTTTATTAAGAAATTTAATTTGTGTACAATTTTTCAATGGCAAAGCCTGTAAGTTCATTTATTATGATTGGTATTATAAATATTAAATATTTGTTCATGACATATATATATATATATATATATATATATATATATATATATATATATATATATATATATATATATATATGTTGGTATATAAGGAAGGAGACTCAAGAGTCAATATGGAGTTGGTGCTTGGCCATTCAAGTGACCGATCTGACCTCCATGGATCCACAGACCATGAATATAATGCATGGCCATAAATGGCGATTGTAAACAATTGGTTATGAAAAGCCAAATCCAACCCAAACTTTTTTTACTTTCGCATATTCATAATAAATTTCATGAAGGGCATTTGAAAAAGTAGGCCACCCATACCTAGGTCCATTGCCCTTTGAACGTGTCATAATTGGTACTCGTTTTGTACTTGGTAAATCGCTAATGTTTTCCTTTTTTGTTTTGCATGATACAAAATTAAAAATATTTTTATTTTAGAAAAAATAATCATGTTAATAACACGCTTTTAACACTCCGTTTTTTCTCTCTCTCTCTCTAAATCATAGGTGTTGTTTATTAAAAATAATTTAATTCGAATTACAAATATTTATAACATAGTGAAAAGCTGTCTTTTTTTAGCAAGATTTTATTTTCATATACAAGATTCAAACCCAACCTAATTTTTTTAAAAACAAGTCTATTTTGTACTAAAAAATAAAGCACTTTTTAAAGCAGGTATATATGGAGTATGGAGTTTGGACTAAACTAATGACAAAAAATGTGTTTAAAAAATAATATATTATTAATGTTTCTGTTTATATACAAAGGTGTGCATGAATATGTCAAAGTACATTTAACTCACGGACTTAATTAACCAAGGTGCTAAAGATATATGCTATGGTAATGTTCATGACATATATATGGAATTAATTTCAAACAACATCATGTTAATAATATTGCTTCCTTGGACCTTAATAAGACTTTACTCAATTAGAATGAATAGAACTCAAAGTTTCATTGCTTTCTCCGCTGGGAAATTCAGTTGGCAAGGAAGCTTCCTTGTATGTGAGGGTCAAATAGTAATACTCGTGAAATTCACTGTTTGATTTAGGTCACACGGTACCACATTAATTGCTAGGGTAAACGAGTAGTTAAGGAATCATCCTTCAATCTGATAAGTTGTTGTTATAATAATTCAATTTTGAGATCAAATAATTTTTTATTTATTTGACTTAATAATTTCTTCCATGCCTAATAATGAAAAATAAAATATGATAAGTCAAAAAGTCAAGAAATAATTGTGTGTTTGTGGGTCTATAATAGGTCTAACCTTGGTTTTTAAAATTATCATACTCTTTTTTTATATATGAAAGTCATGCTAATTTGATGAGTTAAGCAAGAAAAAGGAAAAACCTATTTAAGAAAGCAAAATAAAAATTAATAAATAGTATTTTTTATTAATTAAAATCATATCATTTAATGATATCAATATATTCAATATGTAATTTTCAACAAAAATTATTATATACAATTGGATATATGCTTTTAAAAAATGGATATATATATTAAAATATAATTTATTTTTAAAATAGAAGAACCTGGTGCAGCATATCAACGGTCAACCTAGGTTAATCAATTTAATTCATGGGTAAATAGCAATGAAGTTAAAAGGGAATTAAAAAGCAGCACTGTATCCCAATGAAGCTGCTGATTTTGACTTTAAACTCCAAAGAGCTATCAGAATATTAAAGAAGGTTAGGCATGTGCCACCTATGATTATAAACTTGAGTCCAAGCTCTTAATGCTGATGTCTAAGTATAAGAATTCTTTGTGATCATATTGGACTAATCAAGTTTAAGGTCTCTCTTAAGTCCAAGCGTTCTTAAAGCAGGTGTCCAATCTCAACAAAAAAAATGTATTTAAATTGATGTAAATCAACATGATTTTTGCTTCATTAAAGATTTTTTTTTTTTTTTACTTGGTAAGTTAGAGAGAGAGGGGTTCTTGTTTTAAAGTCTACAATATAAAAAATGTTAATAAATAAATTTAAAATTTATATAAATAATTAATTAAAAATATCTAAATTTTAACATAAAAATAGATTTATAACCTTAATTATATAATTTTAAAACATGTATATTAAACACTAACTATATACAAATGTAATAACATATAAAAAAATTATTAATATAACACATATATGTATATACAAATTTAGATATACATAAGAATTAAAATAAAATATAAAATATTTATTTTAAAATTAAAGTATCATACATATTTTTTATAATAAATATTAAAAAAAATTATAAATATATATTTTTTTAAATTAAAATTTTTAATTTTTAATAAATTGTGTAAATATATTAATATTATATCAATATAATATATAAAAATAAATATAATAAATATAAATATAATATATAAAAATAAATAAATTAAATAAATTTTTTAATAAAATTAAATCAATTTATTTATCTAAATTTTTTTTAACATACTTAAGTTATTTTATTTATTAAATAGGTTGAATCAAGATAAATTTTCAATAAATTAAGTTATAAGTTTCTTTTAAATAGTTTTATTTATTTTCATTCCTATCTATTATTTTAACTGCATAAAAATAATTAAGGTCAAGTTAATATAATTATTAAATATTTTTAAAATTAGTATAAATTAAATTTTTAAATATAAATATTAATTTACTTCAAAAATAATAATTCTTACAAAATTACTCACTTAATAATTTTTTTATAAATATTTAATTTTTTATTCAATATAAAAAATCTTACCATTATCCATATATTAAAAACTTTGATAACTATAAAAAATGATAAATATAATTTAAAAATTAATTAAAAATTATATAATTGATAAATGAAATTTATAATGATATAATTTATCGATAATTAGTGACAATAACTGTGAGTAACGATTGACAATGACGGTGAGTAACGATAATAATTTAGATCTAATTAAGTTATATCTATTAAGATTCATTTAGACTTTAAAAATGATATAAACTATAATTTATATTTTTAATTAAGTTATAAATATTATGATTTAATTTAAGATTTAAGATTTATACTTTATTTTAAATTTTATTTAGATTATGTTATTATCATCTTTTAAATTTAATTTTTCATTAAATCATCCATTATATTATAAAATATGATCTAATAAAAAATTAGATTTGAAAGATGAAGTGAGGTTAAATTTTTTTAGCTGGATACTCAATCTATCTTAATCAACTAAGGAAAAGCTTTTGGTATTTAATCAATATTTCTTACCTTTAAAATATCTAAAAAATTAACTATAAAATATGGAAAGGTTTGAGAAATAGAAAAAAAAAACCAAGACTTTCCATAACTTAATTTTAAAATGATAACCCAATTAAAGGGTAAATTTTAAACCTAAATTAAATCTTAATAGTCATAATCTAATTAAATCTTTTTTTATAACTAGTAATAGGATTTTATTAGGAGAGAGTATCATGATTACTCTAATCCATATATATCACGAGATTACATACAACAACCATATGGACATAGCCACCAATCATAGTATGAAAACTGAAACTTAGTTTTTGTTCTTAGCTTTAACCATCTTCAAGAAGTGAGCTTAATCTTATGTTCAATTGAATCTTTTCTCCATACTTATTAGTTATAGTCTAACATCCTTTGGATCCCTGTAGAAAGCTAGAAGGTATACTGGTAATGAAGAAAGTACATCATTCATCATTGTTATTTTTCCAGCAAGTGACATATATGGGTTCTTCCATAACTCCAACTTTAATTGGAAGTGCTTCCTAGGATTAGTACCAATGGGGATGCCAAGATAGGATATTGGCAATGTATTAACCTTGAAATTTAAGAACATAGATATATTTGAATGAGTGAGCCACATTGATCCCTATGAATAAACTCTTTGCAAAGTTGATCTTCAGTCCCATGACATACAATCATAAACTTTTTCAAAGTCAACTTTTAGGATGAAGCAAGTCTCACCTATCCTCTTGGCAAAGTCAATCATTCTAAAATTAAATCTATATTAATTCTAAATCTTAACAAATATATCCTAATTAAAACCTAATTCTAAAATCCTAGATCAAATTCTAACAGTCATGATCTAATTAAAGCATAAATTAAATATTAAAATTTTAAAAAAAATATAAATTATATTATTATTATTATAATTATAATTGTAATTATAAAACAATTGTAATTAAATGATAAAGTTACACAATAATCTTAGCAATCCTAATTAAATAGTATTGTAACATAAAAATATCTAAATTATTCATAAATACTCAAGACAAACGTTTTGTTTACCTAAAAATAAATTGTTACATAATCTTAACAACATTTTCTTGAAACCTGCCTTACTTAGTAGAGAATGAATACAAGAGAAGAAAGAAAACTAAAACGTGTAAAGAAATGAAGAAAAGGAGGGTTGCATGGGTGTGTGTATGTATATAAGCGCACTTATGCACCAATACCAACAGCAAAACCATAAAAAATTGAGATGCTCTCAAAACTCAAAAATTCATGTTTTTATAGTAAAAATGGTTGGTAAATATTAAATTTACCGATATATTAGCCATCGATCATTTGGTACAAATTTTTTTTAGTTTAAGATGGACATTTTGCCGATAATTTTTTTAGTTAGTAATGGCATAAATTTTACTTATTAATTATCAAAGTATTCAATTATTGTCCGTTTTGACTATTGAAAATATCAAAAGATGTGTAATCATCGATAATAGCAAGATTTGTTATAGTGATCCAACTGATGAAGAGTACGTTATGTATCTCAAATTTTAAAATAAAAATTCATAAATATGTAATTTTATAATTAATATTTATCATTTAAAATATATTATTTATATTAAATTGAAGTTATTAAATGAAATAACAAATAGTTTTTAAAATTTATAAAATTTTGTAAATTTATCCACATGATAATTTTTTTATAATTAAATTAATAAAATTTAATATATAAAAAAATTATTAAGTAAAACAACTTTACCAAAAATTATATAAAAGTTAATTGATTCTTTTATTTTGATAATCATCAATATTAATTTGATAGTTGACATAACTAAAAATTAGTCAATTTCACCCATCTAAATGTTATCAAATCAGAAAATTAATTAGTTTTAAAATTTACTAACCTTTTAATTTGGTTTCAAAATTTGATAGTCATTAGTCAATTTAGCCCAAAACGGTTATGACTAGATTAATTGTTGAGCGCCAAAATTAGGATCGAAGTGACTAATACTTGTTAGAGTTAAGCAAGTCTTAAGATCAAGGAATTGAAATTACTGAAAATCACAATTTTCAAAGATTAAAATTTCATTTTTATAAACACGAAAATTTTCATTTTCATGATTTATATTGAAATGACTAGTAATTCAATGTTTACCTTAATTAAAATATATGGTTCGATTCAGGAACCTGTGTAATTGCACCTTTTGGATATCTTTCTTTATATCCTTATCATTATTTTTTAGCTTTAAAATCTTTCTTTGTTTTCTATGTGCTGATGTAAAATATTTAAATTTTAAATAATTCATACGAAAGAGAAACCATAGTGAAACAATGGTTATATAAACAAAGATGTAATAAGAAAAAAAATAAAATTCCTCAATGGCTATTATATATTATATTCTTGAGCTAATTAAGATTATTGCTCAATTAATTTTCTTCGGGAAAATATTAAGCTAGCCCATACTTGTTTCATATTTTATTTTAAATAAATAATTATAATTATTTTAAAATATATGTGTGAGCACCAATTTTTGTCCGGATAAAAATCTCCCTTAATTAATATAACTTAAGCTCAAATGGTCAAAAGAAAAGAAAAGGAGTTGCAAAATTGAACAAATTAGCAGAAAAATAATAGACAAATAAAAGCTAAAAAAAACAACAACAACAAACAAACAAAAAAAAAAAAAAACAAAATTCAGTTAGGTTAGTTGAGAGTTGGTTAAGGAGTTAGTTAGCCTAGGGTTAGAAACTAACTTCCTTAGAGTTAAGAGACCATGGTTAAGTAAGGGGTATAAAGGGAATTTGGAAAGAAAAAGAGGGGGGTGGCATTTTCGGAAAATTGGGCTCTCTGGAATTCTGTTAGTTTTTGCTCTGATACTCCAAGTTTTCTCTCTCGCCTTGAAGAATTGCTCTGAGCTCACTGAATTTCCCTGGGAGAATCCTTCTTCTGTTAGCTCTCTACTCCTCCGGATTATCTCCACCTGCGGAGGAAGATTTAGCTTCTATTCTTCGCTTCCTTCAACTCCTCCCTGCGTCTTTTGGTGGAATTGTAAAAGCTTCCTCCATTTTTTTTGTTGTTGATCTACTTCCAGGTAGGCTCACATTTTTGTCCCTCTCATATCTCTACAGTTTTTTATCCTCTCTACACTATGTTTAAGCCTTAAATAGGTAGAATTCATAATGAATAAGAGGCCTGAATGATGTGCAATACTTGCTGTGAATTCTGATTCAGTTAGCTAGGCTACATGCGTTGGTTGAGATTTAAAATCAAAGCTTATTGATAAATCAATGAATGCTTAATACCTGTATTTGATTGTTATGGTTCAGTCCCTAAATAGCATCGGGAGTGTCTTTTGACTATAAATTTTTGAATTCTCTAGCATAGCCTATGCTTCCTCTGTATTTTAATTGATGTTCAGACCTAGCTTCAAGTTATTCAAGAGATTCCGATATAGGTAGCAGTCAACCTGTTAGAGTCAAGTGTTTAAGCAAATCAGTTTCATAAACTGGTATAAAACTCAAATAAACTAGAAACTGGTAGGAAAAGAGGTTCTGATCGAGGCAATAAAGAAATCTTTTAAACTTAGGAAGGCTCTGAATTTGGTCCAAAACATAGGCGCTGCTCAAGCTGTTAGGCAGAACCCAAACATCCTCTGTTCATAGCTTGCCCCCTGTCAGTCAGAACCAGGTTAGTGCTATTTGCAAGAGTTTTAGTGAGCTAGTTCAAGGCTCAACCTCACCCTGAAATGCGTCATGGTCAAGTCATCGTCTAGATCAGAACCTAATCCTTGTCAAGATCAAAAGCCGACTCTAAAAATGAGAAGCTATTGTATCAGAAGTGAATGACATTTGATAGTTAGGATTCTGGCAGAACTAATCTTTCCTAGTCTGTATGCAATGAATCAAATCCAACAAAGTAGTACAGATCCCTTACTTATCTCAGTCAGGCTTAAGCCAAAAGTAGAGCTATCCAATTGTCTTCTATTATGCCAAATTAGTCTTTGCTAGTGAATACAATGAATGATCCTAGGCTGCACCTAGTGCAAATCAGTGACAAGGACTGAAAGGGAGCCAACTATTCATATATTCAGAAATTCAGGTAACAGAAATAAAATCAGAATTAGCAGCCAACCTAACTGACCAATCAAGTTCTGATCTTGTCCTTATTCAACTAGGCACCTGCCCAAACTTAGGATCATTTGTCCAGGCCTAGGATAGCAAGCCACTAAGGTTCCAACCTTGGGTTGCTATTAACCAAAACAAGGTCAGGTTTAGCCCATTAGATGAAGAAAAAGCCATATATAGGGATTCAAACCAGTATTCTCAATTGGAACTTGGAATCAGACCACTTCTGCCTTTCCAGTCTCTAAAACTGAGGCAGAAACTATGTTGCCTACTGATTCTATATTTCCAATCCAACATACCTGTATCAGAAGCTGGAATCAGTTGGTTAATAGGCCTGAACAGCAGGTCACAGGCTCAGATTTCAGAACATAGTAGGTGTCTGGTCAAGTTTATGTTTTGATATGCTTATCTTGAGGAAGTTGAGTGATCTGCAAACTGTCATCAACCCCACAAGAGCTGGTTGCTCTGGTTTCAGGATCATTTAGGGGAACTTTGGGGTTAAGGTGTGGATGCATTGTCTGGAACTTTTCAATAACAGGTTAGCAAGAGTTTTTAAACGTGAGTATGGAGGGTAGGTAAAGGTCTAAACAGTGATGTCTGGAACTTGCCTATGTTGATTTCTCTAGCTTGAGTAATATTATCACCCAAGCCCTTTTCTTCTTAAGTTGCAAAATTATGCAAATACTGATGTTCAATCTGTAAAATAGTCCTCAATATATCATCCCAATAACAACGGTTACAGTTCTGTTTCTTTGCAGTAATGGTTAAGATCTGGTACCTTCAAATCATTTAGGGGGGGTTTGTAATCATATAATTAACCATGATGTAGGAAAGAACTGAACTGCCTCTTGTTGATAGGCTGTGAAGTGTGCTAGCTGCTGTAATATGTTTCAGTTACAGGTCTAGGTCATTCTCTTAATCAGTTTTGTCACAATGGCAGAGATTAGCAAAAGTGATTTAGGATCTCTAAGTGGCACAGGTAGTAGACTGATCTGGTCCTGGCCTTAGTTAAAAACAAAGACAGATTTGGATTTCTAATACCTTTTTGGCTTGGACTAGCTTTATAATCAACTAGTAGCAGTGATCAGGTATCTGAGTCTGCAATAGGTGCCAGGAGTTCTGTTTCTGGAGCAGACTTCTGATATTGTTTTCATTATGGCACACAGCTATGAACATAGGGTTCTTGATCACCTCAGCTAGACTTAGGGTCAAGCATAAGCTGGTCTGAAACTTCCTATCAGATTCATGTCAATTGGTGCCAATGGCCAGACACCAACTTACCCTGACATAAACCATTGGTGAGGCAAACCATAGAAGGAATTTTTTTTTTTTTTTTTTTCTGAACTAGTGAACTAACATCCATTAATAGAGCTTGGATTGGAATAGAGATCAAATGAGTCCAAGAGATGATAGCTCAAGAACTGAAGATCTGGTTTGCAGTGGCCTTAAGTCCCAAATCTGATTTTAGTTTTGGTCAAGGAAGATAACCAGTAGTTAGAGACCATGTATTCTCCATAAGTCTTTGACAAACCGGGTTGCCTTTCTCTGAGTGAGTGACCTATGCAGTAGCTGACTTGGGATATTTAAGCTGAAAGTCTAGGGAGATTCTCAGAATTGCAGGTTTTTTTTTTTTTTTTGAAAATCACAGTTGCAGCAAAACAGACTTTTAATTATAGTCAGTTAAAGTATACACATTTGGCAGGGGTAATAGTATTTGAAACTGAATATTGGGTGCAGTTAGAGATTCAGACCTGATAGGTAGAGTATTTCTGGATCACTTTCAGAGAATCCTAAACTAGGCTTGACCATACATTTCTAAGGTTTTGAACAGAAACCTTGAGCAAAATGAGAACTGAAGTAGAATGGTAGAAATGCCTGGTTTGGTAGGCTAGGAACCATTTGGAAAGTGTCATAACTGTAATTACAATGCTTGGCCATATACTCTGCTGCTCCATTGCTAAATAGGCAACTAGTTAACTCAGAAAATTGAAAAGAAGACACCAAGGATTGCATTTGGTGTGTTACTGATTTAAATCTGAAAAACCAGTAAAGATTTTAGCACAACATGTTGAGGAATGTTAGTAAATAAGGTTTTTAATGAGCCCTGACCCTTTCTATATGTAGATGCATGCATGAGAAAACAGGTGTTGAATAGGGTAGTTATGTGTTGGATATAAGGCCTTTGTGGAGGTTAGCAACCTGCCTATGATTTAAAAAAACTGGTTTACTAAAGTCCTCAGGTACATTTGTGAATTAAACATGCTAGGTGAGCCTAGGAGCCTCAAGGCCTAATTCTGGGTTATAATAGGTACTTGAAAGTTTTATTTTCTGCATAAGTTCAGAACACTGTGCGGTCTGTTTCTTAAAGTTATAGTACTGGCGTTTGATATGTTGAGCTTTGAACTTGTATTTGGCAAGAATCTGAAATACACACCAGGCCATGAATGAAATTCTGCCTATGGATACTGTGTTAGGATGGATTCTGGTTCCCTGCACTGAAACCTACCAGCATTAGCTCCTAATTTTTTTACTCTTTATTGGTTTCACATTATTTTGTTAAGCGGCTATTAACATTGCCTCATCTCAAGGGATTAGCTTCTGTGTTATTAGCCACTGTATCAGGTCTGGCTACCTGCCTCTGTGATAGATCGAATAGTCAATCAGATTTCAATCCAATCAGTAAGTGAGCCTATCCTAGACATTAGTCTGAATCTGAAAATGATGGAACTCCATTTAAGAAGAGTTGTCAGGCATATAAGAGTCACATTAAGGGTTAACGAAAGAAGTTGAAGGCAACACATAGACAGAACTAGGAATAACACATGATACCATAGTTAATTTCTATTTCTTCGCCTAGATTCATCATAAACATTAGGCTAATCATGGGCTGGACATTATCAGACTATGGGTAGCAAGAACAGAAAGGCCACAATCATTCATTCTGCCTTGCTTGAGAGTTAAGGAACAGTTTTCTGATAAAACCAGAATCTGTTGCAGCACCTTTGGCCAGCAACAGGTTCCCCTTGCCCAGTTTCACTTCTTAGGTCTTATGAACCCACCTCAATCAGGTTTAGATCAACCTTGGGGTGATAGACCTGATTCAGCTTGAAGGCATCTTAATTAGGAATACAGAGTTAAGCCCCTAGCCAGCCTAAGACACCATATGGGAATAGCCAATACAGATTTTCATGAGAGGTCTAGTTGGAGCACACAATAGTATCTTGATAAACAGCCTCAGAGTCCAGGACCTCTGATTAGCATGGTTGTGGAGCTCTGGTGGAACCCCAAATCTGAAATTAAGATTTTAGATCCTATTAACATAGTTATTGGAGTGCAACAATGATTAAGGTAAATTTGAAAGCTTTGGTTCAGTACATTAGAAATTCCAGTCCGGGTAGTTATATCAGCACTAGTAGCAGATCAAGATTTCATTGTATACTTGGCCAGGGCAGGGAATAAATCCATGCGTCTTTCTGGGTCAAGCAAGAACTAGGCTAACCTATAGAAGCCTGACTT
Organism: Canavalia gladiata; assembly: GCA_037954105.1. Lineage (NCBI taxonomy): Eukaryota > Viridiplantae > Streptophyta > Magnoliopsida > Fabales > Fabaceae > Canavalia > Canavalia gladiata. The sequence continues at coordinate 46,156,777 of CM075665.1, forward strand.
TAGGGACTGAAACTGATAACTTTGAGTCAGCACAAAAGCCTGAGATCAGAGGTCCAGTCCAATCTCAGTTTCCCTAGCTGGTTTCAGTCTTGATCAAGGTAGTCCATGAATCAGCAACCAGATTCTGAGTTCTGTTGAGACTTAGATTGTTACACATACCTACCTTAATCTTATGAAATCTGGAAGCTAGGAGCATTGCTGTTAATAAAGTGAACCTAACCTTGGGCCTGATTAAGTCAGAAATGAGCCACACAACCTTGCACTCAGCAAGTTCCCTTTGATTTCTCTGCCTTTTAAATCTGGAACCAATTTGGCAAATCTGTTCTGATTTCTCTGCTTCTTAAAGGATTATGCAGAATAAGTGTTTGAAGGTGAGGCTTATTACCACACGGCCTTGCATTTAACTTATGAGTAGACCTCTGATTTCTCTGCATCTTAAATCTAGGAGTTACAAGAAGAGTTTAGTTCTTTTAGCTGCAGAAATCATTTCCTGTACATAAAGCTTTGGCCAACCAGGGTGTGTCCTTCAACTAGGTTTCTTTGACTTAGCATTGATAATAGATTCTTAAATCAAGGCCAAAGTGATATAATAAGCTCTGCATCTAGTTCAGATTGCTTTGTTCTGATTTAAGAAGGGTCAGTCTAGTTACTAAGTTACTTTTGATTATCCCTGTATGTTTAAGACAAACTAAAAGAAGAATAACAAATTTAAGCACCATTCTACATGTACAATGGCATTTCGGATAAACTCGGAAGACTAAGAGAAATAGTAGATTTTATACCAAACAAGTAATTAGAGAATATATTATTGCGCTTTCTCATTTTAAATTTATGATTCACGATTCTGTTTTCACTAAGCCTTTGTCTCAAACATTTTTAATTCACTCTCTAACTCAAATTTCTGGTAGCTTTTATTCTTTCAAAATTCATGTAAACGGGTTCTAACGCGAACGAGTAGCGTTCTCTACCGTGTCGTGTTTTAATTCGTGTGGGATCCAAATACGGCTTACGACGATTTAGGATCTCACAAGCATGAATTTTTGGAAATTTTTACTTTCAATAAAATCTTATAAAAAAAAAACGTCTGTTTTAATTTTTCGAAATTCATGTAAACGGGTTTTGACGCGAACGAGTAGCATTCTCTACCGTGTCGTGTTTTAATTCGTGTGGGATCCAAATACGGCTTACGACGATTTAGGATCTCACAAGCATGAATTTTTGGAAATTTTTTTACTTTCAATAAAATCTTATAAAAGACGTCTGTTTTAATTTTTCAAAATTCATGTAAACGGGTTTTGACGCGAACGAGTAGCATTCTCTACCGTGTCGTGTTTTAATTCGTGTGGGATCCAAATACGGCTTACGACGATTTAGGATCTCACAAGCATGAATTTTTGGAAATTTTTACTTTCAATAAAATCTTATAAAAAAAAACGTCTCTTTTAATTTTTCGAAATTCATGTAAACGGGTTCTGACGCGAACGAGTAGCATTCTCTACCGTGTCGTGTTTTAATTCGTGTGGGATCCAAATACGGCTTACGACGATTTAGGATCTCACAAGCATGAATTTTTGAAAATTTTTACTTTCAATAAAATCTTATAAAAGACGTCTGTTTTAATTTTTCGAAATTCATGTAAACGGGTTTTGACGCGAACGAGTAGCGTTCTCTACCGTGTCGTGTTTTAATTCGTGTGGGATCCAAATACGGCTTACGACGATTTAGGATCTCACAAGTATGAATTTTTGGAAATTTTTTACTTTCAATAAAATCTTATAAAAGACGTCTGTTTTAATTTTTCGAAATTCATGTAAACGGGTTTTGACGCGAACGAGTAGCGTTCTCTACCGTGTCATGTTTTAATTCGTGTGGGATCCAAATACGGCTTACGACGATTTAGGATCTCACAAGTATGAATTTTTGGAAATTTTTTACTTTCAATAAAATCTTATAAAAAAAAACGTCTGTTTTAATTTTTCGAAATTCATGTAAACGGGTTTTGACGCGAACGAGTAGCATTCTCTACCGTGTTGTGTTTTAATTCGTGTGGGATCCGAATACGGCTTACGACGATTTAGGATCTCACAAGCATGAATTTTTGAAAATTATTACTTTCAATAAAATCTTGTAAAAAACGTCTGTTTTAATCTTTTCCAATAGATTTCTATTAAAACGTCTTTTTCTTTAAAAAATCACTCTGTATTCCTTTTAGAGATCAAGTCTCTTAACCAGAACTACGTAAGCCTTGAGTTTCCCATTGCACCGGGGAATACGTAGGAGCAGGATCAAGTCCTGTCAGGTTATTTTCTATAAACCTACTTATTTTCTATTCTATTTTAAGGGATCAAACAGTTTTCAAAATATCACACACTCAGTTTAAGGGTACCGTTCTTTGGAACGGGCGAGTAGGGTGCCTAATACCTTCCTTACTCGTAACCGACTCCCGAACTTCGAATCTCATCCTTGAGTTAGGGTTTTTCCAAATCTTTTCCCTTAAAACAAAAATTTGGTGGCGGCTCCACAATCAAATTAAAATTCATTTCAAAATTTAGCGAGTCCGTCATCTCGTCGTAATTACGGTTATGACAGATGGCGACTCCACTGGGGACTTTAGAGAGTCAAGCCTAGTTATTGAGTGTGCCATATCGATCCCTTTTTCGTTTGTTTGCATGATCCCTTTCTTGTTACTTTTATGACTTATTTATCTGTTGTCTGTCTGGATGTTTACTTTATAACCCTAGGATAGACGAACGATAAACTGTTATATATGTTTGCAAAAGTTCCCCAATTGCAGGTATCCCCAAAGGTCTGTCTACCCTCCACACACTACACATGCATGCATAATCATGAGTGGGGCCCTGTACCCGGGTCTGAGCGAAACTCAGGAATAGAGGGGTCTAGTGGTGCCACCAGGGATGCACATCCCGGTAGGCTATCATGAAAACCCCAGCTAGAGTGCGTCCTTTTCTAGTGTCCTGTAACCAGTAGCGTTCTCTACGGTTGCAGTCAACACTATGGAATTGGAACTTGGCTCTAGTAACCTTTATACCCCAGGATTATGACCTACCTTTGGCGAGATACATAAAATAGACATCCTAGATCCATAGGACAGGTAACCTCGGACTAGGACACACAAAAGGGTATACATTTCTATGACATGTACTGATTCGTGCATATATTGCTTGTGTTATCCCAAATAGGGGAACGTAAAAAAAAAAAAAAAAAAAAAAAAAAAAAAAAAAAAAGAGAGAGAAAGAAAAAAAAGAGAAAAAGAAGAAGAAAGGAAAAGACAAAAGGGAGATGAAAAAGAAAAGAAGAAGAGGGTGATGACTAAAAAGATACCCAGAGATCGCTGTGGCTTCTGTTCCGAAAATCATGTTCTTAGTGCATATGACCCATACCACATTTTAAAAAAATGTATCATACCACACATTGCCTTAGTCTATAATGTATCATACTCAAATTGCTGTCATTCTTGCATCATGCTTTAATCTACATAATTTCATGCCTTATAATTGATTATTCTGTCAAATAACTAACTCATTTATTTTCTTGATTTTCTTTTTTTCTTTTTTTATCTTTTTCTTTTAAGGGGATTGGATTCTCTCATTTATGTCTAAAGGAGGTGAAATGGAAATTAATGTGGGATCAGAATTAAGAAAGAAACGAAGAATCGGGGCAAAAATGATGGATCTAGCAAGTTTAGAATCTTTCGCCGAAAGGTTACAAACAATACAAAAGATGGTCTTTGCCAAAAGATATGGTAATATACTGAAATTATTGAAAATCAAAGTACAAGAAGAAGCCATCACTGCCTTTGTCCAGTATTACGACCCTCCACTGAGATGCTTTACGTTCACAGACTTTCAGTTAGCACCCACACTAGAAGAGTACGAGCAAATCATAGGCCTGCCAATGGAGGGAAGTAGGCCATACAATCATCTTGAGCATAGTCCTTCATTTCGAGCTGCGATTCAATCTATAGGGTTGCAACACAGTGATCTCCTCACGGATTTCCAGGAAAAATATCAATGCAAAGGCTTTACAAGGGATCTCCTAGAAAGGCATTTGCAACATTTGGCCGACAATAACAAATGGGAGACCTACATGGATACACTCGCTCTTGTCCTCTACGGTTTGATATTGTTCCCTCAAGTTGATGATTTCATAGACACAGTGGCCATTGGTGCATTCTTATCTCGCAAAAACAAGTCCGAGAATCCTACCACTGCAATACTTGCTGACACATATTGTGCTCTGAATCTCTGTTATGAAAGGAAAAAGAAAAAACTAATATGTTGTCTACCAATTTTTTATATCTGGATCACGGCACATGCGTTCAAAAGAGAGGTGAAGGTCCAATGTCCCATCTCGGATCTGTTGTGCTACCAAATCAGAAACATGACTGGAAAAGAGTGGGCAGAATATCTGGCTAGTTTGACGGAGGAGAAGATTAGATGGCAGCCGGCTTGGCAACAAAAGACAACGATCATTTATCATTGCAAAGGTTTCCCCAATGTCCCTCTAATGGGAACAAGGGGTTGTATCAGCTATAACCCCATACTGGGGCAACGTCAATTAGCCTATCCTATTCGAAGTCCTCCAGCCCAAGAGTTATTGACTCCTGTCACTATATATTATGAAGGGAACTTCGCCGAACCTCTTCGAAAGGTGCGAGAAGCTTGGGAGGTGGTAACACGAAAAGGAAAAGAGTTAGGAGTCAGAAGTTGTGCAGCAAAGGAAGAATACCGACAATGGGTAAGGGAACGGGTGCAACAAATCAAGTTACCTTTCAAAACACAAGCTGTAGCTTCAGGAAGTCAACCATTGCCTGAAACATTCGAAGATGAGGCCGTCAAAGAATTAAAAGCAAAGTTGGAGGGCATGACTGTCAAAAACAGCAGGTTGGAAGAAGAGTTGTTAAAAGCCCAACAGGAAATTGCCGCGCTTAAGAGAGATGGCCAAGAAAAAGATACCGCCTTGGAGGGAATTCGTCAACAGCAAAAATCTGAGCGAGAGCACGCAGCTAGGGTCCACAAGAGCCTTCAGGCTGCTAATAAGGAGCTGGGATTGAGAGCACAAGAAAGAGATGCCGCCCTCCAAGAAAATCAGGCAATGAGAGACGCTATTGAACAAATGAGAAGTCGAATTCGCCAAATCAGACGAGAGAAAGGTCAAGCCTTGGGAGAAAGGGATAGAGAGTTGGCAGAGAAGAATCAACTGATTGACGAAAGAAATGAGTTACGCCGATGGGTAGAGGAGTTAAAACAACAAATAGAGAACTTGTTAGTGGCATGCGAAAATGAAGTGAACGAAGAAAAATGGAAGGTCATTGAAGTCATTAGGATGCAACAAAGGGGGATAAGTGATCTGCAAGATGAAATGAAATGGTATCAAGACACAGCGGATCATTGGACTAGATGCTTTGGGAGGTTAGCTAGTTTGGCTAACACTGCTATCACCGAAGTACCTCAGTTGCTCAGAAGAGCGGAAGCTTCACTTCATCCACTCCATACGCCGGCCGAAGTTGAAGAGTTTATCAATTTTTGTAAAGAGTTAATCATGAGAATGAACCGATATGTTGCTCTAGTTGAAAAAGAAGAAAATGGTGTACCATGAATATTATGAATAAAGAATACTACTTCTCTCTACAGTTCTTGATGTCACATTAATTTCCATTTCATACTTCGTCTCACAAGCAAGTTCATCCAATAACAAATTTATCGAGATATCTGATCCCCGATATTTTATTTATGTCTTAAAATTTGAGATTGTTTTTTTTTTCTTTAATACTAATTAATAAATATTGAATTTTTCCAGAAAACAAAATAGCGGATTCACGCATTCCTCAGCATTCCTATAGCACGCGTTCAAAAACCAAAATGATGAATGAGCTAGAAGCACAAAATGAAGAGCTGAGAAATGAAGTTGCTGATCTGAGAGATCAGCTAGCAAAAGTCATGAAGCTGTTAGAGAAGAATGCAGAGGGACCCTCTGGGGTAGAGACAGCAGCTGTGACAGACACATCAGGCCCTGTGCAGGTGGTAATTGATCGTGAGTGGCCTCCTTACGGGATACCACCTGGGTTTGCACCCTCAGCACAGGGTATTCCCACGAACCCTGTTGAGAACCTTCTCACTCACACCCAATACCCAAATCATCCTACTACCTACCCACCACAAATAAATCCACCAGCTACTTACCATACAAATCCTATTACCTACCCACCACATACAAATCCACCAACTACCTATAACACAAATCCTACTGCTTATCCTCCACACACGGGTCCGTCAATTTCTTACCCACAAAACACTAATCCCAACTATACATACATGAACACCACTACCATAGAGAATCCCGCCAATTCCATCCCTATGACTACCTACCCACTAAACCCCCAACAACCACCTTTCCCTCTACCAAATGCCTATGGCCAGACTATCCGACCTGTGGGGCCTCATACAGCGGGACCAGTAGTGAATGAACAGTGGTCAAATACTCCTAGTCAGGAGACCCCTCTCAGCGGTAGATGGCAACACCTAGAGGAAAGAGTCAGGGCCATTGAGGGAAGCGGTTATGGACTAGTAGATGCTTCTGATTTGTGCCTAGTCCCTGACGTGATAATCCCGCCCAAGTTCAAGATGCCCGAATTTGAAAAATATAAAGGAACGGGGTGCCCTCGAAGTCATCTGACCATGTTCTGTAGAAAGATGGCTTCATATGCACATGATGATAAGCTCCTAATCCACTGTTTTCAAGATAGTCTCACGGGAGCTGCAGCCAACTGGTGTACTCAGTTGGAACGCACCCACGTCCGATCCTGGAAGGATTTGGCAGATGCCTTTCTTAGGCAATACAAATATAATATAGAGATGGCACCAGATCGGTCTCAGTTGCAAAATACGATCAAAAGGGAAGATGAGACCTTTAAAGAATACGCTCAACGATGGAGGGAACTAGCAGCCCAAGTTCAACCTCCTCTATTAGAAAGAGAGATGATCGGGATGTTTATGGACACTCTCCCTGCGCCATTTTATGATAAAATGGTGGGCAGCGTTTCGGCCAATTTCTCCGATATGGTATTAATTGGAGAACGAATTGAAAGCGGTTTGCGTCGCGGAAGGATTGTGCATAATACGGTTGGCAATGTGAATGTGAAGAAGCCAATCAATAATTCCTGGAAAAAGAGGGAAGGGGAAACCCATCATGTCACATATGATCCCAATCGCTCCACACCTACACCACCTAATTACCAAACACCTTACCACCCTCAGTATGCACCCTACCCTCAGATGGTGGCCGCCTCACAGCCTAACTACCAACCACCTTACACATCCCCCACAGCTTTCCAGCAAACAACTCCGCTCATGACGCAACCACAACCAACCATACCCCAACCTCCACAAAAAGCTTGGAGTCAAAACCCTGGCCCAAACACTAACCAAGCTCAGAGAAGGCCAAATAATGAAAGAAGAGTTATACACTTTGACCCTATCCCTATGACCTATACTGAGCTTTTACCCCGCCTAATACAGAACTCTTTAATCGCACCATGTCCTATGAAGCCATTGGAACCACCATTTCCCAAATGGTACGACCCGGCTGCTAAGTGCGATTATCATGCCGGAGCTGTGGGACATTCCACTGAAAATTGTCAAGGATTAAAGCATAAAGTCCAGAATTTGATAAACGCCAAGTGGTTAAACTTTGAGAAGGATGCTCCTAACGTAGGAAATAATCCTTTGCCAAATCATGGAGGGCCAACGGTGAACTGCTTGGAGGTGGAGTTTGAGGTGAATATGATTAATGAGGCCTTCCCCGGTTGTCCAAGGCCTTTAGTTATCAAATACTCCGAAGAGCCGGCTGTCCCAACACCAAACGGCTTAAGGCCAATTACTATAAAGGTGCCGGGGCCATTCCCATATAAAAGCAACAAAGAGGTACCTTGGAAGTATGATGCTGAGGTGTCTGGAGGCAAGACAAAAGAAGAAGAAACCGAAGTCACCACTAGTGCCTCTACTGATGTGGTGAATATAGCTGGAATCGGGGGTATGACCCGGAGCGGGCGCATTTATTCCCCCATGGAAGAGAGGAGAGGAAGGCCCTGCGGGGAGACAATTTTGGCTGGTCCTGAGCCAGAAGCGAATAGAGAAGAAGAAAGAAGAGAACTGAAAAAGCCTGTTTCTGAAGAAGATGCCTGTGAATTTCTAAGGATGATCAGGCAAAGTGAATATTCAGTAATTGAACAATTGAACCGTGTGCCAGCTAAAATTTCCCTACTAGCACTAATGATGAATTCTGAACCTCATCGAAAGGTGCTGCTGAAAATACTCAACGAGGCACATGTGGTGCACAACCTTTCGGTAGAGAAGTTCGAAGGGATTGCAAATAACATTACCGCCAATAACTTTCTCACCTTCACCGACAGTGAAATCCCTGAAGAAGGGGCTGGGCATAACAAGGCACTGCACATATCAGTAAAATGTAGGGACCATATCCTGGCTCGGGTCTTGATAGACAACGGTTCCTCATTAAATGTGATGCCCAAGATAACCCTGTCTAAGTTACCCTATGAAGCATCCCACCTGAGGCCAAGTTCAATAGTGGTTAGGGCCTTTGACGGATCACGAAGGGAAGTTATTGGAGAGATTGATCTGCCAATACAGATTGGCCCGGTTATTTTTGAGGTGACGTTCCAGGTGATGGACATCTTGCCTGCGTATAGTTGTCTCCTGGGAAGGCCATGGATTCATTCTGCTAGAGCAGTGCCATCCACTCTTCACCAAAGATTGAAATTTATTATAGATGATAGACTGATAATTGTCTCTGCTGAAGAGGATTTTCTGGTCAGTAAACCCACCGATACTCCCTACATCGAGGCTGCTGAGGAAGCCTTGGAAACCCACTTCCAGGCTCTAGAAATTGCTAATGTTACCACTATTAAGGAGGGAGAGGTGGTGGACCGGCATCGGCCCCCGAGAGCTCTATTAATGATGGCTAAAATAATGTTGAAAAATGGATTTCAGCCCGGAGACAAACTGGGGCAAAACAATGGAGGATTAACTCAGCCTTTGCAGTTAATTAAGAACAAGCACAGGTTTGGGTTAGGGTACAAACCCACCGAGGAGGAGAGGAGAAGAATCAGGGAAGAAATGGAAGAAAAGAAACGGGCTAGATTGGAAAAGCGAAAGCCCCAGATAAAGAGGGTCCCTCTGCTCCATATTTCAGAAAGCTTTTGGAGTGCCGGGTTCGAGACTCCGGATATGATAGCGGCAGTTGATAAAGAAGAGCCGCTCAACATGGATGACTTGGTGATAGCTTGTCCACCAGGACATGAGCTAAACAATTGGGAAACCATCGAGCTTCCCGTGATTTTAAATTCAGTCTACATGTAATTTGTAATTGCTGTAAATTTTGTGAATAAACAATATTTTGTACATATGATTGATCAATAAATACCACTGAATTCTTTCAGAAATACTCCCTTCCTTCCTCCAATACATCCATATATCTTATTCTTTTCACATATTTGCAGATTCGAAAACGACTCGCCTAATGACGATCACGCTAGTATTGTATTGAATAATTTTGACTGTCTTGTTAATCAAGCGGATGAGGAAACAGAATTTGAATATGAACCATCTGGGGAATTATTAAGGCTGGTTGAGCAAGAATTTAGATTGATACAGCCTCACCAAGAGTCTGTCGAATTGATAAATCTGGGGACTGAGGAGGATAAAAAAGAAGTGAAAATAGGCGCGTTCAAGAATCGCTCTCGATTAGTGTCACTACTACAGGAATATAGCGACATTTTCGCTTGGTCATATCAAGATATGCCAGGATTAGACACGTCGATTGTGGAACATAAATTGCCTTTAAAACCTGACTGCCCACCGGTGAAACAAAAGTTGAGAAGAATGAAGCCTGAGATGTCCCTAAAAATCCGAGAAGAAGTAAAAAAACAGTTCGATGCAGGTTTCCTGGCCGTAGCAAAATACCCGGAGTGGGTCGCAAATATAGTACCAGTCCCCAAGAAAGATGGAAAGGTACGAATGTGTGTAGACTTCAGGGACTTAAATAGGGCCAGTCCAAAAGACGACTTTCCTTTGCCTCATATCGACGTATTGGTTGACAATACTGCTCAGTTCTCTTACTTTTCGTTCATGGACGGTTTCTCTGGATATAATCAGATCAAGATGGCTGAAGAAGATATGGAAAAAACCACCTTTATTACGGCTTGGGGGACCTTTTGTTACAAAGTCATGCCGTTTGGATTGAAGAACGCTGGGGCAACATATCAGAGGGCTATGGTGACATTATTTCATGACATGATCCACAAGGAGATCGAAGTATATGTGGATGATATGATCGCCAAGTCGAGGACTGAGGAGGATCACCTCAATAACCTGCAAAAACTATTCGAACGCCTTCGAAGGTTCAAGTTGAGAATGAACCCAGCTAAATGCACTTTCGGTGTGAAGTCAGGAAAGTTGCTAGGCTTCATTGTTAGTGAAAGGGGAATTGAGGTTGACCCTGATAAGGTCCGTGCAATCTTGGAAATGCCAGCCCCAAAAACAGAGAAGGAAGTACGAGGGTTTCTTGGAAGGCTAAACTACATCGCTCGGTTTATTTTCCAATTGACAGCTACATGTGAACCGATTTTCAAACTCTTGCGCAAAAATCAGCCCATCAGTTGGAATGAGGATTGCCAAGAAGCCTTTGAAAAGATTAAGCTCTACTTACAAGACCCTCCGGTTTTAGTCCCTCCAGTCCCAGGGAGGCCATTAATTCTATACTTGACAGTAACGGGCAACGCCATGGGATGTATGCTCGGTCAACAAGATGTAACTGGAAAGAAAGAACATGCCATTTACTATTTGAGCAAAAAATTTACTGATTATGAGGCAAAATATTCCTTGTTAGAACAAACCTGTTGTGCGTTGGCATGGGCCGCTCATCGTTTGAGACAGTACATGTTGAGCCATACTACTTGGTTAATCTCTAGGATGGATCCAATTAAGTACATCTTCGAAAAGCCTGCTTTGTCTGGACGAATCGCCAGATGGCAAGTTTTGCTATCAGAATATGATATCATGTATGTTACACAAAAGGCAATTAAAGGTAGTGCGCTGGCAGATTACTTGGCTCAACAACCTCTAAGTGATTATCAGCCGATGATACAAGGGTTTCCAGATGAAGATCTAATGGCAGTACTCAGTGAGCCGGTACAAGAAGTAAAAGAAAAGTGGACGATGTTGTTTGATGGGGCGTCCAACATGATGGGTCATGGCATAGGAGCCATATTAATCTCCCCAGAAGGACAGTATGTACCTATTACAGCCAGGTTAGGTTTTGATTGTACTAATAATGTGGCTGAATACGAAGCTTGTATCATGGGAATACAAGCAGCCATCGATGCTAATGTCAAGAACTTGGAGGTTTATGGTGATTCAGCTCTAGTTATCCATCAGGTTAAAGGTGAATGGGAAACTCGTGATGCAAAGTTGATCCCATACCAGGCTTATATTACGAAATTGTTGGAGCACTTTGAGGATGTCACTTTTTCACATATACCTCGAGAGGACAATCAACTGGCTGACGCCCTAGCCACCCTCTCTTCCATGTTTAAAATAAGCAAAGAGGAGGATATGCCCCTCATCCAGATTCAACGTCGAGATCGACAAGCCTTTTGCCAGTCAATTGAAGAGGAACAAGATGGGCAACCCTGGTATCATGATATCCGGCGCTTTCTGAGAGACAAGGAATATCCCAATCATGCTTCGGAAAATGACAAAAGAACCTTAAGGAGATTAGCTGCCAGTTTCTTTCTTGATGGGGAAGTTTTATATAAAAGAAATCATGATATGGTCCTGCTTAGGTGTGTAGATGCGGCAGAGGCTAGAAAAATTGTGAAAGAAGTCCATGAGGGATCTTTTGGTGCCCATGCTAACGGACACGCAATGGCAAGAAAAATCCTCAGAGCAGGATATTACTGGTCGACTATGGAGACTGATTGCTACAAGTATGTTAAGACTTGTCATAAATGCCAGGTATACGCTGACAATATCCACATGCCACCTACGTCCTTAAATGTATTGTCTTCACCATGGCCATTCGCTATGTGGGGAATGGACGTCATTGGACCAATTGAGCCTAAAGCATCTAACGGGCATCGTTTCATATTGGTTGCCATTGACTATTTCACCAAGTGGGTCGAGGCTGCCTCCTACGTCAGCGTAACTCGGAGTGTGGTTGTAAAATTTGTAAAGAAAGAGATAATTTGCCGATATGGTTTGCCCAACAAAATCATCACAGATAATGGTACCAATCTTAACAACAAAATGATGAATGAATTGTGCGACCAGTTCAAGATCCAGCATCATAATTCCTCCCCATACAGACCAAAGATGAATGGAGCGGTGGAGGCAGCCAATAAAAACATCAAGAAAATTGTCCAAAAGATGGTGCACACGTATAAAGATTGGCATGAGATGCTCCCCTATGCCCTCCACGCATATCGTACTTCAGTTCGTACCTCTACTGGAGCAACTCCATTCTCGCTTGTTTATGGAATGGAGGCCGTCCTTCCCATCGAAGTAGAGATCCCTTCATTAAGGGTGTTAATGGACGCAAAGTTGGAAGAGGCAGAGTGGGTTCAAGCCCGGGTCGATCAGTTAAATTTGGTTGATGAAAAAAGATTAGTAGCGTTGTGTCACGGACAGTTATATCAGAAAAGAATGAGGAAAGTATTCGAAAAGAAAGTCCGTCCCCGAGTATTTCAAGAAGGAGATTTAGTTCTCAAAAAGTTATTACCAATGCAAAAAGCGCTACAAGGGAAGTGGGCCCCAAATTATCATGGGCCATACGTAGTCAAGAAGGCTTTCTCGGGAGGGGCGTTAATCTTAACTGATATGGATGGGAATGACTTGGCAAACCCAACCAATGCCGACGCTGTGAAGAAATATTATGCTTAATAAAAGCCCGCTAGGTCGAAAACCCGCAAGGGCGATCTAGGCAAAAGTTAGGGCATCCAAAAAGCCAGCTAGGTCGAAAACCCGCAAGGGCGATCTAGGCAAAAATTAGGGCATCCAAAAAAGCCCGCTAGGTCGAAAACCCGCAAGGGCGACCTAGGCAAAAGTTAGGGCACCCAAAAAGCCCGCTAGATCGAAAACCCGCAAGGGCGATCTAGGCAAAATTAGGGCATCCAAAAAGCCCGCTAGGTCGAAAACCCGCAAGGGCGATCTAGGCAAAAGTTAGGGCATCCAAAAAGCCCGCTAGGTCGAAAACCCGCAAGGGCGATCTAGGCAAAAATTAGGGCATCCAAAAAAGCCCGCTAGATCGAAAACCCACAAAGGCGATCTAGGCAAAAGTTAGGGCATCCAAAAGATGCGCTAGGTTGAAAACCCACAAGGGCGACCTAGACAAACGTGAGGACAATTCTTATCGTCGTAAGATGACCCTCAAGAATAGGTGGGAACCAGAATGTAATACTGGGGCAAAATTTTGAGTAGGCTGATACTGGGGCAAAATTTTGTTTCCTAATAAGCATGAGTGATAAGACAAGAAAGATTATGGAAATACAATACTAGCATTGATCGTCTCGAAGGCCCAAGACCATCCAAAATTCCATCTCCAAATACATACTCCTCTAATTCCTCATTCTGTTTACTTTTGAAATTCAGCCCTGTTATTGATTCAATTGTATTCATTGATCAAGCATATGTATCGAATTAAGTATACTACAGCAATTATTAAATACTAAGATTGTTTGAATCATGGTTAGAACGAGAATCTCGCAATTGATAGTCATTTAATAACATTGAATGATTCTTCTCTCCGCAGAATAAGCAATCTGATGCATAAAGTTAGCCAACAAAATCAGGAAGGGAAGGCCAGTCGCAAGGTCTAGCTCATTCTAAAGGTCATAAGAATCGTGCTATGGGGAAGCTGTGAATTCGAAGTCCGCTAAATAAATAAAGATTAAAATCTCTCCAAATCAAGTCTTCACTGCATTTTTAATTTCCTGCATTTTGGCCTATCACATCAGGCCCCTCATGTTTAAATTTCTATTCAAGCCTATCACATCAGGCGCTGCATTTTAATTTCCTGCATTTTGGCCTATCACATCAGGCCCCTCATGTTTAAATTTCTGTTCAAGCCTATCACATCAGGCGCTGCATTTTAATTTCCTGCGTTTTGGCCTATCACATCAGGTCCCTCATGTTTAAATTTCTGTTCAAGCCTATCACATCAGGCACTGCATTTTTATTTTCCTGCATTTTGGCCTATCACATCAGGCCCCTCATGTTTAAATTTCTGTTCAAGCCTATCACATCAGGCACTGCATTTTTAATTTCCTGCATTTTTGGCCTATCACATCAGGTCCCTCATGTTTAAATTTCTGTTCAAGCCTATCACATCAGGCGCTTCATTTTAATTTCCTGCATTTGGCCTATCACATCAGGCCCCTCATGTTTAAATTTCTGTTCAAGCCTATCACATCAGGCGCTGCATTTTAATTTCCTGCATTTTGGCCTATCACATCAGGCCCCTCATGTTTAAATTTCTGTTCAAGCCTATCACATCAGGCGCTGCATTTTAATTTCCTGCATTTTGGCCTATCACATCAGGCCCCTCATGTTTAAATTTCTGTTCAAGCCTATCACATCAGGCGCTGCATTTTAATTTCCTGCATTTTGGCCTATCACATCAGGCCCCTCATGTTTAAATTTCTGTTCAAGCCTATCACATCAGGCACTGCATTTTAATTTCCTGCATTTGGCCTATCACATCAGGCCCCTCATGTTTAAATTTCTGTTCAAGCCTATCACATCAGGTGCTGTATTTTAATTTCCTGCATTTTGGCCTATCACATCAGACCCCTCATGTTTAAATTTCTGTTCAAGCTTATCACATCAGGCACTGCATTTTAATTTCCTGTATTTTTGTTCAAGCCTATCACATCAGGCACTGCATTTTAGTTTCCTGCATTTTGGCCTATCAGGCCCCTCATGTTTAAATTTCTGTTCGAGCCTATAACATCAGGCATAGCAATTTAAATTTTCTTCACTCTAGCATTTCACATAAGGCCACTGCATGTTTATCCCCAAGTCTTAATCTTCTTTTAGTTATTAAGGCCGGACAAAATTAGCTCACGTCTTTACTCATTTCTTACTTCGATAATACAAGAAGCATTCTCGCATTATCTAGTAAAAACTTGGTAAAGAGGGGCAAACTGTGAGCACCAATTTTTGTCCGGATAAAAATCTCCCTTAATTAATATAACTTAAGCTCAAATGGTCAAAAGAAAAGAAAAGGAGTTGCAAAATTGAACAAATTAGCAGAAAAATAATAGACAAATAAAAGCTAAAAAAAACAACAACAACAAACAAACAAACAAAAAAAAAAAAAACAAAATTCAGTTAGGTTAGTTGAGAGTTGGTTAAGGAGTTAGTTAGCCTAGGGTTAGAAACTAACTTCCTTAGAGTTAAGAGACCATGGTTAAGTAAGGGGTATAAAGGGAATTTGGAAAGAAAAAGAGGGGGGTGGCATTTTCGGAAAATTGGGCTCTCTGGAATTCTGTTAGTTTTTGCTCTGATACTCCAAGTTTTCTCTCTCGCCTTGAAGAATTGCTCTGAGCTCACTGAATTTCCCTGGGAGAATCCTTCTTCTGTTAGCTCTCTACTCCTCCGGATTATCTCCACCTGCGGAGGAAGATTTAGCTTCTATTCTTCGCTTCCTTCAACTCCTCCCTGCGTCTTTTGGTGGAATTGTAAAAGCTTCCTCCATTTTTTTTGTTGTTGATCTACTTCCAGGTAGGCTCACATTTTTGTCCCTCTCATATCTCTACAGTTTTTTATCCTCTCTACACTATGTTTAAGCCTTAAATAGGTAGAATTCATAATGAATAAGAGGCCTGAATGATGTGCAATACTTGCTGTGAATTCTGATTCAGTTAGCTAGGCTACATGCGTTGGTTGAGATTTAAAATCAAAGCTTATTGATAAATCAATGAATGCTTAATACCTGTATTTGATTGTTATGGTTCAGTCCCTAAATAGCATCGGGAGTGTCTTTTGACTATAAATTTTTGAATTCTCTAGCATAGCCTATGCTTCCTCTGTATTTTAATTGATGTTCAGACCTAGCTTCAAGTTATTCAAGAGATTCCGATATAGGTAGCAGTCAACCTGTTAGAGTCAAGTGTTTAAGCAAATCAGTTTCATAAACTGGTATAAAACTCAAATAAACTAGAAACTGGTAGGAAAAGAGGTTCTGATCGAGGCAATAAAGAAATCTTTTAAACTTAGGAAGGCTCTGAATTTGGTCCAAAACATAGGCGCTGCTCAAGCTGTTAGGCAGAACCCAAACATCCTCTGTTCATAGCTTGCCCCCTGTCAGTCAGAACCAGGTTAGTGCTATTTGCAAGAGTTTTAGTGAGCTAGTTCAAGGCTCAACCTCACCCTGAAATGCGTCATGGTCAAGTCATCGTCTAGATCAGAACCTAATCCTTGTCAAGATCAAAAGCCGACTCTAAAAATGAGAAGCTATTGTATCAGAAGTGAATGGCATTTGATAGTTAGGATTCTGGCAGAACTAATCTTTCCTAGTCTGTATGCAATGAATCAAATCCAACAAAGTAGTACAGATCCCTTACTTATCTCAGTCAGGCTTAAGCCAAAAGTAGAGCTATCCAATTGTCTTCTATTATGCCAAATTAGTCTTTGCTAGTGAATACAATGAATGATCCTAGGCTGCACCTAGTGCAAATCAGTGACAAGGACTGAAAGGGAGCCAACTATTCATATATTCAGAAATTCAGGTAACAGAAATAAAATCAGAATTAGCAGCCAACCTAACTGACCAATCAAGTTCTGATCTTGTCCTTATTCAACTAGGCACCTGCCCAAACTTAGGATCATTTGTCCAGGCCTAGGATAGCAAGCCACTAAGGTTCCAACCTTGGGTTGCTATTAACCAAAACAAGGTCAGGTTTAGCCCATTAGATGAAGAAAAAGCCATATATAGGGATTCAAACCAGTATTCTCAATTGGAACTTGGAATCAGACCACTTCTGCCTTTCCAGTCTCTAAAACTGAGGCAGAAACTATGTTGCCTACTGATTCTATATTTCCAATCCAACATACCTGTATCAGAAGCTGGAATCAGTTGGTTAATAGGCCTGAACAGCAGGTCACAGGCTCAGATTTCAGAACATAGTAGGTGTCTGGTCAAGTTTATGTTTTGATATGCTTATCTTGAGGAAGTTGAGTGATCTGCAAACTGTCATCAACCCCACAAGAGCTGGTTGCTCTGGTTTCAGGATCATTTAGGGGAACTTTGGGGTTAAGGTGTGGATGCATTGTCTGGAACTTTTCAATAACAGGTTAGCAAGAGTTTTTAAACGTGAGTATGGAGGGTAGGTAAAGGTCTAAACAGTGATGTCTGGAACTTGCCTATGTTGATTTCTCTAGCTTGAGTAATATTATCACCCAAGCCCTTTTCTTCTTAAGTTGCAAAATTATGCAAATACTGATGTTCAATCTGTAAAATAGTCCTCAATATATCATCCCAATAACAACGGTTACAGTTCTGTTTCTTTGCAGTAATGGTTAAGATCTGGTACCTTCAAATCATTTAGGGGGGGTTTGTAATCATATAATTAACCATGATGTAGGAAAGAACTGAACTGCCTCTTGTTGATAGGCTGTGAAGTGTGCTAGCTGCTGTAATATGTTTCAGTTACAGGTCTAGGTCATTCTCTTAATCAGTTTTGTCACAATGGCAGAGATTAGCAAAAGTGATTTAGGATCTCTAAGTGGCACAGGTAGTAGACTGATCTGGTCCTGGCCTTAGTTAAAAACAAAGACAGATTTGGATTTCTAATACCCTTTTGGCTTGGACTAGCTTTATAATCAACTAGTAGCAGTGATCAGGTATCTGAGTCTGCAATAGGTGCCAGGAGTTCTGTTTCTGGAGCAGACTTCTGATATTGTTTTCATTATGGCACACAGCTATGAACATAGGGTTCTTGATCACCTCAGCTAGACTTAGGGTCAAGCATAAGCTGGTCTGAAACTTCCTATCAGATTCATGTCAATTGGTGCCAATGGCCAGACACCAACTTACCCTGACATAAACCATTGGTGAGGCAAACCATAGAAGGAATTTTTTTTTTTTTTTTTTTCTGAACTAGTGAACTAACATCCATTAATAGAGCTTGGATTGGAATAGAGATCAAATGAGTCCAAGAGATGATAGCTCAAGAACTGAAGATCTGGTTTGCAGTGGCCTTAAGTCCCAAATCTGATTTTAGTTTTGGTCAAGGAAGATAACCAGTAGTTAGAGACCATGTATTCTCCATAAGTCTTTGACAAACCGGGTTGCCTTTCTCTGAGTGAGTGACCTATGCAGTAGCTGACTTGGGATATTTAAGCTGAAAGTCTAGGGAGATTCTCAGAATTGCAGGTTTTTTTTTTTTTTTTGAAAATCACAGTTGCAGCAAAACAGACTTTTAATTATAGTCAGTTAAAGTATACACATTTGGCAGGGGTAATAGTATTTGAAACTGAATATTGGGTGCAGTTAGAGATTCAGACCTGATAGGTAGAGTATTTCTGGATCACTTTCAGAGAATCCTAAACTAGGCTTGACCATACATTTCTAAGGTTTTGAACAGAAACCTTGAGCAAAATGAGAACTGAAGTAGAATGGTAGAAATGCCTGGTTTGGTAGGCTAGGAACCATTTGGAAAGTGTCATAACTGTAATTACAATGCTTGGCCATATACTCTGCTGCTCCATTGCTAAATAGGCAACTAGTTAACTCAGAAAATTGAAAAGAAGACACCAAGGATTGCATTTGGTGTGTTACTGATTTAAATCTGAAAAACCAGTAAAGATTTTAGCACAACATGTTGAGGAATGTTAGTAAATAAGGTTTTTAATGAGCCCTGACCCTTTCTATATGTAGATGCATGCATGAGAAAACAGGTGTTGAATAGGGTAGTTATGTGTTGGATATAAGGCCTTTGTGGAGGTTAGCAACCTGCCTATGATTTAAAAAAACTGGTTTACTAAAGTCCTCAGGTACATTTGTGAATTAAACATGCTAGGTGAGCCTAGGAGCCTCAAGGCCTAATTCTGGGTTATAATAGGTACTTGAAAGTTTTATTTTCTGCATAAGTTCAGAACACTGTGCGGTCTGTTTCTTAAAGTTATAGTACTGGCGTTTGATATGTTGAGCTTTGAACTTGTATTTGGCAAGAATCTGAAATACACACCAGGCCATGAATGAAATTCTGCCTATGGATACTGTGTTAGGATGGATTCTGGTTCCCTGCACTGAAACCTACCAGCATTAGCTCCTAATTTTTTTACTCTTTATTGGTTTCACATTATTTTGTTAAGCGGCTATTAACATTGCCTCATCTCAAGGGATTAGCTTCTGTGTTATTAGCCACTGTATCAGGTCTGGCTACCTGCCTCTGTGATAGATCGAATAGTCAATCAGATTTCAATCCAATCAGTAAGTGAGCCTATCCTAGACATTAGTCTGAATCTGAAAATGATGGAACTCCATTTAAGAAGAGTTGTCAGGCATATAAGAGTCACATTAAGGGTTAACGAAAGAAGTTGAAGGCAACACATAGACAGAACTAGGAATAACACATGATACCATAGTTAATTTCTATTTCTTCGCCTAGATTCATCATAAACATTAGGCTAATCATGGGCTGGACATTATCAGACTATGGGTAGCAAGAACAGAAAGGCCACAATCATTCATTCTGCCTTGCTTGAGAGTTAAGGAACAGTTTTCTGATAAAACCAGAATCTGTTGCAGCACCTTTGGCCAGCAACAGGTTCCCCTTGCCCAGTTTCACTTCTTAGGTCTTATGAACCCACCTCAATCAGGTTTAGATCAACCTTGGGGTGATAGACCTGATTCAGCTTGAAGGCATCTTAATTAGGAATACAGAGTTAAGCCCCTAGCCAGCCTAAGACACCATATGGGAATAGCCAATACAGATTTTCATGAGAGGTCTAGTTGGAGCACACAATAGTATCTTGATAAACAGCCTCAGAGTCCAGGACCTCTGATTAGCATGGTTGTGGAGCTCTGGTGGAACCCCAAATCTGAAATTAAGATTTTAGATCCTATTAACATAGTTATTGGAGTGCAACAATGATTAAGGTAAATTTGAAAGCTTTGGTTCAGTACATTAGAAATTCCAGTCCGGGTAGTTATATCAGCACTAGTAGCAGATCAAGATTTCATTGTATACTTGGCCAGGGCAGGGAATAAATCCATGCGTCTTTCTGGGTCAAGCAAGAACTAGGCTAACCTATAGAAGCCTGACTTTAGGGACTGAAACTGATAACTTTGAGTCAGCACAAAAGCCTGAGATCAGAGGTCCAGTCCAATCTCAGTTTCCCTAGCTGGTTTCAGTCTTGATCAAGGTAGTCCATGAATCAGCAACCAGATTCTGAGTTCTGTTGAGACTTAGATTGTTACACATACCTACCTTAATCTTATGAAATCTGGAAGCTAGGAGCATTGCTGTTAATAAAGTGAACCTAACCTTGGGCCTGATTAAGTCAGAAATGAGCCACACAACCTTGCACTCAGCAAGTTCCCTTTGATTTCTCTGCCTTTTAAATCTGGAACCAATTTGGCAAATCTGTTCTGATTTCTCTGCTTCTTAAAGGATTATGCAGAATAAGTGTTTGAAGGTGAGGCTTATTACCACACGGCCTTGCATTTAACTTATGAGTAGACCTCTGATTTCTCTGCATCTTAAATCTAGGAGTTACAAGAAGAGTTTAGTTCTTTTAGCTGCAGAAATCATTTCCTGTACATAAAGCTTTGGCCAACCAGGGTGTGTCCTTCAACTAGGTTTCTTTGACTTAGCATTGATAATAGATTCTTAAATCAAGGCCAAAGTGATATAATAAGCTCTGCATCTAGTTCAGATTGCTTTGTTCTGATTTAAGAAGGGTCAGTCTAGTTACTAAGTTACTTTTGATTATCCCTGTATGTTTAAGACAAACTAAAAGAAGAATAACAAATTTAAGCACCATTCTACATGTACAATGGCATTTCGGATAAACTCGGAAGACTAAGAGAAATAGTAGATTTTATACCAAACAAGTAATTAGAGAATATATTATTGCGCTTTCTCATTTTAAATTTCTGATTCACGATTCTGTTTTCACTAAGCCTTTGTCTCAAACATTTTTAATTCACTCTCTAACTCAAATTTCTGGTAGCTTTTATTCTTTCAAAATTCATGTAAACGGGTTCTAACGCGAACGAGTAGCGTTCTCTACCGTGTCGTGTTTTAATTCGTGTGGGATCCAAATACGGCTTACGACGATTTAGGATCTCACAAGCATGAATTTTTGGAAATTTTTACTTTCAATAAAATCTTATAAAAAAAAAACGTCTGTTTTAATTTTTCGAAATTCATGTAAACGGGTTTTGACGCGAACGAGTAGCATTCTCTACCGTGTCGTGTTTTAATTCGTGTGGGATCCAAATACGGCTTACGACGATTTAGGATCTCACAAGCATGAATTTTTGGAAATTTTTTTACTTTCAATAAAATCTTATAAAAGACGTCTGTTTTAATTTTTCAAAATTCATGTAAACGGGTTTTGACGCGAACGAGTAGCATTCTCTACCGTGTCGTGTTTTAATTCGTGTGGGATCCAAATACGGCTTACGACGATTTAGGATCTCACAAGCATGAATTTTTGGAAATTTTTACTTTCAATAAAATCTTATAAAAAAAAACGTCTCTTTTAATTTTTCGAAATTCATGTAAACGGGTTCTGACGCGAACGAGTAGCATTCTCTACCGTGTCGTGTTTTAATTCGTGTGGGATCCAAATACGGCTTACGACGATTTAGGATCTCACAAGCATGAATTTTTGAAAATTTTTACTTTCAATAAAATCTTATAAAAGACGTCTGTTTTAATTTTTCGAAATTCATGTAAACGGGTTTTGACGCGAACGAGTAGCGTTCTCTACCGTGTCGTGTTTTAATTCGTGTGGGATCCAAATACGGCTTACGACGATTTAGGATCTCACAAGTATGAATTTTTGGAAATTTTTTACTTTCAATAAAATCTTATAAAAGACGTCTGTTTTAATTTTTCGAAATTCATGTAAACGGGTTTTGACGCGAACGAGTAGCGTTCTCTACCGTGTCATGTTTTAATTCGTGTGGGATCCAAATACGGCTTACGACGATTTAGGATCTCACAAGTATGAATTTTTGGAAATTTTTTACTTTCAATAAAATCTTATAAAAAAAAACGTCTGTTTTAATTTTTCGAAATTCATGTAAACGGGTTTTGACGCGAACGAGTAGCATTCTCTACCGTGTTGTGTTTTAATTCGTGTGGGATCCGAATACGGCTTACGACGATTTAGGATCTCACAAGCATGAATTTTTGAAAATTATTACTTTCAATAAAATCTTGTAAAAAACGTCTGTTTTAATCTTTTCCAATAGATTTCTATTAAAACGTCTTTTTCTTTAAAAAATCACTCTGTATTCCTTTTAGAGATCAAGTCTCTTAACCAGAACTACGTAAGCCTTGAGTTTCCCATTGCACCGGGGAATACGTAGGAGCAGGATCAAGTCCTGTCAGGTTATTTTCTATAAACCTACTTATTTTCTATTCTATTTTAAGGGATCAAACAGTTTTCAAAATATCACACACTCAGTTTAAGGGTACCGTTCTTTGGAACGGGCGAGTAGGGTGCCTAATACCTTCCTTACTCGTAACCGACTCCCGAACTTCGAATCTCATCCTTGAGTTAGGGTTTTTCCAAATCTTTTCCCTTAAAACAAAAATTTGGTGGCGGCTCCACAATCAAATTAAAATTCATTTCAAAATTTAGCGAGTCCGTCATCTCGTCGTAATTACGGTTATGACAATATGTATAAAAAGAAAACTATTTCAAACCTGCATTATATATAATCCTGTTGATTCATCAGCTTTTATCATTACAAGATTGTCAAAATCTGGATATGCAAAATCAAAAGACAAAAGACAAAAGGAAGCTTCTCAAAAGATTAGCGACGATTTTCTTTTAACTTTTGAAGTCCAACATATTGTAGTAGAAATATCGAACCATAAATATATATATATATATATATATATATATATATATATATATATATATATATATCGTAAAGAATATTGTTATCATCAAGCGTTGTTATTCAACTTGTTGCTTGGTTGTTGATCTTTCTTGTCACTTGTTTTCTAATTTCATAATCAACTTATTAATGTCACGTTCTTACGAAAAGACATTTTTTTTTGTTTTGTTTTTTTAAATTTTGGAAGAAAGTATATCCACAAGTTATGAAGAACTAATTATAAACGCTTATATATATATATATATATATATATATATATATATATATATATATATATATATATATATATATATATATATATATATATATATATATTATGTAAAGGTTAAAGACATTAGATTTTTATGCGAAGATCGAGAGTAACGTTCAAGAAAACGTTCATGCACGATAAATATGATGTTGACATAATGTGATAGACTAAATAAAGCAAAGGTCAACAAATTATGAGTATGATATTACTTATGGCCTATCAAATTCCATAGGCAATTTTATGGTTAGCAGACAACTCACAAGTTAAAAATCTCTCTAATCAGAAATTTGAAAATTTCTCGGTCTATAGAGGTATTTGCATCCTGTCAACAAGTTGGAGTTATTGTCATAATTGATAGTCGAAAAAAATATATTTAATAACATTATCTATTAAGTGGAAGATGTATGAGTTAAAATGCATGTCAAAATTTTTGAAGAGTCCTTTTCTTGCATGTCAAAAGAAACATGATTTGGTTGAATTCCTTGAATCCGGAAGAATGAACAAGGTTTACGTTCTAACACTAGAAAAAACAATTTTTTATGGTTGTATTACAAAATTTATTAAATTAATATATAATAATTATATTATTTGAATCATTATTAAAATATTTTTTAATAAATATAAAAAATAAAATAAAGATTAAAATTATTATTATTTATCTTTTAAAATTATTATTAAAGTAAAATTTTTTATATAATGTAATTAAATATTTTAGTTAATTTTATTTTTAATTTTTAAATTTTGTTCAAATTATCTTATTAAAATTTATTTATATTTAATTAAAATTAGAATAAATATTTGAATCATATTATATTAAGATAATATTAAAATTTATTTATAATTTTTTAATTATTAAAAGATTCTAAAGTATTTGGTTACAATTTTTTTTTATTTAAGATTACGAAGTTCTATTATGATTTATTTAGTTATTTTTTTTATATTAGTAATTGTATAAGTATAAATGATTTTTTTGTCATCAATAAAAAATATATGATAATTTCAATTTACTTTAATAAAATTTTTTTTATATCGTGATGACTATATCTTCTTATTCTTATCCAACCTTGTTTTGCAAGCTTTTTTTTATAAGGTTAATGATTAACATTCATAAAATTTTTTAAATTTACTTCCACTTAAATGTATTATTGTATGAATTTTGTATTCATGATTAGACGGAAAATCTGAATAGAAGATTAGATTTTACATAATGTGGCTAGATATTTATTTTTATAAGTTATTGAACATTTTATTTTATCTTTATTTATCCTTTTTAATTTTTTATTAACATATATCATGAGGATAAATCATTTTAATGAATTCTTATCAGTATAGTTATTTTTAAACTATTATTAGCTTTCTCAAAAAAGAGATTAGAATGTGTTTAAACCTAAATATATAGTCCTAACACAAATTAATTATGTAAAATTATGTAAAAAAATCATAGCACATAAAATATTAGCAATTATATATATAAAAAATCATTAAGATAGCATGAAAGCCTTATTAACAAATTTATTTAAAATCATAAACAAAGGGAAAACTGGTTGTTAAAAGTTTTAAAAAAAAACTAATAAAAAGCTAGTTTTTATTTAAACAAATTTTCTTAATGTAAAATTGTCAACTTAAGTTATTCAATTTGATTTGATATAGATAGTAGGTTTATATAAAGTCTAAATTTATTACTCTTTAAAATAAACTTTGTCCTATGTGAATAATAGGTGTATTTGAATGGTTACTTGCTAATAAACAATATTAAGAATGAAATTTTTTTATATTTTTTATATTTTATTTTAGTAACATATTAGGGAGGAATATATATATATATATATATATATATATATAATAGAGGTTTAAGTTACTCATAAATAATCTATACTTAAAATTACTCTACTCAATAAATTTATGATTAAATTTTATTAATCTAATCATTAAATTAGTAGATTTTATTATGTAGATTATGTTTATAAAATTTTATAAAGTTTTAAAAAAATTTAGTACTTTATTAAATAAATTTATATTAACGTATATTAGGAGAAATATATTATCCATTAAAATAAAGTTATATAATGAAGTATCAATTTTTTTTAAATTTTATGAAATTTTGTAAACATTATCTACATAATAAAATTTATTATTTTAACATTTATATTGATGAAATTTAATTGTTTAGAAGAGATGTTGAATGGAATAACTATATATATATATATATATATATATATATATATATATATATATATATATATATATATGGGTGTGTGTATATATATAAGCAGAGATTAAGTTACTTTAAAACTAACTCATGTTAAAGTTATTCTGCTCAATAACTATTTTAATTGTTTGAATTTCATCAATCTAATTATTAAAAATTAATAGATTTTAGGATCATGTGTTCTACAAAAGTCTCGTTGGGGCATAATGATGGGAAGAACGAGGATGAGAGGCAGTTGAAAGCAGAATAAGGAAGGTGAACTCATTCTACTTCTCAAACTTTCCCACAAGATGGAACGAGAAGGCCATCTGAAAGTTGTTCTCAAGATGTGAACATGTGATACACGTCTATATGCCAAGACGTACAAAACTTGAAAGGTAAGTGTTTTGGGTTTTTTTTTCATTTCTCAAATGTCACTAATGAGTTTCTTTTGAAAGATCATTTAGATAAAATATGGATTGAGTCCTACATGGTTGAGAGAGAATCATGTGCTGGATGCTGGGCTTGTGAGAGAGAAGAGAAAATTTAATGTGGGTGTATGGAGAGTGAAGATGAAAATCTGATTGAAAATGTTGTCAATGATTGGTTATGTAATAGGTAGTGAGAATAAGGTAGTAGGTGTTACTGGTTTTTGTGAGAGGAGAATAAAGGATATGAGTTATTGCTTTTTTAGGGGTGAGCTTTTCTAGCATGTGTGGAAAGAGGGAATATTTTGGGGGTATTATTTTATCTTTTAATGAGAGTTACCAGGAGAGAAAGAGAGAGAGAGGTTAGTGAAAGAAAAATTTGATTGGAGAGCACCAAATAATGAGTTGAGTATAGGAATGATAACTTAAGTTGTTCCGATCCGTCCGCCCCGTCCCTGTCTCGAGAGTTTAACGGGAAAAACCCAGTTGATTGGGGTTGAGGACTGGGATGGTAAAATCTGATTTTTGAAGACGGGGGCGGAGGCAGGTATGGAAATATTTATACCCGTCCTGTCCTCGTCCTTGAACTCATCATGCTTTTAAAATTATTAAAATATTCTTATTATTTTAAAATATTATATAAAATTAATAAGATTATAAAAATAATATTATATAAATTTAAAAATATATAATAATTTAATAAATTATAAAAGAATTAAAATAAAAATATGAAAATTACCGGGAACGGGTACTGGACGGGTTTCCCCAAACCCCGAGCGGGGACGGGAATCGAGTTTAATATTCTAAACCCAACGGGGACGGGGCGGAAGGACACAAGGTGTCGGGGACAAGGACAGGGAATGTGAAACCGGCCCCGACCCACCCCGTTGCCATGCTTAGTTGAGAGAGGGAATGGTGTTGTGGGTCAATTCATTAGCCCTAATGTATTTCTAAATGCTTAAGGAATGCTTACTTCTTTTTTTCCATTTGTTGCTAGAGATGTTTTATCCACATTTTCTTTACCATTAGCCAACTATCACTTTTTGAGCCCAAATGAAAAAAGACCCACATGAATTATTTAAAGTACATGTATTGTTAGCTTAACTAAGTTTTGATTTAGTGCTTGTCTGTTATTTTTGTATGAATTTATTAATTGTGAGAGAGAAAATGTAAGTGATTGACTGTGTTTGTTAAAGTAAAAATGATAATTAAATAAAAGATTATTTAATATAGATTACTTTGATTTTTTAATAAAATCTTATTTATTTATTAATAAAATTAAAATAAGAATATAATGAAAATTGAAGTTGCAGACATAATTAAGTGATGATAGGATGGTTTTCTTTTAAGGCTTATCAGTTCATGAATATTTTTCACTTTAAGTATTTTTCTTTTTTTTATATGTCTTTCTCTATTTTATATTCTTATTTTAAATCTCATTAGGATCTACTGTAGTTAGTTTTTCCTATTTTATGTCAATGAAGTTGCAATACTATTGTTCATTTATTTTTATCCATTTTTAACCCACAAATATTTTACAATGAAAAATAATAAATATACATCGATCCTAATAATATTTACATTTCTATATATATATATATATATATATATATATATATATATATTCTTTCTCTAATCACATCATATATCACATTTTATCTCTTTTTATCTTTTATCTTTTTGTAAATAAAGTGTATTGGAACTAAATATTACCTGCTTTTTCTTTTTTCTAGTAATTTTTTTCTCTAGTTTCTTTTTCACAAACTCTTCAAATTATGTTTTTGTATATTTTTTAGATCGATCATGTTTCTGGTGAAAATTTTAGATCTAGATGTTGGAGAAAAAGATCTATTTTGCCTATTATTTTTTATTTTATATCTATGAGTTTGATTATTCTTTCAAATTGTTTGTTCTCCTTTACTTGATTTGCCTTTATTGTTATATCAAATTCATCCCCTTTTTCAATGTTTAGCATGTAGATAACTTTATATTTCTTCTTTATTTTTACTTTCTAATAGTCTTTAGATTTCCAGTAATTAGCCCTAACTTCACCATTTCTTTATAATTGATTTGGACTGATCAATATCATCTTCTATTTTTTTTTTTGGATTTATTAAAATTTTTGCATTTTTAATAATTGGATAAAAAAAGAAAATTAGAATAAAATGCATCAACAAAAAAGGAAAAGAATAGTATAGGTAAAATAGATTTTCACACTATAACATGTTAGTTAAGTAGTTTAAACAGTAAGATACATAAACATTTGTTCTTACATTGTAAAAAAAAAGTTGTGCTATGGAAGAATATCTTTTTTTGGTTAGGTTTGCAAAAAAATTCTGCCCAACAAAATATAGGAGCTAAATATGCTCTTTTAAGGTTTTATATGAGATAAAAATAGAAAAAAAGCAAGCTTAATTATTAAGTATGTTGTAGTATGACAGATTTGATCAAGGAAAAATATCATTATGTTTAAAAAAAATGATAATTGAAAATCATCTATAAATTGTTGATAGTATAAAAGTTTCTTCTTGAATATGGTTTAATAATAAATATTATAAGGTTTTTAAGTTCATGCTTTCTTATTGTTACATGAATCCATGTTTTGTATAGATATATTTTATTCTAAATTTTTTACATGTAAAACAATCTCTTTTACTCTTTAATAAAATTCTTTTTTTTTATTTCAAAATTTTTTTAGTATGATTGAAGATAAAGATTTAGGTATTTCTATAAAAATATTAAGGATACACAATGATGACTATTGAGTTAGGGGATTATATCTACACAAGTATAAGTTTAAACATATGAAAGGATTAACATTAATAGAGTGTTTAATAAGAACTAAGAAAGAATAATAATAAAAAAGAAGGAAATAAAGAAAAGGATCTCTTACAAAGGTTTAGAGGTCATATGAAAATGTCAAAAATAAAATTAAAGAAATCTTAAATCAAATAGTCATAATTATGTTTAAGAAAACTCAAGACATGAAAGAAAATAACACTAGGCTGCTTCATTGTATTCAAAATAAAGATTTAGAAGAATAGGATAAATTTTAACTTATTTTTACCCAATCTTTATTTTATTTATATTTTGGACTAAAACTTTATGTTTATTTTAATAATTAATAACTTAAGTTTAGTTTATTATGTTAGTGAGTTTGATCGTAATGATTATCAAATCTTTTTCTAGAACTTATTTTTTTTCCTTTTATTATGTTAGTGAGTTGGATCATATCGGCTATTAAAAATTTTAGAGTTTTAGTTAGATTTAAAATATTTATATAAAGTTTTTTAAGAGATAAATTTTGATGATAATAAAAATTGAGATTTTTCTCTTTAAAAAAACTTGTGTGTCTCTTCAAATTATTAGAAGAAACTATTGCTTAAATTTAAGTAAGGGCTTCTTAAACTCTTGTGTCACTTCTACACCAAACTTATTATTCTTATTTTTCGTAAAATTAAGAATGTGACGTTTAATTCTTTTTATTTTTCATCCTTTTTTTTTATTATCAAAATTTTAATTTTTATTTGTTAACGTCATTCATAACCCTAATTTTTGATTTAAGAGAACCAACTCAAAAAAAATTTAAAATAAAAATTTATTCCTTCTCAATTTTAATATGATGATAACATATATATATATATATATATATATATATTTTTTAAAAAAATCAACCATATTAAAATGTAATTTTAAAAATTAAAATTATTTCTAGGTACCTTAATCAATTATTGTGATAATTTTTTCAACAATTGATTTTACTTTTTTATTAAGCATAAAAATATTACATGAAATTTTATTGAATC
This sequence comes from Canavalia gladiata, assembly GCA_037954105.1. Classification (NCBI taxonomy): domain Eukaryota; kingdom Viridiplantae; phylum Streptophyta; class Magnoliopsida; order Fabales; family Fabaceae; genus Canavalia; species Canavalia gladiata. The sequence continues at coordinate 46,186,630 of CM075665.1, forward strand.
TTTGCCTATATACTAAATGTTTTTGTAAAGTGTATAAATACAAATTTAAACGCATATTATAGATATTATTACTTTGAATTTATATTATATATATATAATAATAATAAAGATGCATGGATATTATATGTTAAAATTTAATATTTATATTAATTTAATAATTATTTATAAAATATAAAATCTATTAATTCAACTATTAAATTATATTATAATATTGTTATAAGTATGTATATCAAATTTAAAAAATTTAAATATTTATAGATATGTTATTTAATTATTAATATTTATATATATATATATATATTTAAATAACATATTAACCGTTAAAATAAATTTATATAATAAAATATCTATTAATTGTTGTTTTATATAAAATTTTATATACTAAATTTATTTGATAAAATTTTTTAAACAACTAAATTAATGAATTGTGTATTTTATATAAAATAATTAAATTGATATAAATATAAATATAAATATTTAATATTTAATATTTAATATTTAATATAAATAAATTTAACTCATATATATAATAATAATAAATTATTTAATAAAAATTTAATATAAAAAACAATAAATAAGAAGATATGATATAACTTTAGAAAAAAATTGATAAGAAATCACTTTATAAGTTATTCGATAATAAGGTTTGAAATTTAAATTATAGTTAAGCTTGAATGAGGGAAAATTATAAATTAATTTTCGGATTGAAATTATTGTATGGTGTAATATAATTGAATTAAATAATCAAGTAATAGAACTTAACAAATTTAGATTAGTTTGAGTGACTTACATTGGAAGCTACCTTCTTATTTTCATTTCTACCATCTTTTGAATCTTTTATTTCTTCTATGAAAGCTTGTTGCTTTTTGGCCCCGGTACACTAATCCTGTGTAATTTCACATTGGTACTTTCCTTTCCAAGCTTTTCAGTTTAGAAATTTCTTTTACTTTTTTAAGTATTTTCCTTTTTTCTTCTTATATATCTTTCTTTACAACATTCTTATTTTGAATCTTATTAGAATCCACAGTAGTTAGTTTCTACTATTTTATATCAATGAAGCTGCAACATTATTCTTCATTTATTTTTGTAAATTTTTAATCCACAATTGTTCTACAATAAAAAATAATAAACATACATTTTATAATATTTACATTTTAATATACTTTTTATATTTTTTAATATTTTATTTTTAAAATTTCTTCCTATTTTTTTCTCTACTCATCACCTAATATATATACATATATATATACATGACGTATACTAGAATTGACTTTTATGCTATGTGGAATAGGAAGAAATTAATGCACAGCAATTAGGTGTGGAGTGTTAGGCATATTTCGAGAAATTTGTTGTCCTTTGTTTCTCCTGCTGTCAACACAGCCCATATTAAAGGATGTTGGAACTTGTCTTCTTATACAGAGAAGAGTAGCTTGTCTAAGAGGAAAGAACAATAAAGGGTTTAACCATTTATAAATCCTGTTTAAAGGTAAGGAAACATCATTAATTCATAATTCTAATTGGCCTGGGGACCAAGGGGATGGTATTAATTTTAATGTTTAAACCAAAATTAAACCTGACATTATATAATTGATTTAAATAATAAATATTAATTTTTAATTTAAGATATCAAGATTTCAATTTTATGTATTAAAAAAAATTACTGAAAAAACCAGTCGAATTAATTAACAATTTATCCTATTATTTTATGTTTTTTTTTGTAAATTTATTTTTTAAATTTTAAAATAATGTGAGTTAGTTTTTAATTTTTAAAAGTTTTATAAATTAATCTCTTTACTTACTTAAAATTATATAAATTAATTTGTGCAAGAATGAAATTGTAACTTTAAACTTATTTATTCTCTTAAAATAAAATTAGTTAAATAATTACTTAAAATAAATTAAATTTTTAGACATAGATTTCTTCACTTCAAATTTATTTTTTATTTAAAATTTAATAAAATAATATCATTTAAAATCCATCAAGTTTGCAAACATTCACAAAAGTACATTATAAGTTAGTAAAATTCCTTCTCTAACATTGTTTAAGGAAGATTTTTTGAAATATTATTTAAATCATGTCTATAAAATTTTTATAATAATTAAGAAAAACACAAAAGAAACAGTTTTTTCAATTTTATAAATTAAAAATAATATTTTTACAAAAAATTACAAATTGGGCTTTGATCAGCGTATAGTTAGTATACACATCACATATTTACACATTGTAAAATAGAAAATATCTTATACTAATAGTTACAAATTTGAACTGGTCATCGTTTGTATAATTCTTAATATATACAGAAAAATTCTATTAAAGAATAGTTATTAAAAAATATTTACACACTATGAAGATATCTATGATTTCAAATCCAAAAAATTATTTAAGAAAATATTTTATTAGTATAAAAATAATATATAATATTGATACTTCAACTTTTTTATACTATTACTTTAACTTCTATTAGACAATTTTAACACCTAACAAACAATTTTTTCGTTAGTAGTAATGCTAACTGTGTACTGTGCATCTTACTAACAAACCGTGACCAGAAAAAAAAAATGATATATGTCATTTGTGCATTATACTACTTAAACACACAATATTTACATTAAGAATTCAATTTCTACTAGATAAATATTATATTAATGTAAACAAATTAATCTAACGGCTAACATGTTTTCCTTCAATATAATTTCCTTTATTTTCTAGAAAGATGGCTTCTTTAATTTGATTGGATTCCAATGAAATAAAAAATATTAAAAATTCAATTTTAGAGATTTTTTTAGCCTTTAATTTGGATTTAAACTGGACGTCATGTGATTGGAAATACAACTGCATTCAATTAATTGCAAATGATCAATTTGTACTTTGAATGAGTGAAGTTTGAAACTTCTGGATCCTTGATTGTAGTTCATGGAATCCATTGTAAGAAGTTCCGTAAAATAGAGGTAAGCTATGAAGTCCCAAATCTTGTTCTTGATGTTAAAGATTTTTGCATTTATTAGTTCTCAATGGATTGAAGAAAAATACTTTTAAGAATTTTTTTTTAAAATCAGAGTCATAAAGATATCATTACAAAGATAATGAAATTGAATAGTAAAAAAGATTCTAATAAATGCATAGTTGGCATCAAATCATAGAAAGAATAATCCACCTCTTATTAATAAAAATATTTCTTAAAAATCTTATTAATATTTATAGGAGAGAAAACAATTTGAATGTATAATTTTACAATCTTGTTTTTTTGTCTGATGTAAACCATTTTCTTTCCTTAAATAAACCATTTCAGTCAATTATATGTCAAAAGAATAGTTTGGTTTTAATAATTTTGTGCTATATTTTGTTACTTAAAATCTCATAATTTCGTTGATGTTTGCCATAAATTATGAGATTTCTTGGTTTATAAATTCATCAAAGTAGCAGCCTTTGGTAGCTTGATTTGTCGGTTCCTTCAATTTTATTCATCAGATCACATTTCTATGTTTGCGGATACTAAATTGAAGTTAACTGGAATGTTAAACGGTTTTAGTACGAGTAGAAAAATGCACTAAATTATTATTTTATGTTAAAAAATAAAAAAAATATTTATTTTAATTGTTTAATAAGATTAAAATAAAATAGTAATAAAACTAAAAATGACTAAAATAACAAATTTTTTATTTCTTAAAACAAAAATAATAATTTTTATTTTTAAAAATTAATTAGACCGATCGTTAATTTTTTTTTAAAATTTAAATAATAATTTCTGTTACATAAGTACTAATATACCAATAAAGTAATTCAATGTGAAACCGTTAACGTGGGACATTTTTGGTGATGATATGAATTGGATTGGTAAGAATGGGCTTAGATTGCCCAATTAATAGGTCCAATTATTTTGGGGTCAATTTCAGTCGGTTCCTGATTTCTATCCATCAGCCTATTACGTATAAAACTAAAATAGGTCCATGAAAATATAAGCCCAACTTTTTTTTTTTATTTTTCTATATAATATAATATACCACCCGTTTACAATTTCAGACCCAAGATATAAAGTACACCAATTATATATTATTTAATATGTTAATATATTTAAAAAAATGAAAAATTATAGATTTTGTATTACTCTCATACTTATGTTGAGCCACATACTCATTAAAAATAATTTTTTTATACATAAGATAAAATAGTAATATATTTTTGTTTTTTTATAGATGATTATTATTATTATTATTGGAAAAAAAATATGTTGGATCATAGAAAGACAATTATCTTGAAAGTAGAAATTTAATAAACCTCTAATCAACAAAGTTGGACTTGGAAGTCCAAAGTAGTTAGATGATTTTCCACCTGAGACTTGTGAGCCATCTGCCTTAAGCGATTGACTTTGAAATGCAATTTACATAAAACCATAACTATTAACTAGGAAACAAGACCCTGACTTCTATCAAATTTTGGTGAAGATCCATGTGCTATTTGGCATTAGTTCAAAATAGATCATCATCCCTACGGAATTTTCTTCAACAAAATCTAAATTTAAATGTTTAAGATTGGTCCTTTTTCTTATTGCTTTATAGAGGCCGGAGAAGAACCAAAAAATGGCAATGGAAAATTTGATGCTCATGAATTTTAAAAAAAAAAAGTAGAAATGAAATTTCAGTCGTCAAATACTTGTATATATAAACTCGTGATAATGATGAATGTAAATAGAAAACTCACCTTAAAGGTGGGAAAGGTTGACCCCAAGACACATGCACACATATGCATATACAAGTAGTAATTTCTTTGTTATATGATAATAAGAACATGAAAGCTTCAACTTTGTCAAATTTTCTTAGTGGGCAAGTTCTATAATTCTCTTTGAAGTGACCCTTCATGCATTGTTTTCCCATTGGAACAAAGCTTTCAACTTGGGCTGCGTCTATATTGTTCTTAATTATCTTGGCCGGACAAGATGTTGATTTGGCTTTAATGTTTTATTGAATAATGAGACCAAATTGGAACTTGAAGGAGACATATTGAGGGTGTAATTCAGGTGACAAATATAATACTTTCAAGGTATACGTAGCAGCTATCATTATTGTTAATAAAAATAATATGTAATTCGAACTATTTTTTCAGTAAAAGATGGTAAATAACCTTGTTAATTAGGATCTTAACTACCAGTTTTTGATAATTTAATTTGTACCTGGATTAATTAAAATCTCAATTTTTATGATTTAATTAATCATTAAAGTGTGATTATTATATCTTGACACTTTTTCCGTGTTTGCAATGGACTTCTCTTTATTGGTGATAATAAACATGTTTGTTTGAAACAGGACAAAACTTAGGGACAGTATTACAGGTATTTTTTAATGTTATTTTTTCAATTAAAATTAAAGTTTTATTTAGATAATTAATGTTAATTTTTAATTTTCATTAATTATTAAGATAAAACTTTAATTTTAATAAGAATAGTAAAAAAAACCTATAATACTGCATCTCAGAGTTTTACCAACAAACCAAAATTTGCTAGCATTATGATAGTTTTTATTAGTATAATTTTTATTTAACAAAAATTAAATTGTTCACATAAATTTTAAAACTTTATATGGATAAATAATTAATTATACTAACGTTTGATTCATGGATAATATATATTAATATTATGTACCAGCAAAATTATTTGTTAGTATAAAATATTTTATTATTAATTAAACCCATTCTATTTATATGTCAACGGTTTAATTTTTATTTAAAAAATTATATTAGCATAAACTAATTTAATTTTAAAGTGTTGCTAAAATATATTTTTTTTAATAACATATATCATGTGATATGTTTTGTTTAGTGTTAAAAAATTAGACTTGATGTAAGAGTTGAAGTATATATAGCCGGTGTTTGTTTCAATTGAATTAATTGTAGTTATGATAAAGGAAAAGAAACAGAAGAAGAAATAGTAACCTATATTCTACACAACATATCAAAGAAATTAAAGAAAATTACAATGATAAATGGAAATATAGAAAACCTTTTTCATAGAAACCTATAAACAAATCTTCTGAATTATATTTTTATGGTTGAGTGTGAAAACTTCCTAATAGAGCCACCATAGGAGACAAATTATCATTAGCCGGTGTATTTGGATGAAAGAAAATTAAGTTAAGTAAAAAGGAAAAATAATGTAGAAAAATACAATGCTTTATTATTATTATTATTTTATTAAAGAGAAGAAGGAAAAATTAGTTGACTTTTATAAATAAAATTAATCTTTTTCTCTTCTATCTTCCATCCAAATTTTAGATTTTCATTTTCTTTCGTCTGCACTAAACATAGGGATATCCATGCTCGAAGATAAAGTAGTATATGAAATTAATACAATTAGTGAAATTGTCAAAACTTCAATTAAAATCTTATTAACAAGTTAAACTGAAGATATGAATAATAAGTTGTCATCAATCTTACTGACGAGAAAGTTTGCAAAGAACACAGCCTATTATCATTTATCATCCAACTTTAAATGCTTTAATTTGTAGCATTATGTAATCCTACCAAATAACCATGTCTTGAAAGTTAGTATTAAATAAAAATTGTCATCAATGTTACTTTTTTTTACAACCTTTGTTATATTTTTTATAAATCTTTCTACTACTTTATAAACTAAGTATATATACAATAAAAAAAGTTATGTATCTATTATTTTGAAAATATAAAAAATTAATACTTTTTTTATTTAAAATTATAAAAATTTGTAGGAATACAAAGTATGAGGATTTTGATTTTTTTTTACACGATTTAAAAGTTAATGGTGGTATGTTTAAATTTAGTGACATAGAGTTACCCTTTTAGGGACACACATGCACAGAGAACCTGCTGGCAAAATGGAAAACCGAGTCATTAATTTTAAGTTTAGATGGGAGGAAGAAAATTTAAAAAAAATATGAATAGTGATGTATTTTCTGTTATTTAATTATAAAAATTGAGAGAAAGTTAATTTTTTAAAAATAAAAATTGAATAGAGATTCTCACTTCTACCTTCAAATAAGCTTTTCTTCTTTCTGGTTTCTTGCTTCCTATGATTGGTGAATGCAGGCAGAAGGTAAACCCTAATGCATAAATTCCACATCCACCCAGAGAGAATAAAAGGTGCTATTGGGTGCAGCTTAATTCATTCTAATCAATGCATGTTGAGAATAATTTTAATATGCTATTATTTAAACCATGTATATTATCACGCCATTTAATGAATTTAACCATTAATGTGTTAAGTAAATTCATTAATAATAATTAGCAGCATCTTATTGAATGATGGCATATAACATTTTATATTAACAATACATTCAAACTAAAATTATATTAATTTCAGTTTCATCTATTACGGTTTTTTTAAGTACCGATTAAGTGATAAGTAAACTCATTAAATAATAATGTATCAACATGTTATTGAATGATGGAAGACAACTTTTACATTAACATTTCCTTTCAACTAAGTTTATATTAATTTCATTTCCACCGGTTACTATTTTTTTTTTCAATTCCCAATTACAGCGACAAGGAAAAAAAATTCATATAACATGTATATTTGCACACGCCATATATGTATGTCACAAAATAAAAACAGTGCAATATATCACTTATCTAAAACCTTTGTTTGTTCGGAGGAAAAGGAAGAAAGGAAGAAAAAAAATATAAATTTTCTTTTGTACTGTTTATTCAATGATAAATGTAAGGAAGAAAGTATTTTTTTTTATCTCAAATAAATATTAATTCTTAAATAGGAGATAAAATGGAGAGGAGTGACTTTTTTTATTGTTTTTTATTTTAAACCATTAAAATTATTATATATTTTTAAATAATATATAAAAATATAATAAAAATAATTTTTTTAAAATTAAATATTATTTTTTAAAAATTTATATAAAATAAAATTTATACTATTAATATTTTTTTATCTTTTCTACTCATCTAAATAAAAAAAGAAATTTTTTTATTATTTCCACTCTAATTTTTTATTTTTATTTTTATTTTTATTATATTTCTTACTATCATTCTTTTTCTTTCTATTTCTTCCCTTTATTTTTTTTTTCTATTTCTCATATCATCCCAACAAAATATTAGTTATTTCTCAATTAATGTATAATTGGATCTTCTTGACAACCGATCAATTTCAATGTTATAACATGAGGTTTCATATGAATGTTTCTTTTCTTACTATATAACAAGTTAGGTTAATTTGTGTAGAATAAACATTTAAATCGACCTGTAAAAATTTCATTTAATCCAGTTTAATCCTAAAAAATATTATAAAATAGTATCTTAAGAATACAAATGTTAAATATTTTATTTTTTCATGCTAATATTTTTGAGAACTGAATTGGATTACTAATAATTTTTAAGAGCTTAAATTTCTGTCTTTACTTTTTTGAAAGACTAATTATAGATTGAAAATAAAAAATAATGACTGAGTGATTAAAGTATCATGAGTTATCAACCATGAGAAACTATTGAGTGATTTTTCTCTCTTTTAGAAATCAAATTGAGTGGTTCAATTTTTTAAGACCAAGTAAGAACTTTAGTCTTGATACAAGCATAACAAACAAGAAACAAGACAAAAAAAAGACAACATTGAATTCAACCCAATTCTCCTTCTCATGAATGGAGCATATAAAAGAGAATAATGATTGGTAGATGATTGAGTCTCCATTTGATTTAGAGTTGAATAAAATTAATTTTGAACCATTAAATATATTTTAACTATATACATACTTAATCCTAATCATATATTTTTAATGAAATATGTATTTTAACTGATCTGACATGTTCTTTTCTTCCCTTAAATTCCTTCTTCCAATCTCGTTTGTTTCTCCAAGAAAAACAATCTTGATTTTTTTGTATATATCTTATCATGAAAATTTTGTGTCACAGTACATAATCAAGAGTTTGCATGACCTCCTCTGTTTTTCTCAGAAAGGAATGAACTGACTCAGTTTGTTTAATAGAGAAACTGCATATATAAGATTTGAAAAACTCACCTTTTTTTTCAATGATAATGGGTCATATTTAAAGGGTTTTGGACCAAAAGAATGGATCTTTTTTCTGGGTATATTTGGATTTTCCTCTCAAAGCTTGTGCAAACTCTGTTATGGGTATTCCCTAGAATCACCATGAGGTATTGAACTTTCCATCACCACCAAGTGAACCTATTAGCACTTCTTTCATCTCTTTGACCTTTGTTTTCTTTGTTTATTTATACAGATACTGTAGTCATGAAGCAATCAATACACCCGAATCAGGTTGTTCTAAATATTCTAGAGATGCCGAGTTGAATAAATGTGAAAAATTTGAGGAAGGTACTAATACTATTCAACTTCAACAAGAATATAGGCAAAGTCATCACAATGATTCATATGGTTCTGAACCAGTAGCTGAGTCTAATGAGGATTCTTCTGAAACTCTTGTTACTAACTATGATGGAAATCTTGGCCTTGAAGAAGATGAGACAACAAAGTTGGTTTTCAAATTCCAATACCAAACTTGGAATTGTAGTGAAGAATTCAAGGGAGGTTACAGTGAAACTCTTGATTCTTTGAACACTGATAGTGGCGATGAGTCTTCTGCAAGCAACAAAAAATATGAGTTCATCTCAGGCAAGAGTTTCAGCCTCTTGGATGAACAAGAACCTTCAAGTTCTAATGTCAAGGAATCATGTGCTGGTTTAAAAAAATTTCCTATGGAAAATGATTTTGATTTCCTATCTGAAAGGTGTGTTGATGCAGTAGAGAAGTTCAAGGTTGTGCCTTGTATAGAACAACTTGATGAACATCAAGTGGAGAAGTTGAATAACAATGTGTTTGTTGAAGAAATTTCAGCTGCTGATAATTTCCTTTCTGAAGATGATTTTATTTGTCTAAGCTTGGAATTAGATTCTATCAATTCTATAGGAGACAAGTTTTTGTTAGACATAGACTTTGGAAACACTGCTGAGCTTGACACTGTGGGAAACAATGATGAAGAAAATGCAGTGTTAACAAAAAAGGATTTGATCTTTGAGGGTTTTGATGATGAAGATAGAGATAAAATAGATGAGATAAGAAAATTAGAAGAGAAGGGTAACTGTTTTCAAGATACATATAGCATTACATTGCATAGTTCAACAGGTTCAGATCTTGAGGATTGGCACAAGTTTGATGTACAATGGGAACATCAAGATTTAATAGAACAGCTTAAGATGGAGCTGAACAAGGTCAGAGCCACTGGTCTTCCAACCATCTATGGGAATTGTGAGTCACCAAGGATAATGGAAGACTTGAAGCCATGGAAAATTGATGAAAAATTCAAGCATGATAGTGTCACAAATGAGCTTCCAAAATTCTACAAAAGTTACATAGAACGAATGCGAAAATTTGATATCTTAAATTACCAAAAGTTGTATGTCATAGGTCAGTAGTTTTCTACCCTTTCAGCTACTCAATTTTTTTCTCTTCTTTCTTCTATAATTTGTTTCCCCCTGTTCCACTGTAAATTTCATCCTTAGTTCGTTAAATGAGTTTGCACTTAATTGATGAAAAATTTCATTCAATCTACAACTATAATCAGTACCTAACTCATCCAAATCATCATAGTTATAGTATGAGGACTAAACAAATACAAACCGTAGCTAGGAGTATCCATGAATGTCTTCCTCACAAGTAAGACAACTATTTTAAAGTGTTCATACTTTGAATGATCATATCTAAAGTATTGCTCAATAAATTTGTACTACCTCTTTTTCTCGGACCAAGCATTAGGACATTTTCAAACTGTGTCAATCTTTACATAATTTCAAAATGAAATCAACACCTACAATAACTTGGCACTGATGGTAATGCTTTTTATGACCTTATATTCTATAAACTACCACTATGCAAGATTATGTTCTTAAATAAATTTATGATTTAGTATATAAGTGGCCTTTTCATTATGCTTAATTTAGTGGTTAAGAATCCAGACATAATATCATTTTCTAAGTTTGATGGCAAATTATAGGTTCCCTGAAGACCAAGGACATGCTGCAATCATTTTCTAGCCATGAGAACTCTTCTCCAGCTATCACATCCTTTCTTCCACATATCTTTCATCATAGTAGACATAAAAAATCTGAATCTGATCCATTGAAGAAGTTCATGAGAGAATTTTACAGTGACTTGGAGATGGTTTATGTGGGACAGTTATGTCTATCTTGGGAATTTCTTCAGTGGGAGTATGAGAATGCCTTGGAGTTATGGGAATCAGACCAATTCAGATTGCAAAGTTACAATGAAGTAGCAGAAGAATTCCTACAATTTCAAGTGCTGCTGCAAAGATTCATAGAGAATGAACCTTTCCAAGGTCCACGGGTTGAATATTATGCCAGGAATCGATGTGTCATGCGCAATTTTCTTCAAGTTCCAGTTATAAGAGGTGAGAATAAAAGAAGCACAAACACTTCTAAATGGTACTGTGTCATGTCCTAACTGTGTTAGATACATATCCATATCAGGACACTTCAAATATTTCGAAATATATTTGATTCTTGTTTAATCTTTTATAGTAATATCGATTGAAAGACCACAATAGTTGGATAATTTTTAGCATTTTTATGTCTACAATGACAAATAGTTATCTTTAAAACATTAATTATCTAGTAATTTAAGATTTTTATTTTAATTTTAGATTAACTTTATACATTTTTTATAACTCTATGGTGTCCTATGATTTTCAAAGTCATTATCCTATCATACTTGTATCCCATATTGTATTCATGCTTCAAAGATGAGAACTTTCAATGTACTGTAAATTGGGTCACTCTACTTCTAAATGCAATTTAGTGGTTACTTTTTCATTTCATTTTGTCCTTTTGAGCTATGTGGAGGACCGTATTATAAAAATTCATGCATAAGAAAAACAGTATCTCATGGATATAGAACCTCAATTTGACTGCAGAGGACAGCACCAAGGAAGAAAAGAAATTAAAAACAAGAGATGAAGATAAAGATGAAATCACAAGTGACATGCTAATAGAGATTTTGGAAGAATCAATCAGGACAATGTGGCGTTTCATTAGAACTGATAAAGATGCATCTAGCTTGACCCATAAAGGTCCAAGAGAAACTCAAGTACAGCTCCAAGACCCTGCAGATTCAGAATTTCTTATGGAGATTCAAGCAGAACTTCAAAAGGTGATTAAGGCTTCTAAAATAATTCTTTGATTATGTGAAAAGGGTGTTATAATGTTTCTTCTTTGAGTAAATCCTTATATTAATCCTTAAAAATTGAGATTGTATAAGTCAAAGATTTTAGTTCCTGAAATTTTAAAAATCCTTCATTAATCTCTAACTTTACAAAATAGTGATAGTGATCACGTTACTCTTTTTTAATACAAAATGAAAGTAAAAAATAAAGTGAAAAAGAATTAAAATAAATAAAATTTTACAAAGTCAAAGACTAATAAAGGATCTTTAAAATTTCAAGGACTAAAATGTTTAACTCATACAATTTTGAGGAGGGTTTATTCTTTCTTCTTTTGTTAAATATATATTTTTTTTTTAATTTTGATTAGCAGAAGGAAAAGAAACTTAATGAAATTTTGAAGAGCAGAAGCAGCATATTGAAGAAATTCCAAAAGCATGAGGAAAATGGGAGGGATCATTTCCTTTACTTATTCCCTCAAGTTGACATGAAACTGGTTTGGAGAGTGTTGAACATGTCAAAAATTACAAGGGATCAACTAGCATGGTGTCGTAATAAACTAAACAGTATTAGTTATGTAAACAGAAGAATACATATAGAACCATCTTTTTTACTTTTTCCATGTTAATAGTTATTTGCTAGTTTTGTACATATGTTGGTCCATATTTAGAATATCATTGTGGATATATTGAAGATTGTTTTTTCTTACAACTAAACTTGCAAATCTAATCTCTACCATCTCCATTTAGTTGTCCAATGAGAGGCATGGGAAATTGGGATCAAGTTCAACTACCATGTTGAAGCAAGGATGCTCACAAAAGTTTTAAGGATTATTAGAATCAATTAGAGTCAGAATAAATAAATAATATTCTAGTTTGGAGAAAATGTAGTAATTTAGTCAGAAAGAAAAAGGAGAATTAAAATGTGTAAATTGTTTTATTTATAAGCAGCTTGTTAAGCCAAATCCTTGAGCTTATGATTTTTTATTTTATTTTTATTTTTTTACTTTAGTGTTGGGTAATTTTGCCTAGTGTTTAGATAACTTCTGCAGTTGGAAATATACTTTATGAACAAAGCTAATTTGAGATTAATCTACCCAACCTGAGCTTGAAAAAGAGTTTGGATCATCCTATTGGGTTAGTCTACAAGCAAATTTGAGGTTTAGGTCTCCAAATTTTAATGCAAAGGAGTCATTAATCATGAGCAAGAGGTAGTTTAAAATATAATACAGAATTGAAAATTATGTTGAGATTAATGGAACCCTGAAAAATAAATTAACAAAACTGGTCAATTTAATAAATAATAATAATAATAATAATAACAATCATGATAATAATGATATTATTGTTATATTATTTTCTTTTTAAATTATATATAGTTATTAATTTATTTAAAAATTTAAATCTATTAGCTACTCATAAGTGTTTAGAAATAATTTTGTAATTTTATTTAAAAGATTTTATTACAAAGTATTCTCTTCAAAAACCTTTTAAATTAGATCAAGTTTTTTAAAAAGGTGGTCTTAAACAAAACTATATATCAGATAAATGTTATATAAACCAACACTTTAGATTTGAGAAATAAATCAATCTCAGACCTTTTGTTAATCTAATCTAACCTAGTCATCATTAACCTAGGTGGAAAGTATATTTGGTAAATAATATTTTAAGCAAGAATAATTAAAATTTCTTTTATCACAAAATAAGTTAATCTCTTAACATTGTCTAAAATAAGTAAAAGAAACATAGAATTCTATTGTCCTGCATTGCCTTCTCTGCTTAATAAAAATATTTTATTCTGATTTTGCTTGTGTATATCTAATTATATATATATATATATATATATATATATATATATATATATATATAGTATATAGTATATTATTATATTTTTGTATCCATGTTATCTGTTTGACCCGTGCCTCTTGGAATGACGAAACACTGTTTTTTCACGTCCCCGCATGCACAACATCTTATCCCTGAATTTGCACTCTCTTCAGAAACTCAACAAAATGAATGTCACATTTGACTTCTCTGCAGTGCAGTGTCAAAAATTTCATTGTTGTACGCCACATTCCTCTCATCATCTTCATGTGCTAATAGTTTTCTTCTTCAAAACAGTAAAATATTTGGTTTCAAAAAATATTTTTTGTTTTTTTTTAATTTATAAAATATCATTTTATTTTTATCTTATATTTTATATTTCTATTATTTTCAAAAAAATAAAAAATAAAAAAATAAGATGATATTTTATAATTAAAAATAAAAAATACGTTTTTACAAATCAAATGCTTTCTAAAATTTACTATTTTTTTTAATAATATAGTATTTTATTTTTATATGGCCAAAATAGAGGTCTGTATTATATACTCTGAACACCAATCTTATTATGCTTTGTTTTAACTTTAAGCCTTTTCAGCTATGCTCCAAATAATGAAGAAAATTCCAAGAACCCCTTTTCAATTTGTTAGATACTATATGCTTTTATTTTATTTTTTGTTTTGCTTTCTTTTCCTTTTTTTCCTACCAATTATACTACCTAGATGTTTTAGATACTATTATTTGAACAAGAAAAACAAAACAAAAGAAGGAAAATAAATAAATAAGCCATTAAACCAAAATTGAAAGAAAAATTAAAACTATATGTGAAGATGTGAAACTATGTACACAGCTAGGTAAATATATAAAATCAAGCACATGAAACATATAAGCTAACCTTCTCGACACAAGAAACCGCTCCAAAAATGAACCATTCCAAGAGAATTTTTTTTAATGACAGAATCATCTGAACAAAAAGTTAGATACAGAGACTATATGATCCCACAAATTTTGATAAAACCTCTAGATCTGTGTCTATTTTTTCCCCCCCTCCATATGACTCTTTCATGTGAAAAATTAATATGAGGAGATCCATTTAACAATTCATGGTTTACAAAATTTAAAATTCTGACTTTTTCACATGGAATAGATCTTTACTTTTTTTTCTATCATTTTTTTATCACATCATATTTTTAAAAATAAATTCTTTCTAACTCTAATTACTAGGTGCATACACTTGATGGATGTATAACTACTATTTTCCTAAATTTGTGACTCTTTTTCCTGTGTGTCTGGGTGACACATGCTTTTAAGTACACATTTATAAGAACAAGGAAAAATAATAACACTTGTACATTTACAAGTAAAATCAGTACCTATTGTATGATATTGATTTTAGGGGTAAATATACTAATTGTAAAACTGCTAACTACTAACAAGGCCTGCTATTTTCCACTACTTAATCACACATTGAATGGCCCCAATATTCCCAAATTTGGTTAATTAATTAAGTGTAGCATTTATTAGAGGAATAGGTAGTGGACATCTCACTGGGGCAAGGGGGTGATGAGTCCCATGCCACATTAGATTTCCAAGCATCATTTGTAGGCAAACTGAAGGGAAATCCAATGGTTCTCCCTGCAGTTTCCCACTGATTAAACTGCTCAAAACCTTGGTTCTTCCTCCAATCTTGTTCTTCTGTTCCTCCACTTATGTTTGCTTGCATATCATGAGGTAGACTAATTGAGAAGCCACCATAGTGCTGGTTTGGCTCTTCAAATCCTATGTAGTCAGGGTTGGAAGAAAGCATGGAACTAGTAGCATCAACTGTGCATTTGGTGGGTACTGTTGCTTCTAGTGTGTAGAATAGGAAGTTGTCAGCAAGGTCTTTATCTGAAATAGGAATTTGTGATGCCTTGGAAATTGTGTTGCTATTGATAGGTTTGTAAGTTGGGATTTCTGAAGCTGAGAAGTTGGTGGTGTTGGTGTTGGTGTTGGAGACTTGGTGTAACTCCTGCTTGTCACCACAAAATTGAATGGCTGGTGATCCTAGTTCATGGCAGTTTACACCTTGTGTGAGTATGTCTGATACCATGCTTCCTGGTAACTGAGAGATCCAAGGGTGAGATAAAGCTTTCTGTGCCATGGAGAGGGAGTTGGTTTTCTTGAATATCCTACAGATTGCCCATGAATCCTGAAAACTCGTAAAGAACTTGGTTCACTACATGGTTAATCAGAATTGCAACATAGATGATAGAACTGGTTGAAGAATAGATGTGCATGCATGTATGTACATATAAGTATGGGGCATATCAGGTGTGAACAAGAGGTTAGAGGAACTAATCTTGATATGGATGATTAAGTTTGAGTTTATTTAAAGCTAATATTGACCATTTATATAAGATTAAATGGTCAAAAATTAGCTCTTCTTAAGTTCACACAGTCTATCTCTCTCTCACACACTCACACATGTATACAAAAGGAGGGTGAGAGATGGAGAGATGAAACATAACTCTTCAAGCTTACATGGATAATCAAAATTAATTTAACACTTTTAACTTAAATCTAATCTTGACCATCCATGTCATATAAAATGGTTATGATTAGTCCCTCTAACTTCACATGTTGTCACTTGGAATGTCACACACATAAACACTTAAGAAGTGTAACAGGTAAGAGATGAGAGTGTGAACCATACAGTTAAAATTAACTCCTCTCTCATGTGCACAGACAAACACACACACATGCACATGTGTGCATGTTCATATGTATATAACTATAACTACATATGCACAAGAAATTGGTGAAATACATACACTTGCAGGGAGGGATTTATCTGAGAGTTTTTTGGGAGAGGCTGAATCTGATATGCAAGGTAGTCTAAACTCGTGCATCATCCAATCAGTTTTCATCCCTTTAGCAGCTCTGCCTCTGTAGAAAACAAGGGACTTCTTCAAACCAATGCATTTTCCTTCAGAGGAATATATAGGCCTATCAGTTCCAGTGGCTTTCCAAAACCCAGCTCTTGTGACTCTATTTGGACGTGCACTGTTTCTGTATTTTCTATCCCTTGGACAGTAGAAATACCACTCTTTCTCTCCAGTACCAGCCACCTCTTCTTGTGTACAAAAATTCAAATAAAAATGACATTAATTTTCTTTTTTTTGTCACTTGAAGTTCTAAACAATTAACCTTTGGTTTTCCTTTAGACTCAAGTGATAAACATAAATGAAAATGGAAAACTTGGTTGCAAATTAATCTGATCCTATGTGTAAGATTTGCCTAAAGAAAAGCTGAAAAAGAAGAGAAAGAAAGAAAGAAAAAAAAAAGTGAGTGTGAGTGTGAGTGAGTCATAACATAAGAATCCTTACTTGGAAGGTCCCATGGATCATATTTGTAAATATCCACTTGTTTGATCAATTCAATTGGAAGAGACTTGTGCTGAATTTTTCTCTTAAGGTAAAAATCAACAAGCTCTTCATCAGTGGGGTGAAAACGAAAACCAGGCATCACATCATCAATCTTATCCATCTCATTCCTCTCTTCCATCTTCTCTCTCTCTCTCTCTCTCTCTGAATTTCTTGTCCAAGAACCAAATGCAAAGATATATAGAGACTTCAAGATGTCAAAACTTGCTCTAGTATATGTAAGAAGCTTAAGCCTAGTAAGTATGAATTAAATATGCATATTTTTATTATACACGTGGCTATCATATTTGAATACATGGAAACACAAACATGTTGTAGTTTGCAAATTTCAAAACCCATTATTATTTAATGTGTTCTTCTCAAATAAACTTTACTATATTCTTCTACCTATCCTCCTATTATCATATAAAACAAAAATTCATACATTTATTATCTTGAAAATATAAAAAAAACATTTAATATTTTTTAATTTAATATTTAATAACATTTATATGATTAAAAAACTATTTTTATTTATCAATTTAGTTGAAAGCTCAAACCAATGTTAATTATTATCTTGTAATTATACTTTATTTTTACCTAATTCTTAAATATTTTACATATTTATCATAAATATAAAAAATAATAACAGATGTTGACATATTAAAAAATTAACAATAATTTTAAAATAAAAAAATATATGAACTATAGTTTTTTTAGTAAAAAGGGTTGAAGGGAATAGAAATAAAGAGTGACATAGTAGAAGTTAAAAAGCACATAAGCAGTTTCAAGTTGTGTTAACTCACAGTGTGCAAATTTGGTTAGTCCAAGACCATATATTATATGCCTCCCAAGAAGGTGTCTGTTTCCGAAGCTTCTGCCTCCCTTTTAATATATATGGCTCTAATGGAGAGTGTGTAAAATTGGATGAAAATCACGATGACTTTGGAGTTGAGAAGAGTTTGTGTTTATTTATAAGCTTATTAAGCTACTTATGAATGAGTGTATGAAACAGTTCCCACTTGGCCTAATATATTTGTTATTTCAATGACCAAAAAATAAGGATCAGAAGAGACTACAAAATTAGAAGCATTATGGGTTTTTATTTTTTTATATTGTAAAAATGTGTGTGTGATTCTTTCATTTTCACACTTGGTGATGCTCATAAGCATTTCCTTTAATCTTCAACAAATCAAAGACAAGCACAAAATGACAAGGCAAGCTTCCAAGGTAATTATTCTTTCATTTTCTATAGCTAAGTAAATTTTAATTTGAATTGTTCTTTTGTGGAGGACTCAATTATCAATTTAATACTCTTAATGTTACTTTCACTCTGATTAATTCCTTGCCTAATTCTTCTGTGGGAACAATTTTTATCATTCTTTTTTTTGTTAATTCTTGGATTCCAACATTCCCTTTTCTGTACCAATCTTTTCAGCTCTTGTATTCCTCATGTTCCGTGACAAATGGGAACAAGTGACTTGTCTTAACTTTCTGGGTAATTTTAAAATAGGTATTTGACAAACGTTATTTTTTTATAATTTTCATCTTTTATTTTATAAAATTTGTTGATTTTAATTTTTATTATTAAAAAATTATATAAAATAAAGGTGTTATTTAAATAAATATATAATTTAGTTCTAAAAATTATATGATATATAAATTTTTTAGTTTTAAAAAATATTAAAAATACAGAATTTAATATTAAATAATATTTTTGTTTTTTCTGATTATATCAAATAGGTCCTTAGAGTTTTTACAATAGATTACACACTTTTGATAGTGAAGGCATTCCCACTTAACCTGCTTGAAAACAGAGTGGTTTGAGTAAACAACTAGTTAACATGAGGGATAATAGCGGCTAAGATTTAAGGTATTATATATATATATATATAACTTGTATATGTCTAAATAAAAATTTTAGAATCTATGTTCATATTTAATAAATATTTATGAATAGATATTTAAATTTTATTAAATATAATATTTATAATTTATTAAAATTAGTTTAGTGGTAGAAATTTTTTTTAATTTATATAAAAAATTAATTTTAAATTTTATTATTTTATCATATGAAAGTTGAATATAATATTTTAGTATCTTTGTTTATAAATTAAAAAATTTAAGGCTAAATTATATATAAAAAATAATTAAAATTACAACATCAAACTCAATTAAAAAAGTTTTAACGAAGGAACTTAAAAACCATATTTTAAAAAATTCAACTTTTTTGCGCTCACACCAATACATATGGTAAACATTATACTAGCGGAAAACGTTAATAATATACTTTTTAACATATTTTTGCATGATTATTTTACTTATTTTGTAAATTGATTATATTTTATTTTTTAATTTTTTTTAAAAATAGATCAACTATATAGTGTGTTAATAAATAATGTGTTATTAACTACCGAACATGTTAATTAACTGTTGGAGGTTAATCTAACTTAATTAAAAAAATTTATATTCAAGTTCTGATTGAATACACGGTTGTATTAAAAATTTAGAAAAAAAATTGTTATTTATAATTTCTACTCAATTTGAATTATCTTTACTGAAATCTATAATATTCTAGATAAAACTAAATAAATTATTAAGATTTTTCTAAAATTCACATCTTTATATTTTGATTGTAGTCTATTTTTTAACTTATTTTTTATTGATTCTATATATTAATTGCATCTGATGTACTCTTATAATGACGCTCATCCAAGTTATTATTTTTCAAAATGTTATTAGTAGGTATGTGTGTGCAAAGAGACTAATCATAGAAAAGCATATGTGGCAATGTTTGATTTTTTTTCCATCTAATATACTCAAGTTAATTATACTTAGACATGTCATCATTTAATAAAATAATTACATTTTCTTACAAATTAAATTCTTATAAGTAGTTGTTATTTTCATGCTAATTAATTAAACAAAAAATAAAAAATATGAGAACTAAAAATATAATTAAGAAAAGAAAAGGAGCTATGAACCATCTTGTGATCCATTCTTAAAAACAATTAAATATATTTTTAATTTTTATAAATATGATTATTCTTTTTTTCAAGATCAATGCTATTTTATATCATAAATAATTTTACTTAAGTTAGATGGGATCATTATCCATGGTAAACTTTCTTTTCAAATTTTTAGCATAGATTTTAGTTCACCAAAACTTTTTTACTACTTTTAAATTTTTTTTAAAATAGTTCTTATTGTCTTATATCATAAATAACATTACATATTTTTAAATCATTTGGAAAATCTAAGTTTTTTTTAACAAATTTAAAATATGTTTAATGCCATATTACATAAACTAAAATATATATTTTATCTTTAAAAAATATAATTAACTGGCCCTGAATCTGGGCAGGTAAAATATTTTGACAATGAATCATTTCGTTGGAAAATAATAATAAGCTAAATTCTATAAACGATTTAAATTTTTGTAATATTAATTATGTAAAAATACAGGCGATAATGTAATTCCTTAAACATAAAAAGTAATATTAGTTTTTAAATGTTTCATTTTCGCGTGCCACTATAATTGAAGCAATAATAAGAAGTTTGAAATTTTCTAATTGATAATTAATTTGTTTTAAAATTATACATATTATCGAAATAAATACTATCTTTTTTTAAAACATATTTTTTATAAATATGATCATAAATTGAGAGTATATAAGATCAAATTTATGTCATAAATATTATTTAAACTAAAATATGTATTTATTTCAAATTTTTAAGAACATAATGTTATTGGTTTTACGTTGTCATATTATTGTTTATTGGGACTGAAGGCCTAATGATAAATTCTTAAAATTTATATTCTTAGAATTTAGCATGTATTTAAATGAGACAATGTTATAAAAGATAAAAACTTCTTGGTTAAAGCATTAAGAGTTTTAATTTCCATCGTAAGGTTTTATATTCAAATTTTTTATGAATGTGAAAAATTTATCCCTAGCAAAGGTTAGTCTTTGTGAGTGAGTCCATCCAACTTAATTTGAATAAATGGAAATTCAAATGATTTTCGAATATTGAGAGTTTTATTCAAAATAAAGTTATATTAAGCAAAATTTACATAAAAAATTAAATATTTAGGAATTAATTTTCTTATCTAGGCTGAAAAGGTGATCAAGCTAGGTAGAAAAACTCTTTATTTATTAAAAAAAAAGCATTAATTTTTCTTTGGATCATATCAATTGCCTACTAGTGACAATTTTTTCATATAATTAAGTAAGATTATTTTCATGTTATTTGTGATAATCTCAAATGAATTGTACAAACCATGTCCATTTTTATCAATCCTGATTCCATACATATATATATTATCATTAATTTTCATGCAATTTTAAAAAAATAAAAAATAAAAGATGAGACTACTTACATGTAAGTAGATGTAAATGAATGTATATATGAAGTTGAAAGGATCAATGGAGGAGGGTGCATGTAAAATCCAAATATGGTGAATTTACCAGAACTTAGACCTCGTTTGAAGCCCTTGTTGTCTCTTTTGTGTCTTAGGATTTAGAACCCTAAAAGTTGGAAAACTGGTCAAACTCCTGCAACCCAAGTCTCTGTCTGTGGACATCAGCCCCTAAACATAATTATGATTCAATACAATATTTCCTCCAATAACTGTGAATATCTTGTTTTTTCTTAAATATAAATATATAATTTTATAATTTAATGTATTAATTATTAATTTTTTTTATAATTTAATGTATTAATTTTATTAATTTTTTATAAAATTCATGTTAATGATACATTGATTTATTTTTAATTTATTAATTCAAATATTTAATATCATAAATATTTTAGAGTAAAATTTAAATTTATAACATTAATTATTTCATCTGATTTTCATTGATTTTAATAAATTAGTTATTTATTTCTAATAAAAAAATAAAAGAAGTAATACTCTGTCTCATTCTTTTATAAAAAAACAAATTATTAGTTTGTAAAAATGAATAAAATTAGTTGAAATAATTAATGTGTTATAAGTTTAAATTTTATTATAAAAATATTTATAATATTAAATGTTGAATTTGTAGCGTGAAAAATTAACGAGGGTCTGTTGACATAATCTCACAAAAAATATATATATATAAAATAAATTTAATAATTAATATATTAAAAATAATATTATTTATATTTAGAAAAAAAAATTATTAATTATTGTTTGTTATAAAATGAGACAGAAGGAATAGTATTATAATATAAGTTATGGTTTTTCTAATTAACGTGTATCCGGAATGCACAATAAAATCTTATTATGGTAGGATTTTGTTGAAAATCATCCCATTCAATGCATTAATAATATTAAATGTTATAATTTTAATAAAATTTACTATTTATTAATTTCTTATTGGATTCCCTTAACACATTAGAGAAATCGTATAAGTTAATAATATCGTGCTTTGAGGTGATTTTTTTTTTTTCAGTTGCTTGCTAAGAATACTGGTTAAGAAATCATAAGTGAATTTTTTTTTATTGAAAATAATATTGAATTGCATTGGAAACCATGGAAGAGAGTGTGCGTTAATGAAAAAATTCAACTTTAATTTTTTAATTAGTACCCTTTAACATTTTCCTTTTTCATTTCTTAAGTTAGCATTAACTCGATAGGAAATTTTAGTTAAAAAAATAGGCAAAATTTGTTTGTTGATCTTTTATTTTTTTTTATTTTAATATTCTATCTTCTAAAAATTTTAAATAAATATTCTAATTTTCAAGTTACAAATATGCTAGTTGTCGATAGCTAACTATCTAAGTTGTTATCTTAACACTATTATATAATTTTTTTTATCAATAATAATAATAAAAACAACCCCTGCCCTTCCTTTCTTTATTCTCCTCTTTCCTCCTACCTTTTTTTCCTTTCCACCTTCTTCAATTTAACAATCAAACCAACTAAGACTGCACCTTTACTTCTAATTAAAAAGAGAAAATAAATAAAAAAATAAAAAAACAAACAAGCAATCAAAGTTATGGGTTTAATTATGCAATAACCTCATATCCTAATTTTATTTATAATTTTAATTAATTTTATTTTTAAGATTCTTAAAAATTATATTTAATAATTTTATTAATTTATTTTAAATTTATTATTATTTAATGATCATGCAAAATAATTAATTAAAAAATATAATAAATAAAAAAAATTTATTAATTAAATAATTGGTTAAAATTTATAATTTTAATTGATCATCCAAAATTTTAAATTCAGTTTATTTTATAAATTTATCAACCAAATAATATTATAATCTTTTCTTACTTAATTAATAAATAATTATTAATATTAATCAATTTTTAACAATTAATAAAAAAATAATGGGATAAACTTAATTGTAGAAAGAAATATTTATTTAAATAAAAAAATAGAATTCAATTATTACATGCATGATAATAAGAATTTAAAATATGAGAATTAATTACATATAATAAGAATTAAAAACTAATTTAAAAGTGGAATTTAAAATTTAAAAAAAGAGATGAAATAAACTAAATTTATGATACTACTTATTCCTCTCAATAATTTGTCTAAAAATCTTATGAAGAAAACAGAGATGAAGAAGTTGATTTTGAGAATAGAAAAAATATGATGGAATGAAATCATTGACTATTAAAATGGTTGATAGTAGATGTGTGCTTCTACCTTTCTTATAGATGAAGAAGAAAAATTTTACTTTGTCATATTTCTTTTATTGATAATATTCTTTTTTATTAATAAAATTTATTTTTAGAATAGATTTTATATATATTTTATAAATAATATATTTATTATTAAAATAGATCATATATATTTATGAATAAAGTATATATGTATCTTATGAATAAGATATTTATCTTTAAAAATATATTAAAAGATTATTTTATAAATAAAATTTTTAATTTTTTATCTTACTTAATGTAAGGACGATCATGCTTAATCCTACATAATCATATCATAAGAAGATTTTAACTATTTTTAATGGTATAAATTTACATGAGTATACTTTCTTTTTTTATTATCTATATTATAGTATTTTTGTTTATTTTAAAATTATTTTTACCTTAATCTTAATTTATTTTTGTCTATATTATCATAAAATTTAAAAAAATTAAACAAACTTATAAAAATCAAAGCATTAATTATATAATAAATAAATTTTATTTTTTCAAATAAATCAAGATAATGATTATCTTATATGCATATAGAAAATTGGTTGGCTACCTAATTTCTTTAATTACAACACACCCTAACATATCTTATATATGTTACTCAACATTTAAGTGAGTTTATGGCTAATCCTAATGAAACCCATGATCGAGAAGCCATGCATGTTTTACATTACTTAAAGCAAGCTTCCAACACACATGCATCAGGGAAATTTCTCAAGCTAATGCAACAGTAATAGAATTTTAGAAATTCAAATAAATTTTCTTTTTTTAAAATTACATGAAAATTCATTGGAAATTAAGAAAAGATGCTTTAATAATTTTTTATTCATTAACCAATATTTTAAGGGTACTATTTATGAT
Organism: Canavalia gladiata; assembly: GCA_037954105.1. Classification (NCBI taxonomy): domain Eukaryota; kingdom Viridiplantae; phylum Streptophyta; class Magnoliopsida; order Fabales; family Fabaceae; genus Canavalia; species Canavalia gladiata. Next base: position 46,211,541 of record CM075665.1, read on the forward strand.
TTTTTTATAAAATTTTAGAAATATTTATTATTTTTCCTCATATAATATATATATATATATATATATATATATATATATATCCTTTATATGAATTGAATCTTTTTTAACTTCCTTGCAATTAAAATGATACTAAAATTTTACTTTAAATAGAAATAAACTTGAAATGTTGAAATAAATTTTTTCAAAAACTAATATATTACTTACTTTAATAATTTCTTTTAGTTTATATGATTTATTTGAAAGGGTCTTGTAAATAAAAATTAGAGGTAATATACATATATTATAAGAAGAATCAAATATTGCTTTTGAAATTAAAATTTTCAATCATTATTTTATTAAAAATAAAATTATTTATTTTAATTTTAGTCTAAAAGCAGAAACTCCTCAATAATAATAATAATAACAACATAATTTAAGTTCTTAAATGGAAAAGAAAAACCTAAAATTTAACATGTTCTTTTAGCTTCAATAGTTTTTCACTATTTAGATATTTGGTTCGGTGTATTTAGCCAAGAATTCAAGGTTTTTTATACTTGAAAGTGATATTCAAACAGCATAATTTCTAAATAATATTCTGATTCTGACACTGTTTGCTTAATTGAAAAGTTACTGCCCCAAATTCAACCCTTATCTGTTATAAATAAAAACGGCTGTAAAGCAAATTTATTTTATACAAAAACGATGAAATTTAAATTTTAAATTTTTATATAAAATTATTTTAATTTTCAATTTTTCAACATTAGATATAAAGCAAATTTGACAGCACCATAAAACAGTGCAACGTAATTAATTAAGATCAAGTTTCAATCAAAGTTAATTACTCTCTCTTGCATTCAGATAACATATAAGTCTTTTAACTATAAATAAATATTTCCTGAATGGATTGAAGATGCAAGAACTTGGAAACAAATGGAAAATTTCAAAGCAATTTCTAGCTTATTGGGAAATTTAAGTACTACCTTTACGATTATTTAAGTGTTGAAGGGTGAATATAAAATTTATGTACTTCGTTTCATAACCAAAAATATAAATGTGTTATTTCTCATAAAATTTTACCAAACGCCTTTTTCAAAAGTTATCGATAATTTTTCATCAGTAAAACAAATAAAAAAATGTCATTTTAATCTTTTAAAAGATTCATGACGTTAAATTAGTTATACAAAAATTTAAATTAATATAATTTTTGTCTAAATCACATATATTATCTACAGAAAATAATATATTTAATCTAAAAAATTTATAATATGATAGCATTAACTTTTGGAACGAAGATATTTTTTCCATTAGACTTAAATTTAAAATATTATTTAAATAAAACTATAGTAAATTTAAACTAACTTTCATGTTATCGTAAATGTTTAGAAGACTAATTTACTTCCATAAATCTTGGAGAAATCAAATATTAAATTTATATTTATGAATTTATAGTTAGAAGACTGAGATATAGGAGTAATTTAAAGAAGTTAATAAACAGTAAGATTTTATTAAAAATTAGATATTTAATATTATTAATATTATAAATATATTAGATCTTATATTTTTAATAAAAATTTATTATATATAAATTTGTATAATGCCTTATTTTTAATATCTTTTAATCTTTTTATTTTCTTTATTAATTTATGTTTTTAATTTGTTAATAATATTTTGATTGATAAATTTTTATTTATCAAAATATTTTAATTTAATATATGTTAATTTTCATTTAAATACATACAAACATTGTTTATATAAAATATAAGAATTAATTTTTAATTAAAATTAATACCATGTTTATTTTGGGTGTTAAGACTCCCTCCGCATGCTATCCTCCAATTCAAGCCGCTGCTATTTGCCCAATGATTTATTATTTAAAAAAACACATTGAGAAGCGTAATTTTTTTCACAATGAAAATAGTAAAGTTTGAAATTATAATTTTATGTATATTAGTCTAATTTTTTATTATTAAACCAACTTTAATAATTTTTTTATAAGCAGCTTGTCTCTTTGTATAGAAAATTTGAATAAAGAGTTAGCAAGTTAATATCTATAATATAATAAATTTAAAGTATATGTGATAATATTTTTTGTTAAAGTAAAAATTAAAATTATTAGTTAAAAATTAATTAAAGTAAAATATTTTATCTAATAATATATTTTTTATTATTAATAGTTACTAGTATCTTTTAAGTATTTATTTATTAATATTTTTTAAATGTTATTTTAATGTATATATCAAACAAATAAGCGTAAGATTAAAATCTACAGCTAAAATATACAACTTTTTATACAAATTAATAAAGGAAAGAGAGTGAGAAAAGAAAGAGATAAAAAAATAAAATAAATAATATAATGAAATGAGATAAAAGAAAAAAGAAAAAAATGTTATATAAATTGTATTTGTATAATTTTATTGTGTAAATTAATCTCGAAATTCAATTGGTTAACTCATACTTATTGGTTAACCTATTACCTATCCATATGGTATGGACGGAATCTTGGGGGAAAATATTATATTCATTTTTCATCATGAAAAGAAAATCCATTAATTTATTTTTAAAGTATAATGAGAAGAGTTACTATCAGTGTTACGATGATAATATATATTGGAATCAGAATATCCATGGATTGGTATTAAACACCAACCATCTTTCACACAAATTAATAGCTCCCAAACTTTGTGTAATGCACTGTTATTTTCTTCTTCAATTGCTTCACACATATACATCATACACATTCACTTATTTTTCATTTGCCGACTCATTAAATTGACAATTTTAAAGAAGGTTTGGAAAAATATTTTACTAAGTTGAAAGTTGAAAATTATTAATTAAAAAATTTGTTAAGATATTTTAATATTATTTTATAAAATATGTTATTTTAATAGTTACTAGTATTTTTTAATGATTATTAACGTTTTTTAAAAAGTTATTTCAAGTTTTATATTTTTTAAGCTCTTAATTGAAATATTTTTTATTTTTATTTTTAATATATTTTATAATTTAATCTTTTATTTATCTATTTATTTTATAAATTTAATATTATTTTATTCTTTAATAATAATTTTATTAATTTTGATAGATTTATTTTATATTATCCTAAAACATTATATTTAAGTTATTATTTTAATATATGATATTTATTTTAACTATTATATATTTATTAAAAAATATTTAACTGTTTGATAAAAAATTAAAATTATTTATTTAAAAATTAAAAATAATTTTTAAAAAAAATATATTTAATTAAATTTTAATATTTTATATTAAAAAATATATCATATTTATTATATTTTAATTTATTATTTAACTATATCTTTTATTTATTATTTTATATTTATCAATTAATTTAAAAACTAGATCAAAAACTTTAAATTTAATTGATAATTTTTTAACTTTTAGCTAATTTATCTGTTTGTTTTATCAATTATACTGATAAACCTGTTATTAGATTAATTATTTTTTTTCCATTTTTTAATTGTAAAATATATATATTTTTAATAAAAAATGTGATTCGAATTAATTTATACATATATTTTAAAGATATTTAACAATTTAAAAATAATTTTATTCAACTTTAAATAAAACATAAATTTATGTAGCATTTGTTTTGCAAAATTATTTTATTTTTATTTATATAAATTTTATCTTATTTTTATTCTATTTTTAATTTTTAACATTTTATAAAAAATGAGTGAAAAGAGAAAAAAAAGTATTTTTTATTTTCATTTATATATACAAAATAAAAAATAAAAAACTAAAAAAAATAAACATTTTCACAAACCAAACATCATCTTATGCTTAAAAAATGTTTTAATTTATACACTTCTTTTTATTTTGTGAATACAATTTTTTTTTGTTCATAGGTGCAAAGAATTCAAATTATCGAAGTCAAGAGATACACTGAACATATATACTTTAAAGTAGATCATTTTATCAGCTTAACGAGTATTATAATAAGGAAAATTACGTAAATACATGAATATAAGCATAATCTTTTTGCCCCAAAACAAGATTTCCATGTTCACATTTCACACTGAATCATTTAAATGATAGATTCGCGGTCCAATAAATTTAGCCAAATAAATAATGATGGTGACTTCTTCATACATTTTTATAATTCCTTGATAAAAGTTGGTTTGTTGATAGAATGAGATAAAACGGTTTTATTCTGTTTTTTTATATACTATTTAGTTTACTGTTTTTCTCTTCTAATAGTATCAAAATATTCTGTTTTTTCAATCTTACTTCCATTATATTTTATTAATAAAATGTTAAACTGGAGTCACATGTTATTCTATTATGATACTTCTAATGCTACGCTAATATCTCTTATTTTCTTTATAGTTTACACACAAATAATGAAAAAAGAATGCATTAAACGCCTAGTAAATCCAAAAACAATATGGAATATCTCTTACAATATTATGTTAAACGAAGCATGCATGCACCCATCTCTTTCTTATCAAGTTTCCAATGTATGTGGATGGAGTCTTAGTTGAAAACTGCCTACTACATCACTTTCTTAGGAGAATTGAAATTCACAATGTTTATAGGAGAATTGAAAACTCCAACGATTTAATTTAGTATATGCTTTTATTTAACCTATGTTGAAAAAATGATTACTTTCTTAATCAATTTTTAAGAAATTTTTTTTTTTAAAAAACTATTATTTCTTTTACATTAAGCTAACCTAAACATGTTTAATTTGAAGGTATTAGGTTGAATATTGAATAGGTAATTATATTAAAAATTTAGAGGGATTTGGTCATCTAACCTATCCCATTCAAATATAATTTATCTTTGATGGAAGAAATCTATGATCTAAAAAAACTCTTTAACTTGTTTATGCATTATCATTTTTAATTTTTATTTTATTTTACTCTTAACGTATACGTTATTATTAAGGACATAGTAAAGTGTTTCTAATTACATTGGTGTGAGTTTTTGGTATTGAATATTACAAGAAAACCAGTTCAAGGTTACGTTAGGGATTCAATATTTGAAAAATAAATACATATTTACACTAATTATACGAATTGTTTGAATAGACCATTCAAAAAAATATAAATGAGACCATAATATTATTTACAACTTAGACGAGAAGGAGAAAAAATTATATAAAAGTTACCTTAAATCTCTGACAATTCCATCACTATAAAAGAATACATATATCTTCAATTACATAAAAAAAAATATTTTTAATCTTTTTAAAATTTTAATTTTAGTCATTTTTTATTAATGATTAATTTTAATTTTTTAAAATAAATTATTTTTAATCTTTCATTATTAATGTATCAAATATTAATATATATCATAAGTTAAATATCAGTTACTTTAAATTTAAAAATAATCTATTTTAAAAATTACAAAATCAAAATATGTTAATTTAAAAATAAAAAATTAAAATTAAAATTTTAGAAGTAAAATTATATTTTACTTTAAGAATAACTAGCTTTTACACCCATTTTTTATAAACTTGTATCAAAAGTAAATAAATAAATTTTTGTCCATTCTTAATTTTACATAGAGTGCATCGTTGTTACCCACTAAACAATCTAAAAAAAATACACTTCTGCTTGTTATACTTTCTTAAACACCCATGCCACTCATGACATTATATTGTCATATTATAAACCACAATCTACTCATAAAACTAATGACTTGTAAAATTTACAGCATTGCTGATTTTGATTTATGAACTTAGCATATATAACATCATTTTAAAATTTTTAAAAACTAAATTAAGTTTTCCTTTTAATTTTAAATTTAAATTTTCCTTTATAAAAAATGTTATAAAAATAAATAAATTCGCTATATCCTACCCATCACATGAGCCATGAAAATAGACACAAAAAATTATTAATTAAATAAATTAACAATAAATTAAACTATTTTAAATAATAAAAAATTAAATATCTTTTTAATTTTTCTAAAATTTTAAAATTTTAATTTTGTTTTCCATCGTTAAAACTACTAATTTTGATGCCGCGTGTTAAACTTCAGTTACTTTAAAAACTAAAAACAGTATTTTGAAAAATGAGAAACCAAAATCAAACATTTTGAAAATAAACTAAAATTAAATTTTAAAAAGACTAAAAATATATTTAATTTTAAAAAAAATATAAATTTTAAAAGATAATAAAAATTATAAAAAAATTATTATTATTATTATTATTTGATGCTGAAGTGATGACGATGGTTATAATGGATAATTGTGATGGTAATGGTTGTGATAACTGATTGTAATGACAGGAAAACCCAAAAACTTGGGTTCACCTTGAATCAGGGCCAAAGTGTTTAAATTCAAATAATAAGTATTTTGAAAAACAGGAAAATTATTTATACCATATTTCTTTTGCATATAAAGACCCTGATTGTATAAATAAATTGCTATTTCTTTTCTTTTTTGTTTACTGTTATTACATGTCTGGCAACATAATACATTAGTGGGTTATAACACATCTCAAGAACTTTGTTCCTCAAGTACCACAGTCAGTTCCAACTTTTCACTGCCCCTTTGAATCATCAACACTACTTTATCTCCTACATTATAGTCATCCAATGCTTTCAACAACTCTGCTTTGTTCTTGACCTGACAAGGATGCACCAAAGTAATGAAATTCATGAGATGCCTTATCTACTTAAACAAGTAGTGTAGTGTAGTGTGGTTTGGTGTGTAGGAACAGTATTTGTATTTTATACACCAAAAACACATAAAAGGCATAGGAAATGTTATTAAATAAAGGTGAATATTTTGGCCTTTAAAAGAGCATGATTTTAACAGTTAACAAACAATTTCTACAAAAGAAGGCTCACAGGCTTATTGTTAACTGCAACAATGATATCTCCAAGGACTATGTTACCAGCAAAGCCTCTTGTAGTGGGATTTAGTCCAGCTTTGGCAGCAAGACTATTTCCAGGAACCTAAGGAACACAAGTTCTTGGGAGTTAGAGAATGATTTGGAAGCAAAGTTTTAATTACAGTATAAGGCAAAAATCTTGTGGATTTACCAGAAGGACAAGAGCTCCATTTCGAACATTAAGTTGGTTTGCAATTAAGTCCGGAGCAATATCCACATTCAAACCAGCTCTAACAACCTTAAATTGATGAACCATGTAATCAAATATAGCCGGAAGGTATATAGATCTTAAAAAATCTGCTGTTAAAAACAAATACTAAATATAGAAATATGAATAGAGAAAATGTAAGAATAAAAACAGTTTTTTTTGGCATTTTCCTCACAAATTAACAATGAAGCATTTTTTTCTTCTATTGAAAATCAAGTAAATAATACATTTTTTTTAAAACACAAAATAGGGGCATCAACCACAAAACCTTGTCCAGATGAACGCGGAGTTAATATCTAACACAAGTAGAGAGAAATACATATTACACATAAAAATTTTCACAGGCACAAAAAATTTTTCACACAAAGCTAAAGATTTGCCTAGATTGTTTGTGTTTGCATGTGGGGTTCTACCAAGCACTTACTTTTCCAAACTGAATCAACTGAGGAACAATTCGTAGTACAGTTGAAGATGGGATGGCAAATCCTACCCCAGCTGATGTTCCTGCAATACCAAAAGGAAAGGCAATAAACATGAAGCATACGAAAGCAAATAAGAACAACAAGAACTTGTGGTTTATGCAGTCATTTTCCCATGGAAAGGAAAGTGAACAGACAGATCAACAATGTAATCAAGTAAAATTTGGTTGAAAATTTTGACAAGTGAACCAAAAAAGATTTACTCAGCTATCATATTCAGGTGTATATCAATATTCTGTAACATAGTCCTATTTCTTTTGATGTGATGGTATTGGTAACATTGACACAGAAACTTGCCTGTCCGAGTAAATATTGCAGTATTAATCCCAATTAAGCTTCCTTTTGAATCCAGAAGGGGACCTCCGCTATCAAAGTCACAGAAAAAGTAAGAAATGCAGTGTAAGATATGATGGGCAGCAGTTAACACTTAATAACTATCATGAGAAAAGGACAACTTTTTGACCAAGTGAAACTGCACCAAACTCAAGGGATAAAACAGGTAAAGCGAAATGGAAGGGAGCGTAGTGTAACCTGTTCCCAGGATTTATGGCTGCATCAGTTTGAATACCACCACCAATTGTTACACCAGTTTGACTAGAGATGTCTCGATTAAGTCCACTAATAACTCCAACCGTAAGGGTGTGATCAAAGCCAAACGGATTTCCAATTGCCAAACATTGCTGCCCAACTTTTAGAGATGATGATGGCCCCACCCTGATAGGCCTTAAAATATCTTTAGGGGCTTCCACCTGTATTTGTAAAGTATTGGTATCTCATCATGTGTATACATGCACAATTTTAATAACTAGTTAAACGAGATAGTAATAAAAGGTCTGATTTACAGTCATTAGTTTGGGGGCCTGATTGCTTCAATATGAACACAAGGAGGTAAATTGCATATAATGTCTTGTTTAATTTATCTTAATACTAAATGCTCTGTTTCAACAATATTAAAGAATTGTATATAGAAAAACTCATCATCAGGACTATTTTAATTAACAAAGAAAGCAACTTTTAACCATCATTATTTTATTACACAAGTAACAAGAATGAAATCAAGAAAAAAACAAAACAGAACATTTAAAATTTGAACAATGAATTAACCATTAAATATAGATCATAAAAGCAAAGCAGAAATAAATAAATAGAAGACAGGATATGCTACTAGGAACCACAACAGCAACAAAAAGAAATCCAACTTGGATGCAAAATATTCTCCTAGGATGTTAGCATGTTGTAAGGTGCAACAAACATATTTTGTTAAGTAGATTACTTATGAAAACCGGACAAATGATTTACAAAAAAAAATTCAGAAAATTAAAAAGAAATCATGCCTTCAAGACAGCAAGATCCTTTAAACGGTCAGCTCCAATGAGTCTACCCTCAAAATTCTTTTGCAACCTTTATAATAGAAAGTGTCAGAATTATATGTATCAATTATTAACAAACAGCAATATGTGCAAAGAAATGAAGTCTCCATGATCCTCACCCTTCTGATGCTAGAATATTCACTCGGGCAACAACTTCACCCAAGCTTGGGTTTCTTGAAAGGGCATTGCCAATTACTAAGTAATACAAAAATGTATAATCAGAAGTCAGCAACTTGTCCAGAAACTCTACTGAATAAAATAAGATTGAGAAAATATACATACAATTAAACAAGTGCATAACATGGAGCACTCCATCAGAGCACAGCAAGTATGATAAACAAGCAGCAAAATGGAGCAGAAGGAAGAAAAAGCAAAAGATATTTAAAAGCAAAAAAAATTCAACAAATCCTTATTATTACATTGAGAATTCATGCCCAAGTCTAGAAGCCCAACTATAGGAAAAAGGCCTGATCCAGATAAGGGAAACCTTAAGCAGATTCACTCATAGCTCCCTAAAATCTTACTAAAGAGAACCAAAGCTAAATGTGTGTGTATTGTTTTGGAGATTGGATTCAGACATAACACAAAATCTTCATTTTCTCCACTGATTCTCACCATGATAATTTGTCACAATGTGGCCCTCCTCATCCCAAACTACACCAGAACCATTTCCTTCAGGAATCTGCCAGTGTAGATATAAAAATTAATTACATTGTTTAACATTCCATATGTTGGACAATACAAAGTCCCCATCATACTTGTAAGCTATCATGTAAAGACAATATAATAATTAAAAAATGAGATAATCCTAATCCTTGATATGACCTTGAATAAATTTAACATCAGATATTATAGTTTAAATACCTTGATATGACATTAAAACGAATAAATTTAACATCAGATATTATAGTTTAACAATTTCAGTACTAAGTTACCTCAACTACACCAGTTACATTAAGCTGAGGACGTAATGTCACATCAAAGATGTTAACAACAGAGTATGTGTTTCCTTCAAATAGTTGGACAATTCGATCCTGCCAATCAGAATGAATTGGAATAAACTACTGCTATAGAAGGGTTAAAAAATGTGCCATATAACCACACCAGACAAAAGAGGGGCTATAGGTGAAGCTGACCTCTAAGGGAAAGAGTGGCCCAGAAGAAAACACAGGAGGGGTTACTTCTTCAAGTGTCACTGATGGATCTCCCAATGCTAGGGCTGTGCATTTACAATTTATTGTGTGATTGTTAAGTTTGTTGGAAAATACTAATGGAAAGTTGTATTAAAGAATATAAAAATATGTCTATCATGAAAGGACATAGAAAATTAGAATACAGCTGCAAGAATTCAATTACTGCATTCCACTAATTCCATATCTAAAATTGATGTCATATTACAATTATGAATTCATGATACCATCGGCTACGCATAGCTCCATGTAAGAAACTAAGAATCAAGGTCAACTACACCAAACTGATGGTAATCCGCCTCATCAGCTTTTACAAAAAAAGAAAACTACAATTTTTTAGCTATATCCATAAATGCTTCAATCAGTTAAAAAAAAATTGGCCATTGAAACTACAGTTCAAAAATGAACTTTCCAATATACAACCAATCAAACAAGTTGAACATAAAAGCAGAACAGTGCAGACCTGACAAGTACCTTGAAGAACAGAAACATGAATACATAGTCAAACTCGCCATTAACACACGTCGTGTTGGGGCCAGAGCAATCTTCCTCAGCATAGCACCCAAATTCCGAGTTTCATCTTGAGCAGTACTGCATGTATAATCAAATAAACATACATCAACAAAAGTCACAACCCCACATAAGAATAAACAACACCAGCAATGAAAACACACTCTTACGATCAATGCCATGCACAAAGAGTCAAACTTTGGGGGGCAAAATCAAGAGTTTCATCCTGAACAGTACTACATGTGCAATCAAACATGCATGCATCAACGAAAGTCACAACCCCACATGAGAATAAACAGCACCAACAACGAAAGAAAACTCTTATGATCGATGACATGCACAAAGGTTCAAACTTAAGGTAAAATCAAGAGTTTCATATTGAACAGTACTAGATGTGTAATCAAGCATGCATACATCAACAAAAATCACAACCCCACATAAGAATATGAAAAACCAACAATGAAAACACACTGTTATGACCAACGATATGCACAAATATTCAAACTTGGGGCAATGTAACCGCAAAAAACAAACACCCATTTGCACTTTGTTACTGAAATCTAAGTTTGGAAGAACAATGGAGCCACATGGTGCGATAGGGGGAAGTGGCAACCTTGAAATGGAAATAGGTTGAGATGAAACGGCATCGTTTGGCAAGTGTTGGTAGTGAGAACATACTGAAGACATTCCATCAAAGCAGATCTCACGGCGGCTAAGGACACAGCTTCTGCGGGTTGGCACTCCCAGTGACCACAAATTGCAAGCTGATAATACTTGCATTTTCTACCACCCCACAAAAAGAATAAAAATGGAGTGAAAAATTTGCAAACTTGGAAGTTGAATTGGGGGATAAAGAGTGAAACAGATAAGGGGTTCAGGGTGGCTCTCTGCTTATGATGCTATGTTGCAACAGAAGTTAAATATAAATGTGATATTTAGACCCAATCTATCATCTATGTTTTGTTTGGTAATCATTCATGCTTTTATTTTTGTTATGTTACACAACCCATCATCTATGCTTGGATATTTACAAGAAAATAGCATCAAATCAAATGGAATAAAATAATTATAAATTAATATTTGATAAAATAATTGGTACAATTGTTTGATGCTGGATACTGCTTGTGTTATCACTTCCATTCCTTTAATATTAGTATAATTGATTGGCTTTTTAAAAAAACATGTTTGATAAAATAAATATACATGTCTATTATGGAGAGATATATCAAATAAAAAATTAAGAAGTGAGAAAAATCAATATTATTTATTAGGTTATATAATTTTTTACATAATTATATTTTTTAAAATATTTTAAATTTTAATTATTTGTTTATGATTATATAAGTTAAATTAATTTTTCCTTTAATATAAAAAATATTTTTTTACTAAATATGTTTACTGTAATATTTTACAAATTTATATGTTTTTTTATTTTATTGTTAATTACTAATATTTTAAAAAATATTATTAAGAAAACAATATCAATGCTAGAGTTAATTATTAAATTTATTTTTTTAATTTTATTTTATGGTAATATATATTTTAAAATAAATTTAATATCTGAGATTCTTTTAAATATCATTTTATCCAATAAGATAAGAAGTAAGAAAAAAATTAAGATTTAATTAAAAAATATTTTTTAAATTTTAATGTTTACTTAATTAAAAAATATAAAATAAATTATTATCTATATTTTTTTATTTTCTTTTTTCACATTTAAGAAGATTTTTTTCTTCTAACGTTTACAATGCACAATCTGTAAAAGCAAACATGCTCTTATTAGAGTCAATTCCAACTATAAACTCAACCGAATTAACATTTAAAGAAATTATGTCAAAATTATTTATTGAACCGTAAAACAGCATTATACTATCCCTTTAACTGAATTTTAATATTCTGATATTAATTAATATCATGATAACATGAGAGAGATAAAACTGAAATTATAAACCTTACATAAATTTTTAAATTTTATATTTATTTTTTTGGGTACGTTATATCATATACATTTTCTACCTTTTATGTGTGTATGTGAAGATTGTTTTAAATAATTTTAAGTTTTTATGCTTTATTATACCATTAATTAATTCTTAAACTTTGTATTCATGTTTTAAATTTGATCATTAATAATGTTAAATATTTTTCAATACAACAACAAATAATATTTACTTTTAGGAAGCATGTTATGTTATGATGTCTTTCTATTTAGAATTATAACTAAAAAAATGAAAAAAAAAATTAATGTTTCAATATTGTGATAGATTTTTTATATGTGAATTTAAAGATTTAAGATTTTTCAGAATAAAAAAAACCTGACCTGTATTAGCATTTAAATTTTAATTAACAGTAAATTATCCTTTAAATATTTGAATAATAAAACTAATTTTTTAAAATTTTTAAATTTTTTAAAAATTTCACATGTAAAATGAATTTAGTTAATGTTATTTAAATATAAGTTTTAGAATAAAAATATTATTCTATGCCAAGCACAGATAATATGGAATGCACTACAAATTAATAACACGATAACATGGGAGAAATAAAAAAGTAAAATTAATAAATCTTACACATTTTTATCTCTTATCACATAACAAAACCTAACATAAAAATCAAATTCCTTTTATGCCTCCTTTTATACCATCTTCCCAAGGTTGAGTTCCAAAGCCTGGCCAATGAGCCACATTTTCATGGCGGCATCTATATGTCACTATCAACCAACCATTGTTAGCCCTTAACCCTAACCAGACCTTTCCCTCCATTTCCTCTCATTCTCTCAATCTCACACAGCAAAACCCAAAATATCAACAAATTAAATCCAACCAACCCATTCTACCTCTAATTCCCAATTTCCACTATTAAGAAGAAGAAAAAAAACAACAAAAAACCCTAATTCAAATGGTCCTCTTTTCACTTTCTCCATTGAATTGATTATTTTCCTCTTCCTCCATTCCAATGGCTAGAGGTCCTGCTTCCTCTCTCTTCTACTTATGCACACGCAAGAGAACCCTCTCCAGGCTCCAATCTATTCTCTTCAACCACTGCCAATTACACACTTTACAAAACCCGGTTCACCCTCTCTCGACCCGTTTCCCCAACCCGGTTTTCCTCCCGAGTTTCCCTCAAAGTTCGAATCTTTCCGGCAACAGTTTCCGACCCACAAGACCATTTTCCACTGCCGGCGAGGAGGGTGGCGCCGCCGATACACCTGAAGGCGAGTTCGACGCGGATTACGGTAAGAGCACTGAGTTTGAGCTTGGATATGATGTTAGTAATGGTGTTAATGCCTTTTCTGAAACTGCGGTTGTTGCAAATGATGGTAGTGATGAATGCAATTTGGAGAGTGTTGATTATGTAGAATGTACTAGTAGTAGTAGTAATAATGGTAAGGATGAGTTAGGAGATAAGAGGGGGCAATATGTGCACGTGGCATCACGTGACCCTGTTGAATTGTACCGCGAGCTTAGGAGCGCAGAAAGGGGTGCAAAGTTGGATAGATCAGAGGTGGAGGTCCTGCAGGAAGTGTGCAATTGGTTTGTCAGATCAGGTTGGGCATCCAACCAGGCTCTTGCTATTTACATTGGATTGTCCTTTTTTCCCACCGCGGCACACAAGTTCCAGAGCTTTCTGAGGAAGAAATGTCCTGCTGATGTTGCCAAGTATTTGGTGTTGCTTGGGCCGGGTGATGAAGCTGTGAGGTTTTTGTTTCCTATATTTGTTGAGTTTTGTTTGCAGAATTTTAAAGATGAGATCAAGAGGTTCCGGGCCATGGTTGAATCGGCTGACCTCACAAAGCCTCATACTTGGTTTCCGTTTGCCCGGGCCATGAAACGGAAGATAATTTATCATTGTGGGCCAACCAACAGCGGTAAAACATATAATGCTTTGCAACGGTTTATGGAGGCGAAGAAGGGAGTTTATTGCAGTCCACTAAGGTTGTTGGCGATGGAAGTTTTTGACAAGGTTAATGCGAAAGGTGTTTATTGCAGCCTGCTAACTGGGCAAGAAAAGAAGCATGTGCCATTCTCAAATCACGTTGCATGTACTGTGGAAATGGTGTCGACACAGGAATTGTATGATGTGGCCATTATTGATGAGATCCAGATGATGGCAGATATGTACAGGGGGTATGCATGGACAAGGGCGCTCCTTGGGTTGAAGGCTGATGAGATACATTTGTGCGGTGATCCTAGTGTTTTGGATATTGTTAGAAAGATATGTCAAGACACAGGAGATGAGTTGTATGAGCAGCATTATGAGAGGTTCAAACCGTTGGTGGTTGAAGCAAAGACTCTACTTGGAAATCTTGAAAATATCCGGTCTGGGGATTGTGTCGTTGCATTCTCAAGGAGAGAGATATTTGAAGTCAAATTGGCCATTGAGAAACAGACTAAACACCGTTGTTGTGTGATATATGGTGCTCTGCCGCCAGAAACTCGTAGACAGCAAGCTAGTTTGTTCAATGATCAAAGTAATGAATACGATGTGCTGGTAGCTAGTGATGCAGTGGGAATGGGCCTGAACCTTAACATTAGAAGGGTGATTTTTAATAGCCTTTCAAAGTACAATGGTGACAAAATGGTTCCTGTTCCAGCATCGCAGGTTAAGCAAATTGCAGGAAGAGCTGGTCGGAGAGGATGCCTTTATCCCGATGGACTCACTACGACCCTGCATTTAGATGATTTGGATTACTTGATTGATTGTTTGAAACAACCTTTTGATGAAGTGAAAAAGGTAGGCCTTTTTCCATTTTACGAACAGGTTGAATTGTTTGCTGGACAACTTCCGAATATGACATTCTTCCAGATTTTAGAAAAATTTGGTGAAAATTGCCGTTTGGATGGGTCATACTTCTTGTGTCAACACAATCACATAAAGAAAATTGCTAATATGTTAGAGAAGGTCCAGGGATTATCTCTAGAAGACCGTTTTAACTTTTGTTTTGCTCCTGTCAATGTTCGAGACCCAAAAGCTTTGTACCATTTACATAGATATGCCACATTGTTTGGTCAGAAGCTCCCTGTAAATGTTGCTATGGGTATGCCAAAATCTTCTGCTCGAAATGATACAGAGCTCCTAGATCTTGAGACTAGGCATCAGGTATTATCTATGTATTTGTGGTTGTCAAACCAGTTTGACGAGGAGACATTTCCGTATGCCAAGAAGGCTGAGGCAATGGCTTCAAGCATTGCTAACTTACTGGCTCAATCTCTCGTCAAAGCTAATTGGAAACCTGAATCAAGGAATAAAGCGAAACCCAAAACTGAAAATGGTGAAGGGCAACCAGAACCAAGGGGTGCAGTCGTATTACAAACTGAGAAAAAGGAAAAAGGCTATTCATATTCAAGGCCACAATCACATTCAAAATTATATGAGAAGTAAGTAATCACGGATGTATACCTTCTTTATCTAAGTGTTATTTTTACTATCTTAGCAAATACATTCTTTATCTAAGTAAAACAATCCTGTCCAGTTTTGGTGATATGTTCTTCTGTTATTCCATTGGCTCATTGTTGGAGCATATAAATTGTGGTTGCTGAAACCATTTGGGGGTAAAATGCTACAGTTCAAGATAATGTTTTCCTTGGAAATGTTTTCTGGTGTTCTTTTTATATATTTGGCCTTATGGATTTTTGGGGGGAGGGGAATAATCCTAGCAACACATTCTTTATCATTGGTTTATTTTTCTAAAATGACAAAATTAGTTACGTATTTCATGAATGGGTCACTTTTTGAAGCAAGTGTTAATTTATTATAGAATGGATCAATATTAAAGAATGTGTTGAAGACTATGTTGCTAGATTTTCTCTCATCATAGAGGAGGTGAGGTGAACATTGTTGTTAGTTTGCAGGGTAGCTGTGCAGAATTAGAGGATGAACTTTTAGTTCTAAAATAGGAAATCAGAATGACCCATGGATGAAGACATAATCACTTTGGAAGTCTCAAGCCTTTTTATTAATTAGACATTATTTAAGAAGAAGGGCTTTGAAATCTACAAAATAAATCAGGTACTTGTTTTTAATGCTTTTTGGGCCTATAGTTAATCATTCTTGGCACAATGGATTCAAGGGTTGAAATCTAATTGCCATTCATTATGGTCTTTACATACCAAGCTAAGCAATCTTCGTTCCTACATAGTAGTAGTGCAATACAATCACCATTCTGCATGCCTAATGTGCTCTAACATTGTGATTTGTGAATGGCTTAAAGATAAAATAGTTGGCCTTTTATACTGTGCGTTGGTTTTAGTTACCCCTATAACAACAACACTACTCTATAAGATTAAGTAATTGCCACTACTAGAGATGGCCAAAACACCCATACCTGCCCTGCCCTGAGTTGACCAGGATCGAGGATGGATTCAGGTAAAATTCGATATTTAAAAGCGGGGATGGAGGCGGGTACGGGGACACTGATACCCACCTTGCCCCCGTCCCGAACCTGTCCCATCATGTAAAATTATTAAAATATCTTTATTTTTATATAAACATTATATAAAATTAGTAAGGTTATAAAAGTAATAAAATATAAATTTTAAAAATATATAATAATTTAATAAATTATAAAAGAATTAAAATAAAAATGTAAAAATAGAAAATGGGAATAGGTACCATGAGGATTTCCCCGACCCCGCTTGGGGACAGGTATGGGGGTTGATTTTCTATCCTCGGCAGGGATGGGGATGGGGATGGGTATTGGGAGGCAGGGAACATAAAACCCACCCCCGACCCGTCCCGCTGCCATGTGTAGCCATTACATTCAAGCACCTTGAGGCTCAATCACAATATGCTTTAGATGATGTTTGGTACAAGAAATGTTTTAGCATTCCTGGGAAAGGGGCATGGGAACAAAAGTTTTCCATGTTTGGTAGAAGGGACTAAAAATATTTCCTCAGAATGCTAATTTATGAATAAGTGGAAATAAAACTTTCTCTTGGGAATTGAGTGTAAAGTTACTAAATTTTGCTTTGGTAATTAATGGTAAATATATTTTTCCAATGAAACTTGAATAATAACCATACGCACTTAATAGATCTTCCTAGGAGTCCTATTATTGGGAATCTCATTCTCAAGAAAATAGTTTAGTAGGGAATGAAAATTTCCCTGTATCAACTAATATTAAAATTATTATATGCACATAATTAAACAAGGTGAGCAAATTAGAATCAGATTGAGGCCATCCAGAAGAAATTTTTAATTTCAATTTTTGTGAGGTGGACATGTTTGACAAATCTTCCTAGATTTTGTGGCCTGTGATATGGTTGCAAAGCTATATATTTATCTGAAAATAATGAAAATAAAAGCTGAAATCTGAATATTGGGGTGACATGAAAGGTTTTGCAAGGCATTGTGTGAGTAGAACTGAATCTATCATGTACTTGGATAACAGAACATGGTTGAAGGATCTTTGGTAAAACTGAACATGGTATAGAATAGAAAGCTTTTCCTTGATTTATTTGTGAAGATTATGGTTTCAAAATTCAACTGGACATTAAAACTAATATGAAAATTTGAAGGGTCTTTGGTAAAATTGAACATGATTGTGATTAATGGAACTATGATATTGCAAAGTACACCATGAGCAGATCTGTTCATTATGTCTATTCCTTATAATTAGGGGGAAGTAATAAAATATCAAGTCACTAGACTTGTCAAAAAATAAATAAAATCAACCGATTCTTGGTTTCCTCCCTGGACCTCTACTTTTTTGAATTGTACATGTCTTCAAGATTCTTAGTTTTTTATTGGTCTTGTATTCATTTTTTCTGTCCTTTGTTTATCCCATGATACTTGTCAATAAATGATGTTCACTGCATATTTCTTCGTAGCTGACTATGAATTATTTTTCGGTATTCAGGAAACAGCAGGAAAATTCATTACAGCTTGATCATTCAAAGAACATAGCTGCATGAGATGATCACCTTGGAGGTAATTCTGCTACTATATCAATCTTAATGTACCTCTCTCTCGCATTCAATCACTCACTTCTGGTGGGGAGGAGGAAGATTTGGGGTTTATTTTCTGCATGATAAGCTCTTCTAGACCAAGTTGACACCTTTACAAATCAACATAAAGGGGTCGTTTGATTTACGAAAACGTTTTCTATTTTTATTTTTATTTATAAAAATACCGTCTTATTTTTATTTTGTTTTCTGTTTTCAAAATTTTGTATATGAAAAAGTGAAAATAAAAAAAAAAGAAAGTTATTTCATTCCATGAATGGTGGCTATTATTGTAACTGTGATCTGTAAATTACTTCCCTCTACCAACCATAACATTTGGGGTTTCATCTTTGGTGTGCAGAGAATAATCAACGATCACTGCAATACAGCAACATATACCAAGACTTGTAACAAATTCACTGAACTTTTTGCCAAAGCTGTGGATTAGACCATGTTGGCAATGCATGAACAATAAAGAAAGAGAGAAAAGATGATGTTAGGGATGAAGGATAGCGACATCCTTAGAAGGAAAAACCAAGTAGGAACCAAGCATTGTGCTTCCTGTTTGTTTTTGTGGATATACCAAATTGGGGTATTTTTGTGATGTTGCAAGCATTCTGTTTTGTACTCAAATCAAATGTAAGTCTAGAAATTTTGTTAAATTGAGAATGGGGTGGCTAGAACATAGGATGTAGTTTTAACAGGTTTAATATCCTCATTTGTTCTAAGGAATGGTTTATTCTATCTCACTAAATGGACTGACTTCTAGCATTTTTATAAATTGTTAGAATATTGTTTTGACTTTTCAAATCGTGCTAATTAGCATTATTGTTATCATATTAAGTTATTAACAGGATTATTATTCATCTATGTCAGCGCGCTTAAAGTAATTAAATATTTTTACCAAAAAAAAAAAAGTTACTATACATAGAATTTTTGACATTTGTAGTTCAATGTGACCATCTAAGATGATTAGACAAGAGGACAATGGATTTGTAAGCTGAGATATGTGAAATGCAAATAAAGCGGGGAATTTTAATTTGTTTTAGAAAATTCTCACGGAAGATGATATGTTGAAATTTTTTTTTTAAAAAAAAATCTTTATTGGTATCTTTATTTTTGTAATTATATTTTGATAGCAGATTTTTTAGGTGGTGTTTGATTTTAAAAAATATTTTGTTTTTATTTTTTATTTTTTATTTTTATTATTTTGTAAAAAATAGTGAAAATAAAAAAATAGTTTTTTTTTATTTTTATTTTTAATATAAAATTTTAAAAATAGAAAATAAAATAAAAATAAGGTAACATTTTTTAAATAAAAGTAAAAACGTAAAAGTTACTTTTTATGGTATATTCGTTAGTTTTAGTTAAATGTGTTCCAAGACATAATTTTGGGAAGAAATAAAATATATTAGAATAAATAAAACTGTGTTGGCTGTTTTTTTTTTTGTATGTTTAGAAGTTAAATTTTGGTTGTTTTTCTTCGTATATTTAGAAGTTAATTTCTTGGGGGGAAAGAAAGTGAAGGGCAAATGTTTTATTTTTAATATTTTTAATTTTAAATATTTTAAAATAAAATTAATTAATTAATATATATTTAATATGTTAATATTTTATTTATTTTTATTAATATTATAAATTTTTTAATTAAAATTTAAAATATATTTTTTTCTTTTCTAAATTTTTTTTTTAATGTTTCATGGTGCATTTATACCAAAGTCAAAATTTGAACCATACATTATATTGTTTACCTATATCGTTTGTCTAATCTTCAATCTAATCGAAAAAAAAAATATTATCAAATTGTCGCAATAATCTAAAATTTGCAGTTAAATAATCTAAATTTTAAATTAATATATTTAATTATATAGAACTTAAATAATCATATATTGTGGAATCTTTATTTAATTGTTATGATTTATTAAAGTGAATAATAGAGAGGATTTAATTCGTTTATTTATTATTATTGGAAATGTAAATAATATATTATTTTTTATTATAAAAGTGGTTGATAGTGGATTACTTTTTAAAATTTAATGAGATTATTTATTTGAGTTAAATAGTAAATATATTTTTATTTTTAAAAAATTTATAAGTTTATCTTTATTAAGAGATTAATTTTTATTATTTTAAATAATAAAGAAATTAATTAATATTATTTTAAAAGTTAAAAATAAATTTATAATACATATATATAAAGAATTAATTTGTTAGTTAATTTTTATTTATTTTGTCGAAAATTATTTTTAATTTATCTTTTCTTTTTTAAATTTAAGCAACTGACAGGATAAATTTGTGAAAGATGTCTGGTACACTATGATGTTTGGATGTCTTTGCATTGAACTCTCGTAGTCTTAGGTATCTTTTGATTCATATGTTATGAAATCTATTTTCCATTTTATAATAACTATGAGTGCATTTTCTTATCAAATCAAAGTTTCTATAGTTCTTTTAATATATAATATTTTTATTTGACTAGTTTGTTTTAATTAGAGAATAATAAACAAGTATATTTTTATAAATGTTATGATAATTATGAGATAAGCACTGCGTTATTATTATTATTATTATTATTATTATTATTATTATTATTATTATTATTATTATTATTATTATGTTAGAATAAATGCTAAAAATAAAAATAAATATAATTAAAACAAATGTTCAGATTTATTTTATTTTAATCTGATATTTAACCACGTCTTATAAAAAATTATTAATAAAAAGTTTAACAACATGAATGTTAAATTTCAAGAGTATTAGAACATGTAATAGTGACATAAAATTTAATTTCACATCTTTAAATTTAAATAGAATTTATCAATACTAAAATGTTTAGTTGTAATAAAGTAAAAACACATTTTCCTTTTACTAATCACACAAAAAAAAAATATTTTTTTCCTTTCAAATTAGCATAAACTTATATTAAATAGTTCGAATTAAATAATATTGAAGAGAAAGAAATGTAAAAAAAAAAAAAAGAGAATTGTAAAATGTTTAAAAAAATAAAGATAACTAAATGAAAGAGGGAAGAAATGGTTATAAAAAAAAGGAAGAATCTCTTGTAGCAAAGAAAAATATATTGTATAATAAAAATAAAAAATCACATAAAAAATAAAAACTATGAAGAGAAGAAAAATCGTAAAAGTATATCGCTATTGCACAGAAGTTATGGATAGTTTAATATTTGAAGTTTAGTTTTTGTATTTTATTTTATTTCTTATACTTTCTAAAGTGAGAAGATAAAATTATTTCTATAAATAAGTAATTTTTAAAAATATAAATTTAAAAAATTTTGGATGTCTATTTCTAAAAAAGAATTAAAATGAATAAGTTGTTCTGAAATGTTATGAAAAAGGAGTATGAATATATGTTTTAAAAATATTTCTGTAATACAGTATATTAATATTAAAACATGTGTATTCGAAAGGTTTTTTTTTAAATGGATTTAATTACTTAATAAAAAATAAAAGGTAGTTTTAATATTTAATTTTAATTATTTATTTTGATAAATAATATATATAATTTAGACTAAAATAAAAGTTGTTAAATATCACAAATAAAATTAAAAAAAATTATAAAATATATAGATACTGTAATTGTCCATTTCAACCATTTTCCCGTTAACCAACAATTGATAGAGCTTTTTAGTTGATCTCCTAGCAATTATAAAGATTTCAAGATTAATTTTATTAATTTGGGTTGGCAAATAAAAGATTTGACAACTAAATATCTTACTTTGTTCATTACTTCCTTTAATATTAATATACTTACAGAGATATTTATTTTCTGATAATTGAATTTTGTTAATAATTTATAAACTAAATTAACAATTTAAAGTGTGATTGATATCTAATCTAAATAATATATCAAAAATATAGAAATATCGTTAGGATATTTTTTGTTAAAAGTATATTTTTTGATTAAATTTGGTTTTAAATTTTTATTTTATTTTTTGTTAATTTTAATCTTTATAAATTAAATTTTTTAAAAATAATCTCTATTATCATCTTTTAATTATATAGCATATATCTAGACATATCTATTATTTATCATCTCAATAATCATAACATGATTAGATATATATTGTATCATCACAAAACAATAACAAATCATTTATAAAAATTTTAACTTTTTTTAAAAACCATAAAATTAATTGGAAAGCCTAATTTTTTTTCACACTCAGAACTTATAAATTTTAATTGTTTTTTAAAAGCATAAAATTAATTGGAAAGCCTATTTTTGTTCACACTCAGAACATGAGAGATCAATTCTTGTTATCCATTGTACAAATATTTTCCTAACCGTTCAAAATGCTTTCTATAATTACTTCTATGCAAGATTTGAACTCCTGAAAGACATTCTTCAAAAGTGATTCAAATTTTGCAATCATGTGATGAATTAATGTATAAACATAACTAACTTTAAAAGTTAAAAAGTTTATAGGTTCCATATGCAAAATCAATTATACTCAACACAATTTATTTATTTATATACAACAGAATCAACTGCATTGTTGCAACAGCGTGCACAAATACCTGAACTCGAAAAATTGCCAAAACATGCAACTGTACGTTTCTTATGCAACTGTACAAACCCATTGTGTCGTAAAACAAACAGCTCTACACGGGCGACGAAGCTGAAACTTGCTCCCACACAGACACGGGGATGGGAATTGAACAATTCTTAAAAATTAAAATCAGTTCTCAACCATAATTTCATTCAGAAAGAAAAAATCTATGAATTCGAGCCACAACACATGATAATATACTGGCATTGGTTTGATCACTGGCAAGTAGCAGGACAATAACTAACACAATCCTGAAAAAATATCTAAAAACAAAATCCGTTACAAAATTACTTTATAGTTACAACTCTGCACAATCATCACTAGGGGTAAATTGTATAGTAATGTCAAAATTTGCTTAAGCCTCCTATAAAATGTGAAAGTACAACTAGTATACAAATCCTAGCCAAGAAGAAAATAAGGATTAAAACTATCCCAGAGACAGTAATTTCCCATCTCTGGCACGGTGACATTAGCAACATCACCGGCCATTTTCTCATGTGATTTTATGACTAATTTATACAGGTTATAAATTAAAGGGTTCCTAAGAAATGGGTTGATGGCTCTTCCAAGCACAGCTACATCAGATAGAAGTAATTTGGCATTATCGCCAGATACAAGGAAAATGCAGTTCGAAAGAGCATAGAAACCAAGTAAATTTGCATATACGGGTAAAAATGCATCTTTATGGTTACCCACGCCTCCTATCCAATCATTCCCTTCTTGTTTCCCAATATGGTCTTCAGCATATGAAACCAACTGATGGAAAAATCTAGTTCTCCATCCATGTAAATAGCTCCTGAATTCATCTTTGTCAGCCCAGGAATTCAAAATAGGTAGCTTTTCCATATTGGAGCAACAAATTTGGCTGATCAACAGCTTCTCTTCATAATAATTGTCAATCTCCTTATCAAACACCCGTCTCACAAGATCTCCTTCGGGTGCAACATAGCTTTCAGCATGTAATACCCATTGACAAAGGTAATTGAAGTAATCAATCCAGTGACCAAAAATGGAAGAAAGATGGTCAAAACAGAATCTTATGACTCTATCTACTTGGATTGGAACCAATCCACTAGTATGGTAGCTTCTACTTTTTTCTGTATTAAAGCACTTCTGAACATCTGAGGAAAGCTTCAACCTAACTGAGTCATCTTCATCTTCCAAAAGCTTGATGCATGTGAACCACACATCTAGCACATGATGAGCATACAAATTCACAGCTTCACTTTTAACAAAACCAGAAGATGAAGTGCTTGAAGGAATGTGGTTGTTCAAAACAAAAGAGCCAAGGAGACCAGCCTGCTCAAGCAAACCAGATGCTACCAAAGATTCAGCTGCTGCCTGACGCATACTTGCTGGTTCAGAGGATGAACTACATTGTTTAATCATGTTGCAGAAATAAACAATGCAGTCAAACAACCAACCTAGCATTTCCTCCTGATTAATTTCATCACATGCTGTAATTTCCATTCCTTCATTAGACAGGATAGAACTTGCAAATAATGTTGCAATTCTCTTCGTGCATACTCCCAGACAGTGAACAAGGGCTTCTCGGGTCTTTGCATGTCTCGTTAGCTTGTACAAGGAAATTAATTCATTCCAAAATTGCAACACAGAGTTGAAGTCCATTTCACCAACATAACTTGTATCAGTGCACCTGTCACAGCGAGCTTTTTCAAATTGTAGCAAATTCCAAGCTACAAGGATCCTCAGAATGTAATATGTACATCTGTGGTGTTTCTCTGATGCCAAAATCTTCACCAAGGTTCCATGAAGGTTAGTTTTTGCCCAGAGTTGAACAACCCTGATGTCATTACTGGAAAGATCATAAAACTTACCACAAGGTTCAACTGCTTTCAGGAACTTCAGCAACCACTTCAGTGTTGCAAGTCGAACCTCATATGATGAGTCTGACAAGCTGCGAATCAACCTATCCAAAAGACCAACAGATGCATTCTCCATTTCATGTTCAGGCAATGATTCTGAACTGGGAAGAGAATGTCTCCATGGAAAATGGATTATCACTTCCTCATCCTTAGATGCTTGAAAAAAACATCCAAAATAGGAAATGGCTGCTTGCTCACGAAGTTCAGCAACGGTTGGATCATAATATGATACGCCATATGAATCTAAATCTAAGCATTCTGTTGACAACTCCAAAAGCAGGTTGCGAATGTAAAAGAAATGTTTGGTGATCTGGCATGTTCTTGCAATATTGAGCATTTGATCCAGAACTCTTAAGAATGTTTCATTGAGGATAGGGCAGGGGCAATGAGTAGGCCTTGCAATCCATGACCGAAGTACAAGAATTTGGATCAACTCACCAATGATTTGATCTTTCTTTGAGTTATCAGCAAGGTTTCTACAATTTATATCCAGAAGAGAACTCAATTGCAAGAGAATTCCATGAATAAAGTTGAAGGAGATACTGTAGGAATCATAAGTTGTGCATGCAATGATTGGAAAATTAGTAGATTTCACAAGTTTATCTACACAGGGCAACTGAGATGCAATATTGAGAAGGACTGATGACAATTTCTCATTTGATACCAGACTTGTTAGAGCTCTAGATGCAAGAACACGAACTCGTAAATTACTCTGGGTTGAGCACTTCCTAATCCATGGCATGAAAAGGAAAGGGTCCAGCTCATCTCCTGTCTCACCAGCAATTGATGAAGGCTTGAGCCTGGATAAAAGAATCAGAATAGGGTACAAACTTGGGTGCAAATTATTTCCACGGATGGATTCTAAATCTCCTGAGAATGCACAACCCAGAAACTCTGTTGCAATTTCTAATTCATTGAATAGAAATGAATGCAGTGAAGGATACCTGGGTCCAAAAAAATATTAGAGTCAATAGTTGTTAACTATTCACACTACCTCTGAACATACAAACTCAATAGATTTTTTGGGTAAATAAACTAAATCTTTTATAACTCCAATTCATTAATTAGTATTCAATTTTTATTCCTCTGATTTAATTTGATAATATCATTGTAAAGCAATGCTAGTATCATACTCTTTGATACATCCTTTCAGTATCAATACACATTATTATTGAGTTCATGTTAGTCTCACTAAACAGAGGGTGGAGCCAGGTTATTTAGGGAGACCACATAAAATTACCCAACAATAATAGATGTGTCAAAATAAGTCTGTTGCTAGCATTTTTCTATTATTGCAATATACCATGAAGAGCTTCCTACAAAAAATCATAAAAATAAATCCACATATCTTACAGTTATTTATTATCACTATATGAAGTAAATTAAACATTTAATAGGATAGTTCCTCAAACCAGCTTTTATATCTGATAAGAAAGCCTAATAAATTAACAGCAGCAAAGATTCCTTCCATATAATAACAGTGGCTAGTTGACCATAATCACAGTTAGTTGGCAAATTAAGTCTCTTGAGAAAATAGAATTTTTATCCAATAAATGCTTCCAACATTCATAATAGACAAATAGGCATATAATTGCAAGATATCAGATCCAATAGTCAAAGCATACCTATGAAAAAACTCAAGCCCAGTTAGTGCTCGTCGTGCTGATTCCCGCTTATGAACATTGAGGAATCCAATCATGCGACGAACCAAAGCAGTATAAGCTAGACAAGCACTGTTTCTGATTTCCCAGTATGGTGAAGAAAAAGAGCGAATAGACAAAATCAAAGCTTCAGCGGAGAAACCAGATGTATCAGTAGCCAAGTTAGAGTCATTGAATGCAGCTCTGAGGACATTAAATGCATGTACTGTAGGAATGACACCCTCATCTCTGATCTTTGCCGACACCAGTCTATTTCCTTCAGCTGCCAGTGTAGAATTATTTTCTTCCGTTGGATCATTTGACTTGCATTGTTCACCATTCAAGTTATTGCTTTCAATCTGATTCAGCATAGACCCACTACCTACATCTATAAGCCACCTTAATGCCCGTGGGAGAAGCTTCTTCGGGGTACCTTCTGGCTCTGAGAGAAACAGGGCAGTAAATGCAGCAGGTATTCCAGCACTTCTTCTCAGCAAGTCATCCACTACTTGCCCTTTGCTCACAGTTCTTTGCATAAGTTGTTCCATCCAGGACTCTGTCAATTTATGAAGTCTGAAAAGGAAGATACTCAACTAAGAAGTGGCAAAAAAATTCAATTACTGATACGATGATTTGGTCATGATGACATAACCTTCCTTATTTAAGTCAAACAATCATTATTCCCATTCCATCTGCAAGCACATTGTCTGTGACAAGATGGAAAATGAAGAATTCGATGACTCATTTCACACATTTTCTCAGTGTTTTATCTTATGATGGTATAAGTGAAGAAAAAAGGAATTGAAAAACCTGATTGTTTTTATATTTATTAGCAAATCAAAGATACTAAAACAGCAATGAAAACCACCTTCTTGCATCATTCATTAATTCAAAGCACAAGAATAGAAACTCCAAAAGCTTAACTAGCAAACAGTCAAAGAGCAGATCCAATGAAATCTCCTCTGTAAAAGAGTTACACTCCAACCAAATGCACCAAAGTATAGCATAGACTGCACATTACCATAAAACATATCAAGTGCCATAGTGATATTTACTTCTTGGAGTTAGAATTATAAGCATCTGGATTAAAAATTGAGAATACTTTAATTAATTTTCAATTGCTTGGAATTCCCATCACTCATTAGGAATTAGAATTCTAATTTTAAAAAGCATACATAATACTTAGAATTGCAGGGTCCAATTCCAAGGTTTATTTTTCTTGGGATCCCACATCAACTATAAAGTCAGCCGAAGTAGAACTTATAAAGGCTTTGACAATCCTTACCTCAAGCTAACTATTGGGATTGAATTAGGTACAATCCAAATTCAAGAAGATATCAGAGTCAATCATAAATCCAATTTTGAGCTACCCCAACCATCCAAACATTCCTATGACCCCATGGATTTCCCAATGCAATTAACCTGGCCCCATGGAATTCCTAGTGCAATTTACCAAGCCCTGTGGCTTTTGATTGGAACCAAATTGAAAAAAGTGCATATTGTTATAATTATGAGAGGAAAACTATAGAGCCTAAGATCTACAATGGATACCAAAGTCTGAGCTCCTCAAAGAAAAGGTACTTGTGTCTAAAACCAGAAGAATAATCTTAACTGCCCCCACTTTCTCCCCTCCACCTATTTTCACGTTGCACGGCGCAACCAAAAGGCCAGCTCAGCCACATAATTAACTGCTCCCTCCCATGCATGTCTTTTTCTTACATGTGCACACCTTCCATATCTTGGGCTTCCCATGGTTTGGGCCCACTAGCTAATCCAGTGCTCTATCAGCTTTCCTAATGCAATATTTAAAAAAAAAATCCCATAATCTCCACACTCCAAATGTCCAATCCTGGACATGACAATATGCATTGAGATCCAGATCAACTACAGATATAATCATTGAGATCCTCCTGAGTTTCCAATTCCAACCTTTATTTTTATATTCTTGTGATTTCTAGTATTTTTGCATCAAAAACAATTATTGGGTGTGAAACCCTTCTTCCTCAAGCATTCACACAAAAAACCTTATCTCTGTTTTGAACTCTGACATCTGAGTCACTGCTTGCCAGCATTTTTTCCAGCCAAGCCCAGAATTTTCTGGCACCCCCACCGCTCATGAGCTGCTTCTGCAGACCTGCTCACCCACCCATGGCCTTCACACAAGTCTCTGTTGTGTTAGTTCAGTGTTCAAGCAGCTCAGATCATGCACAATATGCTCATCTCGGGTCTACTTTACTTTTATGTTGGGTGGTGTGTTCTTCACACTTCATAGCTCCTTGTATTCCTCTAGCTTCTGTCCTAACCTTCTTTTTTTTATTAATTCCATCATCTTCCTTCTTTTACTAACTTCATTTCTATCTTCTCGATGTCATTGTCATCTGTATTCACACTTCTTAGCTTTGGGTTTGTGGATATCTTAATTTTGGTTAACTCTTGTTTATTCTTAAGCATTTTATATATGTATAGTATAAATTATTTATCTAGTATATAAAATACTTGGTATAGTAATCATCCTGCCAACCCACTATAGCGTTTTTGGGATCAGCCACACATCAAGCCTATCAAGAATAGGTAACTGCAATGCTGGGGTCAGAGCTTCGCTTTCCTTTCCTCTCTCTTAACTCTTCTCTATTTACACCCAACAATTTCAAAAATAAAAAACTTTATTGCATGCAAAATCAATAAGAAACTAGAACAAAGTAACAAAATGCATACCTAAGGTCATTTGAGCAAAGTAAACGGTTGCAAAGAGCTGTGAACCCAGCCCTGGTCTTATCAATTGCACCATTATGCTTCATTTTCAAGAGGACTTCTAAAAAGTGATTCCCGATCGTTTCAAGTTGCTCCAAATCAAGCACAGGGTCAAATGAAAAGCCAGCAGTGTCAACAGAATGCCCCTCTAACTCAGATAAATCTGAACAAGCATTATTTGGCAACGGTACCTTTCTTATAATAGTCCCCAAAAGAAGGCTCACCTGAAGAACAAAACAGTGAAACAACAATAGGAACCAGAAAAAAAAAATGCAGACTTATACATAACATGCTGAAAAACTTTTCACTAAATTTTGCTAGAAACAAACAATTAAGCTATAATTTGTAAATATGTTTGCTTGGCATCATTTCTACAATTATAAGTTTAAATAAATACGATTATCACTCAAGAAATAATTATCATAAATTGAAACATTAATTCTTTCAGCTTTCCCCTTTTGAAGAACTAATACCCTATTATAATCCAATCCAATTAACAGTTCTTATATACTGTTCAAGTTAAGTACCTCTTTCATAGCCAGCCAGCAACCAACCATGACAATCTGTTCGGATGATCTGACACCATGGGATGGCTTTGAATTATTATTCTCATATTCAGATGAAAGCATATGATCATGATCTGGTATCTCCAGCAAAAGATTGTCCTCATCAAGCATCTCATCCATGTCTTCAGGCAGATACCAAGCATCCGCAGAAACCACCCATAGTGCCAATGAAGTTATCCTCACTACAAGATCAAGAAGTCTTTCCAACAAATATCTCATCTCCAAGATGCTAGACGATATGAAATCAGAATTCCAGTCCAATTCCTCAAAGGTATAACGTAAAGCAAGCAACACACCATGAACAAAGCTGTTCTTGCATGCTTTAGAAAGATCTTGTTCTCCATCTCTTACAGCAGCATCCAACCAATCAATCATTGATTTCAAATACAGTATTACAGGATTCCCAAATTTACTGGGCTGATTAGCCTCATTTACTAATTCAGACTTTGAGCTTAAATGGACAACGTTGAGTGAATCCTCAATCAACCATCCTAGCTCCAACACATATTTTCTAAATATAAGCCGTAAGGTTAGAGCTCCAGCATCACTTTCCCTTACACGTGGACTGCAAACCAGTTTCATAGCTGAAGCAATTAGCTTCTTCAGCATGTCTTCAGTTGAAATACCAGGTAGTGGCGTTGGATAATGGAGTAATATGTGAAATGAACTTTCTCTCAACCTGTCCCAACTATCAATAATTGAACCAACTAATAATAGAGTTGAATCAGACGAAGTCACGCCCTTGCTGTAAGGATAGAGATGACTTCCTGATAAAGAACTATTGAACTCATTAATATTTGATGACTTAATAGACCACACATTTATCATAATCAAGATGAGATCCATCGCCATTATTTTCCTTTTATAAGGAGCAGAAGGATAGCATGAGAAAAATAAGAAGCCGCTCAACCACCTCATAAAGTTAAAAAGGTCATCTGCTCTTTTAATTGTCAATTCATTACTCCCTTTTGAAGGATACACTTCATCACCTTTATTATGCTCGAGAGGGTTCCAGCTTCCTTGCTTGAATTGTCTCTCCAGGGCTGTTCTAACCCTGGAGAAAAACTTTCGAAACAAGCTGCTCCACTTCATCTGGAAAGCTGAGGAGCAACACCTCATATTCAAAGGCACAGCTTCCTTCATCAGAGTGAGCTCTAAATGAGAAGGCAGGCTAGATGTCTTGGGATTTAAGAAAAGAGACTCGGCAGCATCTACACGTAGTGACTCATCCACATGAGTCAATGCATTTACTAGCCATTGAACATGGATCTTAACATCTATTCCCTTTATGCAAACAAGAGCATGGTTTTCTGTTCCCAGCCCAGGCTCTTCTCCATTTGCTGAAGGATTTTCAGACCAATCAATGTCCCCTTCAACCAAAGCTAGTGACCGAGATACCTTGAGCAATGAAACTAGAATTGCAATTCTCTGTTCAAGATTCACTTCCATGTTCACACAAACAAGTTCGGCATGATGCAGTCCATTTTCATCCCCATTTGGCTCAACCAAGATGAAACTAAGCATGGGAAATATACTATCCACATCCACTTCCAGTAAAACTGGCAGCGCATAAGTATTTAAATTGGTGCGAAGTTTTGAGAATCCAGAAGCTAGTCCATACAAAATTGGGGGAAGACAATGCCCTCTATACAGAGCATACCCACCTTCAATGCCGTCAGACTCCCAAAACTTGTCACGCAAATACTCAAGGAAGCACTTTAGAAATGATGTGGCAGCACAGCAGACATCATCATCAACATATGCCTGTATTGTCTCAAACAACAGGTCCGGACTCATATCTAACATTTTCTTTGCTCCCAACCTCTTGGTCAGCAACGCTAACGGTACATATCTTCCTTTACATCGTGACCCCAGTGAAAGAAGATCCAACCCAATCTTCTGCAAAAATCTGTTTATTTTGTCACCACCCTCTGACCAACGGAGGGAAGACTGAATGTCTAAGAAAAGATCGAAAATGAGGTGAACTTGTTTCACCGTTTGGCTCAAAGGATCCTCCAAGTTATTCCAAATAATCCTAAGTATCCGCATCCCCATTTCCTCAGGAATAGGATCATAGTCTCCCGATGTATCAGTAAGATTCGACAACAATGATGTCTTTATCTGCTGCAAACAAATCTGCATCACGGTCAATGCATGGAAATTGAAATGACTATCAACAGGGTTCTCGCAGTACTTGCACAGCTCAGGCAAAACCCCATCATACAATACAGTCCTAGCACACCATCCACCTTCTCTCTGAACATCACCGCCACTCACACTACTAAAATGCGTGTTAAGCAAGTCTCTAGAAACAGCAGTAAGAATGCCTCTTATAAGACAAAGCCTACTCAACGCAGAAAGACCACATATCCCTGAATACAAATCCACCTTACAAGGAATCTTCCCAATGGAATTCCTAAATTCACTATCACAACGATCACCACCAGAATTTGATACCCGTAAGTTAAACACACCTCGAATCAGAACCAAACCAAGCTCGTCCGAACTAACACAAATTTGAAAAGCAGCACAGAGTGCCACCCCAGCAGCCACAAAACAATCCCTGGAAAACGCAGAGGAACTCAAAACACTAAAAACAACACTCACAACCCCTTCCATAACACTCTCACGACCTTCACCTTCAAACTTGGAAGGAAACTTCTGCAGCAAGTAATACAAACAAGACAGAGCCTCCTGGCACTGTTCCATAACAATAGGGGAAGGACGAGCCAACTCACCAGTCTCCAAAACGACTCCGTTTAGGCCACGAACAACGTCCAAAGCCACCAACACCGCACAATCCTCAACCACATCGATGAGGTAGCCGAGTTTCGGTATGGCGAGGACGGAGAGCGCAGCGCGCGACACGACAAACGGATTCCCCTTGCGAGTATAGTCTTCCAAGAGCGCCCTGAAGGAAGCAGCAATGGAAGACTGGAAGGTTCGGGTTTTGGCGAGGGAAGAGAGGAGGGTTCGGTGGAGGGGAAGGGAGTTATCAAGGAAGAGGAGTTCAAGGTAGAGTCGGAGGGCAGGTTCGGAGGGAGGTTCAGGTTGGAGGAGGAGGAGGTCGGAGAAGGAAGAGGCAACGTGTTTGGAGTGGGAGAGTTGGGAGAAGGTGGAGAAGAGGGAGGTGAGGTGGAGGAGGGAAGATTGGAAGGGGGAAGGGGGAAGCAGGTGGTTGATGGAGTGGAGGAAGGAGGGAGGGAACACGACGGCGGTGTAGGTGTAGCGGTGGCGGTGTTGGAGAGCGCGCCACTTCGCCGACATGTTTGATGAAATGCCTCAGAGACAGATAGAGAGTAGAAAGAGTGTTGTTTGAAGAGAAAAGAAGAAAAGAGGCATCACGGAGGGAAAACACAAGGGGCATCTTTTGGGGGTTTTATTCTGGGGCGTGTTCTGTAAAAAAAACAATAAATTATTTGCGTTTTGTTAAGTTGCATAAGTTTATATACAAACTTTACATTTCAGAAGATCAAAAGTCATAATTCGCTTCTGAAAATAACTTTTTGAAATTCCAAGTTTGTAAAATTAATTTTACTTTTGGAATATAAATTATTGTGAACTTTTTTTAAAAGTTTAAAATTGTTTTATTTATTTTTAAATAAATATCGAATAATTTTTATATGTAATTATGATAAAGTTGATATATCAATTTTTTTTACGTAAGATAAAAAAGAAGTAACAGTATATTTTTAAACTAAGTATTTTTATCTTAAATAGAATTATTGTAAGTTTTGTTCTTATTTTGTATTTGTGGTGGTGACAGAAGAATTGTGTGGGAAGACAAATGAAATCGTATAAATCATAATTATAAGTTGATGGTTGATGTGATAAATGATTTGAAAATTGAATCATTCAGTTTATATGTTCAAACATATTTTATCTAGGGCTTCATTAGTTAATAGTTGGTCAATTACTTTTTACATTTTTTTTTCTATTTGCACACTTTTTTTATAAATTTTGTTCTTAAAATTATTCTTTTACAAGTATGTAAAATGTGTTTATAAAATTTAAATTTCAAAAAACATTTCTAAAATTTAATTTTAGAAGTAAAAATAAATAAACTTTTTGTTTTGTTTCATGTGTATTGATAGATTTTTATTTATTTTCTCTTCTTTTCCTTTTCTTATTTTTTTTTAATTATATTGTTGTTTCGGATGTCATGAGATTTGCAATTTCTCCTTCAAAGATGTGATTTCTTTTGAAATTTATTTGCTCAGTAATTTTTTTGCTTCATTATGTTTTATTTTTATAGTATCTATGTCACTTCACTTTTTCTTTGAAGGAGTTTACTATGTTTTATTTTAATTAGATATCATTTACTATTTTTTTTCTTTTATTATTCTATTGCTCTAAATGCTTTGAAAGCAGAGTTTGGTGCTTCATAAGTGAGATTTTTTTATTATTCTTTCTCTTTTTCCTTGAATTTCTTCTCTTCTTTTCTCTTTTGTTTCCACGTTTTTTTATCTCAGTTTTATTTATTTTAGATTGTTTGAAATTTATTGTTTTGCAGGTTCTCTTAAGGATCCAAGAATCCATGTTTCAGTAGATTGATTAAATTGTTGTAAGAAGTTTTTGATCGATGTTCTTTTTCAGCATTAATTAAAAAATTATTAAAGTTAAATTATAATGATTTTAGTTGAAGCTATGAAATGAAGGTTTAGCTTTGGTTAATTAAATTTATCCACCGGACAACATAATTTTCCCACCAATTTTCTCGTTCTATAATTGTTTGATGCTTTTTTATATTATTTCTCGCTTGAAGCACATGAATGGTGGAATTATTATGTTTGACTAAAAATAATATAAGCTTTTATGGAATGAGTTGAAGATCAGAAAATTTGTTGATCTGTCAGCAATACTTGCAAAAACTTCTTTCTCCACTCTTCTTTTAGCCAATCTATTTTTGTAATTTAATTAAAAAAAACAATTTTAAAATTTTAAATTTATTAATAGATTTTAATAAATAAGTTTTAGTGGATAGTTAAATTTTTAATTTGTTTATTATTTTTCATCTCTTTCATTTTATTTTTTTATTTTTTATATTATCATGACAAATGACTAAAAATAATGTTAGATTTTATTAATTAAAGTTTAGTATGAAATTTAATTTAAATTATTTTTTAAAGATTATTTAAATTTTTCAATCAAATTATAAAAATAAAAATATATTAGATTAGATTAAGTTTTAAGTATTTAAGTTTGATATAAATTTATTTGATTGTTAAAATTGAACATATTTAAGGTTTATCAAATTTACAAATTTACTGGAAAGGTTATAATATATAAAAAAATAATAAATAAAATTAAAGTATATCTATAAATATCAATAAAATATATAAATTTAATATATTAAAATAAAATAATATCTATATTTATATCTTATATATAATATATATTAAAATAAAATATTAAATTATAATAAATTTATATATTTAAATAGAATTAATAGGTTAAATAAAACTTTTTAAAGTTTGACCTAACTATTTAAAAAGAATTTTAACAAATATTGAGTCTATTTATTTACTAAATAGGTTAAATCAAATCAAATTTTAAAATAGTCATAATCTTACTTATTTCCACCCGAAAGTTTGAAATAAGAGAATTGACTTATAATGGTAAAGAATAAAGAATAAAATATAATTAAAGAAAAAATTCAATTAAAAAAACATCAATATGATAAATTTAAATAATCATAATAAAATTTATTATTGATTTTAAAGAATTATATTTAAAATCACTCTATTAATTAAAATTTTGTCAATTAATCAATATTAATTTTAGGTTCAATATAATTGTACTAAGTTGAATAAACTACCTGCATTAACTTAAAAAAAATTGGTTGATTAATCCTTTAATCTATTATTACAACTCTGTGAATAAATTTTAAATTTAATAAACTGAAATAAAATGAGATATCATTTGCAAAAATGGTTCATGGTTAAAATATATATATATATAATCTTAAAACAACCATTAAAAATCAAATCTTAAAGCTTAATTCATAATATTGAAATTCTTATATTGATAGAAGGTTTAACCTTTCATGAAAACCTTCATGAAGGAAAACTTGAAAAAAAACAAAACAGGTAAAGTAAAAATAAAATATTTTTTTATTCTATAAGGTTTAGTTTTCAATAGCAAATAAAAAGTAAAAAAAAAAATAAAAAGAAAGACCAATGAAGATTACGAGGTTGAAGATTTCATACATTCCTATCATATTTTTCTCTATTTATATTTACTAACTATTTTCTATTTTAAATTTTTTAAAATAATTACATATTTATGATAAGGTCTAAATCACTATAATAATATGAGTCCAAATCTCATGTAATTCAAACTTAAAATAAGAAAGTTATGCTCTTTTAAAATTTGTTGTTAAATGTTAGACTTTGAAGTGCTTAATGTTGAAGTATTTAATACTAAAGCATACCTTAAGATCTACAAAGTTGGAGACAGGCTAGATTTGGACTCAAGATCTATAACTCCTATATTTACTTCAAACGAGATGAAGGTTAAGAATTCAGAAACATAATACACTTTATCATATGGTGTATAAGATGCTTTAGAATATACTTCATAAGACTACCTCTCATCTAATAGGTAAATTTCAGAGTAAATCAACTCTTAAAAAGAATATGAAAGTCACAGATTTTTTCTTATCTTTCCAACAACATAAAACACACCTTAAGAGATCAAGTATAGTTCAAGATGTGTTATCATAAGATAAAAAAATCAGACACTTTAACTCATAAAAAAGTTCAATTGTCATATAGTTCTTTCATCTTCATTCTCATTCAAATTTATCTTATAAAAAAATATAAAAGTTAAGAAATATTTTATATAAAAAATAAATATAAAAATTCATAATTTTTTATTTTAATGGCATGTTACAAAACATAATCAAACACTTCAATTTGCAATAACAGTTTGAATAAATTAAGAATGGCACCAACAAATTACGTGATTTATTGTTCTATTAGTATTCTCTACGAACCTTTTTCTTTCACCATGCTATCATTTCCCTTTTCTTTTCCCAACGTCACTTTTGCTGAGTGAATATCTTATTATGTTTTTAGATTTGGTTTTAATGAAAATTGTCAAATATATTAATGAAGCATTTCTCCTTTGCTTAGTGACACCCCACAATAATCCTTATCTGCGCGTGTTGTTTAATTTATGTCTCTCAATTTATATATAATCATTTGTTGCACATATGGACTTTGATGTTTACTTTTCATATAGTTTCCTATAAGAAACAAGTCAGAAACATTTATTGTGAACAACTATTGAGGTTTTAAATTTATTCTCGAAAATGTTTAAGAAAGATTAGGCCATTTTTTTAAAAAAAAAATAGAGATACTTAAATTATACGAAATTTGTTCTATAAACTTTAAATTGGTAAATCATTTAAAATATGAATAACTATTTATTGTTTAAATTATATTTTGTAAATACTATTTTGTCTATATAATGAATTGTAATTGAAAAAAACAATTGAGTTATGAACAATATACACATTAATCATGTATTTTAACTTTTCAACTTTTATGTTGTACAATTTTTTGCTTTGATTAATTTTAGAATACTAAACCTCTTAATATGACAGTTGAAACCAAATTTTGGAAGTAAATTTTCTATTTTTTATCCTTTAGCATGTGTAATTGTTATATTATAAATTATTATTATTATTATTTGAAAGTGTTTATTAATAGAACTAACAAAATGTTATTATAATTGATTTAATGATAAAAAATTGGAATAACTTACATGTGCTCTTAAATTTAAATATTGTCATTTTTATTATGCATTTAAAAAATTAATAAAACGGCATTTTTGTAAAAATCATTTTCATTCGATATGAAGATTTTATTAAAAGAATATACATGGATATCTAAATCACAAGTTAAACATTTAAATAGTAGACATTTTTAACTTTTTTTTTAAATTTATTTTTATATATCTTATTTTTATTTAAATTTAATTTATAATTTTAATTTATTTATATCTTCATCCTATATACAATGTATGTGTTAAACATAACATTCTTTTTAGATGATATTTTTAAATTTAGAAATGAATGATTTATCGTTGAATTTTTTGAAAGATAATAAATGGTCAAAAATACCTAATTCCAAATTGACATTGAAATCATGCGTCTAGTCATACTTTTAATAAACCTATAATAGTTTGTTGATTTTTGTAATAGAATCAAGATATTAGTCAATGAGTTAGGAAAAAGTGTTATTTGGATAACAATTATTATGAAAACAAATATTGAAAATAGGATTTACATTCTAAAAATAAATATGACTCTTTAGATTCATGGTTTCTATTCAGATTTGGAAGGAAAAAAGGTACTATGTCTATGTTACTTTATTCTAAGATCGGTTTTCACACATAATCGGTTATATGTTACTTTATTCAAACTGAGGTCAAAAAAACTTCTCAAAATATTGATTTTGAATAATGAAGAAAACACATGTTCTTCAACAAAAAAAAAATTGTTGTCTATAAAAAAATTTCTTTCAATGTTTGACTTTTTTATAAATAGAAGTCTATTAAATAAGGTTACAGACATACCTATAAATAAGCTAATGAGTTTACAAATAAATTAACAAATATATTATTGAAATAAATATAATATATTATTATAATATTTATTTAAATAAATTGGTCTACTTAAAAAAATTAATCTCTTGAATTTAACATTTTTAATTAAATAATTTTTTAAAAAAGTTCTAACCTAACCTATTTATTAGATAGGTTTAATTTTGCCTGAACTTAATGGACTAGACTAAAACCTAAAAACAACTTCGCCTATTCTTATTCATATTGTTGAATAACATGAAAAAAAAAATTATTAAATTTAATTATAATAAAACCTGTAATAAATTATTGTATGTTATTGTTTGATAAAAATTTTACTTTTTCCTCTTCAACTTGACTATATAGTCCTAGCTAGAATTTAAATTTTTAAGTGCATATTTTATTATTCCGTTAATAATTAATTTATTGTTTTTATTTTGTAATTATTATAATGTAGTATGATATGTAAAAAAAATCTATAACCTAAGCTTAAATTAAACTCTTGAACTTTTTATTAAGTCTTATTATGGGATCATTGTTCACCATTTAAGACAACACTTGATAATAGAAGGCATGCACATGTGGAGATGGATAGAGTTTTTGCAGCGATGATGTGGATCCTTTGGCAAGTTAAAATGTTGAAGTTTTTAAAGGATATAGCTTGGAAGGAGTGAGATTTTATCAAAGATTCATGCTTGGTTGACAATATTGATAGAGCATATGAAATTCAAAGATGAAAGATTGATTGTTTGGCATCCTCCTCTCATTCACTATTTTAAGATCAATGTTGATAATAATTTCCTTCGCAATCCTAATAGATCTGGTTTCGAAGGGGTAATTCAAAAAGAAAAAAAAATTATGCATACAAATAGTAACATTGATTTATTTATATCTAGGTATAAACTGCTGGATCTGTTTTATTTTTTTATTTTTTTAAAATGTCAATCATTAGATGAAATGTGTAAATGGATTAACAGTATTATTTGAACATAAGAGAATCATTACTTATTCAAAAAATCTATGATAAATAGGTGATTGGACCTTTTGGATTCTTTGAAATCTTGTGACCCTGTTTCATGTCTTGAATTTTGCTTGGAATGAAGGCTCTAGATTCATCACATACCATTCTAATTCTTAAGTTGTAGTATCTCTTGTCATACATGGAGTTTATAGATTCCATCACCTAGCTTTCTTGATGGATAACATCAAGAGTCAAGACATTAATTTCATGAGACTAAACAGTTATTATGGATCACACTTGGAAGGAAGGGAATTTGTGTTCACTAGATTGATATATATAAGTCCTCCAATGACCATCCTTTTCCAATTTGAAATTTTCACCTATTAAACTCAATAGCACAATGGTATTTGATTGTTTGGGCTTCCTCATACTTTGAATGTAGTTTTATAGTCTTGTTTTTCTTTCCTCTACTATACAAAAGGAAAAAAAAAGGAACAAACCATTAATTTAATGTTTCAAATATTTACTTGATATTAGCTCATACTTTTAAACTTTTATAATATAAAATAAGTCTCTTCTATCTAAAAGGGAAACTTCAAAAAACTCTTGTATTTTATCTTATATACGCTTTCATACTATTACTTTCATAACATGCAAAATATTTTCTTTACTATAAGTAATGCATTTTATTACAATTCCATCACAATGGTTAAAAAATGGACGAAAAATACATGTCACAAATGTGTTTTTTCATTTATTTTTAACAATAATGACAAAAATGTAATAAAGTGCAAAGGTTGAACAAAGTTGAAGTCCATTTTGTATATTTTGATAAGTAACAAGACCAAATTATACATGAGTCAAAATACAAGGAAATTTTTGGACTTCTTC
This sequence comes from Canavalia gladiata, assembly GCA_037954105.1. Taxonomy (NCBI): domain Eukaryota; kingdom Viridiplantae; phylum Streptophyta; class Magnoliopsida; order Fabales; family Fabaceae; genus Canavalia; species Canavalia gladiata. Next base: position 46,251,934 of record CM075665.1, read on the forward strand.
CTATATTAAACGACATAAAGATGACATGGTTCAAAAGGAGTAAAAAATTATATCAAAGATTCATTGTTTGGTTGATGATATCTACAGAGCATATAATTGAGAGTCTAATTCAAGGATGGAAAGGTCAGTTGTTTGACATCCTCCTCCCATCACATATTTCAAGATCAAGTTGATGATAATTCCCAAATCATAATCGATTCGGTTTTGAATGGGTCATTTAAAATGCCTATGATAACATCCACATCATACTTCTCTATGTTTCTCTTTTCACTTCCTATAACCTCGTTATAACTCTTCTATTCTATTTAGAGAAAGATTAATCTATGTATGCACAATACTATACCTAATTACACCTTACTCATTAATTGATGATTTCCTTTTATAATATTGACAATTGATTAATCTTTTTTTTACATAGTTAATCACATAAATAATTGATTAACTGTATAAATAATTGATTACTTATACATTTAATCGATTAACTATATTTGATTAATCGATTAATAATTACGTTTTTGTTTATCATTTATATTAAGCAATTAATAATATCTTTCTATATGATTAACCATATTTTTCCATGTTCACATTTTTTTCATAATAATCAATTACATACCTATTAATCAATTACTGAAAGATATAGTGGGATGTGAATACTCTGCGTAGATGAAAGAATCATTTTTTGTTGTACTTATTTTTACAGGATGATGTAAAAGAATGTCAAACACTCCTTATCCAAAAAAATTATATATCACTCGACCAGTAGGCAGCACAAAAGATTTTTGAGAAATTGGCTGGTAGCCTGAAATCATTTTGGTCTCAAACATATCTCATATCCACTAAATATGAATATTGTGATCCAAACCGCCCATATATTCAACAGTCCATTATAATTGACAGCAAATCCGAATAAAACTTTTTCCATTTACTAAATTAGAAGAGCATCTCATTCCTGACAGCGGCTGGAGAGCGACCAAATCTCAGAAATCTTTTCAGTTCAGAGCACAAGGTTAGGTTAGACAGCATATGCTATTCAAATAGGTATAAGCTTCTTTTCTAGGTAGTTTTCAATCATTTCTGGTAGAAGCTTCTTCCAGTGGCAGTCTGCGGTTGATGAAATATGTCCAAAGCCAAAATGATGTAGCATATTACTGTTGAGATATAAGATATGAAAGATATTCGGTTTATTGTTGTTGAAAAATGTAAGTGGATAAAATTGATCTTTTAAAGTTTTGCAGCCTAAAATGAAGTAACCCTAGCAAACCTAGGTTTTTGTTTAGTAAGAGAGGTAGAGATACACTACTTGCTGCAATTTGTGACGAGCAATCAAACTTATGACATAGAATCACATAGGTGCCATGCCAAAATCATTCTGACAGAACGAGACAAAAGCACATACTGTTCAAGCAAGATAACGGTACAGTTTTCTGTCCAGTTTATCCCTCTCCAAAAACTCACGCTCAATAAGGGATTCGATCCGTTTTTTAATGACAACAGGATTAGGCAAAAATCGTGACTGCAGCTGCTTTGTGACCTCAGCAACGATATTATTATGATCTAGAGTGCGTCTAGATTTCATTATCCTTACAATTGCTGCCTCAATCTGCGGCTTTCTATCTTCTTCTACTCTTTGCCGAGTTTCTAGATTTTCTGGTTCAGACTCCCTCTGTGCAACAACAGTTCCTATCTTTACCTTGAAGAATTTGCTTGTGAATTTGTCATTAAAGAAGAATGTATCGTCCTCAGCTATGTCCTTGCTCATTGGATCTTTTCGAAGAACATTTTTTCCTTTGACACAGGCTAGAGACTGAAGGCACCTTCTCAAATCTGACATCGGTATTGCAGTAGCCTGCTCTATCTCCTTACAAGTCAGATGATCAGCATTGTTGAAAAGCATGAGTACACACATCTGATATGTGGAAACATTCAACTCATGCTTCTGGCCCTTACCAAATGTTGCTTTTAAGTCAGCTGTACCCATATTAGTTTGCCAGGACAATCTCCTACCATTGTGGGTGCCAAGATAATAAGTCCGAAACTTATCACATACACTCAGGATTTCTGACGGAAGATTACACTGAGGACTAGGTTGAGTTGGCCATGATCCTGTTGTAAGCACCTGAACAGATAGCGTAGGGCTATCCCCCAATTCAGCACCATGGCATGCATAGAAACCCTGCATCGTATCATCAGAAGTCTTCATGTCAGTAAACATACCCTCTAACTTAGAAGTGAACTGATATCCACACTCTGTTTTGAGTTTAACAATCAAACTTCTTTCTGCATCATCAGATATAGTCTTCCCAGAAAGAAGCCTTTTTGCCAAGTGTTGCTTGTAATACTTCTCAAACACGTCCTTTTCTTGTAGGTACCGGAAAAGCATCATGACCTTGTCTAATACAATCTCCACATCCTCCTCACCAACCCCTTTCAACCCTCTGCGAAGTTTGTCATCTACAAACAAAGAAATGAACTCTGGAGACCGGGCATTCAAATTGATGAAATATTCAAAAGAGGAATTTAAGGCATTCTGAAATGTCTTGTCATTGTTAAATGCCATAGTAATAACCCTGTCATATTTATCCTTCAAATCCAAGAGACGTTGCACAAAATCCACAGGATCTTTCAACCTTTCAGGATCCATAATCAGTTGCTTACCTGTATCCCGTATAAAAGAAGTCATGACCTCTTTAACAATTGTAAGACCCGCAGGCACCCTGCGAAACAAGTTATACATTCTTCCCAAGTCCTCGTATTTGTCATCCATAAGCATATTAACCAGGCCAGAGTTTTCCATATGAACTAGAGTGTTCATATGACTTTCAATCATCTCTTTCTCCACCACATTAGTTATCTTTGACTCACTTCTAGGATCCAAGTAGTGAGATACTCTCTCCATTTCTTCATTTAATCGTCTCTCAGCCTTTTTCAGATAATCCCCACAATCACAAGTTTCAATGAATTTCTGAGACTCAAGACAGTAAAAATTTGCTGAAACTTCAAGAAAATGCTTCTCAAAGTCCTGCTGGTAAACAGGCAAGCCCAAATCCATTAACATCTTTATTATATTTCTCATCAAGCCTCTGTTTATTACTTCACCATTCCTTTCTCTAAGCACAAGCTCAAGAAGTGTATCTAGAAGCCTAGCCTGAGTTTTGCTGGAGTGGATCACAACATCTCTCCAAAGATTCAACCCAAGCTCATGAACAGGAGTTTTATGGTTGCTTGGTATAAAAGTACGATCCATGTACATCAGTATGTCTCGGATCATTTGCAATGCCTTGTTATGATCTACCCACCTCCTGTTGAGCTCTTCCAAGAAAATTTCTCCTTGGGCAGATTCAATTGATTGAGAAATATCTCTTAGATGAGAAGTCATGGTTGTCACAAGTCCCGAGTAAAGTTTCTCCCCAAATTTGTGTAATACCATATTATAAGCATTCCTGAATGGGCAGGCCATGATCAGAAATTGAAGAAATATATACCCGGATAAGAAGATTAGTAGGGAGGTCTATAATAGTTATCATTTATAAAGTAAGCTTAGGCAATTAGTTAATTTAAAAAGAAACTAAACTACAGACCTGTAGCATAATATTAAATTATTAATTATATAAAACTCCAATTTTAGTTCATTTAAAAATAAATGACAAATTCAATGGAGGTTTGTCTAGTTTGAGTAAATACAGATTGAGATCTTAGAAACATTTTTTTTCTTCTCACTAAACAACATTAACTAAGCTTAAGAACAATCTGCATTTTCTAGGCTATCTGAACAAGAATAAGCAAAAGCAGGTTTTCAATGTCATATGTGCCAATGTAATAATCTCTGTTAACATTTACATTTTGCAACCTCCAAGCAAACTAAAAAAGAATAAGAGCAAGTGTCTTTTCATGTACAGCAGGCACTGGAATTAAATGACATCCTAAAAGTAAAACAACCTCAAGCACCCCAGTGTAACTTGTGCATGAGCACATTCAAACATTGTAACATACAAATGACACAGGATACACAAATAACATAAACTCCATTTGATGTTAAGGATCAAAACCTTCTAACTCCTCAAAAAACCACAGAATGAAAAGTAATTCTAAGACAACATTAAAGATCATGGACCTTAAAACGCAATTGTTGAAAACCTTCATTGGCAACTGAAAGGGTAGGCCAATAAAAAAGAACAGTAAAATATTTAGACACGTGATAAATGCTTCACATAAAACCATAATTATCAATTCTGGATAGCAGCACATTGCAGCCAACCCTGACAATGCTATAGTGGGAAGGCTGTTATTTTAAATATTATAATACAAACTAAATAATTTATAATATATATATATATATAAATACTCAAACAAAAAATTAAATAAATTCATGATAAAAAATAATTGATAATTTACACACATAATCACCATCAATCTATAAGCAATAAGGACATAGTAATGAAGTCAAAAGTTGGAGGAAATCACAATTTTACCCAAAAAACACACCCGAAACAACATTGTTTCAGGGGTAAAAGTGGGTTTTTGAAATTTACATCATGCAAGTGCCACTATGAAGAAAGCCACTATTTTAGAGTCTGGACGCTATTGAAAACTGCTCCGTTATTTGAAACCTGTAGCAGCCAGGGCTGCTGTGCTCCACTATTCCACTATAGACTACTATGCATAAAACGTGTTTAATTCACCATAATTACAGTAACAGCTCAAACGAAAAAAAAGAACGTAGAACTGGATCTTCTCATATTAGTTCTTTTCACAATTGAATTATGCAAAGAGAGAGTAGATACATAAAAACACTATACATTAGTGGGGTACCATCAAAATTCCCTCATCATGTGTTACGTGAAAAAATTAACATTAGAGAATTCGTTCCAGTTAGGCAACTGAAACAAGTCATTAAAAGAGAGCTTCTAAATTAATAGGGTAAAATTTGTGAAACCCCTTATATTCGCCATTCAAAATTGCACGGACAAACAACTCCAAATAACCAAACACAGAGTTTAGTAATGCAATCCGTTAACAAGACTTAATACGCACAGCACAAGTTAAACATTTCACTACAAATAACTGGCAGCACATATTAACAGATAAAAAAAATTAAAATGCACAAAATCACACTATTTAATTATCAATATTATTAAAAACACAAGATATAAAATAAAAATAAAAATTCCAAACAATATCATAAAATTTACAAGAAGGATGAAGAACTGAAATCGATGAAGTGTTTTATCGATAGTTAAACGAGTGAATCAACCTGTAAAGTTCTTCAAAGCTAAGGCCACTAGCATTGTGGTTATATATCTCGTGAATAGCGTGTTCCAGAACTTTCCACGTCTTCTCAGCGTACTTGGGATCCACCACCACCCGATGCTTGAACGCTTCTATCTGGAACGCTCTCTTCTTCTGCGAGCTCATCTTCCCTCACGAATCAAAATCCGAACCCTACAGGGCTAACCACAAGATTCAATTCAAAAGAAAAAGAAAAGAAAAAACACAGCAAAATGATGCGGTGAACAGCGAATTCAGAAAAATCAAGAAGGAAATACAAACCCTAGCAACGGGGTACGGAGGCCGAGGGAAGAGCAAATTGGGATGGCGTGAATTGGGGAAAATTAGGGTTTTTATTTAAGAATGGAATTGAAGCAAAAGGAAATGGAGAAATGAAACGGGGAAAAGGGGAATGAATGAAGAATGAATGGTAGCGAGTGGTGTGAGTGGTGAGTAGTAACCTCACATGGTTTTGAGAGAGATTGACTAAGCAGGACTTTGTCTTAAATCTTAATGAGAAAAAAATTCACAATCAACAAAAATTACTTGCAACTCTTCTTTATTACACTTCAGTTTTATATCATCATTAATCATAAATTATTATAAATGTACAATGCTATAAATAAATAAATATTATCTTAAATTTTAAAAAAATAAAAACTATTTTAAAATAATGGTAGATAAAAAAATGAATAGAATAGTATCTAAAAAATTTACATATATTTTTAATTTAGTAAATTATATTAACACCTACTTAGTTTTAATTTAAATGTGTTTATACTTCTGCTTTTTCATCGTAGTTTTAATTTAAATGTGTGTTTATATTTCTGTTTTTTTATCGTTATAAAATGATCTTTTAATTAATGTTGTTTAGTTATAAATTTTATTGTAAAGATTAAATTATTTTTTTAACTTTTAAACCATATGAAAACTATTCCTCATCTATTCTCATTTGTTAAAAAATACAGTTGTAGCATAATCTATAAGCCTTGTTATGTTTCAGGCCAAAATTAAAAGAAGAATTAGTATGTAATTTTTTTATTTAAAGAAATCATACAAACAAGCATGATATATCTAAAGAAACCATTAGAATTTTCTCTTTTATTTTTTACTATTTTGTCTTTCTATTTCTTTAATTTAATAATAAAAAAAAGTTGCTTTACAAAGTGGAGCTAGCGAAGGGATTTCCTGGCATTAGGATAGCTTGATCAGGAACGAAGGTAATGGCAGGAAAGAGTGAAGATAAGATCCCGCCGCCGAGGGTCATAGCTTCTGCTAGCCGGAGTTGCTCTTAGCTCTTAGCCGGTCTTCTTCCCAGCATCCATGATCCCGCCATCCGGCACCACTCCAAAAAGGATACACAATTAGTCTGTTTAACAATTTCGTTGCCTCTGCTCGCCACGATTGCTATGCCGTTCAGATTTCTCTAACTTTCCCTTACATAGATTTTCATCCAGAGAAAATTCATGTTTATTAAATGAGTTCACGTTCCGCGGATTGGAAGTTTTTTGAAAAAACGATTTCCTCTTCTTCTCTTTCAGAAACTTTTTTTCACATCTCTCATTCTTCCTTTGTTTTTTTTTTTTTTTCATTCACATCACTTTCGCTCTCTTTCCCTTCCCTGTGCATGCACTCTCTTTCCCCTTCCCTATCCCTGTGCATGCACTCTCTTCCCCCAGGTCCAGTTCGGTGATGTTTTCCTAACATTTACATGGGAAACCTAAATTTAAGTTGGAAAGTTGAATGCTGGAATACCTAATTTTGTTGTATACACTTAAAAAAATAAAATAGAATCTTATGTTTAAATTGAAAAAAGTAAATAAAATAATTTTATTCTTTTAAGATTAAATAATTTCTTTGTTCCTTTATGTATTTTCAATTTCTGGATTGAGAAGTAAAATTTATTTTCTGATCATTACTTTTCTCCAACTCATTAATCTTAAATAAACTTAAATTAGCATGCTTGTTGACAATCTCTTTAAATGATATCTTTTTTTAACGTTTCTACCCTCTTTAGATATTATCTTTTCTTTAACGTTTCTAGCATAGGTTTCTAAATTCATCCTTCGTGTTAAAAGAAATATTCAAAATATCTTTATTAAAGTTTAATTTTTTTTTTCTTTTATAACAACATAACAAAAAATAAATAAACAAATGATATAGATGAATCTCATTAGATTTTAACTATTTTTATAATTATTATTTTTTTATATAATTTATTTTATTTTCTTTGTAAATATATCATAAATGTAACTAAATAATATTGTTTAAAAATAAACAAAATTAAGCTTTGTGTTAATTTTTTGTCAATATTTCTGTAAATAATATATGCAAAATTCAATATTATGTATTAATTTTATTATTTTGAAATTTTTGAAAATAATTTATGTTAATATTTTCATTTTATTAATATTGTTACTATGTTTATGTGTATGTTTTCATGTCATAAAATTTTAAAAATATTTTTTAAATATTTATAAAAAAATTATTAAAAAAAATTAAAAATTAAAAAAATTTTAAAAATTAATTTTGATTTCACATAATTATCAAATGAGATTAATTAAATAGTTGATCTATCTTTAAAGTTACCTAAATCATAAAAATTTATTGAATAATCATATCTTACCTTAAATTTTGTGTAAGAGTACATTTTTTAAATTATATTTAAAATAAAAAATAATAATAATTTTTATTTTAAATTTAAATATAATACTTTATTTTCTAAATATTTTAAAAAATTTTAAAATAATTTCTTTTAAAGTTTTTAAATAAATAATTCTTTAAAATTTCTAAACAAATTTCAACGATATAAATTTAATTTTATTTACACAATGACAAATTAATGTTGATTGAAAGTCAATCCAATTTTAACACAAAATTGGTTTAGAAAGGTTTATTAAGTAATTACAATAAAAAAACTATATTAAGTCTATGCAACGATAAAATTATATTAATTAAATGATAGATCCATTGTTATTTGGATTATAGGAATTTATTTAGTAATCAATCATTAACTTGATCATAAAAATTTATTTATTAATTACTTTTTAACTCAAACGAATGTAAAAGTGAACTTATTTTTTTTTAAGATTAATTTTATGAAAAAATAATTCTCTTTAAAAACATTTAATATTTTATTTTTAGATTCAAAATAATTTTTCAATACATACATACTTTCTTTTAAAATTAAAGAACATTTTTAACTTCCTATTTTAAATTCAATCCTTTGTAAAAAATTCAAAAACAAATTTAAAACTCAAGTCTCTTTCTTTTACATGAGCTATTTTTTCACTTATTTCATACAAATAAAAAAATAAATTCTTTCAATAATTTATATAAAATAAAAAAAATTAATAAAAAAAATTCTTTTAAAATAAAATAAATATTATTAAAATTTAATTATATCTTTACATAATTAATTAGAAAATAATGATTTTTACTATGTTTAGAAAATGACTTACAAATTCAAAATGATTTTAAATATTATATTTTTAATTTTTTTTTATAAATTTTAGTGACCACTCATCTAGTTTTGTTATATGTGATCCTTTCTCTTCTGAATTGTTGTTGACATGTCAAACAGACACTTCTTACCTTCAATGATCTCGTAGTCTGAAAGTAACGTTCCTATTCTTGACATCGTGAACAATTCTTCGCAAGACTTTAAATAATCCTCCAAACTATCCATTTACTTTGGTTTTATTAATTCTGATTCATCGTCATGATATCCATTATCAAATTTGCAATTAGCATCTAAGAGTAATTCTTTTCATTTGAGATTTTCTTGATTCTTGTTTGCTATGTAATCTTTTTGTCATGAGAAAGTCCTCCTTCCATACTCAACGGTTGAGCTCATGGCCTTCTAGAACAAATTCTAAAACAAAAAATTACTCGCATTTAGCTCACCATTCTTTATATTTAGTGTCGTTGAAAAAGAGGATCTTAAATCTTTTGTTCTCTCATCTTTCCTCACATCCAGCTTCTTCCTCTTTCTTTCTTGAAGTCTTTGTATCAATCTCTGCAAAGATTCAATCACAGATAAACTTTCCAAAAGTGATCTACCCATTATTGCTAATTTTTCATCTTTTAACATTAATTATCTACATGTTGTTATCTACACGTTGTTGCAACGCTTCTAAATCTTGATTAATAATTTAGATTTCTAATACTATTTGATAGAAATTTATTATCTTTATTATAAAAATACAATAAATAACTCTCAAATTACACGTCAAGTTTTGTATCTCCCAAGATGAAAAGGCTCCTATCCTCTCACATGTTAACTTTCTATTTCCCTGCTGCCTGGTAATTCTAATGACGAATGTTAATTAGGATTATAATAAAATTAAGCTTATAATTAAATCAAAATTTTAATCTTATATCAAATTAAAATTAAGATGTAATATTTAAAAGAAAAATTATAAATCAAAATTAGAATTAAATATAAAGATTGATTGAAAAAAATAGATATTTAGATATATTAATAAAATTTATAAAAATACTTTCATTCATAAAATTCATAAAATAAAAATAAAATAAAATTTATAGAAAACATAGTTTCTGAAAAAATATAATTTCCGTAAACAAAAACAGATTTCACGTACCAATCAATTTCTTATCATTTCATCCGTCTTTTTTTTTTTTTTCATTTATTATTCCTGTATATCATATTATCCAAAACTTTCTAAAGTTAAAGTTGATATATAAATTGGCCTTTTCAACTTAAAAAGAATATGTATATTATTATGCATTTTTAAAATTTTTAATTTTTATATATTTTAACAATATTTTTATTTTATGTTTTTTTATTATATTATATTTTATATCTTTTTTTATATCTTTTTTTTTTTATTTTACAGGCAACAATAATATTTTTCCTTTTTCACAAGACAGAGAACATAGTTTCTGAAAAATATAATTTCCATAAAAAAAGACAAATTTCACATACCGACCATTTTCGTATCATTACACCTGTCTTTTCTTTTTCATTTATTATTTCTGCATATCATATTATCTATCTTTTTCATTTATTATTTCTGTATATCATATTATCTAAAACTTTTTAAAGTTAAAGTTCGTACATAAATTTGGCCTTTTCAACTAAAAAAGAATATGCATATATTACTGTACATTTTTAAAAATTTTAATTTTCATATATTTTAACAATATTTTTATTTTAATATATTTTATTTTTATATTTTTTATTATATTATATTATATTTTATATTAGTGAAAAAAATGTTTACCTTGTCAAGAGAAACAATGTCATTTTAACACGTGGCAAACAACTTTGCTACTTTTTTATGCTTTGTAAAATTATTGGTTTCATAATAAAAAAATTTAATTAAAACAACTAAAGAAAAGTTTAAATGAGAGAAACACATTGAATTTAAATTATTTTTCTAATTATTGTGGTAACCAAAAAATTAAATAACAATTTAAAATAGAAAACTATTATTTAAAAACAAATTACCTGGGATATGTCGAAAAATCCTCGAAATATTTTCATTTTTAATATTTTTTTCTTTTTTATACATACAATATCATAAATGATTAGAAAAAATTAACGTAGAATTATATAATTAAAAAAAATATACGATACTACATCTCTATATAATTTAACTAGAAATAAAAAAATATTGAATATTTTTCAATAAAATTTAGAAAATATAAATATAATTTATCTATAAATAAACCATATTAAAAAATGTTTACTTTACATCTGCATATGACACATACTTGAATCCATCTCTTTTATGATTATTGAATCTTTTAAAAAATAAAAAATATTATTACTGCTAAATTTAAAAATATATACGGATGTAATTAATCTGTACGTACATTAATAACTAGCCATATTTATATAAATTATTGTGATTGAATACTCTATTATCATGTGGTAAGTGATATTATTTTTCCATATACTTATAAATATAATGACTTGAATCATATTTTATATATTTTTATTCAAATTTTAATTAGTATTTTCAATCACTTTGAATTAAAAATTATTAGTTAATTCTTTAATAATAAAAAATTAAGATGATTTATACGAAATTGTAAATTTAAATTTCATTATAAAAAAATTATTTTAAGTTCAGAAAAAAAAATCTCATCAATAAATGCTAAAATATCAACGAATTAGTGGAATGACCCATGCAATGCTCAGGCCAATTAATATATGTTAATATTTGAAAATTATTTTTGCAAACTATGTTTACTACACAGTAATATTGAAAATAATACCAATAAAAAATTATCATAACATAATATTCAAAAATATCTATAATTGTTAAACAATTTCATGATAATTCAGGGAAATATATTATTTCTTATCAATATCATACAGTAAAAAATATGTAACTGTAACTCTAGAATAAAGTCTATTAAAGTAAATACCCAAACATAATTATATTTCTAACTTAACCATTATGCAATGGAACATATAAAACACAAGTCAATTTTAAAAAAAATCATAAAAAATGAAACTACATTCAAATAAAACAAAGATTAAAAAAATCTATTATTTAGACTATTTTATCATTAATACAAGTAAGATGCATATAAATAAAGCAAATGGCTGCTTCAAAGATAACTTTAAGGAAAAAATACTAATTATTAGAAATAAGAGTTAAAAAATTCACAATCATTTGAAACAACATATTATGGTCACCATTCTCATATGACTCAAATATATATAACTTTTATAATTTTTCAAGATAGCTGAAGTATAAATATAATATGATGAATTCTTATCTTTTCTTAAGCCCAAAATATAAATAAAATTAACTTAATAAAAAATTTGAAAGATAAAAAATATATGAATTTATTGCGATGAATTAACTTTAAAAAAGTATTATGATAAATATTTTTAACACCTGTGTTATCCTTATGCGACAATAATTACATATATCATTTCAATAATATATAAGGTTATAGGTAACAAATAACAATGATTTATAAAAGATTAAAAAAATGTAAAAATTAAAGAAAAAAGTTGAATTCATAATTCTTGTAAATTAAAGAGAAAAAATGAATCATAATTCCTGTAAATTAAAGGAGAAATTGTAAATATCCTCTTAATTGCTAAAATAATAATGACATATAGGCAACAAAAAAAAGGCTTAAATAAGTTTTTGATATTCTTTAATTTTTGTTTTTTTTTCTTCCGTTTTAGTTCATGTTTCTTACTTTTACTTCCTATTTTCTTTTGCATTTTGTTTTCAATCCCTGTATATTATTTTTAGTTCCTACTTTTTTATAGTTCCTAATTATTTTATAATACAAGAACTAAGAAAAGGGGGAAATAGGATTCCAAATGATAGGCAATGACTAAACAAAATGCAAAAAAAGATAGAAACTAAAAAAATGTAAAAATAAAATAAAATAAAATAAAATGAAAAACTAGAATGTTATTTAAGCCTAAAAATAATTTATAAAAGATGAAGATGAAGAAATTGACTTTAACAAAGAAAGGACTTAAACATAAAAACATATGAAAGAAGAATCAAGAGATCACTATACTAAATTAAATTGTCATACTTTTTTGTTAGTTTATCTTTGTACTAAAACTTAAGATATCACAAATTAAGATGAACCAACAAAATAAAAGAATTTATGCTATGTTCCTGCCAATATCACAAACTAAGATGAACCAACTAAAATAAAAGAAGTGTACAATCAAGCCACCAATTCCAAAAGTAAAACGAAAACATGAACACTATATGAAATATTGTAACTTACGACACTCCTCAAGAACTTATTACTTTGCTTGAAGTTGTGACCTAACATTTCTCAAGCTAAATTTCAATTTCATTTTTTTATTTTATACTTTTCCCGTGTTCACTCCCATGACAAACCAAGCTTGGCAACTATTGTCATTCAGAAAGAATAAATAATCATTTTGATTCTGAAAGATCAGAGATTAGTCATATTAGTTCTTAAAGAATAAAAATTATAATTAAAATTGTTCTTGGAATATTAAAGATAGGTCATTTTCGTCCTTTTGCAGGGACTAAATTGACTGAATTTCTTTTTCTCTCAGGAATAAAAAAAAGACTAACTTATTTATCTTTTAACGATCAAAATGATGATTTTCATCTTTCAAGAATTAATATGATTGATGTCTAATTTTTTAGGAATCAAATGAATATTTACTCCATAGAAAAAATAAAGATAAAGTGATCCAACTGTTCTAAAATATGAGAACCGAAATCCGTATATGCATCTCAAAAGCAGGAGAACATATAATTCCAATTAGAAATCGTTATGTTTCAATCACCTAGTCATATGAGACTAATGAGTTATGACAGTAATTCCTATACTACTTTTATCCTTTCTATCTTCTCTGTCTTTCAAACATAGATTGCAGTATAGCATCAGTCAATGAAACAAACAAACCATTATTTCATATTCTCCTAAACATTTTCCATGTACATACAATTTTTATCCCTTTGTTATAATTGAAGAGAATTTACTATAAACCAAACACGTCTACCCATCGAGTCACATCCTAATGAGAAAAGTGTCACTCTTATTTGACTACAACAGTAAATAGTGGTTAGAACTTCACGTACCCTCAACAGACATATATATATATATATATATATATATATATATATATATATATATATCATGGAAATAAAACAACAAAGATTTAAAAATAAGTGCTGAAAATCCATGGTTCATAAAGAGATTGCCTTAAGCGCAAATTAAGCTGATATTTTGAACCACCCGTGTTTTCTAGATACTAATATGATATACATCTTCAGCAGTAACAATAAGGATAATGCTAATAATTATGAAAAAATACAATCTTCCACAAAAGGAAAACTTAGAACTTCAAATCTTAAATAATGCATTCCTATCCTTTAACTTTCAAATTAAATCATGCGATGATTACATTTACAATCCAATTTTTGCATCATAGAGAATTTAAAAACAAATTACATACAAGTAGAAAACCAATACTAAGTGTCATGCAGCGAATTTATGAATTGATTTTTCTATCCTCATAAAACATGTTCAACGTAGAACCAAAAGCCAAGCATTAAGGTGGCGCTTGGTTTGCGGAAACATTTTCTCCTTTTAACATTTTGTACAGGAAACAGTGGAAATAAAAAAATAGTTGTTTTCTATTTTCACTTTCTGTTTTTATTATTTCTAGTACAAAATTTTGAAAACAGCAAATAGAATGAAAATAAGATGGTATTTTGTAAATAAAAGTGAAAAAAAGAAAATGTTTTCTTAAACCAAATGCCCACAGCCTTCATCCCTTTTCAGAAGTATGATTAATAGCCTCCAAATATTTTGTGAATCAAAAATCTAGATTTCATAATCCTAATTTTTCCTCGAAGGCTCTGTTCTTGGATTTTTATTTCCTCAGTCAAAAAAGTTGCACGGAAAAAATAGGATAATTTTCATCAACTTACTCTGGTAACTCTGTAATGCTATAGCATTCTCACGATCAGCCGCTCCATGCTGCTATTTGGAATTGACTACTATGCTACAGCATAGGAAGCATACCTCCCACCCCTTGTCCTGTCTTCTGATAGACTCGTAATTGCCATTTTCCCTCATAATGCTGAACATACCTTGGGACGAATGATTAACTTATTTGTCAGTACATATATATATTGGCTTAACTGAGCAAATTGTCAACAAAATATAGCAACCGTGTGTGTCAGAATTTGACATGATAAAACTTTTGTGAATCACCTCAATCTTGATGCCCGCAAGGGATGAACAATGAATATAATCTAATATGATGAAATCAACTTTCATTTCTGATCAGTGATCACAAGTTCACAACTATTCTAGTTGTAAGCAATACTTCCAATCCAATGACAAATTTTATGTGAAAGTATCACGAGATTGTACTTGCATGGTTTTTCTTCAATAAGGAATGATATCCTTATTACTTCATACACTTCCATGTTATATTTCCTTATCCTTTCTCAATTAGGAAGAGATGCAGTAACCTTACCACTGAAAAATCAAACAAATTCTACTTCTAAACAATTGTCAGTAAAGACTTCTTGCTATCATACAGATCAATATTTCCTCTACCACAGAGTGCCAAAAATTTATCATAAAATTGCAACAAAGGACACTTATCTATCAAGTTGGAACCAAGGTATGCGTCTTTGAGGAAGACAGTACTCCTTACACCTTTATTAGTGAGGTAAAATATCCCTTGGTGCTTTATCAAGCAAAGCAGCAACTTAGACGGCAAATGACACTGTGCATGAAATGCATCCAGCTGTGCAGTTGACATCCTCTTCTCTATGGTCAAGCTGAGGAGCTCATGAATCACTGCTACAGCCCGTTTTCGAGCTTTTGGATCAGCAGCATCGAACCTCCTTGCATTCAAATAAGGAGAAGGAAACTCTAACCTCTGCCACCTCTCAAGCTGCTCAAGGTAACCAACATTTGGCCTAAAACCAGCAGGAAAATTCACTTTGAATGCAAATGGACCAAGATAGTTCCCATCTCTTGAAATCTTCACCTTCCTCTGATCCCCATTTGCCTTCAGATTCACAACACCTTCCTCTGCCAACCTGATTTGTGTATGAATTAACTTATTTTGTGTTAATAATTTATAATCAAAATCTCTATTGATTTGGTGTTAGGAAACACTTTTTAACGAGAAATAATCATTTCTTTTTTCCAAAAGTTTCTTTTGGAAAGCTGCAAAAACAAAATTATTATCCAAAATAAGCTAAACAAAACATTAAACTAAAAAAAAAACTCCTAAAAGTTAAACAAATCCAAACATGTAGTAAGTTTAAAAAAACAATGCAATCTTAAAACTTTAGCAAATCCAAAAATGTAACTAGGAACTTAGGTAAATAAAAGCAACTTTTGTTAGTAAACATCAATTTAGTTCTTGAAATAGCACCACCAGTCAATCTGGAAACTAGACAATTTACTCTTTAATGATAGGAATCAAATTGAAGCAAAAATGTTAAGGACTTAGGAATCAATTTACTTCTTAAAGTGAAGGACTAAATTTGTTATTTTATAATGCCAATTGCCAAGATCAAATAGACCAAAAAGTTCAATTTCAGTGACTAACTTAATGTTTTCCTTAAAAATTAAAGGAATCCAAACACATGCAGCCTGCTTTTATTTTTTGTTTAAAAAATGCAATAATTTGACAAATTCCCAGACATGTAACTAGCAATAATAAAAACAAAAAAGGTAAATTGAGAAAATCTAAACACGTACCTAGCTTCCCTAACAGTGACAGCCAAAGAGGAATCCCAATCTTCCAACATGAGACAATCCCTTTCACCAAAGCGCTTAACTGAGAAAAACTGAGAGTACTTGGGAATCAAACATTGCTTAAAATCCAAGGGCAGGCCAAGCTCAGGCCCAACAAACTCCACCGTCTCAAGCGGCACCCTGCAATCAACGGACAGCATCAGCAGCTTCCTCAGATTATTAACCAATAGGGGTTCCATCAAGGCTCTGGCCTGGACCTCTTCCTGGGCCAGCCTTTGGGCCCGATCAGTGAGGGAAACAGAAGGGGGAATCCCGCTGATGCGGAAAACGGAGGGGTGTTTTTGGATGAGGTCCATGAAAGCCCATTTGCGGACAAAGCCCACATTCTTCTCGAGGTCACGGAGGAGGAGGTGGGATTGGGATTGGATGAGGGAGGTGAGGTGGTGAATCATGGAGGGTTTCTTGCGAAGGTCCATTACTCGGTCTAGCTCAGGGACCCTGTGATAAGTTTTCTTCTTTGGCCTTTTTCCCCCGCTGGATTTGTGCCTAATGAGGAAACGAAATGGAAGGGCTTGGTGGCGAAGCATCGTTGAGGGGAAGGAAGATCCAAAGGGGTGGTTGAGGGAGTGGTTTCCACTTCTGCCAATGCAAAAAATGAATGGAAAAACAAATGTGTGTGTAATGGGATAATATTATGTTAATGATGTTGGGTCCAGAATTTGGAGGATAATATTATCATGCTAAGCTGATTTGATATGCCCCAAATTTTAAATGGGTCATATACGCACTGGTGTTAGGTTTCAGCTCAGTTTGGGTTTTGACCTTATATATGTAACCAATCAGGAGGTATCATCCAGAGGTCGTTTATCATTAACAACTGACCCAAAGTGTAAAATCTGAAACATGCCAATAGGACCAGGTCACAGATGTGTAACAAGAAATATCCAAAAAATATAATAAAAAATTACCATAATAACATCTTAAGACTAATATAAAGGTCTTACAAACAAATTAAAATCATTTGGAGTAAAGCAATAGTCATGATCACATATACCCATGTTGCAAGGTCATGATCATATGCAATCATGTTAATCTACTGCACACATTTGACACACTTTCTATAACCGTAAGCAACCAGGAAATAAGATGAGCATCATTAATACAACCTCATACTGCGTGCATTTAAAATACTTTGCAAAGCATATCAATCAAATAATAAACAAATAAGTATATGGCACTTCACTCTGTCTGTTATGGAATGCCATTTTTTTCCCCTCTTATTCCTTTGTGCGTGAAAGACCAGCCAACTAGCAAGAATGTCATAATCTCACACACTCATGCATAGAGAGATTTCTTTAATCATACTCACGAGTCATGAAAGAAATAATGGATACTATAATCCATGTAGGCTATTTCCTAAATATGAAGGGTAGCTTGTTTGTAGTTATTTTTGTTGGATCTAGGGGGAAAATCTGCCACGATGACCTATCTATTTGATAATAACTGCTATGAGCTTAAAAATTCCAGTATTCCACCAGAATTAGAATCAAGCTTTCAGTAATCAGTATTTAATTGAAAAGCTGCCTATAACCACTCTGCCCCAACCCTACATAAATAACAAGGAATCAAGTAACTTATATCCAAGTCAGCATGCCTATTATGCATGCTTTATTCTGTTTTTATTGTTTATATATGGTGATCTATTTGGTGCCTATTGAAGAAAACCCATCAGCAAACATAACATTCAATAAGTTTTGTTTTGTAAAAGTTACTTCCAGTCCTAGGATGTATTCACCAGTCCAATCTAGAGGTATGACCATGTAGCATGCACAAAACAGTACTCAATCCAGATAACAATTGGTGATCAAATATGAATAATATGTTTGACTAGCTGCAACATATGCATGGACTGACTCAACTGCATAGCATAACATAACTAGAGAGCTATATTAATATTTAGCATCACAAATCACCATCTAGTGATAAACACTAAAGTAAACATTTTGGCCCAGCTAAGGAAAGGCATAGCATGCAGAAACCAATCAAATCAACTATGAAAGCACCCTGCTACACAAATGCACACTAGCCAAAAGGTTAAGTCCAAGAGTCTAACCCAGTTACCAATAATATTAGGAAATTTAGAGAAAGGAATCCACAATTTTTTTAAATATAAAAAGTGCTTAATAACCAATCATTTTGGTGTCTTTCTTTCTTCAAACGGCCGTCACTTTTATTCAAGATCAGGAGGGACTAAAAATCTACGAGAAATGAGTACAGGAAACACAAATGTGATATTTTCTCTTCTTCATAGTTCATATCAAAGCTCAGCCCATTTCATAGCAAGCCCTCAATTCAAATCGCTGGTTCAAAATTAGCTTCTTAAAACAAACTAACACACCCATCAAAGACAGCATGCAATCCAAATAATAATAAAAAGTAAAGAAAGGAGGGTTTTTGAAAGTTAAAACTAAACCTGTCAGTTAAGACGAAAATCAATTGCAAATTGTAATCCTAAAGTATTTGTTGGAAAAAAAAAAAAAACCTAATCCAAACTAAGCATCTGAAGAAAGAGAAAGAAGAAGACATCAAATTGAACTTGAAGAAAAAGATCATACCCATATAGCGCAAAAATAGAGAATTGACGAAGCAGAAAGGAGAAGAGAAGAGTGACCGTAGCACCAATAGAGAGAGCGAGAGAGAGTGTTTATCCGTTCCATTTGACTGCAACTAACTCCCAAAGAAACGACGTCGTGTTCAGTCCCCGCCTGGCCCACTCCATGCCAAAGAATTTGAATTCGGAAAGAAGAATTTATATTTTAGTTTTAAAATAAAAATACTTTCTCCTTCTCTTTTATTTGTAAAAAAATACAAACATTAAAAATATAATTAATACTAATTTTTTAAAAAAGTATTTATTTTTTTTTATTTTCTTATTTATTACAATCTCAATTTTCCTTTTATATAAAAATAATGAAAATATTAAAATAACAATTTATTATCATTAATAATAACTATATATATAATAATTAATATTCTCTAAAAAATAAGATAAAAAAATAAAAAAATAAATTCATTTTATCTATTTTTAAAATTATAAAAAAATGATTATTTTTACTTCTTTTTATATATAACTTTAAAAATAAAATTATATTTTTATTTTATAAGTTAAATTAAAAATAGAAAATAAAAAGTGAAGCCAAAAGGTTCTTTTTTGAGTTTCTATTCAAGTTTTCAATTTGGTGATGTGAAAATTGATTCTTAAAAATAAATGATACATGTGAGTTTAAGGAACTGGCCTTTCAATTTAAAATTGGTTTCTTAGTATGTTTCACATTTTTTATTTTTATGAGAAAAAAAAAATGTTTCATTTTATTAGTTTCATTTCCCAGTCGGTGCATTAAGGATTAAAGTTCGATTCCCAGTTGCTCAACTTCCCCCCATTAGTTTACAATATGTCAATATCATCACATTTTGAGAAATTATAGGGTGATTGGTTCACACATACTTTAGATCTAATAGGAATAACTTGTCAATGACATTTTTAGATTCAAACACAATATGTTTGCTATTGGTGAATCAACTCTATGTATTTAAGTCACAAATATTGATAGAGTTGGAGATTAGAAAATTTTAAAATAAGAATATAAGATTCAATTTTTATTACTTTTTATATGATACCAAAAAAATTGTATGTATTTATAATTTAACGTATAATAATTACTCCAAACTCATTTCAAAATCAACAAGTGAACTACATGGTCCATGAAATGGACACCAGCTAATTATATATAGCCATTGTTTTGTGTTTATCATTCATGATAATTTACACTAATAATAAATATGTCCAACCCATCCAGGTGTGTTAATTTTTGGAAAAACGTTATTTTCATTTAATTTTTAATTTTATTGTAAAATAAGAATGTTTTAATTAGACAATTTTCTTTAATTGTAAAACAAGGGCTACTAATTTAATTTTATGACCAACCATTTATATGCTCAACAAAAAGTTAACAATTTATGTGAGATATCAACGGATTCATTAAAAGGCATTTTAAAGGTGGAGCTTTGGAGGGGTATCTACCACTATCAAAATGCAGTGAAGAGATAGAAATGATTGTGAATACAAAACTTAGAATTGAGTATAAGTTTAATTTAGAGTTGGAAAGAATTAATTTTAATAAAATTGATTTAAATTATTAAACAAAATAAATATATGTATATAAATTAATTTAAATTATACATTTTGTTAAAATATTATTAAAAATATAAGAATTGATCATATATAAATTGGGCAAGAGAGATTGTATCAGAATTATAGACTGTTTCGGTAAACAGAAAATCAAAAAGGTTTTTAATTAAGATTTTGTTAATATAAATTTTTAAAACTAATTGTAAATATTCAATATTAATAAAAAAAATTAATATTTTTATTTTTAAAATTTTAATTTTAATATATATGTATAGTGGTATAAAAAATTTTACATTATAATCAATTAAATATTACTGTAAATATATTTTTAAAATAATTATTGCAAAAGTTATTAATTATTCTATTTATAACAATTAATAGTTAAATGATAGTATGAAATTGTTTTTTATGTTATCGGTATATTTTTAATATAATAACGATTTTTAATGAAATTTTGTTATTTTAATTACTTAAAATTAAATATAAAAATTGATGTGAATATTTTCCTTAGTTATCTTAGTCTATGAAGTACTTTCCTTCTTACATCACACAAAATTTCTTACGTAATTTTAGAAGTTAAAACCTACTCAAATATGAATCCTTCCTGACTTTAACAATAATATATATATATATATATATATATATATATATATATATATATAATTTTAAATATAATATGCTTCAATAAAAAAAATTAATATTTTATTCATTATCTATAATAAATTGTTTATTTAATAAGATTACTTAACTGAAATTTTGACCAAGTTATACAACTATATTTAACTTAAACGCTGCAAAGAAAATGTCATGTACTAATGATAAGGTATTGAATTTTTCTCGGTTAATATAGTAGCTTTTATTTAATGAGAACTAAAATGTTAATACAAATATTATGAGTTTATATTAGAAATATAATGTAGTATATTAATAGACAAATTTCATAGTCATAGAAAATGTATTATATCACATTATCTAACACTATTTTTTTTAATATAATATATCTGATAAGTTATTAAACTTAATTGAATGATAAAATGTTGCACGTTGAAATAGTTTTACATAAAATTTTCATTCAAATTTCATTATTTTTTATATTAAATAAAAAATAGCAATTTAATTTTAACTAAATAAAATTTATACTAACAAAAACAATATATAATTTTTTTAATATTCAATTTATTACTTTTTATTTATTGAATTTATGGAAAAAATATTTTTTATATATCTATGCATTTAAGAGTTGAAGACTATTAATTATTATTTTTATAATTATTATTCCTATTTAATTTTTAAATATTGTACATACTGTCAAAATAAGAGAATAATATTAATAAAAGTGATATTAAAATTTTTAAAGATAATATTAATATAAACAAAAATATTTAAAATTATTTGTAGTATATATTTTCTAATGTGGATAAATAAAATTAAAACTAAGGAACATATTTTGTGTACAGGGAAATAAATGTATTCTTGGTTGTTAAAATAATTAAATGGACAAAATTTAAATTTAATGTTATAAATATTTTTATGTTATTTTTAATTAAAATTAAAATTTATATTAGTATTAATGTCAAATTTATTATGTTAATTATTAAGATATAATTTTATTTTAATTAAAATATTTTAAATATTATATCTATTTTTCCTGGTTAAAATTATCACTGGATAAGACAATTTATTATTTTATGCGGTATTCCAACTACCGATTTTTACAATTTTGATAAAATTAAAATTTTAAATATTTAAGTAAAATATATCCATATCGAAGCCTTCATTGTTTACCTGCATAATTAATGAAATCAAACCTATTTTTTATTTTTCTAATTCCTTTTTTATGGACAAAAAAGGAGGTACAATCTGGTTCTACGGTTCCATTACAAATAAATTAAAGAGATGTCTGGCATATATTTTTTTTAATTGTTTTTAAAAATTTATTTATTAAAAAAATTATATTTTCAGAAATTGTAATTAGTATATTTAAAATAAATCATCGTGAATATACTAAAGGTCTTGCTAACACGTGCTTAAAATATTAGTTAAAAAATTTAATTTATTAAAAATCATATTAGAATGTATTGTAAAATATTATGGTTATATATTAATAATTTTTTAATAAAATTTTTTAATTTTAATTTTAATTTCTTAATCAATATTGTAAAGTTAGAAATTTTGTATATGTTAAATTTTTTTACCTGAAGTAGATTTTAGATTATCATTTCCTTCCATATGAATATGTTTTATTAAGAAATATAGTTAAAAAAAAGTATTTCTATGTAAAATATGTTTTTTAAAATTTTTTAAAAGCATTTATACCAAAAAAAAACTAATATTTTTAACTTAAAATTATTCTACTAGCACTTTCTAAATAGAAAGAGAAATGTAATTGTATTTTTATATTATAAAATATTATATATATATATATAAATATATAACTTTTAAATTTTATTTCCTTTAATAAAAAATTATTTTGAAAATATAATTAAAGAATAATTCTTGAAAAGTTAAATTTTAAAATAATTTTAAAAAAATATTCATATCAAATACAAGGATGCATTATTTTAAAATTAAAATTTCTAAAAAAAATAAAATATTTCTTCTATCAAATATTATCTTAATCTCTCACATGTGATTTTATGAATGTCTATAAAATTTAACCAATAATAAAAATACGTACTAAAAAAGAGTGTGTTACAGTATTTTTAGCATTCTTTTAATGTAAAGCGAAAAAAAATTAACTATTGCAATACTTTTATTTGTGGGAAATACTAATGTGTTTGGAAATAAATTATTTGTGGAAAATATTTTTTAAAATATTTTATGAAACTGGTTAAAAGAAGATCTATTATTTACTTTTTTTTGTTGACAAATTACTTAATATTTTGAACAATTATTATTTGCTATATCTTAAAGATTTTTTTTAACAGGTAAAAAAAATCATACCATTGATCGCGTGTCATGTTAGTTAATTATTGTCATTTTCTGTGCTTTGGTTGACGAATAATGATTATCATTAAACATAACTAATTACATTATGAAAACTAGACGGATCCACAAATTCAATTTCATAATTAGTTATTATAACTAGATGGACATGGATCCATAAATTCTGTTTCAGTCATAATCAACGTATAGTTCAAGCACTATTGCATTGGATGAATGAATTATTAAAAAAAAAATAGATATTACCGAAAACTCTGAATTATATTGGATTTGGGTTGCTTGTCAAGCAAGACTTTAAAAACATTTTGTTGAAATTTCAATAAACTGTTACTATCTTGAATCCCATAATTTCATTAAATCTTGGGATTGGAGGATTATACAAAGAAAGTAGTTAAATGAAGAAATTGAGAGATTGTCTCATTATTTTGATCTTATAAACAAATCAAAGATGACTAATGTGATGATGAAAGAGATAATTGGAAGTTATATGAACACTTTAATCTATTTGAAGAACTTAAGTTTAGTTACTATGTAAGAATGTATAATAATATTGTTTAGTTGTGATAAATTAAGTATTATTTTATATAGTTGTATAATCTAATTTTTTTTCTATTTTTGTAAGAATAAAAATATAGAATTAAATAATTTAAAAAAAATTAATGAGTGTTTATTAATGTTATTATATATTTAAGTTCTTAATTTTTTTTACTTTATTTTTTTTCATAAATCATAAAAAAAATATATGAGAGTTTTCATTCTGTTTTGGTAACAAAATCTTTCAATAATCTTATACTCAAGATTGGTTCTACCTAATTATAGAATAAAATAAAAAAATATCAAGATAAGAATGTCTCGAATATTAATTACAAGTTGAAATAATTAACAAAAAAAACTAAAATAATAAGATATTGAAAATAATTAAAAGTGCTAAGTTAAAGTTTGAATCTAGTTTACTAGAAATAATTGTATATATATCTTTAACTCAACAACCACATTTATATTACTTTCATCTAATGATTTATATGAAAAAAAGTTTTTTCAACATGATCCTGTAGAAAATAAGTATAATTATGCATTAGATTGGACTTTTAACTTCTTCTTTTTTTTTAAAATCAATCGTTCTAAACTCTTTCTCAACCATATCTTCTTACACTCTTTGATATAAAATTTCTCTTTAGGAAAGTTGACAACTCTTAAGGCTTTAAGATCTCTCCCTCTAATATTATGGATTTAATATCAAAGATTTGATCACTTCAACACTTATCACTTGAAAATACTAAAGCCTAAACCCTAAACCCTAAACCCTAAAAAATATTTACTTAGTAAGAACATAGGTTTTCATTCTTAACAAACAAAACATGAATGCAAAAGGTGTGTCAAAGTTAATTCATACTAACATATCTATAACAACAAGCATTCGATTACAATATGTGTTACTTTTTTTTTTCTTCCAAAGATAATTTTTTATAAAACTCAAACATGCATAGATTAATTACATGATCTTTTACGTATCATTATGTTAACACTAAAAAATAAGATAAAAAATAAATTATATCAAAGGTTTTTAAAATAAGATAAAAAATAAATTATATCAAAGGTTTTTCAAAATTTTATTTTTAATATAGTAATCTTTTTACAACATTATATCTACCTCTTTTTAACAATAATTGTTAATTTCATTAAAATTCAAGCTCGCAGACTACAATTTAAATAAAAAATAGTTTATAAACTTGTTTTTACTTATATATAAGAAATGGTCTATAAACTTGTTTTTACTTATATATATATAATTATTAAAATTATATAAATATTTTGCAAGTTATTTTAAATAAATGATAAGGAATTTAATTTTTTATAATAAAATAATAAATTTAATTTATCTATTTTTAAGATACGACGAGTAAAGTAACAATTTAAAATAATATTTTACTGTTAATAATAAAATAATATAATTATTTTGAGTGATTTATAATTAAATATTTAGATGATGAATAATTTTATTTTGAAAAGTTCTATCAAAAATAAAAAATAAAAATTTATTATTGTATAATATGATGGAGGATAATTTATGTTTAATTTTTAAAAAATTTACTTTATGATCTATTTTTTTTACGACTAAAACCATGTTATTTACAAGATATTGTAATAAATAATTATTTAACAATTTAATTCTTCTTTCTACAATGGAATATATTAAAAAAATTATATAATCATAATATGATTAACTTTCCAACTTTATTAACGCTTTAGAGCTAAAATATAGTCATATTTTTTTAGCGGTTAAAATTGATAATAATGTAAAAGTATATGTAAATCAATATTTTTATTCATTCACAGTCTTAATCTTTATAAAGTAATTTTATGCAGTTAATATATTTCTAATAAATAATATTTTATCCGTTTATTTTTATTTGTTAAAAAATTTATATTTGTTCGTATTTATTTATTTTAATTTTTAAAAAACATTAATTTATATATATATAAGGTTAAATATGTTTTTAGTCCCTCTAAAATATCCAAATTTTGGTTTTGATCCCTTATATTTAAAATTTTTGGTTTAGATCCTTCATTTTTTAAAATACATTGATTATAGTTCCTATATTAACTTAAGTTATGTTAAATCAAAATATATTAATCATGATTTGAGGATTATAATCAAAACATTCTATATATTATACGGTTTAATATATTTATGTTAAGTATCATATTTGTAATTAACGTTGTCAAAATATAATTAATATAATAAGAACATTTCATATTTTGATATATTTATTTTTAAGAATCTTTTAAAATTATAATTTATAAATTGATTTTCTAATAATTATTATTATCTAAATAATTATTTATAAATTTTAAATGATATCAATTTTAGAATGATTCTTTTATTATTTTAGTAACAAAAATTTATTCTATTATTTTCAATTTAAAATTAACACCATAATCTTAATTATATGAGATATAAAATTTAAATATTTTAATATTATTGTATAATTAATTTTAGGTTTTTAAAATTTTTAATATTAAATTATGTATATCATAAATTTTAATTAGTGGAAATAATTTTTTATATAAAAACATTACATATTTTCTAAATTCTAATAATTACCAATTATTTTATGTTAAATTAAATGTTAAATAAATCAAGAGAATTCATAAAAGTATATTATTAGATATTAAATTTAATATATAAAAAATTTTAAGCTTTATTATAAATTTAAATTAGTCAAAATTAAACTGAATTATTAAATTTTATAATCAATTTAAATATAAATTAGCTTTAAAAATAATAAAAACAAATTAATACTAAATTATGTTAGTATTCTAAATTAGTTATATTGCAATATTTCATATATATTTTTTATATAATAAAATAAAGGGTTAAATATGTTTTTAGTCCCTTTAAAGTATTTAAATTTTGGTTTAATATAACTTAAGTTAATATAAGGATTATAATCAATATATTTTAAAAAATGAAGGATCTAAACTAAATGTTTTAAATTTAAGAGATCAAAACCAAAATTTAAATATTTTAGAAAGACTAAAAACATATTTAATATATAGCTTTATATCTATCAACTATAATAAATAAAAACTTATATGAAAAGCTTCTTGATACAGAATACCAATTGACCCAATATTGATTTGAAATTTAATTTTATTTAAATTTAAATGATGATGAGATTTTAATGTTTATTTAATTCATAATAATTATTAATATTTTAAAATTATTGTTATTATTTTATACTATATAATTTTATAAAATTTTGTTTTATTTTTTCTACCAACACAAATTTCAACCGATTCAACAACTTATATATTTGAAAAAATAAATATTATAATCAAATTTAATATCATTTTGAATTTCAAATAATTTCTGTGCGTCTCAAATTTTTGTGTATATTTATTTATTGCGTCCCTATAATTAGTGAGCTATGATTTTAAATCTTTCTATATAAAGAGGTTAGTTTTTTAAATGAACAAAAATTTCACTGTTTTAAATTAATGAATGAATTTTACCATTTTTTTAAAAATTATGCCAACCTCTTTATCTTATTATTTTTCGTATTTTTTTATATGTACAAATCTTTTTAACTGATATTTCATGAAACTTTGTCAAAATTTTCCAATTTGTCAAAAGCTTAGAAAACTTGATTTGTAATTCATTAACTGGATACTTTCCAATTTTTTCAACTAAGATGATCTTGGCCTGTTAAACAACCCTCTCATTTTTAATTTTTCTCTAAAAAATAATTAGATTAAAAATTCAAAAACAATTTAATGACATTTACAAAACAAATCTGCCTAAGAGATCTCTCTTCTTCTTCTTTTTTTTTTTTTAGGGGTTCAAGAGATCTGAATTTCAGAAGAAAAAGGATAGAGGGCCTCAAAGGCCTTACCAAAGCAGGCCCAAATGGAAGGAGATATATAAGTAGCAAATAGATTAAACTATATGACTTTGTTATAAATAATAATAATAATAATAACTATAACACATAAAGCCTAGCTCAAAAGAACAAGAAGGATCTCTCGCATTGTTTTATTTTTGTTTTGGTTGTATCTTGCATCGATTTGAAAGATATCTCTCTTAAAAAAAATGAATAAACCTTTCCTTAATGTTGGGCCACGTGTTAGAAGCCCAAGACAGGTTGAGTATAGTCCATTAAAAAAAAAAAAAGACAATCCTAAATTCTCGTGTATCTTCCAACGGATGGTTGGTACATATTTGATTCCCTCTGGATTAATTTTTGGATTCGAATTTTGTATATAAAAAAAATCTTTTAACTCAGAATAAAATTACTTTACATAAAGAAATATTTGCATGCTAAAAATATAGTTTCAGCACAATGTAGATGCTCCTTATTCAAGTAGAATTGTCTTTAAAAATATTTATGGTTTAGACAAATGATTTGAGGGTGTGAATTTTTTATTTTTAAATTAATTTTAAAAATAAAATTTATTTAATAAAAATAGTTTTTAATTATTATTTTAAATTTTAAAATATTTTGATTTTTAATTCTATTTAATTATATTATCAAAGTTATAATCATTATTATTATCACTAAATCATCTTCTTAAACAATTATTTTCATTTTATTATAATTATTATCTTAGTTTTATTATTTTTATCATCATTAATATAATAATAATAACAATATTTTTTATTTTAAATTTTAAAAATTAAAATTTTTATTATTTTGAAAAAAAAATATTGTTAATATTTTATTTGATTATTCTTACTTATCCATTTTTTATAATTTTACAATTAAATAAATAATATTATTTGATATAAAAATTATATTTAATTTATAAAATTATAATATAATTTTATATTAATTATTTATAATATACTATTATCATATATATATATATATTATTTTACATAAAATAGATATTCAATAATATAAAAAATATTATAATAATATATATAATTATTTTTATTTTATATATTAATTATTAAATAAATATATATAAAAAATATTTTTATATTATAACAATCATCATAACAACAATAATAATAATAATAACTTTTTATTTTTACTATTTTAAAATTTTAAATTTATAATAGAAAAACTTTATTTATTTATTTTTTATGAATTCAGAATAAAATAGATAATATTTATATATAAATTATATTTAATTTATACCATTATAATATAATTTTATATTGTATAATTATTTATAATATATTATAATATATATTAATTTATATAAAATAAATATTAAATAATATAAAAATAAATTATAATAATAATATATAAAATTATTTATCTTACCTATTTATTATCAAATAATATATATTATCAAATAATATATAAGATAAACAATTTTATAATTATATAATATTTTTTATATCATAATCACTGTCATTAGCTTTATCATACTATCATTATCATCATAATAATCATAATAACAATAATAAAAATAATAATTTAATTTTTTATTAATTTTTAGTTAATATTTTTAATTTATTTTTTAAAAATTTATATAAAATGATAGAATAAAGTAAATTGATTTATTTTTATAACATATTTTTTAAATTTAAAACTAAATTAAACCTTATTTTAAAGCTAAAAATTAAAATTAATTTGTTTTAAAAAATTTAAAATTACCTTTAAGAGAAGCTTATTCTCTTGGAATAATTGTTATGCATGAATAGAATAATCTATAAATAAGCTAAACAAAATTTAGTATAATTTTCTTATATTATCAATATAAAAAAAATATATTGTTAACTAATTAGAGAAGAATGTTAACATAAATTTTAAAATAATTATTTAAAAAAATAACGTATTATTTATATGACAGTTTACAATTAGATAATAGTATAAAAAAGTTTACATTATCAATATATTTTAATTAAATTCAAACTTTTCTTGTTTTGAAAATATTTGGAACTAGGTGATCCAAAATTCAAGCCACCCAACTAATTATCTTCTTATCAAATGTTAAGGAAATCCCTGGCATATGTTGTCACGAAATGAGTTGTCTACTCAATCTATGAATCAAAAAACGTGCATTCATAAGAGATAAAGTTGAAGTGAGAAGAAACATAAATGAAGAAAAATGTAGAAGCATGTGTCTAAGTTTATTTCCTGAAATTTCTCACTTTCTTATTACTATGTGAGAGAGTTGTTATCCAATGATTATTATATTTGACACCATAAAGGAAGTAACGTTTCTGCATGTCAATACACAAAATTTTGTGTTTGAAGCTTCTTATGAACTGCCAGACATGGTTTCACTCGTCAAATTCATGACCACTCATGAAAGTTGCAAAGGGGTGTCCACATGCCAAAAGCTATATGCTGGTGCCTATGATCATTATTCGCCGTTATTGCTTAAAATAGTGTTTTTTCCCCTTAGCAATCAAAGCTTATAAAGTGGGAAAACAGTAAGGTATGTTTGGTTAAATCATTAAGATAATGATGGATTCAAGGGCCCCCTCAAAAGTATACTCATCTGTGCTTCATGGATGTTATGTTCTGTAAGGGATGGATCAAAGGCCCATTGTTATTATCCTAATCCAGATTGTCAAAAATTATATGGTTGGTGCACTGGAATGTAAAATATCAATACTTTATATTTGTACAAATTAAATGGAGAATCAATATTCTTATAATTTATACCTGCATATATTTTAAATTTATTGATTAGAATTTTTTTTATTTTAAAAGAAAAAGGTGATTCAGTATTAATAATATGAATTCAGATAAAATTATTAAAATTGGTCTAATAATAAGATGTTGGAAATTAAAGTAATTTTACATAATTACTTTTTATATTTGTACCAAAAAAAATGTCAGATCTATATCAATGCATGAAAATAGAATTATTTTTTTCAAATTTAATAAATGTAAAGTATAAACACTTTACATTCAACTGCATAATGTTTACTTTATTTAATTCAGATTGGTTATTATCCTCATATATTCATTAATATGTATAATACGTTGTTTTAAAGTATTGCTTTTAAATTAATAAAAAAGGTAGAAAAGGGTAGCTTTATATCAGGAATATGGGTATTGCTGTTCTGTTCCTAAATAAGTAGCATTTAAAATTGTAGATTAGGACCACAAACTTATGGAACAAGTTAAAAAGACTAAGAAAGTAACATTTTGATACTCTTGTAGGGCACCCATTTAAAGTAGAAGACAACCTTTATTTTCATGAACTGAATGTGTATAGAATGGACTCGGTCAAGAAAATGAAACAAAGAAAAATGGAAAGTAAGGCAAAATGCATGATGTAAATCAAGCACAAGTAGAGCATATGGGACAGAGGGATTGTACAATTTTCATGGTGTCCTGAACGAGTAAGCAAAAGCAAGTAATAATAAATTAGTATAGTGGGTAAATAATTGAAGGGTTTGAATGATTAATTTGCAGTGTGTGGTATTTGACCCTCTTGTGTTTCCATGTTTAAAAAATAA
The DNA here is from genome assembly GCA_037954105.1 of Canavalia gladiata. Taxonomy (NCBI): domain Eukaryota; kingdom Viridiplantae; phylum Streptophyta; class Magnoliopsida; order Fabales; family Fabaceae; genus Canavalia; species Canavalia gladiata. Next base: position 46,283,487 of record CM075665.1, read on the forward strand.
AAAGGGAAAGCAATAATCATTTAATCTTAGCTGCTGAGATGATTCTACCTATTTGAACTTAAGAATCATCACATCAAAGATCTTTAATTAATTATGATGCTTAAGATGGGAAAGAACTACTTACAGCTACTAATCTAATATTTATTTCATTCTTAATATAGGTGCAGCTAGCTTATAGAAAATAGGACCCTATATTCCAAAAATGTGTGGTCCACAACTTTGGACCTTGAATCTTCAATTTTAACCCTCAAATTGACCATCAAAATACATTCTTATTTATTAATCATATGAAGCAGGGATTACAAGTTAGCATATGGAAGCAATTGAATAGAGAGAATTAGCTAGAGATAAGGCTATGCTGCATCTACAAGCTATAGCTAGGACAATATGTTATTAGTATTTAAAGGACAAAATGGAATCCTAATTAAGAAAAAGCATGTCACATGCTGCATTATATATTGTGTTAGTAATACATATACAAGGACTAAATTAGCTCACCAAAACGGATCCCATGTTCCCAAAAGGGGCTACAACACAGCGAAAGCCACTTCATCAATTTCTAAATATATTTTTTCTTTAAAATTTTTCAAAACTATATTGGGTTTTGTTTCATTACACTAGTGACTATAAACAACTATGCCTAGACTTTTGAGCATGATAGGTCCCAAGAACCATATAAAAGTACAATTGACTGTTTAAGAACTACCCGACCAATTCCCATTTATGTGTGGCCTCAATTTCTGAGGCTGTTAGCATTAAGCATTAAGCATCTATGTATTTTATAATTTTCTTTTTCATTGGTTAATGGACTAGGTGATTAAATGGTAATGATTTGTTAGTGAAAGGAGACTTTTCTTTGTTGTTGTCATGTTAGTGGATTAGTATAAAAATTATAGCTAAACAGATCATTTAGTTAATGTTTTGGGGTGGATTAAATTTTTATTATATGCATGATCACAAGATAGCTGTTCTTCAAAGCTTTTTCCAATGGACCTTGGTGAGATTATGGAATGATAATTGGTAAATGCTGTTTTCCAGGAAGATGCTAAGACTTGTCACATGGATTTATCGTATAGTATTTGTCATTAATGATCTGAAATCTCTATCATTTGGATTTTATATGAATGATTAGAGTTAAAAATTGCTTAAATATTTTGTAACCCCTTAAAATAGTTACATAATTTTATATCGTAATCCTAGTCATTACATCCCATATGTGTAATCAACATTGGAATACAAGATCATATATATGATTTTTATTTTTTTTTACTAGCTATGTGACTTTTAATTTAATATTTAACCTAAACCTTTTAGTAACATCAAATTAGAATCATTCACTTGCTACGAAAAAATAAGAAAAAAAAAATGAAAATTAACACTTAAAGGTCTGAGTTATAGATGATCTAGTTTTTGAATACATGTCATTTTTTTAAAGGTAAAGGACTAAATTAGATATGATTCAAATTTTAGGATATTGATTTGCATTTTTTTGTAAGGGTAATAATTTTCAAAATAAATTAATAAAAAGGGTTATTTAACACACATTGAAAAACCTAAAAGTTAAAAATTGAAATACACTTTTTTAAAATACAGAAACTAAGTCCTACATGACCCTAATCTTATGTTATTAATTTTATCTTGTGATCAGTTTTGTTTGATCCATACATTAAATGTTAGCAAAACAGTAACTTAAGGCTTGATTAATATGAAATTTTACATTTCAACAATGGCTTTTATCAAGAATTTCTTACAATAAAATTTATTAATTTTTTCTTTAAAATAAAAAAAGCAACAGCCAGCCGGCATATATAGCTATAAAGAATGTATATAGGACCAGAATTTGTAGGCTAGGCCTTGTATAAGAAGTAGTATCACTAGTATCAACCCATAACATTTTGTTGGGTCCACTGGACCTAAATCTTGCATCCAAGCCCATATATGTAGGTACTGTGATTGATGGGTGGCAAAAGTGTTCTAGATAGCCCTTTGGATGTGACTTGGTAAAGTTTCAGGAATGTTTTTGTAGGCTTACCAATGGACATTTTGTTACTTCCAAAGTGTTGTGATGGTGACAAGCATAGCTCGTGTGAGATTTTAGGCTATGGCTACGATCATTGGTGCAAAGTGTTCTCACTTGATTGTGCCATCCTAACCACTCCTATCACATAACATTCCCTTTTCAAATTTTTTTGACCTAAAGCTTTTTTTTTTATTATCCCGTTGAAAACTAGAAGAAACCAAGATTTTATGGATTTAAAAAGGTAGACCATTGGTCAAGAAAGTAAGTTTATCCTACAATAAAATTATATTTCTAACTCCCTTCTTTCTCTCTACTTTGACATTCTCTTTGACCCATTTTGAAAAATATCCTAAGGTTTCATTTTAACCTCATTTTTTATTTATTTATTTTATGCCTAACTTAATGTTTTCTACTTATATTTATTTACTTACACAGATTACGAGCACTTTATTTTTAAAAAAATCAAAAGCAAGTTTATTTGGAAATGAAAAATTAGAAATGATGATACCACACTAACATGATAAATTGTATATTATTATTATTTTACCTATTGTTGTTAAAAAATAAAAATAAAAAAGTCATTAAACAGGTGGCAGTAAAGCAGAGTATACATTAAACTAGATCTGGAAAATGAATTTATTTTTCTATCATTGATCTTAGTTAAATTTTTATGTGAAATTAATTCAAAGATTTAACTAGTTGCAACATTTGTGATCTTGGTTCACAAGTGTTGTAGGAAAGAGAAGTATTTAAAGAAACAAGTGAAATAAAAATGGAAATTTTATGATGATGTGACATTTATCAAAACTTTACAATTTATTAAATTTTCTAATATATTAACAAAATATGAGGACAGATGAAGTACTTGAAAATGAAATTTTGGGTTGAATATTTATGTGGGAGGGTGGGTTTAATTTGACCGTTGCAATTGAGGAAAGGTTGCTACATTTTATGTGTACTCATATACTTACTGTTTGTTGTGTGAAATGATTGTTCTCTCTTCTGAATGTTTGTGATGATCATTTATGCAAACGACATAAATTTGTATTTCAACTTGGGACCACAAAAAATCTTATTACAAATGATGGATAGGACCTCTTTTTTCTCTCTAAAATTTTTTTTAGCAACAATCTGAAACTATGATGGAAGAATAGCATTCTTCATAGACAAAATTTTGAACCCAAAAAGAAAAACAATAAGATTGTTTTCAAATGATAGAATAGGAATTTTGGGCCATGCCAATGAAACTTCCACTGTATCATACTTATTGGCATTTGATGAGCTATTGTCTTACTTTATAACTAAAATTGAACATAAAAATGTAATTTCTTTTAATAATAACAATAATGTTTCTATATATCTTTAAACAGGTGGTTTTAATTTTTTTTTAATCAAATAAGATAATTTTAAGTAGTAAGTAGATAAAAAAATTATCTAAATATTTAATCTATGGTTGTATATTTAAAATTCAAGTTTAAGATAATGATTTGTGTGTTTAGTGATGGATGGTTTTAATCTATTTGTTTGATGAATCATTTAGTGCAACAACTCATGCATAACTTGTGTATTTCATCATCCTAATCATTTTAGGGTTTTTTTGCTTTTCCACTTATTTACTTTCTCCGTCAAGACTTATTTTGTCGAAAATCATGCCATTTGACTTATTTTCCTTTTTTGAATTTTTTTCTTATGTTTAATAATCTTAATTATTCATTTTAGGAATTTTTGCTATTCTCCCTATCTGTTAGGAATAAAATTTGTCAAGCATTTCATAAGTTTACCTAATTTGTTTGTCAATTTCTTATCTATAAGCTTACTCAATTATCAATTTTTCTTTGATAAGATTATGCGAATATAAAGTGCTTTCTTAAAAGTGCTTAACCCGTTCCGTTTGTTTGTCTGTTATAATTAAAAAGGAAAAATTAAATAAATTTTGTATATTTTTTAGAAAAATAAAAAAGGCTAGTGCAGTACATTTCTCAAAAATTAAAAATAATAAATTTGGGGCAAAGTAAATGAACAATATCATTTTTAGCTTATCTCCTTTTGATGTTTAACTTTAAGTTCTTTTGAAAAAATTATGAATATATAATTTTATAATTAAAAATTTTATTTTTAATGTTTTTCAAAATTTTAACTTAAATTAAATAAACATATTTTTTAAAAATCTTACTAGATTTTGAAAATACCCACATTATAGCATACAAAAAACAATAGGTAATTAAAAGGGTTTCTCCGAAGGAAAGATTTTTTTATATATGACTTATATTATACATGATTTAATCTTATGGAACTTAATAAATATTAACCACATACATTATGGGTTGGAGTCTCCAAATTGATTACCTTCTCATAAAGGATGGGCGAACATGTCATAAATGTATAACTCAATATATTTAATACCAAAAATCAATATCTAAAATGAATTTATCTATTTTAAAAAGAAGTTATGTTTTGCACGGAATTGATGTGATTCATGTATGCACGGCAATTACACATCATTCAAACTTATTATTACCAGCATGAAGGATTGTCCTATTGGTTTTATTTTATTTTTATTTTAAATATTTATATATGATTGTACAGTGTTGTTTTTAAAATTTAATTATAATATGTTACTTGTATAAAAAATTATATTGTTATTTGATTATAAATTATAATATCATTTATATATTATAATTTTTAATTAATTGATAGTGTCTTTTTTTACAGTGTATTAAAATTAAAATTTTTGTTTTTATAATAAAAGTGACAAACGATAATAATTTTTACTTTATATCCTTGCTATTAATAAATAATAACACAAGTATACTGCCCTCATAAAAAAAAGAAAGAAGAACACATGTACACAATACATGAGGATTTTGGAAAAATAAGCATTTTAATTAGTAAAATAATTTTTATAAATTATTCTTATAATTATTAATGTTGGTTGTTAAAAATTAAGTCACACAGTACTTAAAAGTTATTATATTTATATTTATTTTAAATATAATCAGAATAAAGAATTAATATTTCATTTAAAAATAATAAAGTATTTTTTGACTAAAACATTTTTTAATTTAAAATGAAGATACATGTTACAGGTTCCAAAATATAATTTATGCTGATTGCTTAAGGTCAATGGGTCATTATAAATCGACTTGAATAACGTCTAAACATAATAAATAACATGATTATGGATTCGGCCATCTAAATTACATTTTGTCAAGTATGAGGTTTTTCTTTTAAAAAAATTTCCTATGTGATGTGTACGTAAATAAAATATATTAATTTTGAAATATTGTTTTACATTATTAATTAATTAAAAATAAAATAAATATAAATTTTAAAATAATTATTATAAAAATTAATAATTTATAATAATATAAATATTTATAATGAAATGATAATGTAAATTTTTTCATATTATTAATATGTTTTAGTTAAATTAAAAAAATGAAAGAAGGTTGCTTTCATTAATCACTAATATGATGGTATTAAAAGTTAACTTTAGGGGAGAATAAAGTTCACATTAAATGTACTGCATGCTATGCTTTTCAAGAAATACATGTCTGTTGACTAAACTAGCACTTTAATAAAATTAAAAAATGTTCTCTTGGCATCCATTTCTTTTTTGGGCGTGTTTAGTTAATTTTATTTTAGCAGTATTTATGATATCTATAATAGTATATTAGTTAATAAAATTAATATAATGTTCAAATCAGACAAAAAATAATTTTAAAAATAAATTATTGTTGAAAAATTTTGATTTACCACAAAATTTAGAAATGAAAAATTTTACATTTTTTTTCATCTTTATTAGAGGTTTCATTTTTTAAATTAAAAAATTACTAAGAGTTATGTTAATTTTAATTAAGCATCATATATTTTTTATAATTATAACTTTTATTTATATTAAATATAAATTAAATTTAAATTTTAAATATTTATACATTCAAAAAATTTATAGTACATTTTAAATAAATCAATTTTTAATTTTATTATAATTAAGGTTTAATTTAAATTTTAAAATTTGATATATCACATCAATAAATATTATATAATGTGATTTTAATAATCTATCTTCTTAATTTTGTTCTTTTAGTTTCTTAATAATAGAATATAATATATTTTCATTAATGATAAAAATAAGATTTACTATTTTTAATTTAATATTATTTATAAATTATGTTTAAATTTAAAAATATCTTTGCATTATAGAAATAATATACTGGTTATAAACGGATAATAAAAATAAAAATTATGAATTATTTTACATTTTATATTTTATATTTTATTGATAGAAATTTAATTGCATATTTAAAGTTAAAATTTATAGGCACAATACGTCCATCTCAAATTTAAAATTTGAATCTAATTAGTTTAAATTTAATCAATTTAGAATGATAAAAAGCTAAAATTATATCAAATATGAAATTTTGCACCAAACAAAAATAATTTTAGAGATGATATAATTTATCCTTTTCTATTTGGTCCATATAAAAAGTTTGAAAGGACAAAGCATCAGAAGAAAACAAAACAAACTCAAAACATTAGACAAGGTTTTGTAAATGAAAAGCTTGTTTGTTAATTTTAATAAATTTAAATATTTAAAATAAATTATTCATATTTAAATATACTTTATTAATTTAAAAATTATAGTTTTCACCAAAAAATATTCATGTTACTCAATTGATATATTTAAATTCAATTAAAAAATACACAATAAAAATATTCATATAAAATATAAAAATAACATTTTTAAAATGACAAATAAATATGCATGATTAATATACATAAACCTTTAAAATTATATATTACAAATATTATTTATTATAATAAAATATAAATAACTAAATTAAAATAAAAAATTTTTAAAACTATTAAAAAGATACAAAAATAAATTATGTCAATATTTAAGGGAAATTATTGTAGATCTTATAATCATAATTAATAAAAAATTATTAAGATGCGCTTCATTTACTTAATATCAAAAGCTGAATAACACAGAATTTGTAGTATTGTATTAGATTTTTAAAATGATCATATAACAACACAAAACTCAATATGTAGAATAGTATAAAAGTGTTCTCTACTAAATTAAGGAATAACTGTTTGTTCTATTAAATAAAAATTGAAAACATAAAAATATTTATTCTTTTCTTTAATAATATTAATCTCTCTTCTATCTTTTTCATTTGTCTTTTTTCTTTCATCAATCCTATTTTTTCTCACATTATAAGAAATGGATTAAATGATATTTTTATGTGATAATATTTTTTATATTAAATTATATTATAATTATCAAAATTAAAATATAAAATTATATAAAATTTTAAAATAATTATATGATTTACATAAATTTAAGCTAATATTTGTATATAATTGTAACCTAAAATTTTTTTATTCTTTTTCTCATATATAATTAACATTTTTCGTTACATTTACTAAACCGTATATAAAACACAAAGTTATGCTGTAAGCCTGCAACTTACATATTTGTCCTATACTAATATTCTAGTTGTTTTGGTCCTCAAAGTGTATAAAGATATCCTAATTTAATATATAAAGTTAAATAAAAGAGTGATATCAAATATGTCCAATATTAATGTTTATTTGCCGTTTAAAATTGAATATGAAATTAGAATTATAATTGGCAAATTGTCGTGATTGGGTTATTATGTCTGAACACATTCTTAAACATGGAAATATTTGTACCAAAGCAAAAATGATGTGAGTTTCTTGTGACCGAAAATTCGAGTGTAAAATATTTCCGATGCAAGGATTTAATTTTTAAAAATTTATGGACCATTTTAATTTGAAAAATGTTTTTTTATTTATAAAATATTATCCTTTTTTATTTTTAAAGTTTTATACAAATAAAACAGTAAAAATATTTTTACTATGTGTTATTATTAAAAAAATATTTTTAATGACAATTTTAATATTTTTTGATAAATGTATATTTATTAAAAATATCTAACAAAAATATTTTAATAATAATTTAAATAATATAATCTAAAAAATTTAGGATATTTTATATAGATTTAATATATTTAGTGTTAATTTATACAATTGTAAAAAAAATCTGTTGAAAAAATTATATTTTTTTAGTTTATATAAATTTTTAAAATAAAAAATAAAATAAAAATATAGTAAAAATTTTAGACATAAAAACTATTTATAAACTAAACAATCCTTATTTTTTTACCTTTTATAGAAAATATATGATAATATAAAATTATAAAATAATCCGTTTGAACAATTTTTAATTTGCAGTCAACACCCTAAAAATTATTATTTATCTATATTTATATAATAAATTAAAATTTTTAATTCTTCAAAGAAAGTGTTTTTAAAAATTATTCTAATTCATATCAAACTATGTAATTTCTTTTATATTGAACATTAAATTTTATTTGTTATTTATAAATTTTATTTTAAATAATAATTTAATTTAAAATTTAAAATATTTAATTTTTAAATATTAATATAAAGTAATAAATTTCTCTTTTTAAAATTTCAAACAAACTAAATCTTAATATTATGATAAAATTAATTTAAATTTAGATTTGGAATTTTAATGTATCAGATTAATAAAATTACAGATTATAATCTTTAAAAAATTCTTAATTATTTTTTATTTAATTTTAATAATTTTATTATTTTATTATTTTATTAATATAATATATTTATTATAAATACTACAAATATTAATAGTTTTAAATTTTATTTAATTTTAAAATTATCCGTGCAATGTATGGACAATATGATAGTATATTTAAAAATAATTTTTTTAATATACCTAATAACCCGTAATAAGTAACTATTTATAAATTTTTTATTAAAAAGTATAGATTTCAATTCATTAATAATATTAAATGCCATATTTTATTAACAATATTATTTGTTATTTTTTGTTATTTTTAATTTGTTTCCGTTTATCTTATTATCATTTTAAAAGTTTAAGATAATATTTATTATTTTTATTATACTTAATTTTAGTATTCATAGCGATATTAATTAATAATAAAAATAAACCAATTAGAGAGATTGAAGATATTGTATAAATTTAAATACAGATTAATTAATAATACAAATAAAAATATTTATTAATTTTTTTATATACAGATTTTTTATATCTTTAATAATATAATAAAATATTAATAAATAATAATATTTTATAAAAATATAGTATTTAATATTACAGTTTATTAGGTCTTATAATTTTAATAAAAAACTATTTATATATAAATTATTGTGTACTTTTAAATGTGTATTAAAAAAATTAATCTATATAATAAAATTATTTAAATAATAAATAAATAAATAAATATTAAAATTAGAATTAGATACAAATTGATAGATCTTTAAGTTGATCATCAATTTATAAATAGATTAAGATAAAAATATATTTAGAAAATTAAATAAATTGATTTAGAGTAAATAACATTAAAAAAATTAGTAATAAAATAAAAAATTAAAATTTATTAAACCAAATATATATATATATATATGAATGAGTGAGAATAGATTGATATTGATATTAAATTTTAACACTTACATAAATTTAATAATTTTATATAAAATATAAAATATAATAATATAATCATTAAATTATATTATAATATTTAATAGATTATGTATATCAAATTTTATATAATTTAAAAATTTATAAATATATTATTTAACTATTAATATTTATATATTTTAATAATATATATTATTAAAATAAAATTATAAAATAAAATATCTATTAATTTTTATTTTATATATAAATATACTAAATATTATTACATAATTCAATAGTTAAATTAATAAATTTTATTTATTCTTCCTCTTCTCCGATCCTTTAAAAAAAATCCTAATACGCCTTAGTCCTTTATCCTCGTTCATGTGTAGCTTTGCCCCATTTGAGTTTTGAGAGTTTGTTGCCTGTTTCCTTGCATTTGCATCATCTTCTTAACTCCAACTTCTTGACTCCAACTTCTCTCAAATCCCCAATCATAGCCATGAGTACCAATACACACAAGCTCAAACCAAACATATGACATATATATTGTTGTTGATGATGGTATATAATAAAGATGTAAATTATTGTAGAGATAATGAAGACATTTGCACAAAAATTGAAAAAACTTACGGAGGAATTGCTGGATCTATCATGTGAAAATCTCAAATTAGAGATGGATACCTGAAGAAGACATTCTATGGATTAAAGGGTGCAAATTTTGGGATAAAGGTAGCAAACTACCTCTGTGAAGGGTCTTCAAGCATCATACAGATGCGATTCTACTTCTTAAAGATGGTAATTGTATCAATTTTGGTAATTAAATTGAAACACATTAAATAATACATAAGATGGGAGATAAGACCAAAAATATAACATTTTATTTATTACTTTTCAACCATTATTCTACCTGATTAAATATATCATTATTTAACTTGTTTTAAAAAAGTCAAAATCATTAAAACTAATTTCTTTTCTATACCACATCACATGTGATATTAAAAAGTAATAGTATTTAATAATATAATAAAACATTAATAAATATTTTTATCATTTTTTATTTTTTATTTTGTTTTATATAAATTAAGAAAGTTAATTAATATTGTTGTTTATATTAAAAATTATTATGTAAATTTTTATAACACCTTCTATTTTTTATTAATTAACTTATCTTATAATTAATATCGAGTAATGACATGATAAGGAAAAATAGTAAATATTATTCTAAATTTTTAAAAAATAAATATTTTTTTAAAAGATGAAAAATAAAAAATAATAAGTTTTTATTGAAAACTTTCTCCTATAATATTATCATTATATTAAATTATGTAAATTTTAATAAAATTACTATTTAATATATTTTATTCGATAATAGGTACCTTTTGATATATATTAAAAAATATTTAAAAAAAAAGAAAAAAAAATAATTAAATACATTTTAACAATACAATAAATAAATGATATTTAGTGAGTGATATTCATTATTGCGTTGGCATTTATTGACAAACATTTTAACTATGTATAGTAAATAAACATTATATTTAACAACGAAATTATAAAATTAAACTAAAAAATTAAAAATATTAAATATAATTTTAACTAGAGTTAATATGAAAATCTATTAATAAATACTTGACTTAATTAATGATCATAGACCTCATAACTTATATAAGATAAAAATTTTCATATAAATAATAATATAAATTTGTTTACATTCAATTATAAATTATTAAATTTATTTTATTTTATTTTTTATTTTAAAAAATCTAAAAAAAGTAAATGGATGAATAATATTATTTATATGTAAAAAAATGATTGTTGATTTTATAAGTATGTTTAATAAATAATTAACTAATTTTTTAAAGTTTTTTATATATTATTTTTTATATATAATTTTTAAAGATAATTTTAACTTTATTTAACATAATTTAATATTTTTAACAATATAATATATAAATAATATTTAGTGAATGATATTTGTAGATAAAGATTTTAATTTTGTATAGTAAATAAATATTATATTTAATGATAATATTATAAAATTAAATAAAAAACATTAAATGTAATTTTGACTACCGTTAGTATGAGAATATATTAATAAAGAATCAATTTAATGAATGATATTGGACTCAAACCCATATTAATGTGTCTGACAGTGAATAATTGGCTGGATTTTTTTAAAGACAATTTCATTAACTATTTTAATAATTAAATGAAATAATTATCCTTTTTTAATGTTATTCTTATTAGTTTTTAAGAATTTAGTTATTAGATAAAAGTTACATTTCTAATTTTATTCTTAATATATTTGATAATTTTTTATATATTATAAAATATTATTTTTTATAATATTATCTAATATTACAGTATTTAGTTTAATTATTAAATATTTTATTTAAAGAATTTATAACAAAATATTTAATTTTTGATAAAAATTTTAAGGATAAAATAAGTAATTATTTTTAAAAATTATCATTTAAAATTTATAAAAATAAAAATAATTTTGCTTAATTTTAAATAGAGAATTATTTATTTAAAAATATTTTTATTAAAAATATATCATAAAGAATAAAATAAGCATATAAATAAAATTAAGTTCTCTTTTAATAATATATAATCATCAAAACAATAATAAACTTATTTTTAATTTTTTAATAAAAATATTTATAATAAAAATAAATTATAAAATATGATTTTTTCATTTTAATATAATTATTTTATTTCAATAATATAATATTAAAATTTATATTTAAAATTTTAATACTTAAATTAAAATTTAATGATATTTTTTATTATTATATTTTATTAACTAATTTAATTGTTAATTTTATCAAATATTTTTTAATCAAATTAACAAATTTTTCAGCTTGCACCTAATTTTCTAACATCTATATATTTTTTTTTTAAGATAATTTTTTTGCTTTTAATTAATTTATTTTTATTACTTCACATACCTTATATATAAAATTATTTTTTATAAAAATATATATGATCATTCACATAAAAAATATATTTTAACCTTAAAAATACGACAAATTAAAAAAATCAACGAAGAGAGAAGTTATTATTTATTTTTTCTTTTCTTTTAACTTCACAACAATAAAATAATTATACTTTTTAATTATAATGGTCAGATAATTATATTAAGATATTAAAAAAATAATTATTTTTTTTTTATAATGATCAATCTAATTTGAATTAACATTAAAAATTAAAATTAAAATTAAAGTATTTTAAAAAATAAAAGATTTAAATAAAATATTCTAAAATTAAAAAACTAAAAAATTAAAATCAAAATTTAACCATTTTAAAAAAATTAAAATATATATTTAATTTTTTTATTTATTTAGTGAAAAAATAATTTTTTTTTATTTATTTATCCATTTAAATATTTAAGAGTACTAATTAATTTTTATAAATATTTTTATTACTATCTAGTTATTATCCATCATAATAAATTACTGTATCTAATACTTTTACTTCTAGATAATAAATAAAAAGAAATAATAGTCAAATTATAAAAAATAAAAAGTAATTTAAAAAAATTAACAATATATGTAGAAATATTTTAATATATATAAACAAATAAAAAAATAAAATAATTTAATAAAAATTATATAATTTAATATCTTAATAATATTACATATTATGTTTTAATAAAAAATATATTTATTATTTATTTTAAATTAGATACAAATTAAAAAATAAAATTTAAATTTTACGTATTATATTTTATTATATTTGATACTTTTAATATAAAAATTCATCGCACCACCATTCAAACACCATAACAACATAGAATCTTCATTTCACTATTTAAAAATCAATAAATAATAAAAATTATAACCTCATTAAAATGACTACGCCGTATATTTTTTTTTATTCACTAAGCGCTATACTTTAAACAAGAAAGAAAACAAAAACAAAAGTATCTCCTGCTATAAAATGAAAGATTTTGTTAAGGAATATTTTAATGTATGATTAAAAACAAATGCAATAAAATGTAATAGAAAATTTAGATACCATAAATGTTTTTGGTATCAAATTTTAATCAAAATTAAAGTTGAACTTGGTAATTAACACGATAAAAGTTAACATAAAAAATTAGCGTTTATGTTCAAAAGTGAAACTCAAATTTTGATTGAAGAACATTAAAAAATACTTATGGGAGTGTATTTAAATTTTATGCTTTTATTTTTTTAAGTTAAATATATTTTTAATTTTTTAAATTATAAAATTTTTGATTTTTAAACTTCAATCGTAAAATCTTTAGTTTATAACTTTTATTTTTAAAATTTTTTTAATTATGATACATGACATTAATTTAAATTACATTAAATTAAAGTATTATAAATAAGATAACTATTTTTTTACAATCATCATTCTAGCTCGACTTAATATAATGGGTTAAAATTATTAAAAAATAAAAATTTAAATAAAAAATTTGAAATTAAAGGATAAAAATTAAAATTTAATTATTTAAAAAATTAAAATATATTTACTCTTTTTTATTTGTTTAATTAAAAAAAATTATTTATTTATTTATCCATTTAGATATTTAAAAATATTATTTACTTTTTTTATAAATATCTTCATAAATATCTAACTTTTATTCATTATAATAAATCATTATATTTAATATTTTTTCTTCTAAGTAATAAATGTAAAGAAATAAAAGTAACATTTATAAAAAATAAATTATAAAAATAAATAATAATTTAAAAAATTAACAATATATGCATAAATATTTCTAGTATATATATATATATTTAAATAGAAAAAATAAAAATATAATAAAATTATATAATTTATTATATTAATAATATTAAATATCATACTTTTATAAAATATTATCATTTATTATTTATTATAAATTAGATACAAATTTAATTTTTAATTTACAAAAATATTATCTTATTTTATTTTATTTTTAATTTTAGAAATTTTATATTAATAAAAATTAAAATAATTTTTTTTTTTATAAGTTTTTTTTACAAAATATCAAAATTTAAAAATATGATGAAATTTTTATAAATAAAATAAAGATAAAAATTAAACATATTGTATTTTTATTTTTACTAAAAATATGTTTGCTAACATTTTTGTAAAGGTTATTTTAATTAATTTTTATATTTTTCAATTTTTTACTAAAATATTTTTTTATAATTTAATCTTTTATTTTTTATTTTTATAAATTTAATGTTCTTTTTTTATGATAATAATTTTATTTTGATAGGTTTATTTTTATATTATTATAAAATATTATATTTTAAACTATTATTTGAATATATATTATTTCTTTTAATTATTATATTATATTATTGTTTTATTTTATTAAATAAAAGAATGATCTGTTTATTAAGAATATAAGATGAAAAACAACTATTTTTAAAAAAAACTACTTATATAAAAATTTAAAATAAATTCTTTTATTTAAATAATTAAAATTTAATATGTTTTACTTATGAAAATTTATTTTATTATTATTTTTTAATTAATTTAAAATTTATTTTTTAAATGTTTTTAATTCAATTAATAACGTATAAATTTTTATTAAATTTTCAGTTCACAACTTGTATCTTTTAAGTTATATTCTTAGCATTGAATTAGTTTAATATGTTAATTTTAGCTGACACATTCTAATTAAAAAACATAGCTACAGGTACAGAGAGAGAGCACAAAACCCCATGACACTATTCAGTTGATTCCTTTGTTCTCTGTGGCTTTATCAACCTAACCTTGATTGATATCATATCCCATAATTTTACAACCACAGTTAAACCAAACCATTCACACTATAAAACCACACTACACACATCTCTCTCTTCCCAAACTCATGTTCTCTCCACTACTTCCTTTGACCACTGTCCAACAACACCAACACACTTACTCACTCACTCCTTCATTACACACTCTCTCTTTACTCTCCTTCTGCATACCAAGTTACAAATAATATTGTGAGTTCAGTGTCTCGGGTTGATAAAAATCAAAACCAAAAACGATATTGACACTTCCTTCACTGCAAAAAAGACACATATATATAGCAAAAGGGGTTGTTTCAGATCTCCTTCATTCAATGCTTAGAAAAAGTTACATCCCTCACTAGGCCTAGATCTCATTCTTCATGGCATTGAGCCACGAGTCACTCTAAAAATCAAATTTTTTTAGCACCCTTTTGGTTTTCTCACTTGAAAACACTGTGTTTCCTATTGGGGTGTGCTTGTGCTACTAGTTTGTTCATATGGCTGAAGCTTCTGAGCCTAAAGTATTGCCTGAGGCAGAGAAGAAGAAGGAGCAGAGTCTACCCTTTTACAAGCTCTTCTCTTTTGCAGACAAGTATGATTGGACGCTAATGATCTCTGGTAGCATAGGAGCCATTGTTCATGGCTCATCCATGCCAGTTTTCTTCCTACTTTTTGGTGAAATGGTTAATGGTTTCGGCAAGAACCAAATGGACTTGAAGAAAATGACAGAAGAAGTGTCAAAGGTTAATGAATGAATGAATTAATGAATTAATGAGTGCCCCCACACTTCATTCAAATTCAAAAAACACCAATCTTTCTTATTAGTAACCTCACCTTAGATCTGGGATCTAATGTTTTTCTTTTTCTTTTAACCTTTTTTTTTCAGTATGCTTTGTATTTCGTGTACCTTGGCCTTGTGGTTTGCTTATCATCCTATGCAGGTATGTTAATTTTCATTTTTTTCCTTTCTTTTTTTTTTTATAATTTTTTAATCTTCCAAAATTGCTACCTTCCCTCTTTCTTTTTTGGTTCTAACCTGTGAAGAAAATCAACCACACTTGTTGGACCATTGCTTCTTCTTAGACTTGGTGTGTGTGTGTGTGACTGTTATTGTTTTAGCCATTTCACATCGATGATCCCACGTGTTGTGTCAACAAAACACACTCGTCCTTTTCTTCCTTCACTTGTCAATCTCACACCACTTCAGATTTCCTTGCCTAACATTATCTATCACCCCACTCTCATCTTTATCATGTATTAACATTAATGATTGGTACACATTCCTATCTCCCAAATTAATAATAATTGAACCACTATCACGCATCAAAATTGTATAAATTTTAAAAATGGAAAATATATTATTTCTTAATTTTTATTTATTTTTTAAAGATGATTCTTTTTTTTCTACCAATTACTAGAAATTGCATGCTGGATGTACACTGGGGAGAGGCAAGTGAGCACACTGAGGAAGAAGTACTTGGAAGCAGTGCTTAAACAAGACGTTGGTTTCTTTGACACAGATGCAAGAACAGGAGATATTGTGTTTAGTGTCTCCACAGACACACTTCTAGTTCAAGATGCTATTAGTGAGAAGGTGCTTTGAATCTACCCATATTTTTCCTCTGATATAATTTTTTTTTTTGGTGAAAGTTAGTTCTTACAATTGGTTTTAATAATTGAAAAATAATAATAATTACTTTTTTTTTAATAAAAAAGTTATCACTTTTAAATGTTTAAAATCAGTTTTACCCGTTATGGTTAACATTTTCCAAAAAAATTGTAGAAACCATGGCCTTCTGGGGTAGCAGTTGATATCCATTAAAGTGGGGCCCATACATGACCATAGAGCAAGGTGGTGCACGTTAGCGAATCACAGTTTAACGTGCGCCGGGGACAGTGTCACATAGCTGATGTTGGAGTTATTTCATGAATTTGATTTATTTATTGTTATGTTTGTTAGCATAATAACCTTTTTGTGATTGTGGGAATGTGTAGGTGGGGAACTTCATACATTATCTATCAACATTTCTGGCTGGTCTAGTTGTTGGTTTTGTGTCAGCATGGAGGTTGGCACTTCTGAGTGTTGCTGTGATTCCAGGGATTGCTTTTGCTGGTGGCTTGTATGCTTACACACTCACTGGCCTCACATCAAAGAGCCGTGAATCCTATGCAAATGCAGGCATAATAGCTGAGCAGGTTAGGCTAATTCATGCTTGAAAATTGAAATGAACATATAACATAAACATTGAATATGTTTCTATTTATAGAAGCCTCAAAAAATAGATGTTCGTTTTTAAAAAAATGGTTTTGTGATTCTCAATCCTAAGGACTCATTTTAAGCATCCAAAAGTAGTAAATTTTTTGTATTTATGATATAATAAGTATTTATTACTTTGGTTAGTAATATTTTGCTTAAAAAAATGCTTGGCTTAGCTGGTTCCATGTTCTATTTTTCCCTCTACCTTTTTTCCTTACTTTTGTTATTTATTTTGGCTTCTGGGGTGGAGGAGAAACTTTTGAGTATAGGGAGCGCATGCTCTACTTCCATATAAATTTGCGCCTTGTTTTAAGTTCAGGGATTGTATAGTGTATGATATGATGTCTTGTCGTGTGGAGCACTCATGAAAGTTGCTAGCTTTTCTTTTTGTGACTAAAATAATCAAAAAGCATGGTGATGATGATGATGATTGTGTGTTGCTCTAATGCCAACTATATAGTCCTTGCATACCATTAAGTACAACGAAGGAAATTAAATTAAAAATGAAATTAAGTTTGGACTAAAATTGCTTCCTTTTTTCATGGTTAAGATCTTGTCCTTTACATTGATTTCCATAGTCATTGGCTCAAAAATTGGCTCCATTAAAAAATGCCACATTAATATATGGACTAATTAATTAATCTTTTCATTATGTGCCATTTGTGCAGGCCATTGCTCAAGTTAGAACTGTTTACTCTTATGTTGGTGAGAGCAAGGCATTGAATTCTTACTCTGATGCAATACAAAACACACTGAAGCTTGGATACAAAGCAGGAATGGCTAAGGGTTTAGGCCTAGGATGCACATATGGGATAGCTTGCATGTCATGGGCACTGGTTTTCTGGTATGCTGGAGTTTTCATCAGGAATGGACAAACAGATGGAGGCAAGGCATTCACGGCGATTTTCTCGGCCATTGTTGGTGGCATGTGAGAGCCTAATTTGAAAAAATTTTGGTGGTTCTGTGTTGATGATGCTACCATTGTTTTGATCTTGACATGTTTGTTTGTTTGCTTCAACAGGAGTTTGGGCCAGTCATTTTCAAATTTAGGTGCTTTCAGCAAAGGCAAAACAGCTGGATACAAGTTGATGGAGATCATCAAGCAGAAACCAACCATAGTAGAAGATCCTTCAGAAAGCAAGTGCTTGTCTGAGGTTAATGGCAACATTGAATTTAAGGATGTTACTTTCAGCTATCCATCAAGACCAGATGTGATTATCTTTCGCAATTTCTCAATCTTTTTCCCTGCTGGAAAAACTGTTGCTGTTGTTGGTGGTAGTGGATCTGGAAAGAGCACTGTTGTTTCCTTGATAGAAAGGTTCTATGATCCAAATGAAGGTAACTAATTTAACTCATTTATCTCTCTTGAAGGATCAAGTTTTTGGTATTCTTGCAGTATCCTCTTATTTTTATCTCAAAAGAAATTTTAAAATAAGGTGAAAAAAATAACTGTATATGTTATGTGTTGTGATTTTAATGAAGTTCATACTTAGAGCAGCGAAATTTTTTTTTTCATCTTGAAGATAGCAAGTTGGGATTCTTGGATGAACAACTGTGCTGATCATTTTGAAATGGCCAAACAGGTCAGGTTTTGCTGGATAATGTGGACATTAAGACACTACAATTAAAATGGTTGCGCGGTCAAATTGGGTTGGTGAATCAAGAACCTGCACTCTTTGCAACTACCATTCTTGAGAATATACTTTATGGAAAACCTGATGCAACAATGGCTGAAGTGGAAGCTGCTGCTTCTGCTGCAAATGCTCATAGTTTTATCACCTTGCTTCCTAATGGCTATAACACTCAGGTGTGAAATACTAATACTTTTCAAGCATAATTAAATGGTACCATTTTCTTTAACTTCAAATGATCATTTAGTACTAATCAATGGTGTGCAAATAAAATGTTTTTTGTTTTTTTACCAGGTAGGAGAGCGAGGAGTTCAATTATCTGGTGGCCAAAAACAAAGAATTGCAATTGCCAGGGCTATGTTGAAGAATCCAAAGATCCTTCTTTTAGATGAAGCAACCAGTGCTCTTGATGCAGGATCAGAAAGCATTGTTCAAGAGGCACTAGACAGACTCATGGTTGGAAGAACAACCGTAGTTGTGGCGCACCGGCTTTCAACCATAAGGAATGTTGATACCATTGCAGTTATACAACAAGGACAAGTTGTTGAGACAGGAACACATGAAGAACTCATTGCCAAGGCAGGAACCTATGCATCACTAATTCGGTTCCAAGAAATGGTTGGAAATAGAGACTTCTCCAACCCATCAACTCGCCGGACACGCTCATCACGGTTGAGCCATTCATTATCAACAAAGTCCTTAAGCCTCCGGTCCGGAAGCTTGAGGAACTTGAGCTACCAGTACAGCACCGGAGCCGATGGTCGCATTGAGATGATATCAAATGCCGAAACAGATAAGAAAAATCCTGCCCCTGATGGATACTTCTTCCGGTTACTCAAGATGAATGCTCCTGAATGGCCTTACTCAATCATGGGAGCAGTTGGTTCTGTTCTCTCTGGATTCATTGGCCCAACTTTTGCTATTGTTATGAGCAATATGATTGAGGTCTTCTACTTTAGGAATTATGCATCCATGGAGAGGAAGACCAAGGAGTATGTCTTCATATACATTGGTGCTGGTCTTTATGCAGTTGGTGCATACTTGATACAACATTACTTTTTTAGTATCATGGGAGAAAACCTCACCACAAGGGTTAGAAGAATGATGCTTGCCGGTATGGTTTATTTCATGTGCTGTACATGCATTACCTTGTTCTTACATTCTCTTTCTAGCACTTTTGAAAGAAATGGATTATTTCTAGAGAATAATTGTTTTTACTTCTTAAAATTTTTCAGAAAAAACTGAAGAAAAATTTAGTTTAGCTTATTTTAGAGAAATAATCTCTTCCTCATGTCAAATTTCTAAAATAGCTTTTGCAAAATAAGTGATTGTTTTTCTTGATTTAAGCTTGTACCAAACATGTTATAAATTGAATAAAGACTTAATTTTGGTATTTGTTATTTGTTAGCTATTTTGAGGAATGAAGTTGGATGGTTCGATGAGGAGGAGCACAACTCAAGCCTTGTTGCAGCTAGGCTTGCCACTGATGCAGCTGATGTGAAGTCTGCAATTGCTGAAAGGATATCAGTGATACTGCAGAACATGACATCTCTCCTTACTTCTTTTATAGTTGCTTTCATTGTGGAATGGAGGGTTTCCTTGCTCATCTTGGCAACTTTCCCTCTTCTTGTTTTGGCTAATTTTGCTCAGGTAAATATAACTCAAACCCTCATCTATCACCATATTTTTATGCCAAAAAGAAAAAAAAAAGTTTCTTATATGATTGCATTAAAGTTTTCAAATCAAATTAGTACATGTGGATGTTTTTCTTTTTTTAAGGATTTTGCTAATCAGGCATTGGTTAATGAAACTATAATAAAAAGTTTTTATATCCTCCAATGTATTGGAAATCATGAAAAAAATGCATTACACTACAAAACATGTTTCAGTTATTAATAAATAAAAACTTGTCAAAATGTTAATATTTTTTATTTCCATATACTTTGTGTAACAAAAATTGAATTACCTGTATAGATTTTGAAGATTTATACTAACGAGTAATCCATTATACTTAAATTTGATGTATTAACAGTATATATTAATATTGTATAATGAAATTATTTGAAGTATAATATATCTCATTCTTAATATAAACTCATAATGTTTATATTAAGAGTTTACTTTTTAGAAAAAGGAAATTATGCTAAAAATAGTTATTCCAAAAGTTAAAAGTGTTGGTAATAACACTTTTTAACAAAAAATTTACTTTTAACTTTTCAACTAGTATCTTTAAAATTTTTATAAAATATTGCCTACAAAGAATCCAATCTAATCTTGATTTAAGCTTGTACTATTTTTCTTCATACAACACCACAACATATGGCATAAAAAAATGTTTAAACTTGTCACCCAAACAAGGAGAGTTTTTTTAAAAGAAAAAAATGAACTTAAAATTTGTCTTGTTACTTGGAAGTGTTGACCTAAGACTAGTTATTGGTGGGGCCAATGGTAACTCTAGATTTTAACCTCAGATTCTTGTTATTACTAGCCTTAGATCCTTCCTTACACTTACCCTTTTAAACTCTGAGAATCTAACCCACATAACAAGCCTGGCATTAAACGACAAAGGCTAAAACAACAAAGACCCCATCCTTAGTTGAACCTTGCACGTGCTTCCTTCCAAGTCCACTGCATTAACTTCTTGGAAATAACTCAAAATATTGCCATATTAAAACCTCATTAATTAATGGCTGAAATTTTTTATTTTTATTATAAATGTATAGATTCCATACCTGACCATCAATTTCGATGTCACACACACTTAAGAGTGGTCTTCTTGCAGTTCAACTATCTTTATGATATATACTATTTTATATTATTATAATAATAATAATTATTATTATTTTATTTTGGGGTTCTGATATCTTGCCAACTGTCTAAGGAAATTTTTTTAATTTATTTTGAAGACAGAAACATAGCACTTCGTTAGTATTCATGCAAGTAAAAATAGTTGCTTGCAGAGGCAGGCTCTCTTTTTTTTTAATAGTATTTTTTGGATACTGGAAGAGGAAACTTCATTATATCATTTTCTTATTCATATATTTCCTTCAAACCCCAAACCTTTTTATTTTTCTAGGAATCTGAACTTCCTTTTTGGCTCCTACCCGTGATCCTTTTCAGTCTTTTTCAGGTCCTACACATGTGACCTTATTTTATATATATTATATATAAAAGAAGTATAAAATGTAAGAGTGAAATGAATTAATATTAATTTTATTATAAATAATAAAATTAAAATGTATAAATTATATAAATTTTTAAAAAATTATCCAATTTTTAAATGATTATTTAATTTTGATTTTGATTATTTAGATATAATGGTATGATCTAAATTTTTTATTTTTTATTTTTGTATATAAGTATTTTTTCAATATATACATTATCAGATAATATGATTATATATAAATGATCAATATATTAATTATATATTTATTTTGAATTTTAATATTTTCATATTCTAAATAAGATATAAAAATTTATATTAATTTTTTACAATAATCAAGTGGAGTAATTTTGAACATATATATATACCGAGGTTGTATGGGTGAAATACTTGTGTGTTTGAAATCATTGGAGATTTTGACTATGCATGTAAATAATTCTGGAGATTACTCACATGGGCTTTCTATCTTGCTTTTGGGGTACATACTTAGCACTTCCCTCACAACTCTACTCTAATCTAGGTTTTTGGTGTGGAACATTTGGATAGAAAATAAAGAAATAGTTAGATTCATCTATAGTCACACTCTAGTAACCTTTTTTTTTTATTTGAAAAATTCTCGTTATCAATATATGTTGTAATAAAAAGTTTGGTTTGTTTTTCAAAAAATTTTTTTAACATAAAGTTACCAGTTTTTGGGCTATGTTATTTGGTGCTCAACTTATGTCATACTTTGTGTAAAAAGATTATTATTTTCTTAAACTTAAGGATAAAGTTTTTGATTGTGCACAAATTTCACTGGAATAATCCCAGAATAATCCCGCACGATGTAAAAGTGTAAAAGTAGTTATGATTCTTTCTTTCCCTTTTTGTTTGATGATTCCCATGGAAAAAGCATGCCAAAAAAAATTTAGACAAAGTGTGCTTTACTTTTTACACCTATTATTTCATATGAATGGGTTAGCTATTTCAATAATTTTTTCAACAGGTGCATTAAGTAAGTCATTTAACACTCAAATTTTAAATGAATCAAAATTATAACTTTAAATTAACACTATGACAAAGTATTTCAACCTATAATTTCACTTAAATTTGTCACACTTAGCATTAATATCACTTCTGTACCCACCCACCTTCCCTTATTATATACATGTGACATTTATATGCATCATTTTCAACCTAATAGTAACAATCACTTCTGAAATTAACCTGTAATGGGTAGTGTTCTACATTGTGCGCATGCTGTAGGCACAGGGCAAGAAAATAGACTGATAGGTGAGGGACATGTACCTTATTATCTCTATCAATGTCTTTAATGTAGTAGGTATCCATGTAACATGAACAATCTCTCTCCTACTGGACCCACCCCTTTAGCCCTTTTCAGTGTGATTTTGGTGAATTTATTTATTCTCACCCCTTTTACCCAAAATGAATAGAGCAATTACTGAAATTACCTAAATTCCTTTGTCCATTTTTGGTAGAAGCATGCCTTCAATTATTGAAGTTACCGTTATACTTTCAGTTAAGGGTGACTCTTGCCTTGCTTTGCATGGATTTAGTAGCCAACAAAACCAGTATCATAGGTTCATGGCGTTAGAAATTCCCTCCAAATTGCTCTTACTAAACATGTGAAAACATACCAAATAAATTAATAAGGGTCTGTTTATACATTGAGAAAACATTTTTTGTTTTTGCAAATAATTATAAAAAATTTTCATTTTTTTTTTTACTTTATTTCATCATTTCAAAGATTTTTATGCAGTGTAAAAAAGTATTTTCTTAAACCAAACAAGTCTAAGTGCATGTTTGATTCTACTTATTTTGGGGACATAGTTATTTATTTTATCAGTTTTGTGAAAGTTTTTTAAGAATAAGTAATTATTTCATCCAATATAGTTCTTCTATGTTAATATTCTTGTTTGTTACATTAGGATTTATTCGTATTAATAGTTGTTTACCATTAGAAAATCCCAGAAATCCTAACCTCTTGTTCTAACATTTATTTATTTTATCAGTTTTTGTGTTAATTAAGTGTTAACAATGAATGTTACTATATGTTTGGATTCTGCAGCAACTATCTCTTAAAGGGTTTGCTGGAGACACAGCCAAGGCTCATGCAAAGACAAGCATGATAGCGGGGGAGGGAGTAAGCAACATCAGAACTGTTGCAGCATTCAATGCTCAAAACAAGATGTTATCTGTCTTCTGCAATGAGCTTCGGGTCCCTCAACGCCGCAGCCTGCGCCGGAGCCAAACTTCTGGCCTCTTGTTCGGCCTATCGCAGCTTGCTCTCTATGCCTCTGAGGCTCTCATTCTATGGTATGGTGCACATTTGGTGAGCAAAGGTGCTTCAACCTTTTCTAAAGTCATCAAGGTGTTTGTGGTCCTGGTGATCACAGCAAATTCTGTGGCAGAAACTGTGAGCCTTGCGCCGGAGATTGTCCGTGGCGGCGAGGCTGTTGGTTCTGTGTTCTCAATTCTTGATCGTGCAACAAGAATTGACCCTGATGATCCTGATGCCGAACCGGTTGAATCGGTTCGTGGTGAGATTGAGCTTAGACATGTTGATTTTGCATACCCTTCAAGGCCTGATGTGATGGTGTTTAAGGATCTCAACCTTAGGATCCGTGCAGGTCAAAGCCAAGCTCTTGTAGGGGCTAGTGGTTCAGGGAAGAGTTCTGTTATTGCATTGATTGAGAGATTCTATGACCCTATTGCTGGTAAAGTGATGGTGGATGGAAAGGACATTAGGAAGTTGAATTTGAAGTCTTTGAGGCTTAAAATTGGGTTGGTGCAGCAAGAGCCTGCACTATTTGCAGCAAGCATTTTTGAGAACATTGCATATGGGAAAGAAGGTGCAACTGAAGCTGAGGTGATTGAAGCGGCACGTGCCGCCAATGTGCATGGATTTGTGAGTAGTTTGCCTGAGGGATACAAGACCCCAGTTGGAGAGAGAGGTGTGCAACTCTCTGGAGGCCAAAAGCAAAGGATTGCTATTGCAAGAGCTGTGCTTAAGGACCCTACAATTCTTCTACTTGATGAGGCCACAAGTGCACTTGATGCTGAATCTGAGTGTGTCCTACAAGAAGCCTTGGAGAGGCTAATGAGAGGTCGCACCACTGTGCTTGTGGCGCATAGGTTATCAACCATTAGAGGTGTTGACAACATTGGTGTGGTGCAAGATGGACGCATTGTAGAACATGGTAGCCATGCTGAACTTCTCAGCAGGCCTGAGGGAGCATATTCTAGACTCTTGCAGCTACAAAATCATCACATATGATAGAGAGAGAGAGAGAGAGTGTGAGAGAGAGAGAGAGAGGGATTTTTAATTTGATAAATATGACCTTGTGAGTTGATAATTATGTTTGGCTCCCATTAACCTCATGCTTTGATTTTCCTTTTTTTTAGATGTAGATATGTGGGGATATGAGGTTTGTACCTTGAGGACAAAATACTCTATTTCCAATGGGGTATCAAGTATTATATTAATCACATATCAATGGTGCATAGGCATGTTATCTATCTGGTTTTTTCAGCCTTTTCCTATACCTTACTATTACTATAATGCAACTTCAATGTCTTGCATGTGTTTGTTAACATGATCTTTCCTTAGTCAAAGATAAACATGACTTTTTCTATGGGCCCCCCCAAGAGACTATAGTGGCATTGTTGGAAATCAAACAACAATGAGAGATGTGCTTATCTCTTTTTATAACAAAATGGAGACACAATCAGTTGAGGCAGATGGTATGAATTATTGTAAATGAGGGATGGGTGAAACATTATTTTATGTAGTGCTCTAGATCTTGAGAATGACCCCACTTGGTGTGTCCAGAAGGATTTTTTTTTTCCCTCTATGGCCACCCATTGAACATGAATGGAACTTTATCACACCACAATTAACTAAAATTGAGTGCAACTTTTATCTCTTTCCACTCTAGGATTTTGAGGGGAATATGTATGTATGGCCCATAGACAACTTCAGCTAACCAAGGACAGATCCTTCATCCTTTATCACATGGATCAGACTTACTTGTAACCTTCACTGAAAAGGATGCTACCATCCATATGTGTACTTGGTCTGCCAGAAAAGTAAACAGAGAAAGCTACAAGAGAGCTTGGCCCCCTTTAAGGTCCTAAAAACATTTGCAGTTCCAATGCATTGTCAGTGTGATAAGAGAGAGGGAAAGTGGTGTTTTGAGAGGGAGGGTGTGGTGAAGACAAATGCAAGGCTATGAGAAGGAGAAGTGAAGAAAATGATGGATGAGAAAAATAGAGATCAAATGAGGGTGGAAATGGTTTTTCAAATGACATTTGGCTGTTGGCAGGATTGATGATGCATCGCATCAGAGTGAGCCTCAATTATATATGCCTGCAGACACTGTGCAATCCATGTTATGTACTTGTATGAATTATGTCTGTCTCATTCGGTAAATGTTTGTAAACTTGAGTTTGAATCAATTTGATTTTGTAAATGGATTTCACTTAAAAGTGTGTTTAGTATGATGTGATTTATGTTTGGAAACTTCTGCCTTCCAAGCAAGTTTGTAGTAAAACTTATGATATGTTTGGATTACGAGTGGAAGAATGGAAAAAAAAATGTGAAAAATTAAAGTAGAATGAAAAAGAGAGATTTTTTGAATAGATAAAAATAGAATATATATATATATATATATATATATATATAATATAAATCGAGAAGAAATGAAAAAAAATAAGTAAAAATAAAATTTATTATATTAATAAAAATAATATAAATAAAAAAACTCTTCTTTTTCCTTCAATTTCAATGTCATTGGAGAAGATTTTTTTTTTCTATGAATCTTATTTCAAATTATTTTCTTAGATTTTATTTTAAACAAACAATTGAAATAAGGGGAAAATTTTACATACCAACAATGAATTCCATCTTCTTACACTTACATTAAGGATAAAAATAGGTTAAATTAAGTTACACTTAAATGTTTAAGATATAGAAGTAGATTAAATCTAATTAGTTTAAGTTCTTTTAAAAATTATTGTTGAGATTTGAGTATGAATATGTTATTTGTTAAAATTTTTTTTTATCAAGATTTGACCATTTAAAATATACAAGTCCTACGAATCTGTCTAAAAATTTACACTTTTAAAAAAATCACTAAATAGACTTAGAATCTATATAAATGATTGATTAATAAAGATATATATATATATATATATATATATATATATATATATATATATATATTAAAAGGTTCATATACTTAATTTTTTTTATAAAAATATATCTTAGTAGTTTTTAAGACCTATCAATCTAATCCTTACCATTATCATCTGTACAAAATATAAATCAAAATTATTTAACATTAAATTTTTTTACAACTATTTAGTTTGGAATATTATACTAGATAATATGTTACATATGATATATTTTTATACAGTATTACTAGATTAAAGGTTGAGTTGTACCATGTAGAGGTAGACAAAGACAATACAAAAAAATTCTATTATGACAATAAGGAGTAAGTCATCTAGAATTTCTTTTGTTTGAAATTAAAAATTAAATTTTTTTCACAAATTATATAAATATATTAATATTATATAAATATAATGTATTAAAATAAATACTATACAAATATAATATATTAAAATAAATATAAATATATATTATATAAAGATAAATAGCCTCTTGAATAGGTTAAACGGATTTTTTTTTAAGTCTAAACCTAATTTATTTAATAAGTTTAAATTTATCTATTTATTAAACGAATCGAATTAAATTAGATTTTAAATAAATTAAATCATAAATTCTTATTAGATAATCTTGTTTACTTCCATCCTTAATTCAGATATAATGACTATCACTTAAAAAAAATATCAACAATTTACAATCAGATATATCTATGTTTAACAAATACAACTAAGAAAAATAATATCTTTTATTTTTCTAATATTTTTTATAAACAAACAAACCATTAATGTAAAATTTTCAGTTCAACATAAAAGTTCAATTTATTATGTTAAAAAAATTAATTTTGGAACCAAATACATGTATTACTTTTTTAAATAATTCATATTTATAGCAATAAAATATATTCTTTCTAAAATAATAAAAAATTGATCATAAATATTTATGATCTATATTTACTGCAAAGAAGAAATACCTTGGGTATCATTTGGAAAGTGCATTAACGGCACTAGCAGTAAGAACATCAAATTTTTAATATAAAATCACGTTATAATAAAATGGATGTAATGATTCAAACATGCACTATAGGCTGGATATTTAAGGATAATCTTGTTTAGGTGCTATAAGAGTCTATGGCTAAGGCTATTTATACAAATACAAAAGATTCCAATTATTTGTTGTGTCATTTGGCTAATTGCCTTTCAGATAAATTCAACACTAGCACAGATATGACATGTATCAACTGTCAAATGATTCAAGTAAATCAAAGAAAATGTGATGTTTTTCTTTGCCTGTGGGATCAAAGAATTGAATTGGTTGAAATAACAAAAACCAATTAGGCCAATTAGGCTATATTGGATAGCACAAAATAAAACTACTCAATGGGCCATGCAAAACATAATATAAATAAAAAAAGTGATGCCTCTAAGGTCAAAATGTAATTTTTGACAGCAGAGCAGAAATCAATCCAGTGATGCCTCTGTTAGATTCTTGAGGGTGAAGAATCTACCTAAGTTGGGTACTGTTATTGAGAGAGAAGTAAAGGTTCCAGCCTGTCTTGGATACCGTACAACTTTGTTCTCTACTGTTTCCTTTTTCTATTTTGGTGGAAAAGAAAAACACATTTTTGCTCCTTCAAACTACTATCAAATTCCCTTCTTTCTATAAATTTTCTTTTCTAAACTGTCTTCTTTTACTTTTAAATAAATTGGGTTAGTATAAATTTTAAATTGATTATCATATTAGTTTTAAGCATATCAAAAAATATAATTTTATTTTATTATATCTATCTTCATATATATAATAATAATATTTTTAAAAAATGGATATATATAAACAATCACAAACAATTAACAAAGTTTTATCAAATGAATACAGTAGCCCTTTTGAAATGTATAATATCATATTAAAATTATGAATGAATTAAAAAAGATCATTCGTGAAAAATTTATGTTTAATTTATTTAGTGAGTTATTTATTTTTATATATTATGTATTTATATTTATTATATTATATTTATATAATATTTATTTTAATATATTATATTTATATAATATATATATTAAAACTTTTTTATTTTATAAATTTTAAGTTTATAATTTTTTTAATTAATTATTTATATAGATTTTAAATTTATTTATTAAATTTTTTAAATATAAAATTTAAATCAATTTATTTTTATAAGGATTTTATCAAAAAATTTAATAAAAAATAAATTTAGATTCAAAATTTAAAATTTTAAAATAAATTAAATTTAAATACTCAAAATTACTTACTTTAAAATATATTATTATTTGAATAAGATAAATGCCAAAAGAAAAACAGAAAATTGAGGCAAGAGAGATTATAATGCATGTGGATGATAGGGGGCTTAATGGTGCAGCAGAACTGGATTTCTGAGTTTAGGGTGGGGTCCTGTACATATTGAAGTTAGATTCTTGAATAGTACATGTACAGAAAACTTGTATCAGCTTTTTTGTGAGGTAGTGACTAATGAGTCTAACATTTTTGACCATTTGGTATGGGTAAGTCTGATTCTGAGGACTCCAGCTAGCTAGCCCCATGTCTTGTGTTCAGGTCACACCCCATTCTTGTGCTTTGAATCCTTTGATATGGGCTTTGATAATTGAAAATTCTGCAATTTCAATACATGCAGTGTCTGATATATTATGAACATTAATAAATTACATCAAACAATTACTGTTCTGCCTAACTAATGCACTACTCTCTACCTTGACCTTAGTTTGGTTTATTCATTACAAGTTCAGAGAAAAGGGACCCTTGTCAGTTCCTTGTGACATGAATGAAGAAGCTTGGTAAATTTTCTGACCCTTTTGTTTCTTACCTCACTCTCTCACATGGGTAATGTTTATTGATCTAAACCCCTGCTGGATTTTTATGCTACGCTTCTCTAGGAGATATGGTACACCACTCATTCAATTTATTCTACAATTTTGAAATTCACCATCCATGGATAATGTCATAATGCACACTGCATTTTTTTCAATCTCTAGGAAACTATTTTATTTTTTCAATGCATATGGCATATACATTATTGTTTTAGAATCGTTTTCAATTGGAAACGGATATTTTTTTATCATTTAAATTACAAAATTTGTTATCTAAAATATTAATAATGAACTGATAAAAAAGTATAAATTATTATATTGATAGAAGTGGTAAGGAATCGATTTATATATAAAATAATATTATTTAAATTATTTTAAAAATATTATATTTAGTTTTATATGTATAATTTAAAATTTGAAATAATATGTTATTCTAATTTTTAATTATATAAAATTATGATATTAATATATTATATTATTATATATTTTATATTTGAGTAATGATTGATTTATATATAAAAATTATCTTATATTTTTTTTTATTTTAAATTTAACGATGGATAATTTTTTTATTTTTTAAAAGAATATAAAAATGTTTAATTATAAATAAAATAAAAATAGATACAATATATTTTTAGTATATATGATAATTATTTTGTTTTATTTTTTATATATTATATAACGTAAATATTCTAAAAATAATATTTAATTAATATATTCCTTCATAATATGACCCAAATTTAAAAAATTTAATATACATTGCTGCCATGCTACCTACCACACTCACATAATTTGGGTGTGATTTGAATTTCTTGCACTAAAAAATAATGCATTTGGATCAAAATTTGGACTGTTTGATTTTTATTTAATGGCTTGAAGTTGCTACCTTTTTCAAATGTATCCTTTGTTTGGAGTAACTAAATTTGGATCCAATTGAGATCCCTTGTGATAAACCTCAGAATCCTTCCTCTTTCTCATCCTAGCTTGCTAGTGTCATTGTCATCAAACTCCAAATTCAAATGTTAATTGAAAATTATTTACAGGATTCTCTATCATTTACCCCAATCTTGCAGCCCAAATTTGTAGAAGATATACATGTTTTACCTAATTTAATTGAGAGGTGAAGGAGTGCTTCTACATGTTAAAATGTTTTGGTTAAAATACTTTTGTCCAATGGTTAACATGTGGTGATAATGACAATTGCAGTGGTGTGGATCCAAGCCATATCTTGGGTACTAAACCTCATAAATATTTGTAGACTAATGGACAAATGGCTTTCATGTTGAGAATCTAGATAACCTAACATGGGAATTGGGAAGTGCTCACTATTGACTAATGTATATTATCTATATCAATATGTAAAAAAGGAAACAATTATGTATTTACTTTTTAATTTTTTTCATGATATAAATCTTATTTTTAAAGTTTAAGGAAAAAAATTCTGTAAATAATCATTTACCTTTTTTTTTTATAATTTTTAAAAATAAAAATGAAAAATCAATTGACACCCTTGTCAAGATATTTAGTTTTATTCTTAAAAAAAAAATAATGCACAATTTAGTGTATTTACCTTTTGATATAACCTAAGGATTTTGCTCTTTTGGTAATGGATAATAATACAATTTGAAGACAAGGAGAAAAACACGGAATCATGTCATAGGCTGCAGTAAGTATAAAAGTGAAAGTACACCTAACAAAATAATCGGAATTTACTATTAACAATTAGTTTAAAAAATATACATTTAATTTTTTAAATAGAAATTTAAATTTAAATTTTATATATTAAAATTCTTTTACTACGAGAATTAGATCCATTATAACATAAATGTTTTTCAAACATAAAAGATTCCTATATACTCTAAACAAAAAAAATAATTTAAGCACTTTTTTTTCTTCTTCATATTTTTAATATTTTGTAAAAAATATTAAAAATAAATAATTATTTTTATATAAAATTTTAAACATAAAATAAATAAAAATAAGATGATATTTTTATAAATAAAAATAAAAAAAATTTCTAAAATCAAACGTGTGAAAAAAGAAAAACCTTCCAAGTTTGTGTGAAAGTCTTAAAATAAAATATCATTTTTTTTATATTTTCTAAAACATGCTTAAGATCAAGCCCATATTATTTAACGAATTGTATGATTAAAATTTTCCAAACAAAGAGAAGAATTGAAGAAAAAAAAAAGAAAATGGGAGTAAGAGTGAGAGGGAGAGATGGAGCAAAAAGTCGATTTGTTCATTATGACGAAACAATAATTATTTAAAAACATTTGTGGATATGATAAGAATATGTGCATCCATAAAGAGCCACACATAAGAGAGTAAGAAACTAATGTTCAATCAATCAAAACTATGTTAAAAGGATTGTCTAATTTCGATTTGTTCTAATTTGTCTTGTTGCTGGAAAGAACAACTTGATGGGAATGTACCTGTCTCTACGTTTATGTGTCTGTTTCAACTCTCAACTTTTTAATCTTCATTCATCCCCATCACCAAAGTTTTCGGCTTCTTTCTTATTCCCATTTTTCTTTGTTGCAAAGTTCCACTTATTATTATTTTTCA
The DNA here is from genome assembly GCA_037954105.1 of Canavalia gladiata. NCBI lineage: Eukaryota > Viridiplantae > Streptophyta > Magnoliopsida > Fabales > Fabaceae > Canavalia > Canavalia gladiata. The sequence continues at coordinate 46,316,375 of CM075665.1, forward strand.
TTTCTAATTTATCTTTATTATTTTTAATTTTTCTTTTGAGATAATTCTATTTGAATTAAATCAAGCAGAACTACTATGAATAAACCAAATAAATAAACTCTTCCTTTAAGTGTTTAATTCATTTACATATCTAATATGCAAAACTGATTATTAAGCAGGATTAACTTCCTACCAGATACTAACTGATCATTCTTCTTTATTGTCTGGAGTGAAGAGTTTATCATTTCATGTTTAATAAAAAATATTAATTTTTTTTTTCAGTTTAGATATGATCAAATGTTTGTAATTTTTTCTTCCCTGATTCAAAAGACATTGATTTTCCTTCTCTTTATTTGTTTCAATTAGTTAATATTTTTCCATATAGAAATGTTTAAAAACGTGAAACAAAATATAATATTTTTACAATTAAAAATAATAATAGAAAATATTTATTTGTAAAATATTAAAAATATATTCTGTGACTGGTCATTTTTTTTAAAATTGTAATGCTACCTTTTAAATTGATTTTTTTAAAATTAATTTTATTTTTAAAAATACCAACCACAAGAATATTGAAAAGTATGTTTAAAAAATGTTGCTAACATTCTTTAATTTTTTTTAAAATCAAACAGCTCCTTAAAAATATTTTTATACAATAAATAATTTTGTAATTTTAATGTAATAATTTTTTAAAAAATCTTTCCATTTTTTTTGTTCAAGAAAATCTTTCTGTTTTTTAAACCCTTAAATCAATATGCATTAAGCGTATAGAATAAAAAAATTGTGTCATTTCGGTTGGAAAATCATGTGGTTATATTGATGCCGGAGTAACAGGTTTTCTGAAGGTTAACGCTGTATTCTTTTGGGCCCAAAGATACTGGGCTCAATTTACAGGCTCTAATGCTCTGAATAGGTTATGGGTTGGGCCCAATTCGGTGTCCTATTTAAACCTCATGTGTATTGTAGGGCCTATAGGCCCAAGTTAGAAATGTTGTTGTGTTCAATATGAAATTAGGCACAACCCAAAAAGAAAAATATAGAATTAGTATTTGACCCAAAACAAAAAACTATGGAATTAATGGATTGCACTTCATCCAAAAAATAGAAAAGGTTTACAAATAGGCATAGGCTTAACAATTAAAAATATTACAAGCTGAATCCAAGGAATTGGAGTGAAAAAGAAAAAAGAATTTTATTAATTTTAATCTTCAATTTTAAACATCTAAAAATGATAACTTTTAATTATAAAAATATTTATTATATTTTATATAACAAATATTTACTTTTCAAATAAAAAATATCACCTTTAAATACTTAAAAATCAGTCTTAAAAAATTAACATTTGAAAAATAAAACACAAGCAAAGCATATGACAACCACACACGAGAGATGAATAATCTTTAAATCAACTTTCCAGATTGTATAAAATTAATATTTTATTTCATAACAGTTGTTAGATATAACTTATAAAATAATTATTATAAGAACATTTTTTAACTATACAAGAAATCATAATTAAATAGTAATATAAAATGCTAGTTAACGTATTTCAAATTTCAATTAAGTTAATATTTTTATAGCTCTCTTATCATGTGTCTTAAATGTGATTGATGAGACAAGTGGTGTTGGCAATATTTCAAAACATTAGAAGATAAATTTGATTATTTCCTAATCTTTAGCAAGATTGGCAAAATACCTGGGTGTCTTTGTCTGAAGCTTACGCCACAGAACGACAAAAATTAAGAGATTTGTCAAATATGAATATCTTAAACTAAAGGGAACATAAACCTAGTGGGATTTTAAGGATTAAAATAAGAACTCCAATAAGTTTTAGGGGGACAAATGTCGAAATTAAATAAGACTTGATTTGAACATGAAATGACAAATCCCAAGACCAATTTATGATCCAGCTACGTGCTTAAAGATAAAACCGAAACTTTGGAACATTTATAATAAGTGCATCCTAATCTCGTTTTCATGGATGTGATATCAAAATGAAAATAAGTCTATTTTCATAAGGTTGATGTTTTGGACTTAAATAAATCCAAATGACTCACGTGATAATGGCTTAAATAGAAAGGGTCAAGTTAAGGGTCAATTGTTGCAAAAGTTCATAATTCCATCCAAAGATCCAAATTAAGATATACCTCAAATTTTTAAGGTTTTTGAGTTCTTAAGTTTATCCTAAGAAAATATCTTCCTCTATTTCATATATTTTTTTGCATCATGAAATTGACGAGCAAAATTAAGATGTTTATGGTTAGGTGTCTAGAGAGAAGTTAACGTCAAAGTAGTAACTGTCATTCTTATTAGTGAGTGCAAAATCATTGAAAAATCCTCAGATATATGCCAAATTAACCCTCACATTTGTCATATGTGAAGGAAAATCTAACCAAAGGAATGCTCTATTTCATATATTATGAGTATAGGTGAAATAATAAAAATATAAATTAAAATGAATTAAAAGAATATTAGTTCTTGGATTAAAATTATTTTTTAATAATGAAAAATCTAATTAAAATATAAATATTCATGAACCAGAAATTTTAGACTTAAAATTAATTTTAATGATAAAATATTATTTTATTATTAATGTATAAATATCTCATTGTTGTTATTGTTGATTGAAAACTGTCATAATATTTCAATTAATAAAACTCTAAAATAAAAGCACTTAAGAAGGGGAAATTCTTTTCGTGGTGGAGTAGTTTTTATTCCGAAAAGTATTATATATTTTTTAAAAATAATCTATTTATTAAAATATTAAATAAGATTAGGATGATATCAAGATAATTTTTATAAAATAAAAGTAAGAGTTAAAATAAATATTATTTAATATTTTATATAATATATTAAATTCTTTAAATAATATATTTTTTTATTTTTTAATTGTTAATTTAATTAATAAAAAATAAAACTAACAAATAAAATACATTACTAATTTAATTGATAAAAGATAAAATTAATTGATAAAAATATGTAACTAACCTAAATAATAAAATATACGATAAAAAATATGCAACTACCTAAAAGATAAAATGAACAAATAAAAATAACTATTAAAAAATTTATCAATTTCAAAAAAATAGCTAATAATTTTATATCATGCACTAGTGAAAAATGAGCTTTTTATATCGGTTGTTATGGACTTTTTACATCGGTTATTTGAGCGGTGTTCAAGCGGGCGATATAGAAAATAAGACTTTTTACATCGGTTATAGAACCGATGTAAAAAATACACTTTCTACATCGGTTGTGGGCAGAACCGATGTAGAAAGTACGACTTTTTACAGCGGTTATGGGCAAAACCGCTGTAACAAGTCATACTTTCTACAGCGGTTCTACCAACGACCGCTGTAAAAAGTATACTTTCTACATCGGTTCTACCTACAACCGATGTAGAAAATCACTTTTTACATCGGTTATAGTTTTAACCGATGTAGAAAGTCCAGTTTTTTTAAAATATTTATTTTGTTTAGGTATACTACTATATTGTTTATTCATAATACCTATATATATAAACAGAATGACTAGACACACAATACAGAAATTACAGAATTTATATATTTAAACTAAATATATAATTATTTATTATAAAATTTAAATTTACAAATGAAATAACTTAAAATTACATCAAATGTGTTGTAATTTTTAAAGTTTTAAAATAAAGATTTAAGAAGAAATTGTTAACCACTGAATAAAAAACTTTAGTTTCAAATTATCCAACTTAGACAATTTAAGATTGAATACAATGTATTATTTACTTATTCAATAATATACTCATTCTATTTAACATTGAATGGAAAACTAAGGGTATACTCATATTTGAACTCAAAAAAACCAACTTAACTTAAAAAGATCAATATGTAATTTAGACATATAATTACAATAATTATCATTTTAGTAATTAACAATAAGTTGTGATCAACTACAAGTAACCTATCTTGTATCTATTATGACCTTAATAAACTTAGTTATGGATTCTTTATGAATTAAAAATATTTCTTTAACAATTTATCTATAGAGGCTGAACTTAGGTTATATTCTTAAGTCATGAAGATTGTTCAATGTTTCAAAACCAGGTCCATGCACTCAAGTATTACCTATATATAAAACAAAATCAATAATATAACATATATATTACCTAACAAAGCAAAGGTGTAGAGGCTTCTTTGTTTAAATTAACACAAGCAAACTTTCACATAAATACCTCACAATCAACACAACAATGGTAGAGCGGTGGCAGAACGGTGGCCAAGTGGAGGCACATCAAGTGAAGGCACGTCGGTAGCGAAATAAAAAGCTTGCAAATTATAGAAAACAACCAAAATGAATGTAAATTTCAATTATAATAACAGAAAGAGATAGATAAATAACAACAAAGACAACAGAGGTTGCTCATACCTTAGGGTGCGCGACTACGACTTCAAGCGGAAGAAATGTTCACAACGACGACGACGACGATAATGACAACGACAACGACGACGACGACCACGAACGTAATGACAGAGTGCAACGAAGAGCAACAGCGACGGCGACAATGGTTAAGACGTATACGAAAACAGAGAGAAAAAACCAAGACGAGAAACTAGAGATTTAGAAAATGAGGTTGAAAACGACCAGGGTCGAAAAAAAAAGAAAAAGGGGAAGACTTTCTACCTCGATTGTTTCTTAAAACCGATGTAGAAACTACTTACTACATCGATTAAACAAATAACCGATCTAGAATATTTGTCATTTTATTTACAAAAATGTCATCGTCAACTTTTTACATCGGTTCCTTAAGAAACGATGTAAAAAATTGTTTAAAAAAATCGACTTTCTACATCGGTTCTTAAAACAACCGCTGTAGAAAGTACTTTCTACATCGGTTGTAGAATAACCGCTGTAGAAAGTACTTTCTACATCGGTTGTTTTGAGAATCGATGTAGAAAGTTGTATAAAAAATCGACTTTTTACATCGGTTCTCCAAACAACCGATGTAGAAAGTACTTTCTACAGCGGTTATTCTACAACCGATGTAGAAAGTACTTTCTACAGCGGTTGTTTTGAGAACCGATGTAGAAAGTTCACATTTATTTACAAAAATGCCACCGCATTTTTATTTACATCGGTTCATGACCAACCGATGTAAACTCCTGTTATAAAATGTTATTTTTCCACTAGTGATGTAATTTTTTTGAATGATCATTAATGTATGCTATGTATCCCATATATTTTGGATTTGATTTTGTAAACTTTTGACTGCACCTTACAATCAAAACATTCCATCCCATTTGAAAATACACATTATCCTAAATGTATAAGTTAGAATTGAGTATTCCATTTGAAAATACACATTATCCTAAGTGTATAAGTTAGAATTGAGTATTCATTATTTTAAGGTGTAAGTTGAAATTGGATACTCTAATGTTACGTTTTACCATCCTACCATTCCTTTTCTCTCGAAAATATACATTAATTAACATTGAGTACTCTTCTATTATATCTTACGATTCTATCGGATTCACACAATTAATAAAACTTTAGTAAAATTAAAAGTTATGGTCCATTAAACTTGATAAAAAAAAATGCTTTAAAAAGATAAAGGAATCCTTAAGAGAAAAAAAAATGAATCCAAATAAAACACATATAGGAGCACATGCACTAAGTAGAAAATAAGCTTTTTACATCGGTTGTTATGAATTTTTTACATCGGTTATTTGAGCGATGTTGAAGCGGACAATATAAAAAATAAGACTTTTTACATCGGTTATAGTATCAATAGGTTGCAAGTGAATCTTTAAGAAAAAATATCATTCTGATGGTTTTGTTGAAAAATATAAAGTCTGCTTAGTTGCAAAAGGTTTTATCTAAAAATATAACGTAGATTACTTTGATACCTTTTCCCTTGTAACTAGAATTTCTTCTATTAGCGTTTTAATTATATTGGCCTTAATATATAACTTAGTTATTCATTAAATGGATGTTAAAATTTTTTTTTAAATGGAGTCTTAGAAGAGGAAATTTATATGGTACAACCTGAAGTAAATGTAGTTTTTGGTCAAGAAAATAAAGTATGTAAACTTTATAAATCCTTATATGGGTTAAAATAAGCACCTAAACAATGATATGGAAAATTTGATAATATTTTGATTAGTCTTGAGTTTTTATTTAATTAGAGTGACAAGTGTGTTTATACTAAAGTAGAAAAAAAATGAATGTGTAATTATATGCTTATATGTAAATGATATGCTTATCTTTGACACTTGTAATGATATAATAAATAGCATTATATTTCTCTTCTAAATTTGACATGAAAGATATGGTTCAAGAAAATGTGATTCTGGATGTTAAAATCATAAGGAAAGATGATAGTATAATACTATCTCAAAAACATTATATTGAGAAATTTCTTAAGAAATTTGGTCACTATGAATCAAAACTAGTAAGTATTCCTTATGATTGAAATTATCACTTAAAAAAAATAAAGGAAAACCCGTTTCACAAACGAAATATGCTCAAATTATTGGTAGTTTGTTGCATTTAATGAATTACTCTCGACTAGACATAGCTTATATTGTGGGAAGATTAAGTACATATACGCAAAACCCATAATGAGCATTGAATTGCATTAGTTAAATTAATGAAATATTTAAGAGGTACCATTAATTATGGTATATCATATAGTGGATTTTCCGCTATATTGGAATGAAACCGTGATGCAAATTGGATTTCAGATTCAGATAAGACAAAATCCATTAGTGGTTATGTATTTACATTAAGAAGTGGTGCAATATCTTGGAGATCATCTAAACAAACTATTACTGAAAAATCCACTATGGAGTTAGAGTTCATTTCTTTGGAACTAGCTGGCAACGAGATTGAATGACTAAGAAACCTCTTACAAAATATTCCTTTAGAAATTAAACCAACACCCTAAGTGTTTATGCATTGTGAAAATAAGTATGCAATAACAATTTCAAAAAATAACTCCTACAGTGGTAAGAATCGACAAATACATCTAAGATATGATGTGATAAAACATCTACTAAAGAATGTAATTATTTCCATTGATTATGTGAAGTCAGAAGTAAATTTAACCGATCCTCTAACAAAACCATTACGTAGAAAAATGGTTTATAAAATATCAAGAGGAATGAGACTTGAACCAATAATTAAATCAACAATGACAAGAACCCAACTTTTGTAATTGGAGATCCCATGAAAATGGTTCATATGGGTAATAACAAGTTATTTTTGATCCCTCTAGCAATACAAAAATCTTCATTCCTATGATGTGAGAAGTGTTAGGCTGCATTGGACGAGAGGTCAAACTTAAATGGTTTCGAAGACACTTATATCCCTTATTGGTAGTGTATTCAATGTAGAATACACTTTACGAGGTCACCTATATGAATGCGAAGTGAGGCCACTTGTATGAGATTGAAGCATTATTTCTATAGCATTCATGAACTACCAAACAAGTACATGGCCTATTGGCGCAAAATCAGCAAAAATGGCAAAGAGTTGTGTGGGTATAATATGATAGGTAAGCCTCTAACTTGCATCAAAGTGGTTTTGGTTCATAAAAGTTTTGCATCACCAAAACACTGCAAGTTAAGCTCATCTGTTTAAAGTCTGGTTCATAGTCCAAAAGACACCAACCTTATGCATGTTATTGATAAGCATAGATTTCATAAATAATTATCTCTCACTTTTATCTCATTAAGACTTCTTATATGTCCAATTAAGTGATCTTTGTCATATTTTATGAGTTTGGGTTCATATGAAGTTTAATTGAATTTCTTTGCTTACCCGATTAAAATGACACTATTATAGTATTTTGAGCATAATAGGAGTTTTAGACATCCAAAAATCATGAAATCTATCTTGAATGAAAGCTTAAAGAAGTGTCCATAGTTACAAAGCAAGATTAGACTCTAAATGGGATGTTTAGGACTCTGAAATTATCTCAAAAGATGAGATAGTGTTGCTGACGTGGAATTTGAACAGTGTGCAAAGATCCGGCCATATCTTGAGATATAGAAGTCATATTGAGATGAAATCAAATTTGTTGGACTGCTAAGATCCGGGGCTACAGCTTTTGTTCAGAAGTCAAGCTCTAATTCGGACATGTGAACATCCGAAATTGCGGTGCAAGAAAGTCAAAATTGTTGTGCTCATTGGTGGCAAAAATTCTAAAGTGTTTTGCATTTTCAACAAAGCCCATGTGAAAGCAATAAAAGGGTAGAAAAGTAATATCCTAGTTGGTGACTTTCTGAAGATGATGCCTCAAAAATCCTCTATAAATAGAAGGGTTTACAAGAGGAGAAACACACCATTTTGGAGATTAACTCCAATACCATTTTCTTTCTTTCTTTCTTGTTAGTTTTGCCTCCTTCATGGAAGGCTTAGGTTTTCTTTCTTGTTAGTTTGCCTCCTACATGGAAGGCTTAGTTTTTCTTTATTGTTAGTTTGCCTCCTACATGGAAGGCTTAGTTTTTCTTTATTGTTAGTTGCCTCCTACATGGAAGGCTTAGGATTTATTTGTTATTAGTTGCCTCCTACATGGAAGGCTTAGGATTTATTTGTTGTTAGTTTGCCTCTTTCTTTGTTGTTAGTTTGCCTCCTTCATGGAAGGCTAGGTTTGTAGTTTCAATTCAAGGATTCAAGCTATTTTCATTTTAACTTTGAGGTCTTGATCTTTATTTATATGCTTATTAAGTGGTTTCTACTCTACTTCACTATATTCTTCAATTTTATTCTTTAATCAAAGTTTGATCGGTTGACGTATTTTGTTTAATGCATAATTGATTTATAATTGGTTTTTGATTGGTAAATCATTTTCCAAAAGTTTGAAGAGTAGAAATTAAGTAACTGAATTGAAGGTTTTCATTTTATTACTTACTTCAACTGAATTCTGATTGTGAAATTGGTTTAGATAAAAGATTAAGTGGTTACTAATCTTGTTGATCATAATCAATTAAATTCTGAGAGGTTTCTCAGTAAAGAATTCAAGGATCATTTTAGGGGTTTCAGATGATCCTAGGTTGATAAACACAATGCATGATTTTAGTGATCAATGATTAGTTAAGAAAATAGCCTCTGAATTCCTTGAGTTGATAATTGTTAAATTAATTTCATTCTGTATTTTGCATTTAGAACTTCATATCAAATCTTTCCAAAATCCCCCTGTTCTAATTTTCTCCTTATTTGCTTAAGAATATGAAATGGTCTTTGGGAGATGACCTAGGTTGCACCTTATACTATACCAATAGTTTGGGGGAAATCTAGAAATTATTTTTGTGCGTTTGCGACGAGCGTGTCAGTTATACTCAAAGAAAACCCATAAGAACTTTTTTGTTCTTTTTCAAAAATTGTTAACCCTTTTAAAATATATGGGAGATTGTTGGCAAAAGTTATATTTCAAAAGGATTAAGTTCCACATTGCTAGGAATATGGACCAATATAGGTTTTATAAACTAGGCTACTCCTTAGGATTGTAGACAAGCAAGTAAAGGTTGAGGCCTAAGATTGAATTGGTTAAGTTCAAAAAGAAAAAATCCTGCTTGCGTGCAGTAATGTGATCCATTATTTTTTTAATAATAATTTTCAAGATTAAAATTATTTGCTTATTTAAAAAATCCTATACTTGAAGGTTTTATTTTTTGTTACCATTCATTATAAATTATTACCCATAATTGTTTGATTCCAAAATTGATATGTTAATTATTTGGATTAAACCACACATTATTATAATCATTGTGAATTATTCCTATGACTTAATTATCCGATTTTAAAAGCTACTCATTACATTGTTAATTCAGATTTATATTTCAACATACGTCAACATTAGTTGAACTTGTTTAAATCTGATTATTTTGATTTAAATCCACATTAATTTTTTGTTTAAAATTTAAATTTAAATTCAAATTTTAAATTGATTTAATTATACTTTTAAATGAGTTTTATTAAAAGTTATGGACAATCAATTTTATCTTAGGCATCACTTTTATATAAAGGAAGCATAACTTACCTTTTTCGAATTAGAAATTTTCCTTCTTCACCTGATGGGTTGCTCTATTTTTTTGCTAGTTCTATTCCTTTTTTTTTTTTGCAGATGAGTTTGTTGAATCCTAAGGAATACCGTAACCGGGAACAAATATCTTTGAAGATAGTGTAACTACATGCCTTATAATAAAAATTTCCAAAAAAATATTATTTTTAAGATTATTCTTAAAATACAAATACAAAAAAAATATAAATAATAAGTTCTCAAGACAAAGATAGCAACACACAAATACGAATTTGATTACAAAAGAGTCAAGGGTTATGCCTTTCCTTATGACTTTACTAAATATCACCATGTTCCTCCTATGAATGTTATACGTCAATTGTTAATTACCTATTTTAATTCTATTACTATTTAATAATCATTCAATATAAATATTTTTTTTATTTAATTATCTCACTTAATGATCATGCAAGACAATTAATTAAGAGAATCATAATGAACATATTGGCTTATTAATTCAATAACTAATTAAAATTAAGAATTTCAATTGATCCTCCAAATTGCTAGATTTAATTTATCCTATAAATCTGTTAATTAAGTAATGATACGATCGTCTATTTATTAATTAACCATAAATTAACAATAATGATTAGTGCTTATTAATTAATTAACTATAACAAGACAAATATAATAGAATGAAAAAATATATGCATTAAAAAAAGGATTCAATTTGTTTCATCCATAAGTTTCACTCCTATGGTAAGAAAATTGTTACATATAATAGTGGAAAACCAAGAATTAAATTTTAATCCTAAAAAAACATTCATAATCCTATTCTAGAAAATCAGAATGACAACCATATGATGACAAGTCTAGTAGTAGGATGTTCGAACTTGTATTATGAGAAATTTTCTACCTTCATGGATCATATGAGAGGGGTCTAAATGATGGGTGAAAGATAAGCATAAATGTGAGAGTGCAAGATGTAGTGTCACAACATGTAAATGATGTCTTATTCCGAGCCTTTGCATCCTTTTTAAAGATTTTTGGGTTGTTCCACAAACTAAGCCTGTTCAATTTTTGGATTACATGATGAACACAACTGTACTCAAATATGCATGACCATGTTCAAGTCTACATGGTTGTCATAAAATCTCCAAATGTTGCATGGTTGTACTAAAGTTAGCATGATAGTGTCAAGAAGGTTGATGACTCTGCATGAATGTGCTGACTTTCAACTTAAGTGTGCTAACTTTTTTGGGATCAAACTTATCTTTTTACCATAGTACCCTTATTTTTTTTGACATTTTGCTTATTTTTGTCCTAATTGTGCTTAACTTTTTATTTTTTGTTTGTGTTGTCAATCTTAAAAGAATTAGGAGAAATTAGATGAAATTACTAAAAAATAGAAAATACTTACCTTGTAAATAATCTAACTTTTCATATATAAATCAAGAGAATGATGATTTATTAGATCCAGTTACAAATATATAAAATTGTTACTCTTAATAGCTTTCCTAATTGTTAGTTTGGAACCACATGCACAACATATGATATAGAAATTATAGGTTCAACATTGACAAGAGATAATATGGTATGTGATAAATTAGATCCTGAATCAATCACAAATTTGTCATCATAACAGAAATGTTGAACTATGTTGATAATTTAACTTGAATACATGTGTTGCGTGATTTTATTTTATAGATTGTTAATTGTTGCTAATTTTATTAGATGTGATGAATAATATAAATATTTGTAAATGTTTATATGTATAAATATTTTGGTCGTAATTATCATGAACTGATGATATATATGTTAATAAGTATGTTCACTTATAATTAAATTGTTTAGGATTATATATATATATATATATATATATATATATTTTGTATTTTATGATAGGATTAAAAAAAAAATTTATCCATTTTTATTCTATGCTTGACTTTCTAACATTCAATTTTTTATTTATTTATAGATTTTTATGTTATATATTCGTATGTGTGATATTGAAGAACAATTCATCCTTTTGACAAAGCTAATTCAATTTAAAATATATGATACTAGCAATGAGTAAATTCAAAAATCACTTTCTAACATTCAATTTTTTATTTATTTATAGATTTTTATGTTATCTATTCATATGTGTGGTATTGAAGAACAATTCATCCTTTTGAGAAAGCTAATTTAATTTAAAATATATGATACTAGCAATGAGTAAATTCAAAGATCCATATATAAAAAGAACGTAAAGAAATAACTTAGATATTGACAATAATATTAAAATAATTATATAAAAATTAAATTTCTTAAAAATATAGTAATAAAATGTAATAATAAAATTCTATCTACTATGAAAGAAATAAATATAATATCTAAATCTTAATTAATATAATTATGCAAATATATTTCTTAATTTTTATTTATAACTATGATACATATATGTATATATTTATTTTAGAAAAGGTATGTAATTTTTGTTTTCCTCCATACCTTAATAGTAAGATTTGTAAAATTAAGTACTTGATAAATACCATTTTATAAAATTTATTCTTAATTTATAATTATGCATTTTTAATTTTAATAAAATTTGATTGATTATTTTTCCTAATCATTATCTAATTGTACTTAGTTCAAACTTTATTTATTTATATATATATATATATATATATTATGCCATAATATTCAATTTTAAACTATATCGTTTTTAAACTAGATAAATGCTATTATATTTTAAATGAGAGTATGTTATCACATTTGAAATGGAATATACAAATTCATGTTTTTGGAACTTCACATATTAATGTGAAAAAGTCTAGTTGTAAATTTGTTTTAAAAAAAAATTCCATTTGTATGTGATTAAGGATCTTTCATTTATGTATTTAATTGAATAAAACAATTTTATTTAATGTAAATGATGGTATTAGACATGATAATTGTTTCGTTCACTTAATGCTAGCGCAACAATAATCATTGAATGATTCTTGATAGGGTGAAGGAAATACAAATTGACTGGATTATTGGAGGATCACTACCTTGATTTAGGTGTGCCATGGATTAAATTCATGGTTTCAATAAAAAAAAAAGTGTGAAAATGTAGCAGGTCAATTTTTAACACTTATCATTATGTCCAACAATCTATAATATTCATTTGTAACAGAATTCTCTTCACAAAAAAAATGATATGTGACATTCCAAGTAACTTCAAATTAACGGAAATATGAAAAGCCAATGTGGCCTCTCCACACACACCAAAAAAAAAAAACATAATATGGCCCTCAATACAATCACAATTATGAAATATAGATTGTTCCCTAATGCATGGTCCAACATATAGTTATATTTCACCTTCTTGAATTCTCTAAAATCAGGTATATATCCACCGGCACCAAAACATTCTGGACCCGTAGCTGTCCAAATTTGACATATGATAAGTATAATCAAATAAAATAGATTTTTTGAAAACTAAGAAATGAAAAGAAAATTTAAACAATAATAGACTTGACTCATTAATTTGTTTAATATGAGATTTCCATGTCATATGAATCGGCCTTTTTCCCAATTTTTATATTCTGTTTTTCTCTATTTTTCTTTTTTTTATTTCATTGCATGAAAGCTGTGTAAATTTACAATTTGATGTTAGTACAGCTTAATGTTGTGTTCTTTTCATTTCCCACTTGTTTAGGATAAAATTTTTCGATAGTTATTTTTGTGTAGAACGTAAAAAATAACGGAATTCAAATTTAGAATCTTTATATAAAATTATTTTAATTTTACATTTTTATTATTAGAATAATTTTAATAGCTTTGAAGATAGTTGTTTAAGCATTTTTTTTATATTTTTTAATTAACATTAATATTTTATTTAAGTAATTTATGTTTACAGAATATTAAAATAAAAATTTAATTTTAATTAAAAATAATATAAAAATATAGAAAAAATTGTGCCTGAATTTTATCCCTTGGATTAATTTATTGAAAGCTAAAAAAATAAAAAAGGTAGTTAAATTAAAGGTTAGCAATTAAGATCCAATTATCCATAAATACAACCATATTTACTTATTGTCGAGTATATCTTATGAGATTTGAATATTAATCATTTTAGTTAATGGCTTTGGAATTGCACTATTATATTTTATTTTGTTCATCCCGTTCTATAATTAGGGCGTGTCTTGGGTTTGTTAACCGTTCTATAATTTCTCCGTTTCTTTATCTATACATAAAAATGATTTGAAATTCTATTTTATATTGTAGCTGCTTTTATAGGTACACGAAATAATTAACGTTTTTTTTAACGTTATATTTAATACTATTTAAGATTTCAACTATTAATTGAAATTTTTTTTTTTAAAATATATTTTAATAATTTTTTTATTTATTATAAAATATTAAATTTATATCTGTAATGTTAAAATATTTAGTGTAATTATTAAATATTATATGTAAATTATTTATAAAAAATTTAATTTTTATTGATAAAAATTTTAAAGATAAAATAAATACTATTTATATATAATATTATTTAAAATTTATTTATAAAATAAAAAATAATTATTTTAGTTTTAAACAAAAAATTATTTATTTAAAAATAAATTTTGTTAAAAGTACATTATAAATAATAAAATAAATAAACAAACAAAATCATCAAAATATTTTTTATAATATATAATTATTAAAATAATTATAAATTTATTTATATAATATGTATAAATAAAAATAATTAAAAATATTATCCTTAATTTAATTTGAAAATAATAAAAAATTATAATACTTAAAATTTCAATATAAAGATTCTGTTTTTATTTATCATTTTATCTTTATTAAAAAAATTCTAATTTTATAAAATATTTTTTATTTTTAATCATCACATTTTTTAATTCTAATTTTGAACTAACTGTTGAATTTTTAATTACTTTTTAATTTTTATTTAATTTATTCACTAAATTTACCAAACATCTCTCTAATCTCTCAATAAATTGAACCTCTGATATTTGTCCTCCTAATAAATCTATTTCAATTTTCGATTCCATTGAATCATAAGTATATTTTTTATCCAAATTAAAACTTATATACAACTAAATAATTAAAATAATTTAATTTTAATATTAGATTCGAAATGAAACTAACTGAATCACATATTACTTTTATATTTGATTTAAATGACATTTTATATGAAACCTAAGTAAATGAAACCACACAGAGTCGAAAATAAAAGCATTATATCATTGTCAGAATAAAAATTCTGGGTAAAACTCAGATTTTAGTATCCACCAGACAGTTCATCAATAATCTCAAATTGGTGGATCTGATGAATCTCTACATTGATCACGTTCAATGGGACCATGGGAACACCACATTTAATTGCATATACCTACTTACATTATTGGGCATGTGGGCAAAAAGAGAAAAGGGGAAGACTTTTTAGTTTGAAAAAACATACTCAAGTTGCACCTGAAATTAATTCATATATATTGCTTCACAATATCTCCTTTTCTTTCTATGATTATTTGTTTTAATTAATTCATTTTATTTTTTCTCTTTTTCAAAGCAATGCCAGAGTATCAGTTGTGATATGTGTACACACAGACAATGAAAAATACTTTCTATATTTAAAAAAATTCAACAACCTATATTCAAATATATCTAGATGTATTAATTTTTACCATCATAATCGAGTGTTGAAATATGTATATAAGTTCATTTCATACAATTATTTACATAAATTTTAAATAATGCAATTATTTAATTTATAGCATAAGACTCTTGCGAGTTATTCTCTTAGGTTGATATTTTAAGATGATGATAAAATTTATTTTTGAGTTATAAATTAATTAAAATTAGTCAAACTGAATATATTTGGATTTGTATAACTTTACAGACTCATTTGATTAATTAACTTGACAAGCCAATTGCTTATAAAATTGATTTTTTTTTGGAGTTTTAATGTTATAATGCGTTAATCTACTTTTCAATAATTAGAGCTTCATCATAGGATATCGTATCACATTGAATCAATAAATTTTTTAACATATCTCTTTATTTTTTCACATCTTATCTTTCACTTTTTTTTTATTTTAATAAAAAATGTTAACATATTTTATCATTTATAATTTTTAATTTTACTAAAATAAAATAAAATTCTAATTTATGTCTTATCTTTTTCGATATGAAATATATTAATAAAAATATTATTTTTACATGTAAATAAAAATAGTAAACATGAACCGTATTTCTTACATAAGTGATCAAAATTAAATTTTTTTAAAAGTCACATCATAACCACTTAAAAAAATCTATATTACTTTTAAAAAAATTATAAATTTTATATTTTAATCATAACCTTCACTTAACTATATTTTTTATATAAAAGTTAAAAATAATATTAATTATTTTCTTTTTCATCATTATCCTTCTATCTATATAAAATAAACAAATAATGCAATTAATATAAGCAAATGATAAATAAAAAATTATCAAATAATTTCAATACAATAACATAATTCTTTAGTTTGTATAATTTTTTCTTTCTTTCTTTCTTTAAACATATAAATAATAAAAAAGGTAACATTAAATAGCTATTTGCAGAAGTAGCCACACAGATATTAGTCATATATAGTGGTCCAACTTTACTTTAATCATAGTTTCCTGAAAAAGATATGTGGGGAGGACTATATATATGTATGTTCAGCAAAAAAGAAAATAAGAACAAAAATCTTAAGGTGGAAAGTCATTTTCCTAGCACTTTCTTCTGGGGAACAAAATTCCTATATAATACCATGATTTTTTTTTTCTTTGTTATAATTAACTACATTATGGTTTCATGCATACACTATATATATATATATATATATATATATATATATATATATATATATATATATATATGTAGTACCTTCATAAATATATCCGAACAATACTCTCCCAAGTCAAACTTTTTCCCGGAAATCTTGTTAGAATCTAAAGGACACAAAATTGATGATCTTGTGAAACCACCTAACAAAGAGAGCTATGAAATCAGTATGCTAATAATTACCGACATATTAAAATAAGACATTTTTTTCCCAGCATTTAAGAAGAAGAAAAAATGGTTCAAATGGTGAGTTTGAAATTCCTGCAGTGATTGTGGATGACCCTATGAAAGGAAGCATGAAACGAAAAAGCAACGAATCGACGATGTACCTACCACATTACACTTTGTTCCCTTAAATGTAGGGCACATCACTATTTTCCTTTTGGTTAGAATAAGAAGAGATTTAGATTACACTGTTAATTAATCGGGTCAAAGAAATTATTATAATACATCTTAGTTTACTATTATGCATTTGAAAAAGAAATTCCCAAAACATATGAATTCTAAAAAGAATGGAATAAATTTTCTCTTTGGTATGGATAAGAAATTTAAATCTATATTACTCAACACTATTGAATCAAAAAAACGTGGCCAAGAATCCTTTGAATGCTCTTGAATTGTGATGCTAATGTCTTTGGTGGAATTAATTTTTTAAAACAGAGTTTAAATGTTTTCATATTTATCGAAAAAGTACAACACACTTCATATGAATAAACAAAATTGTTGAGAGAAGAATAATTTATTTTAATAATCTTAGTTTTTTAATAAAATTAATCGTTAAGTGTTGGATAGGAGATACCCTTGTTGCATACTATAACTATTTTCATTCTTGACGACAAAAATGGCAAAGAGGTGAAAATTATAACCTACTTTTTTTTTTCTTTCCAAATTTGCTTTATAAAATTTTATTTCTTTTTTTTGTTCATGTTTTTGTTTTTAATATTTGTCTATTGTTTTTAGTTCATATCTAATGTCACCTTTTTCACTTTTATTAGTTTCCATTGATTTTTGTTGGTCTCTTTTTATTTTTATTTTATTTTGTTCCTTTGTGCTTGTAGTCCTTTTTTAAGTTTCTTATTACTAAAAAAATAAAAAAATCGATAGACTAAAAATAAAAGATTAAAATAAATAAGAACTAAAAACAAAAAATGTCAAAAATCAGAAAAAAAATTATTTAAGTCCTTATTAGTATGGAATTTTGAAGCACCTTTCTTCCTTATTTTTCTTACAATCATAAGTAGAGTGAGGGAAAACTGAAATATATTGAGAAGCTCTGGATTATTGAATTTTCATAATATATAAAAAAACGGTTTTCCTTAGCCGACACAAAACTAATAGGTTTAGTAAAACATCATTAGTGAATTGGCTTTATTATCTGCATTCTGTGTATATAATCATTGACGAAATTGATGCAATTAGAAATTGATTGTTACTTTAATCACGTTGTTAGATTTTGGTGTTGGACGAGGATATCATCACATTGTTAATTTAGTTAATTGGATAAGGAAATGATTTATAAATAAGTATGATGTGGATAAATTACACAACTTATCAATCAATTAGATGACTAATTAGGTGAATTCCATCTTCTTCTTCTCTCTTTTTTTTTTTTTTTTCATTCACTTGCAAAACATGAAACCACAATTCTATTATTATCTAACAAACTGACGTGTGTAATAGAAATTTTATTTTGAATATATTTTTTTAATTATGATAAAGCTCAAAGGAGTTCTAACTTACAAAATTTGGAATCAAATTTATTTATAGTTCCTGTAAAATTTAAATGTGATAATTTTAATTACATATTAGGTTTTGATCTCTTATTATTAAAAATAGATTACTTTTAATTTCTATAGTAATCAATATTTAACACATGTTGTATATCTATGTGAATGAAAAAAAATTAAAAATAATTTATTTTAAAAATGAGGAATCAAAGTCTATTATTTTAAAAAAGAAAGTAAAATCAAAATTAAAAAAAATAAAATAAAAAAAACATATTTATACATTAAATTTTATTTGTAGTCATGAAGGGTAAAAGCTAAAATTGTGGTGTGTTTGGATGGGCTAGGTAGAGCATAGTATCACGTCTGTACTATTAATTGTGTTAAAGTAAACATGAATATCTATGAAAGATAGAAGCACATCCAAGCATGCTAATTATCCATGTTGAGTGCCTTAAACTCTGTATTAACATAATTGAGTTCTACAGGTTTTACTACTGTTGTGATCATTTTGTCCCAATAATCTATTTCAACTATTGTTGTTCGTTGTCTTATGCTCATCATATTTGTGGTTAGTGTTGGAGCCACTCCATCTGTGTCTACATTCAAAATTTCAATATTTCTCAAAAGCCTAAATTTATTTTGGGAAGAATCCAGAGGTGATCTCCATTTAAAATAGTGAAATAATTATCATACATATAAAAAATATGTTATATTCATTTCTTCTTTTATATTTTATAAAAATATAGAAAAATCATCAGCTGTTAAATTTGAAATATAAATGAATGTAAAATAATTTTTATAAGTAAATCAATTATTTTTTAAATAAATATTTTTTATAAAGATTAGAAAATAATAAATAATTTTACAGTTTCTTTAATGTGTTTTAAAAGATATATAATAAATAATAAAAGTTTAGTAAAAAATATAATATTTTATAATATCAATTCATTAAATTCTCTTATTTCTAATAAAAAATTATATAATAAATTATTATTGTGTTTATATATATATATATTAAAAAATATTTTAATAGGTGAAATAAATTATTGAATTATTTTTATTAATTAATTTTGCTTCAGAAAATAAATTCTTACTGAAAAAAGAGCTAGGGATACAATTGAAAAAAAAAGGGTTGCATTAAAATAAAATGACAATTATTTTGAAAAAAAAAATATTTTGTTCAAACCACTGTAATTTGAAATGTAGGGAGTACATATAACAGAAAATCATATTTGTTGAAGAGAAAAAAAAAATAATAGGTTAATACTTTACATTTTAGCCTATCACTTTTTGCTTACATTTAGTTCTGTTGGGCTAAAATAAATACTGTTGATCTATATTTTAAGTCTAACAATTGAGAGAAAGAAAATAAATACCGTTGATCTAAAATTTATGTTAAATAATTTAGAAAAAGAAGATGTAATTTTTTTTTTATAAATATCAATATTTTATATAAATTGTATCATCGTAATAATGTAATTTTTAAATGTATTTAAGACTTAATTAATTGTAAATTATAAGAATATTTATAATTTTGTATGTTTTAAAATTGTAAAAAGAAATTACAATTTTTTATATAAAAATTAAAAATAATAATAAATTATTTTTAAGATGCTTTATAAACATAAATAAATGATGTTGAATCATATTTTTTTATAAGTATTTCTAAAAATAAAGAACGTGAAAAAAATTTGTAATCTTTCCTACTTTTAGTAGATAACTTGATGGGAATGATTATTATTATTATTTTTAAGTATTTATTTGTCATTAATGAATAAAATTAACAATAGCATATTTTAAAAAAATCGTTAGCAAAGAAATGAGAACAGACATATAAAAATAATACTATACATTCGGTAGTTGACATTTAGTACGGAGAACATTTTCATTTTTTCGAGAAAGTGTTAAAAATAAAGCATTCTTTTTTTAATGCAAAATATAAAAATATTATATTAAATATATTTTTTATTTTTTTAATATTTTGATTTTGATTTTTAATTTTTAAAATTTTTAATTTTTAAATTTTTAATTTTATTTTTAAAAATAAATTAATTTTAATTCATAAAATAATTCATATTTAATACGTAGTATATATATATGATATATATTAAATAACAAATAATTAAAACTAATTTATTTTAAAAAATAAATATTAAAATAAAAAATTTTAAAAATTAAATTAAAATTAAATTTTAAAAAGATAATAGTATATTTAACCTAAAAATATTTTATGAAAATAATTTTTTAAGATATTAATCTTTTCAATTTTTATACAAATAATTTAATTAGAATGTATTGATATGGTAAATATCTTTTATTGGTTGTTAGCATAAAATATTTATATTAAAATTTCATTAAAATTAAACTTTTATAAAAATAAATAACTAAATTAGTTAAGATTAATTAAGTAGTTAAAATAAATAAAAATTTAATTTTAATATATTATTAGTATAAATATTTTTATCTTATCAATCAATTAAAAATTATCGAAAATATAATATTGAAATAATTATAATATAAATCAATAATTTATAATAATATAACAATTTATAATTAGATGATAGTTTAATACTTTTTAATTAAATTTACAGTTAATATGTTTTAAATTTAAAATTTATTTTAAAAATATCTATAATATTAAATGATTGAATTGGTATACAAATTTTACAATAAATTAACAATTTTTCGAATGTATAATACACAAAAAAATCAATAAAAAGTAAATTTTTATTAAAAATTATAACATTGAGTATTATTAATGTATTGAATCATATAATTTTTAATAAAAAATTATTATATATAAATTATTATTTTTTATTTTAGAACACATTAAAAAATGGACAAATTAAGAATATAAGAAATATAACCATGAATAGATTAAAAAAATGAATCTATATTTATTAAAATTAGGATAAAAAGAAATACTTGTAATTGTTTCTATAAAAGGAATTAAAGAGAGCTTAATCTGTAAATAAGTGAAAATAAAATATTTCTATAATAATTAAATATAAGTTTGTTAATTTTTTATGATAACTAATGGTAAATATATAGTTTTTATAAAAATTGAATACTAATTAAACATATTTTAAAAAAAATTCTCTTGAATTTTACCTCAAAACTTCACTCCAAAAGATGTTATTTAAGGACAAAGATTCTTCGTTCCAAACAATATCTTAGAGTACTTTATTTTATGTGGAGATCCTCTGAGTAGAAAAATACATAAATCACATAATTATATTGAGATAGAAATGCTTTAATTAGAGATGGTTTAGTTATTTATGTAGAGAAAGATAATGAAACAATTGTCTTTTGATTTTGGAACACAATTGTGTTTTAAATTTTTGAACTTTAAATGTTTTTTTAAAATAAAATATATTCAGATATAATAAATTTAATTGATTGATTTTAATTTATTTTTAAGATAATTTTTTAACATATTTTTTTTAAATAAAAAAATAATTATAAAAATAAATAATACTTTTTTAAAATATTATATATTAATTATTATTATTATTATCATTATCATTATATTATTATAATTATTACTCTTTACCATTATCATTATTATCATTATTTTTATCATAAATATCTTAATCTCAACATTATCAACATTACTATTAATCATTATTACAATAATTTTATTATAATTATTATTATTATATTTATAAATATTTTTATTAATATCATTATAACTATTTTAAACTATTTTAAAGTTGAATAAATAAGAAAATGAAACCTATATCAAATCTTTAAATCGATTTTAATTTAAATAAGTATAAAAAATTTCTAATGTGTATTTAATTTATTTTAATTTATATTAATAAATCAACTCATTTAATTTATTTAATTATTAAAATATTAAAAATATTAATAAAAATAGATAAAAAATAAATTATGTATATTTTTAAAATATTGATATGTAGATAGAATTGATATTGATCTTAATATATTTTTTTATTAATCCTAATATTTTTAACTTATAAGTTTCCAAGTTACAAACCTAGACGTGTATATCTAACTTTAAACTAGTCTTGTTATTTTTATTAGTGGTATGTTATTATATTATTATTTTTAAAATTACTATTATTACCATTCCAGTTACAACTATTATTTTTATTTTTATAAATTTATTATTGTTATTGTTATTTTTCTTTTTCTTGTCATTCATCTTCATTGTTATTTTAATAAAAAAATTTAATTAAAAAGTAAATATAATTTATATAATTTGAATTTAAAATTAAATATTAAAGTTTAACAACTGAAAATTATGTAAATTTAAACTTAAAAATTATAAAACATAAAAAATAGTTTTAATTTTTTTAAAAAAATGAAATTTAAAATAAACGACTATACTGAACGTGGCTTAATTTTCCTTTTACAGTTGTCCCATTTTGTTTTAATAAATTTAATTAATCTTATTTGACATTGAAAGTAATTAAATGCATGTTTATGTTATAGTTTGTACTTTTCAATTGATTTACACATTCCAAAATTTTATTGGATGATTATGATTTTTTTTATTATTTTTAAACATTGTCTAAATCAATAACTCAAAACACATGAAGGAAGATTTTGATAAGATGTGTATATAATGCACGTGAATGAATAGTACATATAACACAACACGGTGTAAGTAGTCGAGTCGAGTATATTAACTCTGTTGTTTAAGAGAAGGATTGATTAAGAGAAATGTTTAGGCAGTGTCTGTATTGAGGTAAATACAAAAAATTTACTTTTTATAGTTAGATAAATTTTATTTTATCTTTATATTTATTTATATTTATCTTATATAAAAAGAAGAAATTAATTTTTGTAAAATTAAAAAAAACTCCAGTTATCTATAACAAGGGGAAGAATTTTTTATTTTAAATTATTAAATATTTAAAAATAAAAAATTAATTTTTTTAAATTAATTTTATTTAATTTATATAAATTAAAATTTATATTTCTAGTGATTCTTTCTACTTATTCAAATAATATAATAGAATTTTTTTTATATTTTTTCCAATGTTTATTATTTTAAATAATTTATTTTTTTTATTATATTTTTACTCTTTTATTTTTTTCTTTCTATTTTTTTTTTTATTTTTTAAAATCATTCAAACGGCATTACGGTAGACAACTATCAAGCAAGTTGGAGGAGGGAGAGGAGATGCGTATTTTGAATATATTATAAAAGTTTAATTTTTATATATTTTCAAGGAGGAAGATGATATTTTGACTATGTTATAAAAGTTTAAATTTTATATATTATTAAGGTAAAAATTTATATTATTAATTAAATAATTATAAAAATTTAATAATTTTAAATTATATTATAATCAATGATTGAATAATAATGAAGTTTTTTATATTATTAATAATTTTTAATTAAATTTATTTTATAATATGGGCGAAAGAATTTATTTATATTTATTAAATACAAATTATTAAATAAAATGTCTGTATTTATTTTTCTACTTTATTTTATATCATCACTATTTTTAAAATTTAAAAAATATTTAGAACAAGTTTTTTTTCAGTACTATCCGGTATTTTATAATTAGTGCATCAAGCAAGCTTAAACTAAAAAAATCCCTAAAACATTGCACGGAATCAAAGAAAAACAAAAACTTGATCAACCAAAAGTCTAACAAAAAGTAAAACAGTTGCAGTTGAAAATATATATGCATACCCTTTTGGGGATAATATCAGCGACACATTTAGCATAAAGTTGATTTCCATATTTGAAAATGACACCCCTAATCTTGTCGATCATCAAAATTTGACAAGTCAATTTTTTTACTGTGCAAAAGGGCAAATGCATAAAGCAAAATAGTTTAGTCCTCACACCCAAACATGTTTTTTTTACAATGTACTATATTAATTATTATCCACAAATCTTCATCAAAGAAGAGAAACTTAATTATAACTACTTTAGATTCATTGGCCAAAAATCACAATGTTGGGGTCAACGAAGATAATGATTTTTATGGAGTTTAAGAGTAGCTTTAATTTAGTTCCATAAAATCCGTTGTACCTCTTAGACCTACCAACCAAAAGTTTGAATATATCCTGAGGAAGCAGTATTTGAGATCAAACCCATGATTACTAGTGCCCTGAAAAGATGCAGTAATTTGGGACAAAAGAAGTTGACTCGTGTGTATAGGGCGGTGTAAAAAAAATTAATTAAAGGCTATGTTAAAGAAAAATCAGCTATCAAATGAAAATTTAGAAATGTGTGAAATCAAATTTTAAATGATACAAACTATATTATATATAATATAAATAAGCATAAAAATTTGGGGTTTGGTTAAAATTTTGAAGGAGTCCAATTTAATGCAATTCATCAATTAATCTTCCCTATAATTAAGGGTGTTAGCATGAAAGCATGAAAATATATAGTTGATTTATTATGTCTGCTGGACTTTATCAAAGTTCATTCTTGAATATTATGGTGCAATCTTTCATTTTTAGATTGGTGTTATATTGGGATTTAAAACAATATTGTTATTAGAAGTTTTACATGAGATAAGATTAAATATGAGTATAAAATATAAATATAAATTTTCTTTTATAAATTATTTTTTGAAGTTGAATTAAAAATAAGAATACTACTAGTAACATGTTATTTGATAGATAACTTTTTTAATTTATTTTTTATTATTAAATAAAATTTTAACAAGTCACAAAATAACTTATGTCCATGTTTTTTTAATTTAATGGGCCGGGACTCACTTAAAAGTAACCCAAAAGTAGTTATTTCTTTACAAAGAATGATTCAATTAGTATTTTCCTTTTTGAAAAAAAGTCTTAAAAAATTTATAACATAATTAAAAATAATTTTAAAAAATTTATCTTCACACACCATAAATATCGCTACAAAAATAAATGACATATCTGTCAATTAATTATTAAATTTTTTTTCATGTTGATATAAATTTCATTTAAAATAAAATTAATAATATAAAGATTATAATAAATTTATATATATATATATATATATATATATATATGTTAATTTATATTATACCGTTAGTATATACAGGTTCACATTTTGTTGACTGACTTTAACTTAAAGTTTATATTGATAGAGACAAACTAATTAAACAGCTTGTTATATGATTCTTATTTTTGCAATGTTTTCTTTTTTGTTTAGGACTCTAATATTTGGATACCATATTAGATATGGGACTAATTTGATTTTGATATGAATAAAATTATTATAAGTACTATTTTTTTAATTTTTTTTTCAAATTTTAATATAATTATATTCATAAAACCACTTTGTATTATTAAATATACATGCTCTTTATTTTATTTTGTTGGGTAATGATATCCTAAAAGAACTTCTTAATCCATATTTATTCCTTTAATGAAAAGAAGGATTATAATTAGGTTCGTTAAATGATCAAAAGCAATTAAGCGTGGCATTAATTAATTACACTTTTGAATGGGTTTAGACTTGAAAAGGAGAGTTGGCTTGATATTAAAGTAACTAAATTACGGAACAACGCATGCATTAGTAAGAGGAAGCAAGGCAAAAGCATTAAAAGTGGTTTTAAAAATTTTCCTTGTTTACTTTTTGGACTTTGATTCTTCATCATGGATTCCAACAGAATTCTAACTTCCAACTTCTTGTCGGCTTCATAGATAAGTCTACAGCGTCATGTCATGTAGTGTAGTTAGCTCTTTTTGACCGTAAAACATTTAAAAGTTTGATATGAAATATTTTACTTTCATACATCTAAAGGGGGAATATGCTTCTTCAATATAACGTTCTTTTGGTATGAAAACGCACTTTTTTATCCAACAATGTGGGTCCATTTCTTTCTCCCTTCTATAAAGTAGCACTTCAATTTTACCTTTTTCTTTTAAAATATTAGAAAATTTATGTGAAATAATGTATCATAAATTTTGTAAATAAAAGTTATATACCAATTAATAGATCAAGTTAAAATTTTTTGTTTGGTAACCTTTTAACAAATACAAACTTTAGTTTTAACTTTTTATTACATTTATTTTTAAACATTCATCAACTTTTGTATAATTACCTAAATCTTTACTGGTCATTACTAATCTCATTACCTTAGTTTCTTGTTTCAATGAATTGCGAGTTAGTACTTTTTTTTATATATAATTCGTAAAAATTTTTAATGTTCAGCTTCCACTCATTTGTTTATAAAATCCCTTGTCCTAAGAAAGAAAAACTTCAAATATTATATTATTGTTATAATGGAGGCTCACAAGTTGATATAGGAGAAATTTAGAAGAAAAACCAAATGAAAATTTTTGAATAAATTCTCAAATCATCAGTTTTTGAACTTATATATGTTAAAAATTTAAATTTTAAAATTTTTCTTTAATTATTGAAATATTTGGTGGCCAAATTTATTTCTTTTAATTTTTTGAAATATGAAAGAGGGTTTAGAAACTTTGTGTATTTGTTTAATTTTCATTTTTATGGGATACAAGTCTTATTTTCCATGCTTACATGGTTGGCTAACTTTAGAATAAGAATAGTTGAGCGTGCTACAGTGATAGTGTTAAAATAGACCAAAGTAAATAGGCTCACCTAAATAATTTTTAGATAAGCAAAGAGTTTACTAAAGGAATATAAAAAGAACTTTAATCCTTATACATAAATATCAGAACAGAGCTAGTGATAGTTCTAAACTTGGTATGAAACAACTAAAATCAACTAACAACACTATTCAATCAATTGTAATAGGATTGATTCACCTATCTAAGAACAAAATAGGGTCACTTTGAATTTTCTTTGATAACTACCTTCCACAATCTAACTTTAATCTGATCCAACTAACAAATGAACTCACATTTTTTCTCCCTAAAAATAATACCATATATGGGAGAGAACCCATAATGACCAAAAACTAGACTAAGCTAAATTATTTAATTATTTAATATTTTAATAATTAAAATTAATTAACGAGTATCTTATCTATTATAAAAAAATAATTGATGGTAAAGAAGTTAAAGAAAAAAAGTTGATTTAAGTAATTTGAATATTAATTAAAATGATTAAAAAACACAAAATTATTTTTGATTATATAAATAAGTGAAGAAAAATATTAATTTGATTTGATATAAAACATGTCAGAGAATAAGGATACATGACTCCGAAAAAGAATTGAGACATAAATTATTTCATTTCTAAAAATGAGGATTCCACTTTAAAATATAAAAGGAGCTATGTTAAACTATAATTAGAATGTTATGATTATCTGTAATAATTATTTTTTATTTTATAATTTTTCTCTTGATGAGATCATTAAAAATTTAAAGTTATTACAAATTTCGACTGATTTAAATCAATTTAAGTGGACCACTTTAAAGAGCAAAATATTTCAAATATTTTTTTCACTTCACAAACCTCAAACTTTAAAGTCTTAGTTGTGAGAAAACAAATTCTTTGATTAAATTTTTTCTAATAAATAATTATTTTAAAATATTTAACACAATGAAAATTTACTTTTAATACAACTTATAAATAAATAATTTAATATTAATATTTTAAAACCCGGCAGGAATAATTTGACTAATAATATAATAACATAGTAGGTAGGAAACATTAAATTAGTTTGATAGACATTTTATTCTATCTATGGCCCTTTGTTGAGATTTGGAAGTTGAGAGAGTGGAAAGGAAAGTTAATTGAGTTTGATTAAGAGGGTGTGATGAAGAGTTAGTGAGGTAAACATGATACTAAATCTGAATTGCCGGTTGTTAGCAAAAATTTAAGTTAGTACATAACGCATAGAGATACATAGAAAATTAGAGATAAAGTAATCATTGATTTAATATAAAAATTATCTTGATTTACATATAGATAAATATTTTATTTTTAAAAAATATAAAAAAAATTTATATAATCATATAAATAAAATAAAAATTTTATATTATATAAAAATAAGGGCAATCAAATATATATAAAATAAAAATAAATTTTATGTGATAAATTAAGTTTAAAATGAAAAGAGAGTGAAAAGTAATTGTTAATGGATGTAGATATATTAGTGTGAAATGTATGAAAAAGAATTGATATAGTGTGGAAGAGGTCCCCGGAAGGTGGAAGAGGGGTCTGAAAAATGGATAGGTGCACGTGGTGGTGCTTGATAAAAGTGTGAAATACCCAATCTATGCTTGATTTTGGAAACCTCTTCCTTCATTATATAAGTACTCCCTCTCAACACTTGCCACGTCCAATGTCTCTTCATCCATGGAAATCGCATGTGATATCATCTCATGCCTTCTCACACTCAAATCACAAATTTATTTTATTTTCTCTAAATATCATTCAATTTTATTTTGGTTTTAGTAAATTTTTTTTTTAATTTTTATAAAATTTAAAGTAATATTTGAATTTTGAAAATATTTTTAATTTTTACTTTTATTTATAAAAATATTATTTTATTTTATATTTTAAAATTTTGTATTGAAAATAATAAAAATAATTTTTTTTATTTTGTGTAAAATATTAAAAATAGAAAATAAAATAAAAGTAGGATGATATTTTGTAAATAAAAGTTAAAACAGAAAATATTTTTGTAAATCAAATGTTATTTAAAATTTTTTTAAAAAAATTATTTTTATTTTACATATATTAAATGTATGATATGTTATTAAAGAGATTTTTTTTAAAATTTAAATTATAAAAAATTAAAATTAGAAATAATTTAAAAATAAAATAAAATTTAACCATATTTAAATGAAGTAACAGGATATTTAAATTATAAAAAAATAATATTTATATAAGATCATAAATGTGAAAAGAAGGGGGAAAAGGTGAAAATGGTAAAGAAAAAATGCCGTACAAATTTATCAATATCATAATTCTCGAAGTATTGGACCTTTTCTCACGTAGTTGTGTCCCTAAGATGGATGATGAAGAGAAACTATTGCAAATAAGTAGCAGGGAAATTTTCTATGGATTTTCACCAAGATTTTGCTTGCATGCAAATCTCATAATCAAGCATTTCACATCTATCTACTTGCATATATTCTAATGATAATAGATATAAAGCACTTTAATTAAACTGATTGCTTTATAGCTTGATTTTACTTAGCTTAGCAAAAATTAAGATGGTGATTTGATAAAATGATTATGCTAATTAAGGACATTAAGGTGACACATAATAATGAAGCATCCATCGGTTTCATTGAGATCTAAGTCACAAAATGAATGCACTTTAATTTGTTTGTTTATAATTAATCAACTGAAGGTTTGACCAATTGTTGCATGCCATGTCGGCAATGTGAAGCAATGTATATATGTAGTTTAATGTTTTGACTCATAAGCCTGAAACATGGGAGCGATGAGTCTTGAAGTTGGTAGAGATTTAAGGGTACAATTACGTGGAATTGTGTGATTAGTAGAGAAAAATTTACAATTTACAGGGTATCCCTTGAAATGTAGAGGATCAGTTTCCTATGATCACATGGTCCTGCTTATAGAGACATGTACATGAAGGCCCACTTTGTTAACTTAAAAACAAACACACCCTTCTTAACGCACTTGAAAACCAACCCCAATTTGGGAACATACACAGAAGAAGAAACCTAAGCTCTCTCTCCCTCCCTCCCTTTCTCTATTACACACCCTTTAATTAACGGTTCAAAATATATCATAAACAAATATCAAATTGATCAAATTTTATTAAAAAATAATAATTTTGATTGATAAATATTTATTTATTTTTAAATATTTAAAATCAATTTTAAAAACTGATGTTAACATCTTTCTTTAATTAAACACCAAGCCTAGACCATTGCTTTCCCAATGCAATTGTTTTCTTCACATTCAGCATCACTGTCTATGTTATTGTACTCTCTCTCTCTCTCTCTCTCTCTCTCTTCTTTTGTGTGGTCCTTTCCTTCTCTTTATATCTCTCTTATCACTTTCTCCATTTCTGCATACCTAGCCTTGTTGCATCCAAACACTACTATAGTATAGCTAGCTCTTCTCTCCCTCCTTCTCCTCTTGATCCTCTCATATTATATACCTTGTCTTTTGTTTGTTACTTCCCAAACCAAAACCCATTTTTATTGTTTTCTTTATTCTCCTTTTTCACTTTCATCTTCTTCCTTGGTAGTTGTATTTGTATACTAAACTCAATTGAAGCAACTACTAGCTAGCAAGTAATTACTATACACAATTACACCACAAACTCTATCTATTGTAAGAACATGTCTAGCAGAAGGTCCAGGCAACAATCTTCATCTACCAGGATCTCTGATGACCAAATCATTGAACTCGTTTCCAAGTTGCGTCAACTTGTTCCTGAGATTCGTGATAGGCGTTCTGACAAGG
Source organism: Canavalia gladiata (assembly GCA_037954105.1). Lineage (NCBI taxonomy): Eukaryota > Viridiplantae > Streptophyta > Magnoliopsida > Fabales > Fabaceae > Canavalia > Canavalia gladiata. The sequence goes on from CM075665.1 coordinate 46,347,238, forward strand.
TATATATATATATATATACATACATATTTTCAAAATTAACACATAGATTATACTAATAATATTATCGTTCATGATTTGATTAAAAAATTTCAAAGCCTTTCCTTAACATTGCTTAGGCTAATTAAAGCTCTAGATATATGCAGGTTCCATTTATTTATGGTTAAAAGTTCTCAAATCAAAATTTGAAAAATAAAGAAAAATTATGTTCATTTAACAAAATTTGGAAGATGTGAAAATCCATTTTGAATATTCCTAATTATAAAACAAACGAGCATTATATAGTTTAAGAGGAATATATATATATTATATAGTTTCTTCACGTAGGTTTAATCATCAAGAATTAGCAGTATAATTGAAGCCACAAATTAACAAAGAAAATAGTGGCAATGGAATGTTATTGCCTGTTTTGTTTTGTCTCTGCCAAGTCCTGGAAAAAGGATAGTGTAGGTTGGAAGAATCTGATCTGAGTAAACATAATGGCATGACTCGAGTAGCACATCTTAGTCATATTATTATTATTATTATTATTATTATTATTATTATTATTATTATTATTATTATAATAGTATGTAGTCAAGGGATATTGTCTGAAATTGACCCTTATATCAAGGGCATAGTTCCAAATCCTATGCAGATCTCTATAGACGTCAAACGATTCACATTGACTCGTACATATATTATAGTTTTCAACAGACTTTACTAGCATTTCACTCTTTAACATATTTATTTTTTATTAGTTTTTAATTTTATTTTTATCAATTAAATTCGTTTTTAATATTATTTATGGAGAGATTAATTTATATTGTTTTAAATAAATAAAAAATTAATTTATATAATTTTTAAAAATAAAATATTAATTTACATTATATTAAAAATTAAATGAGTTAAAAATAAAATGTTAGTAAACTCTTTTCAATTATATATATATATATAATAAAAAGAAATGTTATTTCTTCGTCCTTCTTAATTAACACATTAGTTTTATTATATTTATGTTTAATAATAAAATAAAATTTTTAATATATATTCTATTTTTCTCAAACTAAAAAAGTATGAATTTTTTTTACTTTAATATATATATAATTTATAAATAAAAGTAACGCAGAGTCCCAGAAAGAAAAAAAACTTTAAGAAAAGAAAAAAGGTCTGTGCACTGTAACAGTCATGTGGTTAATTTGGACCAATTGGTGAACGAACCTTCCTGTATGGTCTTTGAATAGGATTTCATAATACATAAAGATATTGTCTGAGTAATCTACAAGTTATCAACATTTGCCTCCGTCACCTGCTTCTTCTTTCTCACTGCTACACTGTTAAATATCTATAAGCAAAAACTTATAAAAGAAAAAAAATCAACAAATTAAATTAAATCAATTTTTTTATAAATTAAAATCAACTTATACATCTTAATTTTTTTTAATTTTTTATTTAATAATTTTTCTAAAAGATAAAATGCATAAGTTAGTTTTAATTTATGACAAAATGGACTCGTTTTATTTTTTGTTTTTTCTATAATTTACAAGAAAAGTTTGATTCATTTTCCTTCTTAACATGCTTCTTCTTTCTCACTAGTACGGTGAGTGCTATACATGTATGCATATACACATATTTTAGATAGATAAACTTTTCAGCAGGTACTTGAAGAAGAAGAAAAAAAGTTAAAATTTTCTTATAACTTATGCCTCTTAAATTTTTAGAATTTTTTCATCTAATAACTTCTGTAAAAGTAAAATGCATAGCTTAATCTTAATTTTAAAAAAATTAATTTAATATACCCTTTATTTATTTTTTCTTTTACAAGTTCTTACGAAGAAGAAAGTGACTTATAACTAATTGAGATATATACTGAGTTTGGTTTGCAGGTATCAGCATCTAAGGTCCTACAAGAGACCTGCAACTACATCAGAAGCTTACACAGAGAGGTTGATGATTTAAGTGAAAGATTGTCTCAGTTGTTGGCTACAATTGATGCTGATAGTCCTGAGGCTGCTATCATCAGGAGCTTAATTAACCAATAAGCTAGAAATTAAGGAATCTAATTCAATTTCCTATATCCAAGGAGATTATATATAAGAGTGTATTAATTTCTTCATCTTAGGTGGGTTAGAGTGCAGTTTGAGGTGCGTACCTCCAATATATATATGGCAGGTATGGTGCACTTGTAAGAAAGGTTTTGTAATAATAAAATTTAAGGACTTTGTATTATAGCTATAATGCTATATATTAATTAATATATCCATGCATGCCACATTTATAGATGGCCAAATTGTATTCATTGTTAAATTTATTGAGGTTATTGGTTTTTTTTTTATTTGCACCATGTTAATTTTCAATGGATGGTTAAAAATTAATTTTCATCAAAATAAGTTTTAAGTACAAAAAAAAAGTAATCATTTTTTAAAATAAAATTTTGTCAAGATTTTGAATAATTTTGTTCATATATTAATTTTTATTTAACAAAATTTAATTGAAAATTTTTAAAAGGTTTATATTAATTATAGATAAATATATTTTTTATATTAATATTGGCTATATTATAATTAATATTTTATACTAACTAAATTATATAAATTAATTTTTGATAAAAATATATTAATCAAGATTAATTTAATATTAAATATAGTAATTTATTTTTTATCTGCTCTTTCTAAGATTATCAGTAGTGCTGTACTTTGATGACTTCAGATATGTAGAAGGAGTTCAAATAATAATAAAAAAATATATTAGTTAATGGAGGCTATAACATGAACATTATGGAGAAGTGATTAATAATACTTGGAGTTTGTCGGCAAAGTTGAGTTCAAGTTTCTACAATATGTCAATATATAAATAAGTTGAGACTGAAAGTGTTGGATGTGAAAGTGATTTGATCTAAATGTTGGATAGTTGCTTATATAATATAGAAAGATCTCCCATTTTTGTATTCAGAAAGAGACAACAAGTCGAAACACAAACCCAAAATTGTCTTGGTTTTTTCGGTAAAAGGTTAAAATATTTGGAAAGTAGCGGTTGCTCAAGGAAGCGTGCTCAAGTTTCCTCTTGCCTAATAATATGATTTTGGATAGTATTATACAAATAATATTTAGGTACAAAACTTTATTTATTTTTAATTATTGTTTTTCTTTACATGTGTTATGTACTGCATTAAGTTTTTTTTTTAATGTATTTATTGCCTCCTTTTTGGTTTTCTTTCAAAACTTGATCCTATGTATAACATTTGAGTTACTATATTAATTAAACAATAATTTATATAATATATTAAGTTATATATATATATATATTATTTTATTATATTATTTATTATACCTCATATTTTTATTTTTTCCATTCTTATCTCTCTTATAATTGTATAAAATACTGTACAAAATCGTTGTACGAAGAACAATTCTCTTCACATTTTATGTTGTCTAAAGTTGAGATTCCAGGAAACTAAGTGTACTTTGGAGGGAAAGATTTTAATATTTAGTTTAACGTAGCATGTGTTTGATTTCTTTTTTTAAGAAAATCACATATTTTTATTTTATTTTTTTAAAAAAATAAGTAACTAGTTTTCTAAAATTAGTTATAACACACTTATTTTGAAAAAAAAATATTTTTTACTTTATTTATAGAAATAAAAAATGATTATCTTTAAATTAAGTGTAGAGATGAATATTTTGTGTGTATTTAGATTAGCAGAAAAATAGATTATAATCAAGTATGTGTATAATTGATTATTGTTATTATTAATTATAGTAAATAAATTAATTTGATTTTAAATGTGTAAATAAAATTTATTTAAAATAATTATTTTTATAGTAATAAAATTATAAAAATAAACATGACATTGATTATTTTAATAGTTCAATTTTAAATATTTAATATAGCTAAATATTAAAGATAAATAGAAAAATAAAAAATAATAATAATATTCAGTTATAGCTTTAAAATTTTACTTATCTTCAATATACTGTTTTATTTGTTAAAAATAATTAAAAATTATAAGTCAATTTTTCTAAATTTTAAAATAAGATTAAACAGTATTTTCATATTTTTTTTATTTAATAAAAAATAATATTTTTCAAATACACACTTATTATTTTCTCAAAAAAATTCTTTCTCAAATGTACACTTAATATTATTTTTATCATTATACACTAAAAAATACACACTTAGTTGTAACAGGAAATTTAATTTATTTTGAAGGAAATTGTTTATATCTTCCTGATTAATTGGAATTAAAAAAAAATAACTTATACATCATTAAGAAAAAAATAAATAAATTATTCTTATGAATCTATTACCTAATATTTGGATAGGATAATTTTAAATTATTAGATTATATATTTGAATAGTTAGAGTTTTTTTTTTTAAAAATATGTAAATTTTTAATTGAATAATTTTTATATCAAATTAAAAAAAATTAAATGACATCTGTTTAACAAAATTTCAAAAATATTAAATTATACTTAGTTTTTTAGATTATTATTCTTATTTTTTCATATTTAACTTTATTCAAATACAAGATTAAATTAAATTGTCAAAAAACAACTTTAAATTTTAAATCATACATAATTTAAGTAAAGAAAATATTCATTCAATGCTGAATAATGGAGAAATCTTGAGTCGATAACCTCCTTTGTATGGTTTTTTCTTGCACACAATTCTAATGGAAGTTAATTTTCTCATGAACGACGATATATATATTAAATAGATAGCCTATTTTTAATTGATTTGACCTTGATTAATTAACGAGCTCTACTGTATTTACAAAATAGTTGAAAATTGATGAATTGACGATATAAAATTTTAATTGTTTTTTTCTGATGTGACATTTTTGTTCATTTGATAATGTAAAAAAGAAGTTAACAATTAATCAACCTTGAAACTTTTTTTCCCCAAGCTTGAATTTTATGCAACGTGATTTTATGTGCCTTTTTTTTCTCATGCGGCGGCAGATGATTTCGACACATCGATCCTCCAAGTGGAATTAATACTTTAATAGGTCATTTAAATCATATAACAGTCCCTATAATTAAGAATGGAGTCTAATGACATTTTAGGATTAGTCTCATAAATAGAGTCCTAATTTTTAAGATACTCAATTAAAGTCCTAATTGCGTCTAATAAAAAAAATTGTGGTGTACCAAAAGAAAAGATTAACATGTGATGTATTTTTTAAGATATTAGATTAATCTCAACAATTTTTTAAAATTAACATTTTATTCGATGTGGAAGTACGTTTTTTTTTAATTTTTAAATAAAATATGTTCATTTAAATTAATTTTTAAAACATATTTAATAAATTCTTAAATTAAAAAATATTGTTAGTTTTAATTTTAAATTTGTTATTATCAATTTTAAAATAACTTTTTAGAATGTATATTTATGAATTTATTACAACTATTATAATTATCATTATTATTATTATCTTACTATTAACATTATTGTTAATATTTCATCAATAATAATAATAATAATTTATTATTATTATTATATTTTTAAAATTTTTTAATTTTATTATTTTAAAATAATTTCATTTTTTTATATAATTAATTTTAATAAATTTATAGTAAAAAGATAAAATAGAATAAAGTCACAAAATTAAAACTAAATTTAATGTTTAAAACTTTAAAATTAAAAATTATCCAAGGTAATTTTTAGATTTTTGTTTTAAAAATTTTAGAAACAAAAATTAATTTTAATTTTAAATTTTAAAAATTTGTTGTAAATGTTAGTTAACTCACTTTATATTATATTTTTACTATAAATTATTATATATAAATAAATAAAAAATAATTTTTAAAATAATAAAAATTAAAAAAAATATTAATAATAATTATTATCATTGTTATTATTATTATTATAATAATGATGATGATTTTTATTATTGTTGTGATGGTAGTAATTGTAAAGATGACGACAATATTTATGATGATTGAGATTGTGGTAGTAAAATAGGTTTATAGTAGTAGGATAGGTTTATAGTGAAGGATAGTGCCTTTTTATCATAATTCTATTTTTATAAAATTGATTTTTAATTTATATTCTTAACTTTTTTTTATATACAAGTTATTTTAAATTATATTTTTTATTATTGATAACAAAAAAATTTAATTAAGCTTGTATGCCCATCTTAAAACTCTAGGAAATAATTATGTAATTGTTTCATATCAAATCTATATTTTTCTACTATAATCAAATATTATCAAATGTAATAACCTTATATAAGGTATAACAAATTTTAATTTAGATCGTTATAAAAATAAAAATATCCCCACCAATTCATAATAAATCTAACGAATTCTTTAGAAAATATTTAAATTGATTGAATCTTCTATCAAATTCATCAATTGTTTGAATTGGTTGTCAACTATCCAATAATTTGATTAATATGTATGATTGGTTCTCTCCAATTTATCTGCTAACGTGTTTGCTAAAAGACTAGTTTTATAAATCAGAACCATATTCCAATACAAATTTCCAAGTTTATTTTAATTCAGGAGTTGCTTCTCATTTTAATTTAACAATTTTTTGTTGTCAACCAAATTTAATAATAATTTTTCAAAAAAAGACATTATATTATCTTTTCAACCTATACTAATCTTTAATCATCATTCACACTTCACCTTTTAAGATAATGGTTTTGTCAACTATATTACATCCCCAGTTCATGAGTATCAATGTTTAGTGTCATGAATTTCTCAAAATTTTTCATATCTTCATTGTCACACTCGTTCCCCAACTATCTATGTGTTATTCATACCTTATCTTCTTTTATTGTCTTAAATGTTGGCTCAAATATACATGTCCTTGTTTCTCTATAAGTAACGCGGATCTAATTAAATTATGAACATATTTTTCAAAAGTACACACCCATATATCTTATAAAAATATTGTTATAGTTAGTAAAAAATAAAAATTATTAATCAAAATTACACAGTTATGTGGAGATGGTCAAAATTAAAATTATTAATCACATAATCATGATCAAAATTAAAAATTAGTAATCACATAATTATTTTAAAATTTATGTACATTTATCTTTCAATTCTGATCATTTAAATAAGATGTAATGACCTTAACCTAGAGACCGATTCACGACAATTATGCCAAGTCATGAAAAATGATCTCTAAATCTCACACGTTGCTTACTTACTACAAGATTGCAAGAATCTAGCAAAGGAATTCAGTTTCATTTCCTTTTCCTTTATGTATCGGGAAGGTAATATAGTTTAGCCACATATTAGTAACAAAGACTCTTTCTTTTCTTAAACATACATGATAAGAATATACATCACACCACATAATTATTTCTAATGTTCTTGAAAGTTTAGTTTATATATACCACATGACTATTTCTAATGTTCTTGAAAATTTAGTTTAATATATAATAATTATGTTTGCCTTTAAAAAAAAATATCAAGAACAAATGGAATCAAATGTGAAACTTAATAAAATTATATTTTCAATACCTTTATATTAAAAGATAATTTTAAATAATTTAATTTATTATAATAAAATAGGATGATAGAAAATAAATTAACTTTTAAATTTTATAAATTTTTGTAAACCTAATTTTTTATACAAGAACATTAAATTTAAAGTTTAAATGATAATTATTTTTTAATAAAAAGTTATTGTACTAAATTTTGTTTTTTAATTATGGTTTGATTTGATTTTTAATTTCTATTTTTATTATTAAAATTTAATTGAATTAAGAAAAATTATACCTAAAGTATATTTATATTTATTTTAATATAATAGTTATATATAAATTTTTTTTCTTAATCTAACTCTAATCTTATGATATAAGAAGTGCGTCACTTTTATATGCTCTCAAACTTCCATCTATCTTCCAATCAAATATCCTTTCTTTCTACTTCGTCCCCAACAAAATCACATTTTTTAGTAGTTTTATTCTTTTTATTAATATCTTTTATCTCTGTTATTTACATTTTTAACAAATTTATTATAATTTTTAACGATCTTATCAAGTCATAGTTAATTTAATTTAAATTAAAAATTATTTAATATAAAATATTAAATTTATATAAAAAATTTATCAAATAAATCGATCAAAATTAATGCAATGTCAAAAATATTGATTTAGTTTTATTAATATAACATTTTAACGGACCTACAAACATTTCTATCAATAAAAATAAATATCAATTTAAATTTTATATAAATAATCAAAATTAAACATTCAATATATATGAATTTTTAAAAATAGTACATAATTTTTAAAGTAATTACGTAACTTTAAAAATTATTTAATCACAACCATCTATTTATAATTGTATGATTTTCTTCTAACTATCATATAAAAAAGTGTATATGAATAATGTATTTAACTATTATAATATATAAATGTAATGAATATTAATTATTAGATTTTATTTAAATGATAAAAGATAATACATAGTGTTGAAACTAAATTTTAAAATAAAATAATTATTTAATATTTTAATTAATAATAAAAGTATATGTATATAATTTTTTATGCTTAAAGATAAATATAAAATTTTAAGTGTTTTAAGATGTCTTGAAGCATCTTACTGTTTTGGCAAAAAGAAATATATTTTATAAAATATATTTAGTTGATTCTAGCACATAAAGCTATTTCCAAATTTTTATTCAGATAAAAAAAAGAACATTTAAGCTATACATTTACAGAAGATCGTAGCTGATAAAGGAAAAAAAATTATCGTGTTAAAAAAAATAAAAAATAAAAGATGAAAAGATTTTTGATGCCCAAAAAAATATGTTAAACGAAAAGCATCTTGCTTTCTCCTAAATTAAGGTCATGCATTTAATATTCATGTAAAAGAGAAAATATTGCAAAACTCGTTCGTCTTTCAACGATTACTTTGTCTCTGCTTATAAAAAGAACAAGCTTATGAGTAAAAGACAAACAAAATATTAACTAAATAATATATTTTAAGCGTCTTATCTACTCATAATTTGAATTGTAATTGTTGTATTCATTTCTTTGTATCGTTGGACTTTAGCAAAAATGGTGTAATTAGATAAAGAAGTCTGTAGTTAGTTTTTCTTTCTCAAAAAAAGTTAGCATTAAGAAGCTCGTGTAAAAATGTGATGGTTAAAAACTAAAAGAATGAAGACAAGTGTACCTTATTGCTTTTCAGAGGGAATGGTGAGAAAGAGTATCGTCTCCATAGAGATTTGATTCAATTACTGAATTTCTACTAGTTTACTATTTGAACTAAGACTATGGGAAGGTTGTAGTTGATTTGAATGTAAATGATTCCCCTGATAATAAGGTGAAATACTATTTCAGAATGTATGAATTGAATAAAAATAGATTCAAAGATTATCTAACACTTAATATACGCAACAAGTATGGCAAAAATCAATTTATGAAAGGTGTTAGGGTCGGAGTTCATCAAAACATCACCTGAGCAATCTTAAATCATTACTTTCATTCAAGTTAAAAATGTAATTGAAGATTAAATTCTCTTATACTAATTGAAGGTCAATCCCTTGACTCATCAACACTTCTCTTTAGTTAGTAATTCTACTCTCTTAGTGATTCCTAATTAAAGCGAGCTTTAAGTTCAAGAATCCACACGATCTCACAACTATGAATCTCTATTTCTAGAGCATCCGCAGTCATGTTGTTCATCTTAGTTCCAATTCCTAATCCAATCTCCCAATTGTGAAGAGGAATTCAATTCAATCTACAAATGGCCAATTCATAAAAGTTTTAAGCAAACAGAAGAACAATCATGACACGCTCGTCGCAAACGCGCAAAAATAATTTCTAGATTTCTCCCAAACTATTGGTATAGTATAAGGTGCAACCTACGTCATCTCCCAAAGACCATTTCATATTCTTAAGCAAATAAGGAAAAAATTAGAACAAGGGGATTTTGTAAAGATTTGATATTAAGTTCTAAATGCAAAATACATAATGAAATTAATTTGACTTAACAATTATCAACTCAAGGAATTCAGAGGCTATTTTCATAACTAATCATTGATCACTAAAATCATGCATTGTGTTTATCAACCTAGGATCATCTGGAACCCCTAAAATGATCCTTGAATTCTCTACTGAGAAACCTCTCAGAATTTAATTGATTATGATCAACAAGATTTAGTAACCACTTAATCTTTTATCTAAACCAATTTCACAATCAGAATTCAGTTGAAGTAAGTAATAAAATGAAAACCTTCAATTCAATTACTTAATTTCTACTCTTCAAACTTTTGGAAAATGATTTACCAATCAAAAACCAATTATAAATCAATTATGCATTAATCAAAATACGTCAACCGATCAAACTTTGATTAAAGAATAAAATTGAAGAATACAGTGAAGCAGAGTAGAAACCACTTAATAAGCATGTAAATAAAGATCAAGACCTCAAAGTTAAAATGAAAATAGCTTGAATCCTTGAATTGAAACTACAAACCTAGCCTTCCATGTAGGAGGCAACTAACAATAAAGAAAAACTAAGCCTTCCATGTAGGAGGCAAACTAACAAGAAAGAAAAACTAAGCCTTCCATGTAGGAGGCAACTAACAATAAAGAAAACCTAAGCCTTCCATGTAGGAGGAAAACTAACAAGAAAGAAAACCTAAGCCTTCCATGTAGGAGGCAAACTAACAAGAAAGAAAGATGAAAAATGGTATTGGAGTTGATCTCCAAGTGGTGTGTTTCTCCTCTTGTAAACCCTTCTATTTATAGAGGATTTTTGAGGCATCATCTTCAGAAAGTCACCAACTAGGATATTACTTTTCTACCCTTTTATTGCTTTCACATGGGCTTTGTTGAAAATGCAAAACACTTTTGAATTTTTTTTGTCACCAATTAGCACAACAATTTTGACTTTCTTGCACCGCAATTTCGGATGTTCACATGTCCGAATTAGAGCTTGACTTCTGAACAAAAGTTGTAGCCCCAGATCTTAGCTGTCCAACAGATTTGATTTCATCTCAATATGACTTCTGTATCTCAAGATATGGCCGGATCTTTGCACACAGTTCAAATTTCACGTCAGCAACACTATCTCATCTTTTGAGATAATTTCGGAGTCCTAAACATCCCATTTAGAGTCTGCTCTTGCTTTGTAACTGTGGACACTTCTTTAAGCTTTCATTCAAGACAGATTTCATGATTTTTGGATGTCTAAAACTCCTATTATGCTCAAAATACTATAATAGTGTCATTTTAATCGGGTAAGCAAAGAAATTCAATTAAACTTCATTTGAACCCAAACTCATAAAATATGACAAAGACCACTTAATTGAACATATAAGAAGTCTTAATGAGATAAAAGTGAGAGATAATTATTTATGAAATTTATGCTTATCAAATTCCCCCACACTTATCTTTTGCACGTCTCGGGCAAACTTAAGTTAAGGATTGGTGACTATTTTTTTTTTTTTGAAAGAACATCAAAGTTTTGAGTTGATTTCTCAGGAATTCACAAAATTTCATGAAGCATTCTTTCATTACATTTTTGAAATTACTTAGAAAGGCAACTTTAATTTGAAAAACATAGATTGAGAAAGATAAAACCTCACATGATATACTCTGAATCTCTCAAGTGTTTGATTTGGTAAGTGTTTCTCTCAAATTCAATCCATGAATGATGAACTATCATAGGCTTGCATATCTTCTACTTCTCTACTACTATGTACACATGCAATGCACAAATCAAGAGGTCTTTATTTTGGTTATAACAGGATTAGAATGATGAAATGATGTATTGAAAAGATACAATGTTAGACCAAGGAAAATGGTGAGGATTGAGAACTGAGTCTAAGTGCAAGTGTGAGAAACAGATATTACTTCTTCATTCTTTTTTTTCTTTTCTTTTCTTTTTCAATATAATAGTTTATTTGTTAATTTATTGCTTCAGTTTTTTTTTTAACCATGATATTGATGAACACAACAATAATCTCCCCCACACTTATTGAAATACTTATGGTATGATAAATCCAGTATTCCTCACCTTCTATGGTCAGACAAAGTTGTTTTTTTTTTTTGATTTGTGGTGAGCTAAAAAGAAGAAAAGGCTAATAGGCTCAAAGGGCTGATCAAAGGATAAAATTATATGGTTTGGTTCTTTGGCCAAGTGGTTTGTTCAAGAAAAACAGTGCCTCAATCATTTTTGTACAATTCATGTGAAAATGTAGCTTCAAAAAGAATCAATGCAAGTTCTGAAGTAACATATTTCATGCATGAAAATCACACAAGAAAGAAAATAATAATAAGGCTCAAAATCTCACAGGTAATATATTTATCAAATCTAATTTATCCAATTCAAATATGTGTTGCCAAACTAATTAATCTGGAAATGTAAATCATTTTGCTTTAATTATTTTATGAAATCTAAAGAAAAACATACTTCCACATTCAAATTTTTTTTTTTAATCATAAGATGCGTATCAAGAGTCAAGTGTAACTCCTTACTCAGCCATCTTACTCAAAGCAAGTTTATGAATCTAACCTAATTTTTTTTTTTTGGGTTTTTTTTTTAATTTTTTTTTTAGATATCGGACCATCCTCCCCCCAACCTATCCAAGACATTGTCCCCAATGTCTTAGATGGAATTTCATATAACAGGAAAAGAAATGTAAGAAAACCACCAAAGTAAGGAAAAGTTATAACCGAAGAGTGGTATCTGGTTCTCTTTTGTCTCTGCCATCCTGATTTGGTTGGTTCACCAGCTGCATTGCTTGACTGAGCTCAGATGTAGGATTTTGCAAAATCTCAAGTAGCTGTTCAACAGTTGAAGCAGATACTATGATGTTGCGCATGGATTGTGGCATGAACTCCTGCTCTACTGCATGATCTAAAAAGGATATCAAACCATTATAAAAGCCATTAATATTCAATAAGCCCAAAGGTTTTTTATGAAAATTTCGATAGGCCCAAAATATAATGGTAAAAATTTCTTCCATTGTTCCAAGACCACCAGGTAATGCAATAAATTCATTAGAATTAATCAACATGTGTCTCATACGGTCATGCATGGTTGCAACCTTCAATTCAGTACCCAGGGTGAAGTAGGAGGTGCTCTCATTTTTTAAGCCAACACCTAAGACGTTACATCCCTTTGTGAGTGCAGATTCTGCAACACATCCTTTTAAACCCTGAATCCCTCCCCCATAAACAAGATTGATTTTTCTTGCAGCTAATGCCTTACCAAGGGTATAAGCTGCATGTTGAAATTCTCCATCCTTTCCAAGGTTAGACCCACCAAAAACACAGATAGTATTGATTCTATCCATAAACGGTGTTTCTGTCTCTTTTGAAAAAAATATGTCATAGAGGTTGATAATTTATAGGGACTCAATATCAGACAAGGAGATCGCTTGAATAGTGCGGGATCAGGATTTGGTAGCAAAAGTTTGAATTTTTGTTGCAAAAGTTTGAATTTTTGTTCAAGGAAAAGGTGAATGTCAGAAGGGAAAGACTTTAAGCAGGGGTGAAAATTTCAAAAAATGGTGGCCCAATAAATTGAAAAGACAATGTAAATGACAAATATACACGCGTGAGAATGAACAGTAGTTGTGATTGTGGCTCACATCTTCCTCTGGTTTTACGTCCAGTAATGGCTGAAACGCCTTCTAAAAGTCGAGAATGTGCTTCCCATTCAGTTTTCTTGTAAACTGACAACAGGGTCTTTTAAAGTCAGATTCCCAAGACTATAACGTGCTTTTTCCTTACGGCATAGTTCAAACAAATCAAGAATAGTATACCTAAAAAAAATTGTTAGAAAGGTTAAAAATTTTATACAAACTCAAAAAATTGTTAGAAAGGTTAAAAATTTTATACAAACTCAAAAAATTGTTAGAAAGGTTAAAAATTTTATGCAAACTCCTAAATAAGCCTAGGAAACTAAAATGGTCCCCGGCAACGGCGCCAAATTTTTGACACGCTCGTCGCAAACGCGCAAAAATAATTTCTAGATTTCCCCCAAACTATTGGTATATTATAAGGTGCAACCTAGGTCATCTCCCAAAGACCATTTCATATTCTTAAGCAAATAAGGAGAAAATTAGAACAAGGGGATTTTGTAAAGATTTGATATTAAGTTCTAAATGCAAAATACATAATGAAATTAATTTGACTTAACAATTATCAACTCAAGGAATTCAGAGGCTATTTTCATAACTAATCATTGATCACTAAAATCATGCATTGTGTTTATCAACCTAAGATCATCTGGAACCCCTAAAATGATCCTTGAATTCTCTACTGAGAAACCTCTCAGAATTTAATTGATTATGATCAACAAGATTTAGTAACCACTTAATCTTTTATCTAAACCAATTTCACAATCAGAATTCAGTTGAAGTAAGTAATAAAATGAAAACCTTCAATTCAATTACTTAATTTCTACTCTTCAAACTTTTGGAAAATGATTTACCAATCAAAAACCAATTATAAATCAATTATGCATTAATCAAAATACGTCAACCGATCAAACTTTGATTAAAGAATAAAATTGAAGAATACAGTGAAGCAGAGTAGAAACCACTTAATAAGCATGTAAATAAAGATCAAGACCTCAAAGTTAAAATGAAAATAACTTGAATCCTTGAATTGAAACTACAAACCTAGCCTTCCATGTAGGAGGCCACTAACAATAAAGAAAAACTAAGCCTTCCATGTAGGAGGCAAACTAACAAGAAAGAAAAACTAAGCCTTCCATGTAGGAGGCAACTAACAATAAAGAAAACCTAAGCCTTCCATGTAGGAGGCAAACTAACAAGAAAGAAAACCTAAGCCTTCCATGTAGGAGGCAAACTAACAAGAAAGAAAGAAAGATGGAAAATGATATTGGAGTTGATCTCCAAGTGGTGTGTTTCTCCTCTTGTAAACCCTTCTATTTATAGAGGATTTTTGAGGCATCATCTTCAGAAAGTCACCAACTAGGATATTACTTTTCTACCCTTTTATTGCTTTCACATGGGCTTTGTTGAAAATGCAAAACACTTTTGAATTTTTTTTGTCACCAATTAGCACAACAATTTTGACTTTCTTGCACCGCAATTTCGGATGTTCACATGTCCGAATTAGAGCTTGACTTCTGAACAAAAGTTGTAGCCCCAGATCTTAGCTGTCCAACAGATTTGATTTCATCTCAATATGACTTCTGTATCTCAAGATATGACCGGATCTTTGCACACAGTTCAAATTTCACGTCAGCAACACTATCTCATCTTTTGAGATAATTTCGGAGTCCTAAACATCCCATTTAGAGTCTGCTCTTACTTTGTAACTGTGGACACTTCTTTAAGCTTTCGTTCAAGACAGATTTCATGATTTTTGGATGTCTAAAACTCCTATTATGCTCAAAATACTATAATAGTGTCATTTTAATCGGGTAAGCAAAGAAATTCAATTAAACTTCATTTGAACCCAAATTCATAAAATATGACAAAGACCACTTAATTGAACATATAAGAAGTCTTAATGAGATAAAAGTGAGAGATAATTATTTATGAAATTTATGCTTATCAAATTTCCTCACACTTATCTTTTGCACGTCTCGGGCAAACTTAAGTTAAAGATTTGTGACTATTTTTTTATTTTTTTTTAAAGAACATCAAAGTTTTGAGTTGATTTCTCAAGAATTCACAAAATAAATGTCATATTAGACACTTATCAAAATGTCTATTAGGTGATAATACAAATTGCTGAACATAACACTTAGATTGATAATGGTAAATCAGTATAACTTTTTGATATAAATATCTCTTTCTTTCTTTTCTGTGTTGATAAATATTTTAAAATATCTAATATCTTATAACGTTATTGTGTAAAAAAAAATTAATTTTTTTTTCAATATCACATTCAACCTTTTTTTATATATTATATTATATATAATCATTAACTCATTTTTAATCTTGACTATCAATATATAGTTATACAAGTTAAATTTATCATTTTTATTATTAAGTATAGATTATACGATCATTTAAAAAATTAATAATAAAAATTTATTCCTATCCTTCTCCTATCAAAAAAAACATTTTCTAATATCTCCCATATATATACAGAAGTGAATAGCTCTATCTGCCGACTAATTAGAAAAACATACGGATGATATTACAAATAATTCCAATTTAAAAATGGACGTATGTATGAGAAGAAACGTGCTTGTGAATAGGCCATAAATTATTGGGCGGAGTTGATTAGCCATGCATTGACACATTGTTAGTACTGAAGCTACATTTTATAGACACTCAGCTGCATAGGTAGCTACCATCTCTGACTTTACTATGCTTTCAATTAATTTTCTTGAAGATACAATAACACCCTCAGTTTCACAATCAACAACTCAGTAAATGTTGTTAGGCCTACTAAAACTGAAGAAAGGGACTAAACATTTCTATGAAGATCCCATTTTGTTGCATATGATCCTTACATTTTCAACTTTGAATCGATTTTAATATTAGGTCACCTTTTTTACTAGTGTAGATCTGACTGGGTTTGTGATTACCATTTTCTTGGAAATTTTAAATATTTTTAAACAAAAAGGATTCAAATTTAAGTTTTTTTCTTTGTCTCGTATGATTTATCTTTCGTTTTGTGCTGTATTTAATTTAAAAATAAATAGTTTAATTTTGATATATAATTAGTGTAATTTTTGTATATTTTTAACTAATTATAATACATATATTAGATATAATTTTTAAAATAATTAATAAAAAATTAATGATCCGGAATGATATGATTATTTATGATTGAATAATAATATAATTTTTTATATAATAAATATATTTTAATTAAATTTAAATAAAAATAAACATATATACAGATTATTGCACTAACGTGTTAAAAATGGATATGACACAACATGAGTTATATATTATATTTGATGTGTTTTAAAATTAACTTAGAATAGAATAGGAGTTTAACTTTGATACATTAATAGTGGTGTTAAAAATTTTATATTATCAACCAATTGAAAATTATCATAGATATATTTTTAAATAATTATTATAAAAATTAATATGTTTAATGAATGATAATTTATGTTTAAATAGTATTATAAAAAATTATATTCTATTTAATAAATAAGATAAGATAAAATCTTAAAATATAGTAGAAATATGATAGAATAGGATATAATTTATTCCATTATATATTTGTTATACTTTGGAATAATAAAAAAATAATAATATATTATTTTATTCTATATTAAGGATGAATTAAGTAATATATTTTATTAAATGATAAAATTATTTTTTATAAAAATTAGATATAATTTTATTAAAAATAAATGTTAATTTATTATTTATGATTTTTTAGTAAAAATAATTAAAAATATGATATCATATTTTTATTTTACCAAATTAAAAAATTAAAAAATAAGATATTAAAAATAAAAAATTAAAAGATCGAATAAAAATAAAAAATATAATAAATTAAATAATAATAATATATTAATATTATTATTAATATTATCGTCATCATTATTATTAATTTATTATTATTATATTAATAATATTGTGACGAAGAGTTCAAAGCACAACGACGATGCAAAGAGAAAGTGTGGGTTTTGACTTCTAATTTTTGTTTTGATTTCTGAAAAATAATATCGGAATTGAAATTTTTATGTATGTTATGGTTTAAATATGAAACAAATACAATAAATATTATTATATAGGCCTTTTATAGGTTCAGTAATCAGGCCAATCTGATAGGTTTTAATGGGTTCTTTTTAAAGTCTACAAACCTATCATATTTTGTTGTAGAGACTTTTTTAAATTTGGACATAAATTTTTAGTAAATGAGCTAAGGTGAGTTAAGATGTGGGCTTTTTAACCTATTTTTACTCCTACTTATAACAAAGAGTTTTTCATTTCAGGGAAACTTGCAAAACTGTGAAGGTCATTGGAATCATCACCCATATTATCTTAGTGAATCTTATGGAAGAAAATAAGAATGTCTTTTTGAAGAAATGGCAGATCCCAATATGCTTTACATTTTTTTTCTCAAGCCCCATAATACACATTATTTACTTTAATGCATAGTGTCACTTGGTTTGATTTGTTTTCTTCTTTTTTTTTTTTACATAAATTGGTTGAAAAAACTATCTACAGTTTTTTTTTTTTTTTTATCTTTTTGTTACATTTTACGAACTCTGTATTATTAGTTTGATTTGATGTTTCACCCAAAGTAAACAACACTTAATGAAAAGCATATATTTTTTTAGAAAAGCATCATTTTCAAAAGTTAATATAGCTCTAAACCCCGCCGATTACAGCCAAATTAAAATTTGATATATCAATGACTCTCTCCATTTAATTCCAAATATGAGATTTTGGAATTTGAAACATTGAGGCCTTCGACAAATTGATTTTGACTCTGTAAAATTTCCTAGTTTCTAGTTTATATCATTCTTTCTTCTTCTTCTTTGATAAATTTATTTTAAAAAAATATATGTTATTTCACACTAGATCTTGACATAAGCACAAGAAATAAAAAATTATTGAAACGAAAAATTAAATTTGGAAATGATGCTCTTCATCCTTTCTTTCAATGCGTGGTCTTATTAATGCAGCATTGACATATCCTTCTAGATATGTTTAGAAATTAGATTTTAGAAAAAAAAAGAATAAAATATTTTACTTTTATAAATAAAATATTAATAGTTTGAATTAATTTTGATCTATTAATTTATTCTGTTTCCCTCACATAATTCACTTTCTTTAAATTCTGATATTTTAATAAGGTGGCAAAATTTGACTTGTGCATACTAATGTATAGATTATTATTATTATTATTTTTTAAACAGAAAATGATGGACGCACATATATACATTGTATCCATCCTATTATATTTCGTTTAAAAGTTATGGTTGTTTTTATTTATTTTTTAAAAAAATAGAAAATTTTATATTCATTAGATTTGTAGTGTATTCGACTGTATGATACTATGCATGTTTACGAGCATAAGTGCTCTTTTAAATTTGATTTTAATCAACTAACTATTTTGTATTCTGATGGTTTACATTGTTGAATCTATACATTATATTCTTTCTTTTTTTCAACAAAAGCGACATTTACTAAGGGAAAAGAGTATCCTTTAACATCGATTAAGTTAGATACAAACACTACATAGCACATCCAACGATGGCAACCAATAATCAAAAAATGAAAATAACATTATAAGCTTTGAATACATAACACAGGTTTATTTATCCATTCAAAGAAGGAAAAAGAAAACCTCAATATATTAGGCATAAGCCAGATCCAAGATTTAATCAAAACAAGCTCTATAATAGATTGTAGGTCTAAAGCCTCATGCTTGAAAATCATGTTATTTTTGTGAATCCAAATTGATCAAACCGTACTTCAAAATCAAATAGCACATCTTATCCTTTCTCAATTTTTGAGCAACCTTGTTGCATGTTGACCTTCTTCTTAGGTTAGCACCAGCCAATACCTAAATAATTGAATGGAACACTTTGTATTTCATGATTGAGCATATAAAGAAACTTATGTTATGAGGTATTTGTATACCCACTTGTTTTTACACAAGTTTATTTTCATCCCTAATGCCGATTCATGACCTCTAAGAATACTTTAAATAGTTTAAATATATTTTTTTATTAAAGGAAGAAAACAGGTTCTTCTATTCAACTTACCTTATTAGTCCACCAAAACCTTATGCTATAATAAGGAACAAAAATGGAGCTATAGGATCCCTTGTTTCAAGCCATTATTAATACTGAACTTATCAGATGGAATCCTATTAATCAAGACTAATGTTGAGGGAGATTTGAGTATCCTTTCAAACAACATGCTTTTTAAATTGTTTTTAATATTTTAAAATTTTTTTCTTTCAAATAAATATAATCAAAATTATCTTTTAAGTTTCTAAGAACTACCTAACTTTGATTTTTATATTGAATCTAGGGATAAGGATGAATAAAAACCACATTCACCGTGTTATAAAATAAAATTTTTAATTTTTTTTTATTTTCAAAATTTAAAAATGTAATTTTTTTCCTTGTACATATTTTTTAAATTAAAATTAAAATCAGTTTTTTCTTTTAAAAAAAATTAAGATTAAAATATAAAAATAAATATTTTATAATTAATTAGAAGATAACTATTTTTAATAAATATTATAAAATAATAAAATCTCCGACTTTCAAACTTAATTTAGTTTCAAAGATGATATTTCTAATTTTTTATAAAAATTTTAACATAAATTTTGATGATATTTTTATTTATTTATTTATCATCCCATCTTGCTCTCAATTGCAACATAAACTATGCTAGAAATTTGAGGTTATTTTCTTGGTTCTCTGAGCAACATACTAAAACAAAAGTTATTTTCCAGCATGTAGAATAGTTTATATTTTTCTGGAATTTGATTCACCATTTTAGGTTTTGGGGAAATTGTGTTTTGGGTAGTTAATAGCAGGAGAGGCTTTTCAAACTTTTTCCCCTTACCAGAAAAACAAGAACAAAATAAAATAGCTAAAGGGTATATAAGTGCAACTCAAATTCATGACAATGTCTCAGTACTACTCAACCAGAATACGGAGCTTCCAACTTAATTTGATTAAGATGCATGTCAACCATTATTGTCTGTCTATTTATTTTCTTCTCTTCTTCAAGTGTAGTTTTGTTCAAGTCACAATCATCTATTAATTTCTTGGTTACACCATGAGTTGTGTAAGGCAAGTTTTCAATGTATTGAAACTACCTCATTGGTTTCTAGTTTGAGGCATCACTTCTTGTAGGTTTTATATATTACCTTAATTTTTTAAACATAAAAGAAAGGATTGTATTAACAAAGCAATCTGGTACCATGACCCAATTTATCTTAAAATTCTGTTCCATTTTGAAATGTTACTAGTAATTAACTTTTGGAGTGATCAACAATTTATTAACATTCCTTTTTTTTTAGAGGATTTTCTAATGTGTAAG
This sequence comes from Canavalia gladiata, assembly GCA_037954105.1. Lineage (NCBI taxonomy): Eukaryota > Viridiplantae > Streptophyta > Magnoliopsida > Fabales > Fabaceae > Canavalia > Canavalia gladiata. The sequence goes on from CM075665.1 coordinate 46,368,154, forward strand.
CTTGCTTCTTTCCCTGGAGAAGCATTAACTATATCCAGCTAAAGGGGGTGAGTCATCATGTGTCTTCCTACTACTAACATGCTTGGGATGGAAATTGGAAGCCCCTAAAATCATGTTGGAAGATGTTCTAACATATATGACAATTCTATAACAAAGTTAATTTTGTCTTTAAATTTATGTTGGAGTTAATGTAATAAATTATAATTTTTACATTAAATTGAAAATTTTTATATTATTTTACTTCAAACTTATTTTAAAAAATTTAAACATAAACCATTTACTTCAAACTTACTTTTAGTCAAAATTAATTACTCAAAATTAAATTGCAATGTCCAACAAAACATACACTATGAATGAGATGTATATATCATATTAATATGCTATAGATCTCATCAAATTGACTCTGCAAGAGTTACAGGGACAGTAACTGTGGGGTGTGGCAGCTGATAAAGCTGATGTCAACAACAGTTACTTCACAAAGGAGTTTTATGGGTTTCAATAATGTTGACTAGTGCAGCTTTAGCTGCACCTTATTAGGCCCGGCATGAAAACAAGTGAAACAACAAATATAAACACTGTTGCCATATATATTTGGTCATAGGGTATATAGCATGCAGTAACTTGTTCATTAACTAGGGTTTAATCTAATGTATCTTGTGCACATGTTTATTTTATTAGTCTTGTAAGATTCCTGCAATGCGGTTGGATCTTGAATAAAAAGTTTGTAAATTTTTTTTAACTTTCCTATAAGGGGGGTTAATACCAAAATATAGCTAATGATTCACTTTGTTTAATTTAATTATAGAGAAAATAAGGTAAAATAAAGAAGAGTTTTAGAAATAAATATTCAAATTTTTCTTTCTTATTTTCTCTTTAATTTAAATTTAAAAATTTTCTCTCCCTTTTTATTATTTGTTTCCTACCAAACAAATAGAGGGTAAGAATTTCTAATTTTTTTTTAAGTGGTTAGTCTTTTAAAATTTCTAAACAAAGACCCGCCTGCAGCTGCAAGTTTGTGCATCTTTTCAGAAATTGAAGCCTCTTATAATTGTAAGTATTAAATTTCTTGTTACGTTGTCATAAACAATTATATGTTATCACCTATTTTGGACTAGTTTTTAACTTGTAGAAAAAAAAATTAATTGTAAAATCTCAATATCAAGACTTTTTCTAGATAAGATTGTTGAGCTCAGTTAAATTTATAGGTGTTTCTAACAAAGTTAACAAAGGTACATAAATTAATTTTCATTTATATAATAAATTTGAATGCATGTTCGTTTAAAATGAAAAACAATGACTACACAAAATACAAGGCCCGTTATTATTTCACATTTAAAGTGTTTATTTAGTTTAAAATTGAATAAAATTTATTTTGATAATATTAATTTTAAACCATTAAATATTTTTGTATATAAACTAATTTGAACCATATATTTTCCTTAGAATATATATTTCATATTAAAAAAAATACAAGAATTAATTTTTTAACTCCAAAACAAACAGGCCAAAAAATTATCGATATGAGACAATGACGTTTCCAAGTGCAATGCAAATATGCCCTGATGGATTTTATGTTTTTTTTTTTCATGAAGTATTCTTGACTAAAACTATATTAATAATGTCACAAATTTGGAATTAAACGGATGTATGAAATTTCAGAGTGTAGGTGATAAAAAAAAATATTGTCATGCATATGTACACTAATGTACATATGGTTACATTTACGTACAAATCTTTTATCTGTTTTTTATTTTTATTTAAAAAAATTCAACTATTAAATTAAATATATAAATAAATAAATAACACTGTTTATACTAGAAATAACACTGTTTAAACAAACCACAACAACCCCTGAATTGACCACGGTCCCAAGCCAGATTGAAAAATGGATAGTGTCAGCTCCATTTTCAATTCTCTCTACCCAAATAGGAATAAACTGGACTGGACCGGACAACTTGGTACTAATTAAATTGGCCCATAGAACTGGCCCAAAAATCTGGCCCAAAACTTTAAAATTAGTAAAGTTTGATAGAAAATCGGTTGAATTAATTCCGAACTTTTTTAAGGATAATTTGATACATATAGAATTGTTTTATAAAAGAACCAATGACATAGGTTGAAATATTACGTCATATTTATACTTATTGTTAAGTAAAATTGTTAATGTTATAAACTTATGAATGATAGTTAATTGTATATTAATATCTATCATTTTAGCATAATGATTTTTTATATATATAAATAATATCATTCAATGATTGATAGATTTTTTTTTAAAATAAAATAAATAAAATAAATCCATGTTATTATTTATATTTATGAAAAGTTTTTTCCATCAATTTATTACTATACCAATTGAATATTTGATATATTATATAAAATGAATCTATATAAAACTTTTATGAATTTAACTATAATTAAATCATAAATGAAGTGATGAATGGTAAGCTAACACTTTGACCCTTTTAATAATTCATTCAATTTAAGAAGAAAGAAAAGAAAATCCGTTAAGTTGTTATACATAAAAAAAAAAAAAAGAGTATAATTTTAGAAGCAGTCTAAAATGAACTTGACTTGTGAACTAGTTGTAGATAATTTAATGCTGATTACCTGCCAACCAGATTGGTAAGCTTTATATACTTTATAGACATCACAGCCTTTACAACCCAACAATTGCCTTTGCCATTGCCGGCCTAGTTTCTTTGGCCCATAAGAACAATTTCCAAGTCACATCATCAATTCTCCATTATTTGACCCACCCTTTGTTTTTTGTTAACATTGCTCTTCAATCTTTATATATGCCAACTAGGAAATATATATATATATATATATATTATATGTATATAAACCATATTGGGAAATTCTATTTTTACCCATGTTTTTTTACAATAGTTTTTTTATAATATAAGAATAGAATAAATTAAGTATATTTATGAAGTAAAAATTATTTTTTCTTTAAAAGATTTAGGATTTTCTTTTGTAAGATAAATTTTTTGATCAATTTGTTTCTTTTTAAATTAAATTAATGTTTAAAAATAATTAAACTGAACAAATTTATTTTTTTAAAAAAATGATAATTTTTATCTTTTACAGACTAATATGATTGATGATAAATCTATTAAAGAAGAAAATGATAGTTGAGTCTATTTATGCAAGTTTTGCTGGTAGCTAAAAGTGAGCTTGATACATTATTTTGGTCACGTTGGTCTAATAGGTTTGGTTTGCTAGATGGGTGATGTGGATCCCCCTCTTTTGTTTCTCTACAACTGTATCCATGTTGCAGTGTATTTGTTTATTAACAAAGCCCTGTGGTGGTTGGTTTCTTTGGTTTCTTTCTTATATACGGATCAGAAACAGCCTTTGCAATTAGCTTTTTATCTGTAGTAACATGTCAAGAACTTTGAATTCATTTCTCAACATAAAGTTCATCCTAATTCTTTTTATTTTTCATAGCAATTTTTGTGATGCATTTCTACCTTCAAAATAGAAAAGAAATAATTTCATACACAAATTTATTTACATCTAGTTATATGTCGTTAATTTATTTTATTTTTTTAAAATTTATCAAAGAATAAAAGATGTAAACAAATAAATGATACTATTTGTTTATACTAGAAGAATCTTTTTTACTTTAAAAAAATCCATATCTACAAGGTCCACTCATCCAAAGGTTATCATCTTAGGTGATAACTTTTACAAAGAAAAAAGAATTGAAGTGCATGAGTTGCTGAATTTTACGTACAACTGTGAAATAAAATATTGATGTACTTTGTCCAAATGAAATGATAATTTTAAGATGATCTTTGCTACACTACTAATATTTTAATAACTAATGATTAATATTTAGCTGCATAAATATCAAAACAACTTTTACATCTTTCTTATTTTTGTATTTTATTAAGTGAAATATAATTTTGATTTCTGAAAAATATATTTTTAATTGTTCATTTTAGTTTTTACAATATAATTAAAATGAATGTTTTTTATCTTTTAAAAATAAAAAGTATTTTCAAATTTTAGAAATTAATGTAATTAATATTAAATTTTTCAAAAGTTAAAATAGCATTTTAGTCTATTTATATTTTAAATAAATGAGGTCAGTACCAAAATTTTATGTTCTAGTATCTTGATTAAATTTCAAAGATTAGTCTCTACATATTAACATTATTATCCTTAACATAAATATTGAATTGGGTCTTAATTCATTACTACATTGTAATTGTGATCTTCCACTAACTCCTAAAACGATTATGATTTTCATGATGGGAAGAGTATGAAAGGAGACATGTTGCCTACTGGGATTTTCTTGTCTTCTGGGCCCATTATTTACATAAACACATAAACATGATTAGAAAGGTAGCTAAATAGTTGCAGAAAATGGTTCGATTCTTTGGCACAAGTCGTTTGTATCATTATGTGCTCCTTTAGTGCTACATCACTACATACTTTTGTACATGCCACCACGTGGAATTCTATTTTTTAAGTTTTATGAATTCATAAACCCTAAACTCAGCAAAAGAATCAAAATAATGTTAAGGAGTACAAGGGAATTTAGGAGTATTCGTGATTTAGTTTAGATTAATTTTAAAGAAAGAGAAATTATCTTTCTTTAGAATTTGATTTGAATTGGTTTGAAAATATTGAAATTAATCAATTTAATTCCACTTTTTACAATTTAAGCTGCATCAATTAATTTGAATTTGTTTAGGAGATGATAATTAATTTTTAATTTACAAAAAAATAAAATTTATTAATTAGAATATAAATAAAGTTTCATACTGGCACTTATATTCTTTTAGTGATTAATTTTCTTTAATAAAATAACACTTTTTCAATACGTGTGTTAAAAAACAACATTTATCAAATAAAAAATCAAATATATAATAAATATGAATATAAAACACTAGTTAAAAGTATTAAATTAATCATAAATTACAGTTTTATCTGAATTATAAATCATAAGCTTAAAAAATAAATATATTCAATAAAATATATTTTAAAACGCATTATATAAACAATGATCTACTACACTTTATACATTTTGAATCTAAAGATTTTATTTTTTTTTATTTTTTTAAAAAATATATAAAAAAAGATCGTAAAACTATAAATAAAATGAGATGGATAAAATATACAGTTAATATATATATAAATCATTTTCATATTTTTAATTAGTGCTTATATAAGAAAAGAATAAAAATAATATAAATATGATATATGTATTTGTTGTTTTTTAAAATATAAAATGCAAAACTGAATTAAATCGTATAAAAAATAGTTTATCATTTTTAATTTTTCAACTAACAATTGATTCAATTTTGAGTTTCTTTACATTGATTTAACAGTTTAAAAGAAATAAATATTCTTAGCAAAGATACTCCAACCCGTTTATAGAAACATCAACATCAACGATATAGTAACATTTCAAGTATTATAAAAGGATTATTGATTATACCATCGAAAAAAACGGAAAAATCCAGCCTACGGTTGATGACACACAAAATCAATACTTAACTTATATAAGGTTCATAATTCTAACACCATCTAGCTCTTCACCTTTAAAATTAATATTTTTTTATTAAGCCAAATTGATTATATAAATGCCACCCTATTTCACATAATTAAGTGATTCAACTGCGGCACCGCCCTATGATTACAACAAAAAAACATTCTAGAAAATACTTTACAACTTTCAAATGCACCTTTAGAAGGGTATCAATATCATGTGTTGGTAGGTACCTGAAGTCAAAATTGTGAGGTTTCTTGCCACTAGTGTTTATGTGCATTACCCTATGATAGGGTCATTTTCTTTGCTTATAAGATAAGAAATTCAATGCAATAGGTTCAAATTGCAATAACTTGAATGTAAAGGGTTGAGGAAAACCATAAAAAAACAGATACACCTTAAATAGCTAATAATAAATAATTAAATTAAAGCCGCTTCTTATTGAAACTCTTTTTAAGTTGAAAATTGATTTTTAAATGTTATGATGGTTCCAGAAGAAATGGTGTATTTGGTTGAAATTTTAACAGTAGTCACGGATTCCATTTGAGTACAAAGAAACAGAATTTGACTTAGTCACAAGTTGACCTAATACAGTGTCCCCTTAACGTTGTTTTTTGATGACTTAACCTAAGTTTACTAGTAACAATAAAAATGTGGTATTGTATTTCATACAATGATTAGTTCAAAATAAACACATGAAGTTGGTAGCGCAGAGAATCCATAAAATAACTCAAGCAAACACTTATTTCAACAAATAATTCTTAATTGAGTAAATTCTCATTTTTGTCCTAAATATTTATAATAGTCATCAAATTAGTTCTTAAACTAATAAAAACTCCTAATAAATCTTTTACATTAGTCATTACTGTTTCAAAATTTCAACCAGATTACTCCCAGATCAAGAACTAACTTGGTGGATTTTTGGATAATGTTAGATTGTATTACAAGTTTTTATTAGTTTAATAGACTTAACTTGATAGGTGACACCAACTTTAGAGGAAAAAACATAAGGATTTACCCTATAAGAAAATGGATAAGACTTATTCTTCCATGTCCAAGAAATGATCCAATATAGAATCAATGTCCTAACAACTATTGTTCTTGTCTTCTGTAGAGGCCATTATTTGAATTAGCTAAAAAGATTGACAAGCATAGTAGTTGCATTGAGGTCAAAACAACAGTACACCACCAAGATAGTGCATTATGTAATTAAATTAGTGCAGGGTTTTGTTAAACTCCAATGGGCCTTGTAGAAGCATTCAATCTCCCAATGTAATTACTACAAAACTACAAATTTGAAATTATCCAGAAAAGAATAACATATTAAGAAATGAAAGAATGTAAATGCCACTATACCCTTGAACTCTGCATTTTTTTGCAAGAAAGGGAATTGTATACAACAAGCCTTTTTAGTTTTCTGAAAAAGGAAATGAGAAGTATACACTATGCAGTAAATTGCACTGGTTGTGCATAGGGAATGATTAGAACACATTATTATTCACTCTTGTATCCCCTTCCTCTTCTCTAATATATGATCAACCACACCAAAACTTAACTGTACAATAAAAGCTGATTATAAACAACATACCCACAAGACACAACTCAAAAATTGGCTTAAGTACCTGTGTTAAATTAAATGTCACAATGAAAGAAGGATCTTATTAGCAGCACATGGGGCACCGGATTAGTCCATTTTCATTGCAATCAGGGCACCTCTGGAATCCATATTCACCCACCTCACCATCTTCATCTTCTTCTTCATCATCATCATCATCATTACCTTCATAGTAAATTTTACAACTTCCATAACATGTTTCACAAGGCACAAACCTTATATCCCCACATGCCTCACATATTCCACCACAATCAACTCCATCATTTTCATCAATCTTTTCACAACAATCAAACAATTTCTCAAGTTTGCCTTCCTCATGCAGTTGCTGAACCTCTTCAGCTCCACCAATGTAGGTCCTCCCAACAAACACCTTTGGCAATGTTCCCTTACCATATCCATGACCCAATAGCTCCTTTAGCTCCTCCTTGAACCCTGAATGCATTGACACGTCTCTCTCATCCACCCTCACACCTAATCCTTTAAGAATAAGCTTCACATTGCAGCAATCCTCATAAGTCTTTCTCACTCCACGCAAACTAGTGAAATACAACACCACCTTGTCTTTCCCACATGGGTCAGGCCTCAAATCCACAACAATATCACCACTGATTTTCTTTTCCTCAAAAGAAGAGAACCCCTTTCTAGCCATGCTCTCTTGCTTCTCTTGCAGTGATTTCTTGAATGAGGAAACAAACACTTGTTGATCATCATCAAAATCTGAAACTGCAGCCTTGAGAGTCGATGAATCATTTGATCCCTCCTCAGTGTCATTTTCCATGAAACTAGGGTTGGTTTGATCAAAATGGCCATTAAGATTGACATCAAAAGAGAAGCTCTTGAAGTGTTTCGGTGATCTGAAAGGGCTTGTGTCTTCAAGGCCTTCCATTAGTTCCCATGTGTTGATAGTCTCTGGCTCACAAGGTGGTGTTGTGATTGGAGTCTTGGGGATAGATTTTGGCAACATTTGCTCAATCATATGAGACCATGTCTTTGCCCCATTCACCTCATCCTCAGTGTTCTTGTTCCTGAAACTGTCACTGTCAATGACCTTGCCATTGGAAAACCTTAAACCATTACTGTTGTGGGATACCTGATCCAGAGAACCTAATGTGGTCGATGTCAGTGCCACAACATGGTAACTGTCTCCTTTGCTTTGAGGAGGATGATGCACATGCACTGAATAGCTTCTAGGCACAGAGGAATAAGGGCCATTACAATGACAATATTGACACCCCTTCGGCTTGGAATTAGCACAACCCATAATCACACAAAATACCAAATCTGAATTGATAAACACACCAAGCAAAAACCAACTTTTTTTGGGGAATCAAAAACACCCCCAAACAAACACAAAGAACAACCACAAACCCAGTTCAATCAAAGTGCTCGCATGATCATTAGAAAAAAAAAAGACTAAAAATTTACAGAAATTATGTGATTTGGGTCAGATAAAGCGGCCCAGTAACTCAAAATTTTCAAAGTCGCAAATTTGGGAATTGGGAATAATCAAGAACAAGTCTTTAATAGAACTGAGGAACCAACAAGTAATTAACAGAAAAAAACACGGCAAAAATGAAAAGAATAGAGAAATGGGAGAGAAAAAGAAATCCAAAGTCAAAGAAAGAGGGCGAGAGATCAATCATTCAATCACCATTCATCATCTCATCAAGCCACCCCACACACATACACTCTTTCTCTCTCTAGAGTTTTAGAGAGAGAGAAAAGTGACCATAAACTAAATTCTAAGAATGCAACTTCTGAGAAGAGGGGTTTATTATAGATAGGACCCGAAAATGGGTAATTAGAAAAACATAAAAAGAAACAAACTTTGGGTTCAGATGAGAAAATGGTTGAATGCTGCTATGCTATGAATTGATCATTTGTTGCTTGAAACTGCAATGGGAGCTCTATCCGTTACTTCCACTCACATTGTCGTTATTGTTGTTATCTTAATTTATGTTTCTCTTTTATTTTTTTCTTTTTTAGGGGATAAATAAATAAATATATTATACATTACATGAAAAATATTTATTTATATCTAAAAATAGATATAATAAAATAGAAAAAAAATAAAAAGTAAAGTATATTAAAGTGAAATACTGATAAAATAATATTATCATTAAATGTTGCTGAAATGTATTAAAAGAAAATAGTGTTGAGAAAACTTTAAAATGTTATGTTATCATCGCTATGGATTATGCAATGTTCTTGGAAACCTCTTTCATTGGTTTTTATCTGTTAAAAAATGTAGTCTTTTAGTTTTTGGTAACGAAAGAAAATGTAATCTCTAGTATATGGCAACTGTTACTGGCGGCAATACAACGAACACTCGCGATGCTAGGCGCGTGGCGCCGGCTCCTGGTTAAGAATAAATATTCAATGTGATGATCGCATGTAGTGGGCCACTGCATACGCGCTTTAGTTTAGCTCGTGTTCAGCACCGACATTCTAACGCGAGTTGGAGAGATTTGACAAAAAATAATGTTGATTTTTATATACAATAAAAATAAAAAGTTTAAATTTAAATAAATTCTTTTATCCTTTTATTATTGTGTTACCTTTTAAAATATAATTACTGTATTAATTTTAATAAAATTAAAAATAAATATTATTTATAAAATATTTTATAATAATTTATTTATTTTGAAATTTTCATAATATCTATGTCTATTAAATAAAACACTAAACTATTAAAATTGATACAAAATAAAGTAATTTTATATAAAATTTTATTGTATACAAAAAAATAAAAGACTGAAATACTACCTTCGTATGTTAAACTCAAACATAGTTGGTTGATATTTATTTTTTTCAAACTTAAAGAGTGAATATCATTATTTTATATATATAAAAAAAACATATCATTTAGATTAAAAGATAAAACTATATAAAAATGAAAATAAAGTTTTGTATATTTATTTGGACAAGTGTACGATTGATAATAATGTAATTAATTTTGGTGAATGAATAATGTACTTATTAGTTACTTTAAAAAAATTGTGCGTTTAAGGATATTAAACTTCCGTTTTAGTAATTACCTTTTCTCTTTCCCCAATTAAACAAATTACTACATTAATATTTTAGAAGATTTGTTTTTTTTTATGATAAAAATTCATTTTTAGTTGATTTCTTAAAATAAATGTACTTCTAAAACATAATAGGTGTGAACGGATTGGAATAGGTTGTTGTGTGTTAAAATTAGTTTTAAAAATTGGATTCAATATTAAATTAAAAAAATAACTTATTTATAGTTTATTAGTTTAAGTATGATTGGACATATTTGAAAAGTAATAATTAAATATATATTATACAATATATTAAATAATATGTTTATATAAAATTGCAAAAAATATAAGTTAAATAAAATTTAAAACAAATATAAAATAATTATATTACATATCTTATAAAATTAAAAAATAAAAATAAGTTACATCAAGAAATAAATATAAATTCTATAAACATTAATAAAAATATTTAAACTTAAAATTAAATTATTTACACTGGTAATTAGTAAATGGTATTATTTTTCAAAAATTATTATAGTTTAATTGCAGTTAACTCAAAAAATCAAGATCCAATCTAATTTTAAAAATATTAAGTACGTCTACTCTTGTATTTAGTGTGAAATACATGCTTACATATATATATATATATATATATATATATATATATATATATATATATATATATATATATATATATTACGGATCATTATTCTTTTAATAAAAATATTTGAGAGAGAAAAAATGTGCGAGAGAAATCAATCTAAATGACAATGAGAATGAGAAGGTTTTATGAAACTTTCCTTACAATCACTAAAGAGACATTTGTTACATTAAATCTTTTAACATATTTTGGAAGTAAGGAAAAATAAATATTTCTTAAATTTAGTAAAGGGAAATAAAAATATTTTGTTGGAATAAAAGGTTTATAAAAATATAATTTATAAATAAGGGTGGACATAAAACATATTAATGGATAAGAATAAAACGCGATAATGATGGAGTGTAAGATTACTAAATGTTTCCACAGTAACTAACGGTAAATATATTATTTTTGATAAAGTTGAATAATAATTAAACATATTTTAAAAAATTGTTATTTATATTATTAATTATATAATATTTTTTCATTTCATTGCATCTCAACTTTTTCCCTTTATTTATTGTAAAAATTGATAAAAATTATTTATAGTATAAATAATATTTTTCTATTATTAAAGAGAATTTTGTTCCCAGCAAAAAAGTAATTTAGTTAGGTTTATAAAAATTATATACTAAACACCACCTAACTGGCATATGTGATGTTGAGTAGTACTAGCGGCATATACCATCTTTACACAATTGCTCCACAAATAAATATTTGAATTATATTATTCTATAATACTATTTTTAATCCTTTTACATTATAATATTTATCATATCATTCACTACATTTAATTTCTTCTTATCTTTTCATTGTTATTTGATTAAAAAAATATTTTATTTTATTTATTCAAAAAATATAAAATTTGTTTATATTTATCTATCTACTTAAATTTTTTTTAAAAATGTAAATTTTTTCTATATATTATTATATTTATTTAATTATTATCAATTATAATAAATAAAAATATAAAAATAAAAATTAAATTGTAAATTTAAAAAAAATTAACATTAATTATATTTTTTAATATTTATATATATATTTTAAATAGATAACACGAAATTAAATAAATAAAGTATAACTAAATCTTTCATTATTTTTTAGTTTGTTAGTAACTAAATCTTCCTTTTTATATTAACAATTAAAACTTAAAAATAAAAAAAAATGTTGAATTTGCATTAGATGTGAAAGCCGGATCGGATTGGGATGGATGGAGATGAAAAATCATCTCATTGTCAAAATTCAAGTTCATTGATCACGAAGTTTGTCTATTTATTTATAATATCAAATTAATTGGATGCGAATAAAATTAGTTGTAAATTTTGTTGAATGATTAATAACGATTTAAGGAGGAAAAGTTTGATGAAAGTTGTGATTAAATTTCTCAAACTAAGCATCAAGAACAACAATAATAAAAAAAGACGATCCAGATTAAATAACAAATTTCATGTGCAACATCAATCATAAAAATTATGAAATTTAACAAAAAAAAATTTAAAAATTATGTATTCATTATAAAAAAAACAAAAATCATCATTAAGTCATTTTCAATATTTATTAATTTTTTTAAAATTCATATTTAACCGATTAATTAATAATTAATCATTTACTAAAAAATAGCATAATTTTATCTCCTCTTCTATGCATCCATACTACTTATATATCCACCCTAATTTGCAGAACATGTTTTTGTTGATGAATTTGGAGATTATTATAAAAAATGGAAATGTGAGATTCACACGTGGGTTGATGGATCGGGATTGGGCCACATCATAATTACAAACACATGATGGCACGTGCACATCGCTCTTTCTACTTTTCTCTCATTGCTCCGTGCGCTGCTTATCGGAACTTAACTGCACTTCTCCCGGTAACCATGCATTTCCATTCCCTCTCATCATTATTCATTCTACACCTTTTCTCTTTATATCTTTTCTATATATATCCCATAAAAAAATTATTTTAAAAAATTCATGATATATATATATAGTAGGTTTTATATCTATTTTTATTTTGATTTTGATTATGAGTATATGATTTTTTATATTTTTTTTTAAAAAAATTATAAACGGTTGAATTTAGAATGTGATAACTTTTACCCAAACTATCTTTTCTATTGATTCTCCTTTTGGGATGTGACTTTAAAATTTTGCTCGGATGATCCTCCGTGTTGGTTAAGCTTATGTTTTTCCTGAAAGCAATTTTGACCATTCTTATTTTCATTGATAACTACGTTGTGTATAATCATTTCAGGAAGGATTGCTAGGGAGGAAGAGGATAAATTAGAAATTATACATCAGAGGATAACAAGCAAATTAAAAATATAATTAATATTTATGTTTAAATTTAATTTTTTTAAAAAATATAACTTCTATTATTATTATTATTTCTCCCACACTTATGATAAAATACTTTATAATTAATTAAAAATAAAGGCATAATTAAAAATATAGTAAGTAATATTACTTTGAATATGTAAATAAATAAATATATAAATATTTTTATATAAAAAACATGGGGAGTAATTTATGCGCAATGCAAGACATGGAAGTAACATCCATTAGTTCAACATGGCACTGGAAAGTGAAAAGATAAGAGAAGGGATTACATTCATTTCATCTTGTCATTGATTGAACAATCTTATAGAAAGTTGGAAATAGCATCAACATTGATGCTATTGCTGAATCATCTCAATCAATGCTCTTGGAAGTTGGTACTCTCTCTGTGGCATGTTAACATAGAGACTTTTCACTCTTCTAGTTTGTGCAATTTCAGCTAGGTTGAGTCTATATAGAGTAATTTTAAATTTTTTATCTATTAAAAAATATAAAATTTATTTTATTTATCTAATTATTTTAAAAATATTAATTATTTTTATATTTATCAATTAACAATAGTATTTCTCACATTTATGTATTTTTTTTTGCATAGATAATAAAGAATGGAGAGAGTATACAATTTTAATTAAATACTTTTTATATTAAATAAAAAAGATTTAAAAAATTATTTTAAAATTTCTATACTATATGTCATTTTATATATCATTCATTGCTAATTTGATATTTTTTTAAAAATTTATTCAAACATAAATAGAAGATTCATTAACAAGTGTTTTTAAGATAATTATTGAGTCAAATTAAATATATTTTTTTAATATTTTTTATTATTTAAAAATATACAGATGACTTTTATGTTTCAAAATAATAAATATATTCTTTTATAATATTTTTATTTTTCAAATCAATGCCTTCAAGTATTTTAAAATTTATTTTTCATACATTTTTCACACCAAATTCTATTTGCACATACTATATCATATGTGACTATTAAAATTAACCTAATTTTCTAGTCGTTATCAATTATATTTTTAAAAATAATCAAATAGGCAATTAGTACATGACTACATATGTGACGAAAAAAGAAAACGAAAAATAAAAGAATAATATATAGAAGTGACTGAAAAAAATAGCGGATATAGGATTTTAATTCTTGGATGTGTTTCTCCACCTCGTATCTTTTGTCCTATAACAATCGGGTTCGTGGCTTTACAAGTATCTATACAATTATTCTTATTGGATAAGGGTTTTATTTTCAAAATGGATGAAGGTGATTTTGATATTTTTTAATTGAGTTAGATATTATGTTTTTTTTAATATTATATATTTATATATATGAAGTAAGAAACTAAAGTTATATACCTATGCAAGAATAGGTTTAAATCATTTTCCATAAATGTAAACATGAATGCAAATATTTTTAGTGTTAAACTCGGTATATTATTGTAATAAACATATCAACAAATTGTGTGTTAAAATTGTTTTACATACTTTTTGTGTAAGCATTTTTTAAAATTTTAAAAGAAGGTTTTATATGAGATTTTAAATATTCACAAAACTAATTTAAAAAAAACTTTTAAAAAAGATTACTACCAATTCAATTAATAAATAATAAAGATAAAAATAAATATTATATTTGTTAGAAAATAGTAGTATGAGACGTATAGTGACATTGTTCTTGAGAATATTTGCATGAATCTTTTTATATAGGAGTGAAAGTTTAAAATTGAGTAAAATGGTCGAGTAAATGGCAATAAAATCAATTTAAAGGTATAAGTAAATTAATTTAAAATTTGAATTTAAATTTGAAATTTCAAATAGAAATTAATTCCCATTAAACTAAAATATTCGGATTAAAGCTAGATTGTAGTATATAGACACATTTCAAATATAATTAGCGTAACAACTAATAATTTTAAAATCGGACAATTAAAGAAAATAACTCACAATGATGCATGGTTAATGATCAGTTAAAAAATAATTAAGGTCAATAATACGTAATCAATGACAACTTAAAATTGAAACCTATAAATATCAGACTTTTCGGATAAATAAAGGTTCAAGTTTTCAAAGAAAATAAATTTAAATCCAAAAACATCGTGATCCCCCATTTATCATGCACAGGGAGGGGGGAGAATTTTTCGATTTTGAACTAAATCGGTTAAGCTCATGTGCGCGAGGGCACATTTCTTCCTCACTTGTTTACAAGCCCAAGGTAAGTCCAAGCATATAAGGACCTCAATGGTCCCTAGTCTAATCCATGTGAGACTCTTCCCTTTTGAAATATTGACAACAATCCCCTACATATTTCAAAAGGGTCAAAGGTTTGGCGTCTTTTGGACTATGAAACAGACTTTAGACAGATGAGCTTAACTTTCTGTGTTTTGGTGAAGCAGAGCTTCTATAAACCAATGCCACATTGATGCAAGTTAGAGGCTTGTCTATCACATTATGCCCCCACAATTCTTTGTCGTTTTCAGTGGATTTGCGCTAATAGGCCATGCGCCTGCCTGATAGTTCATGAATGCTCTTGAGATGGTGCCTCAATCTCATACAAGCAGCCTGACTTGACATTCATATAGGTGATCTCATCAAGTGTATTCTGCATTTAATACATTACCCATAAGGGATATGAGTGTCATTAAAACCATTAAAGTTTATCCTCTCGTCCAATGCAGTCTAGCACTTCTCACATCATAGGAATGGAAAAAATTAATTAGTGCTAGAGAGACCAACAATGACTTGTTATTACCCATATGAACCTTCTTCATGGAGTCTCCAATTACAAGGTTGGGTTCCTGTCATTGTAGATCTAATTATTGGCTCAAGTCTCATTCCCCTCGATGTTTCATAAACCATTTTTCTTCCTAATGGTTTAGTAAGAGGATCGACCAAATTTACCTCTGACTTCACATAATTAATGGAAATAATTTCATTCTTTAGTATCAGCTTTATCACATCATGTCTTAGACGAATGTGTCAATTCTTACTATTGTAAGAGTTATTTTTTACAATTGCTATTGCTGACTTATTGTCACAATGCATAGACACAAAGAATGTTGGTTTGATTCCTAAGGGAATATTTGCTAAGAAGTTTCTTAGCCATTCAACCTCGTTTCCAGCTAGTTCCAGAGTAATAAACTCTGACTCCATAGTGGACTTTGCAATAATAGTTTGTTTAGATGATCTCCATGATATTGCACCACCTCCTAGTATGAATACATAACCACTAATGGATTTTGTCTCATCTGAATCTGAGATCCAGTTTGCATCACAGTATCCTTCCAATACAGTGGAAAATTCACCATATGAAATACCATAATTAATGGTACCTCTTAAGTATTTTATTAGTTTGACTAATCCAGTCCAATGCTCATTATTGGGGTCTTTTGTATATCTACTTAATATCCCCACAACATAGGCTATGTCTGGTCAAGAGTAATTCATTAAGTGCAATAGACTCCTAATAATTTGGGCATATTTTGTCTGTGAGATGGGTTCTCCCATATTCTTCTTTAAGTGATAATTTCCATCATAAGAGTACTCACGGGTTTTGCGTCATAATCATCAAACTTCTTAAGAAGTTTCTCGATGTAGTGTTCTTGAGATAGTATTATACTATCTCCTTTCCTTATAATCTTAACATCCAAAATCACATTTGTTTTATCCATATCTTTCATGTCAAATTTAGAAGAAAGAAATGTATTGGTACTATTCACAATATCAATACAAGTGCCAAAGATAAGTATATTATCAACATAAAGGCATAAAATCACACATTCATTATTTTCTACTTTAGTATAAACGCACTTGTCACTTTCATTAAATGAAAACTCGTGACTTACAAGAATGTTATCAAAATTTTCATGTCATTGTTTAGGTGCTTGTTTTATCCCATATAAAGATTTATGAAGTTTACATACTTTATTTTCTTGACTGGTAATCACACTACCTTCTGGTTGGACCATATAGATTTCCTCTTCTAAATCTCCATTTAAAAAAGCAATTTTAACATCCATTTGATGAATAATTAATTTATAGATAGATGCTAATGCAATCAAAACTCTAATGGAGGAAATTCTAGTTACAAGGGCAAAGGTGTCAAAGTAATCTACGTTATATTTTTGGGTAAACCCTTTTGCTACTAAGCGAGCTTTATATTTTTCAACAGAAACATCAGGATTATATTTCCTTTTAAAGATCCACTTGCAACCTATGGTCTAGCCCCTAAGGGTAAGTCTACTATAGTCCATGTGTTACATTTTCTAATAAATTCAAGTTCACTTTTAATAGCATTTTTCCAAAAATAATCATTTGAAGAAGAGATAGTTTCATTATAGGTTAATAGATCATTTTCCATAAGATATAAATAAAAGTCATTGTCTAACGATGTTTCTTTCCTTTGTCTCTTACTTCTTCTTAACTCTTCATGTGAAGGTTCATTATCTTCATGTGAAAGTTCATTATCTTGTATAGGATGATTGTATAGATTAGGTTCTTTAGGTATACTTTCGATTTTTAAAGGAAAAATATTTTCCATAAATTCAGCATTCTTAGTCTCTATTATAGAATTTTTGTCAAGCATATCACTTTTTAAGACTAGAAATCTATAAGCTACACTATGTTAAGCATATCCTATGAACAAACAATCAGAAGTTTTAGAGTCTATCTTTCTCTTTTTAGGATCAGACAACATAACTTTAGCTAAACATTCCCACACTTTTAATTAATTTAAATTCGGTTTATAACATTTCCATAATTCATAAGGAGTTTTTCCTGTTTTCTTATGGGGAATTCTATTTTGTATGTGACATGAGAATAATAAGGCTTCACCCCAAAGGTTATCAGGTGCATTAGAGCTAATGAACATGACATTCATCATTTCTTTTAATGTCTTATTTTTCCTTTCTGCTACACCATTTGATTCAGGTGAGTAAGGGGGAGTTGTTTCATATATTATACCTTTCTTTTCACAAAACTCATTAAAGGTTATATATTCACCAACCCTATCAAATCTAATTCTTTTAATCTTCCTATTAAATTTATTTTTTACTTCTTCTTTAAATGATAAGAACATGTTAACGACTTCATTTTTGTTTCTAATTAGATATAATTTGGTGTACCTAGAGCAATTATCTATAAAGGTTACATAATATTTCTTACCTCCTTTAGTCATAGTTTGTTTTAAGTCTCCTAGGTTTGTATGAATTAAGTTAAGCAATTCTGTTTCTTGTTTTACTACAAAGCATGTCTTTTCGGCTGATTTTGATTTTATGCAAATCTCACATTTATTTAGGTTTTCATCCTTAATTCCAGAAATTAGACCACTACTTTGTAACTTTTTAATATAGGACATACCTGTCCTAATCTAGCATGTCACAAATCATACGACGCAATCATGCAAGCAGAAGAAGATGAAACATTCTCATTAATAATTTCAGAAACATTTAGTACAAATAAACTTTGCTCATAATACCCCTTGCCCACAAACATATCATTTTTGGTTATCACAATTTTATCTGACTTAAAGAGACCTTAACCCTAGTTTTTCCCAAAAGAGCCACAGAGATCAGGTTGGATCTAATGCTCGATACATGTAGTACGTTTTAAATTGCTAGAGTTTTTCCAAAAGTGAGCTTGAGAAGAACTTTTCCCTTCTCGAGCACGGGTGCAGTTCGGAAGTCTCCAAGATAGACAATGTTTTCTCCTTCCCCTACAATAGTGTAGGAGGTAAACACGTTTTTGTTTGTACATATGTGCCTCGTAGCCCGAGTCTACCACTCATTTGCTCACATTGGCCACGATAAGAGTTTGAGAAACAACAGTGGCTACCACATCATCTCCTTTGGTCAAGTTTGCCTTAACTTTAGGAGGGGCAACGTTTCTATTTCTGAATCTACATGCTGGTGCATGATGCCCTGACTTTCCACAAACATAGCAAGAACCCTTCTTTTTTAAGGAAGTAGGATTATGTGGCTTAGGGAATTGAGAGGAAGGTTTACGGTCGTACATGATCTTTGAAGACTTGTTTGTTTGCAGCATATTTACTCTAGTGGCCAAGCCTTTTGCTCTTTCATTTTTTATCTCCTTCCGATTAGTGTCTTCAATTATGACGTGAGTTATTACGTCCGCAAGTGATAATTGTTCATGTTTATGTTTTAGTTGTTGTTTGTAGTTATTCCAGCTTTCAGGTAACTTCTCGATGGGGAAACCAACTATTAGTTGGTCTAGCATGGTGATGTATTTAGCTTTGAGGTCTTCTAGGAGTTTGTGATATTGGTTTATTTGCATTTTGATGTCTTTGTTATCGGTCATTTCCCACCAGTAGAAGTTGGCTATGATGAATTTCTGCTTCGCTACATCTTCAGTGATGTACTTTGTGTGCATAGACTCCCAAATTGTCTTGGCCTGCTTATAGGAACAGTATACATTGAACAACTCATTAGACGAAGTATATAGAATGGTGTGTCGACATACATTATTTGCATTGGTCCAATTTTCAGTATATTTTAGATCAATTGGCTTGTCATCAGTGAGTGCAAATGCAACTCCATGCATGTCTAAAATGGAGTGGATCTTTTCTTGCTAGCGGCGATAGGCTTGTCCTCCGAAGACTTCAATCTTGGAGACATCAGGAATGGGCTTGACATATGCAACAGGAGCGGCAGGTGCAGCAGACTGACTAGGAGGAGCAGTAGCCACGTCGTTTGAGGACTGAGTGCGAGTAGCTTCGGTTGCCATGGAAAATATCCTTGAGATTGTTAGAAAATAGTGGTCTGAAGTGTGTAGTGGCACTGTCCTCAAGGATATTTGCGCCTTGGTGCAGTATCCCTCAAGATTCAACAGACCCGTCTACAAATAGAACGCAGAAGCAAAACTAACAAACAGTCAAATAACCCAGGACTAGAAAATAGGAAAGTATTGTTATGATGTGTGTTGAAAAAGTAAGTTGAGTCTCCTTTATATAGGAGTGAAAGTTTAGTGTCGAGAAAATGGTAATAAAATCCATTTAAAGGCATAATTAAATTAATTTAAAATTTGAATTTAAATTTGAAATTTCAAACAAAAATTAATTCCCATTAAACCAAAATATTCGGATCAAAGCTAGTTCGTAGTATGTAGACACATTTTCAAATATAATTAGCGTAACAATCGACATTTTTAAAATCAGACAATTAAAGAAAATAACTCACAATGATGCATGGTTAATGATCTGTTAAAAAATAATTAAGGTAAATAATGCGTAATCGGTGGCAACTTAAAATTGAAACCTATAAATATAAGACTTTTCGGATGAGCAAAGGTTCAAGTTTTCGAACAAAAGAATTTTAAATCCAAAAATATCATGGCCCCCATTTATCATGCGCACGACAGAATTTTTCCATTTTGAACTAAATCGGTTCAAGCTCATGTGCGTGAAGGCACGTATCTTCCTCACTTGTTTACAAGCACAAGATAAGTTCAAGTATATAAGAACCTCAATGATTCCTAATCTAATCCATGTAAGACTCTTCCCTTTTGAAATATTAACAACAATATTTTTTATAAAATTGATTAAAACATTTATTTTTAAATTATCTTCCATAATCATTTATTATGATTACTATGCAAAACAATTCTCAATCTAAACTTTCCTTTATAATATATTAAAAGTAAAATACTCATCCTTATGGATTAAGAAGTATATTTAAGTTAATTTTTGAGTGTTTGTAAAATTTAGATAGTTTATATTTAACAATTCGAATGGTTTAAAAATGAAAAAAATTTATTTTTTTTTACACATTTTATAATCTAATTTTTATTTCAAAAAAAAATATTACATACTCATTTGATAATATCATGCTTATAAAATTTTAAAATATATTTTATACTAACATGTCGAAATTTTTTATGTTAAATCTATTTTTTATTGTATAAATTTTAATTGAAAAATAAATATGTTATATTTTAATTATTTAAAATTTTTAAGTTAATTTTGTACGAATTTTGATCATTCTTAACTGTAAACAACATTCATCCATCTTATTTTCTTAATATATATATATATATATATATATATATATAATTAATCATATTTTTAGTTAATATAAATTCTAATATTCTATTTTTTAATTTTTTTTATATTATAATATGCGGTTGATTTAAAGATTAAATTTTAATATTAAATTTAAATAAACACAAAATATATAAGAAGATGGATTAAATTATTTGTTAAAATATTTTAATAAAAAAATTTATAAACGTTTTTCAAATATTTAAAAGTAAGGTTTTGATAGTTAAAATGCTAGATGTAAAAGATTTAACTCTCACTGAAATTGTTCTTAAACAAAAAGTTGTTGTGATTATATTAGGATATCATATCAAATACAAAGTTTAAAATTCGCAATTAATTATAGTTAAAATATTATATGTATGATTATCTATATTTACCTAATATGTATTATTATATTTAATTATACAAATCGAACTTTAAGTTATTTAACAAATTTTAGCTTTATTTATTTGAGTAAATAATAATAACAATAATTTATTCTAATATTTTAAAATTACATATTTATCGATTGTATTTTAAGGTAAGTTTATTAAAAACTTTAAATTCATTAGTATAGCCAGAAGGCAGTCTTTTGACACATTTAATTAAAATATTTTATTACAATGGACAAAAATAAACGTGAATTGATAAATAATTTTTTAATATAAATTAGATCTTTAAATTATAAGCTTTTATTTTCCTAAATTTATATTTATTTTTTATTTTATTTTTTATTATTTTTTATTGTATTGGTTCGTTATTTTATAAAAATTATTGGTTCTAATTTAACATTAAAAATTTCTATTAAATGATAATATTATCTGAATAAATAAACAATTTAGTTCATATCATGTGTACTATTATCATGAAAGGAATTGGTATGCATGAATATTCAATTATGTACAAGGCTAAATTTTAAGTAAGAAAAAAGATAAAGGAAAGAGAAATAGGAAAAGAGTAGAAATAATAAATAATAATAAAAAAAAGTAAAAATAAGAAAAGAGAAAAATAAATCCCACACAAATAAAATCAGAATTTCAAACAAGAAAAGAAAAAAAAAGTAAAATTCACCAGCATGGGAAAGAAGTCCCACATTGGATAAGAAGAATTTTTCAATCTCTCCTCCTTCTATACAAGGAGTGGTCATTCACCAAAGAGAAGGGACACTTTGAATCATTAAGGGAATTCAAAATTTTCAAGGAGTAACGCCTAAGATACTATCTACTTCTGCATCCAATGAACCAGTTCTTCATCACCTTCCAAGGTGTTATCAAGTGGCATTCAAAGCACATCAATGGAGGTTAAATCCAGCTTTTATTTCACTTAATTTTCTTGCTTCTTCTCGGATTTCTGAGTTTATCTTTGTCTGTTTTTCGTTTTCATTTTTGATCTGTCAAATGATCTCCGATTTTGGTGATTTTTGTTGCGTTCTCTTTGTCATTCTCTCTAGTTTCTGAAATGATATTATTTGTCTAATTTGGTGAAATGAAGTTTATATCACCTAATTACTAAAGTATGTTTGTCTTGGTACGCAAATGAACCTAGCTTGTTTGATTTGTACATAACTTGCTCATTTATGGTCTGATTTTTGTCAAATCTATTTTGTTTGATTTCTATGATTCACATCTTTCAATTGATTAGTTTTAATTTTTCAGATCTACCAAAAAATATTTTCAAAAAATTCTGAGATTTGAATTCAAATTTTGGCACCAAAATTTCTAGTGTTCTTGAAGTTCTTATGTAGATCTTGTTCTTTTAACCTTGTTTACGTATTATTTTCCATTTGTTGATCCTTGTATATATATTTCTTTTTGATTTTTTTATGTTTTTAAGTCCTCCTTTGAAAAAATTCCTAAGAGTGCACCACCATATGCATGCATCCTATATGCTAAGTCTAGCTAAGTCATGCATGACTAAGTCATTGAACCTAAAGAGTTAAGTGTATGCTTGAATCAAATTAAAAAAAAACACTTAATTCTTAGTTGTGGACCTTATGACCTCAGGTATACTGGAGACAATTGAACAAGGAACATCAATGGAGGCTAGATTCAGCTTTTATTTCGCTTAATTTTCTTAATTCTTCTCGGATTTCGAGTTCATCTTCGTCTCTATTTTTTGTTTTTATTTTTTATTAATCAAATGATCTCTGATTTCAATAGATTTTGTTGCGTTCTCTTCCTCTTTCTCTCTAGTTTTTGGAATGATATTATTTGTCTAATTTAGATCTAAAATTAAATTTCTATCGCCTGATTACTGAAGTATGTTCATCTTGGTGTACAAATGAACCTAGCTTGTTTGATTTGTGCATAACTTCCTCATTTCTGGTCTGATTTTTTTCAAACTTGTTTTGTTTGATTCCTATGATCCATATCTTTCAATTGATTGGTTTTATTTTTCAGATCTACCAAAAAAATATTTTCAAAAAATTCTGAGATTTGAATTCAAATTTTGGCGCTAAAATCTCTTGTGTTCTTGAAGTTCTTGTGTAGATTTTGTTCTTTTAACCTTGTTTAGGTATTATTTTTCATATGTTCATCCTTCCATATGTATTTATTTCTTATTTGTTTGTGTTTATATGTCCTCCTTTAAAAAAATTTCTAAGAGTGCATGATCATGTGCATGCATCCTATGTGCTAAGTATAACTTAAGTCATGCATGATTAAGTTATTGAACCTAGAGAGTTAAGTGTATCCTTGAATCAAATTAAAAATCACTTAATTCTTAACTCTGGACCTTATGACCTAAGCTGGATTAGAGACAATTGAACAAGGAACATCAATGGAGGTTAGATCCAGTCTTTATTCCGCTTAATTTTTTTACTTCTTCTCGGATTTTCGAGTTCATATTCGTCTCAGTTTTCGATTTCTTTAAATTTGTGCAACGAATTCTAACACAGGCAAGTAGCATTCTCTACTATTCTTTATTTTAATTTGTGTGAATTCAAACACAACTTACGACGGTTTGAATTTCGCAAGCACGTCTCTTTACAAATTACTGTTTTATTAAAAAACGCTCAAAACATCTATTTTTTATTTCTTTAAAATTTGTGCAACGAATTCTAATACAGGAAAGTAGCATCGTCTACTGTACCGTATTTTAATTTGTGCAGATTCAAACAAGGCTTACGACAGTTTGAATTTTGCAAGCACGTGATTTTAGAAAATCATTGCTTTTACTAATTTTGTCTTAAAAATATCTGTTTTTATTTTTTTGAAATTCATGCAACGGATTTTAATGCGGACAAGTAGCATTCTCTACCATACCGCATTTCAATTCGTGCAGATTCAAACATAGCTTACGATGGTTTGAATTTTGCAAGTACATGATTTTAGAAAATCACTGTCTTTACTAATTTCGTCTAAATATATCTGTTTTCGATTTTTTTAAAATTCGTGCACTAGATTCTAATGCGGGCAAGTAGCATTCTCTATTGTACTACATTTTAATTCGTGAAAATTCAAGCACAGCTTACGACGGTTTGAATTTTGCAAGTACATGATTTTATAAAATCACTGTTTTTGCTGTCTAAAAACGTTTGTATTCGATTTTTCTGAAATTCTTGCAGCGAATTTTAATATGTGCAAGTAGCATTCTCTATTGTTCCGTATTTTAATTCGTGCAAATTCAAACACGGCTTACGATCGTTTACGTATTTTAATTCGTACAAATTCAAACACAGCTTACGATCGTTTAGATTTTGCTAGCGTGCGATTTTAGAAGATCGCTATTTTTACTAACTTCATTCAAATAATCAATTTTGCCTAAATCACCTCTTCAATTTTCCAAGAGACCAAGTCTCTTAAACTAGAACTACGTAACCTTGAGTTTTCCATTGCACTAGGGAATATGTAGGAGCAGGATCAAGTCCTGTCAAACTATCTTACACAAACCTATTTATTTTTATTCTAATTAAAGGGATCAAACAGTTTTTAAATAAAGCACACACTTAGTTTAAGGATACCGTTCTTTGGAACGGGCGAGTAGGGTGCCTAACACCTTCCCAAAAATCCTTTTAAAATTTTTAACGAATTCATCATTTCGTTGTAATTACGGTTACGACAATATATATAATTTGATATTAATTTTATCATATTTTAATTTTATTATCCACAAAAATATGAACAATATTAAATAAATATGAACAAAATTAGGATATTTAGAGATAAAAATATATAAACTAACATTTTTGGAGTCAACTAGTCTCTTAAGAGTAAAAATATATGTAAATAAACAAATTCAAGAAGCAAATTGTACATACTAATATTTTTAGAGATTAAAAAATTTAATAACAAGAACTAAAATAATGTTTTTATTAAATAAAAAATTAATAAAAACTAAAATCAAAATTAAATATAAAATAAAAGACTAAAAACATTATAAAATCATGACAAAATTATAAACATTCCTCATAAATTAAGAATTTCTGTGTGTGTTTTTGTTTAATTGAGCGCAAGTGTATTTTTGTTTTGAGCCTACATAAACTTACAGATCTAATTGGACGTGGCATTGCTCTTACACCCAATCTGGAAATCTTCTTTCAGAATATATATTGATAGTTGTAACCCCTTTGTACGATTTTCAATAGATCAAGAAAAAGTGAATACACCTTGAAATTTTTTCAAATTTTATTCTGTTTGTACTTTTTTTCGATCGGAGAAATGGAGGTTGTAACGAAGAATTACACTGGGCTCTAATTTTTTATTAAAAAAATTGATTAGGATCTTACTATTTATATCCCTTTAAATTTTGGGAAGTTTTTAAAATTTTAAAATACCTTTCTTTTCTTTTTTTTCTCAACCTTCTCGTCTGTCATTTTTTTTACATCTCAAACATTTTAGATTTTCGTCTCCATTTGCAACTTCAATCTTTTCATTTATCTTTTATTTAAAAAGTAAAAATTTAATTACAAATTTAAGTTTTTATTTTTTTCTTTTCTGAACTGATATTTATGCATGAAATTGTTGAAATTGAATTTTCAAATATAGGTACAAGCTTTGAAAAATGAAATTTCGTAATATAAAAATATAATTTTAGAATCTTATTTTTAAATTGTTAAAATTCATTTTGAAAATTAAATTCTAGAATATAATATGAGTTAGACTTTAAAAACATTGTTATTTGACTTATAAAATTATATTTTTAAAAATAATACGTTATTTTTATTTCGAAATCTAATTTTTAAAATGGATAAAAGTAATGATATAAAAATAATTTTACATAAAAGGTATAAACTACTATTCATGCTAGTGGTGCTAATAACAGTTGCCATTTAATTAGATTAGATTAGTATAAAGGAGGGAAGCCCAAAGTTTTTCTTTTGTGAAAGAGCCCAGAGATTTATTTTTGGTCAATATCAGAAAGCCCAGAGTGAAAATGATCGTAAAGTACGGTCCCTTAAGCCATAGGCCCAACGAAAGAATGAACATATTGCAGACGACGGAAAGATATAATTTATTAAATTTAACCCATATACAATGCAATATATTCAATGTTTGGGCCCTTTCCTTATCAAAATCAAGATTTGGGCCACTTAAGAGAGACCATAGGCCCACATTCATACTGCACCTTCCCTGGAAGATTATTTTTCCACCTCCCATTTTTATTGATACACCTTCATTAATTTTTTCAAATTTTATTTTCCATATAATTTTAAAAACTAAAGTATCGTTTGGTTTAAGAAAATATTTTCTATTTTCATTTTTATTTTTACTTTTATTTTAAAAAATGCTACATTGTTTTCATTTTTTTTTGTTTTTAAAATTTTGTATTGAAAAATAAAAATAGAAAATAATTTTTTTGTTTTTACTTTTTTATACAAAATATTAAAAATAAAAAATAAAAAATATTTTAAAATTAAACACCACCTAATTTTTTAAATGTCAAAAAATTTTCCCAATATATGTATAATGTTTTCATTCATCTACACCTGCAAATTTTGCTTTCGATAATTGATAATCACTTATGTAATCGATTACTTATTATAAAAAATTGTGGGTAATAGAATAATAAAGTGTGGTTAATTATTTTATGTAAATGATGAATTGAAAATAATATTATAATTGATTAATAAAATGTATAATATATTTAATATGATTAATCAATTACGTATAAGAAAAGTAATTGATTATATCGTTGATTAATTATGTAAAAAAATAATTAAATAATTAACAAATGTGATAAATAAATTATCAACGTGATTAATCAAATACGAAAAGAATTAATTGATTAAAAAATAAGAATGCAATTATTGTATGTATATAATTTAATCATTACCGAAATATTATTTCAAAAAATAATTTTTTATATTATGAAAAATAATTTTGGAAGTTTATAAAATATAATACTAATAATTTAGAAATATAAAACAAACTTTCAAAAATTAGTTTAAATAATCTTATTACTTTCAGGAGTTAAACTATAATTTTATTGAGTATGAAGAGTTTGAAGTCCCAATACCTTCATTTTGAGTTCCAGAATTATGTTTTATTAACTTTTGGATTTTGGAAGTGTGTTTTATATATTTTAAAAATTTATTTATCAAAATAATATTTGGTACTTCTAAAATTTTTTTAAAATATATTTTATATATTTAAAAATTAATTTATGAGTATACAAATATATTTTTGAGAACTTTTATAAAATATGGAAAATATTATTTTTGGAAATTAATTTTTAGAACATGGCCAAAATATATTTTTGAAAACTAAATTTTGAAAAAAAATGCTAGTCTTGGGAATGGGGGACTTTCCCTTGCTGCCCGTGAAAATTTTGAGTAATTACAACATTGGCGATCACTTTCATTTGGAACATCTCTTTTGAAGAAAATGTTCAAATATATCCAATTTATATATTATTATCTTTTTATTTAAATAAAGAATTTGATTTTATACTTAATAATGTTAATTTGATGAATTATTTTTATAGATTGTTTTATTTTTAGTGAGCCTGTTAATACATTTTTTATGCCAATATTTTTTTATAATTTATATAAAGGTTTAATTATAAAAAAAATAAAATTATTGTAAAATTTTTATTTATTTATATTTAATAATTTTATGTAAAATTACTTTTATATGTCTCAATTCATTTAAGATATAAAAAATTTAAATGTGTTATTAAATTTAAAATATCAGAGTTACCTATCAAGTTTTAGGTTATATAGAAGTGATTAATGATCATTAATTTCATGATTTTTTATAATTTTTTGTTATTTAAAGTAGTTGTATGCATTATTGGAAGATTGTCTATTCTTCATTTTTCATGTCAACAACCATCTTTACATCCGGTAAGGGTGATCACATTAGAGCTTCGCTAAGTAACAGAAACATACAATGTATAAAGCATAGTTGATGTATAAAGCATAGTTGATGAGGTCTAAAACATATAATCCAAATAACAGTTACATAAAAGTAATATATCACAAAATAAAATAACATAAAACAGTCTATATGTCCATCGCATAATTATTGTGATATGCAATGTATAAGTACAATTCACTCCTTCCTGTTCTTCACAAGTCTTTATGATGATAGACTCAAGAGTGTCTCATATCATAATAATCATCATCGATATAAAGTTGATTATTCTTATGGTATGCATATACATGTGAGCTTAAATTATCATCACCACTTTATCAAAATAATGGAGGATACCAAGATCCAATTTCCAAATCAATTGTGCGCCTTCAGCAACACTCACATCATCATTATCATCATCATTTCACATCATTAATCATTGTTTGTCAAAATAAAAAAATTTCTTGACGGATAATGATATTTTCAGAGTTTTATTAAGGAGACTATGTTTGACCAGAGTACTCACTATAGAGATTAATCTAGACTATTGGAAGGCTCAAACCTAACTTATGTATTCCGTAGACTTGAAAATTCTCATTCTTATGAACCATAGTTTATTTCTATCATGAGCCAATTTGTAGATTTTCCAGCTATCCACCTAAAGGGCCTCATAGATTATTCCTACATTAATAATTTGCAAAAATAATATTTTATACATATAATTCATGACAATCAATCATTAAATACAATTTTCATTTTAAGTGAAGGTCTTACCTTTTTCTTAAACTCATGACTTCACATCCCTCTTCAATTTAATGTATGCATAAACTTCACTTTGATGTACTTTAAATTTAAATATAAAGTCTCTATAACATTACATAAGTTTGTCAACCTCCCTTCATTTATTTATTTTATTTAAAACAATTCATACTTGATAGTAATTAGAACTTTTCAGTCCCAAATCACATACAATTAATATTTTAATTAAAAAGATATTACATTATTATATCTATCTTCTTGCATGATCATTTTAATTATGTATAATTAAACTTAAATTGATCATGTCAAGATTTATCAATTATTCAATATTAATTTAATTTACTTAAGCTTTAAAGCCAACGTTTAATTTATATTTACAAAATAACCTATAAAAAATTATTTATTTTAAAAAGTCTTAGAAATTTATCTAAAGATGTACTTATAACATATCGTTTAAACAATATCATTTCATTTAAAACATCCTTATCTAGTCTAGAATCGTATCATCTGATATGAAGCAATGTCACCTAGTATACAACATGGTCAAAAGAAATTCTATCGATAAATTCATCTATAAAAATTTATTCATAAAAATTTATTTACAAACTAATCTATAATATTATCTCATTTAAAATAATATCTAAAAATATTTAATTTTAAAAATTAAATTTTAGCATTTAAAAATATTTAACTGTAATTAATTAATTTATGTCTAATTTCATTCACATCTATTAATTAATTATCACCTTAGATGTTATTATATATATATATATATATATATATATTTAACGCCATAGGTTAATATACATGGTATAATGCGTGTCTTTTTTTTTTATTATTAAAAAAGCAGGACGTTACATTTTCTACTCTATTTTTTTTTTTATCAAAGAAGAGAGAGATTTATACTGAAATATGGAAGAGTTGTGATGAAAAAAAGTGAGAAACTAATTACTTATGAGATTCAATTTTGAGTCCAACAAGTTTGCTTTGAAAATTGAGAAATAGCTTTTACAAATCTAAATTCGATTATGCTCCAAGAATCCACATCATAATATCATATAAGAGTGTTAAATATGCTACAAGGAATCTAGATATTATAGCCATTTCTTCCTTAAATCTCATCTAATTGTTCTTTCTTTTTTATTAATCTAACCAAAACTTTATGTTTCTTTTAGCAAGTATACTGCATGTATGTATGTTGTGTTTTGATTTATGATACATATGTATGCATGTTGTGTTTTGATTTATGATATATATGCATGCACAAAGGTCAAGGATAAATGAAAATGGGTTTGTTGTATGTAGCCCAAAGCTTAACGAATAATAAAAATTAAGGTATGTTCAATTCAACCCTAAGTTATGACATGATACAAAGGACTTTACCGTAAATGCTGCCCCAAAATTTAAAGAATAATGATAAGGTATGTTTTGAATGCACATTAAATTATGACATGTTATGAATGAATTTTTTGTTTGTTACCTCGAGAGTTTAAGGATTAATGAAAGGATGTACTGTATGTTAAAGACTATACTATGATAAGAATTTGTCTTATGTAGTTCTTAAGTAGGATGCATGATAATTGAGTTCGTTGAATATGGCTCCCAATGATGTAAAGAAGTGCTGTAGAGATGTGGTACACATATTTTGCATAGTGGTCAAAAAGTTGAATGGATGTAAATTATATTATAGGACTAGTAATAATTAGTTATAAATTATATTATAACATATAGTGCTGTAGAGATGTGGTACACATATTTTGCATAGTGGTCAAAGTTGAATGGATGTGAATTATATTATAGGACGAGTCATTATTAGTCATAAATTATATTATAAAATACAGGTGATTTTTACGGTATTTATAGATTTAGGGATGAATTATGCAAACTATTAAAAATATATTTAGTATAATCAATATTTTTTATCTACTTTTCATAATTATTATTTTTTTATTAAATTTAAAAGTTTGATAATTATTTTTTCATTAAATTTTTTACACAAATTTTTCTATTACTTCTAAATTTATAATTAACTTCTCTTAATTTTCTTTCAGTTCAGTAATCTCAATCATTTAATTAATCTAATAGATATCATTTTATATTTTACATAAAAATAATATTTCTTTTAATTTTTTATATAAATAAATAATTATTTTTTAAATTAATAAAACATAATTAAAATGTTACTAATTTAATTTTTAAATTTTTTAATATTAAATATATAAAGTGATATATTAAAAATAAATAATTATTTAATTAATATAAAATTTATAATAAAATAAATATATAAAAAATAATAATTAATATATTTAAAAATATATTTATATTTTATAAGTAAGATAAAAAAACATTGTTACTTATTTTTTAAAAATTTAAAATTTTAAAAATGTTGTTATTTTGATATATAAATATGATTATTTAATTAATAATAATTAAATTAAATTAATAAAATAGTTATAAATATTATATTTTTGTATAATAATTTCTTTAACTGTTAAGATTAATAGAGAATACATAATTTAGTTGATGTATTATGAAAAATATTTTAAATATTTTAAATTAATTTCAAGTTAAATTACAATGATTAAGTATTAAATATTTCTTAAAAAATATTTATTATAAAAATATAAAATATCAAGATAAATATTTTTATATTTAATAAAGAATAAAATTATTAATATAAATTTTAAAATTTATATTAATAAATAATTATTATATTTCACATTTAATATTTAAGGTATGGATAATATGTGTATTAACAAAAGTATTTGTTAGTATAATATATTTTTTATCATACAAAATTATATTTATATTAACAGTAATTTTTATTAAAAAATAAACTGTCAAAAATTTATTTAATATTAAAATGTTAATAAATAATTTTTTCAGTTATTTGAATAATTTAAATCAATCAAATGGGTTGATACTTAATTATTTTTATTTTATTCTACATTAAATTATAACCTTTACTTTTAAAATTATAAATCAAATGGATTAACCCATCAGGTTTTTTAAAAATTTATAACTAATTGTATAAAAATATAATATTTATAATTATTTTATTAATTTAGTTTAAAAATTATTATTAATTAAGTTAATCATATTTATATGTAAAAATAATAAATATTTTTTATTTTTTATAAAATAATTAATAATATTTTTATCATAAATATAAATATATTTTTAAATATATTAATTATTAATTTTTTTCTATTTTTATTTTATTATAAATTTTATATTGATAAAATATTTATTTATTTTAATTTTATCAGTTTAAATATCTAATATTAATATTTTAAAAAATTAAATTAGTAACATTTTAAGTATTTTTATTAATTTTAATTAAATCATTATTTATTTTTATAAAAATTTAAATTAAATATCATTTTATGTTTGTTAAGTATTTTTATTAATTTTAATAAAATAATTATTTTTTATAAAAAATAAAAAATATTATTTTTATATAAAGTATAGTAAAATATAAAATAATATCTATTAGATTAAATAACAGGTTGAGATCATTGTACAAATTATAAATTTAAAAATAATAAATTGACTTATGCCTAATTTTTTAAATTTAACAAAAGATAATAAAAATTATAAAAAATACATAAGAAATTTTAATTATATTAAATATGTAAAAATAAATATAAATATATATATTTTAATAATTTAAGTAAACCCCTAAATTTTTAAAGATACCTGACAAACTAACTAAAATATATTTTATTTTAAAACTCAAATTCTCGGTAAATGATGATTAAGAATTGGCTAGTATACTTGAGCCTCTACTGGGTGAAAGAAAAATGTCATCAATTGCAATTTAAAAATGTAGAAGTTTTGTTCTTTCTCTTGTGAATGTTCGTTAGGGATTGGTTTTTTAGCCTTTCATAATTATCATTACAATGTATGTTTACAACAAGAATTTCTTCTTAATTTCTTTAAGTTAGAGACTTATTTTTGAAAAAAATTAATGTACCTCCTAGAAAATAGATATAACGTACATTTCATTAATCGTTTTCAACGGTTTTAATGGATTAATATATATATATATATATATATATATATATATACATATATATATATAAATGTTGATTAAATTTTTTTTATTAAATAAATTGTTTATAAAATTTTATATAAAAAATTAATAAAATTTTTATTTTAACATATAATATATTATTAAAATATAAATAAATATGAGCTCTTAAATAATATACTTATAAATGTTTAAATTGTTTAAAATTTAATATGAATGATTGTAAAAAATATTATTATATAATTTAATAATGAGATTGATGAATTTTTTTATTTTATAAAAATTATTAAATGATATAAATTTTTAAATTTAATATCTGATAACTGATATAATTTTTTTTCCTTCAAATAATTAGAAAACAGATATTCTTGACCAATTCTTATATTTCTTCTAGCAAAAATCATAAAATATACTTCATTACTATAATTTTGGAAAAAATTTAATGAAAGCATATGAAGTGTGTAATGCTTGTTTAATTAATTAAACTCTATCTGAAACTTATGTAGTGTATAAATACACCTAAAATAAAGCATGTAATTCTTAGCCTACATATATATTAATTACTCAAAAAATATCGATACACAGACAATTCGTGAAAAAATTAATTAATTAAATAAAATTGAAATTTTAATTGATTTAGCAATTGAGATTTCAACGCCATAGCTTATACTTTACCGTTTATATATTATAAATAAATTACTATGTTGAATTTCAAAACTTTTTGTTGTGTTTTAAAAGTTAAAATCCAAATGACAATCACATACACTCTATTCTTGAAGATAGGGACAAATTATGAACTACCGCATATGAAGTGTGAGCGCTTCTTCCCTAAAAGATGAATATAAGATAATTACTATTATTCATGGTATTAATTATTATAAATATACATGTTCTTAGAATAAGTTCCAAGTCTCTTTTATAATTCAATGAAATCGACATATGGAAGCGGTTTTATTTCCTTTAGTCGAAAATGAAACCAAATAAAACATAATAATTCTAAGTCGTGTGAATAATTCAATTAAATCTATTTAAACTGCTTGATTTTCATTCATTTTAAAAATAATAGGTTCAAATTTACATTAAATTATTTTAATTTCTACCTTTTATTATTATATTAATTTTAATAACTTAAATTAAGATAAATTTGAGTTCAGAAAATATTTTTTATTTAAAAAATATCACTTTATTTTTATTCTATTTTTTATTTTTAAAGTTTTATACTAAAAATAATGAAAATGAACTATTTTTTTTATTTTTTATCTAAAATTTTATAAATGAAAAAACAGAATTTTTCTCAAACCAAATATGCTACCTGGCTAATCTTCCGCTCCCTCGGCCCTCCCTCCAAAATGTGTATATATTTAGAAAATTTTATACTTTTCTAGTTAGATAATAAATATTTATTTTACAATTATTCATATATAGTATGAGATGAAATTATTAATTTAACATTTTATCAATTAAAATACTTTTTTTTAATAAAATAATTTTTTTCATAATTACTAACAAAATTTTAAATACTGTTTTAATTAGAGTTTAATTTTTTTTCTCTTATTTAAAAGTTTTTTTAATTTTTAATTTTTATATATTTAATAATGCTACATTTACTTATTTATTTTTAAAAGTAATATTTTCTATTTTTTTAACAATTAATATCATTAATTTATTATAAAATATTTAAATATATGTATATATATAGAAGAGATTAATTTATTTTAAGAATAAATTTATTATAAATAAAATAATATAATAAATTATTAAATATTTTTAAAATTTTATAAAATTTTGTGATCATAATCTATACAATAAAATCTATCAAATTAATGATAAAATTAATAAAATTTAACTATTTAAAAGAGATATTAAATAAAATAATTTATGATAAATTTATTTTTGAAATAAGTTCATCTCTCATTTATATATATATATATATATTACTGTTATAAAAAAATTTATATTTCATAAATTATTTTTTATATTATATTATATATTTCAATTATTATACTTTTTTTATTTTATTTATAAAGTAAAATATTTGATCTTCCTTAATAAAATATTAAGAATATAAAATTATTATATTTTAAAAATATTATTTAAAATTTATTTATACTATAATTTAAAAATATTTTTAATTTTAAAAGTATAATTTTATTTTATTTTAATATAATTTTTGTAAAAAATAAAAGAAACATGTTATATTTATTAAATCTTAATTTAATAATTAATTATATTTTTATCTATTATTTTATATTTATTAATTAGTTTAATAACTAATTTTATTAAATATTTTCAATTCAATCAGCTAGTTTAATTAGAAGTTTTCTTTAAATGTTCAGTTAAATTTTTAATTTTTAGATAATTTTTTTTATCAGTTTTTCAAGCATATTCTTATTTATGTTGATAAACGTGTATTTCAAAGCACATTTTTACTTTTTTTTTTAAATATTAATAAGTTTGAATTAATTTTTCAAATAGTATAAATATGTAACTTACTACTCTAAATACAAATAATTGAACATACATTTTTTTTTTTACATATGTGTGTACTTGTAATTCTTTTCGGGTACATTACATATTTAAAATTTACAAGTATTGCTTCGATACGAGATTTCAATTTTGTGATTTTTATGAAATGTTTATGGTTAATTTATTGTTTATGCGTTGATGATGATTTTATTATAGTTTTTAATAATTTTATTATAAATCTTTTCATGACATAAAAATAAAATTATTTTTATGCTTATTAAATAAAAACTTATTTGAAAAAATAATTAAATTATCATATCTTTGTTTGGGTAATGGATAAAATAAGTATAAAAAATAAAGTAAAAATAAAATTGAAGAGATTTGTTATTTGAAAAGAAATATTTTTTATTATAATTTTTAGACAAAATATTATTTAAAATAAAAATATTAAAAAATCTCAAATTTTTTCTCCCACCTCAAAAATCATACCTAAGTAGAGTGGTGAAAAGAAGATGGTACACTCTACAATTATTATTTTTTCCTCTCTCCACTGATCAACAAACCATTCCAAACGAATGAAATTGACATTTTCTGTTAGTTTTGAGTGAGTACTCTCACTTTTTCTCTCAGAAATTTCCACAATTCCAAAACAAAGCATTGGGTTCCTCAATTGAAAATATAGACATATTGGAATCCAATAGTTTTAGTTTGTTTTTTCTTTTTGACTGAAAATCCAATCCTAAATACAAACACCGATGTGATTCAAAACCGGTGGCTTACACGCCATGAGGATGTTTTTTGTTGGATTGCATAACTGATTAGTGGTTTGTTTCAATTCAGGAATTCAAGTAACATGGGAACACTTGGTATCTAATTAAGATGCCTCTGTTCTATCTATATTTTCTTTCCAAATTCTTTCATATCAAAAACCCAAAATAGAAACATGTTAAATCATTTCCTAAGTGCCCAAATGCAACGTGACGGCAAATGATCTGTTCCTAGTCCTGTCTTACACCTACATAAACCTAAATTTTTCTTTCCCCTACTTCTATAGCATATATACCCCCTCAAAACAAATTACTTTTGAAAAATAATAATATATATATATTTTATTTTGTTGATAGAATAATTAAAAATAAATTATTATTTTTTATTTATTTTTCTCTCTTCTTTTATTTTTTTAAAAAATAAATTTGATCATATCATAAAATAATCATATTATCAAATATTATATATTATTTTTCTTTATAAAAAAAAGTTTGATCATATCACAAAATAATCAAACTATTAAATATTATATTTTAACTTATCTAATGCTTTATTCGTTTGGACTGAATTAGAAAAAAAAGAAGAAAATAGAACTACTTATATATTTTTTAATCTATTTAATTATAAAATAAAAAGAAATAATATATTTTAATAGAATTCATATAAAATAATTCTTTCAAAAAAAAAGAATTAAAAAAATCAATTTTATTTTAGTTTTTATTTTAAACTTAAATTATTTTAAATTTAAAAAATAAAAAAATTATTATATTAATAAAAAATAACATAATAAAAATTATCATTTTTTAGATTAATTTAATTTTTTAATTAATATAAAATAAAATTTTTATTATTAATTAATTTATTTATCTAAATAAAAAATATTAAATTTTTATTTAGCCAAAAATTTTATTTTTTATTTTTCTAATTCTTACCTCATTTATACAAACTTAAAGATATCAGCAGTGCAAAAGAGAAAAATAATATATATTATCTCCAAATTAAAGTTGTCTCCAATATCATTAGCTAGGTATTTATCTAGGTACCTTATGCTACACGTCTACTTGCATGGGGAAGCAAGAAGAAATGAAGCTATAATTTTAATTTTCTTGACATGGGGTACCTATCTATAGTTTTACAGAACTCTACTCTATAAAAGCCTACGTACTCAGATAGGATATAAAGATAGAAATAGGAGACAAAGACTGAAATAATGTGTTAATTAGGAAGGCTTTTGAAGAAATCATTTTAATAGGTTTTGATATTTTAATTCATTATTAAAAGTGAGTGGACTCTTGAGTGATGCTTAACATAAAAAAAAGAATTAATGTAAAAATAATTAAAAAGAAGAATGCCTTATTAGATTCCTCTTTTTTCATGCAGCTGCAATTTTTTTTCTTTTCTTCTAAAGAGCCTAATGATAAACAAGTAAACTTTTTCAAGCGTTGACAAGTGAGTTACACAAGGATGATATGCAACTTGTTCCTGATCATTGTCTTCTTGGGAATTGTGGTTTAATTTGCACATAGGAAATTGTGAATGTGTGTTTGATCCCAGATTTAACGAATCGGTGAATGTCATTGTACAGCATAACTACTTATCATGAAGAATAAAATTAATATTCATTAGTTAAAGAATATAGAAGGATCAGGCAACATTAAATAATCAACTAAAATACATCTGACTTGATTTTTTAATAATTTCTTCAAATTTATTTAAAAAGATATGATAAAAATTTGTTAAATAATTAATTTTATTAAATTTTACAATTTTTAATAAATTTTATTAGATATAAAATCATATTGATCACACATTATTTTCTATTTTTAAAATTTAAATTCTTTTCTATTATTGAGTAACATGGTCATATAATAAAAAAGATATAATTTTATTAAATGTAATAAATAAAATCTAGAACCAATTATGAAAAAAATTATTCAATAAAAAAAATATTTCCTTCCTCCAACATAATGATGATATTAAGTTAATAATAAAAGAGAATCAAGAGTCATTATTTTACATTGTTTTGGATTCAAAAAGATTTAAAATTTGTAGAAGAAGGAAAAGGAGAGAGAATAGAGATGTGTAAGGGGGGAGCATAGGCACATGGGAACAGGGGAGCATGTGGAGAAGATTCAGAGCACTATGATGAAATTAAATTTTTGGGGGAGAAAGAAGAACAAGGAATAACATGGTCTCAGCCTATTCCAAAGGGCTTGCCCCCAAAGTTCCAATAAAGGGTTTCAATTGCAAAGAGGCTTTGGTGTAGGGTATGGTAGCTAGAAAGAGAGGTACACCTGGTGGGGTCCATGCCCAATGATACCCCATTACGTACCCACCCTTTCCTTCCACCACCACAAAAATCAATGTGCAATTGTGAGAGAGGCTACCTAGTTGGTGTTGGATTCCTCTTAGTTTAATTCCCCTAGATACGCTTAACATTGGAAAAGTGAAAGCACCCAATGATTTCTCCATCAATGGATAAAAGACACATCCTATCCCATTCCCATTCCTTTACAACTCTATTCATTCACCATCCTCTTGTAATTTCAATGGGGATCATGACTCATCACTACTTCTCTCCCCGGAGAACTAGCTTGCAACTTCATCATCTCAAAAATAAAAACAAGATACCCTCACTTTGATTTGATCCTTCAAGATCCATCTTTCTTGTTCCCCTCTCCCTATCATGTAGCTTTTAATTATTAAGCAACATGATAGAATAGACATTAAGATTGATTTAACTGTAAAACAATTTGAAAAGTTTACAATTTTGTATGAGATATTTGATTTAATTAATAATATTATTTCTATTATATAGAAAATACCATGATATATATATAGTGGTATTAGAAAATAAAAAGATACATATTTGATTAACTAAAAGACTCATTCAAATTAGTTATAAAACTCATTAAATAGATTTTTTTTTAAAAAAATTGTGTCCTTTTTTTAACATGATCATATTATTATTACTCAATAATATGAGAGGATTCAAATCCTTAATTATTGGTATATATATATATAAATCCAAGAGATTTAGTGGGGTATGATAACATGAGGCCAATTATATTGTTGATTAAAGGGTCTCTAAGTATATATTAATGTCTTTGATATTTTGTTTATACATTCTATTATATTACTTTGAGATAGGGTATATAAAGTGAAATTATATTTTACATTCATTAAAAGGATTATATATATATATAGTTGAAATTTAAGAGTATAAGATGAAATCTATGTTTACCATTCATGTCCAATGAAATACCACTACAGGATCGGAGTGAATATATTCCAAAATCCCAGTGTATGTTTAATAGAAAATGGCCAAATATATCCAGCTGATGCCAGACTCACTTTAATTAATTTAATTCAAAGTGCAAGTTCCATCACATATGCATACATATAAAATGACTGCTTCAGAGTTGCATTTCAAAATTTTATATTATACGTCTCTCCTTGTATTCTGGATTTTCACGTTACCGAAAGCCAGGTTTCCTCGTCACACATGCATGGCCTAACAAGTTAATTTACCTTCAAATCAAGTGGGTTTTTTTTTTTTTTTTTAATTTTCTGGAAAGATTCCAACTTAGTTAACTTTGTCAAATATATATATGTTGGATCAATTCCAGTTCAATGAAAATTTGTT
This sequence comes from Canavalia gladiata, assembly GCA_037954105.1. Classification (NCBI taxonomy): domain Eukaryota; kingdom Viridiplantae; phylum Streptophyta; class Magnoliopsida; order Fabales; family Fabaceae; genus Canavalia; species Canavalia gladiata. Next base: position 46,408,255 of record CM075665.1, read on the forward strand.
TTTTTCTTAAAAAAGATTTTGGTAATAATAAATATTGATTTTGTTTTTGGCCACTGAAATCATTTCAATTCTATTGGGTTTCAAGTATTTGAATATTTTGCATCGATAGCATACCCCCCAATAATGTATAAATAATGCAGGTCAAGCACAAGCAAGCAACATCTAGATCTCTCCCAAAGAAGCCAAGCTTTCTTCTTTTTATTGAGATTGCTTGTTCTTTTGATGTGGACAGGTATTAAGCAAGCTAGACTTGCATCTCATTTTCAATCTATGCTGAGTGATAAAAGGTCAAAAATTCCTTATATATATATATATATATATATATATATATATATATATATATATATATATATAATATAATATAAGATTTTTCATGTGGCCCAGAACTTAGTTCTCGAATCATTGAGTTTGAAGTGATCATTCATTTTTATGTGGGCTTGAACTTATCTCTAAAGCAATATATACATATAAATTTAAAAAGAGTTCGAGAAATATTTTCGCTTTATTATAATTTGGATAACATTTTTACCTTAAAATATTTGTGGAGAAAATTATTTGTATTATAGAGCATACATATTTAAAAGTTACAAAAATTAGCAGCCATATATATATTAAAGAAATGTTTGTACAGTACCATTTCAATTAACTTGAATAATTTTCACGTTGGAGTTTTGAGAAAAGCATGTGTTACAGATCACACATCTATGAATCTTCCGTGCATCCCAATATTAAAGTTAAGGGAATATAAAGTCAGCAGCCATATATTTGTATATATGTTATGTGTATATATAGAGATATAATTTTTATTTTAAGGATGTAAATATTTTAAATTTAAATCATTATAATGACATATAGATGATTAAAATTAAAAATTAATTGATGGTTGAATGATCATTAAAATATATATATATATATATATATATTTATCTTTATTTTTTAAAAAATAAAATTAATAATTTATTTTTATTATTTTTATTTCTCATCATAAATTAAGCATGCTTACTAAAGCAACTCCACACACATGCATAGGAGAGATTAATTTATATTAGTATAAATTATTTTATAAAATATATTTTTATTAACTTTATTTAAAATATTTTTTTTCAATTCAATTACAATTGTACATTATTTATAGAAACACTTTTCAAAAATTAATGTTAAAATAAAATTATTCAATCAAAAAGTTATTCTTAAACAATTATGTGTATATATGTATATAAGAAATATTTTAATATCTATATAATTTGGACAATTTTCTACATTAGAATTTTGAAATAAAAGTAGTACTTGTGTTAAAGCTTACACATCTATGTGAATCTTTTGTGCATCCCAAATTAAAGTCAAGGAAATAAAGAAAAAGCAGATACCCGCCATATGCGAAAATTAAATTTAAATTATGCACAATTATATATAAACAATTATGATTAAAAATTATTTAAAAATTCATATAGTTATTAAAAATATTTCCTATTTTTAATATTATAATATTAATCATTTAAGAAAATATTTAATAATTAATATTTATTTTTCACATTTTTTACTTTTAAAAAATTTATCAGTTAGTATGTCATAAATATGTAAATATTATAGGATCCATTATATACAATAAAATAATAAATATTTTCTTATATTTTAAAAACCCTAATTTATATTTATATGCTAAAATAATGTGTTCTATTACATATTAATTAAACTTTAATTTGTATAAAATTTTATAAGCTTATTTTACTAAATCAAAAAATTTAAAAATTAATTTAATAGTTAAATTCATCAAATTTATTATTTGTAAGAATTATTGAGTTATATGTTTGTCAAGGCTAAACTAATGTTAAAGGATCCAGTGAGAACTACTCTTGAGAAATTGTTTTCACTTATTATTATGTGAAAAACAGTTATTTTTAATCATATAATTAGGTATAATTTGTTAAGATTAAACTAAATTCAAATAAATCTTAATTATATTCCTTGGTGGGCTTCAAATAAAATATTTATTGTTCTCATACTAATAAATAAGAAAGTCGTGTTAACAAAAGTTATCATTTGATATATTTTATTTTTTAAGATTAAAATTATTTTTATAAAAATAATTTTTTTTAATTATTTATGGATGGTTGTAATTTTTTATTATAATAATTTTCACTTAATATGTATTAGAATATGTAGATTAGATTTAAAAATTGAATTAATCAACCTGAGTACCAAAGTTTATATAAAATAACATATTTAATATTTTTATAAAATATAAATTTTTCAATATAATCAATAAATTTAAAATTTTTATAAAGTATTTAAAACTTATAATATATTGTACAATTTAAAATAAATTAAAATTTTAATATTTTATTATATTATTAATATTTTAAATAATTAATTGATTTTAATTATAATGTATATCATATATCCAAAATTACTTATATTCACTATATTTTACTCGTATTATTATTTTTTAAATATATATATATATATATTATGATTAACTATACAATTATTATGTAATTATCTTCAAATAATTTATATATATATTTATATTAATATTCTCATTTAAGATATTTTATCATTGTTATATATCAATTTAATATTTTTTAATATAAATAATTTAAGATGTTAGAATTGAGGTTATATGGTAATACATATATACTCAGATTTATTGATATGAAAGGTCAAACTTTAATATTTATATTAATTTAATAATATTATATAAAATATAAAATTTATTAATTCAATTACTAATTATATTATAATATCTTTCTGATCATATATATAAAATTTTAAATAATTTAAAAATTTATAAGTATGTTATTCAACTTTTGATATTTACATATATTTAAATAACATATGAACTGTTAAAATAAAGTTATAAGATTAAGTATCTATTAACCTTTGTTTTATATAAAATTTTATATACATGATCTATTTTATAAGAAAGTTTAAATCAACGGTTAGATTAATAAATTTTTTATTTTATATAAGATTATAAAATTGATATAAATGGTAAAGTTTGACACATAATATCAACGAATATATATATATATATATATATATATATATATATATATATATATATATAGTGGAGTTATTATACTTATTATTAAATTAATGATTACAAGATTTTCTCTTTGGACTTCTCTTGTCTATTGGTACTTTTGTCTTATAATTATTGCTTGTAATCACAAGATGAGAGATCCTCTAACTAGACTCTAGGTTGACGGTCACTTAAGAGGATGATCCACAACACGGTTTCATTATGAAATCTATAGTCACATACAAAGAAACATAGTAGAGGGGGAGTAAGATGCTTCATTCAAGTAAAATTTGGATAGGAATACATATTTGATTATACTTTAATATAAAAACATATAAGTTATTTAGCATTTTTAAAGAACTATCATAATAATAATCATCGTATAAAATGTATGAATTTCATTCTCTTAACAAATTTCTTTAATGACAAATTTATAATTAGACTTAGGTATATTACATCATATACCACAATAATCTTAATTCACTAATTTGAAGTTAGTCATCCTTACAATTTGTACATACATATGGATTCAAATTATCATCATCACTTTTCAAAACAACAGAAGTACGCAGATCTAATTCCCATAATATCTTGTCCATAAAAACATCCCAATCATCATCATTATTTTATATTCTTAAAAATTAGCAAAATTATTCGACTAGTAATGATAGTTTTCAAGATCTCTTCAATGTGGCTAAATTCGACCAGATTCGTTCTAGCTACAAGGGGCAATCACAGGTTATTGGAAGACTCAAACCTAACTCACATACCTCCTATCCTAACCTTAGAAATTCACATTATCATAAACTCTAGTCTATTTCCATCATGAGTTGATCCTTAGGTTTTCTAGCTTTTCCACATAAAATGTATCGCAGATTATCTTCCACATTAATGATTTATAAAACAATATTTTTAGGCATGTGATGCATGATCGATCACATATTCAATAGTTTCATTCAACATTCTTAAGTGAAGGCTTCTCCTTCTTTTCAAAATTCAAGACTTCATTATCATTTTCCACTTATCACATGTGTACTTATCTTAAATGATCGATAATATTTAATATTTAATTTCTATGCATCCAATGACATTTCATAGCACTACATATTGTTAGCATTTTGGAAATTTAGGCTATTCAATAAATGCTTATAAAATTTTCGATCTTCACTTAAGTTGTATGTTCTGTACTCAATATCTTGCATAGCTATATTAACACAACACTGCATGATCGTGTAAATTTCATGTACATTCGTATTTTTCATACTCTGCACATTTGTGTTGATCTTTGATAAGTCTATTGACCTTTATCATACTCGTATTTTTTTTCATCTTACTTATCATTATCTTCATCATATAGAAAGATTTTGCTTAAAGTGCGTATGATTATGCTCATTTATACATTTTGTTCTTAGCACGATCGTACTAAATTTTAGGATGACGTTGTTAGATTTCAGCATGATCATGCTAAATTTGTTCTTAGCATGATCATGCTAAATTTGTTCTTAGCATGATCATGCTAGATTTACAAAACCTAGAAATTCATATGAGTTGCTATTGACACAACCATGTTAACTATCAACATAATCGTACTAAAATCACAAACTCAAAAAATCATACAATTTATTCTTAACACAATCGTACTAACTATCACCATGATTGTACTAAAATTATAAACCCAAAGTTCATACGATGTTGGTCTTGGTTCGACCATGCTAACTATTTGTACAATCGTAGTAATTCATAAATGTATAAATTCATAAAATTTTGTGTTTGACATGATTATGTTAAATTTTAGCACCACCGTGCTCTATAACGTAAGGGCAAAATAACACCTCTAAAAACATTTAAATGCTTCCATTATCTACCAAATTTAGTAGAGTATTAAAACATACTCAAAATTAAATTTTAAACATCATCTTACATCTATTCAAATTTTCTAATAATTAAATAAATTATAATTTAGAGTTTAGAATACTCTAAAACTATTCTTAATTCTACTTAATTGTCTCCTTTACATAAAATTCAAGTTTGGTATAGACTTTATTTTTTAGATATTTCTATATAATTAATTTTTCCATTCTATTATAAAAAAAATATCACAAATTTTATTAACATTATGTTTGGATGAGATATTTTAAGTGGGAAAATAAATTTTAAGAGAGTTTAAAATTCTAAGAATTGAAATATCTTATTTGGATATTTTTATTTTTTAGAAGAAATTCTAAATTTTATAAATTTTAAGAGAGTATTTTAACAAACTAAATGAGAAAATTTAAAATTTCTCCAAAATAAATAAAATTTAAATTTTTTGAAAGTTTTTCAACTCATTCTCACATACGAAGAACAATTTTCCCTTCATATTACTTTCTCTTTCATTGTTCTTTCTTTATATTACTTTATCTCTTATTACTTTCTCGCATATTTTTTTTTATATCTGGATATAATTTTTTTAATATCAAATAATATAATTATATTTTTTTATTTTTTAATTATGTACACTTATTAAATTATCATTCAGTTTAAATATGTTGGATAATAAAAATATTTGTATATTGTAAAAATTAAATTATTTAATTTAAATATAAAATTTAATAAATTTAAAATCTATTGTTTAAATATAAAAATTTCAAATTTTATTATCCAAATAAAATATTTTTAAAGTAAAAATATTTAAATTTAAAATATTTTAAATTCTTTAAAATGTTAAAATAATGAATGTAAATAATAAGGAGATGGAATTCTCCGAACATAATAAAATGCCTCTCCTTTCTTTCTGTTTGATTTTACTTTTGTTCGCTTGCATGCGCATTGAGTGGCTTTGTTTCACCAACTATGCCACTCGATAATGTGGTCAATACGTGGCACTTAAAAATGCTGCTTACGTGGTAAATTTTATTTTATTTTTACAAACTTATATCTTTTTAAATATACTGTTACAATGCATACTAAATTTTAAATAATTTTAAATATTAAAAAATATTTTTATAATAAAATTATTTTATATTTTAAATAATATATTAAAATAAATCAATATGATAATACAAAGTAATTTTTAATTTACTAAAATTATTCATAGTATATATATAAATATTTATATTTAATTTAATTTATGTAAGTAATATGATAATATTATGTAATTAAATTGTTAAATTGATAATATTTAGTTTTTGATAAAATTATTTTAAAGATATTATTTTTAAATTTAACATTTATTATTATTTAATTCTGACATACAGATGTGGGTATAAAAATAAATATAAAAATGAAACTAATAAAAATTAAGGTTGAATTTAATTTTGAAATAAAATTTTATTTAAATTATATTAAAATAATGTAGTTGAGTTTTGATTATTTATTTTTAATTATTTGTTATATTTTTAAAACCTTGTAAGGTATAACATTTTAATTTTTGAACTAAAATTTTATTAATTAAAATATAAAAAACATTAGAATTAAAAATGTTAATTTATTAAATCAAAACAATCAGTTAAAAATAATATTATATTATTTTAATAATATTAAAAATATAAATATTAAATATGAATGATATTTAAAATAAATAAAAAATATTTTTATAAGATAATTGGATTTAATTTATAATATTAATAAATTTTTGATGTTTTAAACAATTCTTAATATTACGGTGTTTTGTAAAATTTTATGATTAATTTTTAAAATTTTTAGAATGTTATTTATTATTTGAATTGATCATATTTTTTAGAAAAATAAAAAAAATGTTTAAAATATTTTGTCAATTTTATGTTGCTTAACACAATATTTTATGAATGTGAAATTCTGGAAAAAAATGATATTTTGTTACTTAGGCATTACCTAATATCAAATTTTGTGTCCAATTTGCTGAATAATATTATAAAATGGTAATTTCTCTCATTTTTTATAGTTTTTTACGGATGGAAAATAAAGAATAGTCTCAAATTCTTTATTATACGACTCTTGGAGTAAAGGTTTGACCGATTTGATAGATCAAAGTTTACGATTTATCAAGTTTCATGAAATTTTGCATAATTTTTTTGTCATTTTCACTATATGTAACTAGATTTTTTATCGGGAAAAGAGATTCTATCCCTAATATCTATGTAATCTAAATTATTACATTTAATTTAAGTTTGTTTTCTTTAAATTGATTATTCTTTTATGTTTTTAATGTTTCTATAAATTAACCCTTGTAGTTAATTTTATATTTTCATTCACAATTGAAAAATTAGAATAGAAGTTGATATTGAGATGAATAATATAATTGAGAATATTCTAAGGATAAATATCAACATTTATAAGGTCTTGAGAATTTTAAAACCTAATGCTTACTCTAATTAAAAATTTATAAAAAATTAAAATTTTTAATTTAGGGAACAATTGATGTTGCTTAGATGAAGGTTAGATGAACTCGAATTACAATATTTTGATAGATTGATTTTTTTTTATTTATTATATTGATTGAGTCTTAATTGTTATGAATTAAACTTAATATTGTTAAAAAATATTTAATAAATAGATGATGTATGAATTTCATTCTTTGTACTCTACTTCATACTTGTTATATATAAAATTTATAATTTATAACTTATTTTAGATAATTCATATAAATGATAATTTTTCAATATTATCTGTTCAAATAGTAAAAATATTAAAAAATTATAAATCAAATTTTTATGAAAAAAATACTATCTTATTATTTACTCTTTAAACGACATAGTACAACTCCACCAAAAATTATTCTAAAACTTGTAAAGTTGAACAGCTCGTTTATAGATAAAAACATTTTGATCCTGTAAATATGAACAAAAGAAATGAACTCAAAGAAATTAGTTAATTTTCTAAAATTCATAATAAAGTTTAATAGATTTAGGTGAGGATACTTACTCACCATAGCTTGGCACACCTTCAAGGAATCCCAACAAACTTAAATTTTGAAAACCCCTAACCTTTAACTATCCATAATTTCCAATGAAGTGCGAGGCATTCGGCTACATGGCATCTACTCTGCAGATCTTGTAGAGATTAGCAACAACAATATTTGCCTCATTAAGCCACAAAAACATTCCTAAATCATAGGCCTTGCTCCCTAATTGTCTTGAGAAGAGGTCTCACTCTGTTCAGTTTTAATCTTAGAACTCAAACACTGTCTTTAAACGGATTGTCATTACGTTCATAGAATTGAAGCCACAACTTTAACATGAATAAGTATTATGTTTTTTATTATTTTTTAATTATTGTTATGCATTATTCATTTATATACAGATAAAACTAATAAATAATTAATTTAAAATTTAAATTTTTTATATATAAATTGTTAAAGAAGTAATCTCATCATATAATACAAATATACTTTAACTTAGGATAGAATTACTTACTTTAAAATATATTAATAATTAAAAAATTATATATATATACACTTATAAATAAATAATTTAAATACATCATATTTTCATTTTAAAATAAATAATTGAATGTAATTTATGTTTTTAAGATTCAACTATTCTATTCAATTCAACTCAACATCGTTGATCAGCCGTGTTTAATTTAAGTTACAAACTCAAAATTAAATAAACTCAACCCTTAAATTTTAACTAATTTTGATAATTATTTATTTGCTAAATTCAACAAATAAACATCTTTAATCCTGCGATCCTCATAAGAAAAAATAACTTTTTACATAATATACATATAAATATATATTTTTTTTCGATAAGAAAAAAAAAAAAGAAGAAGAAAAGAAGATAGAGAGAGAGTGTGTGTGAAGATGGGTCCAGAAAAGGTGCAATATTTGATATATTAGAGAATTCACACCTCTTATTTTTGTTTCTCTCTCCAAGCTGTCTGTCTCTGAACCTGAAAATCGCTGTCTTTGGGTCTCTGTACCTATCATCATCACCATCCCTCTTTCTGAAAACTCTGTCACCATGAGAGTGAGAGCCAAACTCCTGTGATCGCCACACCCTCTTCCCTCCCTCTTCTTAATTATATCATCCTTTTTCAATACTACAAATTCATCACAACACACACACACACACTCCAAAAACCTTGCATGAATGATATCACTACCATACCCTCTCTTTCTTCTTCTCCTTCCATTTCCATGGCTTTCCCTCCTTCTCACACTTTCTTGTTCCAAACCCATGAAGATAATGACCCTCATCACCACCTTCGTTCAACTCCAACTTCTCTCCACACCTTCCCCTCTTTCCCTCCTCAACACTTCCCAGGTCATCCATCACACATACTCTAAACACCCCCTCCCTCAATAGCTGTTAATTACTTCTTTTCATGCTTTTAATTTGCTCTTCTCTCATGATTACTAATTAACATTATAAGTAAATCCATACATATATAGTTGCAAAATCTTCAAAAGCTACAATTTTATTGACTTTAATTTAAAATCATATGTAGGTTTGGATGAATTTTTCTTAAGTAAACAATCGTTTATATTTTAAATTTTTTCATAAAAATAAGTATATATGGTTGATGTGTTTTATATATATATATATATATATATATATATAGTAATAACATATATATATATAAATATATATGGTATTGTTAATTTTTCTTATATAGGGGGTGGTGCAGGTGGCTTGATGATGAAGAGATCGATGTCGTTTTCAGGCATAGAGAACAGCAACAAGTGTGATGAAGTGCATGGAGATGATGAGTTATCAGATGATGGGTCACATATTGGGGAGAAGAAGAAGAGGTTGAGTTTGGAACAAGTGAAGGCTCTTGAAAAGAGTTTTGAGTTAGGTAACAAGCTTGAACCTGAGAGGAAAATGCAGCTTGCTAAGGCTTTGGGGCTTCAGCCAAGACAGATCGCTATTTGGTTCCAAAATAGGAGAGCCAGATGGAAGACCAAGCAGCTTGAGAAAGAGTATGAAGTTCTCAAGAAACAGTTTGAAGCTCTCAAGGCTGATAATGATAACCTTAAGGCTCAGAACCAGAAACTACATGCAGAGGTAATTAATTTTATTGTATAGTTTTTGCTTTCAAAAAAGATCTGTATAAGAAACAGTTCTTGTATAGATTTTAATTGATCATTCAATTTTGACTATATATAGATTGTTTCTGACTAAGAGGTTGTAGGTTCAAATCTTGAAAATAATCTCAATTTTATGCTCCCAAAATCTTATTTGATGGGTCTCCCTTTCACTAGACCACCCCCTTTTCAACTTTTTGGATCATACTAGTGATGGTTTTGGAAAGATGAAAACTTTGAAACTTTTAAGATCTTGGGGGGTTATTTGGGTACCATTTTAAATCTTGATCTTGATTCAAAATATTCCATATTCATTAAACGACCATATAGTCCTAATAGAGTGTGACTTGACTCCAATATTCATATGTTTATTATTGACTTGATAATTTGAGATGCATAATTGGATTTTGGAAAGAAAGGAACGAAGTTTTGTTATTTTTTGGTAATTCTTTCTTTCATTTTTTTGCACCAAAGTTTTATCTTCCCCTACTTGACTTAGAGTTTCATTTGCTATATATTGTCAAGGTTCTATATATTTACTGTTTTAGTGATCTTCCTTTTCCCCAATAATGGATGTAATTGATATTTCATGTTTGAAGCAAGAAAGTTAGCCTTTTCTTTTATATATAAATAAACATATATTATTGAGTTAATTATGAAGAATCTGTATTGTTTTTCTTCATATAGTTTTGGTGCTTCTCGCTGTTTACTGAGAAAACTCCATTTGATTAAGTTCTGAACTCACATGTCTTAGTACTAATTTTAAAGTGATTGAGTTGATCATTCTTGGGAAGAGTCAGTGACTCAGTGTGACAGTGTCAGATTTCAGAACTGCAAAATTAATAGTAATATTTGTTTTCCTTTTTCTATTGAATACTCTGTGATACAACTATTCCATATTGCTATGAAAAAGACAAGGTTGCATTTGATCTTTCACATGGAAAAACAAAGATAGCAACTGTGAATATATCAAAGCAATGTTGAATCAAACATGATCACCACCTGAAAACACTTTAGGTTTTACACTTTCACATTGTGTGGTGTTTGCAGTTACAAACTCTAAAAAGTAGGGAGTGCTGTGAAACTGGAACAATTAGCAATGGAAGTGAAAACAGTTCAGATATCAATTTGGATCTCTCAAGAACACCAGTGATGAACAGTCCTGTGTCTTCTCAGAATGGTAAAAGCCTTCTACCTTCTTCTCTAAAGCCCAACAGCATAACTCAGCTTCTACAATGTTCATCAAGATCAGATCTTCAAGATGAAGGCTTTTGCAACATGTTTCACAACATTGATGAGCAGCAGAATTTTTGGCCCTGGCCTGAGCAGAACCAGTTTCATTAATTAATTAAAATACCCAAAATTGATTTTGGACATTATATATATTAATGATTTGAAGTGTTGAAAGTGATGAGATGAATTTAAGTTATTTAATTAGGCTTAGCTCAACCTTTATTTTTATTTTTTTGCTACCAGTTTTTCAATTTATGTTTCTGATGTAGATTATTGGTGTATAAAAAGTTTGAACAAATCTACTTGGGTCATGAGGAGGTGGTGGACTTTGAGTAGTGCAACTTCTTTCCTATTACATTACACTTTAGTGTTTTGCAATATATATATATATATATATATATTTTGCTAGGTTGAAATAAAGTATCATATATTATAGTTAATATATATACGTGCCCCTAAGTGGATTTCCAGCTCTGGCACGTAGTATGGGCCATGAATAAAAATAGGATTCTCTGTTTGCATTCTTCAAGCACATCTTTTTATTTGAGTTATTTTATTCCTGCTACATTTTTTTTATGCAGTATTATTAACTGAAAATTGATGTCAAATAGAATATTATATTTAATCATTTTTATTTTTTAATTATATTTTTATACATACACATCTAAAAATACACCTAAAATGTAAAAAAATTAAAATAATTTTAAAAAAATGTTGAATGTATATTTAAATAGGATATATATCTCAAAAATAGTAAAATAATAAATAATACAAAAAAATACATATATAAATTATTATTAATTTTACAAAAAAAATTAAAATATTTTATAAGTTTTTTAATTTTTTGTCATATAACATGTTTATATTATATTTTTGTTTTTGTTTTATCATCTTACATGTAAAAAATGTTGTGTAAAATTGTATATAACTGTAATTATTGTTTTTATTTGATGTTGGTACTTTGGAATCATGATATGGTGTGATGGAAAATTGCATGAAAAAGGTGTTTGGAGAAAGTTCACCTAACAAAAGGGCGTGGCTGACTTCAGAACTGACGTGAAATAAAATGGTGCAGTGAGTAAGGGATGTCGTTTTATGGGTTGAAGAAAGAGCCAAATCTAGCTGGGAGTTTACAAAGAGTAGTGGGGTTGGAGGAAGAAGGATTCTGAGTTTGCACACACTCCAAGAACAAATAAAGCTAAAGAAGTAGTAGAAAAAGAAGAAAATATTAAAAAGTTAAAAGAAAAAGTGAAACATTGTTTTAGTTTCAGAAAAGTTTAGAATATATTATATTAATAGGTAAAAATTAAATGACTATTTTTAAAAAAATAAAAATATTTTATTTTTAAAAAGGCTAGTGTAAATAGCCATATTTTTTTTTTCAAAAATCCAAATAATTATTTACTTGTGGAAAATGTTACAAATTTTTTTAATCTATTAAAAATATTAAAATAAATGATGTTTTATTTTTAAAATAATACTTTTTAAAAACTTAATGTAAATAACCATAATTTTTTTTGAAAAATCCAAATAATGATTTACTTATGGGGAAATGTTACAAATTAGTGAGTGATGGTGTTGAATTTCAATGCATTCTTTGCCAATTTTTATCTGACAACCGAAACTACTTGACTCTGTATAGATCCATGTGACCTTCTGCCAAACCAAAGCAAAAGCCTCTGATTTCTTTCTCTCTCCTAACTATGTATCCTATGTTTCTTAATAGCTGTATCTGCCAAAAAGTTTATCTAAGATGAGTTTACTTAAAATAGAGAAGACCCCTTATAGAATAAACATTATTCAGAGTGTTGCTACTATAAATTAATAACTAAAACAAATAGATTCAGAAATTGGTGTAGTTAATTATTATTATTTGAGGTAGCGGTTTCGCCAAACTAATTTAATTAACTCTTTATGGTCAATTTCTTTGCTGTAACAAAACTTGATTTTGTGAAACATGAAAGTTATTAATTGCATATAACTTATTATAGTTGTAAATTAGCCGTATCTGAGTGGTAGCATGCATGGCCTAATATTAGACAATGTTGCTTCCTAATTATATGCTAAAGTTACAAATCTAGCCATTTGGAGGAGTTTATATATGCGGATCTAAAGTATTACTGTTTATTACTATTTTCATGAACACACTTGCAAATTCTAATGTTGATTTGAGCTAAGAAGTGGAGGTTGGGAGGGCCATTTTCTTTAGCCAATTAATTTTATCGGTTCAAGAATTTATGATATTGTCCTTATCCAATGATGTATGTAAAAATATTCTGCCATGATATTTAATAAAACAAGCATAATAAAAATTTAAATAAGATCTTACCTCATAATTCTGCAAAGTCCAAACTAGCAATAAACTCATTATATCTCATAATAAGTAAAAAGGAAAACAATTTATTTGGTATTTCTAGAAATTTTAATAACAGAAATAGTGAAATAGTTTAACACTGATATAGCACTAAATCATGTCCCAATGAAAGAAAAAGTTGTGTTTGTTTTTCACTGTTGTAAACCTAGTTTGAGAAATTGGTTTTTTATTTTTGATTCATGAATCAATATTGTTATTTTTCTTGGATATTTTTCAGTGTGATTGCACAAGTTAGTTGGAGTAAACATGAACTATTACTCGGCAAAACCAAAATAACATCCATGGTTTATGGTTGGAATGCATGGAATGCAGGAACTTATTTTAATTAAGTCAATAATTAAAGGAAGGTTTTTTTAGGGAGACCAAAATTTTAATAGGCTAATTAATTTTAGTTTTATAAAATAATTGAGTAGAAAATGAGAATTTTAAAATTTTAACTAAGAGAAAGTAGATGGTAAAACAAAATTTCCTTAATTTCAAAAGTAAAAAAGGCTTAATTAATTTAAAATTTTAAAATAAAGACCATAATTGTATATAATTAAATAAAGGGAGATCAAAATTATATATATATATATATATATATATAAAAGCTTTTTTTAAACTTAGCTCCGTGGCCCTTGCATTATCTCTATCAACAAATCAAGGTTTATAAACCGTACAACATAATTATTCCATATCATGACATTGATATGTATTTGGAAAATTACACGTAACCAAGAATATAATTTTTTTTTTTGGGAGTGGGGAGGAGATAATAGTAATAATAACTTGTGATCCATTGTCTTATCAGCTATCACTGTATTATCATCATCTGTCTCATAGAACTAAAAAAATTATCAAGAATATTGGATAACCCTTGTTGTCACTAGTGTCATGCACGTGAATAAAAAATGTACAAATCCCAACATTACAAATTCTCAATAGAAATTGTTAATGTATTTAAGAGGTTGGGGGCCATTTGAACTGACACATAAATGATAGCGAAACCATTATATGGCTCTATAAACAACAATGAGCATTAATGGGTTGCGTATATGATGCAGCCATTCACCAAGACATGTGGCCATTGTATTGTGTAGTTGTGTAAAGAAAAAAACATTCAACTAGACAAGATATCGGTGATTATTAGTGAATTGTCTTCTTAATTTTGATCAGTGTTAACAGGACTGGCATCTCAAGGAAACACCAAATCAAGTTTGTGACAATTTCTAGTTTCCTTTCATATCACATCTATTATTGTCAAGTTGGAAGTCATGCATGTTGATAATTTACCAAAATTTTACTTCTCTCTTATATACACTATTTTACATCTTTACCAAGGAGAAGGAGAGTGATCATGATTTCAATATTTTTGTGGTAATTATGTTTGAGTTGAGAATCTATGATATGTAAAAAAAAAATTGTTATAAATTTTTTTGTGTTTTTGGATTTATTTTATAAGAATTAATTAATTAATTTATTAATTTTACTTAATTAATTATTTTATTTTTATTTAGTATTTTTATTTAATTAAAAATATTTTTAGGAAAAGTTAATGTAGTAAATAATATAAAGTAGATCGATCTTATAAAAAGCATCAAATAAATTTTATTTTTGATTTATATAAAAATTAAAACCAATATTTTATTCTAAAAAATTAAACAAATATTACTTAATTGATCGTAAGCAATGCACTTCCTGATTTTATCAAAAGTGCCGGTGCCATTGTATGCAATTAATTTTTTAATAAAAGTAAATTAAATAAGATATATAAAGAGCTACTATGAATGTGGCAAGTGTTACGACAATATCATAGAAGATATTCGAAAGATAAAGAGCTAATGCTTTCTTATTGATTGAAGATTAAAGGACACATGATTATGGTATTCGTCAACTTCATTATATATTTAAAATAACTTTCTATTAATCATGTATCATTAATTAATTATTGGTAGGATCTCTTGCTTCTTCATCAACAACAGAATCGACACTCTTCTAAGAAGTATGTTTGGCATAGCTAATACCACCCCTAAAAATTCTTTTGGTAACGGTAAATGGTAATACAATCCATCGTATATATAGCAAAAGGACTTGTGTTTTATTTAATAATCTTAAATCTATAAAAGTCTTAAAAACTTTGTTAAAATGTAGGAGCGTTTATATGAGTTTATATGAATTGGATAATAGATAAATAAATAGATAGACAATATCAAATTATTTAAAAAATAAATTTATTATAAATTATTTCATATAATATTATATTTAAATTGTTAAATTTTATTAAATTAATAAATTTTGCTATATAGATCATATTTATAAAATTTTAATTTTTTTTTAAAATTTAATATTTTATTACATTATTTTATTTTAACGGATAATATATTTCTTTTAATATATATTAATTTAAATTTTATTTAATAAAAAATAATATTTTTTAAATTTTATAAAAATTTATAAATATAATTTATATAATAAAATCTGTTAATTTAATGGTTCAATTGATAAAATTTAATTTTTTAAAAAAAATTATTGAGTGAAATAACTTGTTGTAAAATTAATCTTAAAATAAATTAATATTTTTTTATATATAAAATATTGTTATATAAAAATAAAAAATAAAACTTAAACATTACATCTAATAATTAAGATTAAAATATAAGAATTATATATTTTTAAAAATTATATAAATTTTTTAAATAATCATATAACTTTAAGACTATTTTAATTTTGATCTTTTTATATGATTATATAATCTATATTTATTTTTATTATTTTTATATAAAAATGTTATTTTTATTAAATATATTTTTATAAATATATGTTTTTATATATATATATATATTATAATTTTATACATAGATATTTATGTTTGATAACTACTTGTATTTTAAAAATGATACATGCATCAATTTATAATTATTTTATGATTAAAAGTACAAAAGAATCTTTCCAAATACTGTGAATGTTCTTTGTTACCTAACATTCTTTAAGATTTATTCCATTGCAATTTTAAATTTAATCATCTTTTAAAATAGATATAACTTAAAACACTGAAAATCTATCCAAATTTTATTATTCATCCAACCCTTCAATTATGGTTGTAAATGAAATTTGAAATGAACTTTAATAAAAGTCCTTTTTGAAAATAATAAAAGTTAATTGTTTGATAACTAAATAAAAATAAAAATTACATATTTTTATAGATAAAATATAGATGTAATATTATAGGTATTTTTAATTAAAATTAAAATTAAAATATATTATTTAACACAATAAAAATTTAGATTATGTTAATATTAGTTATCATCGAGATAAAATTTTAATTCTAATTGAAAAATAATTCTAAAAATATATATAATATTGACCTAATTTTTTGTTCTATATATTTTTATTTGCATATAGACTATTGATAATTTTTTATAAAGATAATTTTACTCGAGTCAAATAAAATATTATAAATAATAATTTTTTTAAAATTTTTAACAAATTACGTACTCAAGAGTCGAGAAGCTAAGAATCGTTATTTTGTTACAATTAAGTACACTAAGAAAGTGATGATAGGTAGGTAACCAATGAAGTTAGTCTTGATAAAGAAAACATAGGTGAGCTATGTAAAAAGGATGAATGGCTAAAATAATATGTCACATCAATTCGTACATAGTTCCTGCTTAAAATTTTCGTAACATTGAGCATTATGCATTAAGAGTTGAGGGTAAACTTAAATTGATTGTTTGATAGAAAAAAAGTAAAATGCATCTTTTTGACCTTACTTTCCATTGTCATTTAATGGATGGTGACTGAACTTTATTTTAAAGGGGAACCATATCCTTTTTTATGGAGAGTATAGCCAAGTGGCTACCATTCAATCTTTTCTATCACTTGAGAAGAGATATATATCTCTCATCTGCTCTCTGTTTTTTTCTTTGTTTCCTTATGGCAATATGGTTCATTCACAAGTCACGATAATGTTCCCAGAATAAATGCAACATTGTCTCAAATTAATAATAATATATATATATATGGTAGGCTCTATTTTCTGGATAAGAATTATTTATTTAACTGATTTAGTACATGCACTTTTTTTTTTTCATCCTTGTTTTGATCCATTTTGTTTTTCTTATCCCTTTTAAATAAGATATATGATGACTCATGCTATCAGATAAAGGTCCATAGTTTTTGTCCTTTTTTTATTTTTTATATTTTTTTTAATTTTTGTTATTTTGATTTTATTTTTTTATTTTTCAACCTACATTCCATAAATAAACTATTTTACAAAAATTTAAAATATAAATCATAAATTAGTTTACAAAATATATATTTTTACATTTTAAAAATTAACTTACGAAATATATTTAAATTATTTTAAATTTTACTTATTTATATATGATTTTATATATATATATATTTTAAAATTTAATTTAAAGAATTTATATTTTTTATATTTTATAAATTAATTTTCAAAAGATAAAATAAAATTTATAAAAATAGAGGAATGTGCGAAGAATAAGATCGGAAGGTGAAAAAGCAATTGTATGAGGGAAAAAGAGGTGCATAGTCGTTGGACCGAGCCAGGCCCATATGTTGAGGCCCAACAGCTAGAGGGAGTGTTATATATATTGGCCCATTTATGGTATTCAGCATGCTTGAAAGTTAACGTAAGAATTCAGTGTCCCCGAGAGGTTTCATATTTTTGAGAAACAGATTCTCTCATTTAAAATTTATTTCACTATCCAGTCTAGATAAATTACAATCTTTAAATAAAAATTTCACGATGTATGGTTACTTAAATTTTTTATTATTAAAAATTTAAACTGTTTAACATCATTCCAACGCTTATAACTAATTTAAATGAATATAATAAAAATTTTAATTGCAGAAAATTTGAATCTATATTTTTAGCTCTCGTTATCATTATTAAAGTTGAAAAATTAAATTATATTCACGTCTCATATTAGAATTGAGAAAATTTATCCTGTGTTTATTTAATTTTTATTTTAATTATTTTATGATTTATTATATTATTATATTTTAAATTTTATATATTTTATTATTATTTTTATTTCTATAATAATAAAAATATTTTTGTAATTTAATAACCAAGATAAATTTATGACGGATATAATTATTCTCGTACCAAAGTTAGCCTTCACATGTTGAATTTTATTCAAATTTATTTCTAATTCGATTTTGTTGATCAAAATTGGACATATAAATTTATTTTTCATGTCTGATTCTGCATAGAAGTAAATATTATTTATTGGATATAAAAAAATTAATAAAAAATAAAATATAATATGATGTTACATGTAATAGACTTCATGTAATAAATATCAACTTCTCTCAGTTCTCTCACACTTACTCTTGTTTTGTTGATGGTGCATAAAATAACACGTGCAAAAATATTATAATATTTAAGTTAATAAAAATATAAGTGAGGATGTAAAAACCCGTTTAAATAATAGAGATTTTTCTTATCTGTAATTTTTTTTTATAAAATTGGGTATTTCGTAAAATTATCTTTTTAATCATAATAACTTGCTAGTTAACTTCTTTTATAGATACTACAAATTATCTTTTGAAATTTGTTTTTAATTTAGATTCGCAGCATATACTTGACCGAAATTATATGTTCATTATTTTGTGATTTTTTTTTATATTAATCAATGTGATCATCAACTCTAATTAAAATGATTTGTAAATTTTTTTAATATTTTTTAAAATAAAATATATTTATGATTTATTAATGTGAATTAAGATACCATCTTATATAATGAAATTATAATAAAGATAAACTTAATTTTAAGAGAATGTTCATTAAAAAAAAGATAAAAACGATCAAAGATGTTGGAGTTCATATAAATGTATTTAAAAATAAATAAATCAAATTATGATTTTTATTTATGTAAATCAAAAAAAATTTCACAGAAGGATTACAAGATTTATGAAGATATACTATTTATTTTATTAAATTTAGTTTCAATTGTTAGAATTTGTTTAATTATTTTATTAAGATTTATTAAAATTATGTTAAATATTTGAATCATATTATAGATAGATTTTATTATGATTAATCATAATTTTCTCATATTAAAGGTTGAGGAATTTTATTAGGATTTAGTTCTAATTTTTTTATATTAGTAATTGTACAAATATAAATAAATCTTCTATGAGCAACAAGGACAGATTAGAATTTCTATTCGCCTAAATACATGTTTTTCTTTATTGTGAAAATTATATATTTGTCTTTACTCTTGTGAAACGTTGTCTTATTGATCTTCCTTATAAGGTTGGTGATTCAAATTTATAAAAAAATTTTATTCATGCTTCAACTTAGATGCATTATTGGGTGAATTGATTATCTTGTATTTATAATTGAACAAGAGGTCCAGGTAACAGGTCACGTTGGTTGACTATTTGTTCGTGTCATATCATTCAACTATTTATCTTTTTCATTTTTTATTTTCTTGTAATTTTTTTATTTAATCTATGCTGTGAAGATTAGGACCACCCCATTAATTCATATTACTTATCTTGGTTATTATAAAGAAGATTCATTAGAAAGAATTTTGTAAGTTGCAAAGAGAAAATGATAAAAGATAAAAAAAATGTTGGGTAATTTAGTTGAATAAAAACGTGGTCATTGTAGTTAATGAAGCTCCACCACTTGATTCATTCAAGAGTTCATGTTACACGATCTTATCTCTTTATGCTTTATGCTTTGTTTGGATGAAAAAAGTAGAAAGAAAGAAAAAAGAAAGAAAGGAAATAAATGATGTGAAAATAATTTTCGTTGTTTGTTTGAGCATGAAAACAAGAAAGAAGAAACAAATTTTTATGGATTTTACCGAAATTTATTTTCTCCTTGAATTGATGAAAAAAAGGAAGAAAGAAACTTACCTTCATTATTTTTTAATTTTAAATTATTAAAATTATTATATATTTATAAAAATATAAAAAATATATTAATAAAAAATAATTAAAAAATTAAATATTTTAAATTAAATTTTATACTATTAATATATTTTTTATTTCTTTTCCATCTATTTAAACAATAATTTTTTTATTTTCTATTTATCATATTCAAATAATTTATTTCTTATTTTTATTTTTTTCTATTTTTTATAAAATAAATAAAGCATTAATGTTTTCCTTCAACAACACACTAATCATCATTTTAAATAAGATCAATGTCTATTCATGAAAAAAGGTTTTTTTTATCATTCATCTTCCATTTGTCTCACTAGAAAGAAATAGAGCCTAATAATGAGTTGTGTGCATGCCATTGGCATCACACATGTCACATTTTCACCATCTTTAACTGTTTTCACATTAAAAAAGTTAAAGAAGAAATTGTATAAAAATATAAGAAATCATTAGTACAAAAATACATTTTTATAACAGGATTTTACATCGGTTCTTAAAAAACCGATATAAATAAAAATGTGGTGGTATTTTTGTAAATAAATGTAAACTTTCTACATCGGTTGGAAAAAGAACCGATGTAGAAAGTGAGTTTTTTTTCAAACTTTCTACAACGGTTATGTAACAAACGATGTAGAAAGTGGATTTTTTTAAAACTTTCTACATCGGTTAAGAAAATAATCGATGTAGAAAGTACTTTCTACATCGGTTCTGAGAAACAACCGATGTAGAATGTCTTCCCCTGTCACTTATTTTTCGACGTTGTTCGTGTTTAACCTCATTTTCCAAAACCCCAGTTTCTCGTTTTAGCTTGTTCTCTTTATTTTTGTTTAAGTCTTAGCCATTGTCAACATCCTTGTTGTTCGTCGTTTCACTCCATGCTTACGTTCGTGGTCGTCGTCACCGTTGGAATCATTTCGTTCATTCGAAGTCGTTGTCGCGCCCGCACCATAAGGTTCGAAGTCGTCTTTGTTGTTATTTATGCATCTCATTCTATTATTATGGTTGAAATTTACATTTCTTTTGGTTGTATTCTGTAATTTTTAAGCTTCTTACTTGGCTACCATGTTGTGTCGTTGTTCAACTACTGTTGTGCCTACGTTTGGACACCGCTTGGCCACCGCTCAACCATTTTGTGTTGACTATGAAATATTTTCTATGCACCCCTACTTTGTGATTATACACGTGAAAGTTTGCTTAGAGTTTATGTATGTTATAGTATTGATTTTGAGTTTAAATATGTTGGTTTGTTTTCTTGGATTCAAATATGAGCATACCCTTAGTTTCCCGTTCAAGGTTGAATATAATGAGTATATTACTAAATAAGTAAATCATTCGTTATATTAAATCTTGAATTGTCCAAGTTGGACAGTTTGGGACTAAAGTTTTTTATTCAGTGGTTAACAATTTCTTCAACTTTCAATACTTGTTTGATGTAATTTTAAGTTATTTCATTTGTAAATTAAAGTTTGATAATATATAATGATGTATTTAGTTTAAATATATAGATTATGTGAATTCTGTATTGTCTGTCTGATGATTCTATATTGTCTGCTTGGATTCTGTGTGTATGTGAATAAATAATACGGTAGTATGCCTAAATAAAATGAACATTAAAAAAAAAAGGACTTTCTACATCGGTTACGACCATAACCGATGTAAAAAGTATACTTTCTACATCGGTTGGACGAATTTTACATCGGTTCCAAAACCGATGTAAAAAGTCTTATTTTCTATATCGCCCGATTCAATATCGTCTAAATAACCGATGTAAAAAGTGCTTAACGTAAAAAGCTTATTTTCCACTAGTGAATATTTAAAAATTGAACTTTGAAAAAATGAGAGAGAGAAAATGTTTTGCTTTTAAAATAATTGAATTATATAATGTTTGTAAAAGTAAATAAAATTTAATAAATTACGTTTATAATAACCCATCCATTTATATTTCTGTTTTAAAAATTAATTTTGAAATTAAAGAATGTTGATTAGAAATGAAAAAATTATCTTCTCCTCTCATCCTCTCCAAATCTCTCAAAAATCACTCATTTCACTGTATAATAATGGATGCCTCAGTATATAAAAGGCAAAGAATATTAAATTAACGTTGGCCCATTGTCCAGGTTTTTAAGTTGGGATGCGTTATACCGCCCTATCAAGAGTTAATAAAAATGAAAGTTTCATGCAAGTAATGTAATGTAAAGTTAGATTTAACCTGTCAAATTATTAAAAACTATTGATTATAATTATAAAATTTTTATTGTATCTTAAGAATAATATAGTATTTGTAAAGAATGTGAATAAAAATAAACTTTTCTGCCAGAAAAGACAAAGATAAATTAGTTTTGTGAATTATCACATATATAAGCATATTTAGCACCCCCTTTCTCTTAAAGCCCAATGATAAAAAGAAAATAAAAAAAGCCTTATATATGATCCAATAAATAAAATAAAATAAAATAAAATAAAAAAGAAAGAAAAATATGTGACCAATAAAAGAAATGTTAAAGCCACAATAGAAGAAATTCCTATAATCTTTAAAGTTTAAATATAAGTCTAAACTAAAGATTAAAAACAAATCACAGTTGAAAGCCCAATTACATTTGAGGGAGAGTATTGAAAAATATTTTTTTACATTAAATAAAAAAAAATATAAATAAAAGATACATAATTTCAATTGTTCTAGAAACAAATAGCAACCTTAACTTAAATCTTACAATAAAATAAGCTATTAAAGTTAGTGTAATAATAAAAAGATTAAAATAATTTATAAAAGATTATAAATTCAAATTTCAATTCTTTTGTTATACAACAAATCAATCTTCCTCCCTATATTATGGTTTTAAATTATTTTACAGTTTTCTTTAAGTGAAAATACATTAATTTATAAAACAAATGAGGAAATTAACATGAATATATTTATTTATTATTTTAAAACAATATTTATTATAATAATTTATTTTTATTCAATATTAAATGAATACAAAAAAGTAAGATGAAAGAGAAAACTTCATCATAAAATGAGGAAAGTAAAGACAAAAATATTTATTAATTTAAAGGAGAATTTATTATATTTTTTTCTCAATGTTATAATATTTATTAATCCTATTTGTAAGTATATACATGAAGTATGATTTCTTCTGGAATCTTTTGAACAAAAAAGTAAAGAGTGCCATCTCTTTATTAATAGAGAAATGCTAAACATCTCATATGAAAGGTGTAACCGATTCAAACGGTGTTTTTTTTTAAATTATTTTTTTATTGTCTTTTGACTGAAAAACATGAAGGGGGAGAGTGTGACATCATTGCTATAAATTTATGAATGATGCAGAATACTTATTTCTCCCGTTTCTCATCATTTAATAAATATCACAAGATAAATAAATTGAAATAAAAAAAAGTTTATAGAAGTTTTCTGCCAGAATATGAAATTTATAGCAATTCCTTCTTGTAAATGTATGTTTGGTAAGACAAATGATCAAATAGTTTATAAACTACTCCACTAGATTATTTAATTTGACGTAAAAAAACCAATAAAATGTTTGATCAGAGAAACTTTTTCAAAAAAGAAAACTACTAAAAAGATATGATTTGGTAATTAATGAAAATAGCATGCGACATACAGATTAGGAGCTGGAGTTTTCTTTTATGTTGTCCCTTCCTAACTTTACAAAATGACAACATCTTAATTTCTTCTAATTAATACTCTTAACTCAATAAACTTAATGCGTATCATATTTATTATTTATTTATTTCACTTATTTGAATTTTTTATAAAATATACGCTACCGAACAATAATAAATAATATATCTATAAATTTATTATTATTATTTTTAATTATATATATATTCATTTAAATATGTTTTTTATAGGTATGTTTGATAAAATTAGACATAACTAAAAATTGAAAAATAAACATTTATTTTATTAAAGTAAAAAATATTTAGTAAAATTAGTTATCAATTATTTGATAAAGATAAAATGACAAGTAAAATATAATCATTAGATAGAAGTATAAATATTATAATTTTTATTAATTATTAGTTTTTATTATTATATTTATCATAGAATAACACTTTTTAAATTTATTTTTATTTATATTCTTCAATTAAAAATTATATAAATAAATTTATATTTATTTTGACAGTTATATATTATAAAAATAAAATTTAATAATTTTATTTATTTATTTATTTTATTATTTATGATATGTTTTTAATAAAAATTATGTTTTTAAATAAACAAATTTTTTATTTAAAATGAAATACTATTTATTTTTATTTTTTATAAATAAATTTTAAATAATTTTTTTTTATAAAAATATATTTTTTTTATATTTAAAATTTTATTTTTATTTAACTAATATCCACTGTGAAACATACTCTACCCCTTGTTATTTTTGTTAGTTAGTCAGTTAATTATTAAATATTTATACTATCTTCGTTTCATACTTTTGTTGTTTAGTTTTTTTATTCAAAATTTTTGTTGTTTAATAAATATAAGACTTGATTAAAAATATTTTTAAACTGTGCCCTCATTTTATAATTATATGTTCACTAATTATCATATTTTTATTTCATCATTTTTTAATATTTTAACATTTAAGTAAAAATAAAAATAAAAAATAAAAAATATTTTAATTAACATATTACATCTTAAATTAAATAATAATTTCTTAATATTTACATACCTTAACCAACAAAGATTACGTAACGGAGGTAGTCATTGAGTCAGCCAATATTACATTTCAATTTTCAACTTTATAATTTTTTGTTATGTGAGACAAAGTTATAATATAGTTATATGTTAGAATTTATCTATGAAGGGAGTTGAGATATTTAAATTTAAATTTTATTATTTTTATTTTATTAAAAAAATTATAGTGTAACTCTTATTAGTAAAAGTAAATATTAAATATACTTTTTGTATGGATTAAATTTTATTCACTTTTAATTTATCTATTTATTAAGTTAGTGCACTTTCAGTAGTCTCATTTAGGGAATAAGAAAACATAATTTTTGTAACTATTAAGAACAGAAGATAAATAAAATTTAAACAGGAACAAATGAAAAATCATATTTAAGGAAATAAAAACATATTCAATTCTAATATCATATGCTTTGATGATACCACATTTTATTAATTTATATTTTTTATTTTTTAGTAAAATTAAAATATATAAGTAACAATGAAGAATTTAGCATGACTATAAAATTAATTTTTTATTAAAAAATAATTTTGAAATAATTTCAACTATAAAAAAGAGAAGTTACAATTTTTTATATATGTTTATATTTATGTTTAATCAAATAACGATAAATATAATATATATTTTAAACAAAGTAAATTTATAACCAATCCCTTTATAATTTTATTATAAAAGAAATTATAAATGCATAGATAAATAATAATACATGTAATCACATGCTTAGTAAGAGAGGTGTTAATTTCCAGAAGATGAGGAAATCCTTGATCAATGAATTATATAACAAGGAAGGAGACTAAATTTTTTTATTTTAGAAATAATATAATTAATTAAATGTTACAATTAACGTTGACCACATTTATATAACACTTGACATTTTTTAAAAATCACATCTCGATTTAGATATGTTCCATATAGATAATAAAGATCTGGTCTATGATAAATCATAATTATTTACTATTAATTATATTATTAGTTTTTGTTTTTTCAATTAAAGGATATATTCCTCCACATAACATAGCATAAGATTTCAATTTGCATAACACTAAAAAATATAAATAAAATGATTGAGAAAGTTGGTTCTCAATGTTCTGTTGCATGCAGCCAAATAGATGGATATTAGGATCAACACAGTTCAATGTTGAGGGTTCCATTCCATTTCAGCCAAGTCTTGGCATCTTCTGCTTCTGAGTCTCTCGTCATCTTTAGTTTGTCTCTATGTTCTTTTGCACCGCATGCACATTTATTAAGTATTCTTCAATATCTACTATTTATTCAAAACTTGCTTTCTCACACACATCTAAAAAATGAGGAATCAACATCCTAAGAATTGTTAAAATAATTTTAATCACCACATACTTTAATGTTAATACACATTCTACCCTTTCTTTTTTAGAAATGGGTAAATTTGGATATGATATTCATATCCTCATATTTGTGTTTGAAATAATAAGTATAGTAGTAAAATAATTATAACCGTATCCACGTAAATAGAAATTTTAATACACATTTTTTCGGTGTACCTGCATACCTTTTAAATGTATTATCAGTACATATATTTAGTTAATTTGACTATGGTATTTTATTATGTGTTTGTTTGAGAAATTAATAAAGTATGACCGTTAGTATGACACTAATATTAATGATAAAAAACTAATAAATGTATTAATTAAAACTAAAATATGTAACTTAATGAATAAATATTCAAAGGCAATCTAATTAATAATTATAATGTATAACACAGTAAAATTTTCAACTTCATTAAAAAATTTAAAAACCTTTCAAATTCTCATAATAAATTTAATATAGTATGTAGTTATTGGTAAGCTTGAATAATATAATACTTATACCAGTAAAATTTTACGGGTATTTATACCCAAATCAAGCTCATTTAATTAGTAAACATCTTATTTTTGATGAATACTCGTTAAATCAAAGTTTTACCTTAAAAATAATAAATTTTTGTAATAAATATTTTATAACAATTGTATAAATTTATTTAAAATATACTAAATTTTGATAATTATGTTATTTAAATTGTTATTAAAATATTTTTTAATAAATATTTTTTAATAAATAAAATTTTGTTAAAAAATATTTGATCAACATTAAAATTGTCACTATCTATAATTTAGAAATTATCACTAAAATATTTTTTTATTGTTTAATTGTGATCACTAATTACAAATATTATGTTTAGGCAATATTTACTTTGTATTTAAAGAGATAGGTAAGAATTTATGTATAAATATATATATTAAAATAGTTTTCTGTTAGAAATTAATTTTTAATTTATTTTATCATTATTTTGATAGAATTATTAAGGGAAGTTATTAAAATAATATCTTAAATTTTTCTTCAATAAATTTTATGATAAAATTTATATCACCAATTCTCTCCTAGTAAAAATTCATTAAATTAACATTTAATGATTAAATTATTTACCAAAACGGGCCCTCAATAAATATATATATACTAATCAAAACCATCACTTTTTGACACCTTCAAGATTTGTTTGAGCTTATTTTAATATTTTTAAAGTAATAATCTATTAATTTTTTCTTCCTCATTTAAGAACATTCATTTCTCTCTCTCCCTCCTACTTTTTCATGCATAACGCACGTTAATCTCTCTTGTTTCTTCTTATTCTCTCTCTTCAAGCCAACGTTTTTTTCTTTGTTTGGTTTTGTTGTATTGGCCTATGCAACCTCTTACTTGTCTTGTTCATGAGAGTGAGTGTCACGTGTGATTGGTTATCTCAAGCCACGGTAGTGACAGTGGCAATGTAAGGTTCTATATAAATGCATCTCTAACCTTTATTTTGAACACAAATCACCATAGCTCAATTTCTCCATTGTTGCTTCTGTATTTTCTGTAAGAAAATCAAAATTCCTCTGGTGATGCTTTTCTAATTTTGCATGTTTGTAGTTTTTTTTTTCAAGATTAAAATGTTCAAAATCCGATTTTTTTTTCATGTGGGATTTGTCCATTTTCTTGTTTCATGATGAATCCTCTTGGTTTTAGAGAACTGTTCTACAAGTCTGAGCCTTTGCCAAAAATTTTGTTAAGCTTTCTGGTTTAATTTCCTTGAAAATTTAGTTTTTGACCGGACCCAACAGTGTGGTGTGATTCATGTAGCCAACTTCATCAATAGAATAAGTCTACTTATGTCGCCAATTTCTTTGTGTGTTTAATTTTCTTTTGCTTTCGGAATCTTGATGTGTGTGTTTAATTTGCTTGTGCAATTATTTTGATGTGTGTTGTTTCAGCTTTTTTTTTTTTTAATTATTGCATATTTTTTCTTTCTTTGTTTTTGTTTTTACGAGTTTTATGGTGAAGTCTGTGTCTGTGGAATGTTTTAGGGGTCTGAAAATATGGGAAGTGTTGGTGATGTTAAAATTGGTGGTACTTCGAGCGTGGCAAATTCCAAGGGAGGAAGAAACAAAAAAGATGTTGAAGGTACTGAACGTGTAAGCTTTTGGAGGAAGCTAAAGTTTTTGGTTGGTTGCTTTACATTGCATTCCAAAAGGGAAGTCTTCTCTTCCAATGGCAATAGCAATAGCAAAACAGATGATGGTATATTTATACCTTGTTCCCCCATTTCTTGTTAGAGTTCATAATTTTAATTAAAAAATTGCTCTCAATTAATAAACGCTTATATAGAATTAATTGTTTAATTCATACATTCAATTGGTATAATTAAGTCAAAAGTGGCAATCCTGTGCTTGTTTCCTCTCCTACCATAACATCAATTTGTTAATTTCTTTCTTCCTTTATTTCTAGGACTGTCCTTCTCCTTCTCTTTAATTCTTCTCTTCTTATTAATTTTTACCCCCACCTTTCTCATTTTCCGTTTACCCTCCATCAAAATCTGTATTAATTAATCAACATGTGAAGCCCCTTTGAGATTATATGCTTTAAATGCATGTCTGTTTTAGCTTAATGGAAATAAATTTCGTACCCCTCAAGACATATAGATCTTGGTAGGAAAGACTATAATAGAAAGAAAGGGGAGCAAAAGCAATAAATGTAAGAAAATAACATGATGAAAAGAAAAAGAAAACAAGGAGAGATGTAATGAAAAATTAATATTATAAATTTTTTCAAATAAATTGAACTAAATATGCATTGACTCTATGCTTATGCTAGTACAAAAACATATAATGTGTATGTTACAAATGGGACAATTAAGGATCTTCTTTAACTCTCCAAGGTAATGATAAATTTAGACTTAATTAATGTGTCTAATATACATTTTATGTTGCTCATTAAATTTAATTTGATGTCTTTCTTTTCTTGTCTTTTCTTTTCTTTTTCCTCTAAATCAACAGTAACTAGTGTTAGAGAGCAATTGGTTGCTACAGAATCCTCACTCCAAAACCATTCAACAACAACAGGATCATCTACTCCCATCTTAAGCGAGGAATTAATAATAGCTTCTTCCCTTCTTCGAAGGTTTTCCTTCAATGATCTTAAGTTGGCAACAAGAAATTTCAGAGCTGAGAATTTTCTTGGTGAGGGTGGGTTTGGAACTGTGTTGAAAGGTTGGATCAGTCAATATGGGAACTATGCAGCAAGGCCTGGAATGGGAATGCCTGTTGCAGTCAAATGTCTTAACCTAAATGGACATCAGGGTCATAAGGAATGGCTTGTATGTCATCATTCTAACTCTTGATATATATCTTTCTTTATCTATTTGCAAATTATATTATTTATGTAATACATTTTCATAAGATTATATTTTTCTTTATCATATATTTTATTTTATAACATTTCTTTTTCTCATATATATCTTCCTATCTTTTTATTTTTTTATCTCTTTGTGAATTATTTTATTGGTACAGTATATTTTTACTGTATTTTATACAATATTATTTTTCTTTGTATTTTTTATTATATCATTTATTTTATCATCTCCTTTTCTTCAATAAAATAAAATAAAATAAAAAATAAACATACATCCGCACAATTCACAAATCCATTTCATATTTTATTTTTTTAAAAAATAATAATTAATTCAATGGTTAGATAATAGATGTATTTGAGTACATGCAGTGTATGTATGTATAGATATCATTTCTTTGTTTCTTTTATCCTTTTGTTTTCTCTTGTTTTGTACGATTTGTTGCTTGAATTTGTTGTGCAAATTCAATTTACACCACCCTTTCTTATGATGAAGTGCTATCATATCCCTTTGCTATATGTATTGTTCACTATTTCATGTTATTGCAGGCTGAAATTAGTTATCTTAGTGAACTCCATCACCCAAATCTGGTTAATTTGATTGGCTTTTGCATAGAGGATGACAAGAGGCTACTAGTATATGAATTTATGCCTCGAGGAAGCTTGGAGAATCATCTCTTCAGGAGTATGTCTTTCAACTTATTGTTTATGGAACTTTGTGTTCTAATCTATCAATAAATACATTATTTAACTCAATATTTTAATTTTTTTTTTAAAAATACAAAAAAAAAATACTATCTTATGGATCTCCTTACCCACTTTCAGTTTTATGGCACTTTACGAATAATCTAATTTTAAACCGTTTTTAAAAGCTTATTCTAGTGTAAAGCTCTTTTAATTAATATGTAATTTTGGATTTATCATAATAATTTGTTACAATTTATTTTGCTTGAACGGGACTTAAGCTGCTCCGTCAAAATTTTGAAAGGAAAAAGAAAAATGGTTTGCTTGGTTTGAAAAAGAATTCTTTTTATTTTAATTTTCAATTTATTATTTTAGTTACATAAATGTCACATTATATTTTTGTAATTGAAAGTTGTATTTTTGCAATTAAAATATTTTTTTTCTCAAAGTAAATAAGTCTTTATTTTTCCTTCATTGTTTCAATATCATGAAAATTACAATGTCATAGCTTTCATATTCCTGAAATTTCTTGGAGTGATAAAATTTGTACAAAAATTATGTGCATGGCTATAAAAAAAAAAGTGATAGAAGATATTTCAGACTAATTTAATATCAGAACATTATAATTTTCTACAAATCAATTGTGAATTTATTTCTGAGCCTTAGATTTTACATACGGAAGATTCCTAGTTATTCTAATAATATTTATCAATAGATCTGTTTTAACGCAATTGGGGATTGAATTATAAATGCTTCACCTAATCTCTGCAGTATTACCTTATTTTGTTGTCCTAAATCAATGAACATAATGAGAACAATCCTACCTTGATTCACATTTATGATGATACATTAGAACTCTTTTCAATACCTATTATTTTCATCTTCTGTGTCAAATTTCATTTTATTTATATTAACCACCGAGTTAATGATTGTAAACTAGAGATACATCAGAGAATTAACAAGTAATAATGTCATGCATTAGCAGGATCTTTGTTCCTTCCGTGGTCTATCAGAATAAAAATTGTGCTTGGTGCTGCAAAGGGTCTTGCATTTTTGCATGAGGAAGCTGCAAGGGCAGTGATATTTCGTGACTTCAAAACATCTAATATCCTTTTGGATGTGGTAATATAAATTGAATGTTGCATGCATTGCATCTATGCTGGTTTTCAACATATCTATATATATATAAACACACCTTTACCTCCATCTTAATATCATTCTATTTCAGAACTACCATGCAAAACTTTCGGATTTTGGGCTTGCTAAAGATGCTCCAGTGGGAGATGCAAGTCATGTGTCAACTAGAGTGATGGGAACACAAGGCTATGCAGCCCCTGAGTATGTGATGACAGGTTAGGATCTAACATCTCATTTGGTTATCATAATACTATGATATGATCCTTGAGTTTCAATTGCTTCTAGTCCTTCTAATACCCTTAAAATATTATTTTTAATTAATGATTCATTCTTTATATTCATAGACTTGATCTTGAAAACTACAAGTTAAAAATCTGCCAAGTTAAAATCATCATCACTAGCATGGTTCCTCAACCATGTCTATTGAGGGGTAGCATACAGTCACAAGCTTTACAGGAATACCTAGTCTAGACCATGTTTGCTTCCATGACAAACTTAAATCAAGTTAATGCAATAAGATCTATGTAACATATGATAATCTCCTTCAAGATCAAGTGAACAATGCTTATCTTTCTTAAGAATAGAATTGAGGTAAACTAACATAATGTATCAGACATGGAAACAATGTATGCATGCTTTAAGCTTTAATGCTATGTATGATGCAAGTTTTTGTTCTCCATCCAATGGTTTGGGCTAACATGATATATGTTGTTGTTACAGGACACCTTACTTCTAAGAGTGATGTTTATAGCTTTGGGGTGGTTCTACTTGAAATATTGACTGGTAGAAGAGCCATGGATAAAAGAAAGCCTAGAGGGGAGCAAAACTTGGTGCAATGGTTGCGCCCTCAACTTAGGCAGAAAGAAAGGTTCTTCTATCTGATGGATCCTAGACTTGAAGGTAAATTCTCAGTAAGGGGTGCTCACAGGGCAATGAGGTTGGCTACTCACTGTCTTCGCCCTGACCCAAAAACAAGACCTCTGATGAGTGAAGTGGTTCAAGTCTTGAAGTCTTTGCCTTTGCATGAAGACATGCCTTCTCCCTCAATCTCACATCACAAAATGCAACCTGGCCCTTCAAGCCTTGCTGGTGCTAACAAATATGGTCTCGTAACTGGCTCATCATCAAATGTTCCAAGGCGCTTTCAAGCTTCTCCAATGTTCCAAAACTATCCTCTTCCTCCACCCAATCCTAGTGCTGGAAGACGTTGATATGAGATGCATCATGGTGCATGTTTGGTTCAGTTTATTTTAAGGGAATAATCGTTTATTTTTAACATGAAAGAGGTCCTGATAAATAAATATTTATTTCCTTTCAGGAAACTCTCCCAAACAAGCACTAAATCTGGTTTAGCCTCTCTTGTATTTACTAATAATACTTTGGACCTGATATCTTACATAGAAAGTTAGGTATTCACAGGAAAAAGAAAGGGAAGAAATAGGGCTGCATTTTTATCGTTGGTTTTAATGCCAAAACTTATCTTCCCTCCTTTTTCGTAGATATATAAGTTTTTATAAGTCCTTGCGGTATATGTAATATATGTGGGTCTATATCTGTAGGTTTAGTTGATTTTAAGATTTAATGTTAAACTATCGAGCTTGTAACTTTTCTTGTTTTATATTTTTAATTTCCTGTTATATGGTGCCCAAAATTGCAGTTCTAACTCTTGCCCAATTTCTTATGCCCATTTTTCTATTTTTGTTTTTTGGAAATTAAGTTGAATCACCATGTTGTCCAGTTTCATACCGTGGTTGTGCTGTTTCCCCAAACAAATCTAAACTGGGATTGCAATTCACAGCACCAAGTGAATGAGCATGGATGGATTCTCATGGTCTCACCCCTTCTCTCATTAGAGTGCGATAATCTTTTACAGTATAAGAACATACACATGTACCCCAAAAACCGAAGAGTTAACTTGTTAACACCTATACAGGATTGAGATTTTATAACAAATATGGTTTTCCTCTAAAGATCTCTGTCATGATAAAAGGGTTAACATTTTATTACATCATCACTATGTTATAATAGAAGAGAAATATATTGTTGACTTTTTTATTATATTGCCGGCCAACTGAATTTTCTATTTCTATTATAGTTGGTATCTTTAATTGCTTGTAAAATATAGTTGCCCGAGCCATTTTGGCTTATTCATTTCAATTATGTCATCGTCAACAACTAAGGTCCAGGATCGACTATTGTAAACTATTTTTCTTATATATATATGGTAATTTTTCAGTGGTTTATCATACCAAGTGGTTACTTCTGAGTTACATTATTTACAGAACATATTTCTACAACATTATTTTTGTCTTTATCTCTTTTCATCATATCACTCATCTTATTACATTTTTTTCTATTTTCTTTCTATCTTTCTCATTTTGGTATAAATTGTTGTACAAAAATAAAGTACAACTATCATTTTTCTACTTTTATTGCTCTATGAAAGCCAAAGAGCCAACATACATGCTCAGAACAAATGGAAACCAAAGCAGCTGGCATAAAAAAACGTCACCTGCTGCAAGATATCCATAGGTGCTAACAACTAATGTTCCATTTGATGAACTATAATTCAGGGAGTCCAGCCATACCAAGTAAACGAGGACAAGCCTCCATTTTTAAACTTGCGGGGAAAATTTTTGCCACGTTGGGTTTAAAAGAAGGAAACACACACCCAGTTCACACTTTTCAATGCATTTGAAAGAAGGAAATAGAGAGCTCCTTCCATCCAACATGCGTTTAGAGTTCAATCATTCATGATGGTCAGACTAAGACACCTTGGTGGTCATACTAACATTTCTGTGACTGATTGCTGAAGTGCAATCACGATGAAGGTATGTATTAACCCTTTTGGTCCAACCCAAGTACCCAACTCAATAGCTCCAATGCCATTGCTCCCTTTTCCACGTCTCTGACCAGATTATAGTCTACCCTAACCATCCTAGATGCAAGGAGAACATAAGTTCACAATTTGAATGAAAATCACTATTTGAATACATTACTATTTGTTCATTTCTCAACTATAAATTCTTGAATCTCTATTCCAGTATGCCGAGCACCTCCTTGTACTCTAATCAGAACTTCATCTCCAACTTTGAGTGAGGTCACAGGAATTGCTGTTTTTGAGAGTGTTTTTCCTGAATAGGGCAATGAACAACACTTCAGAAAAATCAACTACCAGAAAATAGAAAAAGTGACGGATTTACCTTGTGAGGGACAAACCAAGGCAACTGTTTCTGCATTTTGTAAAAGGATGCTGATAGTTTGATTATCTGATTCTATCTGAAATGACACAATTATTATTGCCAAATCAGATTTTAGGATAGGTATTAACAAAAAGCAATACAAGAACTCAAAATAATGATAAATTACAAGTTGTTCACATGACACAACGAAATATTTTGTCCTACGTTGCCACAATGCTCAAGCATAATATAAAAACATTGCTGAAGACATTTAGCTAATACCCATTCAACAAAATAGGTACACAAGTAGATATTCTACTCAACCAATCATCGTATATTTACTGATTTATCCTGATATAAGTTATCATTACTGTTGGCTATATTTGGTCGATATCATCTCAAGGATATGATGGGCTTAACTTTCCAAACCATGGCACCAGTAATGGGCGCAGCCCCTTAAGCTTGATGTGGCTTTGAAAATCCTTAAGAAAATAAAGTTTCACCCTTACTATTTATTAGCTATAACCTTTAGCCTAGTGGTAAGTGCTTGATAAGTTGCACTCCTTGCTATCAGTTATAGATTTCAGCCTAGCAGTAAGCGGTTGATCCAACAATTATCTTAGGTTTCTTAAACTCATGAATTTTTTAAAATATTATCTTCACCCTCATTCTGATGTTTATCCATATTGAAGTTTTATAACCTTGAAGATGTTGACATAGAGAAAACTAGTTATAGTTCCATAACAAAAATCTCCGACCAAATTTATTTGTTTCAGGTTCAAATGTATACACTGCGATTGTGTCTTCAGCTTCTGAATTTTCATATGATAGATCTCTATCAGATATGAATGAATTATGGCTATTATATAAATTAAACATTTTGCAAAAGGTGGTCGGCATTAAATGCAGATTTCACTTTTGGAATTCAATCTTAGTGTACAACTATAATCAACAAGACCATTTGGTATTTTTATTGATGGCATAGAGTGAGGAACTCATGCTAACTCTAGTACAAATGTTTTTAGTGGTAGGAGTGTGAAACAATTATATTTGAAATGAAGTTTATTTTCAAATCTATATATGCAAAAGTAATCTTATTGTCAAAAAAGTAGTACAGTAGATTAATAGTGCAACTTAAAACAGGTTACCAACAATTAAATGCTTTAGAGATTAATATGATGTCAATGGAATTCAGTGAATTGTAGAATATTACTCACAAAATTTTGGGTTTTTAATAGTGCAGATTTTGTAGGATTGTATGTCGTAATTGTGTAATTGTTATTATCTCCTTAAGCAGGATCGCTCAGCTGTAACAGTTTAGCTAATTTTGTCAGATTGTCTGTCGTAATTGTGTAATTATGTTGTTATCTCCTTAATTAGGATAACTCGGGTATCATTTATAGCAGTTTAGCTACTTTTAGGGCTGAATATCAGTTTGTATTGCACTAGATATATAAGAATTCTCCAACAAGAAGAAAAACAGTTTTTACCTACATTTCTCATATTCTAACATGATACCATGAAACACTAAGATTATACCACCTCAATTTCACTACAAGTGCTAAATAAGGGGAGTTTTGACAACTCCCATTAAAGCTAATTTATAACAATTAAAATTAACCAATCATATTATAAATTCAGCTTATTTTGCAACTAGGTTTAACTCAAACTTTGGCTAAAGTTTGTTTTCACAGCAAATGTACGGCAGCAAACTCATCAAAGACATGAAGTTAAGAAGCATAAAGAAACGTTTTTTTTTTCAATCATGCTAATAATGCAGACACAAACCTTTGCTTCAACAAGGATTAGTGGTCTAGTTTCTATTTTCACACGCCCAACAACTGCAATTCGTTGCTGACCCTGCTGATCAACTACAATCACTTCTTTTCCTGATTCTAATTCTGACAGGTAGCATGTTCTGCCTCCTGGAATAGCAACATAGGCATGCACTGGTCCCTGTTATGATTAAAAATTGGTTAAAAAGAAGTCACACTATTTCCAGTGACAGCATAATTTAACTTTTTGAACTGGAAGTTCCAAAACCTTTCGAATGCAAAAAAGCACCAAAAAACTTATGAAAACGTCAAACTTTCATCTTCAGTAGGTTGAATTAAACTAACAAAATGAGACAAGCAAGATTAGAACAATTTTGGCTATCAAAAGACAAGTTTACTGATCTCCCAATATGTGCAGAAACTATTTCTTGAACCTGTAAATTATATTCAACATTTACCAAAAATAAAAGGAAAAAACTGATCATGCATGATGCACTTAGAATAAAAGCTTGACCAAAGACTGCTTTGGAAGTAAATGAATGCAGATTCAATGCAAAACAAGTTTCCCTATCAATTAATTCTTACATGCAATAACATTAAATATATTTTATAATGATTTTAAACTCTGTGGAATCTTCAAAACTACTAGACACTAATGTTGGTTAACTTTTATACTTAAGAGCACGAAAATAATAAAGCCAGTGATCCACATTGGATAGTCAGAACTCAGAACTACACATCCTCACAAACACCCTTTCTTGACTGTTGGTCTCACAGTCACCCCATCGTTATGAATTGCAATGATAAAAGAGGTAATTTTATCCAAGGTCAACGGAAATGAATTATATTAATTTCAAGCTCAAGATTGAATGCACAACTTACTGCATTCACACGAAAAGGCCTGCTTGCAATATAATTTGACTCCAAGCATTCAGAGTGAACAAGAAATAATCCTCTGGCAAAAGATCCCACCTGTTGAACATATCTGGCTTGGCCCATAAGAATGGCAGCTTCACTAGATTAGCCAAGAAATACTTGCAGAGGAAATGGATACTTACGAGAAGTCCTTCACCAGGTCTCATGAGACTGCAGAGATCTACGCAAACACGATCCCCCATTCCAGCCACTTGAATATCTGTCACAGTGGCTTTGGTCAACCTCAGTAGATTGCTTTCTTCCACTCTTCTGTCAAAATATTCCTGAAAGTTTCCAACTGAAATAAGGTCAAGCCTCATTACTCAAGAAGCTTCATCTAGGTGTAGAATACCTTGAGCTCAAGAACAGGTTCAATATCTTCTACTTTCAAAACTATGCCATCTAAACCATGTTCAAGTGCCTATAAAATCCAAAGGTTGCAACTGTAAGGACTAAGGAGAGTTAAAGCTGAAAGTATAAGTATACTAATAAAGTCACAAGAGCTTCAGCTCTGAAAACTTTACTTCGTTAGTCTCCTAGTACACACCTCAAGAAATATCTGAGCTTCAGATGTATTATTTGAGATGGCAAACACGGTCTTTTGGCTGTTTTGAAATGCAGCAATTATATTTTCTGCAGGTATTACCTGAGCAATTGCAAACAGAGAAAACTAATATTTTATATGTTATTGAAAATGATAAAATGTCAATTATTAAAAGCAAATTATTATTACAGTTTTAAAAGACAGCGGCTTCTGTTGCAGCAAATTGAAATCAGACAACATCAAGTCAGACAAAGAAAGGTTTTTGATGTGATATAAAAAACAGATAATGCTGACTATCAATGCCATCTTTGAGAGTTAAAAGGAGGTCGTAGAGTCACCACATGCACATAATTATATTTTGAAGTTTATATGTGGGGCAACCACATCCGTAATATTATGGTCATCAAACACCAAAATAGAATAAGTTCCATCTAAATTGTGGGAGTTATAACGATAATAATATCCATTAATTAATCAAAGTATCAAATCATATTTGAAAGGACAGTCAATCTGACCAATTTCAAAGCTAACTTAAGTAAATGAACTGGCTGAAATTAAATAACACATTTCTAGCAAGTTATTGCAATTAATATTTTCTATTCCTAGCCTATATCTCAATCAGTATTTCAAATTGTTGTTTGTAATCCCAATTGTGGCCACAATATTAAGTTTTTTTTTTTTTTTGCAGACTCTGCAACCACGTTGCATCCACAATTGCAGGTGTATCAGCTGAATTTACCTACCATTTTCCACAGTATCAAGGATCGTGACATAACTGCAACTGCAATTTAAAACACTGATCTCACTTCCACAATGAAACCATGAAACAAACCTAGAGCATAACAATGCAAAATCTCCAGGCCAATATAAGCTTAAGTAGGAAAACTCAATCCATATTAACCATAGTTCACCAAGTAGAAGAACAGGTTGATTTTATATTCCTGTAAAAGCAAATCAGTATACAATCTATAGATAAAACAATCAATGAATGACAAGTAAGCAAACTATTCCATCATGGTTCTTAGAGCAGTCTGCTACAAACATACCTGCCAATCTAGTAAATTAACTACAATGATCTCTGCGTGCTCATCCTCTGGTCTAAGTTGCTCTAGTTCCTCTGGAGTTGAAACCTCAAAAATTGTGGCAACCCTTTTATTTTGTCCATCCAAAATCTCTGCCTCACAGACAAAAAGAGGGCATATTACTGCAATGGCTGTACCCAATGAAGGCAAAAATGCCAAATTCATAAAATTAGACATGCTAGTAGTAGCCAATCCATCAATGACTCAAATTCCATTCTACTCATCACCAAAAAAGTATATATGTACAAAACAATTATTTTAATCTTATGTTATGGTGAACATCAGAACACACAAAAGAAAGGGATTTAATTTTGATTTTGATCCAATTGCTTAGGAAACATTTTTCCACAATCACCTATCATGTATTAACAAGCTACCCTAAAATTTGCCTTATCACAACAACAGTATAAAAAATTATAACCTTTTTCAGCCATGTGCCAACAAATTGGATCAAATGTAAACTCAACAAGAAACAACAAATGGATAATAGAATGTCATTCCAAATGAAGTGAAAGTAATGGGGCAAGTGGGGATGACTTAGTCCCCATTCAGTTTAAAAGTAACTAAAATTGATTTTTGAACCTTTAAATATGAACGACACGTGAATGATATTATTGACCAATTTAGTCCAGCTGTCAAGAGTCTAATACAACGCA
Organism: Canavalia gladiata; assembly: GCA_037954105.1. Lineage (NCBI taxonomy): Eukaryota > Viridiplantae > Streptophyta > Magnoliopsida > Fabales > Fabaceae > Canavalia > Canavalia gladiata. Next base: position 46,448,133 of record CM075665.1, read on the forward strand.
TCTCCTTTAGGGCCCTGGACCGGCTATAAGACCATAGGTGGAGTTTGGTTTCAAGTCTAATGATGTCATGCAATGCACGTAGTCAACCTCATCGATTGGGATAAAAATATTGTTATTGTTGTTGAATATGAATTTTTTTTTTCCAATGATAAAATTAACGAGGTTTAAATCCAAAGAACTTCATGTACATTACCAAAACTCTCACATCTAAATCAAATCTAGTGACTTTTGTTTAATGTGATTGAGACATGACTAAGGGATTATTTATGTTAAACATCAATGATTTTTTTTATGTATAAAAAGTGTCATCCACTTATTTACGTCTCTTATCCAAGATCTAAAGGTTTTTTAAAACAAAAAAAAAATATAAAAATAAAATATATACAACGGCTTCGATCAAGATGTAAATGTATGTACGTATATGTGACAAATATTTTTTCTAATTTAAGGATAGAAAACCAATTATTGTCCTTTCCAATAGGCTAATAAAATATATGTTCTAAGAAAAATATATAATTCAAATTAAACAATGCCTCTATCTCAAAATTATTCAACAATTCAAAATCAACTTCACGAAAATCAATTCTACTAACTTTAAACCAAACGACACTAAATTACTCAACGCAAAGTACATATTTTCATCGAAAATTGTGCTTTTCAATAAAAAGTCGAAAAATAAGTTTAAAAGAGAGGCAAGTTACATGACCAGTCATGAGCAAGTTGTGGATGTTGTGAAGGGAAAATGAAAGTGTTCCATCCTCTCTCTACTGCAGCAGTCATGACCCGTTTGTTCTCTGTCCAAATCCACACTCTCTTGGATCTTTTACCTGTGTCCTCCAACGATGTCCAAGAAGAAGATGAAGCCATTGAGGAACAAGGGTTATGCCGCAAAAGGGTCTTCTCAGGATGAATAGAATTAAGATTGGGGCAAAGGTTTAGGTTTTTTCCACGAATTTTCCGTGTCTCGGAGAAAAGCGAAGAAAATTGAAGGAACGTTGTTGGTTGTGAAGCGCAGAGAGACGAAGAAAGTGCAGATGAAGGGAAAAGAGGGAAGCGTGCGAAGCAAACGTCGGATAACAGAGCCATCTTATTCTGATGTAAGAATAAGAAAAATGATAACCTCTTAGGACCTATATTATATAAAAAAATATTTTATATAATTTGCATAAAAAAAATATTAAAATAAAGAAAAAAATTATAAAACTATATTCTATGTGGTAAAAACAAAATTAAATTATAAAAACCTACTTAAAAAAAATTAGAAGTATAAGAACCTATTAAAAACTTTAATCCATTTAAAAAATTAACAAAAACATAAGAAGTACAAGGCAATTAAACCAAAAGTGTAATATGAGTGTTTCAATTGAAAATTCCAATGATTAAATAACATTAGAAGCACAAAATTGGAAAGTGTATTACCTTTATTTAATGGTGACAATTTTGAATAATTTATATAAAATTTTAAATTTATTACCTTTATTGTTATAAAAAAAAAACTGAAAACTAAACCAAAGTTTGGAAGTAAACTTGAAATGGATAAAGCGCCACAAGTAAAGAGAGTAAAAAAGAACACAATATGTTATTCATTTTGGTGTAGAGTGATAATAGGCAAGCACATAAACAAAGAGGGTGAAAGTAGAGTTATTATGACTGTGAAAAAGCATGTGGAGGTTTGGTGGAAAACTTGATAAACATAACATGCTTATAAGGGTTTTGAGGGGTGACAATAGTTGAAGGGAAATTTGGGTGATTCACAGAATCAGGAAAGGCTTGACTCTCCAAACACAATGCTGAACGTGGTTGATAAACAAAACCATCTTTTCCCTTCTCATTCTTCACAAAATTAGCAGTGTAAAATTGCAAACCAGGAGCATTTGTAGACAGCTTCATCACTCTCCCTGTCTTCTTATCAAACACTATTGCTGCCAACTTGATTTCATTAGTGCTTTTTCCACCATCAAGCACATAGTTGATGTCATAACCATTAGTCTTGGTTAATTGATTGATCCTAGTTCCAACAATGTGTGGCTTGAGGAAATCATATGGGGTTCCTTTCACAGAAGCAAATTTGCCTGTGGGAATGAGATGGTCATCAACAACTGTGACTTTTGATCCAAATATCTGAACCACTTCATCTAGAATGTTACCACTGTTGTGGTTTCCTAGGTTCCAATAAGCATGGTTAACCAAATTCACAGGGGTAGGCTTGTTTAGAGCTTTTGCTTTCATTATTATGCTCAATGAATTTCTTCCAAGAATGTAGCTCACAGTTACTTGGAGGTCACCAGGAAATCCTGAAACACAAATATTCATTTATGAATAATTGAAATCACATACATTTTAACATTCATTTCTTATTTCTAATTTTCATGAAAATTGACCTAATAATCTTTGTATTTTGACTCTGCATAAACTTCTTTTTATTTATATATATCTTTCTTATTACACAGATCTTCCTTAAGTTCATGTGTAATTATATGAATAAAACAGTAAATGATAAGAAAAACAAGAATATTAAGTAAAAATTTGTTAAATTTTGGAAAATATAAATGTAATTTGTCCTAAATATAAATATAGGCTTCAAAGTACAGCAACATTGAAGCAATGAAGTTAATGACAATACTTAATTACCTTCTTCACCATCAAAACTGTGGTAACTGAAGGTGATTCTGGGTCTGTCACCATCTCTTCTATACCTTACCACTTTCCAAAGAACATCACTGAATCCTCTTGGTCCACCTAAGGACAATTAGAGAGTATGATAGTCTTTCTATATGAACAAAGATATTAATTAAATTGTGGTTGTGAATTTGCAGTAGCATATATTGCAGCAAAATGGACAATATAATTATATTAAAAATTATGTGTTGAATTATATATGGTAAAACATGTGTACCATGAAGTGTGTTGTTTCCTTCATTAGCAATTAATTTGTAATGGATTCCATTTAGAGTAAACTGAGCTCCCCCAATTCTATTAGCTACCCGGCCAACAGTAGCTCCAAAGTATGATGTATCATTCTGCAAATATTTTCACATTGTAATAACAAAGTTATCAAATTTTCTATATTTATAAATAAGAAACTGGTGCTAAACAGGGGTAATAGAATAAATGGCATTATTGAAATATTTTTATCCATTTGAATAAAAAATTATTTCTATTAATTCTAAATAACCTATTATTCTTTTTTATTATCCTTATTTTTGAATCCTATTTCTTTTTTTAGGTAAGCTAAAAAATATATTAACAAAATACTAAACATACTCAACAAAAAGAGTACAAAACAGTCTTCATAATATGATTTTACAATCCACTATTTGTTAACCCTATTTCAATGTAATGTCTAAACAAAATGTAAAAAAGCTAAATTAAAATGGTATTTTATATCTTATTTTTCGTCATGTCCCTATTATTGTAGGAAATTAAAAGAAAATCCAACTTTTCCTTTGATTATTGCACAGCACTAGCTAGTGCACATTATCTCTTCTTTATTTGATATTATACACCTGTTCTCAGACATTTATGCATACTGAAATTTGAGTTTAAATCTTTTAAACATCTCCAACAGCATTTTTTCTACAATTAAAATTTCAGCCATATATACATACTTTTCATTCTCTCTCCTCTCTCAATGTTGTGCACTTATCAAATTAATAGTTAAGATTTTGCAAGATATTGGCAGGACAAAATACAGGCCAAAGAGGATCCATGTCACTAAAATTCAAGTTAAATCTTCTTAATAGAATATGATTTATTTATTTTTTTCTTCTAAAATATCTAACCCTACCCATGTTTTCCTTAACACTTTGATTTCACATCTATTTTGTTTTATTTTATTTTGTAGAAAGAAAGAGAAACTAACATAAGCTTTAGAAAATAAATATTCCCGTTACTTTTTTCTATAAAAATGGAAAAGAAATATAAATTTCCTGAGTCATTTTCATTGAATTTTTTATTTTTAAATCGTTATTTATCACTAATTATTAAGTTGGTATTATAATTTGACTAATATACATTAAAAAATTTCTTATCCAACATTTTGACTAAATTTCTATGTTGATTTTTGAGTGTTGACCAATAGACATTTTTCTCAATGGATTTAGTTCAGGTGCCAAAACTATAGTTTTCACATTTATGGATAATATATAATTGAAATTTTCTTATTATAAAACTCAATTTTTTTGGCACTTTGACTTTTTCCTCCCCATTTTGGATATATCTTTTTGTAACTACACAGGTAACTTTCATATTTACAATCCAAGAAAAAAATGCGAGAAGCTTGAATCTAAAATTTTGTTTTTAAAAAAAAAAATCCGAGTAATTAACATTTAGAGTAAAAACACCAATTAATATATTTCTACTATTAGATTTTGCATTTGAATTTAATAATTCGACAAACAACCTAGCTATAAACCTATTCCGCGCATAAAGAAAAAAAAAATGTTTTTGTTAACAATAATCTTAAAGGTTGAGATTAAGGAGATAAAAATGAAAAAAATTATTATTTAAAATATTTTATTAAAAATAGATTTTTAAATAAGCTTGTTAGCCAAATATATTTTTAAAAGGATTAGATTAGACATTAAGAAGTGTCCTATATTAAATAAATAGGTTAGATTTAGATCTTAAATTTAAAAATTAAGCTTAATTTAAATTTTGCAAAACCTATTTTTTTTTTCATCCCTAAAATGCAAGTAGAGGTGTTTATAAGTGGAGTTGAGATGAATTTATCTTTATTCTTCTTCTATCCAAAATTTTGATAGAATCAATTATTTAAATCTGAATTTAATCCAATTAAAACCCGATAATATGTGGGACAAGTTCCCATCAGTCTGATTTATTTATAAAATATAATCTCAAAAAGTATAAAATTAAAATTAGGATATATTTTAATATAAATATAATATAATGTTATACAAAATATTATTCATTAAATAAAAAAATATTATTGATATATAATTGTTTCAAAGTACATATAAATTTTAAAACAATTCAGAATATAAGTCAGGTAAGAAAAATCCAAAATATAACACAAATCAATCTTCGAAACATAGGAGGTCCAATTTTTATAATCTGAATCCATTAAAATTAACTCCAAAACCACGATGGAATAATTGAACATCATGAACATTTCTGGACGCAAGTGTCAATGTGTCATAAAACATTCAAAAGAGAAAAAAGGAAAATAAAATAAAATAAAGGTAAGTAATAGCTGCAAGACAAAGTGACAAACTATATTCTCCAAAGTACAAAATCTTAGGTATCACATATTGGTCTCAAACAAAATTCCACCGCATAGAGGATAAGAGGAAACATTCATGTGTGGTTGTGTGAATCAGTCCAAATTAAAGAACATGATTGAGAAGCTTTTTCCTTATCTCTCAAACTTTCATAGAATATGAATGCAGGTAGACGAAAATATGTAATTGTAAAAAGAATTAAGTGTGTATTTGAGTTAGCATTTATAAATTTAAGTTTTCAATCATTTGATTTTATAAAATTGATTTTTGTTTAAAAGTAAGTTTATAATAAAATTTAACAATTTTTAACTATGATAAAAATTATAATTTATCATATTAACTTAAACATAAGTTTAAAAACAAAATTAATTTTAATTCGAAGGAACCAAAAAATAAAAATCTAAAACATTTTAATACAAATGTAAAAACATTAACTAAAAATGTACATATCCAAGGAAAAATTATAACAATTATATATGCACTAAAGACTTACGGTATATGATTTGGGAGAATCATATCCTAGAACAACATCACCCAACTTTCCTGTACATTAACCAAGGTGAAATCAAACATACAAAGTGTTAAAAATGAAGGTCTTACTAATCAAGAGTCAAGATAATAAACACATGAATAATTTTTTTAAAAAAATATCTTTAAAATACTAATTAGTATTTCCCTAAAAAAACAACATGCAAAAAAGAAAAACAATATTTGAAATTTGGATGATGAAGAAGAGCACAGATGCATATGTACCATATTTATCAGGAAGGATTAGAGACACAATTGTTGCACCCCAGTTGGTGACCTTTAAAGTAAGATCACCTCTCTTGAGCTCAAATAGCTTGATATGGTCCTTCTCCTTTTTAAAAGTGGCATGGACAAAGCCAGAACTTGTTAAGAAGAGTAGACACAGGAGCACAAAGATCTTGGTCATTATATTATGCAAATATTTTCCAATCAAGCAAGAAATCAAGGATATTCAGAAGGGTATTTAATGGGTAAATTAGAGGAATAGATGAGAAGATAATTTGAGAGGAAAAGACACTCCCCAGAGTCAGTGCAAAAGTGTAGTTGTTTGTGATCTGCAGTTTCTCTCACTAGGACTATTATATAGGAGAAATTTTATTTTTATAACGGATAAATATTTATTTTAATTTTTTTAAAATGAAGAATAGATTGTATTAATTTTTAAAAAATTAAATTATTATTTTATTTTTAATAAAATAAATTATTTTAATTTTTAGAATTTATAAATTACTTGCTTAATTATATATACAATTTTAAAATAATAATTTTTTATTTTTAATTATAATAATATTCAAATTTATTTTTTAAAAATTAATATAATTGATTTTTAACTTTATATGTGTTTAAAAACTATTTATTTTTTATCATGATTTATAGAATAATTATATTAAAAAATATAAAATATAAAATATAACAAGTGGTGTAATAAAAATATTATATAAGTTAAATTTAAATATATTTTTAATTTTTATAAATATAATTAATTTTAATTTATATTATTTTATAAAATTAATTAATTTTTATATTTTATATGAAAATTTAGTTTCTATGATTATTTTTATAATAATATATCAAACATTTAAATATATCACGTTATATGTAATGTTAAAATAATTATTTATATAACATAATTAAATACATATTAATTAAGAATTATTTTTAAGAGCTTAAATTTTATAATTAAAAAGAATAAAAAATAAATTTAATAATATTTATAAAATTCGAAATAATTTTAAGCCTATAAATTTTTAATGAAAATATATACATCTCACTACATTCATATATTGCACTAGACACATTGCATGAGGTTCTAGTTGTCATCCTGCTGCTGTGCTCCCAAGTCAATGAATTTTGAATATTATTAGGCACACTGTTCTTAGTTGTCATCTTGATATGGTCCCAAGTCAATGAAATTTGGATGTGAAGTGTTAGATAAAATATTATTAATATCATTCTAATCTACTTATTATTATTAAATATATTATAGAGAAGCCAAACCACCAAGATCAAGATTTCATGTGGTTTCTTTTTCTTCAACGATATTTCTTTTTTATTAAAAAAATAACTTCAAATTAAAAAAATAATTTTTTTATTTCTTTTCAATTTTTTTTTCTCCTTCTAACATCCTGTCACTGCAGAAGCTTATCTGTATGGGGCCTGCGGATGCAGCAGCAGCCGGCGGCTCTATTCTTGTGCGAATTAAAGGGAAAAAAAGAATATTGTTAGCTAATGCTATTATCTTTAATTTTAATTTTAATTAGTATGTTAAAATTATTAATTAAATTTTTCCGTCATCATATATTAATTTAAAATAGTCATAATTTTAAAAACCAGATTAGATCAGTTGGTTTCAATCGTTAGATTGAGAATCAACCATATTATCAATTTGGATAATTTAAAAATAGGTGTGTTAAAATTTTAAAAAACCTCAGCCCAAATCTCACGATATATAAATAATGATCATCACGTTATATAACGTAATTTCAAAATTATTATTATTATTATTGTTATTATTATTATTATTATTATATAATAAAAATATCATTGTTAAGATATAATATATTTTTTTTATAAATTATGAATTAGAGCTGCTTTCGATATGAATTGGGTTGATGTTTCTTTTGTTGTTATAACTATTTTGATATTTTTATTGTGGTTTGGGCTAATCAGAATATTTTCTAACATCATTAAAATTGATTTGAATCATTTTTAATATTTTAAATAACACAACTATATTCAAATCTGTATAATCGTATCGAAAGTTTTAATTTATTCTAACAAAGGTGTGGTCATGATAATCAATGCTAGATTTAATTTAAAATTAAGCACATTAATCTAAGGGATGATTATAATGTTTTTCAATCCATCATTCGTTGAAGCTATGCAGTCCAACAAAATTTTTTTATTTTTTGCTTTATTTTTTTTTTCTTCACCTTAATCTTTTTTATCAATCTTATTTGTTTTTCTCTATTGTAGAATCAAATTGCAATGTATAAGCATAAGAACGAGTATCATATAATAGTTAGGAGTAGAAAAAAATATCAATATAAATAACATATTTATTTATTATAAAATTTTGAACCAACAAGATTCAATTAGTTTAGGCTTGTTAGGAATAATCTCTGACAATGATACAAAAACTGTTATAAGTTTTACCTATAAGCAAAATAATTCATTGGTTGTATTAAAAATAATATATTGAAGATCTTTTCGCGTTTTATGCTTATCACAAAAAGTTGTTGAACAATATTTAAATTTAGGATCAAAATAATAATGAATGTAAGAAGTATAAACATCATTGAACATAGCATTGAGTAAGGAAAAAAGTTTGGACCTTCACTTTTTCATTTTGAATTACACCAATTTTAATTTTTAATCTTTTAATAAAATAGAGAACAATTACTACTTATTTAAATATATTATTATCTAATGATTATATAATAACATTATTTTTTTCTGATATTACTATCCTCAATAATCATATAAAGTAATTAATTAAAAAAAACGTAAAAAGTTAATAAGTTGTTAATTTAATAAATAAGTAGATACTTAGAATTTCGATTTATAATAAAAAAAAATTCTAAATTTAGTTCATCTTTTAATCCGTTAATGAAACAAGATGTTATCATTTTGCAAGATTAACTAAAATTGTTAAGTTGATGAATTATTAACAGTGTAATAGGTCCAAAAATTTGAACTTGTATAGAATATGAATTATAAAGGTTGTAATTTCAAATAAAAAGTGAATGTAACAGGCACAAAATCAATTTTAATGATATGTAATAGAATACAAATCATATCTCATGACTTTGTATAGAACCACAAGTATTCTGTTCGAATTCATAAGTCTAATAAATTAACAGGATTGGAGTTTTATGTGATATGAGTTAATTTTAAAGATCCTACCACAAGAATTCCAATATAATCATTAATTTAAGTAAGGCTAATTTGTATCATAAGACCTTTTTGATGTACTCCAAATAGAATTACATTTGGAAGAATTTTTTAAAAATTGTCTAACAACATGATTTTAGGGACTACAATGCATTAACAATCGTGATTTTAGAAATATGTAATTATTTTGAGAAATCTGTAGTTATTCCATACTTTTCGCTACTTTCTGAATTATTTTCAAATTTAGTCACCCTTAATTTTTTGTATAAATATTGTTTGGTTACATCAAATTAGAATTTATTTATTGAAAACAATTGATTAATTGACAATAATTTATAAAATAAATTATATTATAACATTCCTGAGATTTATACATTTAATATTTTTTATTTTTTATATTACTTTAATTTTCTTTATGTTTATAATATCACAAAAATTTAGAAAAAATTTGTGTAGATTTACATAATTAAGAGAGATATATACTATGATATTTTTATATAAATTAAAAAATTACATAAAATTAGACAATTTTTTAATAAATATTAAAAATATAAAAATAATTTTTCCTACTTTATAATTATAATAAATATTTTGGCAAAATTTTTTAAAATCAACTTTTTAAGTTCTAGTTAACCTGTTGTGATAGTTTTTTATAACAGAATTTTAAAAACAAAGTATCATATCATTCGAAATAACATTAGTTTGAACCTTTAAATCATCAATAACATGTAACACGAATTTCTAAATTCATAACAACTATCGAAACTACTTTCAGTACCATCAAGTCAATATACTAACTCCATTACATACTTTTTGTTATATAAAGTTATACACATGAATTAAAGAATCATCATATTATATAAGTTATTACTATATTTTAATTTATTTTCCATTCAATTTACTTAAATACCAAGAGAGGAGGAAAAATGATATGGTAAAAATAATTATATTTAATTAACATATAATTATTTAATACTTTTTAAAATTTTCTAAATCAATAATCATTTAATAAAATTTTAAAATATATAACATAACTGAGGTTTGTGGTTGGTGAAAATAGTTAAAAATTAAATATGTTGAAACAAAACAAAATATAGAAAACTAGAGTTTCAAAAACAGCTGTTACAACATAAAACATAAAATTGTTATTACTTTTTCCGAATTGAAATTGGCATAAATCATACATCATGGATTATATATAACAAAGCATGTGTATTGTTTTATTAGATCATTCCTCAATCTTCAAAAATAGAATTGGAAAGTAACCCATACAAAAAAAATACAGTCACTTTGGAAGAGTAGTATTATCTCCTTGATCACGTTTGTGGTTTCCACGAAGTGCTTTGTTCCATTTAAAGCAATCATGGGATCTAAGTTTGATCTTGCAAGGTCCTGATTCCTGAATTTGCCAATAGCATCCATTTCTACAATCAACTTCATCTCGAGCTTGCATATAAATATCAAAGTATTTTAGTTCTCCTATCCATACAAAGCTACAAAAGTATTGGGTAACTTTCATAAAAGGATTAGGAAAAACTTTGAAACTAAAATTTCCTCCAACGAGCAAGTTTTGTAAACCAAGATCATGTTTCTTATCTTTGCAATGAACACCAAGCTGCATCTCATGCAATTTGTTGTTTATGGTAATGGTTTCTTTGGAAAAAATAGAAAAACTTTCTCCACCTTTGAACTCCAAACCTAAAAGTATGGTTGAAAACATAATAAGTGATAACATAATGTTAGAAACCGAATCCATTCTTACACAATGGGTTGATACTTTTGAATATAATGATCTTAAGATTTTTGATTAAAAACATGGCAAGATTGTTGATATATATAGAGCCGTGCTTAGAAGTTTAAAATCTTCGAATTATTCAGTTTTAAACGGTGATTATGGTATAATAATAGGTGACTTAAATATATTATTACAAATCCTGAATAATTTATTGAAGTTTTTAATTCGATGGTTATGAAATAATATGACTTAAATATATTAATATAAATTCTGAATAATTTATTAAAAGTTTTTAATTTGACATTATTGTTACATATTAAATTGATCCTTTTAATACATTTATAAATTAATTAAAAAATTTAAAAGATTTAATATTGTATGTAACATATAATTAATTTAAAAACGATAAAGGTTTCAGATTACGTGCTATGTATAATTAATTTATTACAAATAATTAATTTGTAAACAGAAAAAGGTTTATGATTATATGAAATATATAATTAATTTATTATACACAATTAATTATATGAAATTAATTAATTATATTATAATATTACTTTGAAAAAAAAAAAAACTCTTAATTTCCGCTTTTGGACTTCGAAGATAAACGTATGGTTCAAAGTGCTAACATAAGTTTTGAAATTGATTCCATTATTGCACCATGGGTTAATACCTTTGTATAAATTGATTTTAAGGATTTTGATTAAAAATAATAACCTTGGTATATATAGCTGCAAGAAGATCTCTAAAATCTTCCATTCCGTTAATTATGGATGGCGATTATGATAAAATAATTAGTAATTTGAATATATCATTACATAATTTTAAATATTTATTATAATTTTTCAATCTATCATAATTGTTACAGTAAAACGCAAATTTATTTATTTTATTGACACAATCATATCTTCTACTTGTTAATTCGGTTTATTCAACAGATAAACTTATCTGATAAAATATTTACAGAACTCTATTTTTTTTTCTCTTTTTAAGTATTTATTTTAAAAATAAATATGCAATATAATTTTTGTAATAAAATATTTTCTATTTAAAAGGTTATATAGTATTAAAATTCATGAATTTTTCTTGTTCTTTTATTACAGAAATTCAGATAAATTTCTAGATATACTTATTCATAAATAAATTTTATACACACAAGTAGAATTATAATACATTAATACATTGAGATTGCGATTTTAGAAAATGTGATCAATCAGAACATGATTGTAATAATATATAATTATTTTTAGGAATTTATATTTGTTTCCCCTTTTCCCCTATTTTTCTTATTTTTTATGAAATTTAATCTACTCAATTTTTGTACAGATAAATGATTAAAATTGAAAAAAAGAACATTTTGGTCATAACAATAAACATATGAAACTCCTTAACATCATGGAATGATTCCCTCTAAATCAATGTTGTGATAATTAAGCACTTATAATAAATAGTTAAAAACCGTTAAAAACCGAACCTGCTAAAACAGAATATAAACATAATAAATTAGAATTTTAGAAAGAGTTATTTTAACATAAAACAAAACGTTATTTTCTTACCAAAATTAAAATTGTATTAATCATACATTATAAATAATATATAACAAAGCTCGTGTATTGTTTTATTGGATTATTCTTTAATCTCAGGCAATCAAGTAGGAAACTGACCAAAAAATAATATATTCAAGCTACTTGTTATTTTATCATAATTATGGATGGTGATTATAATAAAATAACAGATAATTTAAATATATTATATTAAAAAATTTGAAATTTATTATAAATTTTTAATTGTCATTATTATAATAATAAAAATAAAGTAATTCTATTTATTCAAGTGACAATATTATCTGTTAAAATATTTGTAAAAGTCTATTTTTTTTCTTTTTATTTTTTTTATTTCTTTTCAATATGAATATGCAATATAATTTTTATTACAAAATATTTTTTAATTATAACTTTATACAGAGAATTAAAATTCATGAGTATTTTTTGAATTCAGAATTTTAGACAAATTTAAAAATCGATGCTCACATGCATATTATATTTAATTAGATACATGTAACTAAGGTATAACAAATTTATCAAGTTTATAAATTTATAAATTAATTAATTTAAAAACTTTAAAGGTTTAAGATTATATGTAACATATAATTAATTTAAAAACGTAAAAAGGTTTAAGATTATATGTAATATATAATTAAATTATTATATAAAATTAATTATTTGCATTAATTTAATTATATGTTACATATGTTGCAACGAAAAACTCGTCGAAATCATTAAAAAATTAAATAAATTAAAAATTAATTAGAATCATCATAAAAAATTATTTATAAAAAATTGTTTAAAAAAATTTAAAATTTTCAATTAGTTGTCTATTAAAAAGAATGGTACGCCTACGTCTTTTAATTTGAATGCGAAATTTTAACATATTTTAGAAATTCAGCATACTTTTAATTTTTTTTTAATCATTTTAAATTTGAATAAAATATTTACATAATATATGTAAAAAATAAAATATATAATAAAAATATCTTGATAAAATGTTGATCCTGATGTTATGAAAAAATTTAATGTAATGTAATTTGCAAATAGAAATTGAATGATTTGAATGGAACATGGAAAAGAAAATTTTAAAATATTTTAAAACTATTTGGTTGAAAAAAGTATTTTTTTTAATTCAAATTGTACCAAAAATGGTTAATTTTTAAATATGAGATATGTTTGATATTTTGATAAAGAATCTTTTAAAAAAATATTCATATTGCATAAGTTCAAGGTAAGCCATATTACTAAAAATGTTTACAATTTTTATAACATGAGATATGGAACCCACACATGAGTGCACAATTCATTGCAAGAATATTTTTTAATTTAAATTTATTTTGTTTAAAGTAAATATTCTAAATAAATTTATATGCACTTCTGATTCAAGCAAAATAATGATTGTATTTTAAATTTTTACGATTCTTCAAATATATTACATGTACATATTTACAATTCCTTGAATGTGATTTAAAATTTAAAGCAAAGACTTATTATCATATATGTAAACAAACATCCAAAGGAAATAAGACTACCGTTGAAAGAAAGGCCCAAATCAGTATATTTTTGAATTGTCTAACTTTTTTTTGTAAAAATATTGACTCACATTAGCCCAAACGGAGTAGATCTTTTTAGAAAAAAGATTATTGGGCAAGAATAACTGATGCAATGCATATTGGGCTGATGAAAATCTAAACTAGTCCAAATAACCTTTCAATTGATAAATTGAATCTAGAACTCCTTTTTAAAATCAATTTTTCTTAAATAAACACCATTAATTAAAAGAAATTCCTAATTAAAATAAAAGGGGGAAATTGGGGATTATGGATTTTAGTTTATGAATCAATGAAGGGAAAGAGAAATTGGCGAGGTTCCGGTTTGAAAGGAAGGTTAATTGAAGGGGACGAGGGTTTCTAGGAACAGAGTCCAGTGAATAAAAATAAGATAGTTAAGGGACTTTCTAATTTCTAGTTTTTTCAATCATTATTTATATTATTTTATTAATTATTTGTTATATACTGAATCCATAGCATAATTAGTGAAAATTGAGATGAGTGTGTGTTGAATAAGATAGGAAATGTGCTTGCGAGAGTATTTGCTTGAGCTAAGGAGGATTATTGAGGAAACACTATTGCTTTGTTTGGATCATGCCGATCAAAATTCAATCGTGTGTGATGATGAAGACTGGAAAATTGTGCATGTGTGCTTGATGTTGTGTGTTTTCTAGACTGTCAAAAAGTTGGAATACGATGTTTTGTTTGGATAAAAGGAAAATAAGAAAAAAAAAAAAAAATAGAAAATGAATTGATAAAAATAAGAAAAAAAAAATAAGGAAACAATTTTCTTTTATTTGGATAGATAAAAAAACAAAAAAATATTAATAATATAAATGATAATAAAAAATTAATTCTTTTTTAAAATTAAGTAATTTTCAAATTTTTATAAAATTAAAAAATACAAAGATTATAATCATGACATATTTTTATTTATTTATTATGTTTTTTTATATCTATATATATTTTGTAAATATTTTATTTACAATAAATAAGAAAAATTATTTTAAAATTACTATAAAGGTTATATTTTTAACTTAAAGTACTGTACTTTTGAACAACTGACTACAGTGTTAAAATTTTTCTTACTTATAACTAAGCATATTTAAATTAAACTTTCATTATTAAGGCCTAACCTTTTTATAAATTTTATAGACGGTCCGAGTCAATTATTTAAGTTTTTTTAATCAAAATATAATTTATTTAAGATTTATAATATCTATTAGTCTACTTAAAAAATTATAATAAATAAAAAATTAATATATATATATAAATCTTTTTTATAAATTTAATATATTAAATAAAAAAATATAACATATATTTATATCTTATATATGATTTATATATGATATATAAGAAAAAATCAAGTTATATTGTAACTTTATTTAGAGTTATCTCGTTTAATAACTCTCAGTTATATTTCATCAATTCAACCATCGAATTAATAAATTATATTATATAAATCATTCTAAATTTTTTTATAAAATTTTAAAAAATATTTAATATTTAAATAAATTTAAATTAATAGATATTATAAAATATATATTATTCATTAATTTAAAATTATTTTTTAAAATATCAAACATTTTTTAAATTTTATAAAATTTTACAAGGATGATTTATATAATATAATTTATTCATCCAATAGATTGATGAAATATGATTGTATATAAAAGAGATAACTCTAAACAAAGTTACTCTTAAAATAATTTGGTTCCTTCTCATGATATATTAATATTTGGTTCCTTCTCATGATATATTAATATTTAATATTATATTATGTATATATATATATTAATTATATATTATATATTATATATTATATATCTAATATAATATATAAGTATATCGTATATATATATATTATATTATCTATTCTGTTATATATCTTATATTTTATATATTATAATATATTAAAATAAATTATAAAATTATAAAAAATTTATATATTTAAATATATTTTAAATAAGTTAAATAAATTATTTTTATAAATTTAAATATTTTATTTATTTAATTTTTTAATAAATTAAATTTATCTATTTATAAATAAGTTAAATTAAATTAAATTTTAAATATTTTATTGATAGATCTGATTGAACCAAATTTTAAATAACCATAATTTGTATTTATAAGTAATTAATTTTCATAAATAATGGTGATTTATTATAGTAATTTAATATTTAATATTATATTATATAAATATAATATATTATATATCTAATCTTATATATATTATGTATTATATATTCTATATCATATATGTTATATTTTATATATTATAATATTTTAAAATAAATTATAAAATAATAATAAATTTATATATTTTAAATAGATTAAATAAGTTATTTTATAAATTTAAATTTTATTTATTTATTTAATTTTTTAATAAATTTAAATATATTTATTTACTAAATAAATTAGATTAAATTAAATTTTAAATGTCTAATTGATAGGTCTAGTCAAAACAAACTTTAAATAATCATAATTTATACAAATTTATAAGTAATTAACTTTCATAAATAATTGTAATTCAATTATGAAAATTTAATATTTAATATTATTTTATATAAATATTATATATTGTATATTATATATCTAATCTTATATATAAATATATCTTATATATATGTATTATGTTTTATATATAATGTGTCATATATTTTATATATTACAATATATTAAAATAAAATATTAAATTATAATAATTTTATATATTTAAATATATTTTAAATAAGTTAATTAAGTTATTTTTACAAATTTAAAATTTTTTATTTAATTTTTTAATAAATTTAAATTTATTTATTTATTAAATAAGATAAATGAAATTAAATTTCAAAAGTCTCATTATAAATATTTGGTCAACCAAACTATAGTTTGTATAACTAACTATTATAAATATTTGGTCAACCAAACTATTGTTTGTATAACTAAATTTTCTAAATAATTATGACAATTTATTACATGAATTTATTATACATAAATTCATGAATTTAATGATAAATTTATTATTAATAAATTAATTATAAATATATAATAAATTTTTTATATAATATAGAAAATAATGAAAATGGAACTTTAGACTTTATATTAAACTATTTTAATCTTCAATTTTTCATCATTAAATTAATTTTAATGATTTAAATATATAATAAATTAATTATAAGTTACATATAATCTTAATTTTTTATATTTTTAAATTAATTTATAAATATATATATAATTATAAATTTATTATACATTAATTATAGTAGTTAATTACATTTAATATCTATATGTTCATCGTTTTCAACTTTGTCTAAATTTCTGTATCTAAAAAAGAAAAGAAAAACTCAATTAGGATTTCATTTTGAAAACTACATGAGATTTTCATACCAGCAAGAAATATAGAAAAATAAAAACTAAAAATTTATAATATTTTAATATACAATTATATCATTTGAACAAACTAAATTAATTAATAGAGGATATAAACGTATGAGTAAAGAAATAAATTTTCTGTCTTTTCACTGTTACACTAATGACAAATTAAATATTTGTAATGTATTATTCAAAATTAATAATCATATATTCAAGTCATGTGTTATTTTATTATAATCACCGTTAATAATTGAGAAGATTCTAGAGTTCTATGTACCACTATATATATATATATATACATATAAATATATATATATTAAGAAACTTGCTTTAATTTTATGAATAGCCTTAAAATTATTGTATTCAAAAGTATCAAGCTACTGTGCAAGAATGGATCCAGTCTCTAAAATGATGTTATCGTTTAATATGGTATTAATCATAGTTTTAGCTTTGGAGTTTAAAGGTGGAGAAAGTGGATTCTTTTTTAGCAAAGTAAGCATTTTCATAAACAACCGAATACCTGATCAGAGGCTCGGTGTACATTGCAAAGACAAGACCCACGATATTGGCTATAAAATCCTCCCTTTTGGAGGAAATTATAGTTTCAAACTTCGTCCTGATCCTTTCTTGAAAGTTACCTTGTACTTTTGCAAGTTCTATTGGTTTCAAACAGAACACTACTTTGATATTTATAAACAAGAACGAGATGAGCCTGATTGTGATACAGCGTGTTATTGGCAAATATTCAAAACAGGACCTTGTAAGATAAAGCCTACATCTCGTGAATGCTTTACATGGAATGAGCAACTTCTTCGGGATAACCAGCTTGCTCAACGGAATAATATTACTCTCAGGGTGTGACTTTTTTTTCTTTCTTTAAAGTTTATTTCCTATCAAGATTAATGAAATAAAATAATAGACAACCTTTGTTTAATCCGTGATGTAAGGTTTATACCAATTTTAATTTTTTAATGAGAATAACAATGTTATATTTTATGTTATAGTAACTACTTTTTAAACTCTAATTTATTATGCTTATAAATTTGTTTCAGTATGTTCAATTTTTAGCTATTTATCATAAGTTGTTAATTCCATAAATTTGGTTTATAAGGGACTTACTTATACAGAGGTTACCTTATAGACTCTACAAGCATGTATTCTGCGCATGAAAAGGTTGAAGCTTTATTTTCTATATATGAAGTATTTATAGAGTTTTTTTTTTATCTTTGTTCTTTTTTTTACTCTAGGTTAGCTAATTTTCTTGTATTAGAATTAACGTTTTTTTTATTCTTTTTAAGCTTTATTCTTAAGTTAATGTTCAAATCCTTTTTATTATTGACAATGAACACCAACATAATAAAGATGAAGGTTTATAGAATGTTCATTTCATGAGCATCTTGACATATATCATTCCACATATTTCTATTTTAATCATATTCTAATTTTATGTTAAATTTTTATGCTCTTATACTTTTCATTTTCAAATTCTTACTTTATTTTTGTTCTATTTTGCATACTCTTTCAAACCATAGATGTAAGCTAGTATTTTTTATTTGAAGAACACATCACTATCCCACGATTCTTAAGATTGTTATGTGCTATTGTTATGAGTAACATGTTGTTTGTTCAATAAGTGTACTCATAAATTATATGATAAGAATTTATTAGGATGGTCTAATTTTCATGCAATAACTTAATAAAATTACACAAAAAATAAAAAATAAGAGGCTCAATAACCTGACAAGAACATATACAACCAGTATTACGTAAAATGTGACTTGTTATTTAAACATCTCGTTTAACCATCTAATCATAAATACAAGGTAACTAATTTACATACAAAGGTACTCGAGTTAAAACACAAATTGATAGTTTTATAAATTTAAATCATCAATCTTATAAATATGATTAACAAAACAAGGTTTTAAAAGATGAAAGAAAGATATAATTCTAATAATAGATAATAATTTTTTTTAGATGGATAGAAACTGTAGTATTATCTTTTATAGCTCATGAAAAAATTATTTATACTTTTATAATCATTAAATACGAGAAAATTATAATTAAATCATAATAGAATCTCTCAATTTCTAATATAATAAAGCTATAATCAAATTCTAATAAAATGTCTCTAATATTAAAAAATTATATCAAATCCTAATATTATTTTACTATATGTAATTCAATTTTTTAACATAATTTTGATTCAAATTCTAACAAAATAATTTGAATAAAATTTTAAAAAATTAGAACCAAATCATTTAATATATTTAACTAGAAATAACACAAATCTTATTAAAATAATATCATATCTTCATAAATTTTTTGCTTTTTGTTGTTAGTTAAATCATAGAATTGTGTAAGTAAAATTACAATCTGTTTGTTCTTAGATTTTATTCTTTTGAACCATAATTGGATTGACGCAAGTAGGTATCCATCTGTTGTACGTTTTAAACCTTCACTTAAAATTAACCTTTGTTTTCTACTTAGAATTGATTATGCGAAATGATGATCAAGTTTAAATCATCCTTGGATGATGGTTTTATCAATCACAGACCTTTTATTACATATAAATTATTTTTCATTTTTCAATATAATTTGATAGTTATTATATTGAAAAATTGATGTTGCATGTTGTTGATTATTTAAAGATTTAAAATAATGTTAATTTGTATAAGTTTCATTCATGTTAACTAGAACTTAATTAATAAGCCAATGTTGCAAGACCAAAATATGTTACTATTTTCAGACATGTATCGATAGAATTTTTCTATGATCTTTATTATTTGTTATTAAATTTGGTTGATAGGATCATAAATTTTTTATATTTTAAATAATGATAGTTTTAATATTTTCATATTTTGTTAAATAAGGATATAAACTTAAGTCACTTAAACATGATTGAATGATATAATATGCAATGGAGAGACTAAGAGGCTATATCTTGGACCATGAGGTTTGTATAATGAAATTGTTAAGTTGATGTGGAGAGGTACCTTATTTTTCCTTGTAATACCTATACTTTTTGTTTAATCTTGGATGGATTTTGATTAATCACTAGTACATCTAATAAATTTTATATAATTGTTATTAACTTTTTTACACCAATTCTAAAATCAGTATGATACATTTAATAAATAATTTGATAATTTTTTTATATTGATCAAAAAGTTGATATAAAAAGAAATTTTTATATCAATTTTTGTCACAATGTAAAAAATTAACTTTTAACATTAGTTAAATAGCTTAAACAATATGAAAAGTTAAGTTTTTTATACTAATTAAAAAATTAATTGATTTAAATAAAAAATTATAATTTTTTTATAACTTTAACTATAGTAATTTTAAAAAATATATATATAAAAATGAAGATGAGTAATAAAATAATAATTCAGAAATGATACTATAATTGATGTGTCTTATTTTCTTTTAATCTAGGAATGATAATGCCTTTCACGCATCACATGAGGAATCCTAATCCTAACCTTCTCGTAATATGAATTTGTTATGTTTTATTTAAGTTTATCTTATTTAAATTGATTGTTACTCTCTCTTTTTAATGTCTTTATGAATTGATCATTTATAGTTGATTTTAAATTTCTATTTACAATGGAAAAATTGGAGTAGAAGTTAAAATTGAGATGAACAATATAGTTAAGGATACTCCAAGGATAGAAATCAACAATTATGAGGTTTTGAGAGTTCTAGAACCTAATACTTCTTCTAATTAGGAGTTTCTAAGGAATTATGGTTTCTAATTTAGGGGAATGGATTGTTGAGTCAAGAAATTTAACTTCAACTATTTTAGTAAATTCAATCTTCAATTATAATTTTAAAACTTAAATTAGAGTGATAATTTAGGTTGCTTAGGTGAAGGCTAGGTAAATTTTAACATTAACATTTTGATAAAGTGATTCTTTTATACCTTTGTGAATTAAATTTTAATTTTTTGAATTGAATTATAAATTTTCTATAACATGGTTACTTGATAGTTGTTGTATGAAGTTTGTTCTTATTATTCTAGTTCATTTGTAATGCTTATTTGTTATATATACAATTTATAGTTCATACCTCATTTAGATTCATGTAAATGTCAATTTCTCTACATTGTTAATCCAAATAGTAGAAATATTTGGAAAAAAAATACTTGAATCATATCCTTATAAAAATGATACTCTCTCATCATTTACTCTTGAAACAATATACTACACTTGTCATAGTTTTTTTTTTCTTTTTAACCATCAATTTGAAACAAGGTAACTTCAATTACAAGCACATAACTCCCTAATGATTCCATGCTCCAAGGTTAGAGAAGAAGGATAGTAGAAAAATAAAACCGAGTGATATTCACTCATTTTCTTAAAATTATCGAATGGATCGCCTGCAACAACTTTGGACTTCCAATTTTGTACTAGTATTGCTACTCCATTAGCATATCCAATGAATTCATAGAGAATTTAGTTAAAAACTAACTTGAAAGTTGAAATTGAAAATAAAAAAAAATAAATTTCATTGTGTTAGACTAAATTTATGGTACATAATTATATAGGCCAATTCTAAAGTCTATTTGAACGTAAATACTCGATCCTATTATGATATGCATTAAACAATCCAAAACTAAAACCTTTTCTTGTCCTCAAGAAAAGTATAATGAACATGATACTGCAATTAGATGAGTGAAATTTAAGAAACCACCAACACTTTAAAACGATTCAATGAGACATCACCAATTTGAAAGTTTTTTATTCATAACGACTAACCACAACTCTAATTGATTCGTGGAGCATTGAGCAAAACTACTAAGCATTAGGCTAAGAGGGTTTTGTTATGTTCTATTCCTCTCCCACTTTTTCTTACGTCTCTATATAAAGGATACACATAGAATATAAGGTTCTTACATTCACTTTTCACACTAGACCTCTATAGGAGTACCTAAGGTGTATGTTAGACATTGGAATGACTTGATACCTTACCAATTTTCCATAAAATATAGTTTTTTTATTCAAAAAAATTATCAATTATTTTTCTTTCTCTTTCTCTTTTATTTTATATTTTTCTTTCACTTTCTTTTCAATTTTTTAGAGTATGCCAAACACAAAGTGTCTTGATATCACACATTGAATTGCATCGATTTTCTCTTGTAGCCTGATGCAGTGAATGTCCCTTTTGGTTCTTAGGTTAAAGGTGAAGAACAATCTAACCTTTGAAGTCTACCTAACCCAATACTAAGCATATTACTCAACTTTGTAGTGTGACAATGTTAAATCTATGACAATAAAAGAGAATCAGACTAAGAAGAAGTATATAAAACAATCTCAATGATTTATAATTGAAGTTAAAATATAAAAGGAAAAAATGAACTCCGTAATATTGCTCAAAACAAGTACATAAAAAAACCAAAAAAGGAAACAAATAATTAACATAAACATCAAACAACTAAACAAGAATTAAAGTACAAAAAATCAAAAATTGAAAAAATAGCAATAAATAAATACAAATCACATTGATATTTCCCCACTACTATAAACTAAAAGTAAACATTATCCTCAGTAGCATGGAACATAGTAGAAAGAAAAACAAAAATAACAATACCAAATAACTAGTTTGGAGGGAAGTCCGATGAGGGAAAACACCCTTGAGAGATGTGCCACTTATGCGTTGCATATATGTTGTCAATACGTTTATCTTAGGATGCTTTACATTATTTAATTTCACTCTTTTGAGTTGGGAGTTGTAACTTCTCAATTGAGGATGGGTGAAAATATAATGTAGCTTTTAATGCCTCTAGGCACTCTTGTGTATCATCTCCAACTCCACATGTGTTCTCATCGGTCAAACTTATCTCAAGTGGATCACTAATGAAGTAACTGATGGTTTTTTGTTTGACCATTTTGTCCCTTAATTAAACCCTGCAACAAATATCTTTAGTAACAAGATATTTAACAAAACTTGGCAAGTTAAATTCTACCCTTTCATCCTCAACAACTAATGAGAACTTCCCATTTTTCACATGGATAACAACTTGCAGTGGCTAAAAAGGGCCTTCGTTGTATGATGGAGATTTAAGAATCTTCCTCTATCTCAAACACCATAAAATTAATAGGAATAAATATTTTTCCTATTTTTATTGGTATATTTTCTAAAATATATACAAAGAATTTAACAAGCCTATATGCTAATTACAAAGATAACTTGGTAGGTTTCATCTCTCCTAAATCCAATTTCTTACATATGTAAAAGGTATCAAATTGAGACCAACTTCATGATCACAAAGTGCTCTATCAAATTTTATATTATCTATCATGCAAGGGATAGAGAAACTACTTGGATCCTTTTACTTAAGTGGAAACTTGTTCTAGATAAAGGAACTACACTTCTTTTAATAAGTGCTACTGTCTTGTCTTCTTTTAACCTCATTTTGTTGGACAAAATATCCTTCAAAAACTTTGCATAGGTTGGAATTTTCTAAAGTACTTTCGTTAATGGTATGTTGAAGTATAATTTCTTTAGAACTTCTAGAAACCTCCCAAACTCTTGTCTAGCATTGCTTTAGCTAGGCATTGTGGGAATGAGATTTGAGGTTTGCAAGGCTAGACCTCTCATGCCTTCTTTTTTGTAGTATTTTGACCTTCTTCAACTGAGCGTGAAAGGATGGTTTGCTTCTTACTTATTCTCTATTAATGCTTTAGATGGATCCAACTATCTCCTACTCCTTAAGTAACAACCATGACATGGTCACTTGGGTTCCTATCAAATATTCCAGGAAAAGTTCCTTGTGGTCTAGAGGATGATGCGACTTGATATGCTATCTAAGTCTTTAGCATTTTTTTTATAGATTACTAGATAGTCCATCTGTGAGGTCAACTATATGATGGCATTAGAAAATTATTCATTCTACTTTGAGGATACAAATATATCCATGAGTGACTATAGTTTGGACTTGAGAGGTTGGTAGTTCCTTGTCCATGTTGGACCTACCGATCTTTATTTTGAAAATTTTTAGATCCTCTATATTTGGAGTTATAGTTTCTCTTGAAATTGTTGACAATATTAACATAGTACACTTTCAGATTTGAGATATTAGTGAGTCCTAAATGGTAGTATGAAGCAGAATGTCTTGCACTACCACATATAAACCATGCTAGTAGTATCTATTGTGCTTAGTTTATCAATCTTTTGAGTCAAATCCTCAACTTAGCAATTATTAGAGAAAGAAAATCAACATTGTACTCACGTGAAGTCTTAGAAAATTGAATTCTTTTTGAAGATCATTGATAGCTATCCTGGAAGGCTATCTCTTTTATCAAGTTGTAACCTTCTTCTAGATTCTTACTCATAAAGGTTCCTCTAGTTGCAACATCTAGAGTTAAATTTTGTTGTTGGTGTAGTTCATTGTAGAATATATGAATTGTTAACCAATGTTTAATGCCATGGTAGCGACATTCTCTAAGTAATTCCTTACATCTCTCTCAAGCATAATAGAGAACTCATCCTCTCTCTAAATGAAGGTTATTATCTACTTCCTTAGCTAATTTATTTTACTTCTTGAAAAATATTTTTGAGGAATAATTGGGAAAACTGGTTCCATATGGTTATGGAACCTTTTGATAATAAGCATAACCATGCCCTTGCTTTGTCTGTAAAGAAAAGGGAAAAATTATTAGATGGATAGCATTTGATGTGACTCCGTTAATCTTCAAGGTGTCATAATATTCCTAAAACACCTATAGGTGAAAATTTGAATTTTAGAAGGAAGACCTCCAAATTGATTCTATTGCACCATAGACAAGGGTGAGAGTTTCAGTTCAAAGTTACTAACCTTCATGGCAGGCCTAGTGATGCTAGGTCATTTTCTTTGAGTGTTTGGAGCTGCATAATTTCTCAAAGTATGATTATTATTTTGCTTTACCATTTTCTTTTGAAAAATTTGTTATCTTCCAAATTTTCTATTTACTCAAGTTATGCGTTTAATTTCAAATTCAAACTCTAAATTTTCCTTTGGTCTATCACTTTTCTTACATATATATCGAGCTTATTCTGTGAGAAAGAAAAAGATAAAAGAAAAGTAATAATAAGAGAAATAGAAAATAAATAAAAAGTAAAATTATCCAATCTAATTGAATTGAGAACTTGTTAATATCAATAGGACCACAATCATTAGTAATAGTTCCAAAATAATTGAAAACCACACGTGTGCAATCTATTATGTAATAAAAAGTTATTGTATTCAGAGAGATTCCTACATTATTGAATACCAATAATTTTTAATCTAATTATTCAGACTAAAAAATTTAATTATAGGATAATTAAATTGAAAAAATTAAAATTAAAATAGATAAGTTGATTTTGAAAGGGAAAACAAATAAGACGAGAAGACTCTAGGATTTTGGTTCATTGCAAGTTATGATTGAGACATTAAGATTTTCTTTTTCTTTTAATTTCCATATCTTCAAGTCATATTTTAATTATTGGTTCTTTGAATTGAAATAAACCCTAATTTTTTGGTATTTATATTCAATTAAACCTTTTAAATTCAATGATAATTTAGTTTAGTTTAGTTTCTTGAAGTAGTAAAACCTACTTTTTTTATTTATTAAAATCTTAGTTTAATTTTTAAAGGTCCAATACTAGAATTCACGTTTCAATTCTGCTTTTACTATTTGAAATCAAACAAAACTATTTCTAAAACTAAAGTAAACATCATGCACAATTAAATATTGAATCAAGAATGCATGAATATTGATAGAAATGACTATTTCTAAAACTAAAGTAAACATCATGCACAATTAAATATTGAATCAAGAATGCATGAATATTGATAGAAATAGAAATTGAGTATTAAAACATGGTCTCAATCCATAAATTACAACTATTTCTAAATCTTAAGATAAGAAAATTAGCCAATCATAATATCATGTAAACCTAATATTGAAATCATCATAAATTAGAAAATAAAAAAAAAAAACCTAAAGATGAGAAAAAGCCAAGATAAAATAAAAATTTTTAATCATCTTTGAGTCCCCCTATTCCCAATGATCTCTCTATTTAATCCTATCTTCAAGAAATAACCTTCTTTTCTATCATTTTCAACCATCGACTCTTGATTTCTTTTCCTGGTCTCTTTCTTATGCAACGTGTGGTTTTTTTCAGAGATCATTTTATGCTTTCCTTTTTCACCTAACTACCATCATGGTTATAATCATTTGTTGCTAGTAGTTCTCTCCACCCTTGAACATTTGAAATTACTAATTCTCCTTCACTTTTTATATGTTTTATGCCTCCAAATCTATTCATTTTATCTTACCTATCAAATGCAAACTTGAAACATTTAGAAATTTTAAAACAAAGGAATTAATAAAGAGAAAAGTCTATGCTACAAGAAAATTTAAATAAAAATCTAAAAGGATTTTTTAATTTGAAGTTAAATTTATAAAATTTAATTTTATTATAAATTTCAATTAATTCACATTAAGTTAAATTATTATTATTTTTGTTAATTTTAATAAAAATATAACTATTAAGGTAACCAAAATAAATTATTATAAAATTATATTATCATTTTAATTTATTATATTGTATAATTTTAAAAACAATATTTTTATATATAACTACAAAATTTTTATTGATAAAATATTATACTTTTTAAAAATTTTAAATAATTTTAATTACTTAAATTAAGTTAGTTATTAAACAAATGTTAGTGCTTTAATAAAAAATATATTTTACACTAGACTAAATTTATTAAATATTAAACTATATCATAAATTTAAAGTAGTTTATATTAACTAAAATTATTAAGTTTGGTTATTAATTTTTAATATAAATTTTAACTTTTAAAATATCATAAATAAATTATTTTAAACATATATCAATATTTTAAATTATTTATATTTGAAAATATATCTTTTTTTTGAAGTGAATTAATTAATTTTAATATTTTTCAATCTTTTAATATTATTTGTTAAATTAAATTATATATTATAAATTTTAATTAGTTGACAGTAAGTTTTATATAAAAATACTATATATTTTTGAATTCAATTAATTTTAAATTAATTTATTTTAAGATGAATATTAAAAAAATTAAAGTGCATTGATAAAAATATGCTTGACATTGAGTTAAATTGATAAAAATTATATTATATTTTTAATCCAAATTAGTTCTTGTTAAAGTATTAAAATTTTTTTTATCAATTTTGAATATCAAAATTAATAATCATAATAACAAAAAAATTGTTAAAAAATTATATCATTTTTAAAATTAATTATGTAATACCTTAATAATATACTCATATTATATTTAAGTTGTATAATGGAATTACTACTAGTTTGTTATTTCATGATGCAAAACATCTTTATAAAATACTATTATCGAAAATATGGTTAAATATTTTTAAATTATTTGTTGAAAGTGTGAGTTTGTTGTAATAATTAATGTAGCAATCAGTAAACGTTCAAACATCATTATTCACACTAGTTTTGAGAACTTACATTCATTACATTCACACATACAATTATATGTACCTTATTACTCATACTTATCATATAGATACTAAACATAGAAATTTAAAGACTCTTAGCTAGTCCTTTATAACAGAACAAAAACATCCATGTCCATTCTCATATATATAGTTATCTATTACAATTTATACATATGCTATATTTGACATGGAAGAGTTCTTTTTTTTTTTCCAGATTTTCTTATATTCTTTCCTTTGAACATTAAAATTCCAATCTATGTTATTCTTTTCTACATAGATCGCTGCCACTGTGAAGATTCTGGACAAGATTTTAGAAAATAAATGAGAGGTAGGAAATGAGAAATTGTACTTTCTTAATAGGTGTCTACCTTAGGGTTGGTGACATCATCTCTAATATACTCACTTCAATTTATTTATGAAAATATGACAAACATATAAGTTCAATTATTTCTTTTTAACATAACACTTATTTGAAGCGGATTCCTTTTAATAATAGCAAGGATTAAATTTAATACAAACATACATCTCATTGACTTATCAGGTCATATTTTCATGAAACTTTGCATAACATAAAATTATTCATTCTTTGGATCACCTTCTCATCTTAATATAGATATTATTTGACTCTTACTCATTCTATGCCTTAATCATAATTATTCTTATTTTCTAGTCACCCTCTCAGTGACAGTTTCATTCAAGACATATTATTCACAATTTAGTTAAACAATATTTTCTACTTGTACACTAGTTTACCTTCTATTTTTATGATATGAGTTCATTTCTTGATGATCGTCATCATCATAAGTTCTTTGAAGACCTATGACTTTACAATAGAAGGATTTTTTGAATACCTACAATTTCACTATAGAAGGACCTTCACCTTCCTAGTATGCACAAGTTCCGAATTTGACACACTAAAAGTAGTATAAAGTTTTTATATACGATTTTTCTTTAGTGATCTTTTAAATTTGGGTCTAGAATTTCCAGATAATAACTGCTTGGGTAAATCTTTGTGTTAAGACTAGCATAAACAAGGTGAATCTTCTATTTATGATTAGCAAAGTTAGAATCATGGTATCCGTATTTGCACCTTTGCATTTGCATCATAATTTAAGGTCTGTAATGGAGGATAAGTCATGTAAGCAAATTTAAATTCAATTTTGTTATGATCCGAGCTTATTTGACAATGGCCATGAGATTGTATTAGAGCATTTTCTTCGATCATAGCTAACAGATTAACTTCGCTCAGCCATATCACTTGATCCTCCTTCGCTCAGTCTTCGTTCTAGTTGGCTTAGCCTTCTCTTGCACCATCCTATGTCGAACCGAGGGGGATGATATTGATCATCTGGGACCATCGCTATTAAAGAAGCATCAATATCAGTAGGTTGTGGTGTTGTCTGTTCATGACTTGGAGTATCCAACTCCACCAAGATTTGCTTTGGTGCCAAAAGATCATGAGTGATGGCTATGGTTATTTGCATGCTTGGTTTCCATTACTGATAAACGTTCCACGTTCATTCGGCTACATGCAGACACTTAAATGGTCAAGTTGTCGAGCATATAGGTTGCCTTTGAGATACGCAGCCATATACTGAGTTTGAACGAAACCCTTTTGCGTTCTCTCTCTCTCTTTCTTCGTCTTTGCAAACAATCTCCTCCTCACAGTTTCGTCTTCTCGATCTCACCACTGGCAATCATGAGTGCTGAAGGAGAAAGAACTTTTCCTCTCTATGCTGAGGAGATGGATTTGATAGACCAGCAGTTGAAACCTTGCAAATGTGGCTATGAGATCTGTGTCTGGTGCTGGCACCACATAACGGATATGGCTAAGAAGGATGACACTGAGGGGCAATTCCCCGCATGTCGTTCTCGTTATGATAAGGAAAAATTGTTGGGATGGCTGCAAACTGTGAGAGATTGGTGAATGAAATTAATATGGAGAAAAAGAAGAATCAGAAAGCAAAGTCTAAATCATCTGATGGACATAAGCAGCTCAGCAGTGTGAGAGTGATTTAGAGGAACCTTGTTTACATAGTTGGATTGCCTCTCAATCTAGCAAATGAAGATCTTTTTCAGCGGCGAGAGTATTTTGGTCAGTATGGGAAGGTCTTAAAAGTGTCAATGTCTCAGACCGCAACTGGTGTCATTCAACAGTTTCCAAATGATACTTGCAGTGTATATATAACTTATTCAAAGGAAGAGGAAACAATTCGTTGTATTCAAAATGTACGTGGGTTTGTTTTGGAGGGTAGACCTTTAAGGGCCTGTTTTGGGACCTCCAAATATTGTCATGCATGGCTCCGAAATGCGCCTTGCAGCAATCCTGATTGTCTATATCTGCATGAGATTGGCTCTCAAAAAGATAGTTTTTACAAAAGATGAAATAATTTCAGCACACACTAGTCGAGTTTAACAAATCACTGGTGCCACAAACAATATGCAACAGTGCTCAGGAAATGTTTTACCTCCGTCAATGGATGATAGTATGAATAATTCTTCTGCGAAGCTTGTTGTGAAAAATTCTTCAAGTAACTCTGTTAGCAAAGTAAGAGGTTCACCTTCAAATGGGATCTATGGGAGACATATTGCTCTACCTGCTAGTGATGCATGGGGCACTTAGGCTACGCATTTTCAGCCCCCTTTTGGAGGTCTATCATATCTAAATGGATCGTCCAAGTCAAAACCCGATACAATCAACAACACACTAGCCTTTTCTGCAGCTGTTACAGGCTCAATGCAATCTTTTGATGTTATAAAGAGGCCACCATCAAGTGATGGGAGTCATAGTATGATACCTAGAGTGAAAAGTGAATTGTTGAAACCTGTTAAACAATACAACAATAGCATGGATAGTTTGGTTAGTGTAGGAGAAAAAACTTCAGCTTCTGATGTTTCTCCTGTCCCTGTGAATTTGAACAGCCAGTTGCCTTCTCTACCGTTGTTTCGAGATAGTGATGATAATTGTACTACAGCAAACACAATAAGTCCTACTAACATCACCGGACAATCTTGTAACTCTGGTCCTGAGGAAGCAACGACTGCTACCAATGAAGAGATTCAGAATTTGTCCAATGAGTTGTCTTCAATTAACATTGATAGAAATGCCGAACATTATGTTATAACCAAACCTAGTAGCCCACCTACTAATAATGTCTTGATTAAATCTCCTCAAACTCAAGGATCACAATATGATGTTGACAGATATACAGATGTAATAACGGAAAATATGGCTGGTAAAGCTACATCGGATAATGGGTTTTGTAATTCAAGGGAACGATGTGATTGGAGATTAGATTCTCAATCTCAGGAAGTATCAGATACTGCTAAAATCGATGATGATGTAACATCTTTTGATAATCAAAGACTCAAAGATCCAGAAGTTGTTTGTCGTTCTTTTTTGCCGAAGTCAACTAGTTTCCTTCATGTATCAAACCATTCAAGCCTTTGTCCTCTGCAGCATGGTGAACCTTGTACTGCCGTAAGTGCATGTTCAGTATCTGTTGATGATAGAGTTCAGGATGAATTTGTATTACATGCATCTAGCATATTATGTAATGGCTACCCTAAAAAATTGGTTAGTAGTAGCTCTTATGGTTTGCTTCATGATGAAAGAAATGGGTAAAGCATTGGAAGATTAGTTGGTGATGCAGTTAATGCTGGGCGAGATGCTGCTATGGATAAGGGTGAAAGTAGTATAATTTCAAATATATTGTCCATGGACTTTGATGCTTGGGATGACTTACTAACATCACCTTATGATTTAGCTAAGTTGTTGGGTGACAATACTAGTTCTTGGAAAGTTCAAAGTAACAATCAACCAAGGTTCTCATTTGCAAGGCAAGAGGAATCCAAAATCCCAACCTTTGATGTACATGCATCTTATGGTGTCAGTCAGCATCAGCCAAACCATACAGTCATCCAAAATTTTTCAGAAAGAGACTTCTATATGGATAAGTTGGGCATTGCAAATGGCTTTCCTACCAGTAATTTTGAGGAAGCTGAAAGTATGAGCAGTGGTCATTCCATTGCATCTTCTAATAAGCTTTGTGCAATTTTAAGAGCACAGGTTTCAGCCTCACCAGGATTTTCAGTTCCAAAGAGGTCACTGTTTCATGCTGAATTATATAATGGGCCTCTTGTGCAAGGTTACTTGATTGGGCCATGTTGTTGCCTAAATATCAATTGGGCTACTTAGGCTACGCCTACGTTGCTACTGCCCCTCCAAAGGTCAATTGCACCATGCCGCTTACAATTTCCAATTGGACCTATAAAATCAAATGAAAATTTTCAATCAATCTTTTACAATTAATTTGTAGTTTTTAATTTGAAATCGAATTCTTCGTTACCTAGGTTAAGCCTAATTCTTTTTAGTTTAAAATCAAGTTCATTCTTTTTACTCAAGTCCTATTCTTATTATTTTTGAATCAAATTCAATTTTTCCTAATTTGGGTTAAGCCTAATTCTTTCCTTTAATTTTGAATCAAAGCCAATTCTTTTAATTTTTGGAATCAAATTCAGTTTTTCTTAAGTTGGGTCAAGCCCAATTATTTTCTTTGTCCATCTCTTATTTTGGGTCAAGCCCAAGTCCTTCTTTTTACTTAAGCCCAATTCCTTTTTATTTTCGATATTCTAAAATTAAGTCAATTTTTCATCAATTCTAAGTCTCACGCAATGAGCTCTAAATACGAACTGGTAGCTTTTTCTGCTATTTGATACTTAGAGATTTATATGGGTCTCAATTGAGCTGTAGTTATCTCGGGATCCTGTGTATATGTGGGCTAAGAATTATTCAAAATATCTAAAATGCTTTTAAAATCGTCTTTCAATCTCTTTTTCCGATGATCAAGTCTTCACAACCAGAATTACATAGCCTTGAATTTCCCATTGCACCAGGGAATACGTAGGAGCAGGATCAAGTCTTGTTAGACTATTTTCTAACAAAGTATTTATTTTTATTCTAAATTAAATAGATCAAATAGTTTTCAAAAATATCAAAATCACATGCTCAGTTTAAGGGTACCGTTCTTCGAAATGGGCGAGTAAGGTGCCTAACACCTTCCCTATTTGTAACCGACTCCCGAACCTAGAATGTCTTTCTCAAGTTAGGATTTTTCCAAATGTTTTCCCTTAAATAAAAATTTGGTTGCGGCTCCATAAATCAAATAAATTTTTTTTCTAAATGTTTAGTGAGTTCGTCATCTCGTTGTAATTACGGTTACGATATAGGCTTAGTGTCGTCAATTTCATCCTAACCACTTCAGTTTATTTAAAAATCATGTCATGCATACAAGATTGATTTTAATCTTTCAAAAATTCTAACTAAAGTGGATTTCTTTTATTTATGATGAGTAATCTCTAATTGAGCATATAAATTTCTTAGAATCACATCATACATGTTATTTGACTTTCGTCTCTTCTATGTCTTACATAAATTCTCATATAATCTCTATCATATTTGTAGTTATAATTAAGACATAGACACATATTCATGTTAGATGATAACATAATCATTATTAAATAGATAAAATTCTTACACATCATAACCCTTTGTTTCTCTCTCTCTCTCTTCTCTATTTCACTCTTTTGGTGAAATTTGAAGACAGAGACATACAATAATATCAATCAAACAATATTATCTCAAGTAAAAACATAAATTACTTAAACAATATAACTCTGGGGATCACAACATGGATGTTATGGGACTATTAGTTCTTCTATGTCTCAATGTAACTCTTCTCTTATCTTCCCTTCCCTGTTTCATTTTCTTAATGAAATTTTAAGATATAGGCATACATATATAATTAGTCAAACAATATCTTTTCATTGGCTCTACTACTCTACCTTCTAGTTTTAAGAATATAAGTTCATTCCTAGATGGTTGTTATCCTAAAATAATAAATGAAGACATAAGTCTCCGTAATAGAAGGATTTTATTGGAGAACCTATTGTCGCAACCGCAACTCTGACGAGACGACAAACTCGCTAAAATTTTAAAATAGAAATTATTTTGATTATGTGGAGTCGCCACCAAATTTTTTATTTAGGGGAAAACATCTGGAAAAAACCCTAACTTGAAGATGAGATTTAGGTTCGGGAGTCGGTTACGAGTAGGGAAGATTCTTTTCAAAATATTTTGGAATCTTTGGTCTCACGCAACGGGTTCTAAATGGGGAACTGGCGGTTCACCTGCTGTTCAACATTTAGTAGTTTGTATAGGCCCCCGTACTGCCATAGTCGCCTCGGGTCTTGTGCATGAGTGGACTGAAGATTCCTCAAAAAATGAAAATCTTTTTCAAAACATCATTTCCTTTTCAAATACCCTCGAAGGTCAAGCCTTCAATCGAAACCAGAACTATGTAAGCCTTGAGTTTTCCATTGCACCGGGGAATATGTAGGAGCAGGATCAAGTCGTGTCAGGCTAACCTCCATCAAGCTATTTATTTTCACATTAAGTAAAGGATCAAACATTTTCAAAAACCACACGCTCAGTTTAAGGGTACTGTTCTTTGGAACAGACGAGTGGGGTGCCTAACACCTTCCCTACTAACCGACTCCCGAACCTAAATCTCATCTTCAAGTTAGAGTTTTTTCCAAATATTTTCCCTTAAATAAAAAATTTGGTGACGACTCCACATAATCAAATAAAACAAAAATTCTATTTTAAAATTTTAGTGAATTCGTCGTTTCTCGAAATTGCGGTTGCGACACTAATTTCTTAGAATATCTTTTTACCTTTTTATACTTTATTTTGCATATTATTTGGGTTTCTCAAGTGTAGGGGCATTTTTGTCATTTGCACAAAAATTTTCTAATTTCGCTATCTTTTACTCTTGTCTCTCTTTTATATCACTCTAAATATTATTTGTAACCTATAAGGTTCGTTATGAGAATATCCAAGTGTTAAAGTAGACTTTTAACTAGATTTATAGGTTTGCTAAACTTTAAAACAAGTCACACCCTCACAACCAAAAAAAAGTCTATAACAAGTAATATGTTTAGATTTAGATCTCAAAATTCCTAATTTAGCTCAATCTATTTCTACCCTTACTTATAACTAACTCGTGAGTTTGGATTTTTTTCTTAATTTTTTTAAAATATTTTTCTCCTCAACTAAAATTTGGTGATAGTTTTTTATAATTTAAAAATTTATAAAATATTTTTTATTTATCAACATACATAATTAATGAATTTATTAGAAATAAATTAATGAATTTATGTTGCATATATGTAATTTAGTACATATAATTAATGCATTTATTGGATGTATTTATTATATATAAATTCAAGAATTAATAAATTCATTACTTGAATTTATTACATATAATAATATAACTATAATTATATGTTGCATATAAACTTAAATATTCTTTTAAAAATTAATTTTATGCAATAAATTAATTATATGTTGTATAACTCTTAAAATTAATTATTATTAATAAATTAATTATATGTTATGTATAATCGTAAAATATTTTTATTTTTAAATTTATTTATAAATATAAAAAATGATAAATTTATTATATACTTATTATAATCAACTGATTAAATCTAATATCTATCTGTATGTTTTTTAAATTTGTCTAAATTTTTGTATCCAAAAGAAAGAACATAAACTCATGTACATATTATATGTAACCTTTTAATTATAAAATATTTCATTAAAAAAATAAATTTACAAGAAAAATAATAATAATAAATAGATTACTTTGTCATTTGAATAAACTAAATTAGCTAATAGAAGATACGAGGGTATTTATAAAAGAAAAACTCCATCTTTAAATTATTATAGAAATTGAAAAGTTAAAAACTTTTAATATATTTATTTAAGATTTGTAATCATATATTTAAGTTACATGTTATTTTACTATTATCATCATTTGTAATTAGGAAAATTGAAGATTCTAGAATTCTATGTATGGACTATATATACAAAGAACCTTTGCTATGTTTAACCAAAAGTCTTAAAAGAGATATCAACTCATTTTTCAAAAATGAATTTATTTTCAAAAATTATGTTATCATTTACTACAGTTTCAGCCATATTTTTTGCTTTGCAGTTTAAAGGTGGAGAATCATCTTTTTTGGTGAAAGAGACAATTATAATAGTTAACAGATTGAATAATATGCAACTTAGTCTCCATTGCAAAGACAAACACCATGATCTTGGTCATCAAAACTTACATGTTGGAGCAAACTTTAGTTTCAAACTTGTGCCCAATCCCTTTTTAAAAAATGTACAGTACTTTTGTAGATTTGCATGGAAATATGAATTTCATTATTTTGATATATATATTCAAAGTCGAGATGAAGAAGACTGTATGCCTAGTTGTACTTGGAATATAAGGAAATCAGGTCCTTGCATGGATAAAAGTAAATATGAGGATTGCTTTGGATGGAATGTTGTACTTTCCCAAGATAATGAGCTTGGTCAAGTGAATACTATTACTTTTGGGGTGTGACCTTTTAGGCATGTTTCCAATGAAGAACAATCTAATAAAACAATAGACAATAGTTGTGTTAATATATATAATCCATAATATATGGTTTAGACCAATTTTGACTTTGATAAGAAAATACCAATGTTATGTTTTGTGTTGTGATAATACCTTTTGGAACTCTAATTTTTTATGTTTATAATTCTATTTTAGCATGTTCAAAAAATAGCAACACACTCTACATCCCTAATTCAATAATTTTATCTAATTTTCATGGTAATGGATTGAACTAGCATTGGAATGGGAAGCTAAGCTAAAATTTTAGAAGTCCAACCATCACCTACGACACAATTGTTCACCTATAGGCCAAGCAATAGGGATAAAATATGATTATAAGAGCAATACTAGATCCTCCTTAGTTCTAGAAATAGATATGGAGTATATTTTTATACTTTGGATATCTAAAATTATTATGAATTAATCTAATTCCTAAATTTTTTATAATAATTTATAAATAAGAGATTAATTACTAGGAAGAATAATATGTTTCCATACTATGAATTCTAGGTTTGTAAGGAGAGAATAGTCATGCTTAGACCTTTCATGATTGTGTTGAAGTACATTTCGATACCTTTTTGGTTTGATGGACCTTTCATGGACATTAGGCGCTTCCATGCATGTGCAATCCAATCTAGGAAAATATACATGGTCGTGCAAGATATGTGCATGATCATGTTAGAGGAATCTTTAACATTATCTAAACATTCCAAGTCAATACAAGCATGTAAGCGATGGACATAAGCATGAATATGAGACTGTCGCAACCGTGATTCCAACGAGACGATGAACTCGCTAAAAATTTGAAAAGATTTATGTGATTAATGTGGAATCGCCACCAAATTTTTATTTAAGGGAAAATACTTGGAAAAAACTCTGACTCGAGGAAGAGATTTAGGTTCGGGAGTCGGTTACGAGTGGGGAAGGTGTTAGACACCCCACTCGCCCGATCCAGAGAACGGTACCCTTAAACTGAGTGTGTGATTTTTGAAAATAGTTTGATCCCTTAATTACCATGGAAATAAATAACTTGATGGAGGTTAGCCTGACAGGACTTGATCCTGCTCCTACGTATTCCCCGGTGCAATGGGAAACTCAAGGCTTACGTAGTTCTGGTTTGTTTTGAAGGCTTGACCTTCAAAGGTATTTGAATAGAGTGTTTGACAATGGGTGGTATTCGAAGGCTTGACTTCGAAACCGCTTGGAAAGGGATATTTGAAAATGGCTAGAACGTTTCGAAAATATTTTAATGAGAATCCTTAGCCCACATATGCACAGGATCCAAGACAACTACGACTGCACTGGGATCCAAACGAATTCCTAAACCCCGAACAGTAGAAAAAGCTACCCATTCGTGCTTAGGATTCGTCGCGTGAGACTTAGGAATCTTAAAATGAAGTTTTATTATTTTACAAAGGGATTCTTAGTCCACATATGCACAAGGTTTGAGGCGGCTAAGGCAGCACGGGGCCCATATGAACGACTAAACGTTGAACAGCAGGTGAACTGCCAGTTCCCCATTTAGAGCCCATTGCGTGAGACCAAAAATCTCAAAATATTTTGAAAATAATTTAATTTGAATAAAAATGAAGAAAAGAAATGGCTTGATTTGGAAAAGGAATAGGTTTTGAAGTGAATTTGAACACTTGAGGGGAAGAGGATTTACTTTGGATTTTTGGAATTTTGAAGAAAAAGAATTTGATTTGGATTTTGAAGAGAAAAGAATTTTGAATCTTGAAGAGAAAAGAATTTTGTTATGAATTTTGAAGAAAAAGATTTTATTAGGAATTTTGAAGAAAATGAATTTTGAAGAATAAAGGATTTGTAGAAAAAGAATTTGGGTAAGTGTGGGGATAGTTTTGTAATTTGGGAACTTAGGGGCAAATTGGTATTTATTGGAAGTTTGGGGGCAGTTTTGTAATTTGGGAATCTGGGGGCAGATTTGTAATTCATTGGAAGTTTGGGGGCAATTTTGTAATTTATTGGAAGTTTAGGGACAGTTTTGTAATTTGGGAACTTAGGGGGTAAATCTGTAATTTGAGATCCTAAGGGGTAAATCTGTAATTTTTAGAATTTTTAAATAAGCTTAATTAGTATACTGGGGGCCAAAATGTAACTTCTGGGATTCGAAGAGGTGATGATGAAGCCACAAGCCAAACCCTCTACCACTTGGGCTGTTTTGTTTTCATAACATATACTTAACTCGATTCATATATATGTGTTCTGGGTGGGCCTCTTTCACCTGAAGCATACTACACTAGTGGGCCCCTCCATTGTGCTATGGTCTCATATTGACATGCCCACTTTGCATGGGCTTCATTTTCCTGGATGAGTCTTGACTGAGGCAACATGGCTTCACCAACTTAGGCTAGGATACAACGCCAAGGGTTCCTTTCACACGATCGCATGACTTTTATCAATGAGAGTTACTATGATTCCTGATGCAAGCAGCTTAGGTAGTGCCCATCCGACTAACATAAAGCTCTACATTCGAGCAGATTCTGTAGGCTATGCTGGCCCCTACGCTTCATGTTCTTGAAGGCAAACTCGACGCACTCTTGACGAACCATGCAGCGTTGATCATGGCGATCAGGTCACAGAGCTGAAACTCCCTATCTGCTCTCAAGTAGTACCTGGGATGTGATTGAAATCCTCACCCGTATGCATGGCTTGATAATTTGTGGGCATACAAAATAATGGATTCCTTCTTTTTTGTTTACATGCTGGACCTTGCTAAGTGTGGCCTCGATCATGAGTGGTTCCTTCACAGCCCTGGGCTCGTTTCCAAGGGATTCCGACTAGACCGTTACCTTCAGCACAAGCTTAATGAATAAGTACGCGTGCATGAGCCTTTTCTGGATGCAAGATGATAACATATATCGCGAAGGAGACTCTGCTGGAAGTCGATCACTACGCTCTATGTGAAGCTAAAGGTTTGCCTAGAATGTATGCATGGGTTTTCAGTATATCGAAGTTGCACCTTCAACTCAAAACGTCGAGCAACAGTGAGATGCCTCGTCTAATAAGCATGACAAATTAGAATCTGCATGGCTTTCCTTGTTGTGCATGCAACATGGAATGATTTCGTGATATTCTATACTTTGCATGGGCCTCTTCTCTGCCCAATAACCTAGGCTCAATATACAACGATGATATCATGTACAGATGCTCCCCATGTGGAATTCTCCTGGTGATTTTTGCTATCCTGCAGATTGCTTACCAAGCATGGTTCAATGGATGAACTAGCACAACCTAGTTATGTGATCCAGGTTCGAGCAGTACGCGGTATGTCTCGTCTGCCTGGCACCCTGTGCGTTCTGCTCGATGCTTGCCTTGGCTACTGACACGCGAGATCATGGATTGTATGTACTCTATATGGATCCTTTAGGTGTTTTCTTGGGGAACTTCTCTAAGTGACTCTTGGCAAGCATACTTGCCCTCCGGGCACGCGATGCCGCTTA
Source organism: Canavalia gladiata (assembly GCA_037954105.1). Classification (NCBI taxonomy): domain Eukaryota; kingdom Viridiplantae; phylum Streptophyta; class Magnoliopsida; order Fabales; family Fabaceae; genus Canavalia; species Canavalia gladiata. The sequence goes on from CM075665.1 coordinate 46,487,920, forward strand.
TGGGTCCTTTGTACCCTCGATGCCATGTGCTCAACAAATGTGGATCATGAGTGAAAAGACCTTTTAACTAGGACGACAGATTGTGACCTACCATGATTCAAGGCAGTCGCACCAGCCAGAGAATGGGTTCTTCGTTATCTTAACATATCAACTATATCTCTCTAAGATGAAGTTATTTTACAAATGAAAATTCCTACGAATCTGTGAGTTTGAGAATCCAAGAAAGTAATCAGCATAGGGTAAGAATGGATCGAGCTCCCACTTCTTAATGAGCTTATTTTACAGTGATAAGAGAATGCAACCAACTTGCAATGGTTGTAAGCTTGTTCGAAGTGTAACTCTTAACAAGAAACAGATATGCAGAGTTTAACCATGCTTGCCTAGGGTCATTCCTATTCAACCAATAATTATCCATGCATGAAAAAAGTGCCATAAATGAGAGCGTACCTGGAAATCTTTCAATATCTTGCAATGTCTCGTAGGCCCTATTACTCTGCTCTTGAGGTCTTCCAAGCCCAGAAAGATGCCCTGGTGCTTGGAGATATATACCCTATATGTCTCCCTGGTTTCTTGATTCTGACCAAGAGAAACTCCCTTCGATGGAGTTAAGAAGAAATGAAGATCCCTCTCCTGCTTCCTTAATATCGAAACTGTGTAAGGATCATCTCTAGATGATAGTATGGCATTCTTGGAGCTTATTCCTTTTTCTCTATATTCCTCTTTTCTTTCTCTGCTGCCCAGAACCAGAAGATCTTTTCCCCCCAGCTCTAGAAGCTTAGAGAGTCCCGAAGCAACCCCTCCTTTCTAACATTCCTTTTTCTCTTTCCCCTCGAAAACTAATTCTTGTTAATCACCCCTCCTTCTTTCTAATTCAGTTTTTTTTTGTTTCTTTCAAATTGGTCTCTTTCGGTTCTGTGTCCAGTTCATTTTCTTTTCTATTATTTTTTATTTATTTCCTCCCTTTACTTTAATTTTAGTTTTTTCTTTTATTTCTATCTATTTTTTTAATTTATCTAAAAACTTATTTATTTTTTATTTTATCATTTCTTTTATTTTCCAGATTTTTATTTTCCATTTTCTTTGTTTTTATTATTTTTATTAATTCTGTTTTTATTTTTATTGATTTCTTATTATTAAAAATTCTTTTATTTTTTTGTTATTTTTATTTTTGTATATTTTTACTGTTTTTGTTTTGTTTTTCAGTTTTTTTATTTTGTTTTTCTGTTTTTATTTTTCTTTTTTGAAAAACCGTTTTCTCTTTTCTTTTGTTATATATATATATATATATTTATTTAATTTCTATTTTCTGTATTTTTTATTTTCAAATTTCAGTTATTATTATTTATCATTTCTTGTTTTATTTTTATTTTATTTATTTATTGTTATTATTTGTTGTTTCTTTAATTCTGTTTTAATTTTAGCTTCTAATTATTTTAATTTTTCTGTTTTAATATTTATTTTTTGATTTTATATATTATTTTTTTTATTAATATTTTTTCATCAAATTACTTTTTCATTGATTTTTCTTTTTGTTTTTGTTCTTTTTATTATTCTTTTTATTTGTTTCTGTTTGTCTGTCTGTTTGCCTTCTGTTTTTACTTATTATTTATTGATCTTAATATTTACTAATTAATTTTAAAATGGGGCCTCAGACATAATTGAGTGTTTACAGAGACAAAATGGATATGTATAACCAATAAGCATGTACGGGAAATGCAAGACTGACATAAGCATGGAAGGGACAAACACGAATATGTACTGTGATATAGGAACGTGCATGCAAGAAAATATATATAGGCATGAAACTTGAGATTAACATGCACATGCTTATAACATGTACAATTGTGCCTCTTCATTTAAGGTTCTAGTGCTCCCTTGGAAGGTTAGGAACCTAAGTGTTTTTCCTTCAATTTTATTCTTGTGTTATAATTCTGATTCTTAGCTACTTTGACTTCAACAATATGTCTCCTAACAAAGTATAAACTATAAATATCCAAGAACTTCTCTTTTCTTATGAGAAGCTTGAATTACTAATGAAAGTCCTGAAATGTTTTAAAAGGTCATAAGTTTGGGTGAGAGAGAAAGGATTCATGGCTCGAGGTGCTAAACTGTTATTAACAATATGGTGAAACTTGTTAGAACTATATGGGAAGAGTGAATTATACCAATGTGATAGTTGTTGAGATGTTGATCCATAATTATAAAATTTACAAACAATTGTGTGATATACATCATATGTATAAATTATGTTTGAAAATTATTAATGGAAAGATAATTCATATGGCCTATAATGAAAAGTAGTTAGAAATTTAAGGATCAACTCTTGATGGAAGTGGACCATATTTTATGATATGAGAACTTCTAAGCCTAGGAAATATATGTGGTATGTTTGAGTATTTCAACATATGTGATGAACTATGGTAATGTGAGGGAATATGGGGATTAGTCTCTCCTTTTGAAGAAGATGATTCTTTAGCAGTGGTTGTCCATTGTCTATAGTAATCGAAAAGAAGTGGGAAGACTCTGTTAGGGTGAAATTTCTCCAAAGGAATTGCAAACCCTGTTATCAAAAAGTTCAGGCTCAATGCCTCCGAGAGGAACAGGTGTCCTAATGAGAAATAAAGTCCAACATTGGCTTGCGTTGTAATCAAAAGATCATGAGGGTTCATCGACTAGTCTACGGTACTAATGTTGATGTACACCACCATCATCGCAAAAGACATGATTGTTGTCTAAGAAGAAAGTGGGGAAAGAGAAACTAGGTTTCTCAATATGTTTATACTCTACATCCAGTGTCATCACTTTCATTCCACACTTTAGTTTATTAGAAAAATCATGATGTGCATACAAGATTGCTTTTAATTTTTCAAAAACTCATACTGAAATAGGTTATTTTTATACGAAGAACAACCTTTATAACATAAGCATATATCTGTCTTAAGCTTCATAAATTTGGGATCATAATACAAATATTATTTAACTCATATTTTGTTCTATGTCTAATGCATTGTCTCTTTCATTTTCTATTCCACAACTTTGGAGAATTTTAATTTTTTTCCACAATTTTGGGGAATTCTTTAGACATAAAAATACATTATAAATAGTCAAACAATATCTTCTCATTGGTTCTGCTACCCTACCTTCTCATTGGAGGACCTTTTTGTCTCCTCTTTAGTAAGACTCTAAGCGGCACATTAAAAATATATTAACTTTTGACATAAGTTTTCTTTAGTGATCCTTTAAACCCTTTTAGGTTCAATCATATAAATTCATTATACATAGCATCCTCTTTTCAATACTTATGAGCATTCAATACTTAACTCACATTAAAGAGTGTGCATTAATAAAACATCACAAGTTAACTCTAAATCATATTTGGATAACATAATTACATGTACCAACTAATTTAAATCTTTAACTTTTATAAGGAATCACTCTAGAAACTTAATTCTCTCAACCTCCTAAGTTGCTCTTTAATATTTACTTTTCTCAAAGTTCCATTAGCTTCACATGATTCTTTCAACTTAGAAGTTTTTCCTTAGGTGGCCAAATGACACCTTTTAAGTTTCTATTCTTTGTGATTTTCAATTTTGCAAGTCTTATGCATATCCTATTCATACTAAGTTCAAATATTAAGTATTAGCAATTTTTTTAACTCATTTAAGTCAATTTAGTTAAACATGGATGAGTGATGCACATACTATTTCCAAGCTTCATTTGGACTCTTAATTCTTTACTTTTACATAACAAGGCTTCTTAAGGTACCTAAACCAAGTTTTCAAACTCATTCCTTTCTATTTTACTTTAAGTGGCCGAATGTGAGTCCTTGAGTTCCTAAGGCCTTCTAGTTTACTTTTCCTTGTCTTATGAGTTGATTTTTACCAACTAAAGTCTACTTTATTAATTAGTACACAACTTAGAAATTTTAAGACTTCTTCTTCATTATTTATAATCATGGCCAAATGGTTTAGTGTAGCTTCCAACCTCATGGTTCATTTCTATTCATTTAATTTATGCATGCTTAGGTATAGTCTTGAATCATAGTGAATTTGTAACTTCCTTTTCACTTAGGTAATATGTCCAAATGAGCTCCTTAACCTCTTTAAAGCTTACTCTCAATTTTAATCTCTTCTAATTATATACCAAGGGTGTTTAATTAATGCTAGTTAAGAATTAAATATTCTTCTTGAATCAATTTATCTTAAGGTGGCCGAATGGGTCCTTTGCCTATTTTAAAATTTCCTTACACTTTTAATCCCTTATACTTTTATGCCAAGGATCCTTAATTAAACCTAGTTAATAATTAAAACTCCTCCTTGACTAAAGAACCTTATAGTGACCGAATGCCACTTCTAAAGTCTAGGCATCAAATTTCACTTCTAATTAACCTAGGTTGACCAATTCTTCTAGTTAAAGTTTAAACTACAAACCTTACCAAGTTTAGTTAAATTTTAGGTCTTCTCCTTTAATCTTAATGATCATGGCCGAATGACTACTCTTATCCACATAAATTCATGGTTTATTTTTAATTACCAACTTATAACTTTTTGAAATCTAGATTAAGTATTAATTAAGGATTTCACTTAATTTTTTATCTATTTTGGTTATTATGGATTTAGCCACTTTTAGATTTTAATTACATCTTTAAATCTTGCATTTACCAAATGAAAATTCTTAAGACACCTTTAACCAAATTTTAAGCTCATTTTTCCTTAAGTTATACCATGGTGGCCAAATGCACACCTAGTGGTTTTTAGACCATTTTAGCTTAAATTATCTTCTTCCAAAAGTTTTTTCACATCTCTTAGAACTTACATGGTTTGTATCACTTTTAAAATTTTTAAGAAGTTTTATCTTTAAGTTTGCAATTATGGTTGAATGCCCCCTTTGGCTTGACAAGGTCACCTTTTCAAATTTTCTTCTCATACAACCTTGATTCCTTGATTTTACGCACTTGTAGTACTTTAAGCACTTGATCCATACAATGCTTGTCCAAACTCTAAATCTTGGGTCATGATCAAAATGAGTGTTAAGTGTTGTAAACATCCAATTATGTTCGAGATGATATTCCTCAAATTAATGCTTAATTTAAAATTTAAAATAATTAATAATAATAAAACAAATAAAGAAAATGGAAAATAATAATAATAATAATAATACTATGAAAGTGGGAATCCCAACTTAGTGGTTCACTTGCTGCACACGATTTCTAGGCCCTTGGTTCGATTCTTGTTCACGACCATTTATTTTAAATGCCCTCACATACCAGTTTATGAGTATTGGGCTATGTTTAATGGGCAGCAGTGGGCCTCTTCTCTCTAGTTCCCTTGCTTTAGCAAGTTGTCTTCCTAAATAGGCCACACGGGTTGCCTCTTTAATTTGGGCGACAATGTCAAAATTAGGCCAGCCCCTCAATTGGGCCACGATAACAGCTCTTCAACTTGGGCCATGCAGATTCAATTGGGTTGTATATGGCGGCCGCACTAATTACAAATCGGGCCATATTCGATCCATGCATTGGGCCTTGCTAAAATCAGGCCAGCTGCCCTTCAATTGGGCCAGGCTAAACTTAAGCTAGTTACCTTTCCGGTGAGCTAAAATCAATAAGCTAGTTACCTTTTAATTAGGCCAAAACCTATGATAGAAAAACGATTCGCTAAATTATTGAACAATGAATCCCTACCTTGTTTTCTAAACAAAATAAATAATCTTTCTAGCTAATTCAAAATGATACTATAATACTCCAGATATTTTCTTCAAACAACTAATTCAGGTCAAACCCATTGCCTTTAATCGTGGGCCAAGCCCATTGCCTTTGATTTTGAGTTTTTTCCTTGATTTGGGTCAAGCCCAATATACCTCTTGAAGTCAAAATGATCTTTCTTAGGGTAAATTTAATTTGGATCAAGCCCTTATTATTTATTTTGATCATTTTCTTAGCAGTTTAGACTTATTATTGTTCTTTTTAAATGAATTTTAAATAATCCTAGATCTCACGCAATAAGCTCTAAATGCGAACTGGTAGCATACCCTACGTTCAACATCCAGAGAGTCATAGAAGTCTCAGTGCAACCCTCGCTTGCCTCAGGCTCTATGCATATATGGATCTGGGAAACGTCTAAAAATTAAACTTTCAAAATACGTTGTTTTAATAATTCTAGGTCTCACGCAATGATCTCTAAATTTGAACTGGTAGCATACCTTACTGTTCGACATTCAAAGAATCATATAGGTCCCAGTACAGCCCTCGTTTGTCTCAAACCCTATGCATATATGGACTAATGTTTCAAAAAAATCCAAAAATGCTTTCAACTTATCTATCAATTCAATACAAACCTTACTTTTTTCAATTACCTCCGAAGATCAAGTCTTCATACCAGAACTATGTAGCCTTGAATTTCCCATGCACCAGGGAATACGTAGGAGCAGGATCGAGTCCTATCATACTATTTTCCACAAACCTATTTATTTCTGTTCTATTTAAAGGGACCAAATAGTTTTTCAAAAATATCAAAATCACACACTCATTTTAAGGGTACCGTTCTTCGAAACGGGTGAGGAGGATGCCTAATACCTTCCCTACTTGTAACCGACTCCCGAACCTAGAACTTTTCCTCAAGATAGGGATTTTCCAAATATTTTTCCTTTAAAAATAAAATTTGGTGGCGACTCCACAACTAATCAAATTCTCTTCTAAAATTTTTAGCGAGTTCATCATTACATGGTAATTACGGTTACGACAAGTGTCTTGTGAGGCTTATGCCATTTATGGTTCCAAAATTACAACCTTCACTTAATAGTTTTTATATCCATGCTCAAAACAAGCTTTTGGGACTTATAAATTAATTTTTATTTTATTTTTTAATATTTAAGTCCATGGGTTCAGATCTGGACATAATATTACACAAGTCCACCATAGTAAGAAAATCAACAACTTTCAAGCTTTAAACATAAAAACATGCAAGATAATTTTTTTTTCAAACAATAAAGTGTAAAGCATAAAATCTATGAATATCTATGGATTTTATAGAAACGATATACAAAAGAAAGAAAATCAATCATAAAAAATAAGATTAAAGCTTAGAAAGATAAAGTAGAAAATTCTACTTGATAGTGACTTGGTGTGGGGTTATGTTAGGGTTGCGGTGGCTAATCTTGGTCCCCCCTTATGATCCACAAAGAGTTTCTTGGTAAAAATGACAGAGCTTTGTGTTTAGAGCTTGATTTTAGTTTAAATCTCAAAGATGGAAACTTAAGCTTAAGGTGAAAGGTTAAGATTTTGGACTTGGTTCAACTTGGAGAGAGTTTGGAGAATTTTCCTAAGTGTTTAGGGAGTAAAGAATAAACCAAATAAAGTCCCCTAATTTAGCTTAGTGAATTCAGCCAAACAAGGGTAAAGTTTGATTAATTTTTCACTTAAGGGTATTTTGGTAATTTTGCATAGAATTTCCATTTTCCAAAATAATTCAAAATGTAAGGGATTATCCTTTTAGAATTTGATTATTTTTAATGAGATTGATTTTGTCATTAATCAGGTTTATCTTGTCTAAGCATGGTTAATTTTTAATTAATCAAGGTTAATTAGCCTTAATCATGGTTAAAAGAATCTTAGCATTAATTATTTTTGTCAATTATGAGTTTACTTGTGTTGACTTCATTTGGTGACTCATCACCATGATTTCCACATGGGAATTTCGTGCACACTGTGTGGGGCTCACTCTTGGCTTCTTCCAAGTTTATCTAGGTCATTTGATATTTTTCTGGGAGTTGACTAGCCATATGCAGAAAGTAGAGTTTTTTAGGGACATTTTAGGCATTTTGAGTTTTTTTAGGCCTTTTTTGTCCCTTCCTTGTTTTCTGAGTTTTCTCATTACTCTTGGACATTCTTGATATTCTCTAATCCTCTAAAATTTCTTTTAACTCTTATTTTATATTTCTCTTGCATATTATTTGAGTTGTCTAAGTGCAAGGACATTTTTGTTATTTGCATCTTATTTTATAATTTTTTTGTTTTTGGTTCCTAATCTTAGTCTCCTTCTAGAGATTATTTGTGACTTTAAAAATTTTTTATGAAAATTTGTGGGTTTTACATTCCTCCTCAAAATTAAGCATTTGAAAGCAATTCAAACAGAGTATAGAGAAGTAAAAATAGAAGTAGGACTTTCCTGATAAGGATGAAAATGGTCCCCTCCTCAAGCTTAGAGGTAGATTGTGCCTCTTGATACAACCCCTATTGGTTTTCAACACTTAGGAAAGGAATCCTCATATTTTTCAAAGTACAACCTTCTCACATTAATGAACAGTTAAATAATCAAAAGGATATAAGTGTGTGTGTGTACATGCGCGTGTGTGCACGCAAATCAAAGTTATTAGTTTTACATATGAAAAAAAAATATAAATCTTAAAAATAGTCATAAGAGTAAAGCAAATGAAAATGGAGTCCTAAAATAATCCTAATTAAAATATAAATAAAAATGATAAAAAAATGCATAGAGCTACCGAGGTAATGAAGGATCTATCTAGCCTTATAGCAATTGCAGGATCAAGGTGAACTAGGTGTCCATCCTCGTGAAAGTTGTATTTTGAAATGTTGCCACTTGTGTCAAGGCTTCATCGTACAATGTCATGTGTGTTTAGTATACAATGACTTATGCATCGACTGGCCATAAAGTCCACCATTCGCAGTTTTAGATTGTTGAGAAGATTAGAGAGAGAAAGAATCAGTATAGGTCCACGTGGTGGAAATTCTTCCTCCTCTTTTTCTTCTACCTACTCCTCTAGATGACACTACTATGGTGGTGAGAGTGATGATGATGGTGATGGTGGTGACTGTGACTAATGTCGTGGCTATTGGGAAGTAAGGAAAAAGGTGTCATGGGGCCCTTTGAGCTATGTTGATGTGTTGCCAAATGCACATGTCGAGCAGGGTGATGGGCTAGACTAAAGTGGCTGCAGTTAAAAGGGCCTGGTGGTGGTAGCACAAGGTAGTTACATATGATCCAATGCAAATGTAGTCAGACTACCCTTCCTGGTGATGCTGACTAATCCCTTGGCGGGATATGATGAAATCCTAAATCAACTCTCATCCCTCTGATAACAAATTAGAGGAGGAAAAGATTGATTCTTGAAATGACTTTGATGCTATCGTTTTTGGCAAAGATTCAAGCAATGAACCATTAATAAATGATGCAGAAAGTTGGATCCTAGATGGCGATAGACTTTGAGATCTTAGGGTTATAATTGTAGGACCTCGTGATATCGAACTAGAAGGCTTCTTCAATGAACTTATCTGGTGGGTCCTATAGTGCCTCTAAGTACCTTGGTGTCTAGACGTCTTGAGGCATCATGAATCCCAATGAAATATTAAAATCGACAAGGATTTCATCGAAGCACCAACCCTCAAGCTAGTATTAGATGATGTAGGTAGGCATGTTGTTTGTTGGAGGGATGTAGATAAGAGAGGATAGGACTCTAAGGTCAGTTCCTTGTGTACTAGTTCCTGGATGAATGCAGCTGCTCTCCACCCAAGTCTATCCAAGTACCTTGTCACCTAGCTCCCTACTTCTAGCAGTTGTAGTATTTCCCGCTGATGAGAATGTGGGTACCACGAAAAGCAAAAGAGATCATCTAAGAGATTATCTATAAGGAATTGAAGGTCCTATGACGAGAAATAGGACCAAACGTATGGAACAAGCACTTGAAGGTCTTATCAAGGAATTTCAAGAAAAAGACTATGTGGATCCAAGCCCAATTCCAACATATGTTAATTTATGTAGTCATATCATTGAAGATCTTAAGCGATCAAGTTTATGATTCGTTATAGATTACATTAGGATTTGATATTTATCTAGAAGTTATTTGTTTTAAATTGGTTGCAATTCAAATTACAATCTAATTAGGATTTCTAATTTGTTATCTTTTTTACTAGATTAGGTTAGCTATAGGAGTGAGAGATTCAATGAAAAGACAGATTTTGAGGAGTAATCATATTTTCTCTTTGAGAGTTTTTCATCTCTGTGTGAGTTGATTCCCTTGGTTCTTAGGCAAAGAACTACCTTAGATAATGTTGGTTCTTCTGGCAGGTCGTGGTTTATTCGGGTTCCTTAACCTTATCTCACCTTATCTTACCTTACCTATCTTATCACATCTTATCCTATCTTATCTCATCTTTTCTTACCTTACCTTATTTTATCTTATCTTATCTCATCTTACCTTATCCTATCTTATCTTACCTTATCTTATGTTATCTCATCTCATTTTATTTTATTTTATTTTATCCTAATCTTACCTTACCTTGTCTTCTCTTATCCTGATTCTCAATATGTTCCATTATCGTTTCCGCATTTCGATTCATTCGCGTAGGGTGAATCATATCATTTGGCATCATAGGTTCGACTCTTGGAATCAGGTGTCATCTATCTTTGTTTCATTTTTCTCGTGTTAAAGTTGTTATCCACCAAATATTAAAAAAAAAAAGAGTTATGATAAAAAAATAAAAAAAAGAAGCAAAAGAAGTCGTAATAGAAATTAAAAAAAAAAAAAGAAATTCAAGACAATTGATAAAAAAAACAGTCTTCATTCATTATAATTTTTTTAAGTTCTTATTTCTTTTACTAATATTTCTTACCTTATTCATCTTGTGTATCCGTGATTCTTTCGTTATCTGTGAGAAAATCAACTTGTGAAGTTTTTGGTTCAAGGATTTATAAAGAGAATCGAGAGGTAAAAGGTAAGAGTTGGTTAGAGCATTATAGAAAAAATCCAATTCGAGTGTAAACACGAGTGAAGAGCATCAATATTGAGGGTAAACACTAAGAGAGTGATTGGTGAGGTTTTATTATTTTAATTAATTTATTTTGTTCAATTTGCAGCATTACCAATATGAGTGGTGAACTCTATCAAAATGAAATGGATCTAAAAATATTCACAAAATCAGTTCAAGATCTATTCCAATAGTTGAATAGGAGGTTGGAGGATATGGAGGGTTGTTCGAGAAGGAGGTCTCAAGTTTCTCGTCAAAGTAGTGCCCAAAGATTATTTCACCATGATGAAGAAGGAGATTGGAGGAAGAACATAGAATCAAATAGTGAAAGTTTAAGAGAAAGAAGACGATATCGAGAAATGGATAACAACTTGGGGAGTATTAAATTATCACTTCCACCATTCCAAGGAAAGAACGAACTTGAAACTTATAGTGTGAGAGAAAAGTGTCACAATTACTTGGAGGAGAAAAATGTAAGACTAGCCAGTTTTTCTTTTATCAATTATGCTAATATTTGGTAGGATTAATTTATCCTTAATAAGAGGAGATATGGTGAGAGACCTATCCGAACCTGAGAAGATATGAAAGTAGCCATGAGAAAAAGATTTGTACCAAGTCACTATCATAGGGACTTGCACCGAAAACTGCAAAGTCTTACTCAATTCGCCATGGGTGTTGAAGATTATTACAAGAAGATGGAAATTGCTATGTTAAGAGCCAATGTGGAGGAGGATAGATAAATCACTATGGCAAGATTTATTGGAGGACTGAAAAGAGATATAGCTAATGTGGTGGAGCAACAACATTACATGGAGATAGATGAATTGCTTCATAAAGCTATTCAAGTGGAAAGACAACTCAAATCTAGGAGCACTCACAAATATCACAAATATGCTTCTAGTTCCTCATTAAAGTTTAATTGGTCCAATGAGAAGGAAGATCATAAACCAAATGAGGCCTATTCTAACCAAATAAAAAATTCAAAAAAATGTAAAATGAGAGAAAAATAATTAAAAAATCAAGAAAGAGAAAAAAAAGATAAAATTGAGAGTGAAGAAAAAGTATAAAGTTAAAAAAGGAATGAGAAAGAATTAGAAAATTAAGAAAGAAAAAGAGGGATAAAATTGAGAGTGAAGAAAAAGTAGAAAGTCAAAAAAAGAATGAGAGTGAAAAGAAAGAAAAATCAAAAAATAAAGAAAAAAAAATAAAGTTTGTGTATTTTCTCACAAAGGAGAGGTCGAGAGTGTTTTGAGGGAAAAGGAGCAAGTTCTTGTACTTATGTATAAGGATATTTATCTTACTAACAATCATAACTCTTATTTTCCTAGCGTGGTTGAATCTTTGTTACAAAAATTTGATGATGTATTTCCTTGAGAACCGCCAGAGAGTTTACTTCCTATAAGAGGTATTAAACACCAAATTGATTTTATCCTCGATGCTGTGATTCCAAACTGACTAGCCTATAGAACTGTTCCTGAAGAGGCCAAGGAGATTCAAAGGCAAGTAGAGGAGTTGATGCAGAAAGGCTTTGTGAGGGAAAATCGTACCCATGTACAATTCATGTTATTATGGTATCAAAGAAGGATAGAACATGGTGCACGTGCGTGGACTGTAGAGTCGTCAACAAGATTACAGGAGTTAGTGTTGATGAATAAAAAGTTAAGAAAATTAGAGGATGGCCCACGCCTACAAATGCTAATAAAGGAAAAAGCTTCCATGGTTTAGCAAGTTTTTATAGGAGGTTTGTACAAAATTTTAGTTCTATAGCTATCCCTTTAATTAAACTTGTTAAAAAGAATTTTAATTTTAAATGGGATAAAAAACATGAAGAGGCTTGTGATTTTCTAAATGATAAGTTAACCAATGCCCTTGTGTTAATTTGATAAAGTTTTTTAGATTAAATATGATGCCTCTGGAGTGGGTATATGAGATGTTTTAATGTAGGATTCCAAACCTGTGGTATATTTTAGTGAGAAACTTAGTGGAGCGATACTTAACTATCCAACCTATGATAAGGAGCTCTATGCCTTGGTGAACATCTTACAAACTTGGCAACATTACCTTCGGTCGAGGGAATTTGTCATCCATTCTAATCAACCCAACTTAAAGTTTTTAAAGTCCTAAGGTAAGCTCAACAAAAGGCATGACAAGTGGCTAGAAATTGATGAGATGTTTCCTTATGTTATCAAGTATAAAAAGGGAAAGGAAAACATTGTAGAAAATGCGTTGTCACGAAGGTATGTATTACTTACGACTTTACAAACCAAATTATTTGGATTTAAATTACTAAAAATCATGTATACGGATGATATTGAATTTGGACAATTGTGGAAAACGTGTTCTAACCATGGTTTTGATGACTATTTTAGGAAAGATGAATATTTATTTTAAAAAATAAATTGTGTGTACCTAAGTGTAGTGTAAGGGAATTTCTTATCAGGGAGGCTCATGGGAGAGGGTTAATGGGATACTTTGGCATTAAAAATCTTATGATGTTTTACATAAACATTTTTTTTTGCCAAAAATGAAGCATGATGTTAAACTCATTTGTGAAAAATGTATTACTTGCTTACAAGTAAAATCTAAAGTAATGTCTCATGACTTGTATATACCCTTACCTGTTATTAAATATCCCTGGACTAATATTTCTATGGATTTTGTATTAGAGTTGCCTAGGACCTCAAAAGGAAAAGATAATATTTTTATTTTTGTAGATAAGTTTAGTAAAATGGCACATTTTATTGCTTGTTCTAAAACTAATGATGTCACTCATATTGCTGACTTATTTTTCATAGAGATTGTATGTTTGCATGGCTTACCTAAAACTATTGTAAGTGATTGATATGTTAAATTTTTTAGTCACTTTTGGAGAACCTTGTGGGGTAAGTTGGGCATTAAATTGTTATTCTCTATTATGGCTCATCCACAAACAGATGGACAAACTGAAGTTATAAATAGAAGTTTAGGAACCTTATTACGTATTATAATTCAAAAAATTTAAAGGATTGAGAGACTTGTTTGCCTCATGTTGAATCTGCATATAATAGGGTTATTCACACATCTACTTCCTTTTCACCTTATAAGATTAAATATGGATTTAATCCTTTATCACCTTTAGATGTTTTACCATTTCATACTAATGACTCTCTTAATTTGGATGGAAAGCAAAAGACTGAATTTGTGCAAAAATTACATGCCAAGGTTCACGCTAATATTGAGAAGAAGAATGAATATTATGCTCGACAAGAAAACAAAGGACACACCAAGGTGGTCTTTGAACCTGGTGATTGGGTGTGGGTTCACTTGCGAAAGGAGCAGTTTCCAAGTCAAATAAGTTCCAAATTACATTCTAAAGGAGACAGTCTATTTCAAGTGATTGAAATGATCAACGATAATGCCTATAAAATTGATCTTCTTAGTAGTTATGGTAATATGAGTACCATTTTCAATGTTTCTGATTTATCCTTATTTGATGCAGATGACCTTCAAGATTCAAGGGCGAATCCTCTCGCAGAAGGAGGGAATGATGTGAACGTGGATACCACGATAAGCAAAAGAGATCATCTAAGAGATTATTTACAAGTAATTGAAGGTCCTATGACGAGAAATAGGACCAAACGTATGGAACAAGCACTTGAAAGTCTTATCAAGGAAGTTCAAGAAAAAGACTACGTATATCTAAGCCCAATTCCAATATGGGTTAATTTATGTAGTCATATCATTGAAGATCTTAAGTGATAAAGTTTATGATTCACTATAGATTACATTAGGATTTGATATTTATTTAAAAGTTATTTGTTTTAAATTGGTTGCAATTCAAATTGAAATCTAATTAGGCTTTCTAATTTTTTATCTTTTTTACTAGATTAGGTTAGCTATATAATAGGAGTTAAGGATTCAATGAAAAGATATATTTTGAGAAATAATCATATTTTCTCTTTGAGTTCACATTTTACTTGATTCCCTTGGTTCTTGGGCAAAGAATTACCTTTGATAATGTTGGTTCTTTCGGCAGGTCACAGTAAGGGTCACGTTCCTCTTGATAACTTCGGTGCTCTCCGGTAGGTTGCGGTTTGTGCCGGGTTCCTTTATCTTATCTCACCTTATCTTACCTTACCTATCTTATCACATCTTATCTTATCTTATCTCATCTTATCTAACCTTATCTTATCTTATCTCATCTCATCCCATCTCATCTTATCTTATTTTATCCTAATCTTACATTATTTTATCCCGATTCTCAAGATGTTCCATTATCATTTTCTCATTCTGATTCATTCGCGTAGGGTGAATCATATCACCCGCTCTAGGTTGCAAGTTGGGATGAAAGTGAAATCAAGAAACCCCTTCAATCAAGGCTACATGCACACAATCCTGTGGGTGTTGATATGGTAGGCCAGGTCCTGTAAGGGCTTGTTCTTAATAGAGGTGGATATGTTTATCTTCTGCGATTAGGAAGGCATTTTTTTTTTTGCAAAATATAAAGATTTCAAGTCAAATCGTTAAAATTCATGGCACGATGTGCTAAGGTAAGCATGGCTATGCAAAATGAAACCTTCCCCAAAATAGGACGGATAAACGTTAGTAGCACAGTTGTGTCATTCTGAACCTGCTTATTATAACTAGGGATTTTTCACCAAGGAGCATGGACATGCTAAAATGAAAATGCATGCCATAAACACAATCGTGCAGATAAGGGCACGGTTGTGCTGAATTGAATATGCATGAGCATGATCGTGCAAATGGGAGCACGATTGTAACATCCTAAAAATGAAGTGTGTTTTTACACTTAAACCGTACATACGGTTCCATTATTAGACTGTTATTTCATGATGCAGAATCTTTTGAAAATAAATATTAGTGAAAATACGTTAAAGTTTTTTAAAACAACTTGATATAAAATGCAAGCCTCGTCAAAAAAGTTGTTATAACAAAGAATAAATAAACAAACGTCCTCATTTTGGTTTAATTCATTAATGATCTATGTTACTTTTACTATTCCATACTTCTTTAATAAGTAATATTGCAGCTAATCACAAATACAAACATGCTCGAAGTCATACAACTTATAATTATATAGTTTAATTAATCATTTATGCCTTCACTTACCTAATCATATGTATAATTATTACTATTATTTACGTACATTACATATACTATGATATAATCCATATACTAGTAACTAGAATACAATCATCCAACTATTTATAACATGAACATTATGGGTATGACTTTGACTTCTTCAAACAAAACCATGCAAGCACTTTAGGGTTGGTGGTGATAATGCTCCAACCATAAGCCCTCATCCATGGCAGCAAAGGTCCTATCTACTATCTCCTAAAATGTTTGGAACGGATATGGCCTGGGGAATAGAGAACTACCTTGGGACAACCAAACATGCAAGGTGTTGTAGTAGTGGAATGGTGTCTATGGGTTAGTCTTCCCTTCCAATAAGGATGAATCTTTAGTGGATGTTGCAGGAGGCGCTTAGTAGTTAGGTGGGGGTGGAAACACCCCCCATTGGGGTGGAAGGCTTCCAGGGGAATAACAAAATCTATGGTTGAGAAATTTGGACCCATCATAGCAGATACAAATAAATGATCCAAAGAGAAATAAACTCGCACATGAGCTTGAGTAATGATGACTAGTCCATAAGTGTTTGCATCCAGATAACATTACTCAACTCCACGAAGGCCACTGTATTTGCGAATGATATTAGGAGCGTTTGGGAAGAAAATGGTGGAAGAGGGGATAAGAAACTAAGTTTATCAGTAGGATTCTACTTTAAGGTTAGTGTCATCACTTTCATCTCAGTCACTTCAGTTTATTAGAAATGTCATGCATATAAGTTTATTTTAATCTTTAGAAAACTTTAGTTGAAGTGGATTTCTCTTACATAAAGAAAAACTAGTCTCTAAGATATGCATACAAGTTACATAAGTCTCATCAATCTTTAAGATCACATCATAAATATCATTTGACTATCATTTCATCTATGTCTTAACATAATCATTTTTTTTCTCTAATCACTCTGTAGGTGATAATCCAAGACATAGGCATACAATACTACTTAGTCAAACAATATCTTCTCACTGTCTTTGCTACTCTACATTCTATGCTGAGGACATAAATTCATCATTCCTTGATGGTCGTCACCATTATAAACATTGAAGACCAAACATTTCATAATAGAAATAATTTTGGCGAACCTTTTTGTCTCCACCTTAGAAGGACCTTTCGCCTTCTAAATATGCACAAGGTACATTAAAAGTAGTATTAACTTTCATTGGTGTAAAACAACGATTTAGTAATGAGTTTATACACCACTTATTAAGTAAGCGATGTAAAAAAAAGTACGGTGGAAATTTTGTAAATATTTCTAAATTTACTACATTGGTTCTTATATAATCGATATCAAAACGATTCTTTATAACGATTACTGCTGCAATTGGCATAGAATATGTAATATTTAAAATTTTTTTTTTTTTTATCTTTCTCTTCCCCATATCCTCCTCTTCATACAGAGCATTGAGAGTTATCACCCTTCAAATAGCTTTCATAGATTCAGCTCATTGAAGTTCTACTCAATACCTTTACCTCTATATCGTTCTCTTTCTTGTTTTCACTTAATTCCATCATCATCTTCCCAAGGTTAGTCTTTCATATTAAGGTTAAGCTTTCTATGAGCCTTAAATCTAAGTACTTCATTGGAGGTTTTCTTCTTATCCTTTGTTTAATTAATACTTGGTTTATTCTCTAATTAAAGGTTTCTCCTTTTCCTTTCTTATTCTTAATTCTCATTTGTGATATTCTTTTTCTTTAGCAACTGCGAAAGGGATAAGGCAGAGTTGTGCACATTTAAGGTATGTTTCACACAACTTATTTTCTCTTCTCTGTTGGTTTGTAATGTTGTAATGTTTAATTATTGTGCTGTTTGAACCAGAATCCTATTTTTCTCTTTATACCTATGAACAATTACTACTACCTTGTCAAATATCTCACCCACTTTATGGCCTCGTACCTTTGACTGTTTTTCATTATTAATTAATTCATCAATTCAATATTTTAAAATTGATTATGAAGTAGAGTTTCTACCAAATTTTATTTGTAAGAGAATCATTTTGAAATAAATTTATAAAGAAAAAAATATCTAAGTTCAAGAATTCATTACCAGTAAAAAATATGTTAACACTTTATTTGTCCGTTCAAAAAATATACATAAATTTAAAAAGAAATGATAAGTTTTTAATTAAATAAGTTTCATCTTGATCAAAATAAAATATTTACAAGAACATATATAAAAATAAAAAGTTAAAAAAATTATTTTAATATAATGTGATTTTGCTACTATATAATTTGCTAGTGAAATAAAAAATTTAATATTATAAATTTTTTAAAATTAAATTAGTTGGTTTTTTTGAAAATAGATTTTGTAAAACTAAATTCAAAGTGATTTTGAAAATATTTTTATTTTTTAATAAAAATATATTTTGTTTGAAAAAATTATAAAAATAATATTTGACTTCTTTAGGATGGAAAAGAATGTTTAGTTTATAAGAAGATATTTATTTAAAAAAAATTCACATTGGACAAGAGTTCATCTAAATGATGATGAGAATTTCTATAACTCTTGATAATAGAAAATATTAAAAGGTCTGTATAAGATTTTTTTTAATAAAATTATTATTAAAATATTTATTTATACATAAAATATATCAATGTATAAATATAAATTTATTTTTATTTTAAAATAATACAATAAATTTACATGTACCATTAAAATTTATTATGTAAAAAGTAGAATTAAAATATTTTTATAAATAAAATATACAATATTAATTTATTTTATTATAAATAATAATCTAAATTTATATATTTAAAGAATTTAAGATAATAAATAATTACATAATACATTTTTTATGATTAATATAAAATTAGTTATGTAAAATTTAGAATTTAAATAAATTATTTATAATATAAATAAAAATTTATCTCTAAATAAAATTTTAAATTCATATATATATATATATAAATATATATATATAAAAAAATATATATATATACATATATATATATATTTAGATAAACAATGGTTACAATATAAATTTTTACAATTTTTAGAACATATGGTGGGAAATGCGATAAATGCATGTATTTATTATGTAAAATTTAAAATTAAACCATTTATTTATAAGAATATAAATTTATTTTATTGAAAATAGTATTCAAAATTTATATATACACAAAATTCAAATAATCATTGATTACATTAAATTTTTTTTATAATTCCTATAATGCATGACGGTAAAGAAAGTTATATATACACATACAAGATTGGTTAAGTAAAATTAAAATTTTATTTATTTAAACATAAGAATATAACGAGTAAATAAATGAAAAAAACTAAGAAGAGTAAGTAATTATAACATGTGCAATACCTAGAATAGTAGTAATAACTAATAGTAGACTAATAGTCCACGTTTTTTGAGAGAGCATATACAAACGTTGTGTCTTGTGTCTGAAAGGGAAATTGGGCCTACAATAAATCTGATCAACAAGGAAATCAGCTCATATTTTTAGAGAATAGGAAAAGCATAAGTAATAGCCAGCGGAGCAAATTTGGAAGATTATATTAAAGGAATTACTTTTTACGTACCCAATTTTTTCTTTTTTATCTTCTTTTATTTTTTTAAATTTTTTAAAATATATTTTTTAATAAATATATTTCGTAAATTAATTTATAAAATATTAATTTTTTATATTCCATAATTTAATTTATAGAATGTATGTTTATATTCCGTAAATTAGTTTGCAAAATGTATATTTTTATATTTTTTAAATTAATTTATTGAATGTAAAAATTTATATTCCGAAAATTAGTTTATGAAATGTAAAATTACATTTTATAAAATATATTGTGTAAATTAATTTGTGAAATGTAAAAATATATTTTATAAACTAGTTTATAGAATATAAAAAATACATTCTGCAAACCAGTTTATGAAATATATATATATATATATTAAAAAAAAGATAAAATGAAAATAATAAAAATTTTAAAAAAAGAAATGTAATAAAAAAGGATGAAAAACAATGCACTTATATTAACCCAAGTTAGACTAAATGAATTGATGACCCATTATTTTGACCTAAATTGGAATATTAAAAAAAAGCTCAAAACTAAATCGTCTTGAGCCTGGAAGCAGATAGAACTTCTGAAAAGAAAAGATAACCCATAAATGGAGTTCATCTTCTAAAGCATAGACATGGTCCAACGAGTTACAGAAAAGAAATAGCAGCCCAATAAGGACCATATGCATATTATCAGCCAAGCCCACACCAGCCAAACAATAACTGTCACTAATCCATGTTCCCATCTCTTTTTTAAGAGAATAAAATCTATTATTTGAGAATGACTATTATTTGTTAATTTATTTATTTATTATAAAAAATTAATATAAGATAAAAATAGAATCTTAAAGAGAATTGAATGTTCAAAATAGATAAAAAAAAAACTCAGTATATTATTTTTCAATTTCAAAAAGTAAAATAGAAAACCAATCCAAAAATAAGATCACACTCTAAAATTAATATTATTTAATTGTTGACTATTTCCCAAAGGTAGTGGTTTAAAGAAATCTTAAGATTTAGGTTTAATCTTGCAAGGTCTTGGTTCTGTTATTTGCCAACAACATTCTTTTTTAGGATCAATTTCATTTTGATCTTAAATATAAATATTAAAGTAGTGAAATTTATGTATTCATACAAAGTTACAAAAGTACAAGGTACTTTGCATTGAATACCAAACTGCATCTCATGCAATTTGTTGTTTATTATAATTCTTTCTTTGTTAAAAAGGAATGAATTCTCTCCACCTTTAAATACAATTGCTAGAAAGTATGGTTGAAAACATAGCAAGTGATGATATAATTTTGGAGATGGAATTCATTATTGCACAATAGATTAATACTTTTGAAAACAATGATTTTAAGGTTTTTGATTAAAACATAACAAGAATCTTGAAATATATAGTTGCACAAAGAGCTTTAAAATCTTCCATTTCCTTTTTTTGTGGATGGTAATTGTAGCAAAATAACAGCTAATTTCAATATTTTATTACAAAATATAAATTATTTATTACAAGTTTTTAATTTTCCATTACTCTAATAGTAAAACGATAATAAATTTAATTTTTTTTCATTGATATGCTAATATCTTCTATTTATTAAAATAATAAAGTTATCTATTAAAAATTATATGAATGATCTTTATTTGTTTTTTTATTTCTTTCCACTATGAATATGTAATATAATTTCTATAATATTTCCTAATCAAGAGGATAAATATTGAATAGAAATTCATACGAGTTTCTTTATTATACAAAAATTTTGAAAAAAATTAATAATGATGCTTACATTGATATTAAATTTAATCGGTTATATATCATTAACGTATAATAGTTTTATTATTTTTATACATTTATAAATTAATTTAAAAATAAAAAAATTAGGATTATATGAAACTTATAAATAATTTATTACATATTATTAATTTTAAAACATAAAAGGATTTAATAGTAGCATATAACTTATTTATTATATATAATAAAATAATTTGTTACAAATAATTAATGAATTTATTAAAAATTGTAAAAACTGAACTCTATCTGAGATTTTTATTTTTTATTTTATTTTTACTGATAAATAAAAAATAATATATTAAAGATAAAAATAAAAATATTAATTATTTTAAAATAATTTTTAATGTTTTTTAATTATTTTTTATTTGTCAATTTAGCTTATATAAGTAAACTTCTTTTTTTATTATTAAAATTGAAATTTAATTATTTTCAAATTTGTCATAAAAATCTAAAAAATTCCAAGAGTTATTTGTGTTTGATAATTTCTTTCTCTAAACTTTGACTTTTTCTCGCTGCATTTGGTCAAGTCTCACCTTGTAACATCCTCATAATTTTATACTCTACTTAAATTGTAATACGAATTTATTATTAGTTATTATGCACACTTTAGAAAATTTATGTGACTCTGAAGAAAATACATTGTATCAAAACAATGGTTTTTTAAAAATATTTTATAAAGTTGCAAGTTTTGTTGAATAGAAACTTTAAATGTATATAAACATCATAATCGTCTCTCCCATCATAAGGAAAATACAACTTGTAATTAACTGAACCAAATCATCAATATAACAAAAATGAATGATTATCCATACCTAACTATAAAATAGTAAATATAATATCGTAGGCTTGCTATGGGTTCAATAGAAATTAAAAAGGAATCAGTAACCGATACATCTAACATAAATAAAATGTATGTATAAATCCACCATGTGCAGAACTAGTCCTAGGCCTATTTCAACAGTTTATCATCTTCATAAATTTAAGAGATGTTCTTGCTATCAACATTGTACTAGTCTGAAGATGGGATGAAAATATAAAGAATGAAAAAATATATATTTGTGAACACCAATTTCAGTCCGGGAAGTTTCAATTAAATCACCAAGGCTAAATTAATAATAATAATAATAATAATAATAATAATAATAATAACCATAATAAATAAAAAGGGGAAACAAAAATAGAAAGGGATTTGTTCCTCATCCTAATAGACTAGGGTTAGTTAAGAATTAGTTAGGGTAGTTAGAAGTTAGTTAGGATGGGTATTTGATTGGGTTAGGAAGAAACTAAGGGAGTTGAGGTATTACTCTAAGTTCAAGAGGGGTATAAAGGGGATTTTGGGGGAGAAATCTGGAGGAGGACAAAAAGAAATCTTCTAAAAATTCTGCTTCTACTCTCGGTTCCTGGGAGAGTTCTGGAAGAGTTTCTCTCAAGCACTCCTTCTGCTCTCTGTTCGTTTGCTGGATTCTTGAAGAATTCTCCATAAATTCTTCTCCATTTTCGGTTCCTTGGATTTCCTGGATTCTGCTTCTACTCTCGGTTCCTTGGCCGAGTTCTGGAAGAATTTCTCTCAAGTGCTCCTTCTGCTCTCTGTTCGATTGTTGGATTCTTGAAGAATTCTCCTTAGATTCTTCTCTATTCTCGGTTCCTTGGATTTCCTTCAGCAAGTACTTTAGAAATTGTGCTCTGTTCGGTCGAACTTTGAGGTATTCGTGTAGGAGAAATCAGTTTGCTCTTGCTTCAGACTCTGTTCATCCTTTCCGCCTTACGCTATCAGGTTAGGTTCTTGATTCTTGCTATTCTCCTAATGATCAATTGAATTTCCGGAGGCTGTATAATATCCTCTGTCTTTGCTTTGCAAGAATAGTTTAGGCTAGGGAGGAACTGAATCAATAGAACGAAACTCTAAGAAATTGTAATTCCTAGCTTCAGCTTTGAGTCAGGAATTCTGGTTAAAATTCATGTAGGATTCTAGAAGAGGTAACGATAAAACTATTTGTCACATTTACCTATTGTATTTCCTCTCTTCACTTGAAAGACTCAATTCTTAAAAGACATGCTAGAAAATCGTTCACCGCTGTAAATCTGCTCTGTTACTCGAATTAGCAATTAACCTTGCTGTGCTGCACAATTTTTGTTTGAGTTACTTGGTAATAATACACTGATTCATTACTCGGTCCATGTGTATTTGCTGTGGTAATCACAGATGAAATAAATCAGTATAAATGACGCCTCCACACCTTATCTGCTATCAGTTATAGTGTAGAGACCATATGCTTGGTGTGTTTGCAACTGGCTGATTGTTTATTTACAATAGAAATTCCCGAATATGGTGGAATCTGTGGAATGCATGATGCATTTATTGCTAGTATTTTCTTGGTTGAATAATCTGTTATAGAGACTCTAGGGTATCTTGCTTTGTAAGCTAAAAAAGGAAATTGAAAAGTAAGAAAAATGATTGTTGACTGTATGCTATGTGTAACTGGACTTAAATATCAGCTTCCTAGAACCTCCAAATCCCAGATCTTAGTCCTTACTTAACCAGACCAATTCATTAATTAAGGACTATATGAGTGAATCAAAACATGTACCGTGACCAAGGAGTTTCTAGTTAACCAAATAGGATAGTAATCTTGTCCAGATATCAGATGATTGCTCTGAATAATGAGGGGATTTAAAGAAATCTTCAATGGCTCTGCCTCCTATCTCTTTACTGATAAGCGTATCCTAATTCCTTGGTATCCTATGAGAAACACAACTTCTGGCTGCAGATATACCTAGAGACTGCCTATGGCTGTACACCTCTTGTGGAGTCTCCATATCATCTAATGTCTGATAAATAGGATTGACAAACCAGTTTTGGGACCACAATATGTATAACAGAAGTAAAAACCTTTAAAATCAGGGAGTCTAGGTCATCAGGGAATTAGGAATGAGTCTGATTTTAGGTGCTAAAATTTACAAGCAGTAAGTATCCTTTAGAGATCACGAGTCTATGTGCTGTTCAGAGTCCATCTTATTCTAAAATTTGAGGCAACCTCAATCTAAGGAAGAGGTCAAGAGCTCCAGGGGCTACCAGGCTAGCATTTAAGTTGATAGGCAAGTATTAATTTTGTTACCCTGGCATAGCACAATTATGCAGACCAATGTTCACCACCTGATAGCCAAAGTCACTGTAAGCCTTGACATTTAGTCATGACAGCTATCTTCCTTAGGAACCATGGGCTAGAATTGGTTTCCATTGAGTCACAGCTCCAGTACTTGTGGCAAATACTGTGTCAGACAATAATGGAACCCCTGGAAACTCCAGCCTTTAATTATCTGAAATCGATTTATGAATCAGGCATACAAAATAGATTCATCTATCTTCTATATTAGGGTAATTAGGCCAAGAACTAGTTAAGCACATAACTTGCATCATGCTAATAGGATCTGAAACTGATTGAACACTAAGTGAGAGGAGTTGTCAGGCAGATAAGAGTTCTGATGGAGCTCTGGGCTAAGCAACTTTTAATTTTCTGAGACTGTAGCAACAACCTTGCTGCATAATGATCTCATATTCTCAGGCTTGCATACCTATAGTAGAAGCCTAAACCAAACAATAGGTCGATGGCTCTAGCTTCAGAGCATGGCAGGGGTAGGAGCCTTGCATTAAGGTTTGTAAGGGATACTAAGGGTTTTAGCTGCTAGGACAGACCTTAAATGTTTGGTCTCATCTTGGCACCTAGACATGAACAGAGTTCTTAATCACCATTAACCATGTTTAAAACTAAACATAAATTGGTCTGACAACTCCTATCAGATTTGGATAGATAGATCTGAATCACATCAATTTCAGAACTGGTGATAGATTACTGAGAATAGGAGTCAATTAGGCATATGTTCAGTGGTTTAGGTAATGGAGGATCAAGTCAAAATCAACAGTTAGCTTGACTGACCCACCAAGCTCTGATTCAGTTAGGTATAGATCCAAATTTAGGACCCTTGCCCAAGTCTAGGGGCTTGAGGGAGCTAAGCTAGAGGTTTTGCAATTAAGTTCTCCTAAAACAGGCGGGCTAGTATAGGCAGGAAACATACAAAAAATAAAAAAACTGTGAATGCTCATAACTGCAGCCAAGTAAACCTAAACTTCAAATTAATGGAAGCATGTATCTTTAGGCCTTAGTATAGCAGAATACTGGTCTCAATTCTGGTAAATTAGTTCCAGAATCATGCTGTCTAGTGCAAAAAAAGACTTTAGTATTCTCAGGAATAGTTCTTTTTTGAATTTAACATGTTAGGTGGACCTAGGAGCCAGAGTTAAGCTGGGCCAAAGAAAGCCAAAGCTTGGTTAATAGATACCTGATATGCTTAGCAGAGACAAGGCCATCTATTCTTGCTGTAGAAATTTCAGCTAAGCCACAGGTCCTGAATCATTTGAGCATGGTGGGAAGGGAAATTACAGCTAGGCACCTGTCTAAATTTAGGATTCTTGTCCAGGCCTAGGATAGCAAGCCTTTAGGTTCCAACCTTGGGATTGCTATCAATTAAAACCAGGTCAGGTGTCTGATACAGGATTAGAAACCTTTTCTTTGATCAAGCATGAGGTACCTACATAATCTATTCCAAATTTGGAGAACAGTCTGAAAATACTCTTGGGAAATCACAATAATTCCCTCTGCTTGTAAGCACTTATATTGCCAGGCTCAGTATATCAGCAACCCCAGCCTGTAACTAGAATATGCAGTTTCTGATGCAAAGCTAGTTTCGAAATTAAAAGGCTGCTTGGTTGCTTTTTGTTAGCAAGAGTTAGTTTTTATATGACCTGAAGCCTGAAAGAGTAGTCTAGCAGCGAGGGCCTTAAGGGTAAAGGATAGTCTAAACATTTAAATGGTTAGAGTAGATGTCCTACAAATTAAGGTTAATATACTGGCCATGAAAATACTGCAGAGTAGATAGTCTATAAGTGACAGTAGGAGGTTATAGAATTCATATCTTTGGCATCTTAGGATGTTAACACAGGTCCTGACTTAGTTCAGAAAAATACACGGAACAAAGATTAATGATTCCTGATTCAGTGAAGGTTTCTCAGGCCTGAAACTGAGTTATACAGGGGTATAGTGACTTGATAGTCCTGTTAGTCTTATGGACAATGCACTTTTCACCTGATAGTCAGCCTGTATCATAGCAATCTCAGTGGCAGAAGCCACACATTGGGGGTTGTTTAGGATACCTAAAGGCTTTGCTGTTAGGACATACCTCAGAGACCTGATTGCATTTCAGTACCTAGTTATGAATGAGTAATGAGACTTGAGTAAGTGCATTTTAATAAAATTCAGGACTGCATTCAGAGCTAGAAACCAAGCCTGCTGATGCTATCACTAAGGTGATCAGATTTGGATAGGCAGAGGTAAACTGCAACAAAATTGACCTTATCCAATTTAACAATCAAATTCTAGGTTTTGTTGTACAGGTTCAGGTTTGATCACCCAGTTCTTATCCAGGTTCAACCATAAGATGAAACGCATCGTCCATCCTGGTCCAATAAAGACTCGGTCAGCCTATAGAAGCTTGACTTTAGGAACAAAAACTGTTAGCATTGAGTTGGCATATAAGCCTGAGGTCAGAAGCTCAGTCCAGTTTCAAATCCCCTAAGCTGGTTTTCAGTCCTGATCAGGGAAGTCAGTGGGGCAGTGAACCATGTTTTAACTTTTGTTGGGCCTTAGGTGTGTTGCACATGTTTTGTATCTACGGAAACACATAATAAAGCAGGGAGCAGCTCACTTGTCTAATTTTTAGGCAATATCTGATATAGAATCTGAGGAAAACAGGAACTGATATAAAGGGGAGATCTGGTGATGAGGCTTTGCAATAATGGCTTGAATGCCTCAGTCAATTGTGCAGTATCAAAGTAGTCAATGGCTAGGCAGTAGACCAAATTGAGTAAGCTTCACTTAAAGAAACTAAACAGACTCTATTGATCAAATAGGTGTTGTGACCACAGCCTTCTCAAAACTGCCATAGCACCTAGCTCCTATGCCTAAGAAGGACACCACAGTGAGTTCTGCACCTCATTCTGCTTATTAGCCAAATGGATAAGAGGTTAACTTAGGAAAGGGGAATAAAAAAAGAGCCCCAAGATGGGCTGATTAGGATCTAAGCTAACCTGGTAAACGCAAGGGCAGGAACTGCAAGTTTGTTTAGTTCAATAGGCAGTTGAGTCAAGTTCTGAAAAATTAAGAGAGCATCTGGAAACAGCTCCAATTATATTAGGTGAGCCTTAGTACCTGCAAAATCTGCAGGATATTATTAGCAAATACAGCTGCACCAGTAATGATTAGTGGGGTCTCCTAATATATCCTCCCCTTGGTTATGAGCACTCTTGCTTAGCTAGGGTAGGAGTTGGTCCTTCACTAAAAGTTTGAGGCATTGGGTTACAAGATTGTGGCCACCAATATGCCTTGCATTCTCACATGGTGCAAATCTGTAACTAGAGATTAAGAATCAGAACTCATTGTGGAAGAGTTTCAGTCTGGGAAGTTAGGTTGTAAGATTTATGTCTCCTTAGTTTCCAAAATGGTAAGTCTGTTCCAGAATCACAATGGCTCCGGAGAGCCTATTTGGGGCTAATAACAACTAGAATAGGGGAAGGTATATGACATCCTAGTTCTCCAAAAATTGAAATATGTCTAATATACCTAGCTGCTCTCAGTCAAGGCAAATGGAAACACTCATGACTTAGGAGAACACCATTAATATTAGGCTCACTGGATTGCATACGAAAATCCAAATTAGTATCCCTGAAATAAACTTAAGCATCCAATTAAAAGCTCACCCATATAGTTCCATAACTAGTAGTATCCAGTATCAAGTTAAAGTCTATAACTAAGATTTCTCTTCGTAAATTTCTAAAGTTTTTTTTGTATAATTTTCAAAGTTCCAAATGATTCAAGATCTCACGCAATGAACTCCAAAGTTGAAAGTGCAGCATACCCTGTCTTTTGATGTTTGGAGAATCATATGAGTCGTCGTGCAACCTTCGCTTGCCTTCGACTCTATGCAAGTGGATTAAGAATTTTCCTCTTCATATCTTTTCAAAATTACTCCTTTTCTAAACAACAATTTTCAAAGTTCCAAATGATTCAAGATCTCACGCAATGAACTCCAAAGTTGAAAGTGCAGCATACCCTGTCTTTTGATGTTTGGAGAATCATATGAGTCGTCGTGCAACCTTCGCTTGCCTTCGACTCTATGCAAGTGGATTAAGAATTTTCCTCTTCATATCTTTTCAAAATTACTCCTTTTCTAAACAACAATTTTCAAAGTTCCAAATGATTCAAGATCTCACGCAATGAACTCCAAAGTTGAAAGTGCAGCATACCCTGTCTTTTGATGTTTGGAGAATCATATGAGTCGTCGTGCAACCTTCGCTTGCCTTCGACTCTATGCAAGTGGATTAAGAATTTTCCTCTTCATATCTTTTCAAACTTACTCCTTTTCTAAACAACAATTTTCAAAGTTCCAAATGATTCAAGATCTCACGCAATGAACTCCAAAGTTGAAAGTGCAGCATACCCTGTCTTTTGATGTTTGGAGAATCATATGAGTCGTCGTGCAACCTTCGCTTGCCTTCGACTCTGGGCAAGTGGATTAAGGATATTCCTTTTAATATCTTTTCAAAATTACTCCCTTTTCTCAAAAATATAATTTTCAAAGTTCCAAATGATTCAAGATCTCACGCGATGAACTCCAAAGTTGAAAGTGCAGCATACCCTGTCTTTTGATGTTTGGAGAATCATATGGGTCGTCATGCAACCCTCGCTTGCCTTCGACTCTGTGCAGGTGGATCAGGAATTTTCCTTTCAACCTCCTTTCAAAACACTCCATCGAAAGTAATTTTCAAAACAGAACTACGTAGCCTTGAATTTCCCATTGCACCGGGGAATACGTAGGAGCAGGATCAAGTCCTGTCAGGTTATTTTCATACAAACCTATTTATTTTTATTATATTTAAGGGATCAAACAAATTGCAAAGAAAATCACACACTCAGTTTAAGGGTACCGTTCTTCGGAATGGACAAATAGGGTGCCTAACACCTTCCCTATTTGTAACCGACCCCCGAACCTAGAATTTCATCCTCAAGTTAGGGTTTTTCCAAATGTTTGCCCTTAAAATAAAATTTGGTGGCGGCTCCACAATCAAATAAATTCTATTTTTAAATTTCTAGCGAGTTCGTCATCTCGTCGTAATTACGGTTATGACAGATGGCGACTCCACTGGGGAAATTAAAGAGTCAAGCCCGTACAATTGAGCGTGCATTGTGTTGATCCCTTCCTTGTTTATTTGCATGATTTATTTATTGCACGGTTTATTCATTTGCTTATCTATCTATTATTGTTTGTTTATTCATTGTGTAAACCTTAGGATAAACGAACAATAAATTGCTATATATATCTGTCAAAATTTCCCCAATTGCAGGTATCCCCAAATAATTGTGTGCCCCCCACATTACATTAGTGCATTTCATCTCACGAGTGGGGCCCTATACCCGGGTCTGAGTGAAGCCTAGGATAGAGGGGTCTAGTGGTGTCACTTTGGATGCACGTCCTGTTTGACAATCACGAAAACCCCAGCTAGAGTGCGTCCTATTTACAATGCCCTGCAACTGGTAGCATTCCCTACTGTTGTAGCAAGCATCGTAAACTGGAACTTGGCTCTAGTGACCTTCTTACCTTAAGAATACAAACTACCCTTATGAGAGGTTCATGCATTAGAGAAGCCTAGCTCCCTAGGACAGGATACCCGTTATAGGATACGGAAAGGGCACACAGTTCTTTTCTACTTATTTATTGTATGATAAATAAATCAAGTCTCTTGCATAGTGTGACGAAAAAAGAAGAAAAGAAAAAAAAGAAAAAGAAAAAACAACAAAAAAAAAAACACACAAAAAAACACAAAAAAAGAGAGAGAGAGAAAGAAAAGAGGGGCAGATTAACAAGAGTCTTGCTTCTATGCATATCGCATGCATGTTTTAAATTCACATAACATCTTGCATGCATGTACATAACATGCATCGAAATAAAAGCATTTTATCTTCATAAGTTCTACCTTACCATGCATTCATATGCTTTATAAATACCTGACTTGTGCATTTATTTTGTTTTCTTTTCTTTTGAGGACCCAGATTCTTGAAGAGTATAAAAGAATTGAGTGTGAAATGGAAATTAATGCGGAAACAGTACAGTTGAGGAAGAAGAGACGTATTAGCGCCAGGCCGGTAGAGTCATCGGTTTTAGAAGAGTATGGAAATAAATTGACCAACATACAACAAATGTCTTTGACGAAGAAATATGGAAATATATTGGGTTTGTTAAAGGTCAGGGTACAGGAAGATGCAATCACGGCCTTAGCACAGTATTACGATTCCCCCCTCAGATGCTTCACTTTCCTTGACTTCCAAATGGCACCTACCTTGGAGGAATATGAGTAGATTCTGGATTTGACATTAGAAGGAAGTAAGCCATATAACCATTTAGAACACCATGCCTCGTTCCGAGTGACAGCACAAGCTTTGGGATTGCAGGATAGTGATCTTTTGAAGGATTATCAGAGTAAGAACCGAATAAAGGGACTTTCCAGGGAATTCCTTGAAGACTATCTGCGATATTTAGCTGATGGTAACCAGTGGGATGTCTTCTCAGATGTATTAGCTCTCACCATCTATGGTCTGGTGCTCTTTCCTAGCATAGAAGGCTTCGTGGATCAAGCAGCTATCGACATATTTCTAGCCAGGAAAACTAGGATGGAAAATCCCGTTGTTGCTCTCTTAGCTGACGTGTATGGTACGTTGGATTTCTGCCATGAGAAAAAAGGAAAGAAGCTCGTGTGTTGTCTCCCTATGCTGTATGTTTGGTTAACAGCTCACGTATTCAAAAGAAATACTAAAGTACGATGTCCTATATCAGATTTGTTGTGTTATCCACTAAAAGAGATGAATAGTCATGAATGGGCTGCCCACCTCGCCAACTTAACAGAAGATCAGATTAGATGGCAGCCAACTTGGCAGCAGAGGACGTCTCTCATTTACCACTGTAAGGGGTTCCCAAATGTTCCACTCATGGGGATCCGAGGCTGCATCAATTATAACCCTATACTGGGGCAGAGACAATTGGCTTACCCCATTAAGGAACCTCCGGCAGATGAGCTATTAACCCCGTTCATCCTGAACTATGAAGGTGATTTTGCTGAAACACTTCGAAGAGTTAGAGAAGCTTGGAGCATGACTACAGTAAAGGGAAAGGAGTTGGGGGTTAGAAGTTGTGAGGCCAAAGCAGAATATAAACAATGGGTACGAGAAAGAGTACAGCTAATTAAGTTGCCTTTCAAACCGAAAGGGTCCACCTCTGGAAGTCAAAAAGAATCAGTAGTCATTGAGGATGAAACTGTTAAAGAGTTGAGGGCAAAACTGGAAAGCATGACCTTAAAAATAGCAAATTAGAGGAGAGGATATTAAAGACCCAACAAGAAAATGCTGAACTAAGAAGAGAAAACCAAGAAAAAGAAACTGCCATGGAAAGTCTTAGAGAACAACAGAAGTCGGAACGAGAATATGCAGCTAAAGTCCATATGAGTCTCCAGGCAGCTAATAAAGAATTGGGACTGAGGGCGCAAGAAAGAGACACAGCTTTGCAAGGGAATCAGAGGTTGAGAGACACAGTTGAGCAACTGAGGGATCGTGTTCATAAGCTCAGGCGGGAAAAGGACCAAGCAACAAATGAAAAGAATAGGGCACAAGCAGAAACCAGTCGATTAGTAGATGAAAAGAGTGTGTTGCAACGACACATAGAAGACTTGAATCAACAAATTCAGAATCTGCTAGCTGAATGGGGAAAGGAAGTGGACGAAGAAAAATGGAAGGTTATTGAAGTAATCAGGATGCAACAAAGGGGTATCAGTGACTTACAAGATGAGATGCAATGGTATAAAGATACAGCCGATCACTGGATCAAGTGCTTTGGGAGGTTGGCTAGCCTGGCAAATACTGCTATTGAAGAAATCCCGCCGTTGCTCAAGAGAGCCGAAGTATCATTACATCCGTTGCACACTCCACCCGAAGTCGAAGAGTTTCTTCACTTTTGTAAAGAATTGATCTTAAGAATGAACAAATACATTGCTCTAGCTGAAAAGGAGGAGCAAGTTGTACCTTGAAAAATTCTATACTATGAATGAAGAATTTGCTTTCTTACATATCTGTGTCTGATACCGCATTAATTTCCATTTCACACTCACCCAAAGCACGTTTGCGGCTAAAATACTCGTCAAGATGACGGGTCCTCTACCATAGGCACACATTTAGTACATGCTTAAGCTTATAAAAATATTTATAATTAACTGACACACTTCATTTCAGAAAAAAAAATTGCAGACTCACGATTTCCACGACATCCTTATAGCACACGTTCTAAAGCCAGAGTCATGAATGAGTTAGAGGCACAAAATGAAGAGCTGCGCAATGAGGTGGCTCAGTTAAAAGAACAGATGGCTCAGATGATGAAGCTTCTGGAAAAAAGGGGCACAGAGGGACCCTCCGGGGTAGAAAATCAGGGCACTGCTGGCGTGTCAATGCCTTTACAAGAGGTCGTTGATCCTGAATGGCACACATATGGATTGCCATCCAACTGCATACCACCCTCATCCAACCTGCCACCAGTCCAAGGTGTTGCTATAAATCCAACAGAAACACTTCATATGAACTCTTCATCCATACCACAAAATGTTAACCCAAACTACACCAATTTCGCTGTCCCTGAAAACCCATCGGGCTCTAACACACAAGGCCCATACCAATCCAACCCTTATCAACCACCCCATCCACCAATTCCCTCCACTCACATACTAAGGCATCATGGTCCTTACGGGATGCCTATAGCCAATAATCAAGCAGTTGGAATGCAATCACATAACCCTATCCATGGTGAGGCTCAAATAGGTGGAAAGTGGCATCATTTAGAGGAAAGGGTCCGGGCTATAGAAGGCAGTAGTTATGGCGCAATGGAAGCACCCGACTTGTGTTTAGTGCCCGATGTGATCATTCCTCACAAATTCAAGATGCCAGAATTTGAAAAATATAAGGGGATCGGCTGCCCAAGAAGTCACCTAACAATGTATTGTCGAAAGATGGCGTCTCATGCATATGACGACAAGTTGTTGATTCATTGTTTTCAAGACAGTCTTACAGGGGCTGTAACTACCTGGTATACTCAATTAGAGCGGACTCACATTCGCTCATGGAAAGATCTGGCTGACGCTTTCATCTGGCAGTATAAATATAACATAGAGATGGCACCTGATAGATCCCAATTACAAAATATGGCCAAAAGGGAGGAGGAAACTTTCAAGGAGTATGCCCAACGATGGAGAGAGTTGGCTGCTCAGGTTCAGCCCCCTCTATTTGAAAGGGAAATGATTGGGATGTTCATGGATACTCTACCAGCACCATTTTATGATAAGATGGTCGGCAGTGTGTCAGTAAATTTTTCTGATATGGTACTTATCGGAGAAAGGATTGAAAATGGTTTGCGCCGAGGACGGATCGTGTATAATACAGTTGGTAATGCAAATATGAAGAAACCAACCAATAATTCGTGGAAAAAGAAGGAAGGAGAAGCCCACCATGTCACGTTTGATCCAAATCGCTCCATACCTACACCACTTAGTTATCAAACACCTTACCACCCTCAGTACGCACCATACCCCCAGATGGTGGCCGCCTCCCAACCTAACTACCAACCACCATACACACCCCCTACAGTTTTCCAACAAACAACCTCATCCATGACACAGCCACAACCAACCATACCCCAACCTCCACAAAAATCCTGGAGCCAAAACCCTGGCCCAAACACTAACCCCCACCAAAGAAGGCCAAATAACAACGAAAGAAAACCAGTACAATTTGACCCAATACCCATGAGCTATACCGAGCTTTTTCCCCGTTTGATTCAAAGTTCTTTGATAGCCCCATGTCCCATGAAACCTGTAGAACCACCATACCCGAAATGGTATGATCCGTCTGCTAAATGTGAGTATCACGCTGGGGCAGTCGGACATTCAATTGAGAATTGCCAAGGATTCAAATACAAAGTGCAGAATTTGATAAATGCGAAGTGGCTAAATTTTGAAAAAGATACTCCTAATATAGGGAATAATCCGTTGCCGAGTCATGAAGGACCAACGGTGAATTGTATAGAAGAAGAGGTTGATATGATCAATGAAGCATTCTCGGGATGTCCAAAGCCTCTAATTATCCGTTATACAGATAACACGGCTGTTCCAACACCTGATGGTCTAAAGCCTATCACAATAAAACTGCCTGGATCATTCCCATACAAGAGCAACAAGGAAGTGCCTTGGAAGTATAATGCTGAAGTTCTTGGGGGAAAACAGGAAGGAGAGAAATCCGAGAATTCTAAAGAACCCACATATGAAGTGGTAAACATAGCAGGAATTGGGGGAATGACCAGGAGTGGTCGTATCTATACGCCTATGGAGGATAAAAGAGAAAGACCTTGTGGAGAAGCCATTCTGGCAGGTCCCGAGCCTGAAGTTAGCAAAAAGGAGGAAAGAAGGGAATTTAAAAAACCAGTTTCTGATGAGGAGGCTTGTGAATTCCTAAAAATGATCAGTCAGAGTGAATACGCGGTTGTTGAACAGTTGAACCGCATCCCCGCCAAAATATCATTACTAGCATTGATGATGAATTCTGAGCCCCATAGAAGAGTATTATTGAAAATTTTGAATGAGGCCCATGTGGTGCACAACTTATCGGTAGAGAACTTTGAAGGTATTGCTAATAACCTTACGGCCAACAATTTCCTTACCTTCGCAGACAGTGAGATCCCTGATAATGGATTAGGGCACAATAAAGCTTTGCATATATCTGTGAAATATAGGGATCATATCCTGGCCCGTGTGTTAATTGATAATGGTTCCTCACTAAATGTGATGCCTAAAATCACTTTAGCTAAACTACCACATGAAGAAGCTCATATGAGACCAAGCTCTATGGTGGTGAGGGCCTTTGATGGGTCTAGGAGAGAGGTATTGGGCGAAATTGATTTGCCAGTTCAAATTGGTCCAATTCTGTTTAATATAACTTTTCAAGTGATGGATGTTGTGCCGGCATATAGCTGCCTTCTCGGTAGACCATGGATTCATTCGGCCCGAGCTGTGCCCTCCACGCTGCATCAAAAGTTGAAATTCATTATAGACAATAAGCTGGTTATTGTCTCCGCAGAAGAAGACTTTCTGGTCAGCAAACCATCTAGTACTCCTTATATCGAGGCTGCTGAAGAAGCCTTGGAAACTCATTTCCAAGCTTTAGAAATTGCTAATGTTACTACGGTTAAAGAAGGAGAGGTGGTGAACCAATATCGACCCCCAAAAGCTTTATTGATGATGGCCAAAACCATGTTGAAAAGTGGATTTCATCCCGGGGATAAACTGGGGCAAAACAACAGGGGGTTAGTCCAGCCTTTGCAGTTGATTAAGAATAAGCACAGGCATGGGCTGGGATACAAACTCACTGAGGAAGAGAAAAGGGAGGCTAGATTTGAAAAAAGGAAACCCCAGGTTAAAAGGGTCCCTCTGCGCCATATTTCAGAAAGTTTCTGGAGTGCCGGGTTCGAGACTCCAGATATGATAGCAGTTGTTGATAAAGAAGAGCTGCTCAGTATAGATGACTTGGTGATGGTCTGCCCACCGGGACAGGAGCTAAAAAATTGGGAAATCATCGAGCTTCCTGTGATTTTAAATTCAGTTTACATGTAATTTGTAATTGCTGTGAAATTTTGTAAAAAACGATATTTTGTACATATGTTTGATCAATGAATATAATAGAATTCTTTCAGCAATATTTTCTTCCCTTTTCAATACACCCATACCTTATCCTTTTTCATATTTGCAGATCCGAAAACAACTCGCCTGATGACGATCACGCTAGTATTGTATTGAATAATCTTGACTGTCTTGTTAATCAAGCGGATGAGGAAACAGAATTTGAATTTGAGCCTTCTGGAGAATTATTAAGGCTAGTAGAACGGGAATCTAGATTGATACAACCCCACCAAGAGACTGTCGAGCTAATAAATCTGGGGACTGAGGAGGATAAAAAAGAAGTAAAAATAGGCGCGTTCAAAAATCGCTCTCGATTAGTGTCATTACTAAATGAATATAGCGACATTTTTGCTTGGTCATACCAAGATATGCCAGGATTAGACACGTCGATTGTGGAACATAAGTTGCCTTTAAAGCCTGACTGCCCACCGGTGAAGCAGAAGTTGAGAAGAATGAAGCCTGAGATGTCCCTAAAAATCCGAGAAGAAGTAAGAAAGCAATTTGATGCGGGCTTCCTGGCCAAAGCAAAATATCCGGAATGGGTCGCAAACATAGTACCAGTCCCCAAGAAAGATGGAAAGGTACGAATGTGTGTAGATTTCAGGGACCTAAATAGGGCCAGTCCAAAGGATGACTTTCCTTTTCCTCATATCGACATATTGGTTGACAATACTGCCCAGTTCTCTTACTTTTCGTTCATGGACGGTTTCTCTGGATATAATCAGATCAAGATGGCTGAAGAAGATATGGAAAAAACCACCTTTATTACGGCTTGGGGAACCTTTTGTTACAAAGTCATGCCGTTTGGGTTGAAAAACGCTGGGGCAACATATCAGAGAGCTATGGTGACATTATTTCATGACATGATCCACAAGGAGATCGAAGTATATGTGGATGATATGATCGCCAAGTCAAGAACTGAGGAGGATCACCTCGATAACCTGCAAAAACTATTCGAACGCCTTCGAAGGTTCAAGTTGAGAATGAACCCAGCTAAATGCACTTTCGGTGTGAAGTCAGGAAAGCTGCTAGGCTTCATTGTTAGTGAAAGGGGAATTGAGGTTGACCCTGATAAGGTCCGTGCAATCTTGGAAATGCCAGCTCCAAAAACAAAGAAGGAAGTGCGAGGGTTTCTTGGAAGGCTAAACTACATCGCTCGGTTTATTTTCCAGTTGACAGCTACATGTGAACCGATTTTCAAACTCTTGCGCAAAAATCAGCCCATCAGTTGGAATGAGGATTGCCAAGAAGCCTTTGAAAAGATTAAGCTCTACTTACAAGACCCTCCAGTTTTAGTTCCTCCAGTCCCAGGGAGACCATTACTTCTATACTTGGCAGTGACGGGTAATGCCATGGGATGTATGCTCGGTCAACAAGATGTAACCGGAAAGAAAGAACATGCCATTTACTATTTGAGCAAAAAATTTACTAATTATGAGGCAAAATATTCCTTGTTAGAACAAACCTGTTGCGCATTGGCATGGGCCGCTCATCGTTTAAGACAGTACATGTTGAGCCATACTACTTGGTTGATCTCTAGGATGGATCCGATTAAGTACATCTTCGAAAAGCCCGCTTTGTCTGGACGAATTGCCAGATGGCAAGTTTTGCTATCAGAATATGATATCATGTATGTTACACAAAAAGCCATTAAAGGTAGTGCGTTGGCGGATTACTTGGCTCAACAGCCTTTAAGTGATTATCAGCCGATGAGGCAAGGGTTTCCGGATGAGGATCTAATGGCAGTGTTTAGCGAGACGGAACAGGAAGTAAAAGAAAAGTGGACGATGTTGTTTGATGGGGCGTCCAACATGATGGGTCATGGCATAGGAGCCATATTAATCTCCCCAGAAGGACAGTATGTACCTATTACAGCCAGGTTAGGTTTTGATTGTACTAATAATGTGGCTGAATACGAAGCTTGCATTATGGGAATACAAGCAGCCATCGAAGCTAAGGTTAAGAATTTGGAGGTTTATGGTGACTCTGCTCTCGTTATCCATCAGGTTAAGGGAGAATGGGAAACTCGAGATGCAAAGTTAATCCCATACCAAGCTTATATTAAGGAATTGTTGGAGCACTTTGAGGATGTCACTTTCGCACATATACCTCGAGATGATAATCAATTGGCTGACGCCTTAGCCACCCTCTCATCCATGTTTAAAATAGGTAAAGAGGAGGATATGCCCCTTATCCAGATTCAACGACGAGATCGACAAGCCTTTTGCCAGTCAGTGGAAGAGGAACAGGATGGGCAGCCCTGGTATCATGATATTCGGCGCTTTTTGAGAGATAAGGAGTATCCTGATCATGCCTCAGAGAATGACAAAAGAACTTTAAGGAGATTAGCTGCCAGTTTCTTTCTCGATGGAGAAATTTTATATAAAAGGAATCATGACATGGTCCTGCTCAGGTGTGTAGATGCGGCAGAGGCTAGTAAAATTGTGAAAGGGGTCCATGAGGGGTCTTTTGGCGCGCATGCTAACGGACACGCGATGGCAAGGAAGATTCTCCGAGCAGGATATTACTGGTTAACCATGGAGACTGATTGCTATAAGTATGTTAAGACTTGTCATAAATGCCAGGTATACGCTGACAACATCCATGTGCCGCCTACATCCTTGAATGTATTATCTTCACCATGGCCATTTGCTATGTGGGGAATGGATGTCATTGGACCAATTGAGCCTAAAGCATCCAGCGGGCATCGTTTCATATTGGTTGCTATCGACTATTTCACCAAATGGGTCGAGGCTGCTTCCTATGTCAGCGTGACCCGAAATGTGGTGGTAAAGTTCGTAAAGAGGGATTTAATTTTCCGGTATGGGTTGCCTAACAAAATCATTACAGATAATGGTACCAATCTTAATAACAAAATGATGAAAGAATTGTGTGACCAATTCAAGATCCAACATCATAATTCCTCCCCATACAGGCCAAAGATGAATGGAGCTGTGGAGGCAGCCAACAAAAACATCAAGAAAATCGTCCAAAAGATGGTACTCACATATAAAGATTGGCATGAGATGCTCCCCTATGCCCTCCACGCATATCGTACTTCAGTTCGTACCTCTACCGGATCAACTCCATTCTCGCTTGTTTATGGGATGGAGGCTGTCCTTCCTATTGAGGTAGAGATTCCTTCGTTAAGGGTATTAATGGATGCAAAGTTGGAGGAGGCAGAGTGGGTACAAACCCGGGTTGATCAGTTGAACTTGGTTGATGAAAAGAGATTGGTGGCATTATGTCACGGTCAGTTATATCAAAAAAGGATGAAAAAAGCGTTCGAAAAGAAAGTACGTCCTCGAATATTTCGAGAAGGAGATTTGGTTCTCAAAAAGTTGTTACCTATGCAAAAGACACTACAAGGAAAGTGGGCCCCAAATTATCATGGGCCCTATGTAGTCAAGAAGGCTTTCTCGGGAGGGGCATTAATTTTAACTGATATGGATGGGAATGACCTGGCAAACCCAACCAACGCTGATGCTGTAAAGAAATATTATGCTTAATAAAAGCCCGCTAGGTCGAAAACCCGCAAGGGCGATCTAGGCAAAAGTTAGGGCATCCAAAAGCCCGCTAGGTCGAAAACCCGCAAGGGCGATCTAGGCAAAAATTAGGGCATCCAAAAAGCCCGCTAGGTCAAAAACCCGCAAGGGCGATCTAGGCAAAAGTTAGGGCATCCAAAAGCCCGCTAGGTCGAAAACCCGCAAGGGCGATCTAGGCAAAAGTTAGGGCATCCAAAAAGCCCGCTAGGTCGAAAACCCGCAAGGGCGATCTAGGCAAAATTAGGGCATCCAAAAAGCCCGCTAGGTCGAAAACCCGCAAGGGCGATCTAGGCAAAAGTTAGGGCATCCAAAAGCCCGCTAGGTCGAAAACCCGCAAGGGCGATCTAGGTAAAAGTTAGGGCATCCAAAAACCCGCTAGGTCGAAAACCCGCAAGGGCGATCTAGGCAAAAATTAGGGCATCCAAAAAGCCCGCTAGGTCGAAAACCCGCAGGGGCGATCTAGGCAAAAGTTAGGGCATCCAAAAGCCCGCTAGGTCGAAAACCCGCAAGGGCGATCTAGGTAAAAGTTAGGGCATCCAAAAAGCCCGCTAGGTCGAAAACCCGCAAGGGCGATCTAGGCAAAAGTTAGGGCATCCAAAAAGCCCGCTAGATCGAAAACCCGCAAGGGCGATCTAGGCAAAAGTTAGGGCATCCAAAAAGCCCGCTAGGTCGAAGACTCGCAAGGGCGATCTAGGCAAAATTTAGGGCCTCAAAGACACGCTAGGTTGAAAACCCACAAGGGCGACCTAGACAAACATGAGGAAAATTCTTGTCGTCACAAGATAACCCTCAAAGAAGAGGTGAGAACAAGAAAGTGATACTGGGGCAAAGGATAAAAGTGGATCGATTCAAAAGTGGTCAGGATAGTATTGGGCAAATACTGGAACAGATTGATAAAAGTGAAATAGGTCAATATTGAAGTCAGTTCGGAGCTTATCAGAGTAGGACTGGGCTAATACTGAAAAATTTTGAGTAGACTGATACTGGGGCAAAATTTTGTTTCCTAATAAGCATGGGAGATAAGACAGGAAAGGTTATGGAAATACAATACTAGCATGGGTCGTCTCGAAGGCACAAGACCATCCAAAATTCCATCCCCAAATGCATACTCCTCTAATTCCTCGCTCTGTTTACTTTTGAAATTTTGCCATTATATTGATTCAATTGTATTTTGTTAATCAAGCATATGTACAGAATTAAGTATATCACAGCAATTATCAAATGCTAAGACTATTTAAATCACAGTTAGATCGAAAATTTCGCAAGTAATGGTCATCTAATAACATGAATGATCTCTTCTCTACAGAATAGGCATCGCGATACACAAAGTTTGCCAACAAGATCAAAACGGAAGGCCTATCGGAGGCTCTAACTCATTCAAAAGTCTTAAGAGGTGTGCTATAGGGAAGCCGTGGGTTTAAAGACTGCAACAGTAAATAAAAATCAAAATCATTCTAATCAAGTTTTCATGTTTATCCTTGTGCATTTCAGCCTATCACCCGAGGCTCTGCATGTTTAAAATTTCTGCATTTCAGCCTATCACACGAGGCTCTGCATGTTTAAAATTTCTGCATTTCAGCCTATCACACGAGGCTCTGCATGCTTAATTTTTCTGCATTTCAGCCTATCACCCGAGGCTCTGCATGTTTAAATTCTCTGCATTTCAGCCTATCACACGAGGCTCCGCATGTTTAAATTTCTGCATTTCAGCCTATCACACGAGGCTCTGCATGTTTAAAATTTCTGCATTTCAGCCTATCACACGAGGCTCTGCATGCTTAATTTTTCTGCGTTTCAGCCTATCACCCGAGGCTCTGCATGTTTAATTTTTCTGCATTTCAGCCTATCACACGAGGCTCTGCATGTTTAAAATTTCTGCATTTCAGCCTATCACACGAGGCTCTGCATGCTTAACTTTTCTGCATTTCAGCCTATCACACGAGGCTCTGCATGTTTAAAATTTCTGCATTTCAGCCTATCACACGAGGCTCTGCATGCTTAACTTTTCTGCATTTCAGCCTATCACATGAGGCTCTGCATGCTTAACTTTTCTGCATTTCAGCCTATCACACGAGGCTCTGCATGTTTAAAATTTCTGCAATTCAGCCTATCACACGAGGCTCTGCATGCTTAACTTTTCTGCATTTCAGCCTATCACACGAGGCTCTGCATGCTTAACTTTTCTGCATTTCAGCCTATCACACGAGGCTCTGCATGTTTAAAATTTCTGCATTTCAGCCTATCACACGAGGCTCTGCATGCTTAACTTTTCTGCATTTCAGCCTATCACACGAGGCTCTGCATGTTTAAAATTTCTGCATTTCAGCCTATCACACGAGGCTCTGCATGCTTAACTTTTCTGCATTTCAGCCTATCACCCGAGGCTCTGCATGTTTAAAATTTCTGCATTTCAGCCTATCACACGAGGCTCTGCATGTTTAAAATTCTCTGCATTTCAGCCTATCACCCGAGGCTCTGCATGTTTAAAATTCTCTGCATTTCAGCCTATCACACGAGGCTCTGCATGTTTAAATTTCTGCATTTCACCCTGTTACACGAGGCTCTGCATGCTTAATTTTTCTGCATTTCAGTATATCACCTGAGGCTCTACAGGCGCGAATTCTCAGGACACACAATAAGGTACCAACGCACTCTGCGGCTTTCAGACGAAATTGGTTCACGTCTTTACTCACTTCTTACCTGGATAATACGAATGGTATCTTCGTATTATTTGGTAAGAACCGAGCAAAGAGGGGCAAACTGTGAACACCAATTTCAGTCCGGGAAGTTTCAATTAAATCACCAAGGCTAAATTAATAATAATAATAATAATAATAATAATAATAATAATAATAATAATAATAATAATAATAACCATAATAAATAAAAAGGGGAAACAAAAATAGAAAGGGATTTGGTCCTCATCCTAATAGACTAGGGTTAGTTAAGAATTAGTTAGGGTAGTTAGAAGTTAGTTAGGATGGGTATTTGATTGGGTTAGGAAGAAACTAAGGGAGTTGAGGTATTACTCTAAGTTCAAGAGGGGTATAAAGGGGATTTTGGGGGAGAAATCTGGAGGAGGACAAAAAGAAATCTTCTAAAAATTCTGCTTCTACTCTCGGTTCCTGGGAGAGTTCTGGAAGAGTTTCTCTCAAGCACTCCTTCTGCTCTCTGTTCGTTTGCTGGATTCTTGAAGAATTCTCCATAAATTCTTCTCCATTTTCGGTTCCTTGGATTTCCTGGATTCTGCTTCTACTCTCGGTTCCTTGGCCGAGTTCTGGAAGAATTTCTCTCAAGTGCTCCTTCTGCTCTCTGTTCGATTGTTGGATTCTTGAAGAATTCTCCTTAGATTCTTCTCTATTCTCGGTTCCTTGGATTTCCTTCAGCAAGTACTTTAGAAATTGTGCTCTGTTCGGTCGAACTTTGAGGTATTCGTGTAGGAGAAATCAGTTTGCTCTTGCTTCAGACTCTGTTCATCCTTTCCGCCTTACGCTATCAGGTTAGGTTCTTGATTCTTGCTATTCTCCTAATGATCAATTGAATTTCCGGAGGCTGTATAATATCCTCTGTCTTTGCTTTGCAAGAATAGTTTAGGCTAGGGAGGAACTGAATCAATAGAACGAAACTCTAAGAAATTGTAATTCCTAGCTTCAGCTTTGAGTCAGGAATTCTGGTTAAAATTCATGTAGGATTCTAGAAGAGGTAACGATAAAACTATTTGTCACATTTACCTATTGTATTTCCTCTCTTCACTTGAAAGACTCAATTCTTAAAAGACATGCTAGAAAATCGTTCACCGCTGTAAATCTGCTCTGTTACTCGAATTAGCAATTAACCTTGCTGTGCTGCACAATTTTTGTTTGAGTTACTTGGTAATAATACACTGATTCATTACTCGGTCCATGTGTATTTGCTGTGGTAATCACAGATGAAATAAATCAGTATAAATGACGCCTCCACACCTTATCTGCTATCAGTTATAGTGTAGAGACCATATGCTTGGTGTGTTTGCAACTGGCTGATTGTTTATTTACAATAGAAATTCCCGAATATGGTGGAATCTGTGGAATGCATGATGCATTTATTGCTAGTATTTTCTTGGTTGAATAATCTGTTATAGAGACTCTAGGGTATCTTGCTTTGTAAGCTAAAAAAGGAAATTGAAAAGTAAGAAAAATGATTGTTGACTGTATGCTATGTGTAACTGGACTTAAATATCAGCTTCCTAGAACCTCCAAATCCCAGATCTTAGTCCTTACTTAACCAGACCAATTCATTAATTAAGGACTATATGAGTGAATCAAAACATGTACCGTGACCAAGGAGTTTCTAGTTAACCAAATAGGATAGTAATCCTGTCCAGATATCAGATGATTGCTCTGAATAATGAGGGGATTTAAAGAAATCTTCAATGGCTCTGCCTCCTATCTCTTTACTGATAAGCGTATCCTAATTCCTTGGTATCCTATGAGAAACACAACTTCTGGCTGCAGATATACCTAGAGACTGCCTATGGCTGTACACCTCTTGTGGAGTCTCCATATCATCTAATGTCTGATAAATAGGATTGACAAACCAGTTTTGGGACCACAATATGTATAACAGAAGTAAAAACCTTTAAAATCAGGGAGTCTAGGTCATCAGGGAATTAGGAATGAGTCTGATTTTAGGTGCTAAAATTTACAAGCAGTAAGTATCCTTTAGAGATCACGAGTCTATGTGCTGTTCAGAGTCCATCTTGTTCTAAAATTTGAGGCAACCTCAATCTAAGGAAGAGGTCAAGAGCTCCAGGGGCTACCAGGCTAGCATTTAAGTTGATAGGTAAGTATTAATTTTGTTACCCTGGCATAGCACAATTATGCAGACCAATGTTCACCACCTGATAGCCAAAGTCACTGTAAGCCTTGACATTTAGTCATGACAGCTATCTTCCTTAGGAACCATGGGCTAGAATTGGTTTCCATTGAGTCACAGCTCCAGTACTTGTGGCAAATACTGTGTCAGACAATAATGGAACCCCTGGAAACTCCAGCCTTTAATTATCTGAAATCGATTTATGAATCAGGCATACAAAATAGATTCATCTA
The DNA here is from genome assembly GCA_037954105.1 of Canavalia gladiata. Classification (NCBI taxonomy): domain Eukaryota; kingdom Viridiplantae; phylum Streptophyta; class Magnoliopsida; order Fabales; family Fabaceae; genus Canavalia; species Canavalia gladiata. Next base: position 46,532,606 of record CM075665.1, read on the forward strand.
TCTTCTATATTAGGGTAATTAGGCCAAGAAATAGTTAAGCACATAACTTGCATCATGCTAATAGGATCTGAAACTGATTGAACACTAAGTGAGAGGAGTTGTCAGGCAGATAAGAGTTCTGATGGAGCTCTGGGCTAAGCAACTTTTAATTTTCTGAGACTGTAGCAACAACCTTGCTGCATAATGATCTCATATTCTCAGGCCTGCATACCTATAGTAGAAGCCTAAACCAAACAATAGGTCGATGGCTCTAGCTTCAGAGCATGGCAGGGGTAGGAGCCTTGCATTAAGGTTTGTAAGGGATACTAAGGGTTTTAGCTGCTAGGACAGACCTTAAATGTTTGGTCTCATCTTGGCACCTAGACATGAACAAAGTTCTTAATCACCATTAACCATGTTTAAAACTAAACATAAATTGGTCTGACAACTCCTATCAGATTTGGATAGATAGATCTGAATCACATCAATTTCAGAACTGGTGATAGATTACTGAGAATAGGAGTCAATTAGGCATATGTTCAGTGGTTTAGGTAATGGAGGATCAAGTCAAAATCAGCAGTTAGCTTGACTGACCCACCAAGCTCTGATTCAGTTAGGTATAGATCCAAATTTAGGACCCTTGCCCAAGTCTAGGGGCTTGAGGGAGCTAAGCTAGAGGTTTTGCAATTAAGTTCTCCTAAAACAGGCGGGCTAGTATAGGCAGGAAACATACAAAAAATAAAAAAACTGTGAATGCTCATAACTGCAGCCAAGTAAACCTAAACTTCAAATTAATGGAAGCATGTATCTTTAGGCCTTAGTATAGCAGAATACTGGTCTCAATTCTGGTAAATTAGTTCCAGAATCATGCTGTCTAGTGCAAAAAAAGACTTTAGTATTCTCAGGAATAGTTCTTTTTTGAATTTAACATGTTAGGTGGACCTAGGAGCCAGAGTTAAGCTGGGCCAAAGAAAGCCAAAGCTTGGTTAATAGATACCTGATATGCTTAGCAGAGACAAGGCCATCTATTCTTGCTGTAGAAATTTCAGCTAAGCCACAGGTCCTGAATCATTTGAGCATGGTGGGAAGGGAAATTACAGCTAGGCACCTGTCTAAATTTAGGATTCTTGTCCAGGCCTAGGATAGCAAGCCTTTAGGTTCCAACCTTGGGATTGCTATCAATTAAAACCAGGTCAGGTGTCTGATACAGGATTAGAAACCTTTTCTTTGATCAAGCATGAGGTACCTACATAATCTATTCCAAATTTGGAGAACAGTCTGAAAATACTCTTGGGAAATCACAATAATTCCCTCTGCTTGTAAGCACTTATATTGCCAGGCTCAGTATATCAGCAACCCCAGCCTGTAACTAGAATATGCAGTTTCTGATGCAAAGCTAGTTTCGAAATTAAAAGGCTGCTTGGTTGCTTTCTGTTAGCAAGAGTTAGTTTTTATATGACCTGAAGCCTGAAAGAGTAGTCTAGCAGCGAGGGCCTTAAGGGTAAAGGATAGTCTAAACATTTAAATGGTTAGAGTAGATGTCCTACAAATTAAGGTTAATATACTGGCCATGAAAATACTGCAGAGTAGATAGTCTATAAGTGACAGTAGGAGGTTATAGAATTCATATCTTTGGCATCTTAGGATGTTAACACAGGTCCTGACTTAGTTCAGAAAAATACACGGAACAAAGATTAATGATTCCTGATTCAGTGAAGGTTTCTCAGGCCTGAAACTGAGTTATACAGGGGTATAGTGACTTGATAGTCCTGTTAGTCTTATGGACAATGCACTTTTCACCTGATAGTCAGCCTGTATCATAGCAATCTCAGTGGCAGAAGCCACACATTGGGGGTTGTTTAGGATACCTAAAGGCTTTGCTGTTAGGACATACCTCAGAGACCTGATTGCATTTCAGTACCTAGTTATGAATGAGTAATGAGACTTGAGTAAGTGCATTTTAATAAAATTCAGGACTGCATTCAGAGCTAGAAACCAAGCCTGCTGATGCTATCACTAAGGTGATCAGATTTGGATAGGCAGAGGTAAACTGCAACAAAATTGACCTTATCCAATTTAACAATCAAATTCTAGGTTTTGTTGTACAGGTTCAGGTTTGATCACCCAGTTCTTATCCAGGTTCAACCATAAGATGAAACGCATCGTCCATCCTGGTCCAATAAAGACTCGGTCAGCCTATAGAAGCTTGACTTTAGGAACAAAAACTGTTAGCATTGAGTTGGCATATAAGCCTGAGGTCAGAAGCTCAGTCCAGTTTCAAATCCCCTAAGCTGGTTTTCAGTCCTGATCAGGGAAGTCAGTGGGGCAGTGAACCATGTTTTAACTTTTGTTGGGCCTTAGGTGTGTTGCACATGTTTTGTATCTACGGAAACACATAATAAAGCAGGGAGCAGCTCACTTGTCTAATTTTTAGGCAATATCTGATATAGAATCTGAGGAAAACAGGAACTGATATAAAGGGGAGATCTGGTGATGAGGCTTTGCAATAATGGCTTGAATGCCTCAGTCAATTGTGCAGTATCAAAGTAGTCAATGGCTAGGCAGTAGACCAAATTGAGTAAGCTTCACTTAAAGAAACTAAACAGACTCTATTGATCAAATAGGTGTTGTGACCACAGCCTTCTCAAAACTGCCATAGCACCTAGCTCCTATGCCTAAGAAGGACACCACAGTGAGTTCTGCACCTCATTCTGCTTATTAGCCAAATGGATAAGAGGTTAACTTAGGAAAGGGGAATAAAAAAAGAGCCCCAAGATGGGCTGATTAGGATCTAAGCTAACCTGGTAAACGCAAGGGCAGGAACTGCAAGTTTGTTTAGTTCAATAGGCAGTTGAGTCAAGTTCTGAAAAATTAAGAGAGCATCTGGAAACAGCTCCAATTATATTAGGTGAGCCTTAGTACCTGCAAAATCTGCAGGATATTATTAGCAAATACAGCTGCACCAGTAATGATTAGTGGGGTCTCCTAATATATCCTCCCCTTGGTTATGAGCACTCTTGCTTAGCTAGGGTAGGAGTTGGTCCTTCACTAAAAGTTTGAGGCATTGGGTTACAAGATTGTGGCCACCAATATGCCTTGCATTCTCACATGGTGCAAATCTGTAACTAGAGATTAAGAATCAGAACTCATTGTGGAAGAGTTTCAGTCTGGGAAGTTAGGTTGTAAGATTTATGTCTCCTTAGTTTCCAAAATGGTAAGTCTGTTCCAGAATCACAATGGCTCCGGAGAGCCTATTTGGGGCTAATAACAACTAGAATAGGGGAAGGTATATGACATCCTAGTTCTCCAAAAATTGAAATATGTCTAATATACCTAGCTGCTCTCAGTCAAGGCAAATGGAAACACTCATGACTTAGGAGAACACCATTAATATTAGGCTCACTGGATTGCATACGAAAATCCAAATTAGTATCCCTGAAATAAACTTAAGCATCCAATTAAAAGCTCACCCATATAGTTCCATAACTAGTAGTATCCAGTATCAAGTTAAAGTCTATAACTAAGATTTCTCTTCGTAAATTTCTAAAGTTTTTTTTGTATAATTTTCAAAGTTCCAAATGATTCAAGATCTCACGCAATGAACTCCAAAGTTGAAAGTGCAGCATACCCTGTCTTTTGATGTTTGGAGAATCATATGAGTCGTCGTGCAACCTTCGCTTGCCTTCGACTCTATGCAAGTGGATTAAGAATTTTCCTCTTCATATCTTTTCAAAATTACTCCTTTTCTAAACAACAATTTTCAAAGTTCCAAATGATTCAAGATCTCACGCAATGAACTCCAAAGTTGAAAGTGCAGCATACCCTGTCTTTTGATGTTTGGAGAATCATATGAGTCGTCGTGCAACCTTCGCTTGCCTTCGACTCTGGGCAAGTGGATTAAGGATATTCCTTTTAATATCTTTTCAAAATTACTCCCTTTTCTCAAAAATATAATTTTCAAAGTTCCAAATGATTCAAGATCTCACGCAATGAACTCCAAAGTTGAAAGTGCAGCATACCCTGTCTTTTGATGTTTGGAGAATCATATGAGTCGTCGTGCAACCTTCGCTTGCCTTCGACTCTGTGCAAGTGGATTAAGAATTTTCCTCTTCATATCTTTTCAAACTTACTCCTTTTCTAAACAACAATTTTCAAAGTTCCAAATGATTCAAGATCTCACGCAATGAACTCCAAAGTTGAAAGTGCAACATACCCTGTCTTTTGATGTTTGGAGAATCATATGAGTCGTCGTGCAACCTTCGCTTGCCTTCGACTCTGGGCAAGTGGATTAAGGATATTCCTTTTAATATCTTTTCAAAATTACTCCCTTTTCTCAAAAATATAATTTTCAAAGTTCCAAATGATTCAAGATCTCACGCGATGAACTCCAAAGTTGAAAGTGCAGCATACCCTGTCTTTTGATGTTTGGAGAATCATATGGGTCGTCATGCAACCCTCGCTTGCCTTCGACTCTGTGCAGGTGGATCAGGAATTTTCCTTTCAACCTCCTTTCAAAACACTCCATCGAAAGTAATTTTCAAAACAGAACTACGTAGCCTTGAATTTCCCATTGCACCGGGGAATACGTAGGAGCAGGATCAAGTCCTGTCAGGTTATTTTCATACAAACCTATTTATTTTTATTATATTTAAGGGATCAAACAAATTGCAAAGAAAATCACACACTCAGTTTAAGGGTACCGTTCTTCGGAATGGACAAATAGGGTGCCTAACACCTTCCCTATTTGTAACCGACCCCCGAACCTAGAATTTCATCCTCAAGTTAGGGTTTTTCCAAATGTTTGCCCTTAAAATAAAATTTGGTGGCGGCTCCACAATCAAATAAATTCTATTTTTAAATTTCTAGCGAGTTCGTCATCTCGTCGTAATTACGGTTATGACAGATGGCGACTCCACTGGGGAAATTAGAGAGTCAAGCCCGTACAATTGAGCGTGCATTGTGTTGATCCCTTCCTTGTTTATTTGCATGATTTATTTATTGCACGGTTTATTCATTTGCTTATCTATCTATTATTGTTTGTTTATTCATTGTGTAAACCTTAGGATAAACGAACAATAAATTGCTATATATATCTGTCAAAATTTCCCCAATTGCAGGTATCCCCAAATAATTGTGTGCCCCCCACATTACATTAGTGCATTTCATCTCACGAGTGGGGCCCTATACCCGGGTCTGAGTGAAGCCTAGGATAGAGGGGTCTAGTGGTGTCACTTTGGATGCACGTCCTGTTTGACAATCACGAAAACCCCAGCTAGAGTGCGTCCTATTTACAATGCCCTGCAACTGGTAGCATTCCCTACTGTTGTAGCAAGCATCGTAAACTGGAACTTGGCTCTAGTGACCTTCTTACCTTAAGAATACAAACTACCCTTATGAGAGGTTCATGCATTAGAGAAGCCTAGCTCCCTAGGACAGGATACCCGTTATAGGATACGGAAAGGGCACACAGTTCTTTTCTACTTATTTATTGTATGATAAATAAATCAAGTCTCTTGCATAGTGTGACGAAAAAAGAAGAAAAGAAAAAAAAGAAAAAGAAAAAACAACAAAAAAAAAAAAAAAAAAAAACACACAAAAAAACACAAAAAAAGAGAGAGAGAGAAAGAAAAGAGGGGCAGATTAACAAGAGTCTTGCTTCTATGCATATCGCATGCATGTTTTAAATTCACATAACATCTTGCATGCATGTACATAACATGCATCGAAATAAAAGCATTTTATCTTCATAAGTTCTACCTTACCATGCATTCATATGCTTTATAAATACCTGACTTGTGCATTTATTTTGTTTTCTTTTCTTTTGAGGACCCAGATTCTTGAAGAGTATAAAAGAATTGAGTGTGAAATGGAAATTAATGCGGAAACAGTACAGTTGAGGAAGAAGAGACGTATTAGCGCCAGGCCGGTAGAGTCATCGGTTTTAGAAGAGTATGGAAATAAATTGACCAACATACAACAAATGTCTTTGACGAAGAAATATGGAAATATATTGGGTTTGTTAAAGGTCAGGGTACAGGAAGATGCAATCACGGCCTTAGCACAGTATTACGATTCCCCCCTCAGATGCTTCACTTTCCTTGACTTCCAAATGGCACCTACCTTGGAGGAATATGAGTAGATTCTGGATTTGACATTAGAAGGAAGTAAGCCATATAACCATTTAGAACACCATGCCTCGTTCCGAGTGACAGCACAAGCTTTGGGATTGCAGGATAGTGATCTTTTGAAGGATTATCAGAGTAAGAACCGAATAAAGGGACTTTCCAGGGAATTCCTTGAAGACTATCTGCGATATTTAGCTGACGGTAACCAGTGGGATGTCTTCTCAGATGTATTAGCTCTCACCATCTATGGTCTGGTGCTCTTTCCTAGCATAGAAGGCTTCGTGGATCAAGCAGCTATCGACATATTTCTAGCCAGGAAAACTAGGATGGAAAATCCCGTTGTTGCTCTCTTAGCTGACGTGTATGGTACGTTGGATTTCTGCCATGAGAAAAAAGGAAAGAAGCTCGTGTGTTGTCTCCCTATGCTGTATGTTTGGTTAACAGCTCACGTATTCAAAAGAAATACTAAAGTACGATGTCCTATATCAGATTTGTTGTGTTATCCACTAAAAGAGATGAATAGTCATGAATGGGCTGCCCACCTCGCCAACTTAACAGAAGATCAGATTAGATGGCAGCCAACTTGGCAGCAGAGGACGTCTCTCATTTACCACTGTAAGGGGTTCCCAAATGTTCCACTCATGGGGATCCGAGGCTGCATCAATTATAACCCTATACTGGGGCAGAGACAATTGGCTTACCCCATTAAGGAACCTCCGGCAGATGAGCTATTAACCCCGTTCATCCTGAACTATGAAGGTGATTTTGCTGAAACACTTCGAAGAGTTAGAGAAGCTTGGAGCATGACTACAGTAAAGGGAAAGGAGTTGGGGGTTAGAAGTTGTGCGGCCAAAGCAGAATATAAACAATGGGTACGAGAAAGAGTACAGCTAATTAAGTTGCCTTTCAAACCGAAAGGGTCCACCTCTGGAAGTCAAAAAGAATCAGTAGTCATTGAGGATGAAACTGTTAAAGAGTTGAGGGCAAAACTGGAAAGCATGACCTTAAAAATAGCAAATTAGAGGAGAGGATATTAAAGACCCAACAAGAAAATGCTGAACTAAGAAGAGAAAACCAAGAAAAAGAAACTGCCATGGAAAGTCTTAGAGAACAACAGAAGTCGGAACGAGAATATGCAGCTAAAGTCCATATGAGTCTCCAGGCAGCTAATAAAGAATTGGGACTGAGGGCGCAAGAAAGAGACACAGCTTTGCAAGGGAATCAGAGGTTGAGAGACACAGTTGAGCAACTGAGGGATCGTGTTCATAAGCTCAGGCGGGAAAAGGACCAAGCAACAAATGAAAAGAATAGGGCACAAGCAGAAACCAGTCGATTAGTAGATGAAAAGAGTGTGTTGCAACGACACATAGAAGACTTGAATCAACAAATTCAGAATCTGCTAGCTGAATGGGGAAAGGAAGTGGACGAAGAAAAATGGAAGGTTATTGAAGTAATCAGGATGCAACAAAGGGGTATCAGTGACTTACAAGATGAGATGCAATGGTATAAAGATACAGCCGATCACTGGATCAAGTGCTTTGGGAGGTTGGCTAGCCTGGCAAATACTGCTATTGAAGAAATCCCGTCGTTGCTCAAGAGAGCCGAAGTATCATTACATCCGTTGCACACTCCACCCGAAGTCGAAGAGTTTCTTCACTTTTGTAAAGAATTGATCTTAAGAATGAACAAATACATTGCTCTAGCTGAAAAGGAGGAGCAAGTTGTACCTTGAAAAATTCTATACTATGAATGAAGAATTTTCTTTCTTACATATCTGTGTCTGATACCGCATTAATTTCCATTTCACACTCACCCAAAGCACGTTTGCGGCTAAAATACTCGTCAAGATGACGGGTCCTCTACCATAGGCACACATTTAGTACATGCTTAAGCTTATAAAAATATTTATAATTAACTGACACACTTCATTTCAGAAAAAAAAATTGCAGACTCACGATTTCCACGACATCCTTATAGCACACGTTCTAAAGCCAGAGTCATGAATGAGTTAGAGGCACAAAATGAAGAGCTGCGCAATGAGGTGGCTCAGTTAAAAGAACAGATGGCTCAGATGATGAAGCTTCTGGAAAAAAGGGGCACAGAGGGACCCTCCGGGGTAGAAAATCAGGGCACTGCTGGCGTGTCAATGCCTTTACAAGAGGTCGTTGATCCTGAATGGCACACATATGGATTGCCATCCAACTGCATACCACCCTCATCCAACCTGCCACCAGTCCAAGGTGTTGCTATAAATCCAACAGAAACACTTCATATGAACTCTTCATCCATACCACAAAATGTTAACCCAAACTACACCAATTTCGCTGTCCCTGAAAACCCATCGGGCTCTAACACACAAGGCCCATACCAATCCAACCCTTATCAACCACCCCATCCACCAATTCCCTCCACTCACATACTAAGGCATCATGGTCCTTACGGGATGCCTATAGCCAATAATCAAGCAGTTGGAATGCAATCACATAACCCTATCCATGGTGAGGCTCAAATAGGTGGAAAGTGGCATCATTTAGAGGAAAGGGTCCGGGCTATAGAAGGCAGTAGTTATGGCGCAATGGAAGCACCCGACTTGTGTTTAGTGCCCGATGTGATCATTCCTCACAAATTCAAGATGCCAGAATTTGAAAAATATAAGGGGATCGGCTGCCCAAGAAGTCACCTAACAATGTATTGTCGAAAGATGGCGTCTCATGCATATGACGACAAGTTGTTGATTCATTGTTTTCAAGACAGTCTTACAGGGGCTGTAACTACCTGGTATACTCAATTAGAGCGGACTCACATTCGCTCATGGAAAGATCTGGCTGACGCTTTCATCCGGCAGTATAAATATAACATAGAGATGGCACCTGATAGATCCCAATTACAAAATATGGCCAAAAGGGAGGAGGAAACTTTCAAGGAGTATGCCCAACGATGGAGAGAGTTGGCTGCTCAGGTTCAGCCCCCTCTATTTGAAAGGGAAATGATTGGGATGTTCATGGATACTCTACCAGCACCATTTTATGATAAGATGGTCGGCAGTGTGTCAGTAAATTTTTCTGATATGGTACTTATCGGAGAAAGGATTGAAAATGGTTTGCGCCGAGGACGGATCGTGTATAATACAGTTGGTAATGCAAATATGAAGAAACCAACCAATAATTCGTGGAAAAAGAAGGAAGGAGAAGCCCACCATGTCACGTTTGATCCAAATCGCTCCATACCTACACCACTTAGTTATCAAACACCTTACCACCCTCAGTACGCACCATACCCCCAGATGGTGGCCGCCTCCCAACCTAACTACCAACCACCATACACACCCCCTACAGTTTTCCAACAAACAACCTCATCCATGACACAGCCACAACCAACCATACCCCAACCTCCACAAAAATCCTGGAGCCAAAACCCTGGCCCAAACACTAACCCCCACCAAAGAAGGCCAAATAACAACGAAAGAAAACCAGTACAATTTGACCCAATACCCATGAGCTATACCGAGCTTTTTCCCCGTTTGATTCAAAGTTCTTTGATAGCCCCATGTCCCATGAAACCTGTAGAACCACCATACCCGAAATGGTATGATCCGTCTGCTAAATGTGAGTATCACGCTGGGGCAGTCGGACATTCAATTGAGAATTGCCAAGGATTCAAATACAAAGTGCAGAATTTGATAAATGCGAAGTGGCTAAATTTTGAAAAAGATACTCCTAATATAGGGAATAATCCGTTGCCGAGTCATGAAGGACCAACGGTGAATTGTATAGAAGAAGAGGTTGATATGATCAATGAAGCATTCTCGGGATGTCCAAAGCCTCTAATTATCCGTTATACAGATAACACGGCTGTTCCAACACCTGATGGTCTAAAGCCTATCACAATAAAACTGCCTGGATCATTCCCATACAAGAGCAACAAGGAAGTGCCTTGGAAGTATAATGCTGAAGTTCTTGGGGGAAAACAGGAAGGAGAGAAATCCGAGAATTCTAAAGAACCCACATATGAAGTGGTAAACATAGCAGGAATTGGGGGAATGACCAGGAGTGGTCGTATCTATACGCCTATGGAGGATAAAAGAGAAAGACCTTGTGGAGAAGCCATTCTGGCAGGTCCCGAGCCTGAAGTTAGCAAAAAGGAGGAAAGAAGGGAATTTAAAAAACCAGTTTCTGATGAGGAGGCTTGTGAATTCCTAAAAATGATCAGTCAGAGTGAATACGCGGTTGTTGAACAGTTGAACCGCATCCCCGCCAAAATATCATTACTAGCATTGATGATGAATTCTGAGCCCCATAGAAGAGTATTATTGAAAATTTTGAATGAGGCCCATGTGGTGCACAACTTATCGGTAGAGAACTTTGAAGGTATTGCTAATAACCTTACGGCCAACAATTTCCTTACCTTCGCAGACAGTGAGATCCCTGATAATGGATTAGGGCACAATAAAGCTTTGCATATATCTGTGAAATATAGGGATCATATCCTGGCCCGTGTGTTAATTGATAATGGTTCCTCACTAAATGTGATGCCTAAAATCACTTTAGCTAAACTACCACATGAAGAAGCTCATATGAGACCAAGCTCTATGGTGGTGAGGGCCTTTGATGGGTCTAGGAGAGAGGTATTGGGCGAAATTGATTTGCCAGTTCAAATTGGTCCAATTCTGTTTAATATAACTTTTCAAGTGATGGATGTTGTGCCGGCATATAGCTGCCTTCTCGGTAGACCATGGATTCATTCGGCCCGAGCTGTGCCCTCCACGCTGCATCAAAAGTTGAAATTCATTATAGACAATAAGCTGGTTATTGTCTCCGCAGAAGAAGACTTTCTGGTCAGCAAACCATCTAGTACTCCTTATATCGAGGCTGCTGAAGAAGCCTTGGAAACTCATTTCCAAGCTTTAGAAATTGCTAATGTTACTACGGTTAAAGAAGGAGAGGTGGTGAACCAATATCGACCCCCAAAAGCTTTATTGATGATGGCCAAAACCATGTTGAAAAGTGGATTTCATCCCGGGGATAAACTGGGGCAAAACAACAGGGGGTTAGTCCAGCCTTTGCAGTTGATTAAGAATAAGCACAGGCATGGGCTGGGATACAAACTCACTGAGGAAGAGAAAAGGGAGGCTAGATTTGAAAAAAGGAAACCCCAGGTTAAAAGGGTCCCTCTGCGCCATATTTCAGAAAGTTTCTAGAGTGCCGGGTTCGAGACTCCAGATATGATAGCAGTTGTTGATAAAGAAGAGCTGCTCAGTATAGATGACTTGGTGATGGTCTGCCCACCGGGACAGGAGCTAAAAAATTGGGAAATCATCGAGCTTCCTGTGATTTTAAATTCAGTTTACATGTAATTTGTAATTGCTGTGAAATTTTGTAAAAAACGATATTTTGTACATATGTTTGATCAATGAATATAATAGAATTCTTTCAGCAATATTTTCTTCCCTTTTCAATACACCCATACCTTATCCTTTTTCATATTTGCAGATCCGAAAACAACTCGCCTGATGACGATCACGCTAGTATTGTATTGAATAATCTTGACTGTCTTGTTAATCAAGCGGATGAGGAAACAGAATTTGAATTTGAGCCTTCTGGAGAATTATTAAGGCTAGTAGAACGGGAATCTAGATTGATACAACCCCACCAAGAGACTGTCGAGCTAATAAATCTGGGGACTGAGGAGGATAAAAAAGAAGTAAAAATAGGCGCGTTCAAAAATCGCTCTCGATTAGTGTCATTACTAAATGAATATAGCGACATTTTTGCTTGGTCATACCAAGATATGCCAGGATTAGACACGTCGATTGTGGAACATAAGTTGCCTTTAAAGCCTGACTGCCCACCGGTGAAGCAGAAGTTGAGAAGAATGAAGCCTGAGATGTCCCTAAAAATCCGAGAAGAAGTAAGAAAGCAATTTGATGCGGGCTTCCTGGCCGTAGCAAAATATCCGGAATGGGTCGCAAACATAGTACCAGTCCCCAAGAAAGATGGAAAGGTACGAATGTGTGTAGATTTCAGGGACCTAAATAGGGCCAGTCCAAAGGATGACTTTCCTTTGCCTCATATCGACATATTGGTTGACAATACTGCCCAGTTCTCTTACTTTTCGTTCATGGACGGTTTCTCTGGATATAATCAGATCAAGATGGCTGAAGAAGATATGGAAAAAACCACCTTTATTACGGCTTGGGGAACCTTTTGTTACAAAGTCATGCCGTTTGGGTTGAAAAACGCTGGGGCAACATATCAGAGAGCTATGGTGACATTATTTCATGACATGATCCACAAGGAGATCGAAGTATATGTGGATGATATGATCGCCAAGTCAAGAACTGAGGAGGATCACCTCGATAACCTGCAAAAACTATTCGAACGCCTTCGAAGGTTCAAGTTGAGAATGAACCCAGCTAAATGCACTTTCGGTGTGAAGTCAGGAAAGCTGCTAGGCTTCATTGTTAGTGAAAGGGGAATTGAGGTTGACCCTGATAAGGTCCGTGCAATCTTGGAAATGCCAGCTCCAAAAACAGAGAAGGAAGTGCGAGGGTTTCTTGGAAGGCTAAACTACATCGCTCGGTTTATTTTCCAGTTGACAGCTACATGTGAACCGATTTTCAAACTCTTGCGCAAAAATCAGCCCATCAGTTGGAATGAGGATTGCCAAGAAGCCTTTGAAAAGATTAAGCTCTACTTACAAGACCCTCCAGTTTTAGTTCCTCCAGTCCCAGGGAGACCATTACTTCTATACTTGGCAGTGACGGGTAATGCCATGGGATGTATGCTCGGTCAACAAGATGTAACCGGAAAGAAAGAACATGCCATTTACTATTTGAGCAAAAAATTTACTAATTATGAGGAAAAATATTCCTTGTTAGAACAAACCTGTTGCGCATTGGCATGGGCCGCTCATCGTTTAAGACAGTACATGTTGAGCCATACTACTTGGTTGATCTCTAGGATGGATCCGATTAAGTACATCTTCGAAAAGCCCGCTTTGTCTGGACGAATTGCCAGATGGCAAGTTTTGCTATCAGAATATGATATCATGTATGTTACACAAAAAGCCATTAAAGGTAGTGCGTTGGCGGATTACTTGGCTCAACAGCCTTTAAGTGATTATCAGCCGATGAGGCAAGGGTTTCCGGATGAGGATCTAATGGCAGTGTTTAGCGAGACGGAACAGGAAGTAAAAGAAAAGTGGACGATGTTGTTTGATGGGGCGTCCAACATGATGGGTCATGGCATAGGAGCCATATTAATCTCCCCAGAAGGACAGTATGTACCTATTACAGCCAGGTTAGGTTTTGATTGTACTAATAATGTGGCTGAATACGAAGCTTGCATTATGGGAATACAAGCAGCCATCGAAGCTAAGGTTAAGAATTTGGAGGTTTATGGTGACTCTGCTCTCGTTATCCATCAGGTTAAGGGAGAATGGGAAACTCGAGATGCAAAGTTAATCCCATACCAAGCTTATATTAAGGAATTGTTGGAGCACTTTGAGGATGTCACTTTCGCACATATACCTCGAGATGATAATCAATTGGCTGACGCCTTAGCCACCCTCTCATCCATGTTTAAAATAGGTAAAGAGGAGGATATGCCCCTTATCCAGATTCAACGACGAGATCGACAAGCCTTTTGCCAGTCAGTGGAAGAGGAACAGGATGGGCAGCCCTGGTATCATGATATTCGGCGCTTTTTGAGAGATAAGGAGTATCCTGATCATGCCTCAGAGAATGACAAAAGAACTTTAAGGAGATTAGCTGCCAGTTTCTTTCTCGATGGAGAAATTTTATATAAAAGGAATCATGACATGGTCCTGCTCAGGTGTGTAGATGCGGCAGAGGCTAGTAAAATTGTGAAAGGGGTCCATGAGGGGTCTTTTGGCGCGCATGCTAACGGACACGCGATGGCAAGGAAGATTCTCCGAGCAGGATATTACTGGTTAACCATGGAGACTGATTGCTATAAGTATGTTAAGACTTGTCATAAATGCCAGGTATACGCTGACAACATCCATGTGCCGCCTACATCCTTGAATGTATTATCTTCACCATGGCCATTTGCTATGTGGGGAATGGATGTCATTGGACCAATTGAGCCTAAAGCATCCAGCGGGCATCGTTTCATATTGGTTGCTATCGACTATTTCACCAAATGGGTCGAGGCTGCTTCCTATGTCAGCGTGACCCGAAATGTGGTGGTAAAGTTCGTAAAGAGGGATTTAATTTTCCGGTATGGGTTGCCTAACAAAATCATTACAGATAATGGTACCAATCTTAATAACAAAATGATGAAAGAATTGTGTGACCAATTCAAGATCCAACATCATAATTCCTCCCCATACAGGCCAAAGATGAATGGAGCTGTGGAGGCAGCCAACAAAAACATCAAGAAAATCGTCCAAAAGATGGTACTCACATATAAAGATTGGCATGAGATGCTCCCCTATGCCCTCCACGCATATCGTACTTCAGTTCGTACCTCTACCGGATCAACTCCATTCTCGCTTGTTTATGGGATGGAGGCTGTCCTTCCTATTGAGGTAGAGATTCCTTCGTTAAGGGTATTAATGGATGCAAAGTTGGAGGAGGCAGAGTGGGTACAAACCCGGGTTGATCAGTTGAACTTGGTTGATGAAAAGAGATTGGTGGCATTATGTCACGGTCAGTTATATCAAAAAAGGATGAAAAAAGCGTTCGAAAAGAAAGTACGTCCTCGAATATTTCGAGAAGGAGATTTGGTTCTCAAAAAGTTGTTACCTATGCAAAAGACACTACAAGGAAAGTGGGCCCCAAATTATCATGGGCCCTATGTAGTCAAGAAGGCTTTCTCGGGAGGGGCATTAATTTTAACTGATATGGATGGGAATGACCTGGCAAACCCAACCAACGCTGATGCTGTAAAGAAATATTATGCTTAATAAAAGCCCGCTAGGTCGAAAACCCGCAAGGGCGATCTAGGCAAAAGTTAGGGCATCCAAAAGCCCGCTAGGTCGAAAACCCGCAAGGGCGATCTAGGCAAAAATTAGGGCATCCAAAAAGCCCGCTAGGTCAAAAACCCGCAAGGGCGATCTAGGCAAAAGTTAGGGCATCCAAAAGCCCGCTAGGTCGAAAACCCGCAAGGGCGATCTAGGCAAAAGTTAGGGCATCCAAAAAGCCCGCTAGGTCGAAAACCCGCAAGGGCGATCTAGGCAAAATTAGGGCATCCAAAAAGCCCGCTAGGTCGAAAACCCGCAAGGGCGATCTAGGCAAAAGTTAGGGCATCCAAAAGCCCGCTAGGTCGAAAACCCGCAAGGGCGATCTAGGCAAAAGTTAGGGCATCCAAAAGCCCGCTAGGTCGAAAACCCGCAAGGGCGATCTAGGAAAAAATTAGGGCATCCAAAAAGCCCGCTAGGTCGAAAACCCGCAGGGGCGATCTAGGCAAAAGTTAGGGCATCCAAAAGCCCGCTAGGTCGAAAACCCGCAAGGGCGATCTAGGTAAAAGTTAGGGCATCCAAAAAGCCCGCTAGGTCGAAAACCCGCAAGGGCGATCTAGGCAAAAGTTAGGGCATCCAAAAAGCCCGCTAGATCGAAAACCCGCAAGGGCGATCTAGGCAAAAGTTAGGGCATCCAAAAAGCCCGCTAGGTCGAAGACTCGCAAGGGCGATCTAGGCAAAATTTAGGGCCTCAAAGACACGCTAGGTTGAAAACCCACAAGGGCGACCTAGACAAACATGAGGAAAATTCTTGTCGTCACAAGATAACCCTCAAAGAAGAGGTGAGAACAAGAAAGTGATACTGGGGCAAAGGATAAAAGTGGATCGATTCAAAAGTGGTCAGGATAGTATTGGGCAAATACTGGAACAGATTGATAAAAGTGAAATAGGTCAATATTGAAGTCAGTTCGGAGCTTATCAGAGTAGGACTGGGCTAATACTGAAAAATTTTGAGTAGACTGATACTGGGGCAAAATTTTGTTTCCTAATAAGCATGGGAGATAAGACAGGAAAGGTTATGGAAATACAATACTAGCATGGGTCGTCTCGAAGGCACAAGACCATCCAAAATTCCATCCCCAAATGCATACTCCTCTAATTCCTCGCTCTGTTTACTTTTGAAATTTTGCCATTATATTGATTCAATTGTATTTTGTTAATCAAGCATATGTACAGAATTAAGTATATCACAGCAATTATCAAATGCTAAGACTATTTAAATCACAGTTAGATCGAAAATTTCGCAAGTAATGGTCATCTAATAACATGAATGATCTCTTCTCTACAGAATAGGCATCGCGATACACAAAGTTTGCCAACAAGATCAAAACGGAAGGCCTATCGGAGGCTCTAACTCATTCAAAAGTCTTAAGAGGTGTGCTATAGGGAAGCCGTGGGTTTAAAGACTGCAACAGTAAATAAAAATCAAAATCATTCTAATCAAGTTTTCATGTTTATCCTTGTGCATTTCAGCCTATCACCCGAGGCTCTGCATGTTTAAAATTTCTGCATTTCAGCCTATCACACGAGGCTCTGCATGTTTAAAATTTCTGCATTTCAGCCTATCACACGAGGCTCTGCATGCTTAATTTTTCTGCATTTCAGCCTATCACCCGAGGCTCTGCATGTTTAAATTCTCTGCATTTCAGCCTATCACACGAGGCTCCGCATGTTTAAATTTCTGCATTTCAGCCTATCACACGAGGCTCTGCATGTTTAAAATTTCTGCATTTCAGCCTATCACACGAGGCTCTGCATGCTTAATTTTTCTGCGTTTCAGCCTATCACCCGAGGCTCTGCATGTTTAATTTTTCTGCATTTCAGCCTATCACACGAGGCTCTGCATGTTTAAAATTTCTGCATTTCAGCCTATCACACGAGGCTCTGCATGCTTAACTTTTCTGCATTTCAGCCTATCACACGAGGCTCTGCATGTTTAAAATTTCTGCATTTCAGCCTATCACACGAGGCTCTGCATGCTTAACTTTTCTGCATTTCAGCCTATCACATGAGGCTCTGCATGCTTAACTTTTCTGCATTTCAGCCTATCACACGAGGCTCTGCATGTTTAAAATTTCTGCAATTCAGCCTATCACACGAGGCTCTGCATGCTTAACTTTTCTGCATTTCAGCCTATCACACGAGGCTCTGCATGCTTAACTTTTCTGCATTTCAGCCTATCACACGAGGCTCTGCATGTTTAAAATTTCTGCATTTCAGCCTATCACACGAGGCTCTGCATGCTTAACTTTTCTGCATTTCAGCCTATCACACGAGGCTCTGCATGTTTAAAATTTCTGCATTTCAGCCTATCACACGAGGCTCTGCATGCTTAACTTTTCTGCATTTCAGCCTATCACCCGAGGCTCTGCATGTTTAAAATTTCTGCATTTCAGCCTATCACACGAGGCTCTGCATGTTTAAAATTCTCTGCATTTCAGCCTATCACCCGAGGCTCTGCATGTTTAAAATTCTCTGCATTTCAGCCTATCACACGAGGCTCTGCATGTTTAAATTTCTGCATTTCACCCTGTTACACGAGGCTCTGCATGCTTAATTTTTCTGCATTTCAGTATATCACCTGAGGCTCTACAGGCGCGAATTCTCAGGACACACAATAAGGTACCAACGCACTCTGCGGCTTTCAGACGAAATTGGTTCACGTCTTTACTCACTTCTTACCTGGATAATACGAATGGTATCTTCGTATTATTTGGTAAGAACCGAGCAAAGAGGGGCAAACTGTGAACACCAATTTCAGTCCGGGAAGTTTCAATTAAATCACCAAGGCTAAATTAATAATAATAATAATAATAATAATAATAATAATAATAATAATAATAATAATAATAATAATAATAACCATAATAAATAAAAAGGGGAAACAAAAATAGAAAGGGATTTGGTCCTCATCCTAATAGACTAGGGTTAGTTAAGAATTAGTTAGGGTAGTTAGAAGTTAGTTAGGATGGGTATTTGATTGGGTTAGGAAGAAACTAAGGGAGTTGAGGTATTACTCTAAGTTCAAGAGGGGTATAAAGGGGATTTTGGGGGAGAAATCTGGAGGAGGACAAAAAGAAATCTTCTAAAAATTCTGCTTCTACTCTCGGTTCCTGGGAGAGTTCTGGAAGAGTTTCTCTCAAGCACTCCTTCTGCTCTCTGTTCGTTTGCTGGATTCTTGAAGAATTCTCCATAAATTCTTCTCCATTTTCGGTTCCTTGGATTTCCTGGATTCTGCTTCTACTCTCGGTTCCTTGGCCGAGTTCTAGAAGAATTTCTCTCAAGTGCTCCTTCTGCTCTCTGTTCGATTGTTGGATTCTTGAAGAATTCTCCTTAGATTCTTCTCTATTCTCGGTTCCTTGGATTTCCTTCAGCAAGTACTTTAGAAATTGTGCTCTGTTCGGTCGAACTTTGAGGTATTCGTGTAGGAGAAATCAGTTTGCTCTTGCTTCAGACTCTGTTCATCCTTTCCGCCTTACGCTATCAGGTTAGGTTCTTGATTCTTGCTATTCTCCTAATGATCAATTGAATTTCCGGAGGCTGTATAATATCCTCTGTCTTTGCTTTGCAAGAATAGTTTAGGCTAGGGAGGAACTGAATCAATAGAACGAAACTCTAAGAAATTGTAATTCCTAGCTTCAGCTTTGAGTCAGGAATTCTGGTTAAAATTCATGTAGGATTCTAGAAGAGGTAACGATAAAACTATTTGTCACATTTACCTATTGTATTTCCTCTCTTCACTTGAAAGACTCAATTCTTAAAAGACATGCTAGAAAATCGTTCACCGCTGTAAATCTGCTCTGTTACTCGAATTAGCAATTAACCTTGCTGTGCTGCACAATTTTTGTTTGAGTTACTTGGTAATAATACACTGATTCATTACTCGGTCCATGTGTATTTGCTGTGGTAATCACAGATGAAATAAATCAGTATAAATGACGCCTCCACACCTTATCTGCTATCAGTTATAGTGTAGAGACCATATGCTTGGTGTGTTTGCAACTGGCTGATTGTTTATTTACAATAGAAATTCCCGAATATGGTGGAATCTGTGGAATGCATGATGCATTTATTGCTAGTATTTTCTTGGTTGAATAATCTGTTATAGAGACTCTAGGGTATCTTGCTTTGTAAGCTAAAAAAGGAAATTGAAAAGTAAGAAAAATGATTGTTGACTGTATGCTATGTGTAACTGGACTTAAATATCAGCTTCCTAGAACCTCCAAATCCCAGATCTTAGTCCTTACTTAACCAGACCAATTCATTAATTAAGGACTATATGAGTGAATCAAAACATGTACCGTGACCAAGGAGTTTCTAGTTAACCAAATAGGATAGTAATCCTGTCCAGATATCAGATGATTGCTCTGAATAATGAGGGGATTTAAAGAAATCTTCAATGGCTCTGCCTCCTATCTCTTTACTGATAAGCGTATCCTAATTCCTTGGTATCCTATGAGAAACACAACTTCTGGCTGCAGATATACCTAGAGACTGCCTATGGCTGTACACCTCTTGTGGAGTCTCCATATCATCTAATGTCTGATAAATAGGATTGACAAACCAGTTTTGGGACCACAATATGTATAACAGAAGTAAAAACCTTTAAAATCAGGGAGTCTAGGTCATCAGGGAATTAGGAATGAGTCTGATTTTAGGTGCTAAAATTTACAAGCAGTAAGTATCCTTTAGAGATCACGAGTCTATGTGCTGTTCAGAGTCCATCTTGTTCTAAAATTTGAGGCAACCTCAATCTAAGGAAGAGGTCAAGAGCTCCAGGGGCTACCAGGCTAGCATTTAAGTTGATAGGTAAGTATTAATTTTGTTACCCTGGCATAGCACAATTATGCAGACCAATGTTCACCACCTGATAGCCAAAGTCACTGTAAGCCTTGACATTTAGTCATGACAGCTATCTTCCTTAGGAACCATGGGCTAGAATTGGTTTCCATTGAGTCACAGCTCCAGTACTTGTGGCAAATACTGTGTCAGACAATAATGGAACCCCTGGAAACTCCAGCCTTTAATTATCTGAAATCGATTTATGAATCAGGCATACAAAATAGATTCATCTATCTTCTATATTAGGGTAATTAGGCCAAGAACTAGTTAAGCACATAACTTGCATCATGCTAATAGGATCTGAAACTGATTGAACACTAAGTGAGAGGAGTTGTCAGGCAGATAAGAGTTCTGATGGAGCTCTGGGCTAAGCAACTTTTAATTTTCTGAGACTGTAGCAACAACCTTGCTGCATAATGATCTCATATTCTCAGGCCTGCATACCTATAGTAGAAGCCTAAACCAAACAATAGGTCGATGGCTCTAGCTTCAGAGCATGGCAGGGGTAGGAGCCTTGCATTAAGGTTTGTAAGGGATACTAAGGGTTTTAGCTGCTAGGACAGACCTTAAATGTTTGGTCTCATCTTGGCACCTAGACATGAACAAAGTTCTTAATCACCATTAACCATGTTTAAAACTAAACATAAATTGGTCTGACAACTCCTATCAGATTTGGATAGATAGATCTGAATCACATCAATTTCAGAACTGGTGATAGATTACTGAGAATAGGAGTCAATTAGGCATATGTTCAGTGGTTTAGGTAATGGAGGATCAAGTCAAAATCAGCAGTTAGCTTGACTGACCCACCAAGCTCTGATTCAGTTAGGTATAGATCCAAATTTAGGACCCTTGCCCAAGTCTAGGGGCTTGAGGGAGCTAAGCTAGAGGTTTTGCAATTAAGTTCTCCTAAAACAGGCGGGCTAGTATAGGCAGGAAACATACAAAAAATAAAAAAACTGTGAATGCTCATAACTGCAGCCAAGTAAACCTAAACTTCAAATTAATGGAAGCATGTATCTTTAGGCCTTAGTATAGCAGAATACTGGTCTCAATTCTGGTAAATTAGTTCCAGAATCATGCTGTCTAGTGCAAAAAAAGACTTTAGTATTCTCAGGAATAGTTCTTTTTTGAATTTAACATGTTAGGTGGACCTAGGAGCCAGAGTTAAGCTGGGCCAAAGAAAGCCAAAGCTTGGTTAATAGATACCTGATATGCTTAGCAGAGACAAGGCCATCTATTCTTGCTGTAGAAATTTCAGCTAAGCCACAGGTCCTGAATCATTTGAGCATGGTGGGAAGGGAAATTACAGCTAGGCACCTGTCTAAATTTAGGATTCTTGTCCAGGCCTAGGATAGCAAGCCTTTAGGTTCCAACCTTGGGATTGCTATCAATTAAAACCAGGTCAGGTGTCTGATACAGGATTAGAAACCTTTTCTTTGATCAAGCATGAGGTACCTACATAATCTATTCCAAATTTGGAGAACAGTCTGAAAATACTCTTGGGAAATCACAATAATTCCCTCTGCTTGTAAGCACTTATATTGCCAGGCTCAGTATATCAGCAACCCTAGCCTGTAACTAGAATATGCAGTTTCTGATGCAAAGCTAGTTTCGAAATTAAAAGGCTGCTTGGTTGCTTTCTGTTAGCAAGAGTTAGTTTTTATATGACCTGAAGCCTGAAAGAGTAGTCTAGCAGCGAGGGCCTTAAGGGTAAAGGATAGTCTAAACATTTAAATGGTTAGAGTAGATGTCCTACAAATTAAGGTTAATATACTGGCCATGAAAATACTGCAGAGTAGATAGTCTATAAGTGACAGTAGGAGGTTATAGAATTCATATCTTTGGCATCTTAGGATGTTAACACAGGTCCTGACTTAGTTCAGAAAAATACACGGAACAAAGATTAATGATTCCTGATTCAGTGAAGGTTTCTCAAGCCTGAAACTGAGTTATACAGGGGTATAGTGACTTGATAGTCCTGTTAGTCTTATGGACAATGCACTTTTCACCTGATAGTCAGCCTGTATCATAGCAATCTCAGTGGCAGAAGCCACACATTGGGGGTTGTTTAGGATACCTAAAGGCTTTGCTGTTAGGACATACCTCAGAGACCTGATTGCATTTCAGTACCTAGTTATGAATGAGTAATGAGACTTGAGTAAGTGCATTTTAATAAAATTCAGGACTGCATTCAGAGCTAGAAACCAAGCCTGCTGATGCTATCACTAAGGTGATCAGATTTGGATAGGCAGAGGTAAACTGCAACAAAATTGACCTTATCCAATTTAACAATCAAATTCTAGGTTTTGTTGTACAGGTTCAGGTTTGATCACCCAGTTCTTATCCAGGTTCAACCATAAGATGAAACACATCCTCCATCCTGGTCCAATAAAGACTCGGTCAGCCTATAGAAGCTTGACTTTAGGAACAAAAACTGTTAGCATTGAGTTGGCATATAAGCCTGAGGTCAGAAGCTCAGTCCAGTTTCAAATCCCCTAAGCTGGTTTTCAGTCCTGATCAGGGAAGTCAGTGGGGCAGTGAACCATGTTTTAACTTTTGTTGGGCCTTAGGTGTGTTGCACATGTTTTGTATCTACGGAAACACATAATAAAGCAGGGAGCAGCTCACTTGTCTAATTTTTAGGCAATATCTGATATAGAATCTGAGGAAAACAGGAACTGATATAAAGGGGAGATCTGGTGATGAGGCTTTGCAATAATGGCTTGAATGCCTCAGTCAATTGTGCAGTATCAAAGTAGTCAATGGCTAGGCAGTAGACCAAATTGAGTAAGCTTCACTTAAAGAAACTAAACAGACTCTATTGATCAAATAGGTGTTGTGACCACAGCCTTCTCAAAACTGCCATAGCACCTAGCTCCTATGCCTAAGAAGGACACCACAGTGAGTTCTGCACCTCATTCTGCTTATTAGCCAAATGGATAAGAGGTTAACTTAGGAAAGGGGAATAAAAAAAGAGCCCCAAGATGGGCTGATTAGGATCTAAGCTAACCTGGTAAACGCAAGGGCAGGAACTGCAAGTTTGTTTAGTTCAATAGGCAGTTGAGTCAAGTTCTGAAAAATTAAGAGAGCATCTGGAAACAGCTCCAATTATATTAGGTGAGCCTTAGTACCTGCAAAATCTGCAGGATATTATTAGCAAATACAGCTGCACCAGTAATGATTAGTGGGGTCTCCTAATATATCCTCCCCTTGGTTATGAGCACTCTTGCTTAGCTAGGGTAGGAGTTGGTCCTTCACTAAAAGTTTGAGGCATTGGGTTACAAGATTGTGGCCACCAATATGCCTTGCATTCTCACATGGTGCAAATCTGTAACTAGAGATTAAGAATCAGAACTCATTGTGGAAGAGTTTCAGTCTGGGAAGTTAGGTTGTAAGATTTATGTCTCCTTAGTTTCCAAAATGGTAAGTCTGTTCCAGAATCACAATGGCTCCGGAGAGCCTATTTGGGGCTAATAACAACTAGAATAGGGGAAGGTATATGACATCCTAGTTCTCCAAAAATTGAAATATGTCTAATATACCTAGCTGCTCTCAGTCAAGGCAAATGGAAACACTCATGACTTAGGAGAACACCATTAATATTAGGCTCACTGGATTGCATACGAAAATCCAAATTAGTATCCCTGAAATAAACTTAAGCATCCAATTAAAAGCTCACCCATATAGTTCCATAACTAGTAGTATCCAGTATCAAGTTAAAGTCTATAACTAAGATTTCTCTTCGTAAATTTCTAAAGTTTTTTTTGTATAATTTTCAAAGTTCCAAATGATTCAAGATCTCACGCAATGAACTCCAAAGTTGAAAGTGCAGCATACCCTGTCTTTTGATGTTTGGAGAATCATATGAGTCGTCGTGCAACCTTCGCTTGCCTTCGACTCTATGCAAGTGGATTAAGAATTTTCCTCTTCATATCTTTTCAAAATTACTCCTTTTCTAAACAACAATTTTCAAAGTTCCAAATGATTCAAGATCTCACGCAATGAACTCCAAAGTTGAAAGTGCAGCATACCCTGTCTTTTGATGTTTGGAGAATCATATGAGTCGTCGTGCAACCTTCGCTTGCCTTCGACTCTGGGCAAGTGGATTAAGGATATTCCTTTTAATATCTTTTCAAAATTACTCCCTTTTCTCAAAAATATAATTTTCAAAGTTCCAAATGATTCAAGATCTCACGCAATGAACTCCAAAGTTGAAAGTGCAGCATACCCTGTCTTTTGATGTTTGGAGAATCATATGGGTCGTCATGCAACCCTCGCTTGCCTTCGACTCTGTGCAGGTGGATCAGGAATTTTCCTTTCAACCTCCTTTCAAAACACTCCATCGAAAGTAATTTTCAAAACAGAACTACGTAGCCTTGAATTTCCCATTGCACCGGGGAATACGTAGGAGCAGGATCAAGTCCTGTCAGGTTATTTTCATACAAACCTATTTATTTTTATTATATTTAAGGGATCAAACAAATTGCAAAGAAAATCACACACTCAGTTTAAGGGTACCGTTCTTCGGAATGGACAAATAGGGTGCCTAACACCTTCCCTATTTGTAACCGACCCCCGAACCTAGAATTTCATCCTCAAGTTAGGGTTTTTCCAAATGTTTGCCCTTAAAATAAAATTTGGTGGCGGCTCCACAATCAAATAAATTCTATTTTTAAATTTCTAGCGAGTTCGTCATCTCGTCGTAATTACGGTTATGACAATATTAATAGGATTTTAATTTTAATATTTAGTATCATCATTATCGTTCTCCGCTATTTTAATATATTATAAAAAATTTATTTAAGATAATTTAATTTCATGTTTAAAAAATGTTTATTTAAAGTGGATTATTTTTACAAATTACTCAACCATAGAGTGAGACAACTAAATTGAAATACTTCTACAAACAAAATATATATATATATATATATATATATATATATATATAAAAATAAGTGGATGTAAATAAATAAGAATACCTACACATTGTCATTCATATTAATGGCAATTTATTTTCTTGCTTACTTATACTTTTTTTTTCTTTTATCATTAACTTATTGCATAGTGTGATGAATTTATCAACAGGTAGCGGAGGTGAAACATAATTATCAACCACCTTAATAAGGGTAACTTTTATAATATACCAAAATAGAATCTATTTTGTAAATTGTCATCATCCAATTTTGTGCAAGACAAGGTTAATAAATTTAATAAAATTTAAATAATTTTTAAAATATTTAAGTGTTTTTATAATATTTTAAATTTTTTAAAAAAATTTAAAAAATAGAAGTTGAAAAGTATTAACAATATTTTGATTTCAATAAAGTTTAAAAATAAAATCACCAGAATTCATTTGAATCTTTCTTATTTGATGAATCAAAATTTCACTTAATTTCTTTTTGTTCATAGGCTTTTTAGTTAATGTTGTTTTGAACATCCAAGATTGATCATGGACTCACATGTGTGCAACATCACTCTTTGTCTCTTAGCACACCCACACGTTCTCCTTTTTCCTCCACTCATTCTCTCTTGAAGACATTGACTCACATAACAAAATTTTCCACCAATATATTCAACTGTTAAGTTAAATTCATAAAAATTTAAGTGTATTATAAATCTCAATTAATTCTAACTTAAATTATTATATTTTTTTTCAACTTTTAATATAAAATTTAACTATTAAAATAAAAAAAATTATTATAAAATTATATCCATATTTTGAATTAATTTTATTGCATAACTTTACAAAAATAGTAATTTTTTATATAAAAATATTATGTACTTTATAAAAATTAAAAATTTTAAATTACTTTATATTAAGTTATTATTAAATAAATGCAAGTGCATTAATAAAAATATATTTGATATTAAATTAAATTTATAAATATTAAACTGTATAATAAATTCAAATTAGTTTAGTGAAATTATTAAATTTTATTATTAATTTTTAATATAAAGTTTAATTATTAAAATAGTATAAATGAATTATTTAAAATTATACCAATATATTAAATTATTTGTATTTCATAATTTTATTTTATTTTAAATGAATAAAATAAATTTAAGGATTTTCAAATTTTTAATATTATATGTAAAATTAAATTCTATATATTATAAATTTTAATTAGTTAATATTAATTCTTTATTATAAATAAATTATATTTTTTTAAAATTCAAATACATTAATAAAAATATGTATAACATTCAATTAAATTGATAAAAATTAAATTATATTGTGAATCTAAATTAGTTCTCATTAACTTTAATTATTAAATTTTTTCAATTTTTAATATAAATTTTAGCTATCATAATAGCAAAAAAAAATTATTAAAAAATTATATCAATTTTTAAAATTAATTATATTGTGTAATACATATTCTTTTCAAACAGCATAAAATAAGTCTTAACATTATATATTAAATTAGTTCTTAATATTATTTTTAAGAAAAGTTATGATTAAATATTTTTCAAATGTTTTAATAAATTAATTTAATTAACAAGTTATAAATAATTATTTATTTAATAATTATTAGAAGGATGATTTTACAAATTATAAATTTTAAAAATTGTTTAAAATAAATATATTAAAATAATAAAAATTATTTATTATATTAAATAAAAGTATAACATTTAATATAAATATATTGAATCATATCAACTTAGATTTGAACTATTAAATTTATAAAAATACTAAAAATATTATTGAAATTTTTTTATAAAAGTATGTAAATATAAATATATTTTGTTAGATTATTTTTTATTATATATATTATAAATATTTTATTTTATTATATTTAAAATAAATTAGTTATATTTTAATTTATTTTAAAATCACACATTCATTTTAAAACACTGTTGATTGAATAGATGACTAAAATGGTAATACCTTTTATTTTTTTTATATTTTTTAAAAATATTTTTCTATATATATCTCGTCGGTTGTGCATACATAATCAATAAATTTATTACATGAATTTATTTGAAATAAATTCATGAATTTATGTTGTATATATGTAATTTAGTATATATAATTAATGCATTTATTACATAAATTTATTAGAAATAAATTCATAAGTTTATGTTATATATATATAATTTAGTACATATAATTAATGCATTTATTACATGAATTTATTTAAAATAAATTCATGAATTTATGTTGTATATATGTAATTTAGTATATATAATTAATGAATTTATTACATAAATTTATTAGAAATAAATTCATAAGTTTATGTTATATATATATATATATATATATATATATATATATATATATATAATTTAGTACATATAATTAATGCATTTATTACATGAATTTATTTGAAATAAATTCATGAATTTAAGTTGTATATATGTAATTTAGTATATATAATTAATGAATTTATTACATAAATTTATTAGAAATAAATTCATAAGTTTATGCTATATATATATAATTTAGTACATATAATTAATGCATTTATTACATAAATTTAGTATATATAATTAATGAATTTATTACATAAATTTATTAGAAATAAATTCATAAGTTTATGTTATATATATATATATATATAATTTAGTACATATAATTAATGCATTTATTACATGAATTTATTTGAAATAAATTCATGAATTTATGTTGTATATATGTAATTTAGTATATATAATTAATGAATTTATTACATAAATTTATTAGAAATAAATTCATAAGTTTATGCTATATATATATATAATTTAGTACATATAATTAATGCATTTATTACATGAATTTATTTGAAATAAATTCATGAATTTATGTTGTATATATGTAATTTAGCACATATAATTAATGTATTTATTACATATATTTATTAGAAATAAATTCATAAATTTATGTTACATATATATATATATAATTTAGTACATATAACTAATGCATTTATTACATGAATTTATTAGAAATAAATTCATGAATTTAAGTTGTATATATGTAATTTAGTATATATAATTAATGAATTTATTACATAAATTTATTAGAAATAAATTCATAAGTTTATGCTATATATATATAATTTAGTACATATAATTAATGCATTTATTACATAAATTTAGTATATATAATTAATGAATTTATTACATAAATTTATTAGAAATAAATTCATAAGTTTATGTTATATATATATATATATATATATATATATATATATATAATTTAGTACATATAATTAATGCATTTATTACATGAATTTATTTGAAATAAATTCATGAATTTATGTTGTATATATGTAATTTAGTATATATAATTAATGAATTTATTACATAAATTTATTAGAAATAAATTCATAAGTTTATGCTATATATATATATAATTTAGTACATATAATTAATGCATTTATTACATGAATTTATTTGAAATAAATTCATGAATTTATGTTGTATATATGTAATTTAGCACATATAATTAATGTATTTATTACATATATTTATTAGAAATAAATTCATAAATTTATGTTACATATATATATATATATATAATTTAGTACATATAACTAATGCATTTATTACATGAATTTATTAGAAATAAATTCATGAATTTATGTTGTATATACGTAATTTAGTACATATAATTAATGCAATTATTACATAAATTTATTTCTAATTAATTCATGAATTTATGTTGTATATATGTAATTTAGTACATATAATTAATGCATTTATTACATAAATTTATTATTTATAAATTCATTACTTGAATTTGTTACGTATAATTATTTTATTACATATAATAATATTGCAATTATATGTTGCATATAAACAAATATTTTTTTGTAAAAATTAATTTTATGTTATATAATATTAAATCTTTTATATTTTAAAATTAATTATGTATAATAAATTAATTATATGATATGTATAATCATAATTTTTATTTAAAATTTATTTATAAATATATAAAAATTATAAATTTATTATATATTTATGCAACTGATTAAACTTAATATCTATGTGTGCATTGTTTTTAAATTTTTCTAAATTTTTAATCCAAAAAAAAAACAAAAACTCATACCAATTCTATATATAACCTTAGTTAGAAATTATTTTATTATAAAAAATGATATTACAGAAAAAAATAAAAAAAATAATAAATATTTTAATAGACAACATTGGCACTTGAATAAATTGAATTAGCTAACAGAAGATATGAATATATTTATAAAAAAAAATGCCATCTTTATATTAATGAAAAATTAAAACCTTTTAATATATTACTCAAGATTTATAATCATACATATTTAAGTTACACGTTATTTTATCATTAACATCATTTGTTAAAGATTTTAGAATTATATTATGAACTATATATACAAATAATCTTGCGACATTTAATCAAAAATTTTAAAAGAGGTATCAACTCACTTTTTAAGAATGAATTCAGTTTTAAAAATTATGGTATCATTTACTGTATTATCAACCATATTTTTATCTTTAATATTCAAAGGTGGAGAGTCATTTCTTTTTGACAAAGTAAAGATTGTAATAGTTAACAAATTGAAAAATTTGCAACTTGGTTTTCATTGCAAAGACAAGCACCATGATCTTGGCAATCAAAACTTGCTTGTTGGAGAAAACTTTAGTTTCAAAATTTCTCCCAATCCCTTTGTTAGAAATGTCCTGTACTTTTGTAGCTTTGTATGGGTTGGAGAATCTGATCCTCGATATTTTGATATTTATATTCAAGATCGTGATGAAAATGATTGTACAAATGGATGCACTTGGAATATAGTGGAATCAGGACCTTGTAAGGTCAAACCTAAATATTTTGATTGCTTTGAATGGAACCCAAAATCTTTGGGAGAGGGTAAGCTTGGTCAAGTGAATACTACTATTCCTAGGATGTGATTTCTTTTAGGCATGTTTCCTATGAAGAACAATCTAATAAAACAATAGATAATAACTTTGTTAATATATGTAATCCATAATATATAATTTAGATCAATTTTAATTTTAATAAAAAAATATCAATGTTATGTTTTGTGTTATAATAATACCTTTGGAACTTTAGTTTGTTATGTTTATAGTTCTATTTTATTACGTTGAATTTTTAATTATTTATTATAAGTGGTTAATTACCATAAAAATAGTTTAGAGTGGACTATCTCAATTATTCTCAAGATTGTTATATTTGGTTTAAAAAAAATATATTATTTTTTCAATTAATATACTCAAATGAGGTTATAGTTTTCACGAGTTGCATATCTTTATCGTATATCAATCTGATCTTAGTATTGTACCAACGGGTGAGTGTTGATGGTTTAGATGTAATGCCTTATTTTTATATAAAAAAAAAGACATTGTATGATATTAACAGTAGAAGTATTCTTTTATTGTCATGTAATTTTATTTCGAATGCCACATGTTGACTCCTTATTTCTTTTGGTATGCAATGCTTGTAAATTTACATTCATCTTTCTTTCTTCCTTTTATTTCTTCGTTCATATTGTCTCTAATTTTTTGCTCCTAACTCTTAAGAAATAACAACACACTTCATACCCCAATTTTAATAATTCTATTCAATTTGTATTGTATTGGATTGGATTCAACTAGCATTGAAATAGGAAGCTAAGCTAAAAATTAAAAAGTCTAACCACCACCTACTTACATAGCATTGTTCTTTACCTATAGGTTAGAAAAGGAGGATAAAGTATAATTATAGAAGTAATGTTGGAATTTTTCTTAGTTCTGTAAATACATATAGAATATATTTTGAGTAATTTGGATATTTAAAATTATGAATTAATCTGATTCTTGAATTTCTAATAATAATTTATATATAATAGATTAATGATTAGAAAGAATAATATATTTTTAGACTATATTATGAATTCTGTGTTTGTAAGGAGAGCATAACCATGTTCAAACCCTACATGATGGACCTTCCATTGACATGTGGATCTCTCCTTGGATGTGCAACCTAATTTAGAAAAATGTGCTAATCATGTTAGAGGAATTTTCAACATCATCTAAACATTCCAAGTTGATATAGGCATACAAATTATGGACATGAGTGTAATGCTAACATAATGTGCAACCAACAGGCATGTATGTGCATGAGCTACAATTGCTACGATACAAAGCAGGCTTAACTTAGGTTAATCTTTCTCTCCTCTTGACTAGCTTGGGTCCGATCCGGAAGAAGAGGAAAAGGAGTTCACCTCAAATCAAGGCAATGCGCACTCAATCCAGGTTGACATATACATGCAAGTGATAAACATGAACGTGTAATGTGAGATTGGAACATGTATGTGAGGAAATAGACTTGGGCATCCAACACGAAATTGACATGGACCTGCTTATAACATGCATAGTTGTGCCTCATGATTTAAGGTCCTAATGCTTCCTTCTTGAAAGGATAAGAACCTAAGTATTTTTTTTTTTCAATTTTATCCTTGTATTGTGATTCTGGTTCTTAACAATTTTCACTTTAATCATATATCTCCTAACTAAGTTTAAAATAAGAACATCCAATAACTTTTCTTTTCTTACAATAAGCTTTAATTACTAATGAAAAATTTAAAATGTTTTGAAGGATCATGAGTTTAGATGAGAGAGAAAGGATTCATGATTCAAGGTGCTAAACCAAACCTAGTTAATGATATGATGAAACTTGTTATAATTATGTGAGAAGAATAAATTATACGAGTACTTGTGTAACATGAATCATATGCATAAATTATATTTAAAAATTGTTGATGAAAAGATAATTCATATGGCTTATGATGAAAGGAAGTTAGGTAATTTAAAGGTCAACTCATAATGGAAGTAATATTTTTTTTACCTCAGGTTAATAATACAATTATTCCATAATACTATGTTCAAAAAATGTCAAATCTCACGAAATAAATCTTAAAATATGATTGTGTAATCCTTTTTATTATTTATATTTTTTTGAATAGTAAGATTTTATGATATATCAAAATATTTGTTATAAACTTTGTGCATATATGAATGAGATATTTTTAATACAAAAATTATGTATATTACATTAATTATTAAAATAAATTTTAATTATAAAATTCATACGACAAACTCTGAAATATGAATGTGTGGACCTATCTATTATTCTTATTTTCTAGAATTGCATAAATTTACGGTGCATCAATATGTGATATATTAAACCATACACATATGTAAATTTTATAATATTAATTAAATATAAAAAATTAAAAATATTTTCTGATAAATAACTTCTTTTCAAAAGTTTCATTTTAAATAAAGTTTTTTTATTTTTGATTTCTTTCTCAAATAATAAAAAATTAAATTATTTTTAAAACTTTTTTTTAAATTTAATTTCAAACAATGTTTCTGTACTATTAATTTCTTTTTCAAATAATCTAAAATTTGATGATTATTCCACTTTTTTATTATTTTAACTAAATTATTTTTTATGAATTCATCATCCTATGATTTAGACTATGACTATCTATTACAACTTCAATTATAGTATAAAAATAGAATTTTCAACAAATTTTATTTTTGAAAGAAAATGTTTAAAAAATTCTAAAAATATTTAAGTGTGACAATTAATTAGTTACAAATAGAGAAAATTTAAATATTTTATTCGTCTCTTCTGGAAAGTGATATTCAAAATTAAGGTATAATTTTAAAAAAAATTAAAAAAATTATTTGATTCTTTTAATATAAAATAATATAATAATAATATATTTATTTATATACATAAAAGAATATAATAAATATATGCAGAAAATAACTTGAAAATTGTTTTCATGCTAGTGCTATGTATTCCTTTTTATAATGAAAAACTTAGCAATATAATTTTAAAAGGTTGATTTGTTTGAAGAGAAATTTTGTTGAAATTTTTTTTGTTAATAATTATTTGAGAAAAATTTTTGTAAGAAATTAATTGTGAAGAAATCTTGTTTGAAATTTAATTTTGAAAGAAAATAAATTTTGTAAAAGAATAATTTTTTAAAATAAATTTTATTTTTGATAATTTGAATTTTTTTTGAAAAATAATAATTTTGAAGAAACTTTATCTGAAATTTAATTTTTTTTAAAAAAGGAATTTTGTAGGAAAATTACATTTTAAGATAAATTTTATTTTTTGATTATTCAAGAAAGAAATTTAAATTAAATAAATATTTTTAAGTTAAAATTTTAAAAATAAATAATTTTTGGATACAAATATTTTTAATTTGTTGATATTTAATTTTTATATTTTTAATTAATATTCTAAATTCATATGTATTAAAAGTTTAAAAAATAATGAATGATGAGACATTCATATTTTAAAATTTTTTATGTGAAATCTAAAATATATTTTAAAAAAATATTTAGCTATAAAATTATAGAATAATCATAGAATGAATAAAACTAACATCTTAAATATTTACATAAAAAAATCAATTTACATAATGTAAAATAATCATTAACATTAATTAATCTAATAAAAAATACTTATAATAGAAAGAAAGAGAAAAAGTCAATAAATATTGGATATACCAAAACTTACAACTTAAAAAGATTTATAATACAAATAGATTATTATCAATTATCGTATTAAAGAAATAATCACATCGATGCGGTTTAATAAATTAAAATGATTTAATAATAAACTTAAATTTAAATGTCAATGTCATAAAGAAGAAAATAAATTGATGGGCAAAAGAATATCAATGAACTTTATACTAAGTGGTATATGGGTGCATGGGTTTGATGTGACTCACCAACTGAGTGGGTGGCTGTTCTAATAATGTGGGAGCATGGGCGAGAGTTTGATACTGTGTGGCATGGGATCAAATGAAGAAGACAATGGTGTTATCCATGAAGTCGATGGTGATATCCATGGGTGGGTGCTTAGCCTCGGGTGAGTTTTCTGGGTTGTAGGAGGCTGAACTATCGTTGGTTTTAACACATTCTTATGGAGAGAAAGCGGAATGTGAGAATCTGTTAAAAAGAAGAATCTTTTATTTTGTTTGTTAGTGAGTGTGAGAAATATGGAGAGAATGAGAATGTTCTTCTGAGTGGCTATATGGGTGCTGCTGGGAAATTATTAGAATCCGAGGGAGAGGTGATGAGAGAGCCCCCTTTTCCTTTAGATGAGCTTTGTTATATTGTTAGGAGAATGCATGTGCATCATAGGAAGAGATAAAAAAATATTTTGATAAAGATGGTTTCAAATATAATTAGGTGATGACAGTTTATATGTATCATACAATGATGAGATTTTATTTATTTTTAATGTAATAATAAAATTTTATTTAATCTTATAAATAATTAGGACATGAACTCATATATATTTTGATAATTGTTGTTATATTTTATTAATAATAATCACCCTCCATTAAAAATCACAAACTAACATATGAGACAAATAGGATTGAAATCATCCTCCTTTATTGAAGGAACACATTTCGATTAATATTTTATAACTTTAAAAAATTAGATATTGAAGATTATATTTCTCTTTACGTTAGATTCCTCAACAAAAATTACCTCACATTGCCTACAATCTTATTCATCTAACCATATACATGATCTTTTTTATTTATAACATTTTTTTAGCATGCTATTATATTATGCAAGAACATTTAAAAATTCAAACACATGTCATATGTAAATTTGACAACTTCCAAGAAACATTGAATACTTCAGGCACATACACATATCATTTTCAACCATTACATGAAGGTTATTCAAGACATTCATCCATCATCATTGTGAAAGAACAAGAAAGTTTAGCTTTCTTATATCCACTGGATAAGAAAATAAGGATGACAACTAATTTCATCATTTAGAAACAACAACCATCCAAATCCTTATTTTATAGTTATGCTTTGAGATTAGATATTTGATCTTCAATGTTTGGACAACGCAGTGACCTATTTGTATGTCCATAGGATAAGAAAATAAGGATGACAACTTATTTTATCATATAGGAGCAACAATCATCCAAATCCTTATTTGTTAATTATGTTTTGAGATTAGATATATGATATTCAATGTTTGGACAACATAATGGCCTATTTAAGTTAGCTAAATTACCTTAAGGTTTTAGACTTCGATTCTAGTATTTTATGAGAGATTTTCTTTGCCTTTTATGCTTATACTCATTAAGTATTTTACTCTAAATTTTGTTTCCTTAATCCTTATAAGAGGGTTTAAATCCAAATCTTTCCAAGAGGCTTAAGTGTCACACTTTCACTTCCAATTGCCTTGTTTTAATCACATACCATATCTCATGAAATGCATAGCATATCTATGTTGAAGATAAACTAGGGTGATTTCCAATTTTTCAAAGCTATTTAAGAATGGGACAAATGTGTTTAAATGTTTAAAATTAAAGTATGCAAATGCATTCTTAAATCAATGCAAAACTAAAGCAATAGTTAATTAGCCAAAGTTGTTTAAAAATGGAACAAATGATCCATTTTACAATCAAATTAATTTTTTTTTTCATTTTTATTAGGTATCCTTCAAGCATCCTATGCTTTGCATCACACAATATTCTTAATTTTCATAGTACATCAGTTTTCATATCCAACATTAGGCACTTAGATTCACCTTGCATCTTCTATCTTACATCATGTATTCATCTTGCATGCTCTACATTATATTATGTTTTTTTCATCTCACTTGTAGCCACATGTATTTATTTTACATCATAAGTTATTTTGTGAATATATTTTCACATCCTGCTTCAATCTCCATCTATATGTTATATTACTCTTATATTTTTTAATCCCATCCTCATGGCTTAGGATCAACATATTTGTGACTCTTTACTTTTTATCATTAATGACTGGTATTTGTTTAGTATCTTCTACTTTTTCTTGATTTAACTTTTAGTTAGTACCCCGTACCTGCTTAGAACTTTCTACTTTTTCTATTTTAGTTTTAGTCAAAGTTCAATAATTGCTCACAACCTTCACTTTTCTTGCATTTTAATTTTAGTGTCAGCATTTTCAACCCAATCACTTCAATTTATTTAGAAATATGACATGCATACAGGTTCATTTTTAAATTTTTTAGAAAATCTTTAGTTGAAGTGAATTTCTTTAATAGTTGCAAAAACTAACTTTTATCACATACATACAAGGCACTTATTTTGAGTTTCATTCTCCTGAGATCATATTATATTACCATCACAAATATCATTTGATTATCATTTCATTCATGCCTAACTTATAATTTATTTTCATTCTCTAGTTATTGTTTTCATGACAATTTAATTTAAGGCATATTCATTCACACCTTACTCATAATTCATTTTCTTTCTTTAGTCACCCTTTTCGTGACAATTTAATTTAAGACATATTCTTATCAATCTCAGTCAAACAATATTTTTCACTTTCCATATACTCTACATTCTGTTCTAGGATATAAACTTATTCTGGAAGATCGTCACCATCATAATTTCTTGAAGCCTTTATGGCTTCCATATGGAAGGTTTTGTGACTTGGCATGGTAAAAGTAATGTCTTAAATTTTCACATAGATTTTTGTTTAGTGATCTCTTAACTTATTAGGTTCCATTTTAAGTTTGTGTGATAATATGTATGCTTAATATTCAATCATATGATATGCACAAATAGCATCCAAATGATTCAATTTCTCATATAATTCATCCACTCATGTAACCATAATTCACATCAACTTTCATGCATCATTCAAGAGAGCACATATAGTGTCTAAGCTAATATATCTTTACATGTATCGTCCATGCATGAAAATCACATAATACATCACTCTCTAAACAATCAAGAGTATTATCCATACCTTTCACATTTATCTTTGTGTCCTCATAAGATAATACAACAAGTTAGCGTAATTATTCTAACTTAGAAATCCACTTTCTACTTAAGATTTCATAATTATGCTTTATGTAACATTTCTTGGACAACATGCAACCTTCCTTCAAAAGCTTGTCCACCTTGTCTTATTCCATAAGATTAATGATACATCTCTCATAGGAACTTAATCCACTCATTCTTCTAGGTTACCTCTCAACCTTTCCTTTTCTCCAAGATTAAGTTCTTTTTAATATTTTAAGTGTAAGATTAAGGTATATAATATTTATTCTCTAGTT
This sequence comes from Canavalia gladiata, assembly GCA_037954105.1. Taxonomy (NCBI): domain Eukaryota; kingdom Viridiplantae; phylum Streptophyta; class Magnoliopsida; order Fabales; family Fabaceae; genus Canavalia; species Canavalia gladiata. The sequence continues at coordinate 46,569,607 of CM075665.1, forward strand.
GGTCAAATAGCCTTTTTAATTTTTTACTCTTTGTTTCCTTAACTTGAATGTCTTATGCACAATTTACTTAATTCAAGTTTAAGTGTTATATGTTTTATGCTTCTGACTAATAACTTAGTTAGTTGTGGATTTACTTATTAGTAAACCTACTTGCTTGTGTTTTTCTCACAAACTTTAAGTTTTCTACTTATATCTTATTCAATTATCTTTAAGCATCCCAGGATAGCCTACTTACCTATTCCTTACCTAGGCGGTCGAATGCACACTCTCTAGTCCTAGAGCATTATAGTTCAATTTTTATTCTCTTAAAAAGATGATTTACACTAATTAGGATTTAGGTTATTAATTAACACCAACCTTGGAAATTTTTAGAATGTTTCTTCCTTGTTTAGTGAGCATGATCAAATATCTTTGTTCCCACCCCTACTTCATAATTAATTTCTAATCACCTCTTTAAGTTAACTTAGATCCACTTCTAAATCCTAGCAAGGTTTTTAACTAGTTCGTACCAATTTTGTGCAACATAGCCAAATGGTACCCAACCATTATCAAATCTTTTTCAACTTTAAAACTTATTCCTTAAACTTGTTTAGGCTCTACTTTACACCTTAATTGAAATTTTAACTCAAGTTTCTCTAATTAAAGGGAGAGTGGCCAAATGTTTTAGGTAGCTAAAGCAAGGTTTTTTTTACCTTAGTTTGTGATCTCTTAGTCTTTTTTATGTTATGAATTTTAGTATGTTTGTACCCAAATCAACCAAAATGGCCGAAGAGAACTTTACTAATTTTAAACCCCTTTCAAATTTATAATTATATAGTTATACTTGATTAAGATCCTCTTTATAGCCTAGTCAAAATTTTAAATTCAAGATTCCCTAATTAAGTAGAAGGAGACCGAATGCTCAAGTGACTTAAACAAAGGTCCTTTTTCAATTTTCTTACCACATGACCTTGGCGTCATGAATTTTATCACTTGGTTCATCATATGTTCTTAGATCCATCAATAAATTATCCTTACTCCATAGTTTTGGTCATGGTCATGGAATGTCTTAAGTGATTTGTGTAACTTTAGGTCCAAAATTCCACCTGAGGGATGACTAGGATGCCTCTTATATCATTAGGGTTGATTGTGATGACTCTTATGTCATTAGGGCTGATGTGGTTTGTTGTTGGCATTCCTAATCTTAGCACGGCCATGCTCATCATTTGGCATGACCATGCTTCTTCATTGGCACAAGCGTGCTGCTTCATCCTGTACGAGTGTGCAACTTCATGCTCCCACAGTCGTGCTTAGGTCTGCACAGTCGTGGTCAATCTGTTATGGAAGAATTTTTATGTCCTTTTTGTTTTTCTTGTCTTCTTATGCCCTCATTTTAGCCTAAAACTCTCTTATTTTATGATTCTTTGCTTATGTAGCCATTACTATAAAAATAAAAAAAAATTAAGCTGAATTACAAGTGAATAATACAAAATCATATAATAATTATGTTTAAATTTTCCTGAATAAAATGATAGTTTATTAGATATAATCCTAAGCTGCTCATTTGGATCTAGTGGCAATTTGGTACTATTTAGGAAATTTGATCTCTTTGGAAGATCTATAAGTTTTTACCACAAGATTCCTATCCCTTATTTTCCATTAATATTATCCTCATAGTATTATCATAATTATTGTAAGATTCTAAGTTTCTTAAAGATCTTTAAACCTCTTTCTTAAGGTTCCTATACTCTATCTACTATTATCTTTATTCTAAGGTTATTTTTAAGTTCAAAAAATCATAACTTCTTTAGTGATTTTAAAGATATTTTGGTAAGTATAGAAAAATTTCAATTCTCTTAAAGATTTTAATATATTTTCATAATTATAAGAAAAATCTAATTTATTTAGAGATTTTAGGTATGTTTTCGTAATTTTCCATTAAAACTTCTAATAATTTAAAATTTTTAATTTCTATTTATTACTTTTTTAAAATAACAAATGAGAATGACAAAATGAAGCAGCAATGTGACCAAACTGAGAGTGAGCAGCATAAACAAAGAGAGATTTGTAAATGAGAAATACAAGTCACCTATCTTCATATCAATCAATGGGATTATCTTAAATTAATCAAGCGGGCTATTAATGGAGTCCGAAGCAGATGAGTCAAAGGGTAAAGCGGGGCTCCGGTAGGGTCTTCCCCTACTAGTTGCTTTAGGCCCTCGCTCCGCAAATTGGAAGGAAAATCTGCATCAGACTACTCCTGAGCTTGTTTATATTTATTCGCATCTATTCCATGGAGTCTTGCCTGAGCCTCTTTCTTTTTCCATCCTAATTGTCGCAACCGTAATTCCGACGAGACGACGAACTCGCTAAAATTTTAAAAACGATTTTGATGATGTGGAGAGTCGCCACCAAATTTTTGTTTAAGGGAAAAAGATTTGGAAAAACCCTGGATGAGATTTAGGTTCGGGAGTCGGTTACGAGTGGGGAAGGTGTTAGGCACCCCACTCGCCTGTTCCGAAGAACAGTACCCTTAAATTGAGTGTGCGATTATTTGAAAATAGTTTGATCCCTTTTATTAGAGTGAAAATAAATACTTGATGGAGGTTAGCCTGACAGGACTTGATCCTGCTCCTACCTATTCCCTGGTGCAATGGGAAACTCAAGGCTTACGTAGTTCTGGTTTATGAAGGCTTGACCTTCAAAAATGCTAGAGAAAAGATTATTTGGTTTGTGAAGACTTGACCTTCGAAAATGCTTGAGAAAAGATTATTTTAAAGATTTTGTTTTGAGAAAGTTTTATCTTTGGGAGGGATTTTTGGCCCACTCATGCACAAGGCCCGAGGCGGCTAAGGCAGCACAGGGACCTATACGAACTACTAAATGTTGAACAGCAGGTAAACCGCCAGTTCCCCATGTAGAGCCCATTGCGTGAGACCTAGAATCCTAGAATATTTAGAAAGAAAGGTTTTAAAGTCTTGAAGAGGACCTCAAGTCCACTCATGCACAAGGCCCGAGGCGGCTAAGGCAGCACGGGGACCTATACGAACTACTAAATGCTGAACAACAGGTAAACCGCCAGTTCCCCATTTAGAGCCCATTGCGTGAGACCTAGAATCCCAAAATATTTAGGAAAAGATGTTTTTTATTTCGAAGGGGACACTAAGTCCACTCATGCACAAGACCCGAGGCGGCTAAGGCAGCACAGGGGCCTATATGAACTACTAAACGTTGAATAGCAGGTAAACCGCCAGCTCCCCATTTAGAGTCCATTGCGTGAGACTTAGAAATCCCAAAATAGTAGAAAAATATTTTTAAATTTTGAAAAGATACGATTTGCAAATGATATTGATTCTCGAATAAGAAAAAAACTTGAATTTGAGATAAGAATTTCATTTTTTGAGTTTTGGGTTACAAATAAAATTTTGGCGTAATTTTGCAATTATGGAAATTTAGGATGATTTGGTAATTATTAGAAATTTTTATGAATTTATTTGAAAATCTTATGAGTTTATTTAGGAATTTTTAGAATTTTTGCTAATTTTCTTAATTTCTTGAATTTTTTATTAATTTTTGAATTTCTTGAATTTTTTATTAATTTTTGAATTTCTGGAATTTTTTAGATATTTTTGAATTTCTGGAATTTTTTAGATATTTTTGAATTTCTGGAATTTTTTTTTTATTGATTTTTGAATTTCTGGAATTTTTTATTAATTTTTTTAATTTCTGGAATTTTTATTAAATTTTGAATTTCTGGAATTTTTATTATTTTTTTGAATTTCTGGAATTTTTTATTATTTTCTGAAAATCTTGAATTTTTTATTAATTTCTGGAAATTTTGATTAATTTTATTATTTTTTTGGAATTTTATTTAATTTTCTGAATTTTTTTATTAATTTTCTGAATTTTTATTAATTTTCTGAGTTTTTATTATTTTAGTTTGAGGACAGAATAGGGATTTTAGAACTTTTCTATGGATATTTTGGTAATTTCTGTAACAGGGACAGGGAGGGGATTCTTGAATTTCTCCGAGGGTATTGTGGTAATTTCTTGTGGTAGGTTTAATCCGGAATTACTAAGAAATCCTAAGGGCAGATTGGGTATTCACCTCTTTTGGGTTAAAATTAGGAGAGACAATCGAAATTGCCTCGCGTGAGGTTCGAAGTGAAGACACAGGGTTTATATGTAGGTGCTCCAACCACTGATCCTAATACCCATCTGGTGGTATGGCGTTCAGGTTTTAAATTTATGCTGCCCTATCCGGTTTGCATGTATTTGTCTAGCATCAGGGCAGTGGTGCGAGGAGTTCCTTTCTTTTGCAAGAGTGACATCAACCTCTGGAACAGAAGCAGAAGGAGTAAACACAAGAGCCAAACTTTCAGTGTCACACCTAGGGAATCGAATACCTCTTGATTCCAAACTCTTGTAAGTTTGTGCCTACACAGGGAGACAGCGAAGCTCGGTTGTGGATTCTCCCCATGCCTGAATCATGATCAAAGCCTTGTTCCTGTTATTGACAACAGTGTGAGGGTCATGAATAAGGTTAACTATTTCATCAAGGACTCTCTCTGTTGCGACCTCCAAGAAAGCCTTGTCACAATTCTGTGAAAGATGAACCTGCACTACCACCTTGTCCTGTGAAGTCTCAGAAGTTCTAGCTAGTTCTTGCCTCCCATTAAAATCTTCAACCGGTACATTTCTTGTTCAGAATTCACTTGCTGTACGTTCTCTATATTTAGTCCCCTGTTTATACCTTGAGCAAGAGGACAAAATATACCCTTTTCCTTGAATATCCCGCCTTGAAACTGAAGTTCCATTATTTGTGTTAGTTTGATCTGAAATTGCAGCATACTGATGAACTGGAAATGAATTACCATTGGCTGATATGTGTGGCAATACTGGCTTGTCACCTTGAACCCGAGAATATTAATGTTGGATGGAAAGCGGAGACACTGCAGACTTCATGAGAATACAAGCTAGGTGTAGCTCTTGAGCCAGAAATTGGAAGCCCATAAAGAGATTGATCTCTCTGACTTGGAACCAAACCCATCAGGCGTATTTGTTCAGGAGATAACACAAGTCCATTAGAGGGCCCTTGCAAAACTGGCGATGCACCATGCTGGAGCCAATTTGCATTAGCTGCCATAACTTCAGGTTGCTACCCAAGGTTAGATGCCTCATTGATGAGAATGCCATTAATAAGAGATGCAGAATGGCTTGCAACTGTCTGTTTTGAAATGGAGGGAGCTGGATTCATAGAACTCTGTTGCCTAACTTCTAGTTCTTCATGAAATTGTTGCTGCCTTTGATGTTCTTGCATCTGGTTGAGCATTGCTTGCTGTTGTAAAAGCTGCATGTCACTCATCCCTGACTGCTGTCTAGGAAAAGACTGAAGCCTGCCTGAATGGCAACCACTTATTTGCGGTTGATTCCCAAAAAATCATAATTGACAGGAGACTCAGATGCACCAGTCCTAGTCAAGTTTTTCTTATAGTTTTTCAGACCACTCCCTTGTGACTCTAGTGCTGGTATTCCTCTGGTTAGGTAGTTCCAACCAGATTCTGTATCCACTCCCAAAATGTTAGCTTCATCCTGCCTAGCCTAGAGAACCTGTTGTCCCATGTCTCAAATGTAGCGAGTTTGTGTGTCCCTGCTCATTCTTCAGATTGGAAATGAAAGGCACACCAGCCGGTCTCTGGTTACCAGCCCATAAATTGTTGCTTGGTCCTGGCCAGATCCCATCAACCACCTAAGACTAGTATTGTCCCTGGGACAAGTTCTCTTGACCAAAAATCATGGACCCTGTCTCCTTATTTCGTTCCCAGGTATAGGTAATCCAGCCCACCGATTTCAGCAGACAATTACTCATAAGAAGGCTTAGCAGATAAAGTTAAATATTTGACAAACTGCATAGCGCGAAGATCGTGAAAAGTTTCCCCAAGTATGACGCTGTCTAAAGACACCTCTGAGCAAAGCTTGCTCAAATATCAGAACCATGCAACCAGGACAAAGGTGAAGGCACGAGTCATTACCAGTTTGTGGTCGACGAACACAGTTTGAACAGCCCCGAGTTTTGATCATCAGTCCAAGGTCTTTGAACAAATCAGACTCGTCTCATCCATCCCTTAGTTAATAGTAAATTTTTTTATTGTGTTATCATCTTCAGATTTAGATCCATTAGAATTCTTATTTCCTACATTCTGTTTTTTGGTCTCGGCTAAAATTTCTTTTGAAGATCCCACTAATTGGCAATATTATGCAGGCCCTACTATCCTCAAACCTATGGCCGAATTATCCATACACAGGGAAGTAAGACAAATAACTCAAAGGGGATTGGACGATTACCGATTATGATTTCCTATGCCTAATCCCATTTTTGACTCTGGATTTTTATGAGAAAATTAGCACGTATGCAGGGTAATTCAAGGTCTTCATTTTAACATCGTTAATCTCTCAAGATCATCCTAAACTAGACTCTTGAAACCGGAATCAGTGAACTCAGAAAAAGGCAATGTTCAACTATCATTCATGCACCTCCATTATGTTCATGCGGCATCAGCACATATAGGAGAAATGGATGCTTCTATACCATGATTAATGATTAAGTGCGATTCGATTATACAAACACCATATCGAGTTCTCGCAGGTCTTGATTATAGATTTCATGTACATTACTTAGGCGCGATTCATGCAAGAAAAGGTTTTCTGCTTCTTTTCATTGAAATACAGTATTTCAAGAATCGATCTATTCAAAGGTTATCAGTATGCTGACCTGTTTGGTGGAATCAAATCGCGTCCCTGTACCAGCTCAAAATTCAGAACGCCAACTTCTTTCGTTTCCCCTGCTGCTCCACTCTTCCTTTTTCGGAGGTTCAATTCTTGGAGTCTATTGGTTGCCGAAGAATTTCTCAGAACGCCCAGTAATAAGCTTTCCCTCTCAAATTTCAGTAATCAAAATCCAGCCCCCTCTGCCTCTCCTTGCCCTGCTTTTATATCTTCCCGAAACCGCCCTCTCTCTATTCTGCCTTTTATTTGTTTTTTTTTATTTTTTATTCCGCAAATACCCCTTGTATTTTATTTCTTTCATTTCAATTTCTGATTTTTGGTTTTTAATTTTGTTATGATTCTTATCTAATATTTTAATTTTCTGATTTTTTTATTTTCAAATTTTGTTTTTTTCTTTTTAACTTAGTATTAATTTCTTGATTAATTTTATAATTGGGGGTGGAGCCTCGGACATAAATGGGTGTTTACACTAATCCCTTTTTCAACCATTCGAATGCCTATTCCATTTTGTTTTTTTTCTTTCGATTCTTGTTTCCGCTCCAAAAAAAGAGGAAGACTTCTTGGAATAGTACGAAAGTAAGATGTACTTAGTTGTTGACCAAAGAAAAGCATAGAAAAAAGGCTTTATCATTCAGCCGCCTATTTAGATATAAATAAAGGTCAAAGCGCTGTTCATGTTACAGTACTACGAGAATTGTGATATAAACGGTAAAGCATGAACTCCAACTGAAGGAATGAAGTCCATACCATACGGACCTACATAATACCTTAAAGAAAATAATTCCTTAAGTCATCATTCTACTTTCTACCTGCCAGTTTGCATCACCCACACTCATACTTTATTTTTCAACAAAATTAATAATAAAGAAATAAAAATTCTTATTCATGTATGTGTTATTATGATAATATTTTCATATTTACATTGTATATAAAATAAAATTAAAAGAATCATATTTATTTTCTACTATTGATAAGAAGAAAAATAAAGAAAAAAAGAAAAGATAAACTATCTTCATAAACTTAAAGAAAAAAGATAAAAGAATCAGATGCAAAATAAGAAACTAGAAAGAACCTAGTAAAACCATAAATAATCAAAATTATTTTTTTCACATGATCATGACTACATGGTTATTGGATTGGTATTTTTATTAAAAAATAAAAAAAATTTACAAAGAAAATATTAACTTCAAAAGTTGTTTGATTCGTCATTAACAAGCCAAGTATCTCCACTCAAAATGAGGTGACTTTCTTAAAATAAAAGCTTTCCTCCAAAATATACAACAGCAAAAATTTTTAATTTAAAGGTTTTGCTCGAAAAGTCAAGACAATTTTTTCAAGCCAACCATTTGGTATTAGTATTAATTTTAATCTTTTGATTTGATTTTTTGATCCATATAAATTTAGTAAAATATTGGAAGAAAAAAGATAAAATATTACCCTAAGAAAATAACACCTTTTATTTTTCATACATTTAATTTTCATTCAAAGTTTAACACTTGTTTTACACCTTTTATTTTTATGAATTTAATTTTCATTGAAAGTTAGGTACTTGCTTAACATCCTTTATGTTTTCTACATTTAACATTTGGTCAAAGCTTAGTACCTGTTTGACGTCTTTTCATTTTTCAAATTTTACTTTTCTGTCAACCTTCATATGGACATTTTAATTTTTAGTCAAAGTTTAATACCTTCTTAACACTTTACTTTTTTAATCAAATTTTAGTTTTCAAAATCTATTTGTTGGTGTAAATTATGATTTCAAAGTTCTTCCTAATATCTTAATGACAAGTACCTTGTAGTTTTGTATGGATAGGAGAACAACATTATTTTGATATTTATAAGCAAGAATGAGATAAAGTTGATTTCTATAAAGTGTGCTATTGGAAAATTAAAAGAATCGGAACCTTGTAAGATTAAACCTTTATCTCTTGAGTGTTATAAATGGAATGTGATACCTCTTGGAGACAGGGAGCTTGGTTAGGGGAATAATTCTACTTTTGAAATGTGACAATCTTTTTAGTTCCTATAAAGAATAAGAATATTCAATAAAACAATAGATGACCTTTAATTTACACAAATTAAAATAACTATTTTTTAGATCACAAGTATCATGCTTGAATTTATAAATTTTTGGAATAAAAGCAAACAAAATAGAAATTTGATATGTTTTATAAGTTATAATCATTTTACATACCCTACGAATATCCGAATATCCAAATAAAAACATTGATTAATTTGAAGCTAATTAGCATCATAAAATCCTTCAAGGTGTTATAAATATTATTAAAATAGTATTTAAATTTATATAGACAACAAGATTTTAAAGATTATAATACATTTAGAACATAGCCTTATGGACAATTATCAATCATAGCCTGATATAGTGATATATATTTTTTTTAAAATTTTGTTACTTTTTCACTTTTTTTAGATTCTTTTTGGATTCTGTTAACTTAATTATTGCTTAAAAATTATATGAATATATTAATATAATTTGTTTTATTTTATATAATCGATCTCTTATCTATGATAATAGTCTTTCCAAATTTGTTTTCGAATGTTTGGTCTAGTATCTTTAAAAAACCATATGATTTAGAAACTTTGGAGCCCTTCTTATTAGGGATGAAAGTGAACAAGACCGTCCGACAAGGGTTTACGGCTTCGTTCGTTTAAAGCCTAGTTAAGCTCGGCTCGTTTAATAAATAGACAGACTCAGACTTGTTAAAAAGCTTTTTTAGATAAATAAGTCAGGCCTAAGCTTATAAAAAAGCCTATATTATATATTTATATTTATTTTAATATATTATATTTATATAATATTTATTTTATATTTTATTTACATAATATATATATATATATATTTTAGGCCTATTTAATGGTCTTTTTATCTTGTAGGTTTTAAGTTTGTAAGCTTTTTTTAATTAATTATTTATATAGATTTTAAGTTTATTTATTGATTTTTTTGTAACATAGACTTTTAAACAGACTTACAGGCCTTGTAGGCTTTAAATCAAGCCGGACCTTGACAGAAAAAAAAAAAAAAGCCTTTAAGGTAACAGGCCCAGTCTTAAGCCTCAAAATTTTTAAACAGGCCAGACTTGAACACTCAAAGTCTAGCTCGACTCGGCCTACTTTCATCCCTACTCCTCTCCCAACATTGATCCCAACATGTGTTTGGTGAAACTTTTTTAAATAATTATTTTAATTTAATTTTAATAAATTTGAGAGTCAAAAATTAAGATATAAAATTTAATGTAACTTAGACTTAATAAATTAATCATTTAATGAAATAATTCATATTCCATATCATATTCAAAACATTCAAGAACAGATCCTTAAATTAGAATTCTATAGGTATTTTGTATGATGGTAGAGTTAGTAATACGATTTTATGCCTGAATCTTAGTATAAAATTTGTTAGAATGGGTATATATATTTCGAATAATGTAATTACCACATACAATACTATCACGATTTTGATAATTCTTGGAATTGGGTTCCTAGAATATTAGGTAGAAACGAATTTATTGAGCATAAAACTAATAAAAATCCATTCCAGATAAATATTTCTTCTAGGTACTACAGAATGAAGTAGATCTCCACATCAAAATAACCATTGGACCATATAAATATCATGACCCAAGTCATGACGTTTTGATCTCAAATGCATGTTATCTCATTCAGTCATGCTTGAGTGAGTTGATTTTATACCCTCATTTAACAAAAATTAAAACCTATTATTTTCTAATCTCAAAAAAACATTATGATCTCATTTACACCAAAATTTGATGTTAAATAATGAAGATCATGGTTAAGTATTATCAAGGCATATCTTAAAACCAAAAGGAATTTGATCTTGAAACAAATACTTTAAACTAGATTAATTAAATTCTTATTAACATGTTATGATAATTCTCCGTTACAAATTTTAAGGACAGAAAGGTATGCAAACTTAACATATGAAACATTATTTTGAACCTCTAAACCATCAAATAACATGCAACACAGATTTTCATTTCATAATAATAACTACTAAAATTATATTACAATATCAAAAACAAAATTGATACATAAAAAAGGTTTATGATTGAAAATAACCACAACCCGATAATTTATAAGTAATTTAACTAAAAAGTTAACATTTTTATCATAACTAATAGCATATGTCAATGTTAAACACTATACAATAAAACTACAAACACAAAAAACTAGAGTTTCAAAAGGAGTTAGTGTTAGGGGCGGTAAGGTTACCACTGTCGATTGAAAACCGGTGGTAATCGATATTGGATTTTGACGGTTTCTGATGACCGATGGATAAATCGGTTGGCGATGAGTTTTGAAAAAAAAAAATTAACAAAAGTTGAACCCAATGATGATGATCTTTTGATTACCATAAATGCATAACTTCCAAGTTTTCTCATCAGATTTTAAGTTTTCCAGTTACAAATGAAATCAATCGAAAGTTAATCTATTTTTTAAATTATTTTTTATTTTTTTTATATTTTGATTTTTTCAATCATCCTTTTCAATTTTTTATCATCCTTTTTATTTTTCTGATCATCTTCTTCATTTTTTCAGTTATCTCTTCTTTATAACTCTTTTTCTTCCTCGTTGCTTTTCTTTCTTTCTCTTCCTCTGTATTTAAAAGCAACCCATAACTACCACAAACCAAAAACCGATCAAACTGCTATTTTTTTCAATAAAAAATAACTTCAAATATTTTTTATGTCAATTTTTTATGATTCCCAAATTTTTCATCCAAAATTATCTGACACCCATCCTTAATCATTACAACAAAAAACATAATTTTATTATTTTCTTAGCAAAATCATAATTAGTATACCCCATGATTACATATATCATATCTCATTATTTTATTGAATTATTCTTCATATGAAACAAACCTTAAAAAATGGGTCACACCGCAAGGGTGGTATTATTCCCTTGACCAAGATCATTGCCTGCAGGAGGGTCCTTGTTCCAGTGAAAGCAATCCTTAGATCTAAGCTTAAGCTTGCATGGTCCTGATTCCATTATTCCCCAAACGCACTGTTTAATACAATCAAGTTCATCTCTATATTGAATATAAATATCAAAATAATGATCTCCGGTTATCCAATTAAATTTACAAAAGTACAAGACATTTTTCATAAAAGGATTAGGAAAAACTTTAAAACTATAATTTCCTCCGACAAGCACGACTTGAAAGCCAAGATCATGATTTTTGTCTTTGCAATGGACACCAAGTTGCATATTATTCAATTTGTTGATCATTATAATCTTTTCTTTGTCAAAAACGAATGACTCTCCATTTTTGAACTCCAAAGCTAAAAGAATGGTTGAAACAATAGCAAATGATAGCATAATTTTAAAGATTGAATCCATTCTTTCAAAATTGGTTGATATCTTTGAATAAAATGATTTCAAGGCTTTTGGGAAATACAAAAAGATTATTTGTGTGTATATATATCTTGTACAATGAACTCTAGAATATTCTACTTCCTTATTTATGGATCGTGATTACAATAAATCAACATGTGACTTGTTATTACTATAATAATAAAAAGATAATAAAATGATACATTCAAATATTTTGAGCTTGAAATAAAAATAAAATGTTGGAAAATTAAAAAATTCCTAACAAATACTTAAATTTGAATGAAAATGAAATGTAAAAAAAATAAAAGATGTGAGAAAGGTACTGAAATTTGATAAAAATAAATAAATGCAAGAAAAGTACAAATTACAAGATAATTATTAGGTTTCATTGAATATTAAATGTAGGATACGTAAAGGGAGTTAAGTAGATATTTGGATTCTTACTGAAAATTAAATGTAGAAAGGCAGGCTCCATGTAGGGATTAGGATTTGATTAAGAATTAAATGCATAAATAAATAAGAGGTTTAGGAAAGGTAATTTTGCTAGGACTTGACTAGAAATCAAAAGTAGGAAAAATAAAAAATGCCAGATAGATATTAGAATTTAATTAAAAATATAATGGAAGAAAATTAAAATGTTCATATTTGGATTTGACAGAAGATTAAATGTAAGAAAAGTAAAGTAATAGTATAATTTAAATAAAAATTAGATATATAAAAAGTAAAGAATGTGAGAAGGTACTAATCTTTGATTAAAAATTAAATTAAAGAAAAGTAAAGCTGTCAGTTAAGTATTGAGATTTCATTGAATATTAAATGCAAAATATGTAAACGGGGTGCTGGATAGATACTGAAAATAAAATGTGGAAAAAATAAAGGGTGTCATGTAGGTACATATAAGGATTTATTAACAATTTAATGCAGGAAAAGTAAATGCACATATTGGACTTTGACTGAAGATTTAACGTAGGAAAAGTAAAAGGTGTTAAGAAAGTAATGATAATTGATTTAAAATTAAATGCAAAAAAACTAATGGAGGTTAAACATGTACTAGACTTTGACTAAAAATTAAAGGTTGAAAAAGTAACGAACCGCAAATATGTGGACCTTAAGAAATAGGTGTGGGAGTCCAATAAATTCAAGAATGAAATAATGCAAAGATGGAGATTGATACATCATGTGCAAATATATACATATAATGTCTTATGATGAAAAACAAACGCATGTGGTTATGTGTAAAATAAATGAAAGCATAATATAATGTAAAATATGCATAATGAACACATGATAAAAGGTGGAAGACGCAATATGACAATTAGTGCATGATTTTGGATTTACAAATTAATGTATGACTAAGAATATTGTGTCATGCAAAGAATAGGATGTTTGGGGATACAGGGCAATTGAAGAAAAATTATTTACTGCAAAAAGTTCATTTACATTAGGTTTGAATATTTTTGGTTAATTAGAAATTGTTATGGTTTTGCATTGATTTAAAAGTGCCGTCACATGTTGTAAAATTAAATTGCTGAACACATTTTCCTAAATCTTGAACAACTTTGGATATTTAGAAATTGTTCTAATTTGGGATGTTCAAATTTCTCATATTACCATGATGTAAAATGGTATGTTATGAATTTCTTGCGAAGACATCACTATGACAAATTAGATATAATACAGTATCAATTTTATAATGTTTAAAAGGAGAAAATGTTATGAAAAATAATAATTTAGTTTATTATAATGTTTTTATGTAAAAATGTCATAATAAATTAGACTTTATACTTCGTTTGAATTTACTTCTCGACGATTGAGATGACTCCTTCTTTTTCTTTTTTCTTTTTTTTTTTTGGATATATGAGCATTCTTTTGTTGTTTGGTTAGAAGGGAACCACTTCTATCAATTTGTTTTTATTCTTTTTCTATGATAAGGCTCTCCTTCCTACTTGCGACTAGAAGAGAAGAGGAGATATTGGTCATATACTTGAGTTAACTAAAGAGAGGGAATAATAGCTCTAAAATCCTATGAACCTGGGTGCAGCTTCGCCACCAATACAAGAATGTGGTTCATGGAAAAAGACCTCTCCACCATCAGAACTAGAAAAGGGTGGGGTTTTCCAACTTACATGACGTAGGTTTTCTTTCAGAGATTTTCTCATTATTTCAATTTTTTTCCAAAATCAAATTATATGTAACTCATCGCTTCCTTGTATCATTACAATGCATGATTTGGAAAGACAAGAACAAAAAATAGAGTGACAGTTGATAAAGGTCACAATTTCAACTTTTATGAATCAAATGAGAATGAGGAAATGATATGTTCTACTTCTTCCCATACTACTCACTTTGCTCACTTTGCTATAGTCTAGTATTGACTAGCAATTAAAGAGAGAGAGAATGCAAATGTTACGAGGATCAAAACGAGATAATTATCTTAGAAGTTTCTAAGTAATAATGGCTTTGCTTTTTCTAATTTTTTTTGCCTTTTCTTCTGCATGTTTCTACCTTCTTCCTAACCTTTTCTTGATTCCTAGTTCAAATCCCACGAATCTTTCCCTATACTTTTTTCTACATGACTGGAGCGGCTGACATGTAGAATATAAAGTGTTTTTTTATTATGATGCATCTCCGAGTCTCATTAATTGCGTGATTCTTATATTTTTTTTTTCCTTTCATAACATATATTTATTACCAACATTTCTTTCTTATTTTGTCTTATGTGCTTATTTATGGGATTTTGGGAGTTCTTTCTTAGTTTTTTTTTAATCACATATAAGTATCCTTTTCTCTTATCTAATTCCTTTTCCCCTTCTATCTATCTAATTTTGCACACATATGAAGTTTAACTTGATCACAATCCTCATTCTATCCTTTTTCCTACTTTGTTTATGTTTTCATTTAAATTGATTCTGATCTCTAGAATAGGAGAAGGTTAAATTTCAAGAACTTGTGCACATTTTGTGTGCTTAAGTTTTCACTGTCAAAGGAATTCATTTTAATTTTGTATTTCTTGACTTGAAATAATGAATTAGTAGATTAGTATTTTTGAATGCATCAAGCAACCTTCAACATAATGAACACTTTTCAAATAACGCAACTCTTAAAACTATAATGTTTTAAATACAAGATATAGGCATATCACCTAAACAAATCAAGTTTATTTGAATGCTCTATTCACAATGGATGCCTTATTTTTAACCTCTCCTAATCTTGTTTGTTTTCTAATTTAATATACATAGCTTAGTAAAATATTTAAATTTTACATTTTGAAAGAATAAAATTTTTTGATGTCTTATTCTTTTGAATGGTTTTAATTTTTTAATTTTTTTAAATGGTTTTAATCTTTTAATCCATAATTGATGTAGAGGTTTTAGATACAGAGGATTCCAACGGCAGAGTTATTAGGTCTATTGAACCTTGCACAAACTAAGTTTATTGGATCTTATACATTAGCATAAGATTTAGGTATTTTTTTGTATTTTAGAAATTAGTAGACTTAATATGTATAGGATTTGGGTCCAATTTTTTTTATATTTTTGCATAGAATTTTTTGGACTTTTTCTATAACCCAACTTGAGATTGCATTGAGGAGGAAGAAGACATCATTATGGAGCTGAAATTCAAGCCCAATTCAAATTTAAATTTGCCCCTTTCTTCCCTCTATTTTACATCTTCATTTTTCCTATATAAAAGCTTCATTTGTATAATTTTTCATATGATGATTTATTTGAATAAATTAAGGATTTTCCACTCAATTTTGAGAGCTTTTCTATCTCTTTTTCTTCTATAGAACTAGACTTGGAGTTAAGGAACCCTCTTATCCATGGAAGCTCATGGTGACGGAGAAGAAACTTATCCCCCTATAGAAGTGACGCTTCCAAGTCAAGCTTGAAACCAGGTCCATTCCTCCTCCAAAGTGAAACCTCCATTGATTCAGAAGAACCGCTTCCTCCCACCTCTACATCAATTGGTATTAGATCTTCATCAATGGAGGTTAGATCGATCTTTTATTTGGTTTAATTTTCTTGTTTCTTCTCAGATTTTTGAGTTCATCTTTGTCTCTATTTTTGTTTTCATATTTTATTAGTAAAATGATCTTCGATTTTGATTTTTTTTGTTGCATTCTCTTCATATTTATTTCTAGTTCTGGAATGATATCGTTTGTGTAATTTGGATCTATAATGAAATTTTTATGGCCTCATTACTAAAGTTTTTATGGCCTTATTAACTTGTTTGATTTTTGTATAACTTGCTCATTTATGATATGATATTTATCAAACTTATTTTGTTTGTTTCCTATGATCCACATTTTTCAATTTCTTTGTCTGAATTTTTTATATCTACCAAAAAAAATTTAGAAAAATTATGAGATTTGAATTCAAATTTTGGCACCAAAATTTCTTAGGTTCTTGAAATTCTTGTGTAGATGTGGTTCTTTTAGCCTTATGTAGGTATTATTTTGCATGTTTTTATCCTTCTATATGTTGGCTATAGGTTCTTTTATCCTTCTATATGTTGGCACCAAATGTTGTGTGTTGGTTGTCCATGTTTCATTTAGGCTATAGGTTCTGCATCATATTAGGTTTAATTACTTAGTTTATGCATGAATTAATTTCTTGGCCAAATAGCATCTTCTCATTGCATGAACATGTGCATGCCACTCTTTAAAGTTTCTAGGTATTTTCTTTGTATGGCTACCTTCTTTACTTGCCTTTAATTCTAGTTTGTCTCTTTATTGGCTTCTAAAGTTTTTTATTACTCAAGTTTATTTTGAGTATACTTTTCTTTCTGTTTAGCTTTCGCCTACTTGCATGAGCACTTTCTTCACCACATAAGTATCACTAGAACATCTAAGTTGAGTTGATTTGTTCCTTGATTTCAACTTTATTTGAAGGCTATTTTGGTTGAGTGAATTAGTGTGAGACGAATAGTTGGATGGTGAGGATATTAGAAGGAGGAGAGCATAAACACTTGGTGAGGACTAGTGGAATTTAATTTGATTTTTCTAACACTAACCAAGTGAGGCAGCAAGTTTCCTGTATTTTATACTTGATTTTGTAGGGACTGGAGAAGCTTAAACCTGAGGAAAGGTTAGGAACTTAAGAAACCAAAGATTGAAACTTGAACTTTAAGACCAAAGTTATAAGCTAAGAGCAAACCCGAATTTAAGATTAAAAGTGAAGACATTTTGTAATAAGTAGCATTTATTTTTTGAATTGTAATTTTAAATAAAACCTTTATAATTAGGATTGATTTAATTGTAAATCCTAGTGAATTATAGTAGGATATATTTATGGTGTAATTTAGATTTACCTTTACAAGTTGTGTAATAAGGACTTGAACTTTCAAACCTTAGTGTAGGATAGTCACAAAAAAGGTCAATTTATAACTTCTTATGTGTTGTATGCTTTACACCTAGTTTGTGTGCAAAGTGCTTCTTGAATTTCTTAAAACTATTTGGTAACACTAACCTTGTCTTCTTTTGCAATGTCAAGGGGGCTAGTTAAATCACTTAACCCCTGTGTGTGTCTTAGACGCTTAAATTGAGTGCTAAGTGTTTGACTTGTGTGACTTGATTTCTTAGCTTAAGAAATCCAAATGTGGAGAGATATTTTTTATTTTACAAATGAGTACCCACGAACTATCCCTTAGAAGAAAAATGGAACAATTTTCCAATAGATTAGAAAGGGTTTTTTAAATCCAAACAATGGCCATAGAACAAAAACTTAGATCATCTAGAAAATAAAAAAAAAACCAAAAATCAAAGAATAATTGAAATTAGTGGGTTTAGGAATGAGAATAATTATCATGAGGAGGAGACACCTAGTGAAGATTTAAACTTCTTTGGGAAACACATGAGTCATGAGAAAAGGATAAGACACTCTCTTCAAAAAGAAAGGCCTTCCTCAATAGATAAGACACACACACAAAGGCGGGAACTAACCTCCAATGACCATACACCAAGAGGAGAAAGAGTAAGAGATCATGGGTATAGAGAAGCAACTAGGACTAGGGAACCTTCTAAGCCTAGGACTCATAGGCATAGATCCCATAGGTCTAGAGAACATATGAGTAAGAGTTTCTCTAGGGATAGCTTAAATGATAAAGTTAGCCGTCAAAATGGAAATCCAAGGGGTAAGGACACCTTAGAACCCATAAAAACTACTTAATATTAAAATGCCTAGGTTCCAAGGAGGGAATAATCCGAAGGCATACTTAGGGGGAGCTTAAGGTAGAATAAATCTTTAAAAGCCATGTCATTAGGAAAAGACATAAAGTAGACTAGCTGCCTTAGAATTTGGTAACTATGCCCAAATATGGTGGGATAAGCTTAACAAAAAAAAGTTTAGGCCTTTAAGTGATTGGGAAGAAATGAAACATATCATGAGAGCTAGGCATGCACCTCCTTGTTATTTAAGAGAGGTCCATAATAGGTTACAGAAACTCACTTAAGGTTACAAAAGTGTATATGAGTATTACGAGATGAAAGTTATAGTGATTAAGGCTAACTTGGAAGAAAGTGAGGAAGCTACCATGGCTAGGTTCCTAGATAGGTTTAGACATGACATTAGGGATGTGGTAAAACTCCACCAATATCTAAGCCTTAATGATCTTTACCATCAAGCTATAAAGATAGAAGTCCAAATAAATAAAAGGGATAAAGACAAATACACTACATACAAATCATCTACACAAGACACTTGGGCAAACAAGAAAAAGGATTTGAGTTTCACATCTAGGGAGTTTAAAGATACCAAAGACTCCAAAGAGTCTAAGGTCAAAACTCTAAACTTGCCTTCAAGAAAAGAGTCCTCAATCAAATGTCTCAAATGTTCGAGCACAGGGCACATCACTTTTCAATGCCCAAACAAAAAGATCATACTCTTTAAGGACAGTGGTAATTATTCATCCATGGAGTCCAAAGGTTCATCTCCCTCCTCATCTAATAGTGAAACCTTAGAGTATGCTCTTGAAGGTGATCTTTTATTTGTTAGGAGGTTGTTAGGAAGTGTCTTTAAAGGGGTGGAAGAGACTCAAGGACAAAACATCTTCCACTAGATGTTGAATCAAGGGGTACACTTGCTCCTTAATTATTGATAGGGGTAGCTTCACTAATGTAGCTAGTACTAGGTTAGTTATCAAACTAAGGTTAGCAACCACCTAACATCCTAAGCCATATGAGCTTAAATGACTTAGTGATAATGGAGACTTGTTGGTTGACCAGTAAGTCCTTCTCACATTTACCATTAGAAGGTACACCGACAATGTTACTTGTGATGTTTTTCCCATGGAGGCTAGTCACGTGCTATTGGAAAGGTCATGACAATATGATAAGGATGTCCATCATGATGGGTATACTAATAGGTATTCATTCCAATTCAACTCCTAGAAAATTACCCTAGTGCCTCTGTCTCTTAGTGAAGTCTATCGAGACCAAATGCATATAAGCCCAAAAAGGAAGGCTGAGAGACAAGGTTTGAAAAAGAAAAAAAATTGAAGAAATAAAAGAAAATGAAAATAATAAGAATAAGTAAAGGAAAGTTAAAAAAAAAGGTAAGTAAAGATTCCACTTCTCTTATACAAGAGGGTGAAATTCAACTTGTAAGGAAGGATGAGATGAGAAACATCCTCCTAGTTAAGAAACCTTTCCCTCTAATTACCATTACCTTGAAATTGACAGTTGGAATAGGATCTACTATTTCCTTTACCTAATAGAGGAACCCTTTCCTCCAAGAAGAGGTCAAGAATTGGGCTTCATAAAGACCCATCCCTTCCAACCAACCATGAATACTTGTGGCACCATTATTACATAGCATGATGGGTATGATGTGAATAGAGGCATTTAATAGATTAAACTCTTATATCTTTGTGTGCTTCATATAGTTGTACTTATTTAGTTTCCTAGCATGCTTTAATGCTTGTATTATCCATTTGCATCTAGGCTAAATGAACATTCCATTATAAATAAATTAATGGGCAAGACATCTAAATTTTTAATACAAGTATCATTACTCCACCATTAGTCTTTGCCACCTTATGAAGGAACACATAAACCTCCTTCACAATTTTGTGGATATCATGCCCTATCTAAGGAAAACCAGCCTATGAATCATTTAGGCAATACCTTAGCATATAGCACAACCATCTATGGACATAACCTTGGACTAAAACTCAATCTATTTTCATCCTTGCTTTTCTATTTCACTTTTATAGAGGTTGTAAGGTTTTTATTTTCTACCATCTCTTGTGTCTAATTTATCATGATTACATATTGTTAAAAATTCTTTGGAAGGTTCAAGATATTGGTATTTAATCCTGGTATTAGCTTGCTTTTCATTAATAAAATCTCCTTTACCTACTTATGTGCTTGTTTTACAGATATTTTTTAATAAGAAGAATGCTTTCGAAGAAGGAGGAGATGATGCAGAAATCCTAGATGTAGAGGATCCTAGCTGTAGAGCCACTAGGCCTATTGAACCTCGCACAAACTAGGTTTATTGGGTCTCACACATTAGAATAGGATTTAAGTATATTTTTGTATTCTAGAACTAGTAGGTCCGATATGTATAGGATTTGGATTCAATTTCACTATATTTTAGCTTAGAATTTTTTGGAATTTTTCTTTGACCCAATTTGAGGTTGCATTGAGGAGGAAGAAGGCAGCATATTAGACTAAAATCCAAGTCCAATTCAGACTCAAATCTGCTCCTTCCTTCTCTCTATTTTGCACCTCATTCATTTTGCCTATATAAAGGCTCTATTTGTATAATTTTGCATATTATGATTCATTTGAATGAATTGAGAATTTTTTATTCAGAATTTTGAGAGTTTTTCTCTCTCTTTTTCTCTTCTATAACTAATCTTAGGGCTGAGGAACCTCTTTATCTGTAGACGTTCATGGTGGTGAAAAAGAAGCTTATCCACTATTAGATGTGGCGCTTTCAAGTTAAGCTTGAAACTGGCTCCGCTCCATTCCTCCTTCATCCTTCTCCAAGGTGCAACCTTCATTGATCTACAAGAATCACCTCTTTCCACCTCTGCTTCAATTATAAATCTCCATTTATTTTTTTATATAACTTCTTTAAAATGTAATGGCTTAAAATAGAAAAATAAATAAAATAATAGTATTTTAAACCATCTTTATAAATTCATAAAAAAATTTAGACTTTAATTTTTTCTAAGATCTTTAAATGATTGTGAGCAGAAGTATTTATGCAATGGTAACTAGGCAGTTCTAAAAATAGTTTATTTTAATTTATTGATTATGGATAAAATTTTTTGGGGTTTTAAAATTATGCACCGATGTGGTAGGATCCAAGGGCTAAATTTATGATTAACTAGCGCCGTTTGACTGTTACAAGTATGCTTTACTACGTCATATTACACTTTTTGTAACATTTAAAAAAATATATTATAAAAATATAAAAAATATTATCTATTAATTTTAATAATATTTTAAAAAAAATTACATCTGATGATATCATAAAATATTATTAATAATATTTAAAAAATATTATAAAAATATTACCTATTAATTTTAGTAAATTTTTACATAAAAAATATATCCGTTGTATTGAATTCAATTTTATTGGACCAGTTGGCCACTTCTGGTATGTGAATCCTATCATGCTCACTTTATGTACCACCTTTCTGCCACTGCCTACTTATCAAATCATGTCTTCACATAAAATAGGTTTCAATTTGCAAAGTAGTGGAACAAGTATCTTTTTTGTATAACAGCATGAGATTGCATCCAATTTTTAAATATGTTGTCATACTCAGACTTTGGCTTGTGATTTTTCTGCAATAAGTGAATCAGGTTTAGGAGATCCCTCTGTCTGTAAATGTTTATGCTCTTTAGTTGGTAGGTCCTTATTAGAACCGGGGGAACAAACGTTGAGCTTGTATTCCAATTTTCCTAAAATGTTGGTTTCATAACTGCTATCAACACCTTTTGAATCGTGAAAATTATTTGGGAAATTTTTACCACATATGAGGATATATTATGAAGTAAAACTAAAGGGTTATAAGTTATAAACAAGGGGGTATGTATATATCAATAACAGATACATAAATAGGGTGTATGTAATGCAAATTTCTGAGTCCTTCTAATATCATAACTTGATTAATTTACTTTGGCTAGGTTCAGTAAATTTGTGGTTTTCCAAGTCTAATTTCGAAGGCTACAAATTAATAATTTTCTACTAGTGTTTAATAACTTTTCGTCACAATTATGTACTATTTAATTTGAATTTATTGTATCTTTATGTCCTTACATCCTTTATGAGAGAAAAGAATTTTCTACATTTCATATGATTTCATGTTTTTTTTTTCAGGAATCGTTTATAGCTCTTTCTTTGCCTTCGGAAAAATTAGCAATGGAAATTCTTGCATAGTAAGAGGAATAACAGTGATGGCTCTCAAATGATATTTTTGAGCTTATTATTAATGTCGAAGATTACTTAGGAGGTAATAAGCACTATTGTTTCCATTTTATAAACGTGTGTTCCGCTTGCTTTTGAAGGAACAATTATATGTATGAGCAACGTGTATTTGACTACTAACTATTTAAGTTAATATAATATAGCTTATGTGCATATTTCTGGGGCTTTAATCATTTAGCACGTGGCACGTTGAAGCTCTAACATATATGTTAAAAGGTAAACCATCAGTTTTTTATTTTCACCTTCTATGTTGATGTTGCTTTATTAAAATTGATAAGATATCACATGAGATATTTGAAATTTTTATTTTATTTTAACATAACGAACTCTAATTTGACACTTTTTTGAATTGGGAATTTTTAATTAAATAATTAATTTAAATGATATTATCTTTTAGTTAATAAAAAATTTAATGAATAATTTTTATAATTATAGAATATTAGGAATGAAATTCCTTTTTCGTTTAATGGAACGTGCAAGCAGTATATACTGGCATTCAATAATTTTTACTATAAGTTAGGACTATAAATCTATAATTATATCCACCTTTAGATATGAATATAATTTTAAGAAAGGGAAATATATGCAGTTAGTTTCAGATCATGTTGTTTAGCAATTATGAATTGTAATTGGATTATATTGTGGTGTTTTTTTTATATCTTTTTAAATTTGGACGTATCAAATTTTTTTTAATAAAAAATTAATAAAAAGTTGATATATATATTTAATATGGTTATCCACATTTAATATTGGTTAAATGTAATATAATTTAATAAAACTTTGCAGTTAAAGATAAAAAATTTTAAAATTTTATTCCAAGATCATTTTTATAAAATTTTCTATACTTTATTTATGATTTTAAAAAAAATTTTTTAATTTATTATTTTTATTTAAAAATATAAAAAAAATTATTTAATATTTTTAAATTTTTAATTTGTTACAAAATTAAATTTTAATTTATAAAATTATTTAAATAATAAAAATTAAAAAAAATTATTTATTTTTATTTTATATATATATATTTTTAATATTTTTTTATTTTTTATTTTTATATATATAGAAAAAGAAAGATAAAATTATTAAAAAATATATATATAAAAATAGAATAGATAGAATATATATATATATTTACTTAATTAAATGTACTTAAAATTTAATTTTTAAATTTTAAAAATTAAATTAAATCTACTTATATATCTATCTATCTTTTATATATATATATATATAATATAATTAAATTTATTTAAAATTTTATTTTTAATTTTTAAAAAATAATTATTAAAAAAATAGAAATATGGAAATAAATAAATATATAGAGAGATAGATAGATAAAAAGATAGATAAAAAATAAAAAAAGAAAGAGAGATAAAAATAAAAATTTTCATAATTATTTAAAAAATTTAAAATTATTTAACAATTATTTTTAATATTTATAAAATTAATCAAAAAATTAGTAAAATATTAATTTAAAATTTAATAATTATTTTTAAAAAATTAACAATAAAATTTTAAATAAATTTAATTAAGTGTATATATATATATAAAGACAGATATATAAATATAAGTAAATTTAATTTAATTTTTAAAATTTAAAAATTAAATTTTCAATATATTTAATTAAATAAGTATATAAATAGAGAAAGAAAGAGAGAAATATTAAAAAAATATATTTAAAAAATAAAAATAAAATATTATTTTAAATTTTTAATATTTAAATAATTTTTATAAATAAAATTTAATTTTATAATAAATTATGAATTTAAAAATATTAAATAAAAATTTTTATAGATTTTTTAAATAAAAATTAATAAAATAAAATAATTTAAATAAAAATAATTTTTTTTAAATTATCAATAAAGTATCAACGATTTTATAAAAAAATCTTTTAAATTTTTTTTATCTAACTACAAGTTTTTATTCAATTGTAATATATTTAATCAATATTAAATATGGATAACTATATTCAACATGTATCAATTTTTACAAATTTTTTATAAAAAATAATTTAGTATCCTAAATTTATAAGAATATCAGAAAAAATATTTTATATTATTCATGAGGGCCGAAATGGATACTAATATGTTTTCCATTTCGTTTTACTAAATCCAATGAAATTTTGGAAAGAAACTTAATATAAATATTACATTTTTTTTAACATATTACTTAGGTACATTATATTATTAAATAAAAAAATTTATTTTTATACAAAAAGAAAAAGAAGCCTAAGATATTTAAATAAATATTTTTTAATAATTTTTTAAATATAAAATAAAGAAAATGATTTTACAAAAATAGTAATTTTTTATATAAAAATATTATGTATTTTCTAAAATTTAAAAAATTTTAAATTACTTGATATTAAGTTAATTATTAAATAAATGCAAGTGAAATAAAAATATTTAAGTTAATTATTAATAAAAATATATTTGATATTAAATTAAATTTATAAACTATTAAACTATATAATAAATTCAAATTAGTTAGTAAAATTATTAAATTTTATTATTAATGTTTAATATAAAATTTAACAATTAAAATAGTATAAATGAATTTTTTAAAATTATACCAATATATTAAATTATTTGTATTTCATAATTTTATTTAAGTTTACTTTTAACTTAATAAAATAAATATTAAGTCTTTTAAAATTTTTAATATTATATGTAAAATTAAATTATATATTATAAAATTTAATTAGTTAATGTTAATTCTTTTACATAAAGACATTATATATTTTTTAAATTCAAGTAATTTTAAAAATAGATTGATAATATTAAACAAATTCAAGTGCATTAATAAAAATATGTATAACATTTAATTAAATTGATAAAAAAATTAAATTATATTGTGAATCCAAATTAGTTCTCATTAACTTTAATTATTAAATTATTTTAAATTTTAATAAAAATTTTAACTATCACAATAGTAAAAATTATTAAAAAATTATATCAATTTTTAAAATTAATTATATTGTGTAATATATATATGTTTTTCAAACAATATAAAATAAGTATAACTCTTAATATTATATATTAAATTAGTTTTTAATATTATATGTCAAAAACTATGATTAACTATTTTTCAAATGTTTTAATGTATTATTTAATTTAAAAATTATAAATAATTATTAGGAGGATGATTTTATAAATTATAATTTTAGAAAATTGTTTAAAATAAATACATTAAAATAATTAAAATTATTTATTACATTAATTACAAATATAACACCTAATATAAATATATTGATTTATATCAACAAACCATTAAATTTATAAAGATACTAAAGATATTACTAGAAAATTTTTTTTTACGAATATATAGAAATATAAATATCTTCTATTAGACTATTTTATTTATTTATATGTATATATTTTATAAATATATTATTTTATTATATTTAAAAAATCAATTATATTTTAATTTATTTTAAAATCACACATTCAATTTAAAACAATATTTTTAAATAAAAGAATGGCAATATTTTTTTGTTTTTCTTAGAATTTTTTAAAAAACTTTAAAATATATATTGTGACATACATAATAAATGAATTTATTACATGAATTTATGTTGTATATATGTAATTTAGTACATATAATTAATGTATTTATTAGAAATAAATTTATGAATTTGTGTTGTATGTATGTAATTTAGTACATATAATTAATGTATTTATTAGAAATAAATTCATGAATTTATGTTATATGTATGTAATTTAGTACATATAATTAATGCATTTATTACATGAATTTATTATTTATAAATTCATGAATCTATAAATTTATTTCGTATAATTATTTTATTACATATAATAATATTATAATTATATGTTTCATATAAACAAATATTTTTTGTAAAAATTAATTTTATTTTATATATAATCTTAAACCTTTTATATTTTAAAATTAATTATATATAATAAATTAATTATATGTTCTGTATAATCATAAATATTTTTATTTTTTAATTTATTCATAAATATATAAAAATGACAAATTTATTATATATTTATGAAACTGATTAAACTTAATATCTATGTGTGCGTCGTTTTTTAAATTTTTCTAAATTTTTTAATAAAAAAATTCATACCAATTCTATATATAACTTCTTAATTAGAAAATATTTTATTATAAAAAATATTACAACAATAAATAAAAAAAATTCATAAATATTTTAATAGACAACTTTGTCGCTTGAATAAACTAACTGAATTAGCTAACAGAAGATATGAACATATCTATAAAAAAAAATATCATCTTTACATTATTAATAAAAAATTAAAAACTTTAATATATTATTCAAGATTTATAAGCATGTATATTTAAGTTACATGTTATTTTAGCATTAACATCATTTATTAAAAATTTTAAAATTATATAATCAACTATATTTACAAATAATCTTAATACGTTTAATCAAAAACTTTAAGAGGTATCAATTCATTCTTCAAGAATGAATTCAGTTTTAAAAAAATTTCTATTATCAACCATGAATTCAGTTTTAAAAAAATTTCTATTATTCACTATATTATCAACCATATTTTTATCTTTAATGTTCACAGCTGAAAAATCATTTTTTTTCAAAGTAAAGATTGTAATACTCAACAAATTTCTCCTAATCCCTTTATTATAAATATCCTGTACTTTTGTAATTTTATATAGGTTGGAGAATATTTTTCTTGTTTTTTTATATTTATATTTAAAATTAAGATGAAAATAATTATACAAATGGATGTATTGTTAAAGTTAAATATGCACTTGTCGGAATCTTAATTTCGAGATTATTTTAAAAATGTTTGATCCCTTTAATTCCTTTAATTAGTGTAAAAATAACAGTTAAATATGCATTTGTCGGAACCTTAATTTCGAGATTATTTTAAAAATGTTTGATCCCTTTAATTAGTGTAAAAATAAATACTTGCCAGGAATGGATAGAACTGGAATAACCACTGGAAGCATTAATTCCTGCCAGGCCCAGCCAGCGATTGGCGTGTGTAGATCCGACGAGGGCCCAATGTAGCTAGAACTAGAATAACCACTGGAAGCATTAATTCCTGCCAGGCCCAGCCAGCGATTGGCGTGTGTAGATCCGACGAGGGCCCAATGTAGCTGACCCAGCCTGTACGCTTCAAGAGTAAATAAATGCTCCAGGCGGGATTCGGAGGCTGGTTTCGGGAGTAACCAGGCGACGCGCCAACCACTAGGCCGAGCGCCTGGTTGGGATTCTAATGCCCTTGGCTAAATTTTAATCATGCCTTGGATGGATTGGGTCATGACTCAAAGTGGGAGGCAGCGGGCCTGGCCCATTATTTGAGTAAATATAAACTCCAATTAGCAATGCATGCGTTTCAGTTTACGTGAGAGGCCTAGAGCTACCTTATTCTTTCGATAGGCATTACATGAAGCGTCTCCCCCCTCTCATAATTCCCTGAATTTGGCTTCCATACTGTCTTTTCTCTCAGTTACGATGATGGCATCATATACACACGCAACAACTGGACAACCTTTACCTTCTAAGAGCCATGCATGGCTGACCTTGGGCTTGAATAACCATGTAGTATTCCTGATTCCTGCGTACATACTAAGCCTGCAGCATCATTTCTAAGAAGGTAGCTAAGCGTCCAGATCTATATGGGAACTAAGTTGTCAAGATGTTGCCACCTGAGCGCATGCAATCTATGACTTTGGTCACTTGCAGAACTGAGTGCATAATGAATGCATAATGGTCCTTTCAACGAAATTTGTATATTCTTTCAAGAATGAGTGCATAATCTAATCCAGAGAAACTAAATGCTACGAGGAGAACTCTCGACCACAGTATAAGGATTCATCGCCAATTAATACGTCAAAGGTTACACCCATGGTAGAATCCAATTTACATTGATTTATGTTTAAACTCGACTCATTAAAGTTGTAAGGTTAATACGTAAGGACACAAGGTGAATGTGGCTTGAAATCTTTCTAGCTCTCAGCTCTTACAGGTGCTAGCTTTTTAACATATCAAATCCAATCAGAACGCTCACATTTATGGATGCAGATTGATTCTTATGAGCCTAACAATGCATGCTCCACAAGCTGAGTTTCCTTTTCTACAGTGACGTGACAGATCGACCAAGTTTGCACAGCTTAGATCTGAGGAGTGTAACACATTAGTTTATGAGCAACAGAGGATGAATATCAACTAATGATTTTTTCTAATTCATATTGAAGAGTCTCAAGATTCTGACTAGAGGAGCTTAGCCTTGAATTCCAGAAAACCAGAGAAAGGATGTCAAAAAAGCTAACCTTACGGCTCTTCTGAATTGAGACCGGAATATTTTGACGAACGAGAGATGCACTTGAATTCTCCGATTCCTTCAGCAGGAGGTGTACCTTAGGAATTTCCCGGAAATTCCCTCTGAGGATGCTTGATAAAAAACGTTAGCACTTGAATCGGGAGAGGGAGAAAAGATAGTTTTCGCCTCGTAAAATTTTCCAAAAATCTAAAAATCCCCCTTCAACAAGGCATTTTCCTTCTTTTTATACTCCTTTTCAAAAATTCCCGCCATTTCTTCTCTCCCTTTCAATTCTATTTTTCCGTTTCTTATTTCTTGATTTTTTTTCCATTTTCAGATTCAGATTTTCAAAAGATCTTTTCTTTCCAGCTTTTAATTTTATTTATATTTCTTTTCAAAATATTTTTATTTTTTTTCCCAGATTTTCTTTAGGTTTTTAACTTTCAATTCTTTTCGGGTTTTTATTATTTTGATTCTCATTGTTATTATTTACTCCAGATTTCTTGATTTTTAATCTTTTTCAGATTTTTGGTTTTTATTTTTTGGTTATTGTATTTTGTGAATTCTGTTTTATATTATATATTTTATTTATGTTTATTTATTACTTTATTATATTTTTTCCAAAAACTCTTTAAGAAAAATTTCAGTTTTTATTATTATTTTTCATTAAAAATGGTTTTTTTGTTTGAATCTTTATTTTTCTAAAAATAGATTTTTCTCTTTCTTTTTTTTTATTTTAGTTTTTATCTGTTTTTCAGATTTTTATTTATTTAAATTAGTATTAGCTTTTTGATAATTTTAAAAAATGGAAGCCTCGGACATAAATGGGTGTTTACAGCACTAAGCTTGGTCAAGTGTTGATGGTTTAGATGTAATGACTTATTTCTCTTAAAAAAAATATTGCATGATGTTGTCACTAGAAGTATTCTTTTTCCTCCATATTGTAATGTAACTTTATTTTGAATGTTATATGTTGGATCCTTATTTCTTTTAGCATGCAATGCTTGTAAATTCACATTCATCTTTCTTTCTTTCTTTTATTTCATCATTCACATTGTTCCTAATTTTTTCTCCTAACTCTTAGAAATAGCAACATACTTCACTTCCCAATTTCAATAATTCTATTCAATTTGCATGATAATGAATTCAACTAGCATTGAAATGAAAAATTAAGCTAAAAATTAAGAATTCTAAGCACCACCTACTCCGCATCATCGTTCTTCACCTATAGGTTAAGAAATAAGGATAAAGTATAATTATGTTGGAATCATTCTTGGTTCTGTAAATACATAGAGAATATATTTTTAGTAATTTAAATATTTAAAATTATTATAAATTAATCTGATTTTTAAATTTACAATAATATTTTTTTATAATAGATTAAATACTTAAAACAATAATATATTTCCATATTATACTAAGAATTAAAATTGCGTAAGAAGAGAATAACTTAGTCAAATCCTATATAACTAATTTAAAGCATATTTTAATATTTTTTTTATTGTGATGGACCTTCCATTGACATATGGATCCTTCCATGAATATGCAACCTAATTTAAATAAGTGTGCATGTTTGTGCAAGACATGTGCATAATCATGTTAGAGGAATCTTCATTATCATCTAAACATTTTAAGTTGACAAAAGCATACAAGCGATGAACCTATGCATGTAATGCTAACATGATCGGGCAACCAACAGGTATGTATATGCAATGCAAGATTGACATATACATGCAAGTGACAAACATGAATGTGTAATGTGAGATTGGAACATGTATGCAAGGAAATAGACATGGGCATGCAACACAAGATTGACATGGACATGCTTACACAATGCATAGTTGTGCCTCATCATTTAAGGTTCCGGTGCTTTCCCTTTGGAAGGTTAAGAAGGTAAGTATTTTATCTTCAACTTTATTCTTGTATCGTAATTCTCATTCTTAACTACTTTCATTTCAATCATATGTCTTCTAACCAAGTTTAAACTAAGAACAACCAAAAAATTTTCTTATCTTACCAGAAGCTTTAATTACTAATGAAAGTCCTAAAATGTTTTGAAGGATCATGAGTTTAGGTGACAGAGAAAAGATTCATGATTCAAGGTGGTAAACCTCCATTAATGATATGATGAAACTTGTTAAAACTCTATGGGAAGAATAAATTATGTCTGAAAATTATTGATGAAAAGATAATTCATATGGTCTATGATGAAAGGAAGTTAGATATGGGAAGAATAAATTATGTCTGAAAATTATTGATGAAAAGATAATTCATATGGTCTATGATGAAAGGAAGTTAGATAATTTAAGAGTGAACTCATGATGGAAGTAATATTTGTTTCACCTCATGTTAGAAATATGATTATTCCATAATACTATGCTAAAAAAATATTAAATCTCATGAAATGAACCTTAAAATATGATTGTGTAATCCTTTCTTTCATATGTATTTTTTGAATCATAAGAGTTTATGATATATCAAAATGTTTGTCGTAAAATTTGTACATATATGAATGAGATATTTTTAATATAAAAATTATGTACATTATATTAATTATTAAAATAAATTTTACATATAAATCTCACACAACTAGCTTTAAGATATGAATGTGTGGTCCTATTATTCTTTTTTTTTTTTGAAATAATAAGAATTTACAACACATCAATATGTGATGTAATAAACTCTATGCATATATAGATTTTACAATATTAATTAATGTAAAAATTAAATATAAAAATTATAAAATATTTTTTAATAAAAAACTCCTTTTCAAAAGTTTCATTTCAAATAAAGTTTCTTCACTCTTATTTCTTTCTCAAATAATCAAAAATTAAATTATTTTTCAAAACTTCTTTCCTAAAATTTAATTTCAAATAATGTTTATTCTTTATTAATTTCTTTTTCAAATAATAAAAAATTAAATTTATTTTCAACTATTATTTTTTACAATTTTTTATAAAAAAATTAAACAAATAAAAGTATATTGTTTTGAGTTTCTCATCACATAAAAAAAATATGCAAAAGTAGTATCAAAATTTTGTTAGATTATTATCTATACATACTTATTTTATTCATTCATATATACATATAAATAAATATATTATTTTTATATTATTTAAATATTTAATTTTCATATTAAAAATTATTTTAAAGTTTTATGTTTAACTTTAGGTATCATTCTTTAGAATGGATAAATAGGATATTAGAATCTTACACCTTTAATAGTTTTAATTTGTAAATTGTAACTACTAAATCTAGAATTCTTTCAAGTTTTACCAAAAAAAATTTTAAAATAAAATTCGGTGACTATTATACCTTTTTATCATTTTAACTTAATTATTTTTTATGGATTTATCATGGTATTGTGATTTAGGCTACGACTATCTATCACATCCTAAATCACGATGGAATAAAACTACAGAAACATAATTATATTCAAAATGGTATAAAAGTGGAATTTTTGACAAATTTTAATTTAAAAAAAAATGTTTAAAAAATTCTAAAATATTTAGGTGTGGGAGTTGATTAGTTACAAATGGGGAAGATTTACATATTTTATTCATCTCTGGTGAAAAATGATATCCAATGTTATTATGTAATTTGAAAAAAAATTGAAGAAAAAATTATTTGATTCTTTTAATATAAAATAATATATTTATTTATATACATAAAATAATATAATAAATATATACAGAAAATAGTTTGAAAGAATTTTTTCTATCTATTCTTTTCTGCAATGAAAAACTTAGCAATGTAATTCTAACAAGTTGATTTGTTTGAAGAGATATTTTGTTGAAAAATAAATTTTATTAATAATTATTTCAGAAATATTTTTGTAAGAAATTAATTGTGAAGAAATCTTGTTTCAAAAATTTAATTACAAAAGAAAATAAATTTTGTAAAAGAATAATTTTTTAAAATAAATTTATTTATGATAACTTGAATTTTTTTTGAAAAATATTAATTGTAAAGAAATTTTATC
The DNA here is from genome assembly GCA_037954105.1 of Canavalia gladiata. NCBI lineage: Eukaryota > Viridiplantae > Streptophyta > Magnoliopsida > Fabales > Fabaceae > Canavalia > Canavalia gladiata. The sequence continues at coordinate 46,602,450 of CM075665.1, forward strand.
TTAAATTTAATTTTTTTCAAAAAAGGAATTTTTTTGGAGAATTTTTTTTAAGATAAATTTTTTTTTTTATTATTCAATAGAGAAATTAAAAGTAAATAAACCTTTTCAAATTAAAATTTTAAAAATAAATAGTTTTTGGATAAATATATTTTTTAATTTTTTTTATATTTAATTTTCATATTTATAATTAATATTTTGAATTCATATGTTAAAAGTTTAAAAAATAATGAATCATTAGACATTCATATTTTACATTTTTTATGTGAAATATCAAATTTATTTAATTATTTATTTTAATAAATATTTAACTATAAAATTATAGAATAATCATAGAATAAATAAAACTAACATCTTAAATTTTTACATTAAAAAATAAATTTATATAATGTAAAATAATCATCGATATTAATTAATCTAATAAAAAATACTTATAATAGAAAGAAAGAGAAAAATTCAATAAATATTGGATAAACTTACAACTTAAAAGATTTATAATACAAATAGATTATTATCAATTATTATATTAAAGAAATAATCACAATGATAAATAAATGATAAATAAAGTATGATGTGGTTTAATAAATTAAAATTATTTAATAATAAAATTAAATGTGGATTTTGTTTTTTTTTTGTTTAGTGTGGGGGATTTTGTGTGAACGTGGATGGCCAGGTTGAGAGAATAAAATGGAATGGAGATTATTTTTTTTTTTGTGGCACTAGTGGAAAATAAGCTTTTTACATTGATTGTTATGGATTTTTTACATCAGTTATTTAAGCAGATGATATCGAAAATAAAACTTTTTACATCAATTATAGAACCAATGTAGAAAGTCTACTTTCTACATCAGTTGTGGGCAGAACCGATGTAGAAAGTAGGACTTTCTACAACGGTTGATGTATCAAACTTTGTAGAAAATCTTACTTTATACATTGGTTAAAATCACAATCGATATAGAAAATTACATTTTACGTCGATTATTGTTTTAACCGATGTAAAAACTTCAGTTTTTTTAAATGTTCGTTTAGGTATACTACCATATTATTTATTCACAATACTTGTATATACAAATAGAATGACCAGGTAGACAATACAGAAAGTACAAAATCTATATATTTAAACTAAATACATCATTATTTATTACCAGATCTAAATTTACAAATAAAATAACTTAAAATTACATCAAATATGTTGTAAATTTAAAAGTTTTAAAATAAGGAGGGTTCTCGGATAGGTCAGCCATGTACATGTTGAAAACAAAGAAAAAAATGTTAAAAACTATACTAAATATGAAAGAAGTCATAAACATTTTAAAATAAGTTAAAAAATAAACATAGAATGATGATATAATCAAATAAATAACTAACTTATATCATGTAGTAACATTTTCTCATATTCCTTCATGATGATCATCTCGAATAGCATGTACATCATTAATTTTATTTATTTCATTGATACTAGATATCCTTGATGATAAGGGAGTTTGAGAAATATCAATATTTGACAGATCATTGATATCATCATTAGCGATTGTTGTCTTTTCTTGAAGAAGGACTGACCACCTTTTGTTAGAAGGATCTTGAACATAAATCAGTTGTTTGCTTGGTGGGCCATGATAAAAGGGTCATCCTTGTAAGCTACTTTTTGAAGGTCAATCAATATCAATCTCAATTCATCAACTTGCACATCACCGTTACTATCAATCCACCTGTATTTGAAAATAGGACTCTAAATTTGGTATAATCAATCTCTCAAATCTCTTCAATCACTCCAAAGTAAGATATGGAAGTGTTGGTGTAAAACCGTATGAAGGCAAGTGCACCTTATTGTTTTACAGAGTAAAGAATGAGTAAGAGTATCGTCTCCACAGGGATTTGGTTCAAGTATTGAATTCCTACTAGTCCACTGATTGAACTCTGATATGGGAGTGCGTAGGCAACAAGATCCCGTGCGTAGGCAACGTTAGCAGAAAATAACAAGATTCACAGATTCTGTCACTGATCTAGAACTCTGTTCCAGTTTGCCTAAAACTTAATCAAAATAAACTCTGGATTGTCTAATACTCAGTGATTGGTTCGAATATGAAAGAATTCAATTTATGAAATGTGTTAGGGTTGGATTTCACCAAAACTTCCCCTATGTAACAGTGGATCATTAAGTGCATTCAAGATAAATTGTAGTTGAAGATTGAATTCACAGATATTTATTGAAGGTCAATCCCTTGACTCAGCAATTCTTCACTCAAATTAGGAATTCTAATCCCTTAGCAATTCCTAATTTGATGTGAGCCTTAAGTTCAAGAATTCAAACAATCTCACAATCGCGAACCTCTATCCCTAGAGCCTTCAAAATTTATTATGCAATCCCAGATCCAATTTTAAAACCAATTTCCCAATTGCGAAGAAGAATTTTGATTCAATCTATAAGTGGCCAAGTCATAGAAGCATTAAGCAAAGAGATGAATAATCAACTTTAAGGAAAAACAATCTTGAATACATGTAACGTATCCGGGTTACATAGGCTCAGTCATGGATTCCTCCTTCCCTAATAGAAATCTAGTTACACATAATTAGAAAGAAAGAAAACAGGGGAGAGGGAGGAAGTCATAAGCATGACGACACGCTGCAGATGTTCTTTGCCCTCAACCCTAGGGTTCTTCCTTCACCAAGAACAGAACCAGCGTCTGGGAAAACGACTGATATATTCTCTATGTTGTTGAGATAGATCAGTGGATAGAGTGATTGATGCTCTGTTTTCGTTCTGTTCTAGACTTTTACAGGTTCTACTTTGTAGCGTAGCGTGTCCAACGCGGCACAGCTGCATTGCCAATGCGGCGTGAATGACAGTTTGCTTTTTTTTTTTTCAATCTTCATGTGCTCCACGCAATTCCAGTTGCGTTGCCAACGCTAGACCCTGTAACAAATTACAGAAATTAAAACACATCAGATTTATGAGAATTTCTCGCCTAAAAGACTTTAAAACTGTATTTTCCAGATTGTGCATGGGTTACTCAGTTTTATGTCATTTTCTCATGTTTTAATGATATTTTATGCTTTAATTACTTGCAATTACATCGAATTATGTTCCAAATGAGTGTCTTATTGGACACTTATCAGGAAGCCATTACAGGATTTTTATATTTGGACCTTGCAAAATATGACTCTACTACCACTATAACCCCACTGTTTTGCATGATACTTTTATCATCCTGAGACTTTGTGTAAAATGAAAAATGATTAATATTGTATCCAGTCCAACATATGACATCAAAGTTTAGGCCATTTGCTAGCCACTTCAATGTATCAAAGGCACCATCATTATTCTTAATTGTTTCATCAAATTAGTTTAAAAAAAAAATTTTGTTATGCTCATTCAACAACCAATCCTCATTCTTTCGAACATTCTCTTCCCTTATAATGGTTTTGTGAGTAGATAAGTAAGGTTCAACCTCATCGATATTATTCAAAATATACAAATATGCTTGAAGGAATTCCACACCACCCATGTTTTTCACAGTTATGCTTTGTGTACCTTTACGTCTGTGTCTTCCCTCATGAAGAGACTTAGAAACTCACATGGGTTCCACCTTTGACAAATACTTTGTACAAAACTCAATTGTTTCTTCTGCAATGTATCTTTCAATCATAGATGCCTCGGGACGGTGCGGATTCTTCACATACCTTTTTAATATTTTCATGTATCATTTAATTGGATACATCCCCCCACCTTAGATAAACTAGACCACATAATCTGATCTCACTCACTATATGAACAACCAAGTGAACCATAATGTTAAAAAATGATGGAGGAAAATACATCTCCAATTGACATAAGACAGTAAAAGCTTCATGTTCCAACTCATCCAATTTTAGAGGGTCAATGACTTTGCTACATATCGAATTGAAAAAGAAGCACAACCTACTTATGGTATGTCTAACTTTTTTACACAAAATATCACGAATAACCACTGGAAGTAGGTTTTGCATCAACATATGACAATCATGAAACTTTAACCCAACTAACTTTAAATCTTTCATAGAGACAAGTCTTTTAAAATTTGAAGAATAACCTTGTGGCACATTAACCCCCATGTAGGCACTCACATAAACTTATTTTCTCTTTTTTTTAACAATGTATGACATGTTAGGGGAAAATATGTCTGCTTTCCTATAAACTGAGGCGCTAACTAATGGCGTATACCCATCTGAACCAAATCCAGTCGAGAATTGACACCATTTTTAGTCATTTCCTATATATTGAGAAGTGTTCCAATGACACTATCACACACATTTTTTCCCTATGCATTACATCAATACAATGTCTAACATCAAGATTGCACTAGTATGGAAGATAAAAAAATATTAATATTTTCTTCCATATCCTTGTCTCGGTGACATTCTTTTGAGTCTTTCCAAAAATAATTTTGATGTTTTTAACTCGTTCATAAACTTGTTTTCTAGTTAAGGCTTTTGGAGCAACATCATTTTCTAGCAATCCATTAGAAGCTTTCCTTAATTTACGATAAGGGTGATTAGTCCTGAGAAATTTTCGATGAACAAGATAAATTGTCTTCCTTCCATAATGCAGTTGATGGTAACTTGTGCCTTCTTCACATATAGGACATGTTTTGTGTCCTTTTAACACTATATTCACATAAATTTTCATATGTTGAAAAGTCATTAATAGTACAAAAAAGCATTGTCCGCATCTTGAAATTTTCATTACCATACCTATCAAACACATCCACACCTTCTTCCCATAGATTTCGCAAGTTTTCAATCAAGAAAGGAAGATAAACGTCTATGTCATTCCAAATTGTTGCGGACCTAAAATCATCATAGATAACATGATGTATTTACGTTTCATGCACAACTCCAGAAAAAGGTTGCAAATTTTCAAAAGAACAGGCCATGAACTATGCCTACTACTTAAATTACCATATGGATTCATTCCATCTGTTGCAAATCCAAGCCTTAAGTTTCTTGTCTCATTTCCAAAATCCAGATATAGTTGATCAACCATCTTCCATTGCAAACCATCAGCTGGATGATGAAGTTTTCCATTAATTTATGTTTCATCTACATGCCATCTAAGGTTCTTTGCATCATGTTTATTACAAAACAATCGTTTGAACCTTAGAATTATTGGAAGATACCATAACACTTTGGCTGAAGGCGACTTTGTGCTTTCATCGTAACTAGAATCACTATCTTTAAGTTTATAATGTGAAACTTGACATACAGGGCATTTATGTAATCCTTCAAACTCATTTTCTGTATAGTGTGCAATCAATGGGGAAAACATGTATTTTCTTAATTGCATACCCATCGGATACAACACCTTCTTCACCTCACAATTACACTTTGGTAATGTATTACCTTCCGGAAGCATCTCTACCAATAGTTCAAGTAATTCTATGAAACTTTAATAACTCTACCCATTCCTTACCTTCAAATTGAATAATCTTAACACTGTTGATAATCATGTAAACGTAGTGCATCCTGGATACAAAGATTTCTCTGAATCAGTAAACAAGTTACCATACATATTTTCCCGCTCAAATGATGCATGCCATATATCACAAATCATATCCTATACCCGATCTTCCATATCTATATCAACCTCCACCATCTATGACACACTTGGCATGCATAATAATTCACCATGTCATTTCCATCTTCTATAAATTTTACAGAACTCATCACAAAGAACAGACTCTCTAATTTGATCAACAGCCAACCATCTCTCATTTAGACAATTAACACACGGATAGTAAAATTATCCATTACTCTAAGGTAGATTTGTTTGCGCAAAATTGAAAAACTCTTCGACCTCATTCTTATACTCATCACTCGTCCGTTTAGCATTTATCCAACTACAATCCATACTATACAAGAATCATAGACACATGATTTAGGATTAACCTTGTCACTCATAATTGGTAATTTATTTTCCTCAATATTGGTAAGGTCCTATCTCATTCGAGAAAAAAAAATTATTCATCGATTAATAGACTTCTAAAATATTGAATATCACACTTGGAAAAATTTTGGCAGCATTTCGCATCAGTCTCCAGGTACATAACTTGACTGTGGTTTCATTTACCATAATCAAGCATGTACACAAAGACAATGCAAAATCAACTAAACCAAAATTTCATCATGTATAATTTACAAGATTTAAGAAGAAGTTTGTTAACCATTGAATAAAAAACTTTAGTCCCAAACTATCCAACTTGGACAATTGGAGATTGAATACAATGAATGGTTTACTTATTCAGTAATATACTTATTGTATTCAACTTTGAATGAAAAACTAAGGATATGCTCATATTTGAACTCAAGAAAAGAAACCAACTTAACTTAGAAAGATCAACATGCAATTTAGACATATAATTATGGTAATTATCATTTTATTAATCAACAATAAATCATGATCAATTACAAGTAACCTATCTCATATCTATTATTACCTTAATAAACTTAGTTACGGATTCTTTATGAATTAAAAATATTCCCTTAACAATTTATCTACAAAAGCTAAATTTAGGTCATATTCTTAAGTCATGAAGATTGTTCAATGTTTCAAAACCAGGTTCATGCACTCAAGTATTAGCTATATTTAAAACGAAATCAATATTATAACATACATATCATCTAACAAAGTAGAGGTGCAGAGGCTTCTTTGTTCAAGGTAACACAAGCAAACTCACACATATGCAATGACAAAGCAAAGGTGCAGAGAAAATACCTCACAATCAACACAACAATGATAGAGCAGTGGCTGAGCGAAGGCACAACGGTAGTCGAGCAAAGGCACAATGATAGCCAAATAAAAATCTTGCAAATTATAGAATACAACCAAAATGAACGTAAATTTTAACTATAATCAAAGAAGGAGATGGATAAATAATAACAACGATGACGGAGGTTTCTCACACCTTAGGGAGCGCAACGACGAATTCGAACGAAGGCAATGGTCACAATGGCGACGACGACAAGGGATGTAATGACAAAGTGCAATGACGAATAACAGTGACGACGACAATGGCTGAGACGTAAACGAAAACAGAAAGAACATGTCGAAACGAGAAACTGTGGATTTAGAGAATGAGGTTTAAGACGACCAGGATTGAAAACAAAGGGAAAAGGGATGACACTTTACATTGGTTGTTTCTCAGAACCAATGTAGAAACAACTTACAACATTGGTTAAAAGAATAACTGATGTAGAATCTTTGCTCATTTTATTTACAAAAATGTCATCGCCAACTTTTTACATCGATTCCCTAAGAAATGATGTAAAAAATTGTTATAAAAAACCTACTTTCTACATCGATTCTCAAAACAACCGATGTAATAAGTACTTTCTATAGCGGTCATTTTATAACAGATGTAGAAAATACTGTTTACATCGATTCCCTAATAAACGATGTAAAAATTATTATAAAAAAACCTATTTTCTACATCGGTTGTTTTGAGGACAGATGTAGAAAACTTCATATTTATTTACAAAAGTAGCACCTTATTTTTATTTACAACAGTTCATGAACAACCAATGTAAATTTCTGTTATAAAATGTTATTTTTCCACTAGTGTGGGTGTGTGTGGGTCGAGGGCTGGAATTTAGCACAATGAGAGAATGAAAAATGTTTCATGGGTAGTGCTTTCGATTTTTTATTAAAAAATCAAGGAGACAAACAATATAGGAAACCTAGAGCAAAATTTTCTTTAAACAAAGATAATTAAAATAATAAATTCTAGTGCTAATATTTTTAAAATTTTTCTTTAATTTGTAAGACAATAAAGTGGAATGGAGAGTAATTTATCTTTTTTACCAATGTTCATACTTCTTACTTATCAGTGAAGTATGGAATTTTGCATCTAGTATTATTATTATACTATAGTAATTCGGTAGAACCTATATGTATTATTTTATTATAAAATTTTGAATCATGTAATATTTACTCCATATTAGAGCTACATTTATAAATCATATTTGAATGATTTTAGAATAAGATCTTAAATTTATTTCGTTAGATGAATCATTTTTAATGTAAGAGGAAAAAGGTTTAAAAAAATAGTTTTTATTTTTTCATGATAAAAAATATTTATTGAATCTTGTAACTAGATATATTTTATTATGTTTTATTTAGTAAAACATAAAAAAAAAGTTTCACAAAAATGTCCCTCAAAAAAGTTAGCATGCTTGTATGAAACTTAAACACGCCTTTGTAATGCCTATAATTTTTCAATACAATTATGTTGATATAAGTCCACTATGCTAGACAGTTAGCACGGCTGTGTTGAAATTCAACATGGTCTTGCAATCTCTTTTAACTTTTCGATATGGTCATGCATACCTTAACACAACCATGCTAATATGAAAGGTGAATAAAAATCTAGGTCAATCCAGTTTGCAACATAAAAACTTCAATTTAAACTTATAAAAAAGAAGGTTAGGTCTTAGAAGAAATTAACATCATTCTACACTTGAACACACTTTCACATGTTACCCTACACTCTTATGTCAACCTCTAAATCCCCTACATCCCTTTATTCACACTTTTCATGGTATCCATCAATTAAGTTGTTACAAATAGAAGATCCTTCATAATATAAGTTACAACACCTTATTGTTAATCTTGTTAGCGTTACAGTTGTCATTTTTATTTTTTAGAATTAGTATTATGGATTCATTTATTAGATTATATTCTTATTAATTATTCTTTTCCATTATGTGTAACTAGTTCTATAGTCATGGGAAATTTATGAGCTTATGATATAACCAATTGAACCTATTACCTCTCTTAAATGTATATTTTCTTTAATTAATTATGTTTGTCTTATTATGCTTAACTAATTGATGAAAATTATCTACTCTTATTTTTTTCTAAGTTTATTGGGATATAGACGATTGCACTATTGTCTAATTAATGAAATTATAAAGTAAATTGAATCAAAGAATTTTGGAGGATCAATTGGAATATTTACTTTCTACCATGTTATTGAATTAATAAACTCAAGTGTTCTTTATGCTTTCGTTAATTATGTACCTTGGACTATTGTTAGGGGTAATAACGTAGGGAAAATAATGTTACCATTGTAAGATCATTGGGGAAGTAATAAAATTAGAACGAATGGTTAGTAATTGACTCTTATCATTCATAAGGGAGTTTGGAGATGAAATTAGGTAAAATCATGAGAAAAACCAAAGTTCCATATCCTCCCATAATTTAAATTCATACTTACAATTTTTCTTTTTCCTTTAATTTTTCTTTACTTATTTTTAAATTTTTATTTCGATTTTCAAATATCTACCTCACAAAATCTTTTCTTTTTGCATAAAAGTTAGAATTTGCATAGTCTTAAGAATATTGGAATAGTATCTATAGAAAAGATAATAGGGGTATCAAATACAAAATAAACAAATATTGAAAGTAAGTACGACTCGAGGTTCACTTATTAGAATGAGAGCTAAGATGTTTACTTCATCTAACTTCAATTGATCCTAATTTGTATGGATGCTAATTGATTTTCATAAAAATTAATCAGTGACGACCGCACGAATATTACCAGAATCCTTTCTCAAGGTTGAGTAATACTCCTAACTTTAATTTATTTACTTAATCTCTTAGTACAAATGAAATCCAATTAAGACTTTTAATTTAAGAAATCATACAATCACATTAATCATGAATCAAGTTTACCTATCTTTAATTTTTTCTTAACCCACAATATTATGTTACCTAACTGGATTATGTAAATTTTATCCAACTCCCAACAATTCTTTAAATTTCTAAATTTTTTTATGAGAAAAATAGTCCAAATAATACTTGGCCATATTATCATAACTTCTCATATCTTAACTTTAATGTTCAAAATTATTTTTAGAAAAAAACTATAGATACTTATTCCTATATTTTGAATAAAATTTCCATTAGAAATTTTTTAAATAAAATTCTTTATCTGTTGTAGAAAGAAAAAAAAAAGTATCTTTTAAGTGTTTTGATGTGATTTTTACATAAGTACTAAAGAAACATTAAAAAATTTGATGTAAGATTTAATATAAGGTGCTCTACAACTTCTAGATCCTATAGAGAGGGTCAATGCAAGAACAAAAATCATAAAAATAACTTGCATATAATTTTTAATGAATTTAATCCTACTCTTAAGTTGAGAAAGAATATAGATTTAAAAAAAATATTTTGAGATTTATAAATTTATATTTTATATTATATGAATTTATAATATTATTTTAAATAAAAAATTAATTTTACTATAAATAAATATTTTAATTCTAAATTATATATATATATATATATATATATATATATATATATATATATATATATATAACTTTCTCTCTTATCATATATGTTAGGAATTGTAAATGTTAACAACTTAATCATGACTTATCTTGAATATGTACATGTAAATTTAAAATTTTATATTAAAATAATAAATTTACATTTTATACTATATATTAAATTTTTTAATTTAAAAAATTTATATAATAAACTTTAAATATATACGTGTAAGTTTATCTACTATCATATATTTTAGAAATCTTAACCATCTATAATGTAAGAATTGCATATCTTGAGTTTTTTGTAAATCTAAATTTAGAATATTATTTTAATATTTATTAAATTTATTTTTATATTTTATATTTTATATTTTATATTTTAGAAAATTTATTTTAATGATAATTTTATGCAATGAACCTTATACATATTGTGTAGAATTTTTTACTATTTCATAAGTCATTGAAAATGTAAAAATTTATTATGCAATCATTGGTTATCTTAAATTCTACATAATTTGAATATTTATGATAAATAAGATCCTTCTCTCAAAAATAAAAATATATTCCATCAAAATTTATCAAAATATTTTTCTATAATTTATTTTTAAATAAAACCTATTTCAACAACACAATAAAATCCTATCAAAATTTCTATAATTTTATTTTATAAAATTCCTTTTCCAACAATTCAAAAACTCAAGGAATACATATGGATGGAACCACATTTTGTGAAGATAAATTTTTCTTATTTATTTTTTTCTATATATTTTGTTTTATATTAAAAAGAATCAAATAAATGATTTTATAAAATTATTATATAATTTTACATTCAATTTAAAATATAGTTCTTTTAGATAGATAAGTAGATAAGTATGATCCTAGTAACTGATTTTTGAATTGGGATTTTTTTTATATAGATATTTTAACTTTTAGTCAAAGTTTAATATCTTCATGATCTACTTGTTGGTGCAAATTATAATTTTAAAGTTCTTCCTAATGTCTTTATAGAAAGTACCTTGTAGTTTTGTATGGATAAAAGGACAACATTACTTTATATTTACAAACAAGAATGAGATAAAGTTGATTGCTACAAAGTGTGTTATTGGAAATAAAAGAATCGGGACCTTGTAATATTAAGCCTTGATCTCATAAGTGTTATAAATGAAATGTGATACCTCTTGAAGACAATGAGCTTGGTTAGAGATAATTCTACTCTTGGGATATGACAATTTTTTTAATTTCTATAAAGAATAAGAATATTCAATAAAACAATAGAAGAGCTTTAATTTACACAAACTAAAATAACTATTTTCTTAGACCTCAAGTATCATGATTGAATTCATAAATTTTAAGAATAAAAGCAAACAAAATAGAAGTTTAATATATTTTACAAGCTATAATCATTTTAAATACCTTACCATAGAATATCCAAAAACATTGATTAAATGTGGAGCTAATTACCATCATAAGATCCTGCAAGGTGTTGCAAATATTATTAGAATATTATTTGAATTTATATAGACAACAAGATTTTAGAGACTATAATAAACTTACATGGCCTTAAGCACAATTATCAATCATAGTAATATCACTATTTTAAAATTTTATTATTTTTCATTTTTTTTAAAATTCTTTTTGGATTCTTTTAACTTAATTATTGTTTAAAATTATATGAATATATCCATATAATTTTTTTATTTCATATAGTCGATTTTTTATTTATTATAATAATTTTTCCAAGTTTGTTTTTGGCATGTTTGGTCTGGTATCAATTTAAGAAACTATATGTATTAGAAATTTTGGAGTGATTTCAGAAACTTTGTATCCTTATTTATGGTCTCCTGACATCGATCCCAACATGTGTTTGGTGAAACTTTTTAAAATAATTCTTTCAATTTAATTTTAACAAATTTGAGATTCAAAATTAAGATATAAAATCTAATGTAAGTAAGACTTAATAAATTAATCATTTAATCAAGTAATTTATATTTCAAATAATATTCAAAACATTCAAGAATAGATACTTGAATTAGAATTCTATAGGTATTTTGTGTAATGGTAGAGTTAGTAATGCGTTTTTATGCCCGACTCTTGGTAGAAAATTTGTTAGAATAAATATATATATATATATATATATATTTCGAATCATGTTCTTACCACATACAACAAAATTATAATTATGATAATTTTTGGGTTCCTAGAATATTAGGTAGAAACGAATTTATTAAGCATAAAACTAATAAAAATAATTCAAGATAAATATTTCTTCTAAATACTACAAGGACAAATGAAGTACATCTCCACACCAACATAGCCATTGGACCATATAAATATCACGACCCAAGTCATGACCTTTTGATCTCAAATGCATATTATCCCATTCAATCATGTTCGAGTGAGTTGATTTTATACCCTCAATTAATAAAAATTAAAACTATTATTATCTAATATCAAAAAAAAAATGATGATCTCATTTACACCAAAATTTAATTTTAAATAATGAAGATCATGGTTAAGTATTATCAAGACATATCTTAAAACCAAAACATATTTTGATCTTGAAACAGACTTTAAACTAGTTTAATTAAATTCTTATTAACATGTTATGATAATTCTCTAATACAAAGTTTAAGGACAGAAAGGTATACAAACTTAGCATCGAAAACATTATTTTGAACCTCTAAACCATCAAATAAACGCAAATTTTCATTTCATAATAACTACTAAAATTAGATTACAATACTAAAATTAAATTGATACATAAAAAAAGGTTATTGAAAAAAACCACAACACGATAGTTTATAAGTAATTTAACCAAAAAGTTAACATTTTTCTCATAACTAATAGCATAACTTTGACACCATATATCATGGTTTTTATATATATATCATAATTGGGATAGTCCGCTCTAAACCAATTTATTAATAATATAAATAGTTAAAAATTAATAATAAAACTACAAATACAACAACCTAGAGTTCCAAAAGAAGTCATTGTAACATAAAACATAACTTTATTATTTTATTAACGAAATCATAATTGGTATACACCATACATCATGGATTATATATATCATATCTCATCAATTATTTTATTAAATTATTCTTCATATGAAACAAACCTTAAAAAATGGGTCACACCCCAAGGGTGGTATTATTCGCTTGACCAAGATCATTGTCTCCAAGATATGCAGGGTTCCATTTAAAGCAATCACTGGATCTAAGCCTAATCTTGCATGGTCCTGATTCCTTTATTTCCCAGTGGCACTCTTTCTTACAATCAATTTCATCTCTAGGTTGAATATAAATATCAAAATAATGACGTCCGATTATCCAATTAAAACTACAAAAATACAAGACATTTTTTTCAAAGGGATTAGGAAAAACTTTGAAACTATAATTTCCTCCGACACGCAAGACTTGAAAGCCAATATCATGTTTTTTGTCTTTGCAATGGACACCAAGTAGCCTATTTTTCAATTTGTTGACTATTACAATCCTTTGTTTGTCAAAAAGGAATGACTCTCCATCTTTGAACTCCAAAGCTAAAAGAATGGTTGAAAACATAGCAAATGATAACATAATTTTGGAGACTGAATCCATTCTTTCACAATTAGTTGATATCTTTGAATAAAATTATTTCAAGGCTTTTGGTGAATACAGAAAGGTTATATATATATATATATATATATATATATATATATATATATATATATATATATATATATATATATATATATATATATATATATATATATATATATATATATATCTTGTACAAAGATCTCTAGAATATTCTACTTCCTTATTTATGGATGGTGATTATAGTAAAACAGCACGTGACTTGTTATTACTATAATAGTAAAATGACAATAAATTTATCTTTTTAGTGATACATTCAAATATTTTGAACTTTAAATAAAAATAAAATGTAGCAAAAGTAAAAGGTTCCTAACAAGTACTTAAATTTGACTAAAGATTAAATAAAAAATAAAAGATGTGAGGAAGGTACGATTAAAAGTTAAATGCAAGAAAAGTAAAAATTACAAGATAATTACTGGGTTTCATTGAATATTAAATGTATGATATGTCAAGGGAGCTAGGTAGATATTTCGATTCTTACTGAAAATTAAATGTAGTAAAACAAAAGGTTCCATGTAGGTATTAAGATTTGACTAAGAATTCAATGTAGAAATAAATAAGGGGTTTAGAAAAGGTAGTTTTGCTAGGACTCCCCTAAAAATCAAAAGTAAGAAAAATAAAGAATGCCAGATAGATATTAGGATTTAATTAAAAATATAATGAAAGAAAACTAAAATATTTATATTTGGATTTGATTAAATGTAGGAAAAGTAAAGTAGTATTATATTGAATAAAAATTAAATATAAAAAAAGTAAAGAATGTGAGGAAGGTACTAAACTTTGATTAAAAATTAAATTAAAGAAAAGTAAAGCTGTCAGTTAAGTATTGAGATTTTTTTTTGAATAGTAAATGCAGAGTATATAAACGGTGCTGGATAGATACTGAAAATAAAATATGGAAAAGATAAAGGTTGTCATGTATATATAAGGAGTTATTAAAAATTTAATGCAAGAAAAATAAATGCACCGAACTTTGACTGAAGATTAAATCTAGAAAAAGTAACATAGGTTAAGAAAATAATGATAATTAATTGAAAATTAAATGAAAAAAAGTAATGGATGTTGAACATGTACTAGACTTTGACTAAAGTTTAAAGGTTGAAAAAGTAACGATCCACAGATATGTGGACCTTAAGAAATAGGTGTGGGAGTGCGATAAATTCAAGAATGATGTAATGCAAAGATGTAGATTGATACATCATGTGCAAATATATACATATAATGTCTTATGATGAAAAACAAATGCATGTGGTTATGTGTAAAATAAATGAAAGCATAATATAATGTAAAACATGATATGAGGTAGAAGATACAATATGACGATTAGTACATTATTTTGGATATACAAATTAATGTATGATTTAAAGTAAGAATATTATGCGAGGCAAAGAATAAGATAATAAGATGTTTGGGATACAATGCAATTGAAGAAAAATTACTTATCGTAAAAAGTTCATTTATATTAGGTTTGAATATTTTTAGTTAATTAGTAATTTTTATGATTTTGCATTGATTTAAAAATGCTCTTACATGTTGTAAAATTAAAATGCTGAACAAATTTTCCTAAATCTTGAACAACTTTGGGAATTTAGAAATTGTTCTAATTTGGGATGTTCAACTTTATCATAGTAAATATTACTATGATGTAAAATGGTACGCTATGAATTTCATGCGAAGACATTACTATGATAAATTAGATATAATACAGTATCAATTTTATAATGTTTAAAAGGAGAAAATGTTATGAAAATAACAATTTAGTTTATTATAATTTTTTTATGTAAAAATTAATAAATTAAACTTTTTACTTCGTTTGAATTTATTTTTAGGCGATTGAGCTGACTCCTCCCGGTGCAAGTCATTCAATTGCCTTCTTTTTTTTTTTAATGTATGAGCATCCTTTTATTGTTTTGTTAGAAGGGAACTATTTCTATTAATTTATTTTACACTTTTTCTATGCTATTTCAACTTACATGAAGCAGGTTTTCTTTTAGGGATTACTATATTAAAAAAATATTTTAAACATTTATTTAATTATTTATTTTATAACATTTTTTAAATATTATATATTTAAGTGTTGTAATAAATAAAAAATATATTAAAATATTTTTTAAAATGTTTTATTTTAAAAATATTGTAATAAGTATTACGTAACTTCTACTTCTAAAACACTGACTTTTTAAAAGTGCTGAAAAATGTAGTTTTTTCAAGCATTTTTTTTCTTTTTAAAAGTGCGGTAAAATGTGGTCTTTTAAAGTATTTTTTTATTTAAACGCTATAAAAAATTATATAGTTTAAAATATTTTTTATATAAATGCTGTAAAATAAATTATTTTTTAAAATATTTTATTTTTAGCATCTATTTTCTTATTATTAATATTATAGTGAACAAACATTAATATTATTATTCAAGCAATTTTAAAAAATAAATAAATATCTAACAATAAAAAATTCTGTTATCTTTAAATAGAGATACACTATTTAAATAGAAATCAGAAATTAATTATCTCCAAAATATTGCTTAAATCAATGTATTTTCATAGTTTAGAATATATTTAAAATATGTCAAGTCTAATAAACATAACAATCTGTTCAATATAAATAATTTAAATAAAATTTTTTGCGACATAACAACATCATTCTTCTTTTATTTCGTCTAACTTTAAATGAAAGTATGTAGTGCATTTTATTTCGTCTAACTTTAAATGAAAGTATGTAGTGCATCTATAATTAGGAAAGTATTACAATATACATTAAAATAAATCAGGTTAAAAGGAAACAATATGAAAGTTTCAATTAAATTAATAATCATAATACATATGGAATCAATTTAAAGTTACATATCCCTATTAGGATACATTTTGATTTTCTAAGATTATTTTCTTCATAAATCTCATAACATAATAACCATAATCTATATTGTTTATTTGACGAAGGCACTATTAAAACAATGATGAAAATTAGTTAAATTATGATGTCATTTTTTAGATAATAGTGTAAAAATTTATAAATACCTCTATAATGATCCAACTAATTGCATTTAATTTAGATTTTGACATCCTAACTCCTTTGGTATCCTGACAAGTTTGGAAAGCTCTAAAATAATAAATAAAGACAATATAAGTAAATATTTATGGTTACATAGATATATTAAAAATAACAATGGTAGCCAAGAAGAGGTGGAAACGCCCTATTATGGTGGAAGGCTTCCAAAGGTATAGCGAAATTCATGGTGGAGAATCCTGGACTCATCATAGAAGAAAAAAATAGATGTCCCAAAGAAAAATAAATTTGCATATTGACTTGAATTGTAATCATTAGCCCATGAACATTCGTAGTCCAACTTACATTACTGATTTCTATGAAGACTACTCTATTCACGATAGACATATATAGCCTTTGGGGAAAAATGGTGAAAGAATGAGTGAAAAACTAAATATCTTAATAGGATTCTACCTTAGGGTTAGTGACATCATTTTTATCACATCCACTTCAATTTATTAGAAAAACATGTTATGCATACAACTTTAATTTTAATTTTTCAAAAACTCTTACTGAAGTAAATTTGTTTTACACAAGATGACCATCTTTAATTAAGCATATAAATTACATGAGTATCATAAATCTTTGGAATCACATCATAGATATCATTTGACTATCAACTCATCTAAGTCTTACATAACTCTTATCTATTCTCTATTACTCACTTAGTGATAATTAAGATATAGGCATACAATATTAGTCAAACAATGTCTTCTTACAGGCTCTGTTACTCTACCTTCTATTTTTAATACATGAACTAGTTATTTGATGGTTGTTCCTTTCATAAATATTGAAGACCTAGTCCTTCATAATAGAAGAATTTTTGGAGAACTATTTTGTCTCCTCTCTAGAAGGACCTAACGTCTTCTGAATGTGCACAAGACATTTTAAAAGTAGTATGAACTTTTCACATAAATTCTTTCTTTAATGATCTCTTAGTTACTTAGGTTCCTTTTAAAGGATTCCAGATAATATGCATGCTCAAACAGTCTAACCAATATATCATGCATATTTAGTCTATACTTTTATACTACTATCACACCATTATCCATACATGATCATCATCTACAACATCATTCTTTAATCATTCATGAGAAATATTCATACACTTCACATTACTCTTTATGTACTCATAAAGTAATATAATAACTTAGCAAAGATTCATCCTTAATTTAAAACTTACTTATTTTTGCTTCATGTTAATTCTTAGGAAACATATTCATTAACTTTCATAACTTTTCCAACTTGTTCAAATCTTAAAATTTATGATGAAACACTCATGGGATCTAGTTCACTCATTCTTATAAGTTACCTCTCAATCTTTCCTTTTTTGAAAGGTTATGTTCTTAAAACTTTTAATGAAATATTATAGTGTATAACTTCTTTTCCTCTAGATGGGCAAATGGCCTTTATAATTATTTGCTCTTTGTGTCCTTAATAGAAATTATTATATCATTTACTTAATTCAAGTTTTAGAGCTACATGTTTTATGCCTTTTGACAAATAACTTAGTGAGTTAGATTGTTTCATTCATAAATCTACTTTTTTTCTTGTTCAAAAACTTTAAGTTTTCTACTAATGACTTATTTGATTATCATTAAACATCCAAATTAGGCTATTTTCCTATTTCTTTCCCAAGTGGCCGAATGTTTATTCCCTATTACTAAGGCCTTATAGTTCAATTATTCTTTTCCTAGAAATGTGACCTTCACGAATTAAGATTTGGGCTATTACTTACACCAACAATAAATTTTTTAAGGTTTTTCTTCCTTATCTAGTGAGCATGGCCGAATTCCCTTGCTCCTTCATTTACTTCATGTTTAACTTCTAATCACCTTCTTAAGCTCACTTTGATCCATTTTTTACTTTTAGCAAGGCTGCTTGCTATTTTTTACTAATTGTGTCAACATGACCAAATGGTACCCTCACCATTACCAAATCTCTCTTAACTTTAACATTCATTCCTTAAACTTGTTTAGACCCCATTTTATATCTTATTTTAAATTTTCACTCAAGATTTTGTAATTAATTGGAGAATGGTTGAATGCCCTATGTGTCTAGAACAAGATTCCTTTTCCTTAATTTTTCTTCTCCTAGTCTTTGTGTTATGGATTTTAGCATATATTTACTATATTTAACCAAAGTGGCCGAATGAACTCTTTATAATTTCAAGTTTCTTTAAAAATTATAATTTCATAGTTATACTTGATTAGATTCTTTTATATATTCCATAGCTTTGGTCAAGGTCATGAAATGTCTTAAGTGATTTGTGCAACTTTGGATCCAAAATTCTACCTTTACACCTTAGTAGTTTTAAGTCCATGTCTAAATTAAGTTTATGGATGTTATTGCATAATTTTTATTGTTCCTTTATTTCTTTTATTAAATGATTTTAGATTTGGACTCTTAGCAAGAAAAAACTCACAAGTAATAATTTTAAGTAAAGATATAACCAAATTACTCACTTTAAACATAAAATTTTTAAAGAAAATATCTTTTATAGCAAACAAGTGTAGATCTACTAAATCTACTCCAAGATCTACAAATCTCATACTTTGAGAACTCCAAAAATTTTCTCATAAACACTTAAATATTTTCAAAAGTAATTAAATTAATTTTTAAGAAATTTTAATCGATTAAATTACTCCTAAGAGTGCTAGAAGCACTTTAGTCCATCAAAACTTCTCTTTTTATTTCAAAAGAAACACTAAAAAATTATTATGCTCATATTTAACCATTCAAGAGAATTTTAGACCTCCAAATAGTTCCAAAAAAAAAAATCCATAAATCTTAGAGAATGGTCCATAAAGAAGAAGAAAAATAAATCATACATACAATATTAAAGCTTACAAAAATACAAGGTAAAATCCTACTTGTTGAAAACTTTATGATAGGTTTTGGAGGTTATTTTATGGCTGATTTTGTCCTCCTTTGATGGTCCATACAAGATCTTCTAGTGGTAGTGGTGGGGTTTAGTGGTTTTATCTGGATTTAACTTAAACTTCAAAGTTGAAAGTTCAAGCTTTGTATATGATTTTGAATTTTTGGGGTTTATTGAGTTTCAAGAGGATTTGGATATTTTCTCTAAGTTTTTATAAGATGAATAATAAAACAAATGAGCCCTCCCATGGCCAATATGGAATTTGGCCACTTAAGGGTAGCTTGAGAATTAATTTCTCACTTAAGGGCATTTTGTTACATTTACATGTAGTTTTCATTTTCTAAAATAAATCCACATGTAAGGAATTAACTTTTTAGAATTACATTAGTGTTAATTTTTATAAATTTATCATTAATTAAGATTAACATATTCTAAGCATGATTAATATTAATTAAATAAGGTTAATTTACTTTAATCATGCTTAATTTTATCTCTCCTAGTTATTATTTTTGTTTTACATGTTTTTAATGGAGTGATCTCTCATATGATGAGTCACCATCATATTTTTCACATGGTAATTTCGTGCACAAAATGTGGGATCCACTTTCTAGCTTTTGTTTTGTATTTTCTTACCCTATCGGCTTTCTAGGAATATTTTAGTAATTTTTCTCAATATTTCACAAGAGGTTCCTAAATTGTTCCTTTGAAATTTATAGCACTAATTGGTTTGATCCTAAATCATTCTAATGTCATTTGATATTTTCTTAGAACAGTTTAGCTCTTGCAAAAAGCAAAGTGTTCTAAGAGCATTTCAAGCATTTTCAAAATTTTATCATGACTTTTTTGCCCTTTCGTAATTCCTATTCTTTTCTCATGACTTTTCAATCATCCTTGACATATTCTAATTACTTAGAAGGAACTTTACCTTTTTTTATATTTTTTTTCTGCACGTTATTTGAGTTATCCCAATGCATGTGCATTTTCTTCATTTGCACAAAAAATTTTACTTTATCTATCTTTTGCTTTTAACTCTACTTTGTTTTTTACTAGGGGTTACTTGTAATTAATAGAGTCCATTATGTGAAGTTATGGGTGTTACACATACGATATCACAAATGGGTATTTTCAAAATTATTAAAGAAAATAAAAGATATTCTATAAAAAATATTTTATAGTGAAAATATTTTTAATTTTATCTATTTTATTTTAAAGTAATAATGAGGGAAAATTTTAAAAAATAAAATAAAAATCTTATTACTTTATCTTATATATTATTATTATTGAGATTTTTTCTTATTGACTACTATGTTAAAATATAATATCATACGATATGATATCACAATTTTTTGATAAATTATGATAATATTATTATGATATTTATTTAAAATTTAATTATATATAAAATTTTATTTTTTGTTAACTTACAACCGTGATATGGTAACAAATTTTTAGAAATTATAATATGATGATGTAATATCGTAACTTATGTTAATTTATTTGATAATAGAAAAAGAGAGTATCATATATTTATTAAAGAATTATATATATTATATTTTATATTAAAAATATTTGATGCATGCTATTATTTTAAGTTTTTTTATCTACGCAAGGTTGTTATGCATTTCGGACTAAAATGCTTGTTTCAAATATATTATCCATCAGATATAGTGGTTGTATGAATGTATTGTTAATGACATGTGATTGGAATTGAAAAACATGAACAGATGAATAAGTATTTTGGGATGCTTGAACTCTACTATTTTCATATTGTGTATGAAGCAAGATTGATAAATAATTTATCTAACTTATTAGTTCTAATATGAATAAAGAAATTAATTAATAAAATGATTTATTTATTTTTTTGTGATGGAGCATGACTTTGTTGGAAATATCTTTAACTTATGCATATAAGTAAATGATATGTTGATGTATCGAACTAGTTTGAATGTGATAAATAAAATAAAATAATTTTTATGTTTCAATACAAATTCTAAAACTCCATAGTTGTAAAACAAATTCAATAGTTGTAGTTCATGTTAAAACTTCATACGATGCTAGTATGTAGCAAAAAAATAATATTAATAATGTGAATATATCTCAATTTGAATATGTAAAAATTATTAATATAGTTGTGCTTTTATTGAATTATACTCAACCTTGATGTGAGCACATTGTGTTGTTATACTTATAATTCCAATGGTGATTGTTGGAATTCTTTGTATCATCCTTTTAAATAATTAAAAGGTATTATGAATTAAGGTTTATATTTTTGTTAGTATCTAAAGGATTTTGGAATGATAATTGGATTTCAAACAATGATGAGGTAAATTCCATCAATAAATATATTTTCACTTAAAATGAATGTCTTGTTTCTTTGGAAGATACAAAATTTACTTATATGATATCATCAACCATGGAATATAAATTTATTACCCTTAAGAAGGCACATCAAGAAGCATAATGGCTATGAAGTCTATTAGTATACATACCTCTATAGGAAATATATACAGCATCACTTCATCATAATTCAAAAGAAAAAACAATTGGAGTAGTTTAAAATGTAGTTTAAAATGATTCTTACAATAGGGAAAAAAATTACATATATGTTAGATACGATGTTGAATAACTGATGAAACGATGTAATTTCTTTTAATGCGCAAAAAATGGAAGAAAAAAAATTAATAATCCTATTATTCCATCATTAAATAGGAAAGTGGTCTTAGATTTCAAGGAGAATGAGTTTTAAGCATTGAATATGAGGAAAGTATGGTGGATACCCAATTGTTAGTCAAACTAAGTCATATAATTACTATTTTTCATTACAATTCAATCTCTATAGCATGAAATAATGTTCCTTTGAAAGATATACATAGCCCTTAGTAGTAGGTACTTAATGTATCTGTAAGACCTTTCAAGGAAATACATAACCCTCAATGGTAGTGCTTTTCAAACGCACTTGATATATCTATAATATAATGATTTTGAGATGCACTTAATGTATCTATAATATAGTGCTTTTGTGATGCATTTGAAGTACTTTTAAATAATGAAGAAAAGTTTATTCGCAAATCTAAAAGGTGTTTTTAAGACGCATTCAAGGCTTGTGAGATAATTATATGAATAAACATGTGATAGAAAGGGTAATGGTCGCCTTTTATAAAAGGATACATAAAATTTCTAATATACTAACCCAAGGAAATTTAAGAATGGCCTTAATTTAAATATTTATCATGAAGTTTCTACTTTAATGTTACAGTGCGTGTAGTGGGGGTTTCAACCTAGTTTAACTAAGTTCATGAGTAATTCATTAATTACACAAAGTTGTTATGTAATATGATTCATCCCACATGAATGAATCGGAATGCGGAAACGATAATGGAACATCTTGAGAATCAATATAGGATAAGATAAAGGATTCTGACACAAATCGTGACCTACCAAAGAGCATCGAAGTTATCAAGAGCAATGTGACCCTTACAGTGACCTGCCAAAAGAATCAACATTATCAAGAGTAGTTCTTTGCCCAAAAACCAAGGAAATCAATTCACACAGATGAAAACTCTTAAAGAGAAAAAATAATATTATTCATCAAGATCTATCTTTAGATCCCTAACTCCTATTATATAAATAACCTAATCTAGTAAAAAGATAAAAAAAATATAAAATCCTAATTAGATTGGAATTTGATTTGCAACTAGTAAAAAGATAAAAAATATGAAATCTTAATTAGATTACAATTGATTTAAAACAAATAACTTGTAAATAAATATCAAATCCTAATGCAATTTATAGAAAATCATAAACCTTATCACTTATGATCTTGAATAATATGACTGCATAAATTAACTCATGTTAGAATTGGATTTGGATCCACGTAGTCCATTTCTCGAACTTCCTTGATGAGACCTTGAAATGCATGTTCCATACATTTGGTCTTATTTCTTATAATAGGATCTCTCATTCCCTGTAGAGAATTCTTTAGAAAATCTCCTTTACTTAACATATTAGTATGTTAATTCAATCTTTAATACATTAACACTTAAGCATTAAAATAACCTTATTTTTTCAAAAATTTCCTATCACTTGGAAAATCATTAGTGAGATATTGTTGATAAATGACTAGAAAGTGACAATTTGCAACAATAATTTATTTTGCATCATTATATAACAGTTAGTTGTAATTTTAATTGGCCTTTATATTCTAACCGTTGTGATATTACTATTTGATTGTTAGATGATTGTTGTGATATTACTATTTGATTGTTAGATGATTAATATTTGTTGTTGTTTACTTACATGTCGTCAAGTAATTATTTTTTACCTATTGGATATTAAACAAACAACACTAAAGTATTTTCTGGTCGAATGTAACTTCCTTCTATGCTATATATCATGCATGCCTCTAAGCATTCTACATAGATATCTAAAATCTTCTACTCACTCGCTACTCTCTTTCTAATCCTGAGAAATCTTGTATGAGACTCCAACATATGTAGGTTGTGAGCATGTTACTATGTTAGCCTTGGGAAGCAGTACCAAAATCAGGTTGCACCAAAGGTCTAATGGAATTTTTATTTCAAAATAAGGGTTCTTCCACGATGTAGTATTTACCTTTTTCCAACATCTCAACATTAATCAATCCATCATATCCTTTCTATTTCTTCATTTATTCTCCTTGTTTAGGATCTTTTAGAAAAATCATTTAGAAAATCAGGTTATGATGAATTTAAGTTCTTTCATGGATCCAAAGTTTTTGAAACTAGTTTCAACTATATTAGAGTAAATAAATCGTTAATTAAATTGATGCTAAATCAACACTGGAAGAAAAAAAATTTACATCAATTTTTAAAATCAATATAACGATAGGTATAATAGAATCTTATAAAATTTTATATTTGTTAAAGAACTCTTGTAAAAAGTTGAGTTTGTACATTAGTTAAACCACTTAATTAATGTTAAAATTCAATTTTTTACATGCATGTAATAAAATAATAGTTTAGATACTATTAAAATTTTTATAAGTTAAATATTATTAAAAAAAGAATAATTTTTAAAAAATTTTAAATTCAACATTTCAATATAATCTCAATTGCAACAATGAGAAAAAAATATGTTAAACTCACTAAATCCAAATGGATTAGAAATGATGCATAAAATATGTTAAACCCACTAAATCCAAGTGGATTAGGAATGATGCATAGCTTAGTCTAAAGGCTCTCTAGGGCAAGTGATAAATTTTGGAGCAGCACGTAATAAAGCCAACAAAGCATGAAATAAGGGAGAAGCACTCTACACAAGCGACTATGTGGCCCATTCTAATATTTTTAGTTGTTTTCAGGTTGGAAAGATCAAACAATGTGAGTTAGATCAAAACAAACTCTTCTTTGTCAACCACAAATAAAATTTTTGGGATTAAGTGGGTGATTGCTCCAAAAGTACCTATGTAAGTTGATAATATCACTATTACTACTTGTGTTCTGATTTATGTTAACCAAAATAAAATTCTAACTTTATTATTTTCTTTTATCATCGAATTCAGTATCATGATCGAAATGCAATCATAAATGGATGAGGCTACTTTAGATGGCTCCCAAGAGATGAGGGAAAGCTAAGGGAAAGTTTGTGGCATTGCATCCCTTGCTAATAATATTTGAAGGGATGATACTGATAAGTGTCCAACATGACACTTATTTGGTAAAAATTTTGATTGGAACATAAATGATCACAAATTCATTGGAAACTAATTAAAAACTAAGTAACCCATGCAAATTTTGTATTGTACAGTTTTAAAGCTTTTTGGTGATAAATCCCTGTGAATCTGATGTGTTTTCACTGTGTGCAACTTGTCATAGGATTTTGTATTGGCAACACAAACAAAAGTGCGTGGAGTACATGAAAGTCTGAGAAAAAGCTGAAGCATTTTGTTACTTCCTCTGTTGGCAACGTAAGAGCTAACTGTGTTAGACACGCACGTAACAGACTAACACCTATAAAAGGTCCAGAACAGAACAAAACAGTTTTTTTGAATGCAGAAACAAAGCCGCCTCTCTCTTGTCAGTTAGCTCATACCTTCCTTTTTGCTGAAGTTGTTCCTAGTGGTGGAGAACTTGTAAGGTTGAGGAATCAACGTGCAGCTGCCCATGGATGCTAACTCCAACTCTTCTACGTTCTTCTCTATTTTCTTTCTCTCTCATTATGTGTAATTAGACTTTTGTTAGGGAAAGAGGGATCCATTTTCTAAATTTATGTAATCTGTAATTCTTATATGAATTCAAGTTATTTTTCCTTCAATTGATTGTTCTTCTCCTTCCTTAAAGCTTCTATGAATTGGCCATTTGTAGATTGAATTTGAATTCCTCTTCACAATTGAGAAATTGGACTAAGAATTGAAACTGAGATTGAACAACATAACCGCAGGTGCTCTAGGATAGAGATTCATAGTTGTGAGATTGTATGGATTCTTGAACTTAAAGCTCACTTCAATTAGGAATCACTAAGGGATTAGGATTACTAATTCGGGTGAAGTGTTGATAAGTCAAGGGATTGACCTTTAACTCGCATAAGGAAATTCAATCTTCAATCATATCTTTAACTTGAATGAAAGTAAGAAATTAAGATTACATTAGATTCAGTTTGGTGAACTCTGACCCTAACACCTTCCATAAATCAATTTTTCTCACATTTATGTCGTATAACGAGTGTTGGACAGTTTGAGTCTGTTTTAATTAGTTTTATACATGCTAGAGCAATAATTCATCTTATTATCAAAAGTTATTAATTCTAATTCATTTACATTCATGTTAACTGCAACTTTTCATAGCTTTAGTTCAAATAGTAGACTAGTAGGAATTCAGTAATTGAACCAAATTCTTGTAAAGATGATACATTTTCTCACCCTTTACTCTGAGAAACGGTAAAGTACACTTACCTTACAACTTTATATCAACAGATATATCATTAACTTAAGAGTATTGTCATCTTTCCCAATCTCATTTACCAACTCATTTGATATGTAGAGACGAATCAATGAATCTGATAAAAGGGATAGGAAAGTAAAATGGAAAGCAATTGATGTGAAAGAGATGGTTCAAATTCTACTAAGAAAGAACCTAGGTTGACACAGATAATCAATAAGTAGTTGGATGTATTATCTACTTGTCTTCAATATCATATATATTACAATGATAAGTTTAATGATAATTTTCTTTTGCATGATGATAAATCTAGTAGATATTGCTCTAATTATTAGTTTAAAATATTTTATTTACAATTTATTTTAAATTTTTTATATACTTTAATACATTTTAATATTTATAATATATATATATATATTAATTTATTTATGAGTTTATTCATTACTATTGATATTAATAATTATATTTATACAATCATATATATTTATAAAAGATCATAAAATTTTAATTAAAAATGTTTAAAAATTAATTAATAGAATTTTTTAAAAAATTAATGTTGACTTTAACATTGATTGGACTGATGCTAACATGAGTCAATGCTAATTAATATTGATTTATCAAAAAAAATTTTAAAAAAAAAGTAATGTCAAACTATCATTGATATTCTCATGATTGTATTTAATAAGAAGATCTTTAATATTGACGTTTAAGTTAACATAAATCGATGTTAATTATCTATAAAAACTTGTGTTAATTAACATTTTATTTATTATGATAAAAAAAATGTACTTTTACACATTTACACAGTAAGATAAATGCATCATTTGAGATTTATGATAAGAACCCAATGCAAAAAGATGTGATCAAGTGTGTTCATGAAAAATAGAGGAACTACGACCGAGTAGATTTAATGAAAGAATCTTGTGAATGGTTCAAATGGAAAAAAGAGACTTAGTAAAAGGAATCCTTAGGGTGTTAAATAATCCAATAAAATAATATAAGAAATTTGTTATAATTTGGATATATATGATAGCACAATTTTTTTATTTTGACTCTTTTTTTTTTTTTTTACTTTAGATAATAAACAACCGCAGATGAAAAAATAAAATCATAACCTAAAGTTTTGGTAATGGATTGGCCAAGATTTTTTAGCCGTGATTTATATGGCAATTGCCTATTTGAATAGGCTAATATTTTTAATTTAGGCTAAAGTATCAAAATAACCATTGCCTAAAATATAGGAATAAGTGCAGTTTTCTCAATCATAATAAAGAAAGTGTGTTGTTTGTTGAAGCCATGCTTATTTAAGTGTTGTCATGATAAGAAAACTGTTTTGGGCCAAATTCTAGATCCAGGCTTGATAACTATTCCATATTCATTCAAGGTCTGAAACTCAAGATCGTGTTGATTACGAGTATTTTGACAATAAACATTCTTATACTGAAAATAATTACAGGATGTGATTTCTGGTAGCTTTTCTATTATGTTTAGGTTTTTAAGGATTATTAATTTTTTTAGATTTGAGTATGCTTGTTTACTTCTTCTTTTTTCTTATTTATATGTTGTGCAATGTTATAACATTCTTATAATTTAGCGTCTATTTTTAAGAATGGAATCGTTTGTTTAAGTTAAAAAATTGATTTTCAAAATTAACATTAATATATATTTTATAGATTTTATAAAAAAATCAAAGTTTTATTTCATTTGTTTAAATTATAAGAAGTATTTTATTTTAAAATATAACTATAATTTTAGTTTTTCAAAGACAATTACTTCAAATGATTATCATCCATACAAAAAATACAGTACACTCATCTATATCTATATCTTATTTTTAATTATACGATTCTCTTTTATAATTTTAAAAAATATATATATAATTATTAAATTAAAAATATATATAAATATAAATCACCGCTTATATGTAAGAGTAGCGATTCTTTATTTTAAAAAATTAAAATAATCATAAATTTTAATTTTTAAATTATGAATTTTTTTTAGAATTTTAACTAGAAAACAATTTTTCCTAAAATAATTTTTAACCAAGCGGTCACAATATTGTTCCATAGGAAAAAAAAAAACTAACACTTGTTATTGGATATTCAATTGAGGAAAGATAATGTAAAATGAATAAATGACATAATAGGAGGTTTAAAATTAAATTTCATGAAAATAAGAAAATTAATTATAATTTTTAATATGTATGTTTCATGCTTCAGTGAACATGCAACTTCTTGTTTCTTTTTTTTAAATAAATATTTAAGGTTATACAAAAACTTTTAAAATAAGGTTGGTATTTTAATTTTTATAAAAAAAAATATTTTATAATTTTTTTTATACCCCTCATAGGATGTCAATATTGACATCAGTCCGGAGGAGAAAATAGGACTATTTTGAAAAATAAAAACACACTGTTAAATAAAACTTACATTAAATATTATGAATAAAATTAAAAAAAATAATTACTTAACTATTGTTTAGCTTGATATGTTGAGTATGTGAATCTACATGAAGAGATGAGAAACAAATATATAGTATTATTGGCTATTAATATATTTCAATGTAGTGCCATTTTCATGGTTCTTGGGCCATAATTATTGAGTCTTGAATATTGGGCTGGGCCAATTGAAGATATGGGTGAAGATGTGGAAGAACTGGGGCAGCAAGTTGAAGGATGCTTCCTTCAAGAAATGGGTAATGATCCATCACTTGCTCATGTTGCATTGCATTAATATTTATTCCCCCTGAAGCCTTCTGAAACTCCAATATTGCCTGGTACTCCTGAATCTTGGTGAGTGTTTAATAAATAGAAACAATCATCTTTCTATTGAAAATTAAATGATCAAAGTAATGTATTAAATGAATGTGCATTGTTGTTCTTGTGAATTGTTCTTTTGGTACAATAACAACAATGAGGTAGGTTTGAATTTATAATCTTATGCATATTAACTATTCAATATCTTATCATTGGTTCAATTTTAGTATCTTAAAGAAATAATTATTGAATTTTATCATTTTTGAAAAATAACAATTATTTTCTTTTAAAAAACCTCGCTCAAATATGTCATAAGATGGCAATGATTAACTTAAAGGAAAATTAAGTTTGTATTCACATAATTTAAGTTATATTAATATCCCTCTTTTTTTTATCTTAATTACTTAGACCTGTCAAGTGAGGTATGTATTACAATTACAAATTAAGGAAAAATTATATTAACTGAAAGGATATCAAATATAATTAATTGACTTAGATTTAGGAGATGTGAGTTTAATTTGTGCTTATTTTAATGTATGAATCCAAATTCCAAATGGCACTTAAATCAGTTTGTGCTATTCTTACCCAATTGGACAAATTGATGTTTTCATCTTCCAAGATTCTTTCCTGAATTATAAGAAGATATATAAAATGATTACACATATAAGAGAACATCAAACATAAAGGTGGGGCATGTGTGTGTATATGCATATGAAAGAGAGTTATCATAAATGTGACCTTTCTTCGTAGATTCTCCACTTGCTGCTGCAAGAGCTCATTCTGCATGCATAGAAAGTCATGTTAAATGTTTTCTGTTAATTAAAGATCAAATTTGATGTAATCCAATTTTAAAAATTAATTAGTAGGATAAAAAAAATTTATTATATATATATATATATAATTGATTATATTTGTACTCAATGCGAGATTGTAATATAATAATGAAAATACTTAGGTAAATTATAATAAAATTTATTGGTTTATTTTGTAGCACAAAATTAAATGTTTAAAGTCTAGCTTGGGAATAAAAATACTGAATTATGGAATGTTATTAGTTCTTAATATCTATAATTAACTAAGTGGAACTTATAAGCAATTCAACCTTGTTTTGGTTAAGACATGTAATTGTTGTGTGACGTATGAAATGTTGAAATTAACAAAAGTGATCATAGAGAGGAAAAGGATAAAATGAATTAGAAGAATTTGGAAGAACCTGGCGATTTCTAACTTTGGAGACAGAGTAGCCTAATTCTTCTTCAAGTTTAATCAAATCCTCATAGTGTAAACAGTTTATGTCGGCTCCAAGATAGCGTTGAATTTCCAATTCAAGACGGAGAGTTTCTTGCTTTAGCATTGCCATGTCACGGAATAATTCTTCCTATAAATAATATAGGACAAACCTTATGAATATGTTCTTATTAATACTTAAGAATTTAAGAAATTATATATATATATATATATTCTTTCAATTTTTAATTGTTTGTATAAGAAATGATGGAAAAGAAAAAATATTATTTTTATTGTTAAGTACAAATATTTGAGAGCATTTCAATGTGAAAATAATGTAAATTGCTAGTAAAAATCAGATTTTAATTTTTGTTTTTGAAATCAAATAGGTTTCTAATTTTTCACAATGTGATGATCAACTCATACCCGGTGGTGATCACGTTCCGTTGTGTAGATTCCTGTAGATCTCTGAAATTTTTCAATGATCTGCTCCATTCTGACAAATTATGAATTTTTAAGTTAATTTTTATTGAATGAATAAAATTACAATCCATGATATGCAAAAGCTAATTTTATATATATATATATATATATATATATATATATGTGCAGTCAACTTCATGTTTTATTGACGTTGACCAGAAAAAAAAATGTGCCAATTATTCGGAAAAACATTTTGGTTCTCCCAAATTAACCGGATGAATAATAATAATAATAATAATAATAATAATAATAATAAATTCTGTAAAAGATTGATGCTAAGTACAACATACACAAAAATAAAAAGTATATACTCTAATACCTCTCAATTTTGTTCTTACATGGTGAATGTGCTACTTCTGAATTACTTTATTGGGTAATAAACATATTCATCTAACATGTAAAAGTATTGCAATTAATTAGTTGATTGATTATTCAGAAGTGATGCAAGAAATTGAATACCTTGATTAAAATTTTCTTAGGAAATTAAATTCGTCACTATCGATTAAGACAAGAAAAGTTAGTCTCTTTCAAGAGTTTAAAATAAACTTCAACACCATCATAAGCCCATCTGATATATAAGTGGTTGAAAATGAAACCTATCCCTACCACATGCCACCTGAAAGAACCAAATCATAACTTGATGAACTAATCAGATTTGTATTCAATCTCTATGTGAGAACATCAAACTTTCCAAGTCCAAGGTACTCAAGTGGGTCAATGAAAGACATTTGCATCTCTATATAGCATTTTATCTTTCATATATACAAGAGAGAGAAAGAATTAATTATATACACTATAGTATTAATTTGGGGAGAAAATTAAATTAATCAAAATTATAAACACCAACACAAAAATATTAAAAGCCATTGCAGAAGAAAAGACTAAAATATGAAATTCAGCTGAAGAAACAAAAATTTTAATTTTTACATCACAAATAATTAAAAATTTTCAAAAGGGTATATATGTGTGTGTGTGAAATGAAATTAATGAAGATGTAAGCATGCACCTGAAGGGTTCACTGCAGAATTGGAACTTCTTCCCATTGCTAGAGAAGATGATGAGTCCAATTTGAGCATCACAAAGCACAGAAAGTTCACGACACTTCTTCAATAGGCCAGTTCTTCGTTTTGAGAAGGTAACTTGTCTTGTTGTTGTGTTCTCAATTCTCTTTATCTCAATCTTTCCGCGTCCCATTTCAAAAACACCACAACCTATACCTTCCTTATTTCAAACCTTTGTTCCTCCCTATATATATAATTACCCTGTAAAGCCAAAATTATATAATATATAATATATTATTTCTTTTTCCCTTCTATCTTTTGAGTGATTAAAGCTTCCAATTCCAACCAGAAAATTGTGATTTATATAGATATTACTAATAATTAATTAAACTGCACTTATTGATATTGGAGAAAATTAAATATTTGTGGCTAGAAAAGAGAAATAATTGAAAACAAATAAATTTGTAGGTTGTAAAGGGAAACCCCATTATCAAAAGAAAAATGTTTCAACAAGTGTTTGTTGATAACAAAGGGAAAGAGAAAGAGGAAAAAAGTGTGTAGTTCAACATTTTGTTACCTTAGATGAGTTTCTTTCCTTGTGACTTGTGATGAGTCAGAACTTTTTAATTTCAGAAAGTGATTTGCATGTGAACCATGATCACTTCATAGCTATGTAATTAATTTATACCAGGAAATGAAGGGTATTTCTGAAAACTTATAATATCTAAATTCCGAAACTGCCCATAATGACAATGCCATCTAGTGCTTACTTAGCATGAAAGTGAAAAAGGGTAGTAATGTCATTTTATGTTAGCATTAAACGCTATGGAGGAGCCAATGTGCCCATGCAGGTCAGATGAATGTATTTGAATACAAAAGCATAATATTCTCATAGTAAAATATTTTCTATTTTTATTTTTAATATTTTTATAAAAAAATAATAATAAAATTAATTTCTTGTTTTTCTATTTTTAATATAAAATATTGAAAATAAAAAAATAAAAAATAAAATGATATTTTTATAAATAAAAATAAAAAATGTTGAAACAGAAAACATATTTTAAAATCAAACGAGATCTAAATTTTGATATTTTAAAATAGTTTGATGTGGCTCTACAGTGTTTTGTTATTTTGGATCAAAAGTAAGTTCTGATATTTTGTAATAGTTATATATATATATATATATATATATTGAAAGGTACGCTTGTTTGATTACATACATTAAAAATATTATTTAAATTTATGTATAATCTTAAATTTAAATTTAAATTATATTATTATTGATTTATTATATTTATTTTTAATCTCAATCAACTTTAATTAAGAAATGAAATAGTAATTATATTTCAATGACAATTTTTTCCTTACATTTTATTAAAATGAACTTATTGGATCATTATTCTTAATTTAGTTCTAACATGTTTAGTGATACATAATAGAAAATTAATAAATAGTAAATTTTTATCAGAAATTATAATATTTAATGTAATTAATGTATTCGATCTTGTAGTTTTTAATAAAATTTTATTATATATAATTTTTTATTAGGTACGCTTAAATTTATATTTAAAAAAACTATTTTTTAACCAGTAAAACAGCATAACAATAAAATCAAAGAATAATAAAATTGAACAGTTATTTTCTTTACAAGGATTCTTCTTGATGAAATAAGTTTGGCTAATTAGAAACGATTTTGTTTGTCTTCCTAATGCACATTACTTTATTTTCTTAAGGAAAATAAAGTAGTGGTTAAGAAATAAAAATTAAAATATTTTATTGAAA
This sequence comes from Canavalia gladiata, assembly GCA_037954105.1. Classification (NCBI taxonomy): domain Eukaryota; kingdom Viridiplantae; phylum Streptophyta; class Magnoliopsida; order Fabales; family Fabaceae; genus Canavalia; species Canavalia gladiata. Next base: position 46,636,481 of record CM075665.1, read on the forward strand.
TATTATTATTATATTCTTATTATAATTTCTAAACCCACTTCACTTATTTTTTGTTCATCAACTAATAATTTATACAAAGTATTATATATTTTAATTTATATAAATATATTTCTCTTATGACATGAGGATAAACCAAACCATTATTTTGGTTAGGCTAAGGAAAATCTGAACTTTATACCAATTACGTAAATAGTGAGAATATTAAGGTTAAATTAAAAAGGATTCCCAACTCTCATTTGGAAACAACAAAGAATCAGAATCCTTCTGCAAAACATTCATTAATGGCATATGATTGTGATAAGTGGCTTATTCATCATCGATCAGAAACCAATATATCAACTACACTAATTGAAAATTAAATAGTTTTCGTGTGGGTTTATTTGAAAATTTGAATTGAATTTGATAAAATTAATTTGAACTTATTGAATAAAATTGAAATACAATTTATATTGTATATATGTTGAAACAAATATTTTTATTAAAATATTTAAAAAGTATTTTTTTTTCTAATACTAAAACAAACAAGCCGGAAATGTAATAAACTTTATGTCTTATTTATGTGCATGTTTTGTGGTGCTATGCATCACTATCGTCAATGTTCGCCATACGGTGTTTATAAATTGTAACCATTCGGAAAACAATAATTAAAAAAACACAGTTTGTAATTGCTTTGAAATATTTTCTGTTTTCAATTTTTACAATTTGTTTTGAGAATTCGTTTTAAATGAGTTTTTGAAAATCAACTACAAATAAAATTTGTATGAATAAAAAAATTAAACTCTTTTTCTATTTGAAATACAATGCATGGCCATTTAAATTGAAGTTGAAGAAAGTGAGGATTGAGAGGAACCTCAAGGTTTTGATATTTTAATTTTTAACATTTGTTTTCAAAAACAAAATATAAGAGTAGTGTCAAAGAAAATTTACCTTTTTATATTTTTGACAACTAAAATTTTCTTTTTAAAAATAGAATTCAAAAATTACCCCAATGTTTATAATTTAAATAATTTCATACAATTTATTTATTACTTTTATCATTAAAATAATAAAAAAGATATTTCTTTTATTCATTCAAATAATATATTTTTATTTTATTTTCATCTTTTTAATTTTTATTTTTTAGTTATCTATCATTTAAATAAAACCTTAAAATTGTAACTGCTATTATTATATCTATAAATTGATATGTTTACCCATCGATTCCGTGACACAATTGCATCATGAATATTAAAGAATCACTGTAAATAAAGTTTTCATATAGAGCAAGAGTCACGTGGTGCAACACACTAATCACTTCCATCATTTTGACAAAGTAAAACATCTCAAAACTTGTATACATTTGTTTATATTGATAAAATTGTTGGTTCTATTTTAATTTTTTTTTTTAATTATCATATATATAAAATCATTGATGTTTCGTCAAAACATGCACCACGCATGAGATCTTGGTAAACGACGTTGTCAGGAATAGAGTCCCTAGCATCTGTGATATAAAAAATTTCTTTAAATTTAAGGAAATATAAATACAGATACTATATACTTTAATAAATTTCATCAAGGAATAAGAATATTATGGTCAATGTTATTCCGCTATCATATTATCCTCTTTATATTGGTTATTAATGTGACAATTTGTTGTCAATTTTGTCATACTATTTTGTCAACATACACTTCAAGTCTGAAGAAGTAAGAAGTTATTGCCACCTAAACTGCATAAGCAGAATTAAAAAAAAAAAGAGAGAGAGAAATATTGAAAAAGATTGGTATTGAATAATATACGAAATTCAATATTTATCACTGATTTTAAACAAAAATATAATATTTTATTAAAAGTATAAATATTTTATTATATCAAATTTATATATCTAAAAATTCGAAAGTTAATGAAATTTAATAACATATCACTGAACTTTTTAATAATTCCTCATTTAAATGCATAATTAGCCCCATAAAATTAAGGTATGAACACCTAGCCAACAACGCGTCAACATTAAATCTCCCACCCACCAACTTTCCAAAAATTTATTGTAATTTAATTTATCAATGCAAAACTAGAAATTTTAATATTCCATTTTCAATTATTAAGTATAAAATGATAGAACTTTGACCCTAACTTTTTTAAGTGTCTCTTACTAGATTAATTTATATTATTATATATTAACAATATTTTTTATATATTTTATTTTTATATTTATTATATTATATATTATATTTTTTTAATCTAATTTCACTTATTTATATATATATATAACAACATTTATTAAATTACTAAAATTAGTATGATAAAAATTAAAAATTAAAAATTAAAATAATTTTACATAATAACCTAGAATCTCATCCCTTCTACTTATAAAAATCAAATATAAAGTTTAATTGGAATTCATTTACATCCCTAGGTGGTCCCTGAAAACAGAGAATAAAATAAACGTGTTACACACAATCGTATGTTCTTACAACTTAGTTCATATACACTTCAAAAAACAATGAGACAAGATGACCAACGCCAACTTGAAATTGGGTTCCTTCATATGTATTTCTTATCAAATTTTTTTTACTTTTCTTTCTTTATTTTTATCATAAATATTAAATTTAATAATTGAAAAGATTAAATTATTAATCTAATGGTTAAAAACGAACACTAAAGAGGAAATTTTAAAAAAAAAATTCAATAAATTTGTATGAGTTGTGAAGCAAGAATATATATGTTCATGTTTTAGTCTATTTTTCAGTGAAGAAGATCAAGGTGCTATATTTCATTCTTTATTACCTTCTCTATAGAAGAGATATGCATCTCTCTACAGGAAAGGTTCATTTCAAAAGAGAAAACAATAAAACAATATATAAAATTTAATGTAAATATAAAAAGTAAAGAAAATTTTATCTTTTATATAAGTTACTTTTAACTAAATTATTTAGATTATTAAAGATTATTAAAATTAATTATTTTTTATTTTTATTTTTAATATTTTAGATCATGTATTAAAATTAAAATTAAATTAATATTACATTTTAAAACATTATTATTTAATATTTTAATACTTATTTCCGTAATTGTTGAACAAAATACATATAATTATTAAAAATAAAATAAAAATAAAAATAATTTTTTATTAATCTTATAAAATGAACACAATGAGTAAACATATTAAAGTGTCAAATAAACAAATGAAAGGAGTAATTTTTTTCATTTTTTAAAATTATTACAACTTATCAACTTTACCGTCATTAAATGTTATTAACTATGATTTCACCATCAATATAATTAATTTAGGGTCTTTCAATTCTTAAAAATAAATAAGAAAATAAAAAATATTAAATAAAAATGTAAAATATCTTACAAAAGGAGTACCTTATAAAAAAAATAAAAAAAATATTCTAAAAAAAAATGGAAGATATTGCAGTTTACTCTATGTTATTCTAATAGAGACCCTCCAAGTTTTTAAGCTGTTCTTGCCCTACAATTTAATGAAGCTATGAGTCTTTTTTTTACAAGAAAAATAAAACTACAATTAAATATGGAGGTTAGGTAGTTAAATAGTAGAGAGGAAATCAGCGCAAAAATTTACTTCTCATAATGTTTAATTGCAATTTGCCAACGTCTCGAGCAGATATCATGGATGCACTTTAAGACTAAGTCTTTAATTGATAAATATCTAAAGTTAATTTCTTTCATTATAATACATGCTGTAATGTCTAATTTATGGTTCAGACTACCTAATTTGAATACATATTTTAATTATGTTTCACAATATAAAATTAATTGTATTAAAATTAAATTTTCCTAATTTTAAATAAGAAAATTCTTACCCATGTCTATGTTTAAGGGAAAAAAAACAATTTTGACTTGATAATATTTAAAGAATCCAATAAAACAATACAATAATAAAAAATTAAAGGAAGAAAGTATAATTTTATAAAAAAAATTCATACTCGTAAAACCTCTTTAATAGTTTTCTTTAACTAAAATTAAGTATCTTACGAGATAGCAGTTAAGAAAATTTTGAATAAAAGAAATGATTTCTATTGAAATTCTTCTTATTCTTATTACATGTATAACAAACCTAATAGATGTTTTAACGTAACTACCTTACAATAATATTATTATGAATATCTTTATTTTTATTTTGTTTTTTTTATAAAAAGAAAAAAAATCACAAATAAAACATAGCAATAATAAGATCAAACATATTAGAGTAGGACGAAAGATAGGAACATATCTTCTTTTTTTAATTCAACAACTCAAAGCTGCCTCAAAACCTTTTCAATAGCAACAAATATTTCTCTCACTCTTAGAAATTTACTCTCTCGTAATACCCACATACATTATTATGGGATGAATGGTCCAACGGCTTTGAAGATGCTCAGCAAGGTGAGAGAGATCACCAATTTGGAGACTCCATCACTCACTCTCATTTTGGATGGCTTTTGTTAGACAAGCCTTGACAAAATCTCTCCCATCGCCTACTTTTTAGCCTTATTATCACTTAAAGTCCTTTCTTAAATCTTTCTAAACTCACATTTCTTCCACACATCCATGCAACTAAAAAGGAGAGAAAAAACATCTCTAACGAAAAAAGTAATCGCTGCATTACAAGAGAATAACTGATTTGTAAGCAAAATTTTAGTAGATCTTAGTGTAACTTTATTCCAACCTTATTCTCTAAAGTTAACACAACGATACCCAAGCAACCATGCATTCAGAACATTTATATGTGTTGAAGTCTCATAGAAGATTGTTCAAAATTAGAAAAAAAAAATAGAGAGTGAGTAAAAGAGTTGAGAGATGTCATAAGATGCTTAGAGACGTATGTTATATATAGCATAGAAGGAAAATTGCATCCGATCAAAAAATACTACAGCGTTCAGTAGTTTGGTATCCAACAGCTAAAATACAATTCCTTGATGACTAATAAGTACACAATAGTCAAATATTAATCATCAAATAGTCAACTAATAATGGCACAATAGTTACAAAATAAAGGCCCACTAAAATTACATCTAATCATCATATAATGATATAGAACAAATTATTGTTGCAAACTATTATCATTTATTAATCATTTAACAACAATCTCCCACGAATGGCTTTACAAGTGATAGGAAAGTTTTGAGCAAATAAGGTTACTTTTATACTTAAATGTTTATGTCTTGAAAATTGAATTAACACCTAACCAAGTGAGACAACAACTTTGTCCAGTAAATGACTTACTCTTGAATTTATTGAACGAGGTTGAAACCCCCTATACTTGTTGTAATATTGAAATAGACTCTGTGATAAAGTTTAGAATTAAAGTCATTCTCAAATTATCTTAGGTTTCACGAGAGTATTTTAAAAGATTATATAGTCTTTAATAAAATGTGACTTTTACCTTCTTACTCACGTGTTTATTCACATAGTTATCCTTTTCAATTTGTGAATAAATTTTACTTCATTATTTAAAAGTATATCAAAAGCGTCACAGAAGCACTATATATACATCAAATGCATCTCAAAAGTACCATGTTATAGATACATCAAAGTGTGTATCAAAAGCACTATTACTAAGGGTTTATGTATCATTTTTAAAGGTCTTATAGATACATCAAATGAATTTCAAAAAGCACCAACATTAAAGGTTTTGTATCTCTTTCAAATGATCATTACTTCGCATCATAGGCATGGAATTGTAATACAAAATAATAATTATATGGCTTAGTTTAACCAACAATTGAGTATCCACAACAGTTTCCTCATGTTCAAGGCCTAAAACTCATCCTCCTTAAAATCTAAGATCACTTTCCTATTTAATCCTTTAGTAAAAAGGATTAGTAAGTTTTTCTTTTCTTTTTCCATTTTTTCATATTAAAAGAAATTATATCATTTAATCAATCACTTAACATCATATCTAACATATATATATATATATATATATATATATATATATACACATTTTTTCCATTATAAGAATCGTTTTCAACTATTCCAATTGTTGCTTCTAAACCATGATGAAGTGACGGTGCATGTACTTCCTGCAAAGGTATGTCTACTAATAGATTTCATAGTCATTATGCTTTTTGACCTGCCTTCTTAAGAATAATAAAATTATATTTTGTGGTTGATGATGTCATGCAAGTCAATTTTGTATCTTTTAAATAAACAACATCTTCATCTTAAGTGAAAAATATTTATTGATGGAACTTATCTCGTCATTGTTCAAAACTTAATTATCATTCCAAAATCCTTCAAACACTCACAAAAATCTAGAAAAATGCAAACTCTAATTTATAATACCTTTTAATTATTTAAAAGGACGACACAAAGAATTCTAACAATCATCATTGGAATTATAAGTATAACAACACAATGTGTTCTCATTTAAATCTAGTATAATTCATTAAAAGCACAACATTGCCAATAATTTTTGCATATTAAAATTGAGATACACTCAAATTATTAATATTTATTTTTTGTTACATACTAACATCATATGAAGTTTTAACATGCATTACAACTATTGAATTTGTTTCATAATTTCTCAATAAATTGTAATCAGTTTAAAGAGGAGTTATTTTATATTTTTTTATTTTTATTTTCAAAATCACTTCAACTTTTCTTAATTTTTTTTTTTGAATTTGGAACATAAAAAATAATTTTATTTATCACATTCAAACTAATTTTAAATATCAACATATTATTTACATATATGCATGAGTTAGAGACCTTCACAAAAAACTCACGTTCTATCACAAAGAAAGAAATAAATTTTATTAATTAATTTTTTTAAGCATACCTAAGCTAATCAACTAGATAAATTATTTATTCACCATATTTCATACATAATATGAAAACAATATAATTCAGATATCACATAATACTCATTTATCTATTCGTACTTTTCAATTAAAACATTCAAATCACATATGATCAACAATACATTCATATAATCATTGTTAGATAATATATTTAAAACAAGCATTTTAATCTCAAATACACAACAATCTTGTGTAGATAAAAATTTAAAATAATAACATGCATCAAATATTTTTATTATAAAATATAATATGTGTAATTTTTTAATCAAATATACAATACTCTCATTTTCTATTATTAAATAAATTAGCATACTTCATGATATAACGTAATCACATAATACTTTCTAATAATTTGTTATCATATTTCGATGATAAGTTAACAACAACAAAAATTAAATATTTTTATATTTTTAACAACAAAATTTTTAAATATTTTTTAAAATAATTTAAATAAAATATTTAATATTAAGAAATAATATAAAAAAGTAATATATCATAATAAAAGAAAAATTATCAAAAGATGTCGATAAAATAATGGAAGGATAACTTTCAGTCAATAATTGAAATCGTGAAAATTAATATGGGTTAACTGACACGCTCGTCGTAAACGCGCAAAAATAATTTCTAGATTTCCCCCAAACTATTGGTATAGTATAAGGTGCAACCTAGGTCATCTCCCAAAGACCATTTCAAATTCTTAAGCAAATAAGGAGAAAATTAGAACAAGGGGATTTTGTAAAGATTTGATATTGAGTTCTAAACACAAAATACAGAATGAAATTAATTTACTTAACAATTATCAACTCAAGGAATTCAGAGGCTATTTTCTTAACTAATCATTGATCACTAAAATTATGCATTGTGTTTATCAACCTAGGATCATCTGGAACCCCTAGAATGATCCTTGAATTCTCTACTGAGAAACCTCTCAGAATTTAATTGATTACGCTCAACAAGATTTAGTAACCACTTAATCTTTTATCTAAACCAATTTCACAATCAGAATTCAGTTGAAGTAAGTAATAAAATGAAAACCTTCAATTCAATTACTTAATTTCTACTCTTCAAACTTTTGGAAAATGATTTACCAATCAAAAACCAATTATAAATCAATTATACATTAATCAAAATACGTCAACCGATCAAACTTTGATTAAAAGAATAAAATTGAATAATATAGTAAAGTAGAGTAGAAATCACTCAATAAGCATGTAAATAAAGATCAAGACCTCAAAGTTAAAATGAAAATAGCTTGAATCCTTGAATTGAAACTACAAACCTAGCCTTCCATGAAGGAGGCAAACTAACAACAAATAAATCCTAAGCCTTCCATGTAGGAGGCAACTAACAACAAATAAATCCTAAGCCTTCCATGTAGGAGGCAACTAACAATAAAGAAAACATAAGCCTTCCATGTAGGAGGCAAACTAACAAGAAAGAAAACATAAGCCTCCCATGAAGGAGGCAAAACTAACAAGAAAGAAAGAAAGAGAGAAGGAAAGAAAGAAAATGGTATTGGAGTTAATCTCCAAAATGGTGTGTGTCTCCTCTTGCAAACCCTTCTATTTATAGAGGATTTTTGAGGCATCATCTTCAGAAAGTCACCAACTAGGATATTACTTTTCTACCCTTTTATTGCTTTCACATGGGCTTTGTTGAAATTGCAAAACACTTTTGAATTTTTGCCACCAATGAGCACAACAATTTTGACTTTCTTGCACCGTAATTTCGGATGTTCACATGTCCGAATTAGAGCTTGACTTCTGAACAAAAGTTGTAGCCCTGGATCTTAGCTGTCCAACAAAGTTTATTTCATCTCAATATGACTTCTATATCTCAAGATATGGCTGGATCTTTGCACACTGTTCAAATTCCACGTCAGCAACACTATCTCATCTTTTGAGATAATTTCGTAGTCCTAAACATCCCATTTAGAATCTGCTCTTGCTTTGTAATTATGGACACTTCTTTAAGCTTTCATTCAAGACAGATTTCATGATTTTTGGATGTCTACAACTCCTATTATGCTCAAAATACTATAATAGTGTCATTTTAATCGGGTAAGCAAAGAAATTCAATTAAACTTCATATGAACCCAAAGTCATAAAATATGACAAAGATCACTTAATTGAACATATAAGAAGTCTTAATGAGATAAAAGTGAGAGATAATTATTTATGAAATTTATGCTTATCATTAACGTTAAGAAAAAGTAGGTTTCGTTCGAAATGGTTGCAAGTTTTTAATTTTTAAATTAATTTGTAAAACAAAAATTTTTCGGTTAAAATAATTTTGAATTGATTTTTAATATATTTTCAAAATAATTTTGACTCAAATTCCAAAACTAAATGAAGTGTTTCTTGGTAGTTACTTTTAATTTTAAAATATTTTCATTTTTAAATCAATCAAATTTCATTATCATCATAATTATCATCATTATTGCTAAATCATAAATGCTATCATCATAATAATTTACCAAACTATTACCTCCACCATCATAAGTATCATCATCAAATTATAAATATTATTACTATGAATATTATAATTACCATTATTATTACCTTGATTATTACAATAATAATAATAATAAAAATATTAATATTAATAATAATAATTTATTTTTTATTATTTTAAAAGAATTTATTATTTGTTAAATTTTTATTTATCTAATTTTTATATATTAAAAAATAATCTTATTTAATATATAAATTATATTAAATTTATAATATTATAATATATATTATTTTTATATAAAATAAGTATTAAAAATATAAAAATATTAAATAATATATAAAACTATTTATCTTGAATATTGATAATCAAATAGTATGTAAAATAAAAATATGTATAACTATATAATATTCTTTACCTAATAACTTTCATACTATTACTATTATCTTACAAATACTACTCTTACTTTCATCATTATCATTATCATTATTATTGTCATAATATTTTTTATTATTTTTAAATTATTATTATTATTTTTAAAAAAATTATTTATTTATTATTTATATATTCATAAATAAATTATATTTTTTAATATATAAAAATATTTAATTTATAATATTATAATATAATTTAATGTTATATAAATTTTTATAATATAATATATATTATTTAATATTAAATAAATATTAAATAATATTAAAATATTATAATCATAATACATAAAATTATTTATTTTATATATTAATTATTAAATAATATATAAAATATAACAGTATATAATTATATAATATTTTTTATATTATAACTATTATCACCATTATAATTACTACTATCATCATAATAAAAATAATAATAATAATTTATTTTTTATTATTTTAAAAAAATTATTTTTTTATTATTTTTTTATTTATATAATTTTTATATATTATAAAATAATATTATTTGATATATAAATTATATTAAATTTATAATTTTACACTATATAATAATTTATAATAAAAGATAATAATATACTTTACTTTTATGCAAAAAGTAATATAAAATTATAAAATAATAACATATAAAATTATTCATCTTAAATATTAATAATTAAATATAAAATAAAAATTTATATAATAATATTATATTCTTTATATTATAATTATTATATTATTATCATTATTTTATAAATAATATTTTTATTTTTATTATTATCGCTATCACTATTATTATTATAATTAATATTACTATAATATTATTAATAATTTTTTAAAATTTTAAATTTTTATATTATTTTAATATAATTAAATTTTTTAAATTATTATTTTATTTATATATTTTGTTATAAATTTATAATAAAATAATAAAATAGGCTAAGTTAATTTTCTTTTATAATTATTTTTAAAAAATTAAAATTAAAATTAAAACCTAAAAATTAAAATTAATTTTAATTTTTAAAATATTAAAAATTAAAAATTAAAAACCACCTTACTATCATATCAACTAAAATTGAAATGAGCTTTTGTTAAGTAATTTATCTAATTAAAATATACTCTGACACACACTAGAAATTATAGTTATTTTTACGATTTTATATTATAAAAAATTAATAACTTTATTTCTTTATTTTATTATTTAAAATATATTTTTTAATAAATAAAATTTTTATTTGAAATTAAAGTTATATATTTTTAATTTTTATAAATAAATTTAAATATTTTATAAAAAATTATTTTAAAGTTTTAATAAAAAATTAAATATTTTATTATAAATAATTTTAATTGAATATTATAATATTAAACAATAATATAAAAAATAATATTTTATAATAAATAAAAATTATCAAAAGATAAAAATGAAAAAATAACTTCAGGGTATAATTAAAATTTTAAAAATTAATAATGATAACAAATAAAAAAATTGTTAGTTATTCCATATAATTATTAAAATAACTACTATATAAAAAGAATTGAAATCATCTTACAAAAATTTTAACTGAGTACTCACACTGAAAATGCAACATTCATAATGCTTGAACCGTATAAATATAGAGTTCAGCTTTTGAGGTATGGTACAACAAAATTCTCCCTGTCTTTTTCTATTACTTGTTTTCTCCTTTTTTTTCTTTTCTGTGAAATTGTTAGTGATATTTTATAGTGTTGTATTCTTGAGTGCACGATGAAGAAGTCTTCAGAGATTACTTCAGAAGAATGGGAGAAAATGAAAAAAACGATTAATTTTAGTTCTGATCAATGGGAGGAAATGAAGAAGTTAATTGACTTTAATTTGGGGGATCTAAAGAACTTCATTGACTCTGATCCGATTGTAAAGGATATGGTTCAATCCTTTTTGAAGAACACACCTCAGTCCAACAAAAGGGAAGAACCAGATTGGTTCAACATCTAATTAATGTTAAGATTGGTTCAACGAAAGAAATGATTGCAGATTACTTTTCCTTCTTATTAAAAATTAAGAATATGTGATAAAAAATGAATGAAAGAATAAATAATAAAATTACTAAATAGTAGTAATTATTTATCTTTTTTCAGAGCTATCATTATGTTGTCTTTTATTTAATTTTTTTATTTGTTTGTTAATGTTTTACTATGTGTGAAGTTAATTTCATTTGTTTATCCTTGTTCATATTTTTTTAGTGAATAGAATTTTTTATTACTGTTTTTAGATAAACATAATATAAAATGAGAAGATAATTAAGAAAGTGTAAAATTAAAACAATAATATAGAAAAAAAATAAAAATTGTTGACTTTTTTAATTATTTTTTAATAATTTAATAATTGTTTGTATGTCAAATTTATTTAATAAATGATGATGATGTTTATTCATTAAGGCACCTTAATTTTTTATTTTCTTTTTTTTAGGGTTTTTAATTTTTAGAGTTGGTCTTAGATATCTCAAAATGGTAAATTTTTATTGAAAACAAATTACTATATGTTTATATTTTTAATATATAAATACTATTTTGATAAAAAAAATTATTGTTTTCAAATATTTAAAATTAATCTTAAAAACTGAAATAAACATTTGTTTTTTATATAATTCATTATATATATTTTAATTATATAAATATAATTTATCTTATGATATGAATCAAAATGTAGGGTGCCTGGTGAATAACAAACTAAAGGATCATGGCATCAAAATGAGTGATGAAGTATGTGAGGCAAGAATATTTTATACCAAATACGTAAATAGCAAGAACATTAAGGTTAAATTAAAAAGGATTCCCAATTCTCATTTGGAAACAACAAAGAATCAGAATCTTCTGCAAAACATTCATTAATGGCATATGGTTGCAGTAAGTGGCTTATTCATCGTCCATCAGAAATTCCAATATATCAACTACACTAATAGAAAATTAAAATAGGTTTCGTGTGGGTTTATTTGAAAGTTGAATTGAATGTGATAAAATTAATTTAAAGTTATTGAATATATTAAAATATAATTTAAATTGTATATTTATATTGAAACAACAAAATTTATTAAAATCTTTAAATATACTTTTTCTAATACTAAAACAAACAAGCCTGAAATGTAACAAGCTTTGTGTCTTATTTATGTGCATATTTTGCGGTGCTTTGCATCACTGTGGTTAACGTTTGATATACAGTGTTTATAAACTGTAACCATTCGAGAAACAATTAGAAAAAGACAACACGTGCAGTTTGTGATTATTTAAAAATATTTTCTGTTTTCAATTTTTAAAATTAGTTTTGAGAATTCGTTTTAAATGATTTTTTGAAAATCAAATACAAATTGATAAAGTTTGTTTAAATAAAAAATTAAAATCTTTTTTATTTGAAATACAAATTGAAGCCACCACCGACAATCCATGGCAGGATCCCATATTAAAATGAAACTGAAGACAACCTCAGGGTTTTGGTTTTTTAATTTTTAATATTTTCTTTCAAAACCAAATATAAGAAGAGATATGTCAAACATTTTAATTTTTTTATTTTGAAAACTAAAAATTTCTTTTGAAAAATAGAATTCGAGAAACACCCCAAATATTTGTAATTTATTCGGATTTAGTAAGAAATATTGCAGTCAGGAACTCATCCATAGATCAGAGAAGGGAAAGGTAAAAAAATAGAGTTTAATATATATAATTATATTTTTTATTATACATAAAAAGTATTTTTAGTCATTTTTATTAAATATTTGTTTAGTGGAATGAAATTATGAAGAAAGAAATTAAAAAACTTTAATTTAAATTGTTTGTTTAAGTAAAATTTAAGAAGAAAAAAATTACTTTTAGTGAAGTTTACGTTAAAAAAATTCTTTAAAAAAAAGGGGGAAATGGGACGAAAAACAAATACATATACCATATACTTTAATAAATTTCATAAAGGAATGAGAATATCATATGGTCAAGGTTCCTCTTTATACTAGTTATTAATGTGACTTTTTGTTGTCAATTTTGTCATACTATTTTGTCAAGTCTGAAGAAGTAAGAAGTTGCCACCTAAACTGCATAAGCAGAATCTAAAAAAAAAAAAAACAGAAAGAAAAAACTATTGAAAAGATTGGTCTTGAATTATATATGAAACTCAATATTTATCACTAATTTTAAACATAAAAATATAATATTTTATTATATCAAAATTTATATATCTAAAAATTCGAAAGTTAACAAAGATTAATAATACATTGCTAAATTTTTTAATAATTCCTAATTTAAATGCTTCATTGAGCCCATAAAATTAAGGTCTGAACACCTGGACAACAACGCGTCAACATTAAATCTCCCACCGACCAATTTTCTAAAATTGGGTAATTTAATTTAGCATAATCCAAAACTAGAAATTTTAATATTCCATTTTCAATTATTAAGTATAAAATGATATAACTTTGAACCTAACTTTTTTATGCGTCTTTTACTAGATTATTTTAAATTATTATATATTAATAATATTTTTATTTTTTATATATTTTATTATATTATATAATTTTTCTAAATTTTTAATCTAATTTTATTTATTTTTAAATATGTAATAACTTTTAATTAGAATTAATTTTTTTTATATTTATACATACAAATATTATCCATTTATTTATATTTTTTATTTAATAATTAACAGTTTTTTTTAAGTATAAAAAAATAAAAATAAAAATAAAAACAGATCTGATTTATACCTTAATTTAATCATATGTATATTATGTATATCCAACCATTTATCCTATACGTGATCATATATATATTACGTTCACATTTTTTTCAATTGAAATTGATTTACATCCACAGGTGAACCTGAAAATAGAATAAAAGACGGTATGTCTATGTATGGAATAATGTCTATACTCGCTTCGCTCGTTCATGGAAATACATAATACATAATATATTATATGGAAATACATAATAATAATCTTAAGTTTAATGGAAAAGATTAGGGTTGGAAATAAAATCTGATTTTTAAAAGTCGAAGCAGAAATAGATATACGGATCTTGATACCTGTTTCGTCTCTGTTTTGAATCAATTTTACTTTTAAAATTATTAAAATATTTTTATTATTTTAAAATATTATATAAAATTTATAATATTATAATAATAATAATAAATTATATAAATTTTAAAAATATAATAACATAATAAATTATAAAAAAATTAAATAAAAATATAAAAAATAACAGAGAAAAATGTAAGGTGGATTTTACCGATCTGAACATAGATGAAGATCGAAATTAATATTTTATACCGATAAAAATAGAAACGAAAATAAACATGAAATATAAAAATGGGAATGTGAAATCCGCTCCTAACCTACCTTGTAGCCATACCTAAAAGCGTGTTGCACATAATTACATGTTTCTTGCAGTTTAATTAATTTATATTACTTAAAAACAACAGTGAGACAAGAGGACTAACGTCAATAAATTTTTATGGGCTGAGAAATATATATATATATATATATATATATATATATATATATATCACGTTTTAGTTTATTTTTTTTATAATTCATTCTTTATTAGCTCCTTTCACGTAGGACAGGTCATATATTAAAGAGATTTGTTTTGAAGAGAGAAAAAATAACAAAATATATATATATAATATTAGTGTTGATAAAAATGAAAAATAAAATAAAATGAAGCAGATAAAAAAAATTATTTTTTATATAAACTATTTTAACTAAATTATACAGATTAATAAAAAAAATTAAAAACAATAATTTTTTATTTTATATTTTAATATTTAAGATTATGTATGAAAAATTAAAAAATAATTAATATTACAGTTTAAAAATTATTATTTAATTATTTAATATATCTTTTATTTCATTAATTGTTCAATACAATATATATTAATTATTAAAAATAAAATTTTAAAAAAATATTAGTTTTATAAAATAACAACTATAAGTAAACAAAACAAAACAAAATATTAAAGTGTCAAATATAAAAAAATGAAAGGAATAATTTTTTAAAAATTATTACAACTTATCAACTTTACTGTCATTAAATATTATTAACTATACACTCCATCATCAATATCAATTTAAATTTTGGTTCTTTCAATTTTTAAAAATAAATAATAAATATTATGTAAAAAAATGTAAATATCTACCTTATAAAATAAAAAATATTCTAAAAAATAAAAAGACGAAATTACATTTTACTTTGTTATTCTAATAAAGAGGCCCTCCACAAGCTTTTAAATTGTTAGTGTTGAACCACAATTTAATTAAGGTATTAGTCTTCCATTTTATTTTATTTTTTTAATAAGAAAAATAAAACAACAGCTTAAGAATTAAGATAGCGGTACATCCCTGATAGCCATTGGTCGTTAAATAGAAGAGGGAAACTCAGCGCAAAAATTTAATTCTCTTGAGACGTGTTTGACTATAATTTGTCAAGGTCTTGACCATATATCATGATAGATTCAATACTATTATCTTTATTCGATAAATATCTAACCTTAATTTTTTCATATATTGCGTGCTTTAATGATTAATATATGGTTGAGATTAGCTAATTTGAATACATATTTTAATTATGTTTCACAATATAAAAAATATAGTAAAATTAAATTTTACCCAATTTTTAAATAAAAATCCTTATCCATGTTATTTAATTTATTTTTCTTCACTTTAAATTTATAATATTTAATTAAAATTAATTTAATTATATCTTAATTATTTTTAGTAATTTAAAATTAATTTTATTTAATTTTTAAAAATATTATCTTCTTCCTTTCAATTATTGCTACTAGAAAAAAGAAATTAAAAATAAGCTTCTCGACTTCTTTGCTATCATCAAAATTGATGATATAATAATAATAAAGTATAAAAAAGATAATAAATAATGCTAAGATATTGAAAGCAAATTGAATTTTTTTTTATTTTAAGATATAGATAAGATAATAAATAAACCTATATACATCTTTTCATCTTAATTTTGACAAAGAAAATTTGAGTTGATGTTAATAAATTTAGATAAAATTTAATATTTAAAAATGAAAATGGAGACAAGTATAAAGATCCTAATATACTAATTTACAAAAATATTTTTATTATTCTAAAAATATTCTATAAAATTGGTTAGATTAAAATAGTAATAAAATTATAAATTTTAAAAATATATAATAATTTAATAAATTATGAAATAATTAGAATACAAATATAAAAATAAAAAATAAAAACCAGTGCAAGACAGATTTTTCCGACCCCAATCAAAAGGGATGTGGTCAGGGATGAGGGTTTAATCTTTCAAATCTAGTAGAGATGGATGGGACAAGGATGTGGATGAGGGTCACGGATGGGGAAGGGAACATTAAATTTGTTTTGGATCTGTCTCGTTGTCATGTTTATGTACATATTAGATAAATAATATCAAATAGCACCAAATTTTAACATGAAAAATCCTTAATGAAAAAGAAAAATCCACAAAATCTAGTCTAATAAATTTTTTCACTAAAAAAATTAATATATACATCACAAGATCTTCTGAAACCATCAAAGATCAACAGAAAATTAACCTTCATCAAAAAGGTGGATATCAACATAATAAACCTACCAACGGATCTACATTCCAAGCAACACAAAAAAATAAAAATTCAAAGATATTAATATCAAAATAGAGCTCAAAATGTAAGGATCAACATGGTGAAATTTTATAAAAAAAAATAAAATAAAAGAAACATATCTCCATTCCCAAACATCTTACACAAAAGACTCGTTTTCATCTTTTTCCCTCTCATGTATAGTTCTATTATTATCAATTTTCTTTTTCTCACCTTTGCAAACTCTCTCTTTCTCTTGGTTTCTCACTCACGTTTCCCCTTTTCTATCATTTATTTACTTAAGTCAACATGAACCCACGAGATAGTTCTCCTCCTCACCAATCAAGTGAGACCCTAATCAACCAAACACGCTTTATTTCTACAAGTAGAAAAAAATTTTGTAGATAAGATCTTTATCATCATATTTGAATCATTCTCATCAGTTTGAATTTTCTCCAATAATAGTTGTTTCATCTTCAACACATCTCATATCCAATGATATCAAACCTCAACATGCTTAGATCTTGAATGGATGGTTGAGTCCTTGCGAAAATGAATTGCATTTTGACTATCACAATACAAAACATATTCTTTTGTTTGTGAAAGATCTAATTCTTGTAGGAATTTATGCATCCACAAAAGCTTCTTAGCAACATCTATAACAATAATATATTCTACCTTTCAGAAGACAGAGCAATACACTTTTGTATCCTGAACTGCTATAACACTACTCCTCCTACAAAAGTCAACATATATCCAAAAGTAGACTTTTTGGAATCCACATTGCCAATCATATTTGCATCTATGTAACCATCCAGCATAGGTTTACCACTTTAAAAGAGCAAAAAAACTCCCGAAGTTCTTCTAAGATATTTAAGTATCTATTTCACAACTTGACAATGCTCTTTACCAGTATTAGAAAGAATCAACTCAATAAGCTAATAACATGAGCAATGTTTGGCCTTGTGCATACCATCACATACATCCATCATTCAAGCTACCAATACATCCATCATCCAAAAGTAAATGCATACAAAATTTTCTACATTTCTTCTTTATCTTTCTTTTTTTTAAGACAGTAATTAGTGCTCAACTTAAAAGGACTTACAAGTGGAGTACTAACTATTTTGAAATTTCTCATATCAAATCTATCCAATACATTCTCAATATACTTTTTTTGTGATAACTATAATTTAACATTCTTCCTGTCATGAATAATCCTCATGTTAAGGACTTGCTTTGCAGGATTCGAATCCTTCATTGTTTCACTCTATTTTGAGATTCTAAATCTCTTTTGTATTATGATCAACAATAAACATGTCATCAATGTAAAATGAGAGAATAATAAATTTTCCATCATAAAATTTCTCATAAACAAACAATAATCAAAAGAATTTTTACTATACCCATGATTCACCAAGAAGGAATCAACTTTCTTATACCATTGCCTCGGATCTTATTTGAACCCATACAAGCTCTTCTTTGATTTGTAAACAAATTTCTCTTTATCTTTTATTGCAAAGCCTTCGGGTTACTCCATATAAATTTCCTCCTCCAAGTCACCATGGAGAAACATTGTCTTCACATTAAGTTATTCATCCTCCATGTCCAAACTAATTGCCAAGCTAAGCATAACTTAGATTGTATACATCTTAACCAGAGATGAAAATATTTCTTCAAAGTCAATACCTTTCTTCTGACTAAAACTTTTCATAACCAACCTTGCCTTGTTGATATGAGGTTAGATTGAGGTTGAAATTTTGGAAAATAGAAGTGGCAATTGATGGAGCTTGGATGGATGATAGATCGATTGCACAGGTCTTGAAGTTGTAGGCACCACCAAGGATGGATGATAGATCAATTGTAGTAGTGTCTTTGTCTTCCTTTTCCCTTGACTTCTCACAACCTATATTCTTTCTTCATATGTCTTATTTTATTGAAATGGAAGCGCTTGATGTCTTTCCTGAAACTTGACCTTCCTCTTGACTTACTACAATTCTTAAATTTCTAAAAATTTCTAATTTTACTTTTTTTTCCCATGACTCCGCAACCAAAGCTTTAGTATGAGTTGAAGAGCTAGTAAAATCATGTCCCTTCCTCCTAATCTTTTCATTTAGGATACTATCTTTTACCGTACTAAAGGTCATTTTTCCATTAAAGGTAAAGTTACTTAGAGATAGCATTAATATTTCTTAGTTATCTAGCAATGAGCTAACCAACAAAAATGCAAGCAATTCATCATCTAACACAATCTCAAGAGTGTTCAATTGGTTCATAACATTTTAAAAAATACTAATATGTTTAGCCATCAAGGAATTATCCTTGTATTTTAAATCTACCAATTTTCAAAATATAAATACATTGTTCTTTGCATTTTTAGACTCAAACATTTCTTTGAATATCTTCCATGGGCTATGGGCACTAGTTTCACTAGATACATGATGATAAATGTTTTAATTTATCCATTGTTTGATCATACCAATAGTTTTTCTATTTATTTTCTTCCGTTCTTCATCAAATTTATCTGCTAGTTTAGTATCATCATCCTCAAGGAGATCATACAAGTCTTTACAAAATAAAAAATCGTCCATTCAAAATTTCTAAATGAAGTAATTTGTACAATCTAATTCCTCATAGTTCCAATAATATCACCTTCACCTATTTTAAATGCACAAAACGTAACTCCAACCAGAAAGCTCTAATACTGAATGTTAGGAAAAAAAATAAATAATAACAAGACAAGTAAAAATAAATTGGATATTTTTTTCCTTATACAATTAAAATATGCTATGCAATAACTTTCAGAAAAATAACATATAATGTTACGTAAATATCCACATACACAGAATACATAATTCAGATAAAAGATCATCAAAATTTTAAAATAAAAAATATTCATAAAATTTAATGTAATAAAATTTTCTATTAATATAAATTAATGGATATATCATAAATTCTCCTACAATTATCATAGATGAAAAAAAATTAATCTTCACAAATTAAGTAGATATCAACCTAATAACATAAAAATTGAAAAATACAGATAATGGAAATGAAACCAAACTTTTGTTTGATATTGTTATATGTCATGTCATAATGGAAAAGAGAGAAATGAAAAGGATTGGAAACGGCTTTTTGTGGAAACAGGCTTCAAACATTACAAGTTATTCCCAACATTTGGCTTTGGGTATTTAATTTAGCTTTATCATTAACTTTTTTTTAATTTATTAGAGAATTTTACTTTCTCCCAAGTTTAAATAAAATGGTAAATTAACGAGCCATTCAGATCGAACTCATAGGTGACTGGTAGATTAATTGGAACCAGTGCAGAGATTTTGTGTGACATTTCTTAAATAAAATACATATTTTGTGTTGTAGTGCTTTCTACAAGTTATGGCAGACTTTCAAACAAGAAGTTGAGATATTTATTATTTTACTAACACTGGTGTTTCATAAATCTTGAAAGTAAAAAAATGTCTTCATTTTTATTATCCAAAAATCATAATTATCACTTGAAAAAATTGGGCCAAGAATAAATGATGGCCATGGTTCAAGAAAGTTATGGAAATGGTTTAGTATACGTAAAAAAAATTTAAGTAGTTGGATGATAAATCTACAACAACTACGTGGTGAGGTGATATTTAATTATTGTTTGAGATGGCTAAGGATATAGAAATTTGATAAATGATTGAAATGTGGAGTAATAATGTGATGCTTTTTACTGCATGGATATTTCTTTAAATTGTACTGGGATTTGTCCATGTATCTCTAATGAGTGGTTTTTTTAGTAATATATTAGTTACAGTTTGACATGTGAAATTAATTTTTTTATAATTGAAATTAATTTCTTTGTATGCAATTAGTTTGTATACAAACCTTTTTTATTATGTTAATGATAATCAGATTTTTTTAACAGGAAAACTTTATTATTTGCAAAGAATATTACTTTTATTTTTTAAAATCAACTATAATTTTCTCCTCAAAAAATTGGGAGATAAGAATTAGATGAGAATGTCAAATAGATAAAAAAAAAATATAACAGGTTAAAAACATCATTAATAACCAAAGTGCGAGTCATAAAAAAATGAAAAAGAGAACGAAAAAGATCCTCTGTAATCTCTTGATATCATTATGAAAAGAAAAATAAATTCTGATTCTCATTAACATAATAAAAAAAATTATATACAATTTACAAACCAATTGAATACAAAGAAACTAATTCCATCTATCCAACTATAACTAACAAATTGGTTAAGTTGCTACTATTTTTTTCAATCATTTTATTGCTTTCTAGATCAGCTAACAATTATGCACCAAAAATTGAAATCATACTCGACATCTAAGGATGATGTTTGGTTTTTATTTCTGATTCTGTTTTTATTCTTCATTTTTCCTAAACATTGTCCACACTAATTCCTATTTCAAGCTGAATTGTTCCTAAACATTGTCCACACTGAAGAATAGGGTGAAGATATACTAATGATGTGAATTGATTTGTGGAACCCAATTGTTGATGTGATCAATATTGAAAGGAAATGTGCTTATTTTTGCCCCAAAAAGTCCCCTGCATCTCTATTCAATGTGTGCCATAAATTGTTTATAACCATTCAAAAAGAAATTACAAAAAAAAAACAAAAAACAACTATATGTTTGGATTAGCTAAGAAAAATTGCAGTGCTATATAATGTGCAAGAATTTTTTTCTCATTTTTTTCTTTACATTAATTTTTTTGGTTAATTTAATGACAACAAACATTTTGAATTTTTTATGTGGTTGTTCATGTGAAATTAACTATCCGTCCATATCAATTGAAAGTGACATTGATTTAACATTTTCAAAGTTAAATTATTAACCGTAACTTGCATTGTATTATTGTAACACAGTTGTGTTATGAAGAAACATTGTAATAAAAAAAGTTTTCATATTCATATAGAGTTGAGTCTTTTCCTAAATTAAATAACCATGATCAATTTAAGGATCACCTCATGCAAAACTCCATTTATTTTGTAAAGTTAAGGCCCTTTTACATTCTAGCTGAAAACAATAGTTGGGCCATTTTACATGTGTATAAAAGATTAAAAAAATCACTCTTGGATCATCTCTTCTTTGGGCCATAATTCTTGGACCATACTAAACTTTCTATAAACCAGACAAGCTAATCGATATGTTGTTAAGCTTGCTCCTTGAAGCTTTTAGTTGGGCCAAAAACTTGTGGTTTCATGAATTTTAAAACATGATCATGATCATGATCCAGAAAACAAAAATAGTTATTAAAATAATATTTGGTTCATATCACTTGTACTTTACATTCTTCATATTTCTCACATGTTACTAAATTATTTAACGTGTACTTATGTGATGTATACATTTAATAAAAAAAATATAAAATGTGATAAATGATATAATAAAATAAGTAGAAAGATTGAAAGAAAAAAACAAACTTAATATTTTTATATACAAACAGTATCGTTTGTTTATTTATATTTTTTATTTAATGGTTGATAATTTTTTTAAAAAAATAAAAGTTAAAATAGATTTAATGATCTATACCTAGACATAAACAAATGTATATTGCAATGTGATAATTTTTTCAAAAAAAAAATGAAAAAGATGTAAACTAAATGAATATATGAAAATGATTGTTATTTTTTAACAGGAGATAAAAAAAATAATTATATTCATACATCCATTTTTTTCGTAACTCCTTCTCTAGCTAATTTTTTTTCCTATCACATTATTCGTCGGCTTTCATTTTTTACTCTTCTTTTCAAGTGCATCCCTTGAATATATATCCATTCTTTTCGGGGAAAAAAAAGAGAGAGAAAATTAAAATAGGGTGTTTATAGTGCACGTAAAAGTAAGTGTAACAAAAACTGGTAAGAAAAAATATCGAAACTCTTATTAATATATAAATAAACTCATACCCCGTTGTTGCTGCAAGAGTCATCTTTATGATCAACAGGTTTAGCTTCCATCCAATGCATATTCTCCATGTCTCTATTACGTGTTTGAAATCATTTACGCATCTTACTTCTCTCACCTTTCCTTGTCCCTTAAGGTCAAAATTCTGGTTAATGAGAAAAGGGAAAATGTTTTGTTACCAACAAAAAGTTATCTTATTTGATTTGAAAGTGTATTTTTCATACTGATGCGTATATGTATGGAAAAGATAAAAGATGAGAGATAAAAATATATAATGTTACAAACACTTGTCAAATTTTTTTATGCTCAAATAATAAAAATAATAGAAGAACAAAGATATATGGATTTGTTAGATTCTTGTTTCAGAAATTTATTTTCTATTTATAAAAACTAATAAACAAAAAAATGTTTAATTTTAAAAATAATATCTTTTTCAAAATTTAAAATTAAAAAAATCAAAAACATTTATTGACCATATTAATTTTCTATTATTTATGTTTTTTCTTGTGATACCCCATCTTCCATTTACTCTCTTCCACTCCGTTTGAATTAAGAGTTAGATTTTAAAAGTTATTTTATAAAATAATTTAAAAAGAAAAAAATGAAAACACAATCAATAGATCCAGGATCAAGCAACACTTCCAACAGATCCTTATGATACGTGCATGGCTACTGTATGTAGGAGCTATGCCAATAACCAATATCTTACATGAATTATGTGGTTATCCTCATGCATGCATGCATGCATGCATATGCAACTTCTTTCACACACGACACAAAGAGAATATTGCTGCATATAATTAAAGTTTAAGCAATTCGACAATAGAAGAAGGTAACCAATAGTAAATGGCCTCTATTTTCTTCTGATTCTACTATGCACATAATATACATAATATACATATATATATATATATATATATATATATATATATATATATATATATATATATATATATATATATATTATAGTTGCACTCTTTATTCCAGTGATCATGAAGATAACCACACACTTACGCTTTGCATGTGCATGCTTCACTTAGTCTTCATCGTTTATCATCCAATAAACACATTTTAGGCTCAATCTTGATTCCATGAACTTAATATCTTAAACCACCACTTTACCTTGGTTTATATGCACCAGATCCACAAGAGACGGATTTATCCAAAACATGTATAGCTTCATCATATAACTTAATTCCCTATTTTTAATTTGCCTCAACAAAACTAGCACCAAAATAGTGAAGATTCCAAAAGCTATTTAGCAAATTCTACCAACCTAAAAATTTTCATGAGATACAGAAAGTCAAGCACCTCACACCAACCAACATTATTCGTAACTAGGATAATGATATATGATAAAAGATAATTTTAAATTATTCAATATCATTATCCTTATAATCTTTTTAATTATTCAATCAAAAAACTTCAAATTTATTAAATACTTTTTTTAGGTAAACTATTATAGAAAGATGTAACATTCCTCAAGTACTACATAATATTCTCCACAGTATCTCTAGGTGGTTTTACATTGTACATATTAGGTGCAAGAACTTTTTTTAAAAAAAAAAGGTAAATTAAGAACAAAACAAGACAGATAACACACTCTTCCCTTTTTTTGCAAAATCTACTATAAAAGTAAGAGTCATAACAGTTGATAGCTTTCCATTAATGTGTAAATAGGTCCATGGTTGGATGATCATCCAAACACCAAGGAAAATCAGGATGAGGTAAGTCATAAGCCATATTGGGAATTATTAGAACTTTGACATAACCTCATTTTCCCATCATAATAGAAGTTGAAGCATATTAAACCAATTTATTAAATACATGAATAGTATATGTAGTAGCTTTCAAATCATCCAGAAAGTAAATTAAATGAAATAACTAGCTAGCCTACAAAGTAAGGCTCAATAATTCATACAACTAGCTAATTGCATTGCACCTTCATTTCAAGTTCAATTTCCGGTGCGGCACCTCCTTTGTCCTTTTCTAATTCTTGGTATGTACATAAAGAAAGAACTATAGACTGAAAATAGAACCAAGTGCATGGCAAGTGCCTCATGTTCCATAAAGAAAAGAAAAACACTAAAACCAAAAAAGGGGTACAAGAACACAGATGCTTTGTTTCTCTAATAGAAAAGAAATAAGTGCAGCATCAAATCTGCATATGGATAGAAAAAATTTCTATAAGGGTATTTGACAGCAGCAACAACTGATCCCAGGAACTGAAAGATATGATGATGTTTGTGTGTGTGACAGGATAAGACTATTAGCTCTCCACAATCTTTGGACCATTGTACATGCCTCCATTTACTTCTAAATCTTTCAATTCAAGTTCCTCCCTCTCTTGTAGCCATTCATAACCATTCCTTTCCTCTTCTGGTATGGATAGTCCATCCACTGAAATTTCAGAAAAAAAAAATAGAAAAATCAGTAAACAATACTTGC
This sequence comes from Canavalia gladiata, assembly GCA_037954105.1. Taxonomy (NCBI): domain Eukaryota; kingdom Viridiplantae; phylum Streptophyta; class Magnoliopsida; order Fabales; family Fabaceae; genus Canavalia; species Canavalia gladiata. Next base: position 46,662,092 of record CM075665.1, read on the forward strand.
TTATTTTTAAAAAGTGTATATTTGGCTCAAATTATTTACAAAAAATAATTAACTATTTCTTCCAACTTCCTAAAATTTTTTGGAAATATTAACAATTATTTCTCTAGAATTAAGTTGAACCAAACAAGTTATAGGTGTGAATAGTAACAATTAATTTTAGTACATGCTTAGTTCAATTTATTTTAATGAAATAATCATATATTTTTACTGATTTTTAAGGAAACTTCAAACCAAAAAAGGATTCTAGTGGCAAGGTACCTGAAAAGTTGGAAAAGGGATAGTTATGGTAGTATGTGCAGTGTCTGCCTTCAGCATCACAATATGGAGGACCAAGCACATCTAGAACTGCACATGCTGTCACTGCTGTGAAACAATGCAAGTTGCCTCCATCCTTTGGATAAAGGATGGAGGGGTTGCAAGGGGCAGTAAAATCAGCATCAACCTTCACTTTGGCCAACTGTTTCTCATGACCCTGGCCTGCATAATTAGAATATCAATTATTTTCCTTTATTTGGTGAAGATTTGCTAACAAAAATTTAATTTAAAATAAAAAAGAGAATGATTATAAATGACCAAATAGTGCTAGCTTGTTGGTTGGTCTTTTAACAAAGATGTCTTTGTTTCTTTTAAATGCTAATTTAAAAGTGATTATATACTCCATTTTTGGAGTGTATGAGATGAAAAGAAAAGAAAAGTAGAAAAGAAAGTGAGAAATGTGATAAATGATGATGGAAAAGCACTAGGGAATAGAAAGGAAAGGTGGAAAAGATGCAAGTGAGAGAGGTGTATGAATTTCAGAATCCATTTGTGTCCTTTTTCACATTTTCCATATGGAGGAATGCTAACAACTCACTCTTTATTGTTATGTAGAATTCATATGGAATTCAATGAATATGTAGATCCCATTCCATATTTAGTGAGACTCATAAAATCAGTGTCAAAGAGCATATTTTCAACATTTTCCTTTCCAGATATAATAAAGAAATTTAAACAGTCCCTAAATACAACATTGGCAGGTTTATTCTACTGAGCATCTTCAACTCAGCTACAACAAAGAAAACAAAGACATGGCCATTGATAAAGTCCATCTATGCAAAAACCTAATAAGTGGCCTCAAAAAATGGATCTTCACTAGGAATACATTCACATGATCATATGACTTAAAAGGAAGCACAAGAGGGTTTTCGCAACTAGAGAATCTTGTCTGGTGTATGGGAGTTCAAATGGGATTATTAAAGGAAGCTTGTCCAAATAAGAGGGCTATGGCTACCCGACAATGGCATTCCTTCCACGTTTCCCATTACAAAAAACAATTTCTTAAACATACAAGGGTATCAAATGTTAAACAGTTTTTTGGTTTTTCTATATTTTATGACTATTCTTATTCAAAATTTAATCTGTCCTGTTTAATTGTCCACAGAACACTTTGAAGCATAACCATATATTTTTCTTCATTTTATCACACGAATATGAGTCGGTATGAAAGCATCATACGTAAGGAATAGAGAATAGTACGAGGAAAAGTTATAAAATAGGTAAGCACTCACTCTCCGACGGTTTGATAACGGTACAAGATTCTGAAGGCGAGTCAACCACCCAATCATATGACTTGATGTGCATAGATCCAAAAAGTAGTTTGCTGAAAACCGTCATTCCGGGATGATTGTGAAGAGGAATGACCCCAGAAGGTGGCAAACAAAATATTCCCATCTGCAACACATGATAAAATAAGATCATCATCAACAGAAAACCAGCACTCACTCTCACGCATGATGAAAGCAGTTAGTTCAGATTTATCTAAAATACCGAGAATTTTTCACACTCATAAATGTGCAGGTATGTGATTCTTGGCACTCTTTGGTTGGCGCTTGTCCGAAAATACAGCATATCAGGTTTCAAACCGACATCTTCTGGTTTTATTCCATCTGCACAAAGAAAACAAGAGTTGCATGCTTTGCAAGGCACATATATAAAGCTCAAGAAAACAAAACTGTTAAACAACAATTGGTTAATAATTCTTGGCACTACCACTGTACATGTGCGTGTGGTCCAGGCAATTGGTTAAGTCAATGGATTCCAATAGAATATCACACAAAAGTTCAATAGATGCATTAATTAAGATTCAGACATATAAAACCAGCCTCAGTAACATCATTTCAACATACCTATTCTTAACAACTCCCACAAAACAATGAGTTTATTTTTTGTCCCAGGCCTTCAGCCACAGAGAATGTGTTTGGTTTTCTGTTAGTACGAATTCTCAAGCATGTAAATTGTAAAAGAAATAATAAACGTGTGCATTAGGCTAACAGAAAACCCAAACACACTATTTTTATTTTCCCTCTTTGACAATCCTCATCATAAAAAAATGAGCAATGCTAGCAATGCTAACAACCGTTCTTATGATACTGGTTAAAGAATTAAAAGTAAAAAAAAGAATTATTACAAAGTGCACCAATGAAGTCTTTCTATTTCTATTTATTGATTCTTAACTATTGTTCTAAGGACACTGCACAGCTAGACTCAAAATTTGCTAAAAACATTCATCTTGATACATATCAAGTCCAATGATTGGTAGTCTCCCACCTAATTATTTGGATTTCAAACCTTTAAGAACCAATAATCTAGCTTATTAGCCCCTAATTAATGGTATAGTGAATCCAAAATCCAAATTATCCACACACAAGTGTTAAGTGGATGGGAGAGAGAAAGGGAGGCAAAGGACTTTCACTATGCTTGATGTCTAACTCATATTAGAACAAGGAGTTGACATCACATAGTGAAATGAATTTCAATGTAAATATATATCTTGTGGGGAACAACAAGCACATGATAGCAAGCATTTTTTTATTTGACAATAGCCAAAGCAGATACCTCAGAATATATATAAAAACACATGCATGCATGTTAAGACACAAAACCATACATATCCCATCCTTGAGGGGAGAAACAACATAATTAGCATATGAAAGAGCAAACAACCCCACCGCCCAAGCAATCTAAAGAATTTGCAAAGTGATATATAAATTCATGAAATTGAAGGAAACCATAAAATACATACACATATAAAAATAAACCATATTGCTTAATTGAAATGATACATAAAGAAAAAACAGGAAACAAATAAAATATCCTACATAATTGATCCGTCCAAAATTATTATAATTCCAAGAAAATATTCATCCCAATTGACAAACATGTTCATCTTGGATCAAAAATTTCCACAACCCAGTTGGGGGAAAAACCTTAAACCGCCCAATAACAACACATATCACATAACACAATCAAAAACTAAAAAAATACAAACAAAAAACCTCGTACTTACCTAGAACAGACTTAAGCTTCTCAATGTCCTGAGGGGGAGGGACAAGCCCGGTCCCCACAGAAGCAAAGACAACCTTGCAAGTCTCGAAGAGTTTCTGAACCAGCGGCGGCTTTTTCCGCTGCCGCCGCCGGTTCTTCCTTGAGTTGCTGGTGGTGGTAATTGTTTCTCTTGGCAATTCACAAAAGTTTCTTCCTTTTCTATCAGCCAAGGTCCTCTCAATCCCCATTCAAACACCCCCACCTCCAAAAACCTCAACTTTACCCTCTAACTAAAAAATGCAATGGAGAAACAACCTTGAAAACTCAAATTCAGCCAAATGGGTATCCCAAAATCCGCTCAAATTTCCAAAACAAAGGGGCCCCAGAAAACAGCAGAGGGAGTGGAACAAGAAGCGAGGAAACAGGGGAAAAGGGTACAATAAAAACAAGGTAAATAAATACCAATTACTGATGATAATAATAATAATAATAATAATAATAATAATAATAATAATAATAATAATAATAATAATAATAATAATAATAATAATAGTAACAAACAACTCAGTATTTTTATTTTTTTTCTAAAGGGTTTATGCTGTTAATGTTGGTGCTGAGGTTGAGGGGTAAAAGGTGTAGATGAAAAAAAATGGGAATTGGAATGGGAAATTATGAGGGTGAAGGAGGGGTGGGTAAGGATTGTAGATTGATATTTGATATAAAAGAGGTAGAAGAAGCAGTGGCAGGGTTAGTTGAGAGAGAGAAAAACAGTTGGTTTTTGCAAGAGAATTCAGAAAACCAGGGGCCATGCTTGCCATTCCAGTGGGCTGTTTCAACAGCGGATTTTTTTATTTTATATCTTAGTCTATGTACTTATACTATGATTTAATATCATATTATGATATCAATATCTATATACAACATAGTATATACTCTTTTCTGATTTGGTGGTTCTGTCTACTGTTGTTTTAAGTTGTCTTCTGAACTTATGACCTTCAATTAATTTCACCTTTAAAATTACAAAAAACACATTTTAATTTGAAGTTTTATTATATTATTTTTTATTAAATAATTTTATTTTAAAATTAATTATTAAATTAAATTATCATATTGATTATGTTTGTAAAAATTTAAATTTATTTAATATTTTATTTATATACATTAAAATTAATGTAATATACAGTTTTAAAATATATAAAAATAAAAATATTTTATTATATTTAAATATTATTCAATTTTAAGGACAGTTAACACAGATAATTAATGTAATATATAATTGATTTAATAATTAGATAGATAAAAATTATATTATGAGTATCAATTAATTTAAAATATAAATTATAAAACTATTATTTTAATTTATGTTAAAAATATTATATTATATTATATTTTTATTAAAAATAAAAATAGTAAAAATAATTAATATATTATAAATTTTAATTTTAATTTTAATTTAAAAATATCAATAATATTAAATATTTAAATTATAAGATAAAAAGTGAATAAGTACTATTAATATAAATTTTACAATAAAAAATATATTATCAGTTATTTTTTATAAAATAAAAAATAATATTATTTTAGTCTTTATTTAATTCTTGAAAATATAAATTTACAATTATTTTTATTTTAAAAATTATAATAATAAAATAAAAATAATTTATTCTTGATAATTTCATAACTAAAATGATATTTTATAATTTTAAAAATTAAATTAAATAATATATATAATTTTATAGACTATTCAGAGAGTTTTTTTTATGGCTCATTGAGTCATGCTATCTTTAATTTCACGTGTCCCTAAATATAATAAATAGGTGAAGCAAATTAAGTGGTTTCCGTTTTGATTTTGAACTTTCTCTTCAACGTACAAGTGGGACGCCTGAAGGATTAATTATTTAATTTGTTGGCACTAATCTTGCTTTTCCTACTTATTATATTAATTAATCATTTTACATATTAGCCTTTCTCTATCATACCATGTGTTCAGATATGTTTGCCTCAGCACAAGCAATATATAAATTATCTAAACTTTATTTATATATAACCTTATCTAAACTTTATTTATACTAAACAATAATATATATATATATATTATTGTTTAGTATAAATAAATTTTAGATAAGGTTATATATAAATAAAGTTTAGATAATTTATATATTTATATATATTGTTGTTTAAAAAATTATAAAAAAATTATGATGAATTAAGGTTTGTTGTCTTAAAATTATAAAAAAAATTATATTTTTTAATGAAATTAAAGACGAACATTGTATAACTTAAATTAATTTAAATATATTTAATTACATTCATGATTTTAATTTTATTAAATTTAGAACTAAACCATGAGCATGAAACAGCTAGATTTAAATACAGATATTTAATTGTTAAATTGTACTTTATAAACATTTTTATTGTTTTTTATGCATAAAAATATTTTTACTATTTTATTAAATGTTGCCTCATTCATTGGTAGTAAAATAGAAATAAAAATTAGTAAGTTGTTATGTAATATTATACATTAAATTTGAGTTTCTGTTTTTTATAATAATTTTAGAAATTATTCTTATACTTGTTAATTAATTTGTGATTTTTTATATTAAAAATTTAATTTTTTATTTATAATTTTTACTTTTTAATATTGATATACTGTAAAAAATTCAAAAATACTTTTTTAATAAATTAATTATTTTAATTATTTTAATTTTAACTAATCTTAATTTAAATTTATTTTTAAATTTTTATATATCATATAAATAAAATTATGTATCATTATTTAATGAATTTTTTTAATTTTATTTCAATCATAATATTTTATTTTTCTATTTTTATAAATACAATATTTATTATTAAAATTAAAACATATTTATTATTTTTAATTTTATTTTATTTATAAAATTCATTTATACTTAAAAGTATTTTTCAAAACGCAAGAATAATATGCAAATTTAAAAAAAAATAATGAAAAAAAAAACTTCTTAATCATTAAATATATTTTATTTTATTTGTTACCAAAAAATATATATTACATTATTTTAGATTCAATCTATGTCGTTATATATGTGGTGACCTAAAATAATATTTTGATAAGACGAATTTTTAAAAGAAAAAATACCCTTCCATGCGTAATTCTTTAAACTTATCAAACCTTGTACATCGTATGTTTATAAGAATCTTGTGAAAGAGTTAATATACAGTGTTTAATCAGTTCCAAGCAATGTTTTAGGAATTTCATGTTATTTTTATAATTATAACATTTTTATAATTTTTTTTATTACATTGCTTATTTTATCAATACTTTTTGTTTTTAATTAAATTTTATTTATAGAAAAATATACAAATTTACTATATAAATGCAATGTTCATTTCAAAATATACAAATTTTTGTACTCATTATTCATGTAAATACAAAGGGGAGGTTCTGGTAATTTTATTGTCAACATTTTTGTCCAATACTAAGATATCTGCATTTAAATTACATATGCACAAATATGTCAACGGAACAGATTTTCTTTATGTACAAATAATAATATAATGCAAGCTTAGGTAGAAAGCATTAACTTGCACTGTAATATTTAATTATTTGATTAAAGTTAAAGGAAAAGGTGAGAGAAACAGGATCAAAATATCATTCTTCTTTTTTTAAAGATGAAGTAAAAAATTAATTATTTTAATATAAAATTTTGTATAAATAAATATGTGAAACGTGAATTATACGGTGTGAACACAAAATTTGCCAAAAGAGTTTTCGCTTTTCTTAATTGAGGAGAGAGAAAACAATTAAGACTTCATAAAAGAAATATAAGAAAAAACTGGAATCAACTAACCAAATATTGAAAGAGAATGTTTGAGGACAAGTTTGTTTATCTTAGCCATTCTAAACTTAATAAAAAATTAGTAGAAAATTTATCTTTTAGTATGATAAAGGAAGATATTTTTTGTTTAAATCTATTTATATTATAATACCATATTTATAAAATTTAACAAAATTATTAATAAAGTTGGTTATTTGCATAGAGTCTATCTAGTAACTAATTAGTCCATATTCATTATCCTTATTTCTAATTTAAAACCATTTTTTTAAAACCATTTAAAAAGGTAAAAAATAAAATAATATTAATAATATTATCACAACAATAATCAATATAACCACGAATACTTAACCAGTTTCAATAAAAAAATTAATTAAACCCATAAATTTTAAGATTATCTTACACATAACATTAAGGATCTCCATATAAAATGAAGGAAAAGACGATTACATCAAACAAAGAGAAAAAACTCTAAGGAATTGTGTCATAGACATGGGTTTTAGACTAAATACTTCTGGTATTTTCTAATATATTTTTAGCTAATCTAAAAAAAATATAAATTAGAATTATGAAATTGATATTTTTTATTTTTAAAGTTTTATTAAAAAAATATTTTCTATTTTTCTAATTTCTATAAAAAACTTAAGATAACATTAAGATAATATTTTTATAAATAAAAATAAAAAATATTTTTTAAACCCAATCCCACCCAATTTTCTTGTAAAGTTAAATAATAATTTTGTCCAAAAGTATCTAGGATAATTTGGTGTTATATATGTACTTTCAATCTTATCTTCTTTTACTTCTGATTCCAACTAATCTAGGAATTGTTCCTACTTCTCCATTTTAAAATCATTAATGAATAATTAGATCCAAGAATGTAAAATCCCCACGCATCACACTTTTGTCAATGTTTTAGCCAGCTATTAATGATTTCTTGGAGAATTCTTCTCATTTTCCAAAACAATTTATAAATTTAGATATTAATTTAATTAAAATATATTAACAGATAAATTAAATTAATATACTCTAATTTTAACATTTCCAGTAATCCATTGGTCAATCCTTATAGTAGGATTTAGTGATTTTCGAAATCTCGGTGACAATTAAAAAAATATATTAATTAATATAATCGCGTTACAGAAACTGATTTCAATATTTAGAATGACAAATCGTAAATATTTTTATATTATCATTTGATTACTGAGCAATATTTAATTAATAATTATTTTAAAATTTATATTTATAATAGTTTTTAATTAATTAATAATATAAATTTTATTTAATATTTTGTGAAAATTAAATTATTATTTTTATTGTATTTTTTAGAATTTAATTAAAATATATTGAAAGTTTGAAATTGTTTTAGACTGTTATCTAAATATGATAATTATTATATTATTGGAAATTACTAATTTTTATAATAATTATTTTAAAAGGATATTTTTATACAGATTTTTTTTTTTTCATTTTCGTGAAACCATGTTTTCCATGTGGTTCTAGAGTCGTAATTGCTAAAATTCTTATAACTATGTTTGATAAAATTAGAAGATTTTATAAAAATATTAAATGAATAAATTTAATACTTTTCACTTTCATGATAATTTTAGATTCTTATCCTTTATGTGTGAATGTTTAAAGTGAGAAACAAAATTCAACAATTATTTTTAAACATGTTAATTTCCTAATCAAACATAAAAAATTAATATTTTGAGTTGAGGTTCTTAAAAAAAACTTTAAAATTCCTTTACCAAACATTATCAAAAAATTATATTTATGTAGTTTTTAATTAATTGGAAATATAATTTTTTTATATTGATAATATTAAAATTAAATTTTATCTTTTTATAAGAAATAAATTCTATAGTGTTTATTAAATATTATTCATATTTAAGACTAGAAAATAATAGAATTCACATTATTTAATAAATTTCACTCAAATTTCATTAATTGTAAAATATTTTTAAAAATAATTAAAAATACCGGTACTTTTTTAAAAAAAAAAAAAGAGAGAAACACAAAATGGAATCTAGTTTTTCAACGTTAAATAGTAAAACAAAACAAAAAAAAAGTGTATTTGATTTTTCACTTATGCGTGTAAGTATAACTTAAATTATTTAACATTTTTTAGATGTAAACCATTTGGTGTGTATCGTTCATTAAGCCTAATGGTTCTTTTCTTCCTTCATCCTTTGCACTAAGTCAATAACAGGCTCTTCACATTACCGAAAATATGAAAACGTATTGAAAATATGCAAGATGCCGTATATGCTTAAATACATTAAACATACGTACCATATACGTAGCATAGATTCTTTTAACCTATCAATATATCATTTGTTTTTGCTCAAAATAATAAACAGTGACCTTTGCATTTGTGTATAATCCCAAATAGCTTTGATTTCTTATTTTATCTTGGATCACAACTATTGGCCACGAATTTGAAACATACATACATAACAAAGGTTTTTTTTTTTTATACTCTTGGTATAAGAATATTTTTTCTATTAATTAATTAAAAATTATCTTAAATATAATTTTAAAATAATCATTATATTAATTAATAATTTTAAGAATTGATCAATTTATAAGTAAATAATAAAAAAAATTACATTATCAGCATATTTTAATTAAATTTGTAGAATAGTGGTCCATATAAATATTTAAATATATATATATATATATATATATATATATATATAAAATAAAGCATAACAGAATAAGTTACACTTAGTTTATAAAGTAAAAGATCTCCTTAGTTTATACTTAGTTTATATATGCATGATTATTATTTTTTTACTTATATGATGAACCTTACGATAAATTTTATCAAAGATTATATATTTTTGCACATATTCATATTATGAATTTGACTTTTACACATTATTAGTATAAAATACAATAAATCAATTAGAAATTATCATAAAGACAAATTTAAAATAATTAAAATTAAATTAAATTCTTTTTAATCATATAATAATTAATCATTGTAGGCTGTCAATACATTTTAACTCATTGTATCATTTTTTTAATCTAATTATAAATATATATATATATATATGAACAAACATCATTATTTTATTCAATTTGTCCTTATGTTATTACTTACAATTGAATCTTGAATAATTACTAAATAAACACGCAAGGAGCAAGAGAAAATCTATTCTCTTTTATATATTTCGTTAATCAGTTAAACATTCTCAAAAGTTATTGACTGCGAACTAATCTTTATTGCAGTCAGGTTTTTGTCGATCAATGCTCACAAGATGTTGACCGAAAGAATTTGGTTACCATCTGCCATTGTTTAATTGGCAAGCTGGTTTACACTAAATCACTAATCCAATGAGTTTTAAATATTAAATTAAAAAATTAATTTATTTGATTATCTTTATTTAACACATCGATTTTATTATTTGACTTTAGTATTCATTGCCCAAGTTAATCAAGTAGATTAAAATCCTGTCTCTTTCTTTTTTTATTACTTACATGCATAATATAATGTCATTGTAGGTAAATAAATACAAGATTTTCTTTCCTTATTTCAGTTTCTTCATCTTATTTATATAATTTATTTTTATTTTATAGAAAATGTTAGTTTTTATTTTTATCTTTAAAATATCTATTAAGTAATGACGTTATTTAAATAAATATATATCCTTTAAAAGTTATATCACATGTATTCTTAATCTCCTATGAGTTTTAATATGTAAAATTGAATATAAGCTTAGTAAAATTTTGCTTATTTTCATGAAAATATGAATAATTTATGAATAAAATATAAATAAAATAAGTATATTTATAAATTAAAATATTTAAATTCATATTTATTGCATAAACAAATTTTATAAACAAAATGAATAAATAAATAAATTTTAAAATTAAATTATATAAACTGACAGTTTTGAAATTGAAAGTATAAAAAAAATTTAATGGTAAGAATAAAAATCAATAATTTTTAAAAATAAAAGACTAGAATTATAAAAAAGAACATAATAAATGCTAAAATCAAAACTAAATATAAAATAAGAAATTGAAATTTGATTAACCAACATTATAATTATTTTAAGAGTTAAATATATTTTTGATTCTTTGAAAATTTTAAAATTTTGGTGTTAAACTTTTATTTTTAAAATTTTTTATTTTGATCTTTTTTTTTTAAACTAGATTGATTTTAGTCTTTTAAATTTTTTTATTAAATATATGTTATATGTTAAATATTGATATATGTTAAATGTCAAAAATAAATTATTTTAGAAACTTAAATTAGTTTATTTTAAAATATAAAAAACTAAAATTAAAATTTTTAAATTTTTAAAAAATAAAAAACATATTTAATCTTTCTTTTGATGATCCAATTTAAATATTTTTTATTTTATTTATATTCTAGGTCCAAATTAACTAGATTAAAATCCAATTTACCCTTGAGCATCCCCAAGTCAACATATGAATCATCCTCCATCCAAGATCCAACAACGTACATACAATTAGAGAGGTATACTCTATGTTCTAGCATATATACCAAATAAATATCCAATGCTCATTATTGGCACTAAAATTTTAAAATATTCAACAATTAGGAACTTTATTACCAAGTAGGATGTATAATATATATAGTGGTGCTCTTTACCTTGTGACTCACCTCTTGGAAACATATATATTGTAAAAAGGGATTACATACATTATTTTCAAGTAAGTTTTAATCCGTATGTTATTTGTTTTATTGAAAATTTCAATAATTTGCACATTGGAGTATATTTTTACACCATTAATTAAATTTATTTTTTAAATCCATTTTTTTAATTATTGATTCTAAACTTGTGTTCCTAAAACTAAATTAAACAGACCTATGGAAGTCCAAAATTACATTAATTTTTAACACTGTTTATTTTCATTTTGAAATTGATGTTGTAATGAGTTGCATAGTTACATGCATTACATATTATTGCCAGGTCACGTCCAATAGGTAGCAATTGGCTTCTGATATGATGGGTTCTTTCACTTTGTAAAGTACCCTAATTGACTTATTAGTTCATTCTGCAGATAAATATGAACATTGGTTTTTAAGTTGTGTTTGACATTTTTGGACTAAAAGAAATTTTCATATTCTCAGCAATAATGGTCCTCCAGCAATGATAAAATATTTAAAAATTACATACATTTAAAACTTTTTTTTGAAATATATAGAAAATTAATTTAAATAAAAAATTAATATAATAACATTTACAAAGATATCTTTATATTAATATTAATTAAATATATTTAATTAACAATTAATCAAAAATTAAAGAAATAAAATATCTTATGATTGAATAAATAATTAAGGATAAAATATTAATGTAATATAAAATTAAAAAAATAGATGTTGTAATAAATAAAATAGCTGATTAATTAAGTCAATAAATTCATCTAACAAGAGGGATTAAAATAGTTTAAATAAAATTTAAATTTAAGTTTTGATATTTTTATCATTATAAAAAATATCTGATTAATTATTAATATATAAAATATTTAATTTTAAAAATAAAAATTAAATTTCTAATTTCTAATAGATTTTCGAGTCAAGAATGAACAAATTTGTTAATTAAATGTGCCAACCCACCATGCTGGTACCATGCATTGCTTTATCTTAAAGCCAATGCAAGAATAGGCTATGCAATGAATCTGTTTTAAATTTTGTGTACAAATCCCCACCTACCCTCTATAATTGCATAATGGGTTCAAAAGATCGGCAAAATTTATCCCCTAAACTTATGGTTTGTTTTGATTTTGTTTTTAATATAATTTTTATTTAATTTAATCTTTTTATTTTACATTTTTATATAAAGTTAAATTTTTTTATTATAGCAGTATTAAATTTTATTAAAATAATTATACCAAAAATTATATTTTTTTATAAATAATAAATCGGATGTTTAATCTATTTAAATTTTTCTGAATGGACTGCAAAACATAATGATGAGAAGTCCTACAAAGTTTCAATTAATAGTTGCGAGAATGTGAATATTTCATGTTCAAGAAAAATATTTTGCGGTAAAATTTAATTTAGTTGCTTAATTTTAGTGAATTAAATTACATAAATTTTGATGTATTGGTTGTTATTTAATATTTTAATTATTTCAGTAATTGCTGAAAAAGGAAAAAAATGGGTAGTCTATCTTAAGATTTTCTTAAGTTAAAATTAGGTTGATATGTATGAAAGAAATAAAGAAAACAGTTCTAATCTTATTTTAGTTTTAATAGGATTTTTTCTTCTAAACTCTGTCGGAAATCATTGCAATGTTAGTTTTACATTTGCATGAATTTATAAGATGATACTAATTTATTTTGTATGTTATAAATATCAGTCATCATTTTCAAAAAATAAAAATAATTTTAAAAGTTATTCTTATTTTTATTAAATCTTATATGTTTTTCTCCATTTATTTTCTAATTTCTAACTCCTCTCAATTTCTCTTAATTAAATTTAATTAATCTCAAGTTAAATTGTTATTATATTTTAAATCTTTATACTCCATATTAAATTATAAAGATTTGTTTTTGAAAATAAACTCAAATTTATCAATTTAAATTCTAACACATTATATTTCAAATGTATTATTAAACTTAGTCAGTTCTTACTTTAATTGTACATAAAAAAAATCTAATTGATTCTAATTTAACTTCAATTTGATACCTACAATTTAAATTTTGACACACTATCAAATCAATAAATATATAAATTCTCTGTCTTAATTTAAATAATTTATTTATTTATTATTTTTCAATAATTTGAAAATTTTTATCTCTTTAGATTATTTTTATATAAGAAAATAGAATTCTCATTCATTAATAATGAAGATACTTTATATATACTTTATTATTTAAAAAATTAATTTTATCATTACTAATAATAATTATATTTTTCTATTTTATTATTATAAATTTTCTTAAAATTATAAATACCATGTAATATAAAAAATGAAAAGAACTTACTAGTGGTTATATTCAATAAAATGGACAAGGAAGATGCGATTATATGTGAACCAGATTTAAAAACTTAACCAGCGAAGACTAAATTTGACAAGAAATTTTGATCATGATCTAATATATTTTATTATTTTGAGGCGAAGAAACATTTTAAATGAGATTTTGTATTAATTTAATTCAAAATGGTTAATCTTTATAAATTTTAAAAATAATTAATTCTATAAAGTAAACATTCATGATCAATAGAAATAAATTAAACCAAAGAACATAATATAAAGTAATTTAAAAAAAAATCAGTTAACAATTTAATGGATAATATTATCAAGTAGATATTGTCTTATGCTTAAAATATTTATACGTATAGAATGTATATGAATCTATATCCGCTAGTTCCTATATATTTGTATCGTGGCTTGATGTTAACTTCTGAAACTGCTGTAACAGTCTGTGTCACGCTCATCAAATCTGTATCCATTAGCGAGTGACAACCATGTAAAAATAGTCCACATTTTATCAAGGAAAATAAACATATATTATAAAAGTTTGAAACTTTCATTTAAAAATAAATATGAATCTAATTCAATTTTAAAAAATAAATTATTAAAAAAATATCATTAATTTATATTTATATAGTTTTTTTTTATCATTTAGAAAAAACTTGATATTTAAAGGTAAAATTTATAAGATTGAATATTTATGAATAATTCGTTAACCCATTAAGATATATTTTAATATCATATTAAAAATTAAATATAAATTTAACTTAATTTTAAAATTAATTTATAAGATAAAAATTATCCTTAATTTATATTTATATAAATGATCTTATTTTACTCCATCTAAAACTTGCAATACCATGAGAGAGATTTTATTTATTTCTTCATCAAATGATGGTGCTATATATATATATATATATAAATAAAAGAAGATTCACATTTTAAATATTTCTTTCATTGGACACTAATTAGCATTAAAATGTACAATAATCTCTGCCAACTTGTAGCAAAGGTCGGTGAAAACTAAAAAATAGTGGAGTATTTATTATTTTTTTTTTTTGAGGGAATGATAGTACTCTTTTAACACAAAGGTGTTAAACGAAATGCAAGTAACACAATACACAAAACGTTATTCCCATTACGATTCTGCTGCAAAATATCAAAGTAACGACAAAACATCGAACCAGAATATTATGACTAGAAAGAACACAGTTTTGGTTCAAATCCACTGTCTTAATTCACACGTTCTTTACCATTTGTTTGGACAAAGATAAAATAAAAGTTATTTTTCTAGTATCTCAATGTTTGAGATGATTTTGTTATTCCTTTAATATATATATTTATCTTCTATAATATCAATAAATAATTTATTTTTATATTTTAAATTAATTTTATAAAAATGATATTTTGATAAATATTTTTAGGACTATTTTAATATTTTAAAATGTTGAGTGTTATTTTAGTAAAAAAAAAAAGATATAGTTAATTCTAAAATACTTTTACTAGGATTAGAATATGACTACAGGAATTAATTTTGAAAACATTTTTACTAAGGTTAGAAAATATTAAAACACTGGAGAAATAAGCTAAAATAAATAAGAAAAAAAAAAGAGAAAGAAAATTCAGCTTACTCATCACAAGTAATTGTTATAAGTAGTAATTTAAATAGTACTGAATCTAATTATCCCTAGTTTAATTACATATTATCAAATATTCCTTAACTTGTTCCAGCACTCATTAATGAAGACAAATATTACGAAAGCTGTTACTAATTAAACATGCTATGAAGAACACAGTTTTGCTTCAAATCCATGGTCTTAATTAGCATATCTCGAAGTGTTAAGTACTATAATATTTTTCTTAGTTATTATATGATAAAATATCTTTGTATTATCAACTCACAGCTGGTGCCACTTGCCTCAACAACCTCAAGGCCTATAAGTATTTTTTTACATCTTTCATGAGAAAAAATATGAATTAATATTTAGGTTAAATTCTACTTTTTATTTTTAAATTTAGGCTAAATTTTAATTTCATCCGTTCTATTTTTTTTATTTAAACTAGTTCCTAATATTTTAATTTTATGTTAACTTTTCTATTGTAATATTACTAAACATTGTTAAGAATTTATGGAAAATTGAATTTTTCTTCTAACGATTATTAACATTGATAGAGAGATTCTATTATATACTTAGATTTTATTCATATGTAAAAGTTTTATGTGATTTTATTGATTAAAACGGATCGTTAAAAATTATTTTTATTAAACTTTGATTTTATACATTTATTTTTTATTTTAATGACTCTTAAAATTGGTTGAGTTGATTTTAAAATTATTGAATAAATAATATCAAAATTTATATAATTTTATAATTAAAATTAGAGATTTATTGGATTTTTTCATAATATATTTTACTTTAAAAATAAAATATCTATGTTTTAAAATAATTGATTTCATTTTTTAATAATTCCTTTTTCCATTAATATATGATCTTATCTCTAAAATTTTGTAACACTTTATGACTTATATATAAAAAATTAAATGGAATAAAACAATCTAATATACTTTTTAAATTTTCAATAAGTTTTTCAATATAATCTAATATTATTATTATAAATGAAATAACTTTGAAACAATTTATAAAACTAATTTAAATATTAAAAGTTAAATAATAAAATTAAAACTCCAACTAAATTTAAAGAAAAAAATTAATTTAATCTGATAGTTAGTCGTACCTTTCAAGACTAGGGGTAATAACTAGTGTCTGGTAAGCCTTAAAAATATCATTGACGTCCGGATATAGATAATATTATAATAAATATATTAGTTCAAATTAATGAAAAAAAAATATAGCCACACAATTTAAACACTGTTTTTGATATATAGATATATAATTGCAAGGGTTGGAGTCTTGTGACCAAAATATAAGAAAATAAGTTAAAATATTCAATAAAAACTATTTAATATATTATAATTTTTAAAATATTACTTTCTAATTTATAATAATTAAAAATTAATAACATTTATTCAATATTTTTAAATATTATGTCTGAAAAATATTCATTATTGAATTTGATCAATATAGTAAACGACTAACGAAGAAGAAATTTAAGTTCAATTCTATGGTCATTATTAATACACATTAAAAAGTTTAAAATGAAAACCATGGACTTTATTAGGATCTTGAACAGTGTTCTACGATAAATAATTTTTTAAGTTTGAATATGATTTTAATTCTTGTAGTTAGTTATAATTTTTAATTTTTTTTATCTTTATAAATTTTAATCTTTTTATTATTATTTTATATACATTTATGATACATTAACAATTATGTATAACATGTTATTAACAAGTAACAATATAGATAACTCTTAAAAATTTTAAATTTTATAAGCATTGAAACTAACTCCTTTTTAAAGACAAATCAATATTAAACATATTGATAAAGATTGCAAATACATTTAAGCTATTATTTAGTATGTGCTAAAGACTACATAATAAAAAATTAAAAATAATAATTTTAATAAAAAAAAATATAGCATTTACTATTATTAATATATTAACTCTATGATTTTAAAATAATTACTAAATATAAATATTTATTATATGTTCTTAAATACACATTAAAAAATTATTTAATACTTTATTGATATACATTTAAATTAACTTAATAATAAAATATTAATGTATTTTTTTTATATCTATAGTTTTTAGTAATGTTACTGATAATTTATAGATATTGGTATAAGTGAATTTTTTCATTAAACAATATTGATATTTCTTTGATTAAATACAACTAAATATTGTTCTTTATATATAATAATTTTAAATGTATTAAGATTTAAATTCTTTTTATCAAAATTTTAACAATAAAAATATTTATACATTTTTATTAATATAAAATTTAGAAATACCCCATACAATACATGGATCCTCATACTATTTTTAATATAAACATATTTTTAAATTAGTTCAATGGTTATTGTATTCTATATTTATTATTAAATAATTGAAAATACATTTTTTCAGTTTCTAGTAATAAATATTAAATTTCATATATTCTTTATTATTTTTAAAAAAATTATATTTCACATTTTTAAAGAGATTAATGTATATGTTATATTTTATTCATTGAGATAGATATATTTTAGAAATATGATTTTTAATTTTTCACAATTTTTTATTATTCAAAGCTAATTTTGATATTTTAATATGAATATTGAAATCTTATAAAATAAATACAATTTATCAGTAAATCTTATAAAAAAGATAAATAAGAAGAACACTAAATGTTGGGATTTAAGTATCAGTAACTCTGTACTCTGTAAATTGTATATAGAATAAACACATTTTTTAAAAATTTATCCAAATCGATTCATCGTAAAAAAATATATTTAGATTATCTTTATTTGTCATTACAGTGAAGATGAGCGGCATAGAGATCTGAGAATAATAATAATAATAATAATAATAATAATAATAATAATAATAATAATAATAATAATAATAATAATAATAATAATAATAATAATAATAATGATTATATTATTATTATTATTATTATTATTACTTACTTTCTTAACAATTTTTATATGGAAATGAATTAATTTATTTTTAGAATAATTTATGTTATTTGTTAATTTTTTTAAAATATAAATTAAAAAATTTAGTTATTAAATCATATAATATTAATATAATAATTATCTATATTAAATTTTAAAAATTTCAAAATTTATAAAAATAAATGTTATTATTGAAATCTATTTATATCTTACAAATAATATATATATATATATAAATAAAATATTAAATTAATTTTAAATTTTTTAACGTTATATAAAGTTTATTTGTATTGTTACATTTTGTTAAATATATCTTATAAAATTAAATGTAATATAAATTAAAAAAATTATTTCAATTAAATAAGAATAAATTTTTAAAATAAAATAAAATTATGAATAAAAATATATTATTTTAATTAATATTATTAAAATATTGTTTAATCAGATTATTTCTTTATTTGTTTCATGTCACTTCTTCCAAAACTTAGCTAGCTGCCAGAGCCGAGAGATTGGAAAAGTGAGTGAATAGTTATGAGTTTGATGATGAGAGCAATGTTAGGTGTTGAGTACTGATTAGGCTACCAGGCTCCATCAAGTTGGACAAATTCGTACCTTTCCAAAAGTCACTGTCTTCTCATTTCAATATAAAAAAATTGTACTTATATTTAAGATTAGGACAGGGAATAAAAATGTATAAAATAAAATGATGTAATAAAAATAAAAATAAATTAATTATAATATATTATCAAGATACAAAATTTAAATTATTAATTAATATGAATATAATTTTTAAATAATTATTATGTAAGTTAAAAATTTTAATTATAAAATAATTAATAATTAAATATAATATAAATTTTTATATTATTAATTTATTTTAAATTCATAAAATTATGGATTAATTATATTTTTAATTTTAGAAATATTTTTTAATTATAACATTTAATATAATTAATATATTAATTTTTTTAATTTTTAATAAAATTTTCTTATATAAAAATATTATTATATAATTTTAGATATATTTTAAAAAATTATAAATTTTCTATTTCATCTTTTAGTTCGATTACTAATTACTTTTTTTTTAAAATTTTTTATCAATTGATCTTTTGTGATTTTTATTTCTTATTTCATCATTCTAAATATTATAAGTTTTTCTATTCATTTATTCAAATATTACGTATTTTTAATTTACTTCTCCTATATATAAAGAGTTTCTTATTCTAAAAGAAGAAATTAAATAATACTTAGAATTTAAGAAATTACTCCTTTAGTCTTTTTATTATCTATGATTATTTCAAAAAAATTAAATGTTGATTTAAAATTTTAAAGATAATATTTATTATTTTTTACTATGCCTTTATTCTTTACAAAAATATAAGATTGATAAGAAAAATAAATTGACAAAAAAAATGATGAGACTATAATAAAAAAATTATATAATAAATTTAATATGAATAAAAATATCAACTAATGTTATAATCTGTATGAAACAACCTTAAACAATAAAAAAAATGAAGAAGTATTTAATAAAAAATAATTTATAAAACATTAATTTTAAAATTTTAAAATTAAAATACTTAATCAAAATTGTAAATGTTTTAAAACGGCAAAGTTAATTTAGCCAAATTAATATTACCTTTTCAGTATCACATTGTACCATACTATTGGTCTATCTTCGAAAGGAAATTGATGATTTGAATAGTATTAAAAAAATGGAGGAATTGAAAATTTAAGATTAAAATAAAAATTATTTTAATTTGATTTTGCTTAACTTGATGTGTTAGTTTTTTTTTTTTTAACAATTTTGAGAAGGTTTAAGGTTTAATATAATAATTTTTTATTTAAAAGGACTCCTATAATTACAAGAATAATATTGGAATACATATAAAAATATTTTGATATTAATTTTTTTATTAATAAGTAAAGATGATTTTTTTATATAATGTGAAAAAATATGAAATTTAAATAAAATTTTTATATAAAATTATTCTAATTTTCAATCCACTAAATAATCTTGATGATTTAATAATAAATTATTTAAAATGATTATATCTCAAGAACTATAAAAATATTATATTATATTATATATATATATATATTAATTAGAAACACTCCTCTTCACAAAAGTAAGAATAATTAAAATGTAATTTTTTATTTTAAACCATTTCATCCGTTATAATTTGGTACTTGATTGACCATAAAATGAAATTGTAACGGTTTGGCATGATAACATAATGATATATCTGTTTACAACATATTGGAATAAAGTTTAAATTAACATATCGCTTGAATTAACTTTCATATAGTATAAAGATTAATTGAAAAATTTTGATCATTTGTCCAAATAGTAGCTAGAAGTGATCCTATTAGTGAACTAGGCTACAACTCATTTTAATTAAGCAACGAAATACGCAAGTATAAGACCATAACAAATTATCATTATTAACAGACGATAAATTTAAGCATTATATGATAAAAAATAAATATTAATTAGAATTATTTTTATTAATATAATTTTTATATTATATTAAATTATTAATATAAATATTATAAACTTATATCAATAACATGACATATTATACTAATTTTTTATATACAGAAATATAATTATTTAGTACGATGATGAATTATAATATTAATATAGACCTGTAATATTTATATTAAACAAGATAAGATAGTAAAAAAATTATCAAAAGATTATATCTGTTTAATTAAAAAAAAAAGCATATCTTATTTAGAAAAATTGGAAACAAAATGTTTTCTGAAATCAAACAGTATTTGATTTTAGAAAATATTTTTTATTTTTATTTTTTATTTTTATTATTTTATATAAAATAGTAAAAATAAAAAATAGTTATTTTTTAGTATAAAATTTTAAAAATAAAAAATAAAATAAAAATAATGTGACATTTTTTAAATAAATAAAAAATAAACATGGCGTAACATTTTACACAATCTAAACAAAAATAAAATATACGATTAATGTTATTTTTCCATTGTAAGCCACAGACATCAACAGCGTAGATTAGCTGGTCATGGATATTTCAAAAACACTTCCTTATTATTTTGGTATGATTAGGATCCTCTAGTATTATAGATCCTAAAAGAATGTTTATATAGGATAAATCATTACAGATCCATTTTTTTCTTCGCTGTATGTACGAAATGTTGATAAATAGAAAGGAAATGACGTTGAAGGTAATTTCTGAATCTCAAATAATTTTTGTAAGAGGAAGATAAATTATGGTTCAGATGCCGATTATAAATGAAATAGTGAAAGAAATAAAAAATAATATATGTTATTTTAACTAAATTTTAAAAAAATTTATGATTCAGCCAATTAAAAATACTTGCTATATATGTTAAGAAGAATAAAATATCTATTAAAAGTAAAATAATTGAATTTTAAAGTATCTTAAAACAACTATAATGTGTTTTCTTATGAATGGTTATCCAATAGAAAGATTCAGTTTAAAAAAAAATTGCCATAAAAGTATTATTTATCTCCTTTTCTCTTTCTTATGGTAGTAGAATAAATAAGCAAAATTCTGAAAAAAAAAAGTAAAGAAGTTAAAGTTATTTATAATTTTTGCTTTGGTTTAGAAAATTTGAATATTAGTTATCCATAATATATGGATGATATCTTGTTAGTTGGTAGGTCTTTGTATGTAAATGTAAAAGTGTTAAAGGTCCTTTCACAACTCTTTAAACTTACTTCAAATTTAAAGGTAAATTTCTACAAGAGCATGTTTATGGATATTAATGTTGACGGGATCTTTGAAGTAGCTGTGTTTTTGAATTGTAAAATGAGAATATTTGAGAATTCCTACTAGAGTTAATGTTAAGAGATGAAGCATTTGACAACTTGTTATTTATAAGATCAAGAAAAGATTATCTTCTTGCAAATCTAATAACTTGTTTTTAAGAGGTAAAATAGTCCTTTTCAAATTATTTTTATACTCATTGTCAATAATTTTTTTTCTTTTTAATGCTTTTAAGTGTATCATTTTTATTTTTAATTTTTTATTTAGATATTTTCTTTAGAAAGGGAATGAAAAGAATATATATATATATATATATATATTATATATATATATATATATATATATATATATATATTATAGGTAGTTTGGAAAGTAGTTTGAAAAGAAAAAGAAATGATTGTTGGACGTAAAAAATGTAAGCTCTTTTACTTATTTTAAAAAAAATGAAGATAAAGGATCCTGTAAAAAAGAACATTATGTGGTGTAAGGTGTTAAGAATTAAGGATGAAAATAAAAATATTAAGTGGAATAATAAAGTTATTTCAATATGGTGGTTAGATTTTCTAAAAATTTGGTAGAATAATATTATTTTTAATCATGTTTGGAAGAGAACATGATTAAAAAATATAGAAAATTTATGGTGCTTAAAGATGGAATTAAAATTAGAGAAAAAAATTTTTTAGATATAAATCTAATCAACTAATTAGATTGCAAGATCTTGTTATTTCTATTTAGATATAGGATAGTGTGAAGAAAATTTGGGTTTGGAAATATAACCTTTACAAGAAAATTATCTAAATACAACTTATTATTCCATAAGTATATAAGGTTGACAATTGAGGATGCTTTCTTCAAAAAAATTTGGATTCAGTCGGTGTCATTTAGAGTGAAAGTTGTGTCATTTAGAGTGAAAGTTTTTGTTTGACAATTAATATTAGACAAAATACCTTCCAAAGATAACCTTGTCAAGACGGGTATTGTTCAAGTAAAAATAGAAGCTTATGAACTTTGTACAATTCAACCAAAATCATCACATCATATATTTCTGAGCTACCTTAAAGCAACTATAATATAAAGAATATATTTAAATTAGGTTGGTTGTTACATAGCTCTTCAAAACAATATTAAAGAGCATTTTTTACAATTTTTTATAATGATATCATGATCTAAAAAAATAAAAAATAGACGAATAATTATTTGATTTGCTGTAATTTTATTTTTATAGTTTAAAAAAATTACCTAATTTTTAATTCATAAATAATAAAATTATGATGAAATTTTAGATTTAATAAAAATAAAAAATTAAATGTAAATCAAAATAAAGGATAACAAATTCGTGTATCCATTTTAATGTTGGTTAGATAACCCTATAAATTGTATTTTATATTATTGATAATTCCAACTTATATTACGTTTAGTTTGGTTTATTACATTTAATAGAAGTTGCCGAATTTTAGAAGTTTTATTTTGTGTTCATAGACTTGGCCATTATCTATGTGCACTTGTGTACAAATTATTTGTTCTTTATCTTGTAAAATACTTCTAATACTTAGTAATATATTTTAGTTTGATAAAAAAAAATTCTTTAATATTGTTTTTGGATATATATTGTAATTTTTTTTAAAATTATTGTGAACACTCAATTATATTTGAGACAAATTTTTAAGTAAGAAAAAAGATAAAGAAAAGAAAAAAAGGAAAAGATTAGAAATAATAAAAAAAAGAAAAAAAAAGAGTAAAAATAAGAAAAGAGAAAAAAAAAATCTCATATCAAGTAAAATAAGAATTTCAGAAAGGAAAGAAAAAAAAATTCTCTTAAATGGGAAAAAAGTTCCATGTTGGATAATAAGGACTTCTTCAATCCCTCCTCCTTCTCCATAAGGAGAGGTCCTTCACCGAAGAGAGGGAGAGGGACACTTTGAGTCATTAAGGGAATTCAGAATTTTTTATAAGTGGCGCCTAAGATATTCTCTACTTTCGTATCCAATTCAATATCTCCTTGGTCTTTATTGAACCAGTTCTTCATCACCTTCTAAGATGCTATCAAGTGGCATTCAAAGCACACCAATGGAGGTTAGATCTAGCTTTTATTTCGCTTAATTTTCTTGCTTCTTTTTGAATTTTCGAGTTCATCTTCATCTCTGTTTTTCGTTTTCATTTTTATCGATCAAATGATCTCTGATTTCGGTGATTTTTGTTGCATTCTATTCGTCTGTCTCTCTAGTTTCTGGAATGATATTATTTATCTCATTTGGATCTGAAATAAAGTTTCTATTGCCTGATTACTGAAGTATGTTTGTCTTGGCACGCAAATGAACCTAGCTTGTTTGATTTATGCATAACTTGCTCATTTCTAGTCTGATTTTTGTCAAACTTATTTTGTTTGATTTCTATTATCCATATATTTCAATTGATTAGTTTTAATTTTTCAGATCTACCAAAAATACATTTTTGAAAAAATTTTGAGATTTGAATTCAAATTTTGGCTCCAAAATCTCTTGTGTTCTTGAAGTTCTTGTGTAAATCTTGTTCTTTTAACCTTGTTTGGATATTATTTTTTATGTGTTGATCCTTCTATATGTATTTCTTTATGATTTGTTTGTGTTTGTATGTCCTCCTTTGAAAAGATTCCTAAGAGTGCATGATCATGTGCATGCATCCTATGTGCTAAGTCTAACTTAAGTTATGCATGATTAAGTCATTGAACCTAAAAAGTTAAGTGTATGCTTGAATCAAATTAAAAAAACACTTAATTCTTACCTCTGGACCTTATGAACTAAGCTGGATTGGAGACAATTGAACAAGGAATATCAATGGAGGTTAGATCCAGCTTTTATTCCGCTTAATTCTCTTTCTTCTCGAATTTTCGAGTTCATCTTCGTCTTTGTTTTTTATTTCTTTAAATTTATGTAATGAATTCTAATACGGGCAAGTAGCATTCTCTACTGTTCTGTATTTTAATTCATGCGAATTCAAACACGGCTTACGACGGTTTGAATTTTGCAAGCACGTTTGTTTGCAAATTACTGTTTTATTAGAAAACGCCCAAAACGTCTATTTTTTTTTCTTTAAAATTTGTGCAACAAATTCTAATACAGGCAAGTAGCTTTCACTACTCTTCTGTATTTTAATTTGTGCGAATTCAAACACGGCTTACGACGGTTTGAATTTCGCAAGCACGTCTGTTTGCAAATTACTGTTTTATTAAAAAACGTCCAAAACGTCTGTTTTTTATTTTTCTCAAATTTGTGCAACAAATTCTGATACAGGAAAGTAGCATTCTCTACTGTTCTGTATTTTAATTTGTGCGAATTCAAACACGGCTTATGACAGTTTGAATTTTGCAAGCACGTCTGTTTAAAAATTGTTGTTTACTAAATACGTCTAAAATGTCTGTTTTTTATTTTTCTTGATTTTGTGCAACGAATTCTAATACGGGCAAGTAACGTTTTCTACTGTTCTGTATTTTAATTTGTGCGAATTACACAGCTTACGACGGTTTGAATTTTGTAAGCACATTTGTTTGAAAACCGTTGTTTACTAAATACATCTAAAATGTCTGTTTTCGATTTTTCTGAAGTCCGTGCAACGGGTTTTAATACGGGCAATTAGCATTCTTTACTGTTCTATATTTTGATTCATCAAGATTCAAACACAGCTTACGATGATTTGGATTTAGCGAGCATGTGATTTTAGAAAATCGTTGTCTTCATTTCAAAAACCAGTTATTTCGCCTAAAAACACCTCTTCAATTTTCCAAGAGATCAAGTTTCTTAAACTAGAACTAAGTAGCCTTGAATTTCCTATACGACAGTTTGAATTTTGCAAGGATGTCTGTTTGGAAACCGTTGTTTACTAAATACGTCTAAAATGTCTGTTTTCGATTTTTCTGAAGTCTATGCAACAAGTTTTAATACAAGGAAGTAACATTCTTTATTGTTCTATATTTTGATTCGTGCAGATTCAAACACGGCTTACGACAGTTTGGATTTAGCGAGCATGTGATTTTAGAGAATCATTGTCTTCACTTCAAAAACCAGTTATTTCGCCTAAAAACACCTCTTCAATTTTCCAAGAGATCCAGTTTCTTAAACCAGAACTACGTAGCCTTGAATTTTCCATTGTACTAGGAAACATGTAGGAGCAAGCTCAAGTTCTGTCATGCTATCTTCCACAAACCTATTTATTTTTATTCTAATTAAAAGGATCAAATAGTTGTCAAATAAATCACACATTCAGTTTAAGGGTACCGTTCTTTGTAACGGGCGAGTAGGGTGCCTAATACCTTTCCTATTCGTAACCGATTCCCAAACCTAAAACTCTTTCTCTGATAGGTTTTTTTCAAATATTTTTTCTTTAAAAATAAAATTTGATGGCAACTCCACAATCATAAATTTCTTTTAAATTTTTAGAGAGTTCATCGTCTCGTTATAATTACAATTACGACAATTATGTAAATATTATTTTTTAAAATAACATATTTTTAAACAAAATAATTAACATATGTAAAATTTTATTTATTATCATTTAATTATAAATTATTAAATTTTATAATATTTTAAAATTTTATTATTGTAATTTTTAATTAATTAATAATATAAATTTTTATAATAAAAATTAAACTTATATTAAAATGTTGAACTTATAAATTATTATGAAATAGAAAAATTCTCTAATACTGATCCGGTTCTATTTTTCATATTTTAATATTTTAACATAAAATATTAACATATTTCTAAATCCTTTCAGGGTATGATCTATTTTTTAATTTTTATATCACAAATATATATATATATATATATATAATACTTTTGATCATTTTACAGAGATAAAAATTAAACTAATGATTGCATAAGATATATTTAGAAGTTAAATTTTGAAAAAAGAAAAGAAAAGAAAAATAAATATTTTATTTTAAATTTAAAGAGTTATATAATTTATAAAAAATAATAAATTTATTTTAATTTATATAAAAGTTATAAAATTAAATAATATTTGTTAAAAATTAAAATTTTATTTTTCTCCTTTAAAAAAATCTTAATTGTTAAATTTATCTCAAAAAACTTAATTTAATGATAGTATATATATGAAAATTGCTTGAGTCATAATTTTTTTTTGTCTGTGACAAATTTTGGATGTATTCAATTTATTTTTAAATTTTAAAAATTATTTTATAGAATAATTTTCAGAAACTATTTTTTAAAAATATAAGAAAGTAAATATAAAAATTATAATGTTATATACAAAAATATGAATAATAAAACGTTAAAAACAAAAAATAAAACAGTTAAAAACTATTTTATTTTTTAATTTTATAAATTAAAAACAGATAGATTTTATAAATTTTACAAATCAAATAATTTTTAATTTTTTAATTTAAAAAGTTAAAATCTATTTTTAAAAACAAAAGTCAAACAAGTTCTTTATTATCTATTTTTATTTGTCTTTTATTTTCAAGTTACGTGAGGGGCGGGCAGAAAAGGTTGAAAAGTAATTGAAAGACAAAAACTTCTAACACTAACATTATACTCAATTAAAAACCTGAGCGGTGCAAGTTGATTTTTATATATATATATATATATATATATATATATATATATATATATATATATATATATATATATATATCAGGAGGATATGTTGAAGTCAAATTCTAACATTTAATTTGATAATTTTATATAAAATATAAAATTTATTAATTAAATTATTAATTTAAAAGTTTTTATTAATTAAATTATATATATAATTTTATGTAAAATAAATTTTGATAAATATTTTATTTTAATAGTTTATATATTATTTAAATATACATAAATATTAATAATTAAATAATATATCTATAAATTTTTATTTTTTAAATTTAATATATAATCATAAAAATATTAGAACATAATTTAACCGTTAAATTAATAAAATTTATATTTTTATAATTTAAATTTTATATTTTATATAAAATTATTAAATTATATAAATATTAAAATTTAATATATATAATATTAATGTATTCTGATTATATATATAAAGAAAAAAAATAACAATTTATTCAAGAATTAAATTTAAATAATTAAATTAATAAATTTATTATATAAATTATATTTATAAAATTTTAAAAAAATAATATTTTATTATTTTATTTTATTTTAATACATGATATATTTTTTTAATAAATGTTAATCTGATTAAATATTTTTTTAAATTTTATTTTTTTATCTTCTAAATTTAAGTTAACTTATCAGCTAATCTTATTAAATATACTTTTAATTTAAAAATTAAAATTTTAAACTTATATTCTAAAGAAAATACTATTAAACAAAATTTTTAATATAAATTTTATATATATATATATAACAGAAACCATGAGAAGGATCTGAATGAAGAAGATCGCTTATTCGGCACGTACATGGACAGGAAAACTGGTCCCTTTGACAGCAAATAAAGATGCTTTGTTTAAGAACTTTCAAAATATGAACTCTTCTTTCGAAGCCCTTCAAGGATCATATGAATCATGCTCTTATTATTGTTTTCTTATACTTCCATTCAAGTCCAACCAAATCAGATACAAAAGGTTTTGCAAAGAGAGCCAAGCTTTACCACTAACATGTGGAACAAAGTTATTGGTTTATATTAAATATATGATATCCCTCAGCTCTACCTTACATGTTTATGCCTGTTTTAAGGAGACATTGACGATGTTTCCTTGCAAATATTTGGTATTTTAATTCAAAGATTCGAATCTCTACACGATTTTGTTATTGGACTATATATGTTGATTGTAGTTATCAAATCTTATAACATATTTATTTTAATGTGATTGTTTTTGGTGTATGGTATTTTAATTAATTAGTATACAACATTATAAATATAAGATGGATTTTTTAAATCTTATATAGACTTGGTGAATAGATTAAGATGCATTTATTTTGAAATATTTTCAAGTACTTGAAAAATTAATTAATTAATAGAACTAACATGAGATCTTGACACAACGATAAAGAAAATACCAAGAGAATGTCCAATATTGTATTATTGATAATTTATTCTTATATAATAAATCTGAATTTTATTCTTACATTTATTTTTATGTAATCATATATCTTTATTATATTTTATAATACATATATTATATATATATTTATTCAATTAAAGTAGATTATTAGTTTGTTATTTCTTTAATTAATAATTCATTTTATTCAATCAACTTTAGGTATAATAAGACATTAACGAATATCTTGTACTTTGCACATATAGTTGTAAATATAGATAAAATATAAAAATATAAATAAGAAATATTTTATAAAATTAATTTAATTATTAAAAATATATTTTATTGATAATAAAACAATTTATATTAAATATAGAAAAGCCTCAAATTAATATCAACTTTTTCCCTCATTATTTGCTTCTCTGCATTTTCTTAGCCCTCTCACCAATAACCCGTATAAGCCTCTTCCTTTGCTAAATAACAGAGGGAAAGAAAAAAGGTAATACCAATACATAGATGGTGGATAAACTCTAACATTGCTTAAGAGTTGTTTTGAAAGGAAAAATAATAAATGAGATTTTTTTATAATAATAAAAAAATAAATATCAACTATTAAATCATAATAAATAATTAAGATTAATAAAATATAAAAGTTAGGTAAATTTTTTTAAAAAATATAACTTCTTAAATAAGATTCAATTTTTTATTATTTTTGTATAAAAATATCATATTTGCAAAATACATATTTATGTATAATTATAAGATTCAATTTTTTATTATTTTAGTATAAAATATCATATTTGCAAAATACATATTTTATTTCGAAATGTGGATGTTGTTGGAAATATTTAATGAAAAGAAATCAGTAGAATAAGAAGAGTATAACAAAAGAATAAGTAAATCGTGGGAAGCACTAATTGAACGTTGACTAATATGAAATAGGTTTCTTATATAAAAATTATTAAATTCTTTATTATCTATGCCCATCGAGGAGAGGGAATCCGATTTAAGTAAATTATAATTAATTGAAATCTTTTGTAGGATCGGTTAAGTTAATTATAACTTTTAAATTGATGTTAAATGATTTAAATTTTAAATTAATATTTTTAATAATAAAAAATCTAAAGTCGAATTTTTATATAATAATTATGATTTGTTAAATTGGATAATAAAAAAAATTAAATATAGAAAATCTGTCTCCCGGTGAAGATAACAACTCAACAATCTAATTCAATAGCCATAAACAATTAACAAAGGAGCCTTTTAGGGAATTGAAATGATCACATCAGTATATGCCTTGAGAGATTATAGTAAATTAGTAATACATATTAAAAAATGTTACTCATAAATTTCATTTGAGTTGTATTAGGTGAGAAGAAAAAAAGAAAAAATATATAAATAAAAATATTATTAAAATATATAATTATAATAATTATACACATTAAATGTTAAAAAATAAGAATAACGAAATTTTACCAAAAAGATAAAAATAAAAATTAGTGCGCAAACCTACAAATTAAATAGCTATATATGATATGTTTTGTTAAACTAGCATTGGTCTTAACATATTTCGAACTTTTCTTTTCTATAAAAAGGAAAAATAGACCAAATATATCTTTATAAAACTTTTAAAAATAAGCAATTTTTTTCAATGAAGAAAAAAACCTTTAGATAAGCTAAGAGCATGTTTGATATTTACCTTTTTTAAAAACAGTTTTTAGTTTATAAAAAATTTAAAAAATAAAAATTTGTTTGATGGACTTATTTTATAATAACTGGCTTTGAAAACGGTTTTTTGTTTTATTGTTTTTAAGACTAAAAAAATAGAACAATTTAAGCTTGTATTAATTCTCTATTTCTCGTTTTTGTTTTGAGAAGAGGTGAAAAGGAAAAACATGATAAAGATAAGGAGTTATTTTGGTTTGCAAAAAAAAATTATTTTTAAATTTTTATATAAAATAATGAAAATAAAAAATTATTTACTATTTTATTTATAAACTTTAACTAAAGAAAATAAAATATTATTTTTATAAATAAAAATAAAAAATAAAAAATATTTTCACAAATCAAATGGTCTTTAAATATTTTTAACAATGATATTTTTGCAATGTTTGATAAGTTTGAAAGAGAACAAAATGAATGTTTACCATGAGACTCAAGAGATGTTATTCTCCTTTCCAATTTGATTTTGTTTGATTTGGAACATGTTTTGATGTGGAACTTTTTGTTTTTGTTTTATTTAGGGTAATATGAGATGATACCACCACTCCTCTTGAATCATAGTGTTGTTTGTTAGCTTGCTATCCTTCACTGATTCTGTATATTGATTCATAAGTGTTAACTCCTAGTAGCCATATAACTTTAATTTCCACCCCAAATCTTTTCCCCTGCCTTATTATTTTCTATTTGTTAATTAATAGTTCAGCTGATTTGAAGAAATTGATCTAGTGAGTAAATATTGAAGGACCAATGCAAGTTTGATTTGGGTACATTTGAAAGTTATCCTTTTTGGTACATGATTCTCCACTTGATTTTTCCCACAGTACATGTTAACCTAGCACACTAAAAGATTTTTGAAGTATCTACTTACTTTGAGTGTTCATTTATGATAGATGGCAACTAATGGTGATGATAAAAAGTCAATGTTTTAGCCCAACTCAATATATAGTTCAATCTTTTATAGATATTATGGTTGATGAAGTCACAAAAGAGAGTGGATCTTGTAAAATTTGAGGCAATGAATGAGGGTCCTAGCTAACAGAGAGGAACAACCTATAGTGATGACAATTTATTGGTGTTATCTAATGAAGGTGTGGCCAAAAATGACAATGTATAGATATTATGTTGTATATTGGATGTGGGCACAACATAAAAATTAATTAGATCAATTTGATTTCTTATGAATATACAAAGTTTATTTGGTTACAAAAATAGATAAACTTTATCAAGTTATACGTATTTAAACTTATTGTATTTATTACTTCACAAAGTGACCTTATAGCTTGATCATCATTTAATCAAAACTTCAATGACATCATATAAGCAAATTTAATATGATTAACTTTATTCGTACTCACATATACTCTTCTACATAAATTAAGTTTAAATATATATATATATATATATATATATATATATATATATATATATATATTATCCTTGAAAATGTGATGCACTTTTTTCTAAAAGAAAATGAGTTCTTATTGCTGTGATTTTATTCTCTAAAGAGCATATGGTTTTAGTTACTAAGAAGGAAAAATCCAATAACTTTAGGAATTTCTCCATATCTAATCTAAATTTTAAGATCCAATAACATACAATTAAAAAAAATTAAATTTAAAGTAACTTTTAATGTAGAAAAATTTAAAAATATCAAATACTTTAAGTTTAATTTTAAAGTTTTTATTTTTAACTTAAAAAATATTTTTTAACAAAAATTAAATGTTACCTAATATACTATTTGGTTTAAAGGGTAGAAGGAAAATGAGAATATTTTATATAAAAAAAAACGAATAATAAAATGCAGGGTTGGATGTTCTCCTTACGTTTATTATTAAAAATAAGATGAATAAATAATTAAAATTATCATACATAAATTTTTATTGTTATGATATAGTAAAATTTAAAATTTGATTTGTTTTAAAAAATATATTTAATTATTTACAGTTAACTTAAATTAATAACAATATGACTTAATGAAAACAAATGTAGTTTCTAAAATTATTTTCATTCATGAATAAAAATTATAATTTAAGAGGAAAAAAATTTACCCTCCTAAACTATTACCTTAGGTGCACTTTGGCCAAATAAAAAAAAAATGAGGTAAAATAGAAAATAGAATATAATGAGAAAACAAAAGCTTTTCCTCTGAAAAATGGCATTTTGTTAGAGGCTGTTCCAAAGAAACTAGAGGAGCATACTACTGAGCAAAGCAAATCCCAAAACAAAGTGGATATCAGATATTTAGGATTCTTTCTATTGGTTATGCGTGGGAGTGGGGAGAGAAGAGCTAACATTTTTTTTATATTTAATAAATTTAATTATTCATACTTAAATATAAAAATAAATGTTCATTGTTTTTTTTTATATTTAATAAATCTAACTATTTATACTTAAAATATTAATAGATGTAGGTTATTTTTTATTTATTATTCTTTCGTATGTTTTTTAATTTTTTTCCGAGCAGTTAGAAGAACGTGAAAGGAGCAATACTTGCCGCTGCCACTTGGAGTATTCATATCAGGGTGAAGGTTTTTAAATTCCAACGGCAAATTGAACAGGTTAACAAATTCATTGTGGATAATATTAGATAAAAATTATTTTAAAAATATTTATAATATATAATATATGATAAAACATATTAGTATTATAGTTTTATGTAATTATAAATTATGAATTATATATTATTTTAAAATTTAAGTTATATATGTTAGATTAAATAAAAATAAAATATTATTATTATTATTTTATTTTTTATTAAATATAAAAATAATAATATTTTATACATAAATAATTATTTTATATTTTATTGGTTTGTTGATTGTTAATTTTTTACCAGTTTTATCGATTTGTTATTAATTTTTTATTAAAATAATCTTGTAATTTAAATAATTTAAAAAAGTAATCGATTTTTTATTTGACCAAAATTTTTTATTGTCATAATTTTTTACTAAAATAATTTTGTACTTCAAATAATTTAAAAAAATAATCAATTTTTAATTTTATTAACCAATTTGATCTAATTTTTAAAATCATATTCCTATCCTTTCTTTTTTTTTATGTAGATTTTATTAATTATATGGTAAATCTTTAATTTTTGTTGTCGTTATTATTTCTTAATTTAGTCTTTTAAATTTTATTCATACAGTTAAGTGTTTCATCCTTCTTCTAGAACTAAATTAAATAACATCATTGGCTTGAAACATATTTTAACTTACACAGTTTCCGGTACATTATTGAGAGTAAAGGTAAAATTTGGTAAAAGGTGGTTTTGTTTTTTAAACACTATTTCAGCAAAATACGACGTGCATAACATTAAGATCAATTTTGTTAACTGATAAATTGGAAGAAAAGTGAAATAAATTTAATTAATTGAATTAAATTAGGATGTATTGTGTTTAATTTAACATTTAAGGATGGAAAGTGCAACTGAAATAATAGTTTAGGGGGTAAAATGATTTTTACCCCTAATTTAATACATGGTAGATATAATTTTAAAATACAAACGTAAAAGGTTTATCATAAACTTAAAATCCATTATTATAGTAAAATTCAGCTTTTTTGGTTGAAAGCAAAACATTACTTAACAGCAAATTACATCAATGTAATTGTATAAGAGTCTCCAACAACCCCCCCCCCTAGTTTTTTTAAATCAATGTAATTGTATTTATTTTGTAGTGGCAATAAAAAAATAAAAGCCCAAGACAAAGTTGGGGTCTAGGCCCATCAAATATTTTTGCAATCCATGAACATTTTAGATTGGTCTTGTACAACAAAAGCAACGCAGGCCCATAAC
Source organism: Canavalia gladiata (assembly GCA_037954105.1). Lineage (NCBI taxonomy): Eukaryota > Viridiplantae > Streptophyta > Magnoliopsida > Fabales > Fabaceae > Canavalia > Canavalia gladiata. The sequence continues at coordinate 46,696,996 of CM075665.1, forward strand.
AATGAAAAAAATTAAAAATAAAAGAGAAAACATAAAATATATTTAAAATATTCTTCATTAATAAATAACTATTTAAAATGAAAAATAAAATAATTTATCAATTAATGCTCAACTTAATTTTTCATTTTAGAGGTTATTTGTAAGGGAACATTTGGGGATAAATTGAGGGGAGACACAAAATATTTTTAAATTAAGAAAATTATATATTATTTATAAAAAATAAATATTATATTAATTTTATCCTAAATTATTATTATTTTATATATTTTATTGTGAATATTTATTAACTTAAAATATCTTATTTAAAATAATTTTTTACCCTCACATCCTTTTCTTCTTTCTAAAATTCTTCTTTTTAAACAACCTTTTAAATAAAATTTTATACTCATTTGTAGATTTTTTATTAATTTTTTTACAAAGATAAATTATAGTAATTTACTGATTTAACTATATTTTTTATTTTTCTAATTTATTTTGTGTACCATTGGTCTTACAAATAATTTTTTTGAGTAATTTTAATTTTTAATTTTAAAATTTAACAAATTGATCCCTCATTTTCGTTAAATTAAAACTATCGAATTATAATTTTATATCCAAAATTTTGGAAAGATTTGTAATGGCATTGGAACATGGAATAATTTCAAAAGTTTAGAAGTAAGAAGTTTTATTAAAATTTAATAAATTTTTTATAAAATATAAAACTAGGATTTGAAGAGAAGAAAATTTAATATATATATATATATATATATATATATATATATATATATATTATTTCATATCAAACTAGATGAAATTTAACATTTTGATAAATGATTTTTGAGTATAAGACAGTTTAATAATTTTATTTGTAAACATTTCATATAGGAAATAAGAATGATAGTGTTTTAGGTAAACATATAAATCAAAAAATTATTTATTAAAATTTGAAAGTTAAGTAAAAAAAATTGTTAAAAAAAACTTTGACAATTTTACGTAAATCAAATTAAAATAATAAAAAAATACAATTATACTTAACTTATACTTTAAAATTTAAAATTTTACATGTTCTCTTCCTGTATTTATTAAAGATTAACAATAAAATAAAATTTAAACCAATTTTAAAATTTATTAAAAAGTATATTATAAATATTTTTTATTGAATAAAAACTAAATTTAAAAAACACGGTGATAATAACATAATTTTTTTTTCTAAATTTGATCATAACAATACGTGTCTTTATATACAATAAATATAGATTATTAAAATTTATATGAATAGTGATTCTAAAAAAATATACTTAATTTTTAAATATTTATATAACTATAAATTAAATTTTAATTTTTACATATATATGATTGAATAGTTTAAATTTATATATCAACTTTTATTGAAATTTAATAATTTTTTAAAATTATTAATTTTTATCAATTATATGTAGATTAAATGTGTAAAATTTTATAAAATTTAAAATATTTAATATTTTTTAATAAATTTAATTTAATATTTATTCATAAAGATATATCATGCATTAAGTATTATATGTGTTATGATTATGAGACACTTAAATACTAAGAAAATTATGAATTGAACCTAAATCATTAAGAGTAAAGATGAAATTAAGTTACGAGATTAGTTTAAACATGGATATAGTAGAAGTTCCAGTCATGAGAATGTCATCAATTAAACTAAAAGAATAAAGAGTGAGACATCATTTTTAAAATGAATGAACCAAGTTTAAGTAATGTGTGACTTAGTTTTGAAAATCAGACACAAGGAACCTTTTTGAGTTCATAAAGGACTTTGTTAAGTTTGCAAACAAAATGATACCTTCAACTTTAAAATTGAGAGGTCAAATCATGAATATTCCTTTAGTGAGATATCCATTTAAGAACATAACATTAATTTGGTGAATGAACTTGCCTCTAGAAAGAGAAATAATGAGCATGACTTGTATGGTAGTGGGTTTGATGATCGAACTGAATGTCTATGATTAGTCTAGTCCTTTATGTTCATGAAATCTATTTGCAACATGATAATCCTTATATTTATCTAATAAACCCTCGACTTTATACTTGGTTCGAAAGATCCATTTGCATCCAATGAGTGTTCTAGACAATGGAAGGGCAACAGGCATCCAAGTTAGCTTGCATAGAAGTGCATGGTATTCATCTTGCGTGACTTGCTTCCAATGAGGATCACTTAAAGTTTGATTCACATTGGTAGGTTTGAGAGAAGATAAGATAGCATTTGGTTTAAAGATCTCAACCTTAGCACAAGTGACCATGGATGATGTTTGGGAGAAGCAATAGGAGGACCAGGTGATAAAGAAAAATGAGAAACCAAAGTAGTGACATGTGTAGGAGCAGGAGTAGAATAAGTTATGACGATAAAGTCATTTGGAGGTAGAGGACAAGAATAAGAAGATGAAATTTAAGAAATTGCAAATACTACAATATCATATTATTTAAGAATAAGATCAACCAAATATATATATAAGGTGAGAAAAATTCTAACCTTATGAGAAAGATTTTAAGATTGAATTAGGTCTGTTAGAAATTGAACTTGGACCTAACTCAATTTCTAAAGTTAGCTCAGGAGGTAAGGATTATCCTCACCCCCCCCCCCCCACACACACACACATATATATATATATATATATATATATATATATATATATATTTGGTTGATTTTATCTCTAGATAATGTAAGATTATTGAACATTTGAGTGCAAACAATTGTGAATGGACCCATTGTAAGAATAAACATCTGTGAATATTTCAATGATGGATTTAGAATAAGTTTTGATACCATATTAAAATTTAGTCATATATATATATATATATATATATATATATATATATATATATTTGGTTAACTTTATTTCTAGATAATGTGAGATTTTAACATATTTCATTATGCTCAGGAATGAAACATTTGAATATGGACAATTGTGAATAAACCAAATATTGCAGGAATAAACATATCTAATATCCTAATAATATATTTAACATAAACTTTGATACTATATTAGAAATTAGATTTGAGTTTAACTCAACTCCAAAAACTAGTTTATAGGAGGAGGATTGTCTTTACTTTATATATAAGTGATTGGTCATATCTTTAGAAAATATGAGATTCTAATACACCTTATCACCCTAAGGATTGGACATTTGAGCATGAACAATTGTGGACGGACCAATGCTTAGGATTGGACATCTATATGTGGATAATTGTAGGTGGACCAATTGCACGAATAAACATCTGCAAATATTCCAATAATAGATTTAGGATAGGGTTTGATATGTTATAAATTGGATTTAGGACTAACTCAACCTCAAAAGATAGCTCATAAGATAAGGATTATCCATCCATCCACACACACACACACACACACACATATATATATATATATAAATATATTTATATATATAGTTGGTCTTATATCTTGACAATATGAGATTTTAACAAGGTCCAAGTCCAATTTTTTAACATGGTATCACAATTTATTCTGAAACCATTATTGGGATATTATGTTTGTCCATTCCTATAATTGATCCATCTGCAATTATCCACGCTTCAAATGTCCAATCTTGAGCGTGAAAGGATGTGCTAGAGTTTTCCATTGTATAGAGATAAGACCAATCGAATATATATAAGGTGAGGACAATCTTCACCCTATAAGATATCTTTTGGAGTTGATTTAAGCTCAAGTCCAATTTTATAATATTAGGAGAAGTAGATAAATAGGTGTTCGAAATATCTTGTGAAGGTAATAATTCCTTAAAAGGATAAAAAGACTTATCAAACATAACATGATGAGCGATGTAAATTTTTCCATTTGGAGATAAATAACGAAAGCCTTTGTGTGCAGGATTAGGACTAAGAAAGGTGCACTTGATCAATTTAATTCATCTTATGAGAGTTATAAGGTGTAAGCAACATATAGCAAGCACAACATTTCCATTGTGATATCGTGTAATTTTGGAATTGGTTAAAAAGAGCTTAACATGGAGATTGATGAGATAGAAGTGAGTTGGAAGAACACTAATAATATCTAAGTAGCATCATAGAAGGCATGCTCCCAAAACTAAAAGGGAAGTTCAGATTGAGCAAGTAAAGTGAGACCAACTTCAATAATATGACAATATTTATGCTCAATTATGCCATTCTCTTGATGTGTATAAGGGAAAGATCTACGATGTTGAATGCCTTGTTCCTAAAGGAACTTAGAGAGAGAGAGAGAGAGACGAGACTTGGAGTAGAAAAAGGTTCCAAAGATAGGTATGAACAAGTTTGAAGAGAAATAAATTTCATGTAGAGGAAATAGAAAAAGGTACTTAATGTGACAATCAACCCAACTCATACACAAGTAACATTATTTATTATTAAAGGAGATATTACAAGAGGAAAGTATTCTCTTTACAATTGGAACTAAGGCATGATTTAGCCTATAATATCATTAAACAAAAACAATACTTTTGTTATAAGAACATAAATGACAAGGGAATGAAAAAACATTCGGAGCATGAATTTGCAAGGTGTGAAAAACATATAAGTTGTCTTCAAGCTTACCTTGAAGAAGAACTTGATCCATATCCTGAAATTACACCACATAGTGTAAAAGATAAAATTTAAAGAAAATATTGTTGTCTCTAATGAATTGGGATACATTAAGTAGATTGTTGGTAAGATGAGGAACATGCAAAAAATAAGACATTTTGAAAGAGAGAGCTTTTAGAACCAAGAAGAGCGAAGGAGACAACATTAGCAATATGCATACTTGATCCATTACCTATATGAACCACATCTTAACCATGATAGGGAAGAATACTATGAAGATGAGAGTGATTCAAAGTATGATGATAAGAGACACCATAATCTATATATTATATTGTGTTTGTGGAAGTAGGTAACAATCCTAAAAAAGATCATTGAAAATTGGACATGAGCCTAAATCAACCCGAAAAGCTAGCTTATAGGATGAAGGATGTCATTAGTTTATATATGCATGGTTGGTATTCCGTTTACTCAATATGAGACTTGTAATACACTCCCTCATGCCCAAAATTGGATAACTAAACATCTAGGCGTGAATTTTTTAGGAATGGATATCTGTGGATGGTCCATTAATAGATTAGGATACACTTTGATACCATGTTGTTATGTGATTTTATCATGACAAGGCCCTTTCAACTTAGAATCACTACAACCATCTCGATAATTCAGTAGCATGGTGCAAGCTTTGTTTGCAGTCATGGACGCAATTAACTCAAGAGAGGAAGGACCCACTTTTGGCCACGCTTCGATCAATTAAGTCTTAAGCTTGTGAAAAATGCCCCTTACAGTATATATGGAAGTCAATCTCTTCCTCATATTCAAGTTTGAAAGTGAAGCCTCAATGTCACCTCTCCACTGGTTCAACTCGGTGGAGAACATAAGGCTTCCTTCACTATAGGTGTTGGTGGAGAGCTCCATGTAGCAAATACTACCACGCCATATCCTTTGGATTGTGTCGATGTAGCTAAGATTATGGTCGAGTTCTATTGGCAAGTACTTGAGGATGCATTCTAATGCAATAATTCAATAGGCAGTGTTCATGGAGGTGGTGATTGAAGAACCCTCGAGATGGAGGAGTTCCTCGAGGGTTTCGAAAATGGAGATAGTGAACATGTGGTCTTGAAGGTTTTTAAGAGAATGATCTTCTTAAGGTAAGAATTTGCATCTAAAATAAGAATGTTCCAAATTATTATTTTTATCAAATTATTGTGTGTCAATGGGTTCCCAGAAAGGAACTCCAATGTCCAATGCTTAACATCACTCTCCATTTCCCTCACTTCCTTTTACATTCATTTTGTGCATTGACAGTAGAAAATTTTTGGCCTATTTTTAAGTTAGATGTCAAATCAGCCTTCTTACATAGATATTCACAAGAACAAATATTTATTGATCAACTGCTTGACTTTGTGAAAATAGGAAATAAACATAGTCTACAAATTGAAAAAAGCACTTAATAGGTTGAAACAAAATCTTCAAGGTTGGTATAGTCATATTAAGTCTTATTTTCTAAAAGATGGTTATTCAAAGTCCCCTTATAAACATGCATTATTTGTTAAATTTGGAGAAAAAAAGGAACTACTCAAAGTATGCTTGTATATTGATGATCTTATGTTCATTGGACACTGTACTACCATGTTTGATGAATTTAAGAAATGCATGATGGATGAATTTAAAATGTCTAGTATTGATATGATGCATTATTTTGTTAGCATAGAGGTAGTGCAATCAAACGATGGAATATTTCTTTGTCAAAATAAATATATAGGAGAAATTTTAGAAAGATTTCAAATGAAAGATTGTAATCCTGTAAATACTCCTGTTAAGTATGATTTGAAATTATGCAAGTTGAAGGGAAAAAGATAAATAGCATATTTTATAAATAAATTATGGGTTTTTTTATATATCTAACAGCAATTAGGTCTGATATAATGCATCATGTTAGTTTAATCGGCGGATACATGGATCATTTCACAAAATTGCATTTGCTAGCTACCAAAAGGATCCTTCGATATTTGAAAGGAAGTAGAGATTTTAGTTTATTTTATAAGAAAGGTGAAAAGACCAATCTAGTGGAATTTATTGACAATGATTATGCAAGAAATAAAAATGATAGAAAAAGTACAACGGGATGTATTTTTATGCTTGATACAGCTGTAATTTCTTAATTCTATGAAAAAACAATATAGTGTTACCCTATCAATATAGAAGCTAAATTTGTTACACTAACTACATGTGTTTGTCAATCCATATGATTAAGAAGAATTTTTGAAGAAAACAATTCAAGTAACTAGGTGTTACTAAAATTTTTGATGACAACAACTTAATAATTAATTTGACCAAAAATTAATTATATTTTAAATATTATGGTACATAAATAAATATTTATATGTTTAATTCTTTTATGTTAAAAAAGTATTTTTATCACTTTTTAAAAAAAATTTAAAAAATAATTATTTTAAAAATTTTCATTGATTTATCTTTTTTTTAAAAAATTATTTAATTTACTTGTTTAAAAATTTAAAAAGAATAGAATATAAAACATAAGATTTATGATTATTTTGAAATAAAACTCATTTTTAATTTCTCATTTTTTTTATTAATTACATTAGCACTTAAAAAATTATTTTTATTTGTTAAAATTAAAAATTCAGTCATTTTAATTTAAAAAAAAGTAAAATTAACAATTAACAATTAAAAAGTTTATCTTTTATGTTTAAAATATAAAGATACGATAACTTTTATCTTTCAATAATAATTAATTAATACTAAATCTTTCAGAAATTATATAAAAAAAATTACATTTATTTTTATAAGTTTATTTAAATAAATTTTTTAAAATTTTTGCATAAATTTGTATTAAAGCTTCTTTGAATAACTTTTTTTAATATTAAAATACCCTTGTACAATTTTAATAAAAAAAAACAACTTATACTTTGAATCAAATCTTTAAAAAACTCATTTTATACATTGTTTAATATTTTAAAAGACTTAAACAAATGAATCTTTAAGAATAAATATGGAAAAAACTTGCACATATTATTTATTAATTTTTAAATAAATATTAATTATATTTATAGTTATCTTAAATCAATCATGTTTAATATATAATTTGATATATAAATTTTACATAATAATAAATTAAATATACAATTTAAATTTTATATAATCATTAAATATTTGATAAAATTATTACAATTGATTAATAAAATATTTTATTCAAAAATATTTTTGAAAAAAATAAATTTCCAAAATTACTCTCATTCTATTGATTTAAGTAACCTATTTTATAGTAAGTTTTTTATTTTTATTAAATAATATTTTTTATTTTATAGATTAATAGAAACTCATTGATTTTTTTTTTTACAAATTGAATTTAATTACCTTATAAATTATGATATATTCGATTGATGACAACTTTTGTAAAATTTGTTATTCTTAATCAAAATTCTAATAAAAAAGAACAATTTATTAACTAATTTTTTTTTTATAGATATATCTATATTTTAATGTTAATAATTTTATAAATAAGCTTTATAAAGTTATTAACTATGGATGAGTGATTAGAAATTATATTAGTTGAATCTAGTTACCTTATCACTATTTTCTTATAGTAATATTTCATTCAGATGTTAAATTTTATTAATTTAATTACTAAATTAAAAAATTATTATATAAATAAAATTTATAATTTTAAAAAAGTATCTTTTATTAAATAACTTTAATTTAATGGGTTAGTGTTATGTTACTAAAATCAAACTTTGAGATATGTTTCGTAACCTCAACTTTTAGAGGTGATAAATGTTCTTAGAATAAAAAAAAAAGTTGAATTTATCTGTAACTTTTAATTTAGCAAAAAAATATTTCTCATCATTATTATTAGCATCGTTGTAATATAAAAAATATATTTTTTATTTTTAATAATATTTTTAAGTAATAATATAAAAATTAGATTAAAGTGATCGATTTAATTATTTAAATTAAAAATTAGTCATTTAACTGGTTCGAATTATTTATTAGATAAAAAATATTACAAATTTGATTTTAATTAATATGATTCAATAAAGTTTTACTAAAAATTTATATTTGTTAACCTAATTAATTATTTGAGTTGAATAACAATTTTTGAAATAAAAAATGTGTATAACAGTATAGGAGTAATTTTCCTTTCAAATGTTAAAGTTGATGTGAATATTATGAATTCTCAGTTTTGTGATATACAATAAAATTTTTTTATGAAATTAATATATATATATATATATATTTATATATATATATATATATATATATATATATATATATTGAAGTTAAACATTTTGAAATTATCAAATTAGAAACAAACTTAAAATTAATGGGTAAAAAAATTAATTAACATATTAGTAACTCATGACAAAGTGATAATGTAAATCTTATTTTACAAAAGAAATTAACTTTACAATATTATATATATATATATATATATATATATATATATTTTGGTTAGTATTGTTTTTACAATTAATCTTGATAAATATTTTATCTAAATATGTTTACACCAGGTAAAACTTTGGGTATATTATTATTTTTAAACTTATATTTTAACCTATTTTGTGATAATTTTTTTATTTTTCATATCAAAAATATTTTTATTAATATTAATTTAATTAGATATTTATATTTAGTAATTGTCTTAACATTTAAATTTAAAGTATAAAACCTTTTTTATTATGTTAAATAATTCTTTAAATTTTTTATAAAGATCATCTTACCTTTTTAAGTTTGATTTATTATTAAATGTTGATTTATTTTTCAATTCTGATTATTTTATACTCGATCAATGTTTACATCTCAATAAATTTAATTTCTTTATATTTCTTCTTATAATGTTATATGTTACATTATATATTTCTTAACTTTTTAATCTATTTCTCTCTTCCTTTTCATCCAATATATTTCAAATGATATACCATTAACATCTTCTTTATTTTTAATTTGTTCCAAAACATTTCTTACATTTAATTAAATAAGTATTATAAAAATATTAAATTTATATGTTATTTTTTAATAGATAAATAACAATAAAAATATGTAAAGATTATGTTAATTTTTTTAATTATAGAGAATTGTAAAAGATACTAGTCAAAACTCATTTATTTATTTTTAAAAATATATAAAAATGACATTATAAAAATATTTTAAGAAACATAAAAATTGTATTTTATTTATTTACAATTGTGAAAAATACTTATGTTAGAAGGACAGTTATAATTTCAATATTCTTTTTTAAGAATCTATTCTAGATAATTTTCAAAATAACTAGAAATGTATTTTTTTTATATTCTATTTTTTAAAAGCTTCAATAAATTGCTAAAAAAACAGAAGCTAATAATGGATTTTTTTAAAAAAAATTTCTTTTTATGAAATAATTATAAACAAATGCATCCTTAGTATACGTTTGGATTAACTTAAACAATTAAATTATTTAAATAAATAATTATATTTATGATTGATTATTATCATTGTATATAAAATAAATTTTATATTTGGATAAGTTAGATAATAAGTAATTTTAAAATGATTTATTTTGTTTGTATTGTATTGTATAAAAAATAATTTTTCTATAGAAAAATTATAGGATTGGATATAAATTTTTTTATAATAGTTAGTATTACATTTAAAATAAAAAATAGTGAACGAAATAAAAGTAAAGTTAGTTAAAAATAAACCAATAAATTTTAGGAACAAGTTTCAAAATTTTAATTATTAAAAATTATATTATAATTAGAAATAGTATAATTTTTAGCTTTTTTATACAATAAAACACAAACATATTTAAATAATACTTTTAAATTTTTTTGAACAATGTCATTTTTTAGTTGGTGAAAATAATCTTATTCAAACATAACTTTTATTAAATTTGTTAGAAAACTAAGTTAGAATTTTTATTTTTTTGACAAATAAAATAAATTATTTAACATAAAATAAAATTTAAAACTTTTAATTTAAATTTTTATTGACGTTTTTATTTTATCTTTAACAATTGATTATTTTAAATATAAAATTTATCATTGCAGATAATTTTATGTCTATTTTTATAATAAAATTATAAAGATTTTTATAATTAAAAAAATACGGTAAAATAATCGGGTACAATTGATAGATAATTGTATCATTTAAATAGAAGTGAAATCATGTCAAGAAATATTTTAATAAACACACAAAAATCAAAATAATTTTTTTAATATATCTAAATATAAAAATGATTCTATATCAATTTGCCTTAATTAATTATAAATTGTTTTTACAAATCTTCATAATTACTATATGAAAAAATTATTAAATATTTTTTATATTTTCAAATAAAAATATATGAACTTTTTAATATAATACAATTTATAAGATAATAGAAGAATGAAATAAAACATTTTTGTATTTATGTATTTATGTACAAGAACACATAATTATAAAAATCTATATATAGTTTTTTTATTAAAAGTACAAAATTCATAATTGATAATATTAAATATTATAATTTTTAATAAAATTGTTTATTATTATTTATTAAATATTCTTAAATATTTATTAAAAATTAGTTTTATATAATTCATTAAACAATAAGTATATAAATATAATAATAATAATAATAATAATAATAATAATAATATATTTTTTACTACTAATCCAGACATAAGAAATTATACTCCCTCCTCCCTTTTTCATAAGAACAAACAAAATTATCTTAATCCTTTTATAAGCTACATTTTGATTGGTTGTTAATATTTATTTACAGATATTTTTAAAATAAATAAAAATATAATAATTCATTAGATAAAAATTTAAAATATATTTTATTAATGTTAAAAATAATTTTAGAAAATTATATTGATTAATAATATATAATATAATATTATTAATTAAACTAATTAATTTTTTTTTTAATTTTTTCAATAAGTTAATTGGTTGATAGAAGTAATAGTTTGGAACCGCTCAGATTAAATGATCCTAAATTCCTAACAATTTTCTCATGAGTATTTTCTACTTCAGTTTTCGGTTCTCCATTCATATCCCCATTTTCAGTTTATAGGGTTTAATGGCCGACTCATCCCCGTCGGCGCCGGCAACAACGATAACTGACCTGAACGAGGACTCCATAGCTCAGTGCGCCACTTACCTTAGCCTTCGCGATGTTTGCAATTTGGCGATGACCTCCACAGCTCTCAAACGCCTTGCCTATTCCGATTTCATTTGGCAACGCTTCTTCAGGTTAGATTTGTTACCTTTCTTCTCTCTTCAATTATCTTTCAACAATTGAATCGAATGTAATCGAAACGAAACGACACATCGTAGGGAGCATTGGCATCAACAACCACCTTCGCTTTCGAGCGGAAGCGGTGCGAGGGAAGTGTATCTGGCTAGGTACACCGCGTTGCGACAGTTCAAGTTCGTTGATCCCTTTGTTCTCGACATCGATGTACATGCTAAGCCTTTCAACCAGTTGCTCCTCCACAAAAATCATGTTTTCTTCTCACAGGTTTGTAGTATAATTAATACTTCAGAGTTTCTTTTTTCTTTTGATAAACTGTATTTATCCATTTAGTTTGCACAAAATATTTTTGTATAATCAAGAGAGAGGGAGTGGAGAAGACAGAAATATGGGATAAAGTGGTTGATGTGAGAGACGGGTAAAAAAAGTAGTAGTAAAAAAAGGTGATCTATGAATTTGAATCCAGGACCTGCAACTGCTATAAAAGGACCTGCAACTGCTATAAAAGGACCTGAAACAAGTAAACTAGTTGTTACTAACTCGCTGGCTGCTGAACTTTATGCAACAGCGGAAGGCCTTAAACTGTGTTGGATGCTGAGCTTCAGACAAATCATGATTGAAAGCGATGCCTCAGTAGCGGAAGCGATGCCTCAGTAGCGGTTGAAATTTTGAACTGTAAAACTCCAACCAGACTTCATCATGGAGTGATAAGAGAGTTAAAAGAACTGATAGTGATAAGAGAATTAAAAGAACTGATCCACAGTGGAGGATTATTGTGGAACATGTGTATAGAGAAGCCAATAGATGTGCTGATGCAATGGCTCCTGTTTGTCTTAAGCAAGATGGGAGATAAAGTTTTACCACTCTTAATGGTTTTATCCCACTCAAGAAGACATGCCGTCTCGCACCGGAAACAGATCCTCTCCATTTGAAATCCTTTCCATTTGTCAAATTATAACAGTTAAATGAAGATCGGACGACGATATATATGGTCATTTGAGCTCTTTATTATTAAAAATATTAACTTAAAATGTAGACTGTTTAACATTAATCTAATGTTTATAATTAATTCAACAAGGAAATTTCAACGGCAGAGATCCGCACCAGTAAAATGTTTTATGAATAATATAACAGTTTAACCTCAGCAAATAAAACTGTTTAACCTCATCTATTTATTAGAAAAAAATAATATTTATTATACTTTTAATTTTTATGAAATAAATATTTACTTTTCCAATAAAAATATACTATTTTGGATACATAAAATTAGTTTTTAGGGTTGAGGTTAACATTTTTTCTAATATAATTATTTTTTCCCTTTTAGTGTATGTTTGGGAGGAGGGTGAGATTTTTATTTCTATTAAATATTATCTATTTTAATAATTTTTTAAAATAAAAGAAATAAAATGATAGATTGATATATAAATAATATTTTAATCTTTTGCTTATTATAAATATTATATAATTCTTTTAATTTAATAATTTAAAATTTGTTCCCACTTTCTTCCAAAATCCCATTGCAAACATACCTTTAGAGTATTTGTTGAGTGAGACTTGCGCTATTGATGCCCAGGAATTGATCATTTTTTTATGTTTGCTTCTTTATATTTTTGCACTCTGCTGATTGTTGTTGAGTGGCGTGGTGAGCAGGGTTCACATGTGGAAATGATAAATTTGGATGGCTATCAAAAGGAAACATCAGATTTTGTCCGTACGCTATGTTATCATAAAGCTAGAATCACCTGTATGAGGTAAATAAGGTAACCGATGTTTCTTTTACTTTTTTTTATTCTTTAATTTCTTTTTTCTGCTTGCTACACAAGTTTATTGCAGTGGGCTCACTCCTTGCAAATTTGCCCTTTCGTTCTTTTACATTTGATGCCACAGATGCTGTGTCATATGCATGGAAGTGGTTCAACTGTTTCTTTTTTTTTTTTGGTGATGCTGTATTTGTTTCATAAAATCTTCTGAACAGGCATATGATTATTCCCAATATTTTTTAGTTAATTTTACTCTCATTTTAAGTTTTTAACCTCACTTTCTGAATTTAACAACACAAGAGGTGAAACCAAACTTAGTTACTGTTTTCCTATGTATAACTTTTTGAAAGTGTCAGTAGAAAATAGAACCCATCACACCTAAAAGTTAATAACTGTGTGGACCAATTAGAACAAGCCTTGAAGTTTAACAATACACATTAAACCTTCTGCTGATGTTTTCCTAGGATATTATCATCAGTTTACTGCTAGTGGTATTATGTTGATCAATCAATTTGATTCTTGAAAAGGGCCCTTCAAAGTTCTAGGTTGCTGAAATACAGCCTATGAGTATTTTTAAGGAAGTAAATGGCCATGCATGAACACATGCATAAACTAAAATTTCATGATTTTTTTTTCAATACACAAAATAAATTATACTTTCTGGCCCAAAAATTTAACTAAAAGTTACATTTATTTTTCAAGCTTAGAGCTAATGAAAAAAAGGATGAGGCCTATCTCTTGGATTGTTTGTTGACTAGTAATAACATTCCTGGAATTATTGTCTGTTATTTTGAGTTTATAACTTCAATATCTTTTCCACCTGGAAACTAAAACTTCATCGAATTCAGGGCAATTTGGCTGAATCTGAACTAAAATAATCAAACTGCAGGTTGTTTTCCCTTAATGAAGTGTCTTTATTAGTTCGAGGTGAAACACCAGGGGAGCAAAATGTTTTGGTTACCTCCAGCTGCGATCACTCCATTCGTCTGTGGTGGAAGGTATCACTTAGTTTAAGCAATATTGTATGAGGCCCCCATGTCTATATATGCATTCTTTATCCTGTTGTTCCCTGGAATGTTTAGGATGTTGTCAGTAGGAAATATGGAAAGTAGAAAGGAGAGTAAAAACTGAGAGCAATGGAAATATTATATTTTTGCTGTTTTAATAACTGATAGAGAAGTTGGATAATGATATGTGTTGGAAATATGTTTATCCCTTTTTCTTTGTGGTATCAAAGGTAAAATAAATCCATACATGAAGTTATTTTATGTTACCATTTGATTTTCTATTCCTTGTACCGTATTTCTAGTATGTTCATGATTCTGCTATGCTCACTTGTGGTAGCTCCTTGGAACCAACCATAATGTACTTTTGTCAATTTTCTCTTGGAAGCAATTTAGCAAGATGAACCTCCTAAGCTCTGACACTATCAAGGCAAAATATTCTTTATGTCATATCTCTTTTATGCTGAATGTTTCATCTTTGCCTTTTTGTAGGGTTCAAGCCTGCGGTGCTTTAGAGGTCACAATGGTCCAGTGTTGTCGTTATCAAATAAATTATTGGGAGAGGGTAGCAGCAAAGTATTGGCAAGTGGAGGAGAAGACGGTACTGTTCGACTATGGTCTATTAGCTCAAGTGGCAAACGAGGACAGCATGCTTTGAAGGCTACCCTCTATGGACATGGAAAACCTGTAAATTTGATGTCTGTTGCTGGGTATGAGTTCATCTATTTAAGCATTCTTTGTTACTATACTTTCATTTCCCCAATGCTATGTTAGGATAATGAAATATGGGCCAACATTTTGGGTAAATTAATGACAATATTTTTCTCTCTCTTGATTTCTGCACTGGCTGATTAAGTTGAGTGGCTAGGTATGCTATACACCTATGCATTTCACACTTATGATCTAACTTCCTTATGGGTATGGGTATACTATACAATTTAGGGATGCATGATTGTTTTAAAATGAATACTAAGGATTTGTGTAATTTTTACTTGTATGCTCTGCCTGACAGATTAGCTGGTAGAGAACACAACTGATTGACATTTCCTGTTTGCTAAAACCAGCTTTAAAATTTTTATTAGCAGTAACACATTTGTGAACTGCCAACATAAAACTTTGATCTTTATGGCATGGTTATACGATTTGCATCCCACTTTGTGGGATAAAAGCTTTGTTGTTAGAAACAGTAAAACATCTTGCTTTAGAGTTAGCTCAAGAATTTGACAAGCAAGCTCGAGTTGATTTTTTAGGTGGGATTCTTCTTTTCATTTCATTTCATGTATACTGATTTGGGCTGATCATGTTTTTTCTCTGAGATATATATGACTTGGACTTTACATGCTCAATAAAGATGGAATGAGTTCATGTTTTTATAAATTCTATATTTTGCATTAATGGGTTGAATACTAGGTTTTGTAATTGTATATTTTGTATCAGTTATCAGCATTGGGGAGAAAATAGAAATAATTTGGTAACACTGAACAAGTTGTTATTGATGAGTTATTTATAATTTCTCAACAAATACTGCTATGCTTAAGATGCAAAAAATATTCATATCAGAAGTTCTGTGTATTTGGTTCAACTGAAGGATTGGCATCTCAAATGTGTGCACTTGCTATTACTACTCTGATTTCCTTAACAGATGAAGTAAAGGTATCAGTATTAGTCATCTGCTTCACTATAATGATAGATCCTTCATTTCCTCATTTTCCAGGCACAAATCTTCGCTTTTGGTGACCATCTCAAGAGATTCTAAGGTTATCCTTGCTTTCCTGTTTTCTGTGTTGTCATGTTAATTTACTTGTGTATGTACTTGATTTTTAATTTATTCTTCATTAATTACCTTGGTTTCCTAAAGGATGAACATAGCATGCTTATTGTTTTATTGTCGGGGACTTGAGAATGTATGTATGGTAATAGTCAACACTCAACAAGTTATTTGTGATTATTGGTGCTGTAAAAACTAAACGGGAAAAAAGTTTCCATGAAGTGCATCTTACATAGCATGCAATAGTTTTCTAATGGAAGCTAGCCAAGTTCTAGGGTGTTTTCATCCTTAGGTACTAACTAATTAGTAATTCCTATGTAAACTAGTTGAACCTTTTTTTCCAATCCAGTTTTGAAGTTTTATTTAAATGCTTTTTGATTAACAGGATATAATTTAGGCCTTCAAATTCACTGCCAAGGAAACTTCAGCCTTACATTTGAAACCTTATTCTGCTCTAACCCGTGAAGAAAAACTCAGAAGTTCATCAAATGTTGTTTTGTTCTTAATTAATTGTTGATCAATCTTTGCTAAAATATTATTGGTATTTCTCTGAACAATTTGAGTTTAAATTTGGTCCACATTAATTGAAATTTTTTACAGTTTACACTAGCAGTTAATGAACAAGTGCTGCATTTTTATAGCGACTAAGGTCGGGTTTTTTAACTGCAAAGTATGCTTTTAGATTTTTTTATTTTGAAGTTGACAAGTTTTTTAATAGATGGCACTGTATGGTTCCTTGATAGTGTAAAATTTTGTACACAGTTGATGAATTGAAATTAAATCCTAATAATTTTCTTGAAGCGTGGGCTATTTACAATATTTGAGCTTTTAAATCTTTATAGGTGAGAGTTTGGGATACAGGCACGGCTGCATCATCTGCTGTCCGTTCATCCTGTTGTGTGGGAATGACTTCCATTCCTGGTGGACCTGTAAACATGAAATGCCATGAGTCAATAGTGTATGTGGCAGCTGGTTCCTCTGTCACTGCAATTGATTTAAGGACAATGCAGAAAGTTATCACTGCAGCTGTGCATCAACCGAAGCTGTGTTCATTTGCTGCTGTTCCTTCAAAATCTTTAATATGCACTGGCGGTGATGGCAGGTATGATTATGATTTTGAGAGAAGAAACTTGGCTATTGATGCTAACCAACTAAATTTGTGAAGTACTCGTGTTCGTTAATTGTTTTCACTATGTAAAGATCATGGTCAAATATCATGTTATCTTTTGGTTATCTTTCAATGGACGGGCACTGATCCACAACTTAACTGCTGCAGAGCGATGCTCTGGGATATTAGGAGAAATCAAGAATCATTAAAACCAGAACCGGTAGCTGAGTTGGATGGACATTGTGGGCAAGTAACTTCATTGCACATGGATCAATACAAAATAGTTACTGGGGGTCCAGACAATCCTTACGTGAATATATGGGAAGTTGACACTGGTGTACAAACAAATTCATTGCTTTGCTGCTTAACTGAGGAAGATGATGGCAAATCTGGCTGCGATGCCCTGGCTGTTGATGGGTGTAGAATTATCACTGCTAGCTCTGGTGAAGTTTGGCGCGTTTTGCGCTTTAGGGACTTCAACAATGCTATCAGCCCTGTTACGAAACTAGAAAACGTGCCGTCTTCAAAATTTTGGGATTCTATATCTGATGATGACAGCAACTGGTAAAGTAGTGGCGGTTTTTTCTTTTTGCTTCGGTGAATTAATTAGAAGGTTATTTTTGTACGGGATTTTTATATTTATGAAAATTGTATTTTTACACAACTTCTAACCTTTTTTTTTTCTCACAGATAAGAGATATAAAGAGAAGAAAAACACAGCTGTGGTAGTCAGAAATACAAAGGAAAAGTAGTATTGTACAAGTTTTTGTATAATTTTTTTTTGTATGAGTACGTCATTTATTTATGGTTATCATAAATTATATATTTATTTTAGGCTTGGAATTGCAGCATGTAGAGTATTTGATTTTAATCGATATATGCGACAAATGGTGTCATATATACATAAGTAGATTTTACGTGTTTTCTTTCTGGGAAATGTATTTTCAGAGGGGGTTTTGCAAACATTTTAGTAAAATATTACTGTATATGATAGTTTTGTCCCCCCACGGAGCACTTATGGGCCTAAACAGTCAAACTAAAGAACGTCAAGAACAGTTGGTGCTTCATTAAGAAAAGAAAAGAAAAACTGCCAGTTTTCCTAGTTCGAGGCTGAGCTAAGCCTATTTGTCCTTCGATTTTCATTCCTTCTAGCCAAACTTGGAGTGCAAGTAAATTGCTGATATTTGCAAGATCTGTCCAAGGGTGGAGTTGAACAAATTTAAGAAAAAATTATAAAAGAATGTCTTGCCAACTGTGATAGCTTTGTTTATCCGAGAAAAAAAAAATAGAAATAAAATAATAAACAAATGGTATAATTATAGTTTATTTAAGTTAAAATATAGATAAATACTTTGCATTGGATTATAATGACAAATGGTAACAACATATTTTCTAACAATTTTCAAATAAAAGTTCTTTAAAATGTGTAACCCTTCATTGTCTCTTGAAATATATTTTTTCAATATTTTTAACAGCAATAAAAATTGACCTTTGAAATTATTTAGAAATAGAGTAATACGCTAAAAGAACCCACTTTCTGCATGTATCATTTTCTAGATTTGTTTTATGTGTTTGTTTTCAGACCTCTTACATTTTGAAATGGCAGCACTACTTATAACGTTGCAACCAACCACTACTATGAAGCAAATTCCTAACACTTGGATTTTGGCTGGCAGACACAACACAAGTTTGTCTTCGAATTTCCCATAATCATCATCTCATTCTTTACATACCTCACGCACATGTCAAGGGCAATTGAGAAGTAAAAGTTTACCTAAGAGGGAGAGGCAGGGGCAGTAAATAACAATAAATGAAATATGGAAATGCAATGAGGAATGAAGAGAACATCAGCTGGATGTCCAAGGCAGGTGAATTTCTAGTAGCTCGGTACGTGAAGAAACAATGAATACAGCCTGTAGCAGCTGCATTACTTGTAAAGATAACAAAGGTCCAGAAGCAAAGTTGATGCCAGACTGCCAGAGCAACTTCTTGATCAAAATTCTACTACTAGCACCACAAAGAGAGGTTCATGATTTTGGGTGTCAGCAGGTCATAAGAAGAAATTCTCTTAATTTGTTCGGTAGTTTCAAATAGATGTAAGTACCAACTTCAGTTGTTCTGCTTCCTTTGCTAATCCAAGTAGAAACTCTGACCGAACAGACATAGATGGATTAGGTGATTTCAAACTCACTTATGGGATAAGATCTCTTGGATGTCTAAAAGAAGAAAGGAAACGAAGGAAATGTTCCTCCTTTTGGGCTTTAGCATTTTATTGCGCACGTTTTCATATTCCTTTGTTAATGCTTTATTTTCTCGTAAAGCACTTGCTTCACCTTATTGAGATACGAATGCACAAATGTTTTCACGTTCTAACATTGCCTTTAGAAAGTCGCCTGGACTTGGTTATTGGGTAGTTTAGTTATGAAGCGCATATTTTGCTTTGATCACTGTTAAATGTTAACGGAAAAATGGTCAGTATCTCTATTTAGCGCTTAAATGCAGACCATTTGTATACTTCCTACAGATCTCAGATTAGGAGAGAAAAACATAACGCGGACTATGGAAAAAGAGGAGGGCTTTGGTCACTTGAAGGATGCAATAGCAAGACTTGTAATCTTGTCCTTGATTCTGATGGTGCAGGAACTTCCTCTCTCCTCCCGGTCCAGGGAAGAACCGCGAGCTTTAGCAGTGTTAGCAATACAGAAAGTAACATAGATGTTCCCAAGACTGGTTTAGGAGCACTACAATTGTCACTTTACCCATATACGACTCTTCCATTTTTAAAAGAAATAGTGGCTTTCAGCATAAAGGCTTTGCAAGGTGATAATCCTTTTCATATTTATAAAACTTATTTTAATAAAAAATCGATAATAAACCAATAAAATTGATAACTCAACAAATCATCCAAACTGGTAAAAAATCAATTTATATAAGATAATCTTATTTTGATATTTTTGAAAAGAATAAAAATAAACTAAAACTATATTACATTTTATTTAATCTTACACGCATAACTCAAATTTAAAACTTGACTATATACTTTTTTATTTTTAATTATGTAAAATTATTATATTAATGTATTATACTATTATATATATTTAATATATCACATTATATACATGTTTTAAAAAAATATTTAATTAATACCAATTCAACTATAGTTAAATTATTAAATCTAAAATCGGTATCTTAAGAAATTTAATGATCGGTCGGATTTAAAAACTCTTGATCCTGATGATAACTGAACTCATTATTCTGAATTGCCATTGTGAAGCTGAATCACTAATACTCTGAATATATTTCAGGCTCCACTACAAAGGTAGACGGGAAGCATGAATCAGAAACAATTATCTCTAACTTGGCACCTACAGTAAGTTAAATCTCCATAACCCATCGTGAAACTGCAAAACTGGACTAAAAGGAGCATTGCGCACCCAAACAAAGCACTGCTTCTTTCATTCATTAACCTCTCAAGACATTTCATCAACCAAATCCATGCATCTTCCCCAACATAGGCACCCAAGAGGTAGCTGCTCGTGCTCATGACATAGCAGCTATCGAGTATGGAGGGGCTGTAATTGATTTCGATATCAGTACTTACATAATCGTTAAACCCTTCATGACAGAATATCACAGAAACAAAACATGAATCAAAGGTAGTACCTGAGTCTCAAACAGAGACATCCCAATCTAACTATTCTCCAATAAGAGAGACCAAATCCTCGGCCCATCACAGTAGAACTTACGATTCAATTTATCTAATTCTCTCTCAAAAGCATGAAGTCTTTGAAAATAAAACACTAAATAACTTATACAGTAGCATTTGGCTTCCTTCTCTGCTCTACAATATTCAGAGAATTAATGGAGAATAATTCGAACATATCTGGATAAGAAACTGATGGGGGAAGGCAGAAATGAAAGAATCACAACAGCCACACAGCTAGTGTTGACAAGCTCGTTGGGTTTTTTATGATGGAATTAGTGATAGTCCCCTTCTGTAATCCTAACAAAGCCAACTTAAAAAATCAAGAGTCATGCACTCCATTTTCTGAACATTGCTAGATTCATGAAGAGATATGTCAGTCCTCAAAGCCAACACACAAGTGCTAGAGAACCCATGGTACCATTGCCAAAGGAAAGGATGATTAATGAACCAGAAGGAAAATAAAAGAAGGGGTGGGGGGCTTTCTTTAATTCCTAAAAAGTTGCCCTTCTGGAAGTAATTTACTGAATTGATAACGTTTGCAAAACCAGGTCTCATTTTGAGGTGTAACAAGGAAGATATGATTGAGCATGGTGTTCAATGTTTCCAATCAGGAAAACAAACAAGATAAAATGAAATAAGGGAATTTGTGTAATCTGGAAAGAAAGCAACTTTCATATGTCTTCACTTTTCATCATAATTAAATGTTGGATTGCTTTTTGTGCAACTTCAGCATGAATACGGTTTCAGGCACTGTAGCCTGAAGATTGCTAGCACTACCCTAGCATTAACTCATTAAGGAACAAAAAAACCGTAAGATTTTCAAATAGATCCAGTTTTACCTCCTTCAAGGAATAAAGGGTTTATGGCAGCTGTTATATGGGATAGTTCAGATTTTCTTGATAACAGAAGCATTTCATTTTTTAACCTGTTGCTAACCAGAAAGCTGTCTCACTTTGGGATTACCTCATCTATCTTTTTTGCTCCTATTTCTCTTAAGTACTACAGCTTTGATTTTAGGATTTCTAATCTACTGGTGTTTAGCTAATATTGATATGCTCTATATTAATGATCAACTTGTGACATAATACTGAAAAGGTAAGGGAAGATAACCATAGGGCATGAACAAAGTAGAAAAATGGCAAGTAGACTGGAGTAATTGTTCAAGCAATCTAAACACTAAGTCCATCAGCATACCTCTTGTATAGTGATACATGTTCTGTGTTTTTTTTCAAAATCATACAAACTTTTGTCCTCTTGTGTGAGCATCAAAATTGCTTCCTTTTGTTTCTGAAAAGTTTGTTCCTTTTTGCATAAACATAAGATAGTGCAAGGAAAGCTGCGGCAGAAATTGAGACTGAAGCCCAGGGAAAGGAAGGATCCCTAAAGCACACAAGGGATGCCTCTATCTCTTGAGAGGCATGATAGACAATGGAGTGGATGGCATACAGATCATGATCAGAAGACCTCAAGTAAAACAAAGTCATATCAAAATCTAAATGTGACAATGCAGACACTGCTTTGTTCAGCTTGTACTTGAAAAGGTTCCATCTCTGGACAAACTCTGCATGCTGCTTTGGCTTGAGCAGATTTTTGTCTCCACCATGCGTTTCTATGGACTGAAGAACATCTATAGCACTCGATATGCTGTAATTCAAGGACGTCAGCAGAACATTCCTCCTTGCAGCATCTTTCTGCACAAAAGACAGAGACGACATCTCCGAAAATGGCCCAAACGGTGTTTGCCCCATACTCCATGTATAATCCACCAAAGTACCATTGTGCTGGGAGCTCCAAGACAAATGTGTGGGAGACACTCCCCACATGCTCTGCAGAATTGACCCAACAATAGGCCGCTCAAGCTCCCTTGTCTGTGTGAACACATGGCGACCATTGCAGCTATAATCACTCACAGTCTGCGTGTTCCTAGTCCTAACTGCTATAACCATATCCTTAAAAGCAACAGACTGATGATACCGATCAAGCAGCAAGAGCGAAGTGTAGTCCAAGTCAAAAACATACACAGGAATAACCCTACCATAGTCCTCCTCCGGCACACCGGCCAGTTTCCTCAAATCATCACCAGAATCAGACAAAATCTGATGCAACCGCTTGGAGTCCAAATACTCACTCACAATCAAAGTATAATTATCAAACAGAAACCTCGAGGTATACGAATTGATCGACCGTGAAACCGCAAAAGAGCAAATCGAACACTCAGAATACCTGATCTCATAAGCCTTAAAACTCAAACTCTGATCCCCTAACAACAACCCGCCACTCTCATCTCTGAAGCTCTTCTCAATCACTTTCCAATCCAAACCACTCAGATCTTTATCCTGCTCGCTATACACATGAACAAACTGAACAACCAATGAATTCTCAAAAGGCACAGGAATTCGCAAAGACGGAGCCAGAAAAACCTGGTAGGCACTCCAAACGAGTGAAGCGAGATCGGCGGCGAAGGCCTTCTGCGACTTTGGACGGCCGTGGAGGGCCGCGAGCGGATGGAACTCGCCGCGAGGAATGACGCCATCACCGGAGATTGCTGGACCGTACTCGACGGGGCCGGCGCCGAGGTCGATCCAGAAGTAGCGATCGGCGGCGGTCCAGAAGGTTCCAGAACATTTGGTGAAGGCAGCAGAGGAGTCGCCAGGGGTGTAGGTGTAGGCGTAGGGTTTGGAGTTTGGAGAGGGAGGGAGGTTTAGGAGGTAGAGGTGAACTTGCGATTTGGAAGGGTTAGGGTTTGATTTGTGGAAATCGTTTTGGATTATTTGATCGATGGAAGAGAAAGGTATGGAGAGGAGAGAGGAGCGGAGAGAGGAAGGTGTGGAGTGGAAATGGGAGGTTAGGGATTGGGAGAGTTGGGAGGAGAGGGAGGAAGGGGAGTGAGTGACGTCGAGGTGGAGGGAGTGGGAGAGGGAGAGGCGATGGGATTGGTGTTCGAAGGGGGTGATGACATGGAAGTGGGAGGGGATGTCGGAAGCGACGGTGAGGAAGGAGGAGAGGAGGGAGGGGGTGTCGGAGGAGAAGTCGCCGACGAGGTGGAGGGAGAGGGAGATTGGGAGGGAGAGGGAGAGGAAGGAGGAGGTGAGGGAGGGTAGGTGAGGGTCGGGGATGGAGAGGGATTTCTTGATGGAGGAAGGGACGGAGAGGAAGGAGTCATTGGAGGCTTGCGGGTCAATGCGTGATTGCTGGGTGAGGAATGAGTCTAGACCTATAATTGGGGCACCGGTGGTTGTTGTGATGGTGAGGAGGAGGAACACCAACAGGGTGATGGTGGTGGTTGAGAACAACATGGTGGCCGAGCCGACGGCGGAATTCCGCTGAGCCGAGAGAGTTAGCAGGTTGGTTTCAAGTGTGTTTACGGGTCCATTTGGACGTCAAAATGGGTTTTGGGTCGGACCGTTGGGGAGTGAAGAGATGAAGTGCTGCTGACTATTGTGGTGTGTGGGGTATAGTTGGTAAAGCTGGGAAAATCACTCCGATCAAGCCATATTTGAGTTATAATTCGAGAAGCATGCAATTTTTTTCATAAAATGATCATTTTTTACGACAGATTATTATATTTAAATTAAATAAAATTATTATAATATTTTGAATATATAACATAATTATATATTAAAATTTAAAATTTAAAATCACAAATTAAGTTATACCAACTTTTCTAGTTATTTCATACTCCATAACATTTTATATATCTTTCATTTTATCATTGGATAATCTCTATTAAATATTATTTTAAATAAATTAATTTTTAAATACTTTACATTGTATTATGTCAAAATTACAATAAAATTTCACCAGTTTAATATTTGGTATTTTTTCAAAGAAACCTCCTATGTTCACGAATTTTCTACATTATGTTATTTTCCTCCTATTGAATATGTGTGTGAAGTTTAGTGATAAAGAAGAGATGATAAAAATTAGAAATGTATGATAAATATTTATTTTGGTCAAAGGTTTTGAGTTTTGTACATGAAGTTTGTTATGATCAAGTTATGAACATTCTCATGCCTACTATGGTGGGTATAACTTATAGCAATGCATAAGTTGAAGAGGTGATTTGATTTAATAGGTCTATGCGGTGGTCGGAAATAAGATAATATACAGCGTATGTTTAAGACATTTTTCAATGATTAATATATATTCTTATATTCATTTACTACATAGGGTGATAGGAATTGAGATCACTCATTCCCTTTATACATGTCATATCTTATTTTCTTTTAAAAAATAAAAGTTAAGTTCTTTTTAATTGGTTATGAATTTTTGAATCAATAATGTAGATTTTGAAAAATTTCCTTTTTTTTCCTAAAAAAGGTGGTTTTGAATCTTAGGATGGCTTGTACAAGTTCAAAATATTTTGCTGATAAGTCACTTCAAAAGTTCTAAAAAAATTTTAGTTAAATGATTATTTAAAGTGCAGATAATGCAACTATATCAAGTATTTATATCAAATTTTATCTTTGTTCAATTTTTACTACTTGCCTTAGGAAGTAAAATATAAATTTTTTAGTAAAAAATTATGATAATTGTGCATTAATAATATTTTTGAGTAAAAATTAACTACTTTTAACTCATTAACCAACGCCTCTAGAATATTAATTAACATTTTATATTTTTATCGTTAATTCTAACTTATTTTTCATTTCTTCCATTAATTAACATTAATAATTGAATATCTTTTCTATTGATTTGTGTTTTGCGAGAAATGGATTTTCTATTAAGTAGCAATGAATTTATTTACATTCCTAAAAATAATGTTAAAAATTTTCTGAATAAAAAAAAAACAGATTTAAGAATTTCTAAATGATACATATTCTTTTTAAGAATAAATATTAGGCTTATAAATATTATAGCATTATCTTCCATTTTCATTGAATAACAATTTATTACTTATACCTTTTAATTTCTCAATTTTTTCATAAAATTTCGTTAAAAATATTACATTTTGTCAAAATGACAAAGTTTGGAATCAAATAAAATACTAATACTTTTTTATAATAAATAGAAGATAAACTTATTTTTTTCCTGATCATGATAAAAAAAATAAAATTTCAACGTAAAATTTCATGTAAATTATATTAATTTTTTATTATTAGATTAATTTTAATAATTTAAAAAATTAATTTAAAATATAATAAAAATTATATCTATTTATAACATAAATAATGCATGAGAAATTACTGTTGAAAATTAATATAACTTACAATTGTATATCATATTATATTTGGCTCATGTATAATTTTTTTATTTTACGTATCCTATAAACCATCTAATTCCCTTGAATGAATAAAGATATGAGAATATATCTTTTCTTATCTTCACTAAATATATTCTCATATAAATTTAAATTATAACGTTATTTATTTATAACCTAAAAAAAAGATATATTAAATATATTAATTTATTTAAATTAAAAATTATCCTATTTAAAGTGCGTAAAGCATGATGTTCAAATTATATATATATATATATATACTAAAAATTTATATTTTATTATCTTCATAATTGTTATATGCATGTATTCTATGAATACAATATATCTTTATATATATATATATATATATATATATATATATATATATATATATCTTTATATATATATATAAAAGAGATATATATATATATATCTATATATATATACTAAAAATTTATATTTTATTATCTTCATAATTGTTATATGCATGTATTCTATGAATACAATATATCTTTGTATAAAAAATTTTGTTATTATCAATGCTATATTATAAATTATAATTAATGTTAAGGTAATTTAAATGATGTTATTTTTAAAAAATATTTTTGAAACAATAATAATTTATTAAAAAAGTTGTTAATAGAAATTAATTTAGCCATTGATGTTATTTAAAATCAAAATATTTTATTAAATTACTTTTCTATTGAAATAGAGATTGAATTTTTTATTGTAAAATTTAGAAAAAAATGGAAGTAGCTAATTCGATCACTAATTAATTTATTTAGTATACAGTGCTTGGTGACTGATGTATTCGATCTCAACAAAATGACTCTCTTCAATTTTTGTGTTTACGCTATAATTTAAACCCTAATGCTCAAAGCAATTTTCCTCCGGTCTTATCGTGAGACTGTTACTATCTTCCAATTTAAAGTTTTTCTTTGGTCCTTTTTCTCTCCCATTTGAAGCTTTTTTACTCATGTCATAAAATGTTGTAAGTGGTACTCTTTAAATGGTTGAAGTTGCAGTCTTTGAAACTCCTTTCTTCTTCTCCCAGACTCCTTTGAAATTGCTCTAAGGTAAAATCATTTTCTTCCTTTCTTTGTGTATTTAGGGAGTTAGGGATTTTGCAAAACTTCTTTCGTTGATTTTTTTTTTCTGGACTTGTGTTGTTGTTCCTTTCCTTGTTCTTGATGGATGGCTTACTTTTCACATGTTTATTGTATTCATACGGGGTTGCTCCTCCTTTTACGGTTTCGATTTTGATTTAGTACCATTCTCTCTTTCAACTGAAACATATATTAGAAAATTTGTCCTAAATGACAAAGAAAAGTTGTGTAATTCTATTTAGGATTTGTTGGGAATCTAAAATTTGGAAGATTGTACTTCGTGGAACATTCTAATGGTTGGCTTGATCACAAGGAAAATCAGAACCCTACCCCCTAAAGTTTTAATTTTTAACCTTTTACCTTGTAGAGTTTGCAGAATCAAACATTATTACATATCATCACTGATTCATGATGTGGTTGGTTATAACTAAATTTAGCTTAATATCAATTTAAAGAGTAATTATCCATGCTTATATTAATTTAAAGAGTAATTATCCATGCTTAAACAATATAATGTTACCATTAGAACAACCTTTGGGTATAAAGGTTCAATGATGATGAAAAATATAATGAACAAGGTGCAGAATGGAAAGGATAAGGGTATTTGGATTACTCTGGAGGTTAGACAAAGACTGGATCTACATTGGGTTGGACAAGACTTCCAAAAGAAAAGCATTATTGCCAAGCAAAAATGAGCTTGTGATAGTGGAGCCTCTTTATACACTAGTGGTTCTGTATTTGTTATTATGCATCGTAATAGGATGGTAATTTAAAATGAAATATTTAAGTTATTTGTATTCTTTTTAGTTATTTAAAAGTCACACTCAATGTTATTTGCACAGAGTAAGGAACTTGAACGAGATTCAACTGCATTTGATATCATGGAAAAAACTAAAAGGAATAAAACTGGAAGATGGGTCAAAGAATGTTGTTGTATGTATATGTCAATTATAGTTTTATTTGTACATTATTTTATTTTTTTAATTCTAAACACGTATTTGTACTTGTACTTTGTAGGAAGAATTTATTCGTCGGCGAGCTGACTCTCTTCGAAATGATATACATGTCTCTGGTGATGGGGAATGTTCTGTAGCCTCTACCAATGCCATTTTTTTGGATGTTGTTGGAGGATGGAACAAAAAGGGACATGTATATGACTTGGGTCATTTGGATGATGAGTTTCTGTCCTCATCCAGTAATTGATGTTGATGTTGATGTTGATATTGATGTTGGGACAAACTATGACCAGATTATCATCAACCTCAGTGAAGAGCTGCAACAAAAATAGAGTTAACTCAGGCAAAGTAACATGTACATATGCAATCACAAGTTCTTCAACAAACAGTGCAACATTTATGATGATCATCTAACTCTAATTTCATGAGCTTCAATAAGAATGAATCTACTAATGATGTTGCTCATGATCATGATGATGACACTCAACCTCCTAGTCATCCACCTGTTTCATTTAGTTTCAAAGATTTATTCTCAAAGATTGTTATTTTGTATTAGTATTATGTATAGATTTTGTATGAACTTGCATTTAGGATTACATTTAAACTATGTTTGAACTATGCTATTTATTGTAATTTATTTGTTTAATGATTTTTATTTTATAATTTATCAATTTATTAATAATGATTGTATATATATCTATACGATCAGGTTTATTGCAATTAATTTTTATGTAAACAGTGAAAAAATTGGAAATTTTGATTAAATTAATTTTTGCGACCAAATTTGCTACTCCCCGTTCCATCACAAATTTAGACGCATATATCTCGTGTGCAACCAATTTAGCGACCGACTTTGCCACTGATCTAGAGACCGACTTTGCCACTGATTTAGAGACCGACTTTGCGATCAAAATTGCTGCTGAATTTGCGACCGAATTTGATGCCAAGTTTGCTACCAGAGTTGTTGCTGAATTTGCTACCAATTATTCGGTCATTAATGTGGTCTCCTCCATCACAACAACGACCACATTTGCGACCAGTGTTATTGATTTTTGAGACCGAAAAATCAGTTGTTAATCTTACTTTTTTTCGACCGAATACAATAATCGGTTGCTAATATTTTTGTGACTAGGATTTTAGCCACCAATTGATGTCGGTCTCTAAATCGGTCGCAAAAATATTTAGCAACCGATTTAATAAAGATAGTGACGAATATATTCAATTGTTAAATAGCTAAATATCATTTTTTTCCAAAATTTATTAATATGTATTAAACATATATTATTTATATTAAAAAATTATTTAATTTATTTAAATTTAGTTTGAATCATAGCTTATATTTTAATTTTAATTTTTTTAAAATTTAAGGTGATCATTTTATAGAATTTATAGTTTCAAATTATATTTAAATTTTTAAAGAAGGAAAGTAATCATTTATATTGTTTCTAACATATTTTGGAATGTAGATTATTGCATCCCAATCCTTATCATATAAAGAGTTATATATTTCTCTATATATGAATATGGCTTTTCCTAACTTGGTAGAAGTTTAATATTAAGATACATAAGTTTGTCATCCATCAATTTAGTTTTTTCTAGAATTTATATTCAATATTTCATTTGAAAAATCACAATGTCAATCTTATATAATATTATCTCTATCCCAAGAAGTATTAAAGTTTGCCAGAATTTTTGTTTAAAGACAGCGACAAAGATATTTGATGTACCTTTGTAATGTCATGATAATCACTGCCTGTGGTGATACTATCTTCTATGTACACAATTAGTGATAATATCTTCTATGTACACAGTTAGGTAATTGCATCTATTGACTGTATAATGAAAGAAACTTAAGTGGTTGAATTCACTGTGATTCAAGTCAAATTGTTGAACCACAACACTAAATTGGTTAAATCAAACTCTTAAAGACTATTTCAAACCATATAACAAATCTTGAAGATGATAGACAAGTATTGAAGGCTCTTCCTAAAAAACAAACCTAGGAAGTTAATTTATATAAATTTCTTTAGTAAGATCACTAATAAGGAAGACATTCTTGATGTTAAGCTAGTGAAAATGTCAATGATGAATTGTGGATATAAATAAAAAAAAAAAACTTGATAGAGGTCATTTTGGTTAAAGGAAAAAATGTGTCACTCTAATCTAAGTCAAATGTGTGAGTAACATTTAGCTACTAAGCATGCCTTAAATTGATCCACCTTATCATTTGTACAAACTTTAAAAGTGCGGATCTATTTGCAACCAACAACTGACTTCTCAAGAGGAAGAGGGACCAATTCTTTGGTACCACTATATTAAATAATATCAATCTTATCAAACAACTTGTTTCCGACTAGAATGAACAAATGTCTCACTTGCAAGAACAAACATAGAACACAGAAGAAAGATAAATGTAATAATAAAAATAAACAATGGTAATTGATATTTGACATAATGAAGAAAATAATTATGAGTAGAACATATACGTTTACAAATCGTAATAGGAAGATCAACAAGAGAAGGTAAGGTTAAAAAGGGAAACTAAGGTGGCTTTGAGGATGCGTTAGTAGTAGTGCTAACATTTGTTAATCGTAGTGCCAAAGATGACTACTAGTTTTGATAGATCTATAAAGGGATGAGCAAGATAAGAATATGTTTGTGCCAAGGACTTGACTGGATGACAAAAGTAAACAAATACTAAAGAAGGTACAGTGGAGAACATAGATGTAGACGCAAAATCAAAGGATATGTTAGATTTGAAAAATGTAATATTAAGATATATAAAATAATGACGAAAAATGAAATAATAACATTTGTATCATTTCTAGGATTAAGAATAACCCAATAAGACATATTTATAGGAATAAACAATTTTAAGAATGTGTGGGAACAATTTTAAGAATGTGTTCATTTCTACATTTAACAATCCTGTTTTGGTGAGAGATATAAGAATAAGATGCTAACGAAGAATCTCATGAAAATCTATGAAACTACAAGAGGAGTTAGATAAGTAATCTTTTGCATTTTCACTTTGTAATATACAAATGAAAACATCAAAGTAATTTTTCATTTCACAATAAAAAGGTTCAAAGATAAAATAAAAAAATCAAAACATTATTCCATGAGATAAATTCTACTACAACAAGTAAAATATCAATAAAAATGATAATGTATTTTATTTCTAAAACAAAAAATGCATGATTAGGATCTTAGATATATAAATGAAATAAACTAAATTGGAATGAAGTCCAACTAATTATCACACATTAGTCAATCATGAATAACATGACATCAATCAATATTATGGCTGAACTTATGATAATGATCATATGTCACTTGAAATTTTCTTGATACATGAGGATGAACATGATCACCTTGATGCACACCAAACGTGAGGTGTCCATGAGAGAAAGAAGGATAATCACCTCAATCTTAATTGGAGCATATAGCAAAATGAATGAAGATAAGTCTATGGTAGAATAATGGGACAACTTAGACTCTCATCATGAACAAAAATGTTGTTAGCGTTGCTCAAGCTCTATAGTTGAACTAGGAGTAAGAGGTAAAAACTTATTAAAATCACGAAAAATATTAAATACCTTACACAAATAAGTAGCCTTGAATTCATTATAAAAGCTGATATCAATAAAAATCACAAGGTCAAGACAAATTATATAAAAATGTTGAATGGTTTTGATATAATTTTTTTTTTAAGTTCATATGGTTTCACATGTCTCGTGGGCACAAAAAAAAAAGTTGCATAAAGGGATGAATGTTAGCCTTGATGAAACAACAAATTTAGGCATCAACTTTTCTTTAATGTGAATGATCAACCTCAATTATATAAACAACCTTAGTAACAAGGTGGATATTATAATTTTATTCTACAAGACAAGACAAATGTTAAAAGTTCAAATAACATAATTTTTATCATTCAACTATATAGTAGTGTAAAGAGTAATGATATAATTGCTGAAGATAAGGAGCTTGATCTTAGGATAATTAAAGACAATCATGATTAGTGAAAAAGATAAAGATTGAAAAAAAAATATAATTACCAAATTTTTTTATTAATAAACAATGGATCACTAAGTACATTATGAATTAAAATTATTTTTTATTAGACTTTAAATTCTTCGTTGAGAAAAAAGTATGAAAACATATGATAAATTTATGTGTTTTAACCATACAACAAATATATATTTATAATAAAAATTATTAATATATAAATTAATTATAATAATATTCAGTTATCTAATTATCATAATTATAATGATATTGTTTTTTAATTATAACTGTGATATTAATATAATTATTCTATTTATATATTTGTAAATTTTTCTAATTGTAATATTTATTATAATTATATTATTTATATAAGTTTTAACAATAAATATTTAATTATAAAATATTTTAAAAATTTAAACATGAAACATAAACATAAAATTCATGTTTAAGCAAGTTGAAGATAGAAATTAATCATTATTTCTATATTATGAGCATTTAATTACATGATTTGTAAAAAAAATAAAATAAAATAAATAATAAATAATAAAATATAAAAATAAAATTTGTAATAATATTTTTATATTAATATTTATTTTTTAAAATTGAAATATTAGGCCTTTAAAATGTTACTTGCATTATGCTATTGCTAAAGGAGGATTTATGAATGAATTCATTGTTTCGTTTAACTATGTAAAAATGTTTAATATCTTGAATGAAGTAATAATTAATTTAAAATATGTAATTTGATTTATGTTGCTATTTTAACTTTAAAAAGGAGGTGATATAAAAGAATTTTCTTATTAATTATGTACATACTAAATGAACTATTTTTTTAAAAAATAAAATATCATATTCTGTGTTTCTTCATTTCATTAAAATAAAAAATAAATTCTTGTTTGCTTATGTAATATCAAACATAAAAGACAATAAAGAAAATAATGTTTATTAATTTGACTGAAGGTTGTAATTTTTTAATAATATATTTGTGTAAAAAATAAATTAAATATTTATTTCGTAATTTTTTTTCTTACAGGAGAAAATTATAACATAAACTTGATAGTTTATTAAATAAATTGAAAAAAATAAATTTTTTAGTTTAGATAAAATTAATATTTTAATGAATAGATTTTAAGTAAAAAATAATTAAATTTTAATTTATAAAAATTTTAAATAAAAAAAATAAGAATTTAGGTAGGAGAGATCTAACGCTGGCCCTTGCCACCCTACGTATCATGTTCATGTGTGAGAGAGTCGGTTGAATGGCGCCACAGCGTTTCGTTTCTGAGACATTCATGAAAAGCCTTCAGAGAGTGCGGAGGTAGCATTGTGTCTGTGTATGCCATCTCACATTGGCGACCTTCTCTTCCATCTTCTTCTTCTTCTTCTTCTCTCCATTTTCATCGTGAGCCATGACGGACGGCCATCTCTTCAACAACATCACCCTCGGAGGACGCGGAGGCACTGTAAATCCCCCTCTCTCTATGATGTTCCATTTCGCTCAAACCTTCGTTTCGTTCCTCTTTTCCAAACCCTATTTTTTCATTTTGCTCCTCGAAGTTTTGCTTTTCTCTCCTCTCTATTGATTTCATTTTACGAGTATCGCGAGAGTTTCGCTAGATGGTTGTTAGCAAGCGAACCTTAGGGTTTTGTTTTGTGTTTTCTTCAGATTAATCGCTAACTATCATTATTATTTACTAATATTTTACTGTAGAAGATGACCTTTTTATTTTGTGAAGTATTGAATTTTTTGTTGTTCTAGTGATTACTGTGGCAAATTTGGGTATATGATGATTTTTAGTTCCCTGTCAAAACCCTAAAGGAGTGTTATATTCAGTAAATTTAGGAAATAGACAACTTAAAACATCGTTTTCTGTTGGATCATTTTTTTAGTTATATGAAGCGGATGCAAAGTGATTTTCATTCTCTAACTTTTTACTTCTCCCAGTGAGTGATTTCATTTGGTGTTATGTACCATTTATTTAGTATCTGTAGTAAAAAACCGAATGTGCATAGGCCCTATTCAGAGTTGCATTGCTTGTTCCATGTCAAGTTTTTATATATTTCATTGTTTTTTAAGAAAAAAATTATAACGATTCGAGAGGAAAATTGAAAATTTGTAATGAATTAGTGAATAGGAAACTGGAATTAGCCGATGTTAAGTATGACGCTATTTGTGTTGTTGGAGTTGCAGAATCCAGGGCAGATAAAGATATTTTCTGGAGGAATTTTATGGAAGAGGCAGGGTGGTGGTAAATTAATTGAAGTTGATAAAGCTGACATAATGGGGGTGACATGGATGAAGGTTCCAAGAAGTAATCAACTTGGTGTTCAGATCAAAGATGGGTTGTACTACAAGTTCACTGGATTCCGTGATCAGGTTACTCTCTGCTCCTCCTGAATCGGCATTTATATACATTTGATGTGGAAAAAGGAATTCAACCTTTTGGTTCGTTTCTATTTTTGTTCCTTTTATTAACACTTTGACAGATCTAAATACTGAGGACTTGAACTTAATTGCTTTCTTATGCTGGTTCTTATTCTGTACATATTATATAGGATGTTGCAAGTTTGACCAATTTTTTCCAAAACACCTGTGGAATAACGGTAGAGGAGAAGCAGCTTTCTGTTAGCGGGCGTAATTGGGGAGAAGTTGATCTAAATGGTTGGTGATATTGACTTGAACTGGCTTATATGTTGTAATTTATTTTCTCCATATGATGTGTCACATATATCGCTGACATTTCTCTTGGTCATCCTTGTTATCAATTCAGTAAATTAATGTTTCTGGGGAAAAATAGTTAATTTAACATTATGTTCTGTTTAATATAGCAGTGCTCCTGACATGTTATGTAATATCTTTAGCATAGGGCAAAACTCTCCTATTTTCTATGAAATTCAGTTGATGCCATCCAGTTTGTTCATGGAGAGCATTAGCAAGGGGGGGGGGGGGGGGTACTGCAGGATGATTTCTGTATGTGAAGAAAGGCTGTGAACTTATGTGCCGCTCCCCCTCCCCAAAATTTTGAAGTTGCTTCTTTTCTTTTTGGTGTACACATTTAGGCACCATTATCTCTGGTCTCCACACTAGTAATCACGTCAAGTGCCACTTTCAGTAAACTAAGTTGTTTAGGTAGGAAAATGTTTTTCATTTGCATGTATTGGGGGGGATGGCTTCTCAAAGAGGAACTATATCTCTTTCTTGCTTTCCTCTTTTGCAATCAAATGCTGCCTTTCTTTATTACAAATCTTGTTTAATAGGAGTGATATGAATGCTTTTGTAGTTATCGTACTGGTGGAATGTTCTTATGTTTTTATTTCCATTTCAGGAAATATGCTGGCTTTCATGGTTGGTTCAAAACAAGCTTTTGAAGTGTCTTTAGCCGATGTATCTCAGACACAGCTTCAAGGGAAAAATGATGTGATCTTGGAGTTTCATGTGGATGACACAACTGGAGCTAATGAGGTATATCTAATATCTATGTTGACATAAACTTATATAATCTGATACTCTCTTTGTTCTTTTTTATTTGTCTTTTAAGATGCTTCATACAAATTAAGAAAGTTAATTAGTGTCCTCATGTATGTTGAAATTTTTATGTAATTTCCTACTAAGCCCTCAATCTCTCTCATTAATTAACTTATCTTATTAATTTTTGTCTATAATGGAGAAAACATAATAAATGTTTTGAACTTCTAAAATGACAAATAAAAAAGAACAATTTTTTTGTAATGAAAAAAGAATGGAGAGGGAGTATGTTCTAACAAATTCAGTGTTTAGCACAACTGGATGCTAGTTGCAATAAAATCATTCTCATCCAAGCTTGGATTTGAGCAGTATTGCTGGCTACAGTTAATAGGTCCAACTTGGTTGTGCCTTTATTATGGTCTAATATTGTTTATGCTATTATCTCAGAAAGATTCACTAATGGAGATAAGTTTCCATATACCAAATTCTAACACCCAGTTTGTTGGGGATGAGAATCGTCCTCCTGCTCAGGTGAGTTTGTTCACCATTGTAAAAGATCCCGTTGTAATAACATCTACTTCTAGGCTAACTTTCTTTTTTGCATCAGGTTTTCCGTGACAAAATAATGTCTATGGCTGATGTTGGTGTTGGAGGTGAAGATGCTGTTGTTACATTTGAGGGTATTGCAATCCTTACACCAAGGTAATGTCTTTAAATGTGTAGACATGTATGAAATACTGCTTGTATTCATGTCCTTTCGTGAAATGCGTTTAGTCTTAGGGCTTGTTTGATAACTGTTTTCAAAAACAGTTTTGTAGTTTTTGAAAACAAGTAATTGTTTGATGATTTTTTTCATCTATTATTCTAAAAAATAAAAAAAAAATGGAAAGTGTTTTTTAAATATAAAAAACTAGTTTTGTTTTCTAACTTCTAAAACTGTTCTTAAAACAGTGTTACCAGAGTTTTTTTTTCTCTTTCGAAAAACAGTTTTTAAAATTATTTTATGGAACTGTCTTGAAAAAAAAAAAAACTAGAACACAGTCAAACAGCCCCTTAATCTCTTTTATAGAAATTTGTACTTTTATGCAGAGGGAGATACAGTGTTGAGTTACATATGTCATTCTTGCGGCTTCAGGGACAAGCTAATGATTTCAAAATCCAGTATAGCAGTGTTGTTCGCTTGTTTTTACTTCCTAAGGTTTATTTCTTGATCCTCTTTGCTTTCATTTGGCTGATATCTGTTTTCATATTAAGTGATATATGAGTAAGAATTCAGTGCAAGCAATCAGGCAACTATGTCTTAAAATTGATGCTTTTCTTTGAACTTGATCAAGTATACTAACAACATTCCTTGTCAAACTGGCCTTATGTTCTTCTAGTCTAATCAGCCACATACCTTCGTCATTATTAGTCTTGATCCCCCTATTCGGAAAGGACAAACATTGTACCCTCATATTGTGATGCAGGTAAGTTCTCAATAGTTCATGGTTTACCAAATGCATAATACTTGCTTCTGAACCTAATATATTTTTGCTCATTTCTGTATAGTTTGAAACAGATTATGTTGTTCAAAGCGAATTGGCAATAAATGAAGATCTTTATAACACAAAGTACAAGGACAAGTTGGAGCTATCTTATAAGGTATTGCTTAAACCGGTAATAATTGATATATTGGTATATAACCCAAGATACTGCTCCTCAATGACCGCTTGGGAAAGGGAAAAAAGGGCATCTTGTATACTTCAGATGATTAAGTTATGCATGAATTTGGTGATTGTTGGTCTTGCATATCACGGATGACTGTAGCTGATGTGTTTCACTTTCAATTCAATCAGGGGCTCATTCATGAAGTGTTCACCACAGTATTACGTGGTTTGTCTGGTGCCAAAATTACTAAGCCTGGAAAATTTAGGAGTTGTCAGGATGGTTATGCGGTAAAATCATCCTTGAAAGCTGAAGATGGAATTCTGTATCCCCTTGAGAAAAGCTTCTTCTTTCTACCTAAACCTCCCACTCTTATTCTTCATGAAGAGGTACAATCTGATTGTGCTCATAGAAGACCTAGTATCAATTACTGGTTGACAGGCATATGATATTACATGTTTGAGGTTTTGATTGTTTTATCCTTTGCTATTAGATTGACTATGTGGAATTTGAGCGGCATGCTGCTGGTGGCTCCAATATGCATTATTTTGACCTTCTTATCAGACTAAAATCTGAGCAAGAGCATCTCTTCCGTAATGTTCAGAGAAATGAGTACCACAATTTGTATGAATTTATCAGGTAAATATTAGCTTATTGCCAAATTTTACATACAACTTATTGTTGCTTATATAAGTGGTTATTTTTTGGCCTGGACATGCAGTTCAAAGGGCTTGAAAATTATGAACTTAGGAGATGCCCAACCCACAGTTGGTATGGTTAAGGTTCTTGGGAATGATGATGATGATGATGCTGTTGATCCACATCTTGAACGCATAAAAAATGAAGCTGGAGATGAAAGTGATGAGGAGGTGCCAAATCTGTGTTTCATATAATTTTCATCCTTATATTTAGTTCATGAGTAGCATTTAGTAAAGTTCATGTTCTAATTTTAGAAATCAAGGAGGCAGCATTATTTTTGTCAACCAACATCTGAAAATAGTTGGGCAAGAAAAAACTGACAGTTTTAGCTGTTCTTGAACTTCCATTTCCATTACCATTGACCCTTCTGTTTGTGTCTGTCCATTTTAATTTCTTGCGTTGTCTGTTTTGCTCTTGTTTTGTTTGTGCATTTGCTCTGTGCTTCTGTACATGTCTATTCAGTATGTGTGCAAGTTGCGCCAGGTTTCCCCTTTTCATTTTGGGGTCTCTGGCAGGATTTTTCTAGTCTTGGTTTGTTTTGATAAACAGTGGTAAATATCTACAGGATGAAGATTTTGTTGCTGACAAGGATGATGAAGGTTCTCCTACTGATGATTCTGGGGGCGATGATTCTGATGCTAGCAAAAGTGGTGATGAGAA
This sequence comes from Canavalia gladiata, assembly GCA_037954105.1. Lineage (NCBI taxonomy): Eukaryota > Viridiplantae > Streptophyta > Magnoliopsida > Fabales > Fabaceae > Canavalia > Canavalia gladiata. The sequence continues at coordinate 46,735,858 of CM075665.1, forward strand.
AGAGGCCAGTGATTTTTGTCTGCCTTTGTTATCTTTTTGATACTTCAGCTCTCCTCTTTAAATCTATGGTTTGTCTGACACCTTAATGATGATCAATTTTCAGAAGCCTGCCAAAAAGGAACCAAAGAAGGACCTGCCTGCTAAAGCATCTACTTCTAAGAAGAAATTAAAAGATGCTGATGAAGATGGAAAGAAGAAAAAACAGAAGAAGAAAAAGGACCCTAATGCACCCAAGAGAGCAATGTCCGGTTTCATGTTCTTCTCTAAAATGGAAAGAGAGGTGTGTTCTGTGTCATACACATATTTGCTGTATGGTTTTGGATTTTGGTGTGTGAATTCTGAGTGGGAATATTTATTGCTTCCCTTCTGCATTGCTGCCTAGCCTTCTGTTGTTTGGGAATACAATGGCAGTTCAAGTAGGTTTGTATACTTAATTATGCTCTGCATTGGAGGAGAAAATCAAGTTTCTTAGGTTTGTATAGAAGAAAAATCTTTACAGTGCCAGGTAATGGAAGATCATCTAGCAAACTTGTTATTAAGAAGGTATTGTTCCTTTGTGTCTGGAGTCTGAACTCTGCTCTGAACTCATTGTAGCCAAATATGATGTTTAGCAAAATTGTTCGTAGTTGATGACTGTAAAAGTTACGATTCTACCAAAATGATTGATTAGTCAAATAGGGGTTTATATAAGTTGAGTTCTCTTTACATATATTTCCTGAAAGTTTTTCTTTTTTCAATGACAGAATCTAAAGAAAACCAATCCGGGAATTTCTTTTACGGATGTGGGAAGATTGCTTGGAGAGAAATGGAAAAAGATGTCTGGTATGGTTGGATACCAATTGTTTCATTTCATGCAGTTCCACTGAGTGTAATTCATTACCTGAGCTTATTATGTATTGTCACTAATTTGTATATTTCTTTGTCTATGGAATGTGCAGTGGAAGAGAAGGAACCATATGAGGAAAAAGCACGGGCAGATAAAAAACGTTACAAGGATGAGATTAGTGACTACAAGAATCCCCAACCCATGAATATTGGCTCAGGAAATGAATCTGGCAGTGCCTGAGGCTGTTTCAATATGGAAAGCAATTGTCAGTTTCTGTTTGAATGCAGTTTAATAGTTACTTATTGTCATGACATGCAGCTAATGTAAGTTATGCTTTGTGATATTTATTACTGGTGGTTGCATTTTCTCATATGGTGAATTGATGCCAGTTTATGCACTTCAGGATGGCCTGATAACCTGTGAAGGTCACTGGAACGTGAATAAGAGTTTTGTGCTCTGGGGGTTCAAACATCGGATTGCATGGCTTTAGGGGAGGCGGGAGAAGGATGAGCTTACTGGGTTGAGTAGGCTCCAGCTTTGTTTGTAACCCAATCTACTCAAATACTTGCTATATGACAATGCTTATTAGGTTCGTGACCGGCTGAAATAGGCAGCCACAATTTATCGTTTCATCTTTTACATGAATAGAATTTCAAATATTAGCTTACTCTATTCTTTTATTATTTTTGTTCATTTTGGGTTTGCACCCGTTTAAATGTGATAGCTAAAACTATTACTTTGGAAAAATTTAGTTTTGTAAATGAAAACTTCAGTATACTAGGACTCAAGGAAATAACGACAGCCCTGCTTTTTACGTGTTGGTGGCCGAGTCTAGCCAATTTCTATGTCCTGTATAACCCATGTTTGTATTGCGGTTACTCTTATCTCTAGTTCTCTATTTCAAATCATTACCATTTAACTGCTTTAATGCGCACGCTTTCCCAACTTTTTAACCTATTCATTGTTTTTTTAAAAAATGATCTATATAACGAAATTTCTTTTGTACGTCACGTGTAATAGTAGGGACGAGAAAGAATCAGATTAATCTAATTGGGATTTATTGCTTGACTTGTTTATAGTTGGATTATTTTTGTTTGTTTATTAAAATAATAGGCACAGATGTTATAAATAAATAAGTTAAGTTTAAGTTTATAAAAAGGTTTTTTAAATTTATTTAGGAACATGTTTATTTATATATAATTTATATTTATTTTATGTTATTGATATTAAATTTTTAAAAAATTAAAAATGTGTTTTTCATCATTAAGTTTTTTTTTAATGAATTATACTAGGTTTTGGGTATATTTATTAGTTTTTTATATTTAGGTTTTTAAGAGGCTTATAAACCTGTAGGTTTTAAAATAAAGTAGGTCTTGACCAAAAAAACTTTATAACAAGTTACCGTTTTAGATTTAAATATAAAAATTTTAAAATAAATCAGATCTGAACATACAAAATTTCATTTAAATTGTACTTTCTACAATTATTTTCTTAATTTAAACCATGGCTATAAACCCTTGGGGTATATTTCCTAGATCTTGTGTGGGATATAAAGATTTGTTTTTCCTTTCAATTTACCCATATTTCCTGTTGGTTGACTTGCTCAAAATGGAGATTCAATAAGCATTATATTCAGCCCAAGAACTCCTCTACCATTAAGAGGAAAAAGAAAAAAAAATTGTTCAAGTAATCTAAAACTATTATGCTTGTGCTTAGACATTTTTCTATGTTCAGGAATATGATTCACAGGCAAACATAAGCAAGAAGAAGAGAAACCAGCTTACGCGAGCAGCAGCAATCGCTGGAAGCAAATCATTGTCATACTACCAATCAAATTTCTAATGTTCGATTTCCATATAAAAATGATGAAAAAAGTTTGTCAAAACCCATAATTATGACTTAAAAAAGGGTTTGCTAACCAATATTTTAAGTAGATTAGTTGAATAATCAATAAATAATTTTTTATAAAAAATTATAGTGAGGATATCTTAGAAATCATAATAAGGATATATCAACAGATAATTTTAATAAATTATTATAATCGATGTAATAATAATAAGTTGGAATAGTTTACATAATATTTTAAGTTCAATTTTTTTTTCATTTTTCAATTTTTTTTCATTGTACATTAGAAAATAATATATTTTGATAAGTTATTTATATTGATCTAACACTAAGAAGTTAAGATAATTTATATGAAATCTTTAGTTCAAATTTCATTATTATTTTTATTGTACAGTAAAATATAGTCCTCTTTCATTTTCTTTATCTATCTAGAAAAAATTACAAAAAATTAAAAAATACAACTAATGTTAATTTTCTAGAAAATTTTATTTATTTTTTTAATTTATTATTTATTTTTATCTTTCATCATTAATTATCGACCACACTTGATAATATCTAAATAGATATAAATGTACGTATGAAAAAAAAATTAATACTCTTGAAATTAAAATGAACAGGTAAATAGAAATAAGTTTTATATTTTTTTAATAGATATAAAAGAATGGAATATATTTTTAATAGAAGTTTTTTTTTTTATCTTAAATCAGTGTCTTATCTTACGTAACTGACATTTGTGGTTTGCCTTAAGCAAAAGTAATGCTATTTCGTACAAAAGAACTGTTACGAAAGTGAGCACGAAAAGTAAAAGTGTATAACATACATGGTGGACTCCGTATGAAAATACGTTTCACCGTAACTGCATGTCCCACTTTCTCTATACTCTTCACCAATCGCATTCATTAATTCGTAAAGCTTTCACCAACCAGAGAGTATTTTGCTAAGAAAAATTAGTGTTGAAATAACTTGATATAACTGAAGTTGCACCCAACGAGAAATTTTCAATGTAAATTACACTTTACAGCTTAAAAGACCCTCATTTCCTCTCCCATGTCCTATTTGCCTTGTCCTAATAGACGCTCTAACACTTACAAGTTATCCATTCAATGCTCATGATTTTTAATTTGGCCAGGTTCCATCCATTAAAATATTTTGGACATACAAACCCATATAAAAATACTCTGAAATTAAATGAATGACAATGCTTATATTATATAACCAGAAAGTAACACTTGTGATGGAAACTAATAAATACTACCAACATATATTACAATTCAAACAATTTTATTTTTTATTACAATTTGGCCAAGAAATTAAAGCAAACCTTTGGCCAAAAGGAGTGCATGGTGCAGATAATGTTGACAAAATCAGAATAATAACGTGTAGCCAAACTTAGTAATGCATGAAAGCAACCAATTATACAAGTTAGGGATGATACTTAGCCAAGGGAAGAAAGAGTGTCATTTCCTTTTCAAGCCTAAAGATCTGCTACTTTAAACCTATAAGACCGTTTCTTAACCAAGTTTTGGGGGAGACGGTTATACTTGGAAAACAGAATGATTGGCCCCTCTTTGATTTGCTAAATTTAGAAACAAAGCCTTCAACTTTTCAAGGGCAACCATCAATATTTAAGCATGTCCATTATGATTTATTGAGAACTCACACCAAAACACCATGCAACAAACCAAGTTAACTTGGTTTTAGTTGGTGTAAGCTCCAACCAGGTCTTGTGTTTGAGCTATAAGGGCTTAACTAAGAAAATCACAAGGCCTTGGCTAATCTTGGCATTTTTAAAAAAATAAATATATATTTATAAAAACTACCAAGGCTGGGAGCATAAAAAAAAAAACAGCACAAAGCATGGAAATAATGGTGGGAAGTGCAACTAAGGTTGCCTTCATCCTTTTGGTCACTTTCTCCATTAGCATTCCATGCATTGAGGCTGGAATTGGTAAGTTTGATGAGTTTCTCATAGAACAAGAAAATGAAGCTCAAAAAGTTGCTCTCAATTCCTACGTCCCAAATCCTGAAGGTGTTGCAGAGGAACTCAACTTCAATGTTCATTTGTACGTATCACCAACACTTATTCTTTTCTTATACTGCAACATGCTACTCAATTACATTTTATATATACATATATATATATATATATATATATATATATATATATATATATATATCAGTTAATATTGTTTTAAATTCACCTAGTAACTATTTTTCTCTTTCTTTTCTGTCTTATCACACATTGTAATATTTTAATCATGATCTATTTTGAAAGCAAAATGAGCTAATCTAACAATGCTTAGTTAATATACATTTTTCATGATCTAATAATCTCAAAAACTAGAACACATGTATAATGAATGAATTTTTAGCAATATTTTAATTATGATGTATTTTGTGTACAAAAATAAGCTAATCTAAGAAAGATTTTGATCACAATTACTAATTCAAAGGCAAAGTTGATGATCTAATAATCTCAAAAACTAGAACTGCTAGGAAACTATATGTATGAATGGTTTTATATTAGTACAGATTTGTAAAAGAATTTGATGCAATGCAGGGCATTGAACAACACATTACATACACTGACGGAGGAGGGAAACAGCACAATTAGGAGAGGTCTAGGACAAAAATTTAAAGGACAAATAGGAGAATGTGAGGCCTCAAACCCCATTGACACTTGTTGGAGATGTAACAAAGATTGGGCCCTAGATAGGTATAAGTTAGCCAAATGTGGAAAAGGGTTCGGAAGAAGGGCCGTTGGTGGGCTTGGTGGGCCTATCTATGTGGTGACTGATGAATCCGATGAAGATTTGGAGAACCCAAAAGAAGGGACTCTTCGTTTTGGTGTAACCCGACAGGGCCCATTGTGGATCACATTCCAACGTAGTATGATCATTGTCTTGAAGCAAGAGTTATTGATTTCCTCTGACAAGACCATTGATGGTCGTGGAGCCTTTGTACAAATTAGGGATGGTGCTGGCCTCACCCTTCAATTTGTTAACAATGTCATCATCCATGGCATTCGTATTAAGAATATTATACCTAAGGAAGGTGGCATGATTAGGGATTCCTATAACCATGTTGGACTTAGAACTAGAAGTGATGGTGATGCCATCTCCATTTTTGGAGCCTCAAACATTTGGATCGATCATATTTCCCTCTCTAATTCCTCTGATGGTCTTATTGATGTTATTCAAGGTTCCACTGCCATCACCATCTCAAATTGCCACATGACCAAACATAACGATGTAAAGTAGTTACATTACATTTTTTCTTCTAATGGTAATAATTAACAACCCTCTTATCAATTTTATCCCTTGTTAATTTTTTCCTTGACTTTAGAAAAAAAAAAAAGGTGAATTCAATTTGGTTCCTAACATTTGAAGGGCATTAGTGGATTTGGCTCATATGTTGAGAACTAAATTGAATATTTATAATGCTAATTTTAGGGATTAAATTGATTGGTGGCGTCAAAATTGATGTTTACTCCTTTAATTTATGCATGCATGACCCAAAGAATGACAAGTATATATAAGATTGCAGGTGATGCTTTTTGGAGCTAATGATGAGACCAAAATGGACAAGATTATGCAGATAACTGTGGCATTCAACCACTTTGGGCAGGGATTGATTCAAAGGATGCCTAGATGTAGATGGGGTTTTGTGCATGTTCTCAACAATGACTACACTCACTGGATGATGTATGCAATTGGTGGTAGCGCATCTCCAACCATTCTAAGTCAAGGGAATCGCTTCATTGCACCTAACAATGATGCTGCCAAAGAGATCACACATAGGGACTATGCAACACCAGATGTGTGGAAGAATTGGCAGTGGCAATCAGAAATGGACCTTTTCATGAATGGTGCTAGATTTATTACTTCTGGCCAACCCATCAAGCTTGAATACAACAAGGGTCTCATAATGAAACCAAGAGATGGTACTCATGTTAGCAGATTAACAAGATATTCTGGTGCTCTTAATTGTTTTGTGGGCAAGCCTTGTTAGAAATTAATTAACTTGTTTTATCATCTTATTTTGATTTTATAAAAAACACATTGACTCACCTGCAGAATTTATTTTACAGTCCTCTAGGATAAATTATTATTGCCTTTAGTCTATTTGGTAGATGGTGTATTTCTATACCTTCTGCCATCAGCATTTGGTGGCCCTGTATGGGATCAATTTGTTTCATGGTTTCAAATGGGAAGAAAATAAAGATGAGAAAGTTTCATGTTATTGTAATTTTCCCTGCTCCTTTGATTCTTTTTTGCAATCAAATAGCTTTTTTTTTTTTTATTTGGCTCTATCTAATTCTTTTATTCTTAATTATTCATCACATGAATTATTTTAAAACAAACTTTTTATATAAGTGTTGAAATCTAAACCAGATAAACCCTTTTGTTTGGTTGTGGTGGAATTTATACAAAGTAGAGTAGGATCCACATATTTCACGGGCTATCAAATAATAGTAATTTAAATATTATTTAATTCTAATATATTTTTAATTTTATGTAATCATTCTAATTATTTTTATTAATTTTGGTGGTTTTGATTTACACAATATAAAAGACATAGATCTGAATTTATTAGGTTTGTAAAAAAAGAACAGTCAGTTTATTTTAATTGAAAAAAAATCAAGTATAGCTTAAAATAAAATACAAGTTAATGATTTATGTTAACAATTTTGAAATTATATCCTTAAACATTATTATGATTAATGTTTAAAAAACTAATCTCAGATTCATTCCTTTTTATCTACTTTTTACTTGTGATATCATTTATTATTATTATTATTTACCTATTTATTTTCATGTTTATTGTTTAATTTTTCATAAAAAGTGAAATTAATGCCATAAGAAAATAACATTAAAATCTAATTTTATCTTTTTATTTTTAAAAATTTTGACAGTAGCTATTATTGTTATTATTATTATTATTTTATTCTCAAAATAATTAAATAATCTTAATGATTCTAACTAAATCTTTTATTGTATTTTTTATATTTTGTATTTTTTAATTGACATTAAAAATTATATTTTAAATGACATGAACTTGGCATAATTCTTGATAGTTGATAATGAACTATAATAAATCTTATTGTATCATTTTTTTTAATCTCTTTTCTAAATGAATTGGTTGTGATCTTCTTAAAAAAATTTCTTTAAAATTACATTCTTTTTGAAGTAGCATCTAAATTCTTTAATATTGAACTACATAGCAATCTGAAAATTCTTTAAGCATCTTAAGAACAATTTTTTAAAAAAGTTTGTAAAAATCTTCCAAAAACACAATTGAACATCTTGTTTATGTGTTTCTATGTTTATTTTATATACAAATTTAAAATTCAAAAATCTAATCATATTAAGATTACAATAATCATAAGATTTAATTTATCTAAAAAAGAAAAAATATCTCTAAATTTATTATATGATGTATCAATATTTAATAATTAAAATTAAAATTAATTAATATTTAAAAGAAATAAAAACTATGAATGAAAATAAAACCCTAAAAGCGTTCTTATTAAAAAAATAAGGATTTAAAATTAATTTATATAGGTAGATGGCTAAAAATTTGTCAGTTGTGAAATCTACATCCTTGTGTTGATTTTTCTCTCATCCCTATAACATTGCTAATTACGAAGAGTTATTATCAAGGACCTTAGCTTATACATTTACTTCTATATAGTTTGAAATGTTCTCTCTGTATCTCTTTTAGGAAGAGTGGTTCTTTATTATGTAGTATATAACAATGCTCTATAGTGTATAAAATCTTCTCATAACTAATTCATTATTTCTTGAGATTTTAATTTCTCAACAAAAAATTATGATACCACACTCATTTTCATAATTTTTACTCAAATATAAGGATCCTTAGTTCATTGTTGAATCATGATTGAAGTGAATTAATCCAAGAATTTAAAAATAGAAAAAACCTAGGATGAAGGTATGGAGGAAATTAAGATTTTCATGACTAGCAAAGTACACTTAGCTAGAGATAAATTATAAAATGAGAAACACATATTCTAACTTATATTCACTTCAAATCTCATATTATTAAGATATTTTTGTGACACATATTTCCATGATGTGATAGCTGAAAGTGAGGTACTATCTATTCAAGCATGAAGATCTAGATTAGACATCCGTTGTAAAATGACTTGGATCCTCCTCGGCAATTCAACCTTTGTAGCAAAAATGTCCATAGCTAGATTTACAACCAATGGTTACAAAAATTTCATGTTACTTTATAACTAGACAATTTCATATCTACAATGGTTTATATTAAATTATTAAAATTAATTTAATAATAAAAAATTGAAAATTAAAATAATTTAATATAAAGATCTTGAATTTAAATTTTATTATTTTTTATTCTATACTTAAAAAAATATAAAGAGAATCCAAATTTATCACAAAACTTAAAAAATATGACCCCATAAACTTGTACAAAGTAGATCTCATAGGAACCATCTCAAGTTTAGAGCAAAGAATTTGTTAGCATATCAATACCATTGCCTTGCTTATATTGCCATAAAATCATATGATCCAATAACCATGCCACCACATCAATCCAGCCCACCCATATATTATAAGGTTAGTAGAGCCATGTATATTAATTTTTTAAGTCTAAATTACGTAATCTTTGATTTAAAGTAATTTTATTTAAGTTGAGACCATTTATAATATAGTAAAAATATTTTTTTCGGTGACAATTATTTTTCATATATAAAATTTAAATTTAATATTTTATTTTAAAAATTAAATATATAACAGTTGAACCAATTGTATATATATCTCTCGTATATATATATAATGAAAATATAATGAAAATATTCCAAAGTAGGGAAGCCCTATATTAGAGTGAGGGTCCATTCTAGTGAGCCAATATAAATGGGCAAGGTATTTATCATCTGGACCAGGAAAGATCTCAAATCAGCCCAAACAAATATAACATGAACTGTATAATTATTTTTGGGGCATGAAAAAGTAATTTGACTTTATTAACGATGATTATTAATTCTTCTTTTATTTTTATTTTTAAATTTTTTATAAGAAATAGTAAAATAATTGTTTTTCTTATTTTCAATATTTTTTATATAAAATTTTAAAAACAGAAAATATAATAAAAATAACATGACATTTTTATAAATAAAAATAAAAATATAAAAAATTTTCATAAATAAAACGTCATCTAAAATTTAGCATAAACACACTTTTCAATAAAATGAATCAAACTTTTAATATAAGTTAAAATTAATTATATAGCTCAAATTTTTAAATTTTTGTTCATTTAACTTCATAATATTATAAATTTAATAAAGCTCAATATTCTTATTTTTTTTAAAAACTCTTAACAGTTAGGTGTTACGATTAAAAAAACCTCCCGTAAACTATATGCTAATCCAAACTGAGCTTAAATTGAAGACAAAAGGCGTACAATAAATTTCAATATTAGATGAAGTAGTTTTCAAAACTGTGTCAGGTAGTAATTTGTTTTTATTCGTAGATATTTATAAAAAAGATTAATAGAAGTTAAATTTGATTAAGTGAAAGTTAAAAATAAAAGTAGATGAGATCGTTCATCGGAAGTTTATGGTCTAATTTATATCAGGCTGTCAGATCAGATTGATTTATTAAAAATTTAAATCGATTTTTTTAAAATTTTTATTTAGTTAAAAATGTTAGATTTTAAACCATCCAAAAAATTCTTTTAAATCTAATAGACCGACTTATTTAAGTAAATAATAATAATAATAATAATAATAATAATGTAATATTTTAAAATTATATATTTATTTTATTTAAAAACTTCATTTTACATATGTATATATAAATTAAGTTTAGTAAGCGTTTAACATATTTAATTTAAAAAAAAAATTTCAATAAATTTATAAATTAAGTTAAACTTTTAAAAAATCAGATATCAAACCTAAAATATGTCATATCTAAGATAAATAAACCAAATTTTATCATTATCTATAGTTATCATCTTTATCATAATAATAATAATAATAATAATAATAATAATAATAATAATAATAATAATAATAATAATATTATTATTATTATTATTATTATTATTATCAATATTATTATTGATATTATTATTATTTTTATAATAATAATATTTATATATTAATTTTAATTATTTATTATTTATTTTATTTTTTATAATTATTTATTTATTTAATAAATTTAAAGTGAAATGTTAAAATAAAATATATTAAGTGACCTTTGCAACATTTTTTAAAACTTTAAAATGGTAATTTAAAACTCAAAATTAAATTTAAATTTAAATTTATAAATCTTAAAATAAAAAACTAAAAATTCAAAGTTGGCCTGACTTGGTTTAGGGTTTACCTTAGTGACCGCTAATAGCCTCATGTGATGTGGATCCGACATGATTTTCTTTTATCAATATTAAGGAAGTGGATTAATTTGATAATAAAAAAGCATTAATTTATATAATTAAAAAATAAAATATTCGCAATTTAGTTTAAATTGAAAGGAATTACGTGATTTACAACTAATTTTCTCGTTAAGAAAAGCTCGTAGATACATATAAGCTATAAAAAGGAAGTGATAGCTGCAAACCTAAAAAAAATATCTCAAAAGAAAACAGAGAATCAAAAATAAAAGATCTTGCTTTTAAAACTTTAAAGTGGAGAAAGGAATGTTATTTTGAGCTTTAATCAATCCACAAAGGCCAAATTATATACAAAAATACCCAAAAACCAAAAAAGTTATCAAAACCTTGCATATTAATGTAGTTCTTTAACACAGAATCACCGATAAAAGGGCTTTATTTAAAGAATGTACAACAAGGTTATAGGTAATTAAATCGCTCAGAAAAGACTAATTTTAGCATTAATAATCTAAGTGGTAGGGTTAACCAAAAGCTTCTTATGAAATAGCCCATATTAAGAAAAATGCAATTTATGCCACATTTTGATACTGTCATTTTTATTGTTCAATTATTAAATTATAATTATAAATTATTTGTAACAAATTTTATAAAAATAAATAAAATAATTATATATTTTTATTTTAAATATAAATAAAAGCTAATCTTAGACAACCAAGGAGTTTATATACAATTAACAATTCTCTTTATTCAGACAGCACAGAATCATTTACAGGTCAAGATGACTGAAAATTAGGAATTTGTTATATTGCATGCTTCTTCTTCCAAAGCGAGTATATTTTTATAATTTTTTTAAATACTTGTATCATTTTATTTTGTTTAATATTATAATATTATAATATTTTTATTATGTTATTTTTTATTGTTAATTTTTAAGATAAAAAAGGAGCAATTGATATACATATATATATTTTTTAATTTTATTCTTAAAAATTAATATATCTTTTGTTAAATAATTAATAAATTAAAAAACATAATAAAAAATTAAGTAATTTTTCATAAAAATAAAAATATCAATCAAATTTCTAAATTATTATGTATAGCCTTAATCGTCCAATAATTTTTTTTCTTATTTCTTTCTTATATCAATTATTTTATTATTGTAAAATAACTTGTATAAATATAAATTATCTATGTGTAATATTTAATAAGAGTATCAAAAGTTGTCATTTTAACACATATATGCATGAATACAGTGTGTGTAAATAATTTAAATTATACTATTATTAGTAAAAACACATATAATTGTAACAATACGTCCAAATATCTTGATTACTTTATTCTTTGTTTTGAGGCTTCGTTTGTAATTTAAAATTCAAAAGTTGTTAATAAAGTATAGTTTATTCGTAATATAAAACTTCATTGAAAACATTAAAGCCTAGAATTGTGGATTAATAGTCGTCATTGTGTGGCCTATAAGCTTAGGAGCATTTTCTGTTGGGAACTTTGTGTAGACAATAAGTTTTCTTTTCTTTGATATATGCCCTTTGATTAAAATGGTGCAGCATTAAAGAATCCTCCAAGGGATACTACAGAATTGGGCACTTAGGATTAAGAAAAAAAAAACATTTTAATATTTTAATATTTCCACAATATAGATATATTCTTCCTCCATTATTGTTCATTATTTGTGATCATAAAAATGTTGCTAACAAAACAACAATTAGTACAGTGAACAGGTTTCTTTGGAAGAGGATTTGAACTTAATTACCACCATAACAATAACTTAAACAACTTTGATAAGCCATTGCTAACATTTTAATCTAATGATAATAGTTACCTCTGATGGATTTGAATTTTTGCATTTTCATACAAACACAACTAAAGAAAGAGGTGATGACTCTTTTTTTGGCTAAAAAAATCTCATTCTGGAAAGCAAATTCCCTGCTGGAACACAATACACATATTCTCTGCACCTTTCATCAAAATTAGGAAATTATTCTTCACACTGTTCTTAACCAAGTCCTTCATTACTTCACTTGCAATTCACTTCTTTATTCTTCTCTGCATTGAAAAGTTTCAATATATATATATATATAATTAAAGAAATTTCCTATTGAACCAAGACAAGTTAAAGTTTCTGTTTTGGCTTAATGACTTAAGTCTTTGCATGGTTTCAGAAAAATTATTATGGTTGAGAAAGATAATAGAGACAAATGCTAACAACATAAATGGAAAATTGGTCATTAATTTGAATTTACATAATTATATTAAATATCTTTGAGACAGCTTAATGAAACAAAAATTAGGTCTCCTTTGAGCCAAAACATGATTATCCAATCTAACTATGATTTATGAACTTTGGGGATTGGGATTGCACGCAATTGCAAATCTTATATATGTAGGTCTCCTTTGCTAAAGAACCTATGAACCTAAAGAAATATCAACATCAAATTCAGAATCTATCTTTTTTAGCTCTTGTAGACATAAATGCCCTCACTTTTATTTATTGATTATTATTCCTTTTTGATAGCATAAATATAAAATCATGATATCCCCCAAAAAATCAATTAGATTCACTATACAGGGAAATAAACAAAGATTTAAGCGCATCACAAACATGCAATTATCAGTTTCAGGGTATATGGAATTGTTTATTGCATATTGTAAAAAGCCAAAGTAGCTATCTTAAATATATTAGCAAGTATCTTGTGTATAATACAGATATTTTTAAATATAAATTAGAAAAGTTCAAGAGAAAATCAATTTAATTGATAGAAGATTGTTTTTAATAAAAATATAAAAGTACATATTTTAAAAACTTTTGATTTCGAAAAAAAAAATTAATTGAATTGTTACAAGATTGTTTTTCTAGTGATTAGCAAATATTCAATTATATTGAACGTTGACCGATGAAATTTAAGTACGGTTGACATGTAAAAAAGCTTAAGAGAAGATTATTTTTACAATCAAAATATAAAGAGAGATATAAAACTGAATGCTTTCTAAACATTTAACTGAGAAATTTTTTAAATTGATTAACTGATATAAAAATGATGTTTTAGTGATTTTTAAATTTCTAATAATATTGAATTCATATTGATGAAATTTAAGCAGGGAAGACATGTATGTAAAGAAATTATCTCACTCTCAAGAATAGATACTCAAATTTTATAGGTAGGGACAAATACAAAGGGAGGAAGGATAAGGATAGGCCCTTGTCAAAAATATTTTGTAAGAATTATATATGTATAGAATTTTTTAATATAAAAAATATAATTATGCATGTCATTAAGATTAACATAATTAATACATAATTAGGTTTTTTAAATATATTCATCATAAAAGAAGTTATATTTATATATATATATATATATATATATATATTTCATAAAAATGATTAATCTCCATCAATTAATTAAATATACCCTTTATGTACATTAAACAATATAATATATATTGAAGTCCATTTTGGACTTCTCCTTCATTTGATTCTTGGATCTGTTCCTATTTATAGGTGTAGATAACGAACTGATTCACAAAAATTAGGGTATAAACAGAAAAGCTGAAATTGGCAATCCAATTGCCACAATCAAGCCTTAGTTTTTTTTTTTTTTTCCTTTGATTTGTCTAAGAAAAGGAGGAGGCCATTATGAGAAGAATAGAGAAAAGCCTGATAGGTCACTATGAAGGAGCATCTTGTAAAACATATTATTCTATTGTAGTAATTGAAAAATTCAACAAAGTAGCCTAAAAAGCATGTAAGATAGCATATTATAAGCTGTAGATGTCCTAAATCTTTCAACAGTTAGGCATCATGATTTCCTTAGGAGATGTCTATCATGTAGTGACAGCCACTGTCCCATTATATGTGACCATGTTTTTAGCTTACATCTCTGTAAAATGGTGGAAACTCTTCACCCCTGATCAATGTTCTGGCATAAATAAATTTGTTGCCAATTTCTCAGTTCCAATTTTGTCATTCCAAGTTATTTCTTCCAACAATGTTTACAAAATGAGCCTTAAACTCATATATGCTGATTTTGTTCAGAAATTTCTTGCATTTCTAGTCTTCACAGCAATCATTAAGATCAGTGCAAGGGGAGGTTTAAAGTGGATCATAACTGGTCTCTCATTGTCAACACTTCCTAACACTTTGATCCTTGGAATTCCACTCATGAAGGCTATGTATAAGGATGAATCTTCTGTTCTCCTACCCCAGATTATTTTCCTTCAAAGCATGGTTTGGTACAATTTGTTGTTGTTTCTTCATGAACTTGATGCTGCAATTCCTGCAAGGACCATGCCTGCTGCATCACCTTCACAAGGCACAGGTGAATATATAGATTTTCTTAATTTACATGTTAAGGAAGGAGTGAAAAAACAAAAAAAAAAAGTGGGAAATGGAAGAGTGAAAAATGACAAGGTACTTGAACAAATATAAATCTATATAAATTCTTCATTTTTTTTCTTGCTATTTTCATTTTCACTCTTGCACTTCCTAATCCAAAACTGAGTTTGATGTACTTGATATTTGATATAATACCCTTTCTTCATTTTTAAATTTTGTATTTAACTTGCATAAATTATTCTTTTTCAGTCAACTGAAGTAATCTATGACAATCAAAGTGGGGCCAGAACATATTATAAATCTCTCTCTCTTCTATTCTTTACTTTCTTTCTCTCTTCTGTTTGATTCTGTATGAATACTTATTCCTCTAAAATGCTATTAAAAGTTGACAAACTATCTTATTGCCATTACATCAAATTAGTTAAATTAAGTCCTGTGTCATTAGAATGTCTGCTTCATGTTAGTATAAGGTATAAATTTATATACAAATTGACAGTCCCAGAGAAAACAATACTGTGGTTGTACATACATTATTGCAATGGAAGTGGTGTCATTCTTTCTTGCTTTCTGCTTAAAGGAGAAATTGAGACTTCTGAAGAAGCACAATCAAAAGAAGAGGAGGAAATAGCAGAACCTAGAACACCAAGGAAAATGAGGATCTTGCTCATTCTCATCAAAGTGGGGAAGAAGTTGATCATAAATCCTAATACCTATGCAACTTTCATAGGTCTTACTTGGGCAAGCATACACTTCAGGTAAGCACATTGCAGAAGTCATAAACTCTTATGTCACCTCACCTCACATATGTTTAATTGATTCAAGTTTTTGTTAGGAATGAAGTTAAATTGATCTTTACATTCCTGAATTATTTGAAAATTTTTAAATAAAAAATATTAACAAGTATGTTTAGAACATTCTTTAAAAAGTTAAGAGTAGGATATATTTTTTAAAATATTATTAATATACTTTTATCATGATTTATTGCACCTCAACATAATTTGAAATAAAAATTGGTTAATAAGATTTTCTTTCAAATATTTTGCTTTACTTTGATAGTTTATAAAAATTTCTGAACTTCTAAGTTATTTTTAATTGAATCCACAGTTTCGTTAGGTACAAAGATGTAATTGAAAATTTTTAAATGATTAGAGTTTGTTGACATAGGTATTAAATTTAAATATTTATACTATTTAATAATTTTTATAAAATATAAAATTAATAAATCTAATTGATGATTTAAAAATTATTATTAAGTATATATATAATCTCATATTAAATAAAAATTAACAGAAATTTTATATATAATTTTATTTTAATATTTAATTTGTTATTAATTATAAGTAAATATAAGTTGTTAAATAATATATTTATAGATATTAAAAAATTTTAAATTTAATAAATATAATATAAATATATTATTACATACTTTAATAGTTATAGTTAGATTGATAAATTTTAAAATTTTATATTTTTTTAAAAAAATATTAAATAATATAGATATTTAAGTTTAACATCTAATATCAATCGATTTTAACTTTTTAAAATAGTTTAAGAAAAAAATATTAGTTTAATTATTTAATAAATTATTACTAAACTATTTAAAAGTGACTTAAAAATTCAAAAACTTATTTATAAACTTTTAAAATACCTAGTCTTGTTTAAATTTTTTTAAACTATTCAAAGACATATATATTAATTTATCCTAGAAGTTATTATATTTCCATATCCATAGGAGAGAACTAAGGATAATTAGATAAATCTATTGCAGGTGGGGAGTGAATATGCCAGATGTTGTTAATCAATCAATAGAGATATTGGCCAGTGGAGGTCTAGGTATGGCAACATTCAGCTTAGGTAAGAGAATGGATCAATTCCTATTATGAACCAACTAAAATAACAATCAACTTCAATGGAAGGATTAAAACCCTTCTTTCCTATTTCTTCAATGAAATTTCAACAGGTCTATTCATGGCATCAAACAACCGCATCATAGCATGTGAGCCAAGGATGACAATGGTGGCAATGGGATTGAAATTTCTTGTTGGGCCTGCCTTAATGGCTGTAGCCTCCATTGTGATTGGATTAAGAGGTAGAATGCTCAAAGTAGCAATTATTCAGGTGAGATTTTTTTTTTGTTTTCTGTTTAAATATGTTTTTCATTCTTACATTTTTATTAGTTTTTATTTAATTTTAGTTTCTATGTTTATGTAACTTACATTTTTTTCTTTTCATTTATATAACCAGAAAAATAACCAATATATGATAGCTTATTTATTAGTTATATCATCATTTAATAGTGATCAGATATTAAAAGTACTAATTTAGAAGTTAAAACTATAAAAAATAATTGAAAAGACTAAAACAAAAAATTCTTTAAAATATAGAAATCAAACACATATTTAAGCTTTTGATTTTGCTTTGTAGTTCTTTTCAGATTATGAAAATTTATTTGATATTATATGAATTTCTTGCATGTGCAGGCAGCTCTTCCCCAAGGAATTGTTCCTTTTGTTTTTGCTAGAGAGTACAATGTTCATCCAGGAATTTTAAGCACTGGGTAAGTAGTACTTCTTAGTTCTTAGCATCTTTCTTTTATATATAGCCTTTGCATGTAACAAAAACTAAGATGAGATATTGTTGTTCTTGTTCTTGTTCTTGTTTTGGTCACAGGGTGTTGCTAGGAATGCTTATGGCCTTGCCTGTGGCATTGACCTACTATGTCCTCTTATCACTTTGATACATTATGTTAAATATAAACAAGGAACAAGTTGCAATGGTGTGAAACTAACACTTTACATAGTTGTATATTGTCAGTATTGATTCATATAGTTGGAAAAAAAAAACAAATATAATTTTATAACAAAATGCAGATTTTGTAGCTGTTGATTCAATTACAGAGGATTAAAACACTTGTGTGTTAATGTGTTCATCATCTTACTTACAAATATGAATACCAAGAAATAAAATTTTATGTAATTGAATCATTGAGAATTAAAAACTAACAACCATTACAAGAAGGAAAACATATAGGAACTTGTCAAATGGCCTCTCAATCTTCTTACCCACCACCCTATCCCTTTAGTAACAATTAAAGAATGGAGAAGATAACTTCTTAAAATACATGCAGGTATATAATATATAAAAATGAAAGAAATAATTATTTTTATATCTAATAATAAGTAGTCATGATTAAAATACAAATTATATAATGTTTTAAAAAATATTTAACTTTTTTTAAATGATTATTTTAATTCTAACTATTTATATATAGTTTTACGATTCAAATTAAATTTCTGGTTGATAGATGTTATATATACTTAAATACCTAACAAAATTACTTTTTTAAAAATTATACAATAATTCTAATGGAATTAGATGGAACTTGAAGTATAACTAGAAATACCATTACTAACTAGGTTATTTTTACCCTAAAAACTGACAGCTTTTGTTTTTTAGATAAATTTAAATATTTTTCCACCTTTGTTTCAAATTTTCTATGTTTATTTCCTTAATCAAATTTTATTCATCCTTATTTGTGAGATATAAGATGCAAAATTATTAATATTTTTCTCATAAATATTTTTGCAACAATCTATAAATATTTTATATTATTTAAAAATTATATTAGAGTATCTATACTTTTAATTTTTTAAATTACCCATATTCTCAGTATTCATCCAGCACAGAATATAAATAAATACACAATTTGCTTTTTTCCTAAAAGTCTGCCTCTATCCAAATTGATCTTCAAAGTTGTGAATTTGCTAAGCCATTGACCTTTCAAAGTTGCCAGCTAAAAGGTTCATCCACTAAAGAGCCAATTTGTATCCTAGAAACTTTGCTTACCCAAAATAGGTAACATATGTCTTTCATAAAATCAAATTGTATATGTACTCAATATATATAATCTATGAAAAGTGATTAGGAAAAGGTAGGGATGCATTTACACAGAATTTAATCGAATAAAATCAACCAAGTTGCCCAAGTGTTAGAAAATAGAAATTTAGAATAAAAATATATGATATAGTTCGGAGTTGCTATCAAGAAAACTATTAAAATTGCATATATCAAATTCACTAAACTTCCCTATTTCACAGGCCTCTCTTGTTCATCATTGTGTTAATTTATCAGTTAAACATATTTGACATAATACTAATTTTCAAACACAATTATAATAAATTTATCTATCTATATTTTATTTTTTATAATCAATTATCAAAGTTTAATAATTAATTATAAAAAAAATTATAATTAATTAAATTATGCATCTAGTTATTAATGATTTATCCTTCCATAAATCAATTATAAAATCGATTAATGTAGTTTGATAATCAATTATTATGTCAAACTAATTTTTAATAATCACGTATTAATTAAAATAATTATTATTTTTTATAAAATTAATTATAATTTTATATAATAATCAATTAAAAATAAAATTTACGAAGGTAGATAGATAAATATTTTTATTAATTTTTTTTGTTTAAAAGCATCCAATTTTTCTCCCTTTTTCAAATTCAAAATGCAAAGTTATTTTACAAAACTCTTCACTAGCGTGACATGATTTTGGAATCTTATAACATAATTGAAGCAAGTGTATCCAGGTATATAAATTAATTTTAGAATTAAGAAACGAGGAGGTAATTAATACTAATGTGTGAGTTGGATGATAGCTTGTGCATGGTTCCTTTGATGACGTAAATCACATTTTTTAATTGGGTATGGCTCTCTTCTTGGCTTAAAAGGGCCTCTAACATATTAAACATTATAATAGTAGACTATACATTTTAATAACTGAATATTGTGACTATTGCCTCTTCTAAAATTGCACATTCTTTCCTTCAACACCCTTCTGTATTTAGAAAATATTTAGGTGATATTTAGTTTGTAAAAATATTTTTTATTTTTTATTTGCTATTTTTATTTATAAAATTATCATATTATTTTACTTTTAAAATTTTGTATTGAAACTGATTAAAATAAAAAATTAAAATAATTTATTTTATTTTGTGAATACAATTTTAAAATAAATAATAATAATATTTTTATAATTAAAAATAAAATATAAAAACAAAAAAAATTTTAAACCAAACGTAGAGATTAATTTTTTGGTTAGGTCCTTTTATTATATACATTGTACAACTTGCCGTCTTAATAATAATTATTTTTAGCAACCAAATTTCATAAAATTTTTAATAAAAAAGAGAGAAGTGTTTTCCGTCTGTTTGTCATTCAATTACCACCAGAAGTTAGTGATATTGTCATAAACAATTATACGTATAAAATGATATTTTTCCAAATCATTTATTACATGTCTATTTATTAAAAAAATAAATTTATATGATAAATATTTTATTACATTATATTAACGGATACAAAATATATGAAATTTTAATAATTATATTATTTAAATAATTGTTAAAGTATTTTTTAACCGATAATTTATAAATAAAGATTTGTCATAAAAAAATTTAATAAAAATTAAAATTATTATTATTTATTTTTTAAAATCATCATTAAAATATTTTTTAATAAAATTTCATTAGGTTTAACTATATTTTTAATACTTTAATTTTAAATTTTCAAATTTTTAATTTACTTTTGATGATTTTGGTTTTAAGATTTTATGATTTTCGTCTCTCCTTTAATTTTTATTAAATAATTAATAGATAGTGAAGTTAGATAAATATAAAGTTAAATTAATTTTTTATTTTAAGATTTTAAATTAAATTAATAGTTGATTAATTATATTTAATGAAAATAAATAGAATTCCTTAATTATTGAGAAATAATTTAAATATATACTAAAATTGTAGAATATTGAAATTTTAAAAAAATAAAATTATCATTTATCAAAAATAAATTAATAATATCAAAACTATCAAATTACAAAATTAAGGGATTAAAAATACAATTAAATCTAAGATTATATATTGGATAACATATTACCGAGAGGATCTAATATTTTCAGTTAAAAAATAGATAAATTTAATTACTGTATAAAAAATTAATAAGAAGCCACTATATATCATTTTACTTATTCCAAATGCAGATAATAAAGTATTTAGAGCATAATAAAGTTATTAAAAATATTTAGAAAAATCAAAACAAACACATTATATATCATTTTACTTATTCCAAATGCAGATAATGAAATATTTAGATCTTAATAAAGATATTAAAAGTATTTAGAAAAATTAAAACAAACGCACTTATATCATTTTACTTATGTCAATTGCAGATTATAAAGTATGTGGTTAGTATATAATTAATTTAATTTATTTTTAATATGTACTTAAAATATTTTTCTTTTTTCATTTATAAATTAATTTAAGTTTTTCTCTAATAAAGGATTTTATAACTAATATCTTTATGCAGCTAACTATGAAATATTTTTGTAACAAAAAAAATGCAATATTATTCATTAATATTTCCTGTTACTTAAAAGTGTTTTTAAAATTACATATATTAAAGTTATTAATTTTCATTTAATACGTTCTTGACATTTGTTATTATGTTCTTTCATAAAGTAATTTCCGAACCTAAAAAATAATTTTTGAATTAATTCAAATTAAATAAAATTACTTGTAGTTTTGAATAATTCCAATAGAACATTAATAAATGATTTGTTTCAGCGTGTGAGAAGACTTCTTCATAAATATTAATAGACACCAATTCTTGTAAACATAGATGGTAGGTGAAATATAGTATTAGTAAATAAAATACAATGAAGTGAAATAAAGTTATTATTATGTTATTTGAATAATTTTATAATTGAATAAAAAAGAATTAACCATACCCCATTTCTGTTAATTATTTTAAAAAAAAATCTTAGATGAAATGAAATATACTTTATCTTATTTAGTTTAATTTATATTACTTTATTTTCATCAATTTAAAGTTGAAAAATGTAAAGTTTGATATTTTCTCTTAATTATTTTAAACATCCTTAAATAGGTTCTCCTTGTGAAACTTTCATGAAGATTTCATTTCCACCAATCTAGCTTGGAGCAAAAAATATTCGCGAACGATTTTTTGCTTTGAAAATTTCAATGTAAATTAAATTCAACCACATCTTAGGCTTGGAGCAAAAGAAGAAAAAAATTACAATCACATCAATCCAACGATCACAAACTATCCAAATACCACTCCATTTCCAAATCAACGGTCCACATCTACTTCCCCTGAGAATCTCCCAAATAAAAAAGAAAAAAAATCTTTATTTTCCAAAATTAGGGTTTCAATTCAACTATTACATATACTCACTCCATTTTCTTTCACCGAAGGGTTCCATTCGACCGATTAGCTCACACGCTTCTTCTTCTTCTTCTTCCTCCTTTTCCATTTCCATTTTCGTGTGCAGAAGTAGAAGCCATGGCTAAGGGTCCGGGTCTTTACTCTGATATCGGCAAAAAAGCCAGAGGTTCTCTCTCTCTCTCTCTCTCTCTCTCTCTCTATATATATATATATATATATATATATATATACATATATGTTTCGATATTGAAATTTTGTAGCCTTTATATTTTTTAATTTTTATTTGGGATTTTTTAATGTAGATCTTCTATTCAAGGATTACCATAGTGATCAGAAGTTCACCATCACTACATACTCTCCCACTGGTGTTGTGAGTTTGTTATTATTGTTGTTATTTTTATAATATTTTTGTGTTTTGATTTGTTCTTGGGCCTGATTGAATTAGGTTTATTGCGTTTGCTGTTAGGGTTTGTTTCTTATTGGAGTAAGTGGGTGATATTGGTTGTTGCATTGGAAGATTTGTGAGTGAAGGGGAAGGAAATCTTTGTTTTTCGTTGTGGGAGCATTGTTGAGATTTCATTACATTAACAATGTTGTGTTGTGAGTTATTCTTATTCAAATGTGTGGGGCTTGACTAGTTGCTAGGTGTTGATGCATGGTGTTTAGAATGGTACCGACTTTGGAACCCTATTTATCTGTGTATTGTGTGTGATGCATTGCTGCTTTCAGGCTATAACATCCTCAGGGACCAAGAAAGGTGAGCGCTTTGTTGCTGATGTTAACACCCAGTTGAAGAACAAGAACATCACCACCGATGTCAAAGTGGACACGGATTCTAATGTAAGTTTGGAATGTTTTTGTTCTTCTCTGTCCTGTTGGGTTGATGATTTTTGGATCCTGCAAAATTATGAAACCAGCTTTGGTGGTTGATATGTGCTTTACGAGGTGGGATTTTAGCTGGTTTCAATTTGTTGGTACATGTGTGTTTTAGGGTAGAATGTCAAATGGTCATTACATCTTTGGCTGGCATTTATTGGGTGTTCATTTCTGATTTCCGATTGTTTTGAATTCATGCCGTTTCAACATTTTGATTAGTCTACTCAAACCCTTGTAACTACTTAGTTTGTAGTTTAAACCAAAAGTACCATGCGATAGGTGCAACATAAAACTGCTATCCAGTTTGCCAATGTCAGCTTAAAAATTGACTCAGGAAATTGAAAGTTGATAATTTTGAAACAAATTCTCATGTTGGTGATGTAGGATTGAAATGGGGGGCTTTGGTGACGGCTGGTTTGGTTCTACATGTTACATGTTCCCTCCTTTATTGTATGTTTGCCTGTATGTATATATCCTTAACATTCATATTCATTCCATACATAAGTATTGCATATTTGACTATTAAAATTCATAATGTACGTACAAATATTCAGTGCACTATTTCCAAACGTGATTTACATTTAAGTAATGGGGATTTTTGAAGAACTTTATTTGTATGGTTTGTGCATCTTAGCCAGCATATTTTTCATTTAAAGTCAGTACCATGTCAGGCTGATACTTATTCATGGTGAATTGATGCTTGATATTGAGCAATGTCAACCAAAATCATATTCTCCTTGCTGCAATGTTACTTAGCTTTTATTTTAAGTTACTCAGACCTATTGTATTGCATGTATTTCACTAAAATTGATAATGCATTTGCATTCCAGCTCTTCACAACTATCACCATTAATGAGCCTGCTCCTGGTCTCAAGACTATTTTGAGCTTCAGAGTTCCTGATCAAAGGTCTGGAAAGGTGAGATAAATCAATCCTTTCGTATCAGAAGCTTTGATTCTTCACAGGAAAGCTTGATTTGCTAAACTTGAGATTAAACCTCATGTAACAGGTGGAAGTTCAGTACTTGCATGACTATGCTGGAATAAGCACCAGTGTTGGGTTAACAGCAAACCCAATTGTCAACTTCTCTGGTGTTTTAGGAACTAATGTAGTTGCCCTTGGCACCGATCTTTCTTTTGACACCAAAATTGGGGAGTTAACAAAATTCAATGCTGGATTGAACTTCACCAAAGATGATTTGATTGCCTCATTGACTGTGTGAGTAATTGTTGTCCATTTCTGAGAGGATGTTTCTTGTTGAAGTGTCAGAATTTTTTTCATTCCAACTTCTATAAGTTTGCCTTTACATGTGGGAGGTCTGGAATTTTTAAATTAACCTTGAGCTTGAATTGCCTGTGAATGACTAGAAGAAGAATGCTATTGTATTTTTCTAATGCTCCAAAGCTGATGAGGGAACCCTGTATGGCTGCATTATATAGCTTTTCTTTCTTTCCTCTTTTTCTTTTTAGTTGTCTGTTTATTACTGATAACACCTAGCGAAATAAGGTTGTATTGTTGTACTTGCCTATTTGAGCATACTTTACAAACTCCTCCTTAGTTATGTGTTTGAACTTATTGATTGTATGAGCTTTACATGTTTGGTGATATGATGAATTCATGCATGCAGGAATGACAAAGGTGATGCCCTGAATGCTTCATACTACCATGTAGTCAATCATTCGACCAACACAGCTGTTGGTGCTGAAGTGACTCACAGATTCTCAACCAATGAAAACACCCTCACACTTGGCTCCCAGCATGCATTGGATCCATTGACCGCAGTGAAGGCTCGTGTCAACAACTTTGGCAGGGTAAGTGCTCTCATCCAGCATGAATGGCGTCCCAAATCATTCTTCACCATTTCAGGGGAGGTTGACACCAAGGCCATTGAGAAGAGTGCAAAGGTTGGATTGGGTTTGGTTCTCAAACCCTGAGTAATTTTGAACCATTGAGGTAGGCATTAGGAAAGCACATAGTTCTCTGTCAGACTGAGTTGTTTTTGAGGTTGATTATCTTGGAAGAAAATGTTCATGATGTTTTGATGCATTTGAGCAGTTCAACGTTGTATAAATAAGTAATAGATTGTTTCTATTAACCAAATGCTATTCGGAAAATCAGCATAAGATTTTGCTAATCTCTTTGAACTGAGGATTGATTGCTCATTGAGATTTTTTACTTGCAAGGTTTTGTATCTTTGATATGATTGTTGTTAACCCCTTCTTTTGTGCTTGTTTTGGGATCAAAATCCCATTTCCGGTTAAAAGGAACCAATTCTCCTGTAATTCATTTTGTCTGTGAACACTTTTCATCTCTAAAGTCAACCAATCTTGGGAAGAACAGAACGGATTTTGAGATGAGGGAAAATTTTGAATTGCTGAAAATAATTAATTGAGAGACTTTAGGGCCCCTTTTGTTTTGGGGCCGGAATCAACTTTTACACGTTTTAGTGTAAAACATGTAATTGAGATTAATTTAGGTGCATATTTTATTTAGGTTGAACGTTTAAAATTAATTTTATCAAAGCATTTTATTTTAAATCAAACGTGTGCTTAGTTTTTCTTTAATTTTCAAAATTAATGTCTCGTTAGGGATCAAGTTTCGAAATAAATAAGATCCGATGGACATTAGTTTTAAAACATTCGTGGTTATACTCAACGGTGTAAAGTAGATTATATCTAAACTAAAAATGGATCTATATTAACTATATTTATATTTAAACTGAGTACTTTTTTGTTTTATCATTTAAAATAAAAGTAGTTTTTAACTAGTTTTTAAAATATTACTTCTAAACACAATTTATTTTTTAACGGGAATTTTGTTTTAAATCTTTGAAAATCAAGTTTATTGAAATTGAAAAAACAAACATTTCTCATTTTTTTTTTTATCAAAATATAAAACAAGCGATACGCTTTTTTTTGTCTACTTATCATGTCTTTGCATCTGATGGATGACCACTAAACACTTTGTCACTTCTCTTCTTTTTTCCAAATTACTCTTGGAAATTAGTTCTCGAAAATATTATTTTCCAAATTACTCTTAAAAATTAGTTTTCAAAAATATTATTTACATAAATATAAAATACATTTTTGAAAACTAATTTTAAAAAACATTTTACACATACCATCAAATCATTTTATACATAAACTAAGTTTTAGAATATTTTTTTAAAAATTTTAAATAAAGATAGAAATGAAGAAGTTTATAAAAAAGACTTACTAATTTGATTTGTATAATAAATAAATATGTTCAAATTTATTTTGTAAATTTTTTTTAAATAAACAAATTAAATCTAAATTTACAAAAAAAAATTAACCTATTTAATGATCTATTTATCTTTATATATTATATATTTATATTTATTATATTTATTTTAATATATTATATTTATATAATATTAATATATTTACGTAATTTATTAAAAATTAAAATTTTTATTTTTTAATTTCAAACAAAAGGTGATACATAATTTGTATACTTATAAAAATATAATTTTGGAAATCAAATCTTAAAAAAAAAAAAAAAAAGAGGGGAAGGAGGGGTATGAAAAATAATAGCCTATTTTCTCGTTGCTTTCGGATTTCAACTTTGACCATTGCTATGAGCCATGACACCCACCACCCTCCCCCCAAATAAAACCATCTGCCGATGAAGAATATTTCATTCATTTCAAGAATGTTTTTTTATTTATCACAAAACTATCAATCTCAGTTCTTAAGCTAATAAATATAAAAAGGTAATCTCACAAAATTAAATATTTATTAAAATATAATAAATATTTTTTCAATAAATATAAAATGTATTAGTTTATCCAATATATATTGCTACTCTAATTTAATAATTTTTATTTAAATATTCTCACTATTAATGTAATTAAGAAAAAAAAACAAATAGTTTTAAATAAAATTACATAAATGAGTGACAATAAAACATTTCGAAATGACAATAGACATTCCTTTTAAATATCTAAAAATTAATCCTAAAGATTGATATTAACAAAAATACATTTATTATAGCATTACAAATACTACGTAAAATATATGCAATTTACACTGTTCAAAAATACTAGATTCGATTTATTATTTTATTACTTAAAAATACAAGTAATGTAAGTATGTGTGAATTACTTTATAGCATATCTTAACTTCTTTTTGTCATAGCACATTCGATCTAACTTAAATTGAAAAAAAAATTATTTATTGTTTAAAATATTTTTAAAAAAATTAAAATAATTTTTTTAAAAAAAAATTTGAGCTAAACATATATTTAATCATTTATAGTTACATTTGTCTCTAACAATAATTTTTAAACGAAAATTCATCTATTATTGCTACCTTGAAATTCTTAACAAGTTGAGTTTTTTTTTTTTTTTTTCATTTTACTATTCCTAGTGGTGGCTTCTAAAAGTGGTTCAATACTTTGTTCACAGAAATAATCATGCTTCAAGACTTTGTTCACCAAAGTAATCATGCTCCCAACACTTTAAGCCAATGGTATTAGTATTGGCTACTGAATTGGGTGACACATGACAAACGTTAGACACACCACACCCATGATTTTTAAGGTTGAGATGGACTTGAAGCATAAATCATAGGAAATGTTGGCTTATGTTATTATTTTAATTACAGTGGAGACCGAAAAACTCATGTTTAGTTTATTATCAAATTAAATTATTTGATAAAGTTTATTTAGTAATTTGTAGTTTTTTAGAATTTATTTTTTAAATTCTATCTTGTATAGCATTTTCACTTAAAAGCTCTTAATTTATAATTATTTTTTATTTTCACTATTTTATTATATTATTTTATATTTATTAACTAGTTTAACAGTTAGTTATATAAAATATTTTTAATTTAATTATTAATTTTATGATTTTTAGTTTTTAACTATTTTTTATTTTTAATTAATTTATTTGTTAATTTTATCAAATATACTTTAATGAGTGATTTTGAATTTTTGAATCTTTAATATATAGTATATTAATTATTTAAAGTTAGATACATGTAATTTCTTATCTGTATAATCTCATTGTTATTAAAAAAGGGTATATTTCTTATCAAAACAACAATGTTTCATTGTGAGAATTCAACTTAAGTTTTTTTTTTTAATTTTGTTATTCTGTACTATTTAGTTGTAGATACTTGAATTGATCTAATGGTAAAATATTTAAAATTAGAGTAATTTTTTAAATTTAAATTTCGTCACTTTTTTATTTTTTTTAAAAATACTATTGAGTTGTAATATCAAATTATGATTCCTTTAAATATTATAAATAAGTTATGTTTTAATAAATTACAAAGTACCTTTTTTATAAAATTTATTCAAATTGTTCTTTATTAAAGTTATACGAATTTAGTATTTTTTTCAATTCTTTTATAATATATATTTCTTTCATTATAATAATGACGATGTAATATAAGTATTTTTTATGATTTATTTTTTTTGATAAAAATAAGAAGAATATTACTAAATTTAAAATATTAACTACATAAAATTAAATATTACAAGAGTATAAAAAATTTAATCTAATTTTTATCATTAAAATTTGTTCTAATTTGATAGCTTAACTCACAATCAAATTGTTGAAGGATTATGAATGTGATTCCAACATGTATATAAATAGTTATTATATTAAATTTTCTGCTTCTATATGTGATATTAATTTGTTTTAATGAAAACGGTTAGTAAAATACTCTTTAACATATTTTTAATATACTTTTGTGATTAATAAATATTTTTAAAATGTTCTAATAAATTATAAAATACGTTTTTATAAAATTTATTCAATTTATTATTTATCCAAGTTATAGAATTTAGTGATTATTTTCAATTATTTTATAATATATATTTAATTTTTTAATAAAAATAAGAAAAATAGTACTAATTTAAAATATTACAAAAATTAAATATTACAAGTATAAAAAATTTAATCTAATTTTTTATTATTAAAATTTATTCTAATATGATCCCCTAACTCAATCAAATTATTGAAAGATTATGAATGAGATTTTAATATGTATTTAAATAGTTATCATAGTAAATTTTATGCTTCATTATATAATATTAATTTTTTTACATGAAAACGGTTACTAACATACTTTTAATATACTTTTACAATTAATCAACATTTTTAATATGTTCTTATAAATTATAAAGTACGCTTTTATAAAATCTACTCAATTTGTTTTTTATCCAAGTTATACAATTTAGTGATTTTTTCAATCCTTTTATAATATATTCCTTTCATTATAATAATGACAATGTAATATAAGTATTTTTTATAATTTAAATTTTTAATAAAAATAAGAAAAATATTACTAAATTTAAAATATTAACTACAAAAAATTAAATATTACAAGCGTATAAAAAAATTAATCTAATATCATTAAAATTTGTTCTAGTGATGGCCTAACTCAATCAATTGTTGAAGAATTATGGACGTGATTCTAACATGTATTTAAATAGTTATCATATTAAATTTATGCTTCAATATGTGATATTAATTTTCTTTTACATAAAAACGGTTAGTAACATATTTTTAATATATTTTTGTAATTAATCAATATTTTTAATATGTTCTAATAATTTATAAAGTACGTTTTATAGAATTATTTCAATTTCTTTTTTATTCAAATTATACAATTTAGTGATTTTTTCAATTCTTTTATATTCTTTTCATTATAATAATAACAGTTGATGTGATGTACTATAAGTATTTTTATGATTTAATTTTTAATAAAAATAAAAAAGGATTACTAAATTTTAAATATTAACTACAAAAAGTTAAATATTACAAGAGTATAAAAAAATATAATTTTTTATTATTAAAATTTATTCTAATTTGATCACCTAACTCGCAATCAAATTGTTCAAAGATTATGGATGTGATTCTAACATGTATCTAAATAGTTATTATATTAATTTTTATACTTCAATATGTGATATTAATTTTTTTTATATGAAAACGGTTAGTAACATAATTTTTAATATATTTTAATTAATCAATATATTAAAAGTCAAAATAATTTTAGGGAATGATCAATTTATAAGGTAAAATTTTGAATTTCTAAAAAAATTAAGCAATCATAAAAAAAAATAAATTAAATAATATGTTCTATGTTATTAAAATTCCTCTTTTCTATAAATAGCTTTAGTTTATATGGATGACTCCAATTGGTGTGAAAATAATTTCATATATAAGGATAAATTTGAAAAAAAATGATACAAAGAATAAATGGAATTAGTGTGTGTTTGAAATGATTTTTTATTATGTGAAAATACTATTTAATTTTGTTTGTCAATTTTTAGAAAATTAGTTTATAATTTTAAATTATTTTTTCAACAATTAAATTATTTAAGTTATATAAGATTTTGATGTTTATGATTAAAAACCATCTCTTTATTATCTAGTTAAACTTTACTTTCTTATTTTACCCTCAATGCCAATAATTTCATATCCACTTTTTTTTTATTTTAATTGTAAAAAAGTGATTTTTTTCATACCATCCAAAATAGATAGATTATTTTTATCTAACATATTCAAACATCAAATATACATAATCAATTATAATAGCTCTTGATGAGAGATTTTAATGTTTCAAAATTTTTAAAATATAGGAAATTTAAATAATTTTTAATGAAATTCTTTTTATTTTAAAATGCTTTATTTAGATAAAGAAATTTAAATTTGTTTTCTTTATTTAGATAAAATGATTTAATTTTTTTGTATTTCACATTTTTTATATTTTAAATTCATTATTTAAATAAAACAATCTAACTCTAGTTGATTAAAATGCTTGTTCAGTTAGATCAAATTTTTTTAATTTAAAAAATTTAAAACTAGTATGTTAGTGTATATAAAATATGAAAAGATAGGATATAAAAGTTGAATAAAAATAAGATAAATTAAAACAATACCAAAGTATGATAAATTCTTATATAGTTATTTTATTTGAAGTTTGATGATGCTTACCAATATAAATAAGATAGTTTTATGTTATCTTATTTAATATTTGAGAAGAACTTATAATTAATTTATAAATTATGTTAAAAACTTTAAGATAATTAATATTTAATTTTATTATTTAATATTTAAATTAATGTTTTCTATGTAAAAACCAAATTGAAAACTTGTTTTAATACACACACCAAATTGAAATTGAGAAGAAAATATACGGACCAAAATATTAATTTAACCAAACAAAAAACAGATTAGAATTAACGAAATAGCATATATCAGGCAATTTTTGTGGAAAAGTTACACTAGGAAATGCCTATGCATTAAGCTCCTTAAATACAAAAGTATGTGGCACTCTCAAGAAGCCAATTTCAGTGTGTTGTAAATAATATATAGACAACTACAAATTTACACATTCTTTGACAAGATAGGACTGAAAAAAAGGACATTGTTTTGGGAAGTATTTCCTATATGATTGACAAACACAACTTGACATAAAGACTATTCTCAAACAAATATTCAAAATAGCACATTAGCAATTAGGATATGAAACTAGACATTGTGCTATTCATCTCTTCAATAAAGACTCAAGCAAGCATTAAGACTTCAGTAGCATTTCCTGATATGCACACACTATTTGTTATGTACAATTCCAGGAAAGCTTAATTTGCAATCTGAGAAGCATTGGCCTGAAGGAGACCATCCCGGATCTGCACTGCAATGTCCTTAACTGCACCAGGGCCATGTGGTATGAACACAGATGAAGACTTTGAGGATGCCCCAATTTCTTTCATGGTGTCAAAGTATTGAGTCACCAGCACCATGTCCATGACATCTTTAGCCGTCGTCCCAGGAACATTCTCAGAGAATGCAAGCACACTGTCCCTCAATCCATCCACAATGGCCTGACGTTGACGAGCTATACCGAGTCCTGACAGATACTTGGACTCGGCTTCTCCCTCGGCTTTCTTGATCTGCAGTATTTTTTCGGCTTCAGCTTTCTCGTTTGCAGCCAACCTCAATCTAGCAGCTGTTGATAAAATTGAGAAAAGGATCAGGATCAGTGTATGATTGTAATCACAATGATAAATCAAAATTTTCACCCTGTGACAGGCCTATAAGAACATGCTGCAGGATACAGAAGTTTGCTCCCATGCAGCACCACAATACAGACAGTAACATGTCAAAAATAGAAGAAAAAAAATTGTAAATCCTTTGGACTGAATAATTTATTTTATCACAGAAGATGTGAGGATTTTGGACTGAAAAATTCAAGCTACATGCTTCCAGCTACTAGGCAAACCATATTGCAAACATGCTTATTCACAAAAGGAACTGTTCCATTCAAAATCAATGCAAAAACAAAGAAAGAGTGAAGTATAACATTTGCATGTACCCCTTAGGCAAGGTAAGAGTAACCTGACACACGAAATTGCAACATAAATATATTCACAAATATATAGAAAACCTTTTTTTCCCCCTTGAGGAACTAGTGCATATTACCTGCATTGATCTCGTTCATTGCTCTCTTAACATTAACATCAGGTTCTATATCAACAATGAGGGTCTGGACTATCTCAAAGCCATAAGTTGACATGGCCTAAAACATTAAAGATTGTATTAACTTGTCAATAAGGATGATGACAACCTTCAATGATCAAGTGAGGAATATTTTATATAAAGAAAACTGTGATTATGGATAACAAAACACACCTTTTCAAGCTCCTCTTCTACAGCCTTTGCAATATCATTCTTCTGCTCAAAGACAGAATCCAACTCCAACTTCGGTACACTGGCTCTGATAACTGAAGAAATGCAAAATATTATCAGCTTTAAAGAAGTAAGCCACAATTTTCATTTATGCCAAAACACAACACCAAAAAGTAAACTGTTTGACATGATAATAATGAATGAATCGAGTAGATTAATCCATGTGAATGCAATAATTGCAGGTACTTGACATTTCAAAACAGAATGAAGTAGAAAAGTCACTCTCCATACCATCAAAAACATATGATTGGATCTGCTCCCTTGTGTTGGTGAGCCTATAGAATGCATCGGATGCTTTCTCAGACACAGCCCGGTATTGCACAGATGCAACCACAGTGACAAAGACATTATCCTAACAAAGTTAATGGCAGTCAAACTTTAGCAGCAGATCATCATAAATCACATAGGAAATATTATTCACAATTAGAATGAAATGATTTTGCAATATCTTTTAAAATCTTGCACTAAAAATGATATATTGGAATCAGTAAAGGAAACTTCCTGAAGCATAAATCCAAAACAATAAACTTGACCAAGAAAAATAGGAATCAGGTAGGAAAAAAGAACAGCATTCAAAATCCAATTTCAAATTACAGAAAAATTACCAGTAACAATGTATTGTCAACAAAATTCTTTCTGTGAAGTTGAAATAAATGCCACATTAAAATACAATGATAAAGCAGGCAGTGGAAAGGAAGTGGTAGAGACCTTGGTTTTTGTCTCGCATCGAACATCAAGTTGCTGCACACGTAGTGATAAGCTACCAGCTATCTGGTACCCAAGACACCAAGGCAAGCAATGACATCCAGGTTCCAGAACATCAGCAAATTTTCCAAAATGCTCCTTGATAGCCACATTTGACTGATCTACTTGATAGCAACCCAATGCTTGACCCATCCTTCAATTCTGCACCAGAATAGCACTACTCATCAAACCAGATAAAACATGATGAAAATTTGTATTTTGCTTCCACAACTTTCCAAATGAATTTACATCATCAGTTTACCAAGAGTCTGTTGCTATTATCCACAGTAAAAACTAAAAAAACTAGTAATTGTAGAAAGTAATAAAATGAAACAGTGGGCAAAAAGTCAATAAGAAACAAAGACTCAGCCGAAAACCAAAAATGTAAAGAAAACAAATACTCAAGAAGAAATTTCAAACCAAAGGAGAATAAAGGCAACACCAAATTTTTATCTTGTAGCCATTTATGAGAGAAGGAGACTTATATCAGAGAAAGAAAAGCAATAAAACTGAACAGTATAAATGGTTTATATGAATAAAATAATTGATTAATTGCAACACAACAGTAAAATTTTATAATTGAGTTTATCCAATATATCTAACTTTTTCCTGCTACAAATGAGAAACAAAAAAGAAGGATTGACCCAAAAATACAAGAATAAAATAAAATAATATATCCATTAAAAAACTTAATTTACATAAATACACATTTGGATTAGAAATCCACATATCCTAATCCAAATATTATAGATGGCAGAAACATTATTTTTCTTATACTGATCCTCCTCCTCTATTTCCCTAAGAATTATGCAGAAAAACATAAATAGAACCCTAAAAGACTGAAACACGAATTGTCAATCAAACCTTCGGATCCACGAAGCCCAAAAGTTCACCAAATAAAAAGAAAAATAATTTGGAAAGAAAAAACAAACCCCCAACCAAAAAAAAAACAATTTTGAGCTTATCCCAGAAAGCAAACACAAAAACGAACACAACCCTTTTGACCAAAAAGCACAAATCAAGATCACGATTACACGTGCATCACACACAAGAAAATTCGAAAGGCCAAAAGTGGATCATCTTTCTATCGAAACAAGAAAAGGAGAAGAAATGCACCTTTTAGCCAGAGAAACTCAAAGATTGAATCTTAATGTCAATCCACTCGCAAACTGCGAAGCACACTTGTGTATATAGTTTATATACAAAGCATGGAATTAACCCATTTATCATTTTCCTTATAATGAATCCTTGTTTACGTCACCTATTATGGGGACCACACTGTGTGTAATCTTAACTTGTTTTAAATATCTTATAAATATTTTTCTTCTTAGTTTTAAACAAAGATGTTTAAAACATTTTGTAAGGGAAGTAGAAAATAATATTATTTTTTTATTATGTATTTAAAATTGATATAATGTAAATACATATACTTGAATATAGTATAGTTATCTAAAACAAATTATTTTGGCCGTGCCAACGAGCGTGTACATCTCCATCAAATTTTTCTTTTTAAATTTTTATTTGTTAGAAAATAAAAAATTATTGTTACATGTGACAAGATTTATTGGTCAATCTAAAAAGTTTGTTTAATTAAAATAGAATTATTTCATTAAAAATACTTTACTAATTTATAATATTTCATGTTTTTAAAACGTTATTTTATATAATGTTCGGATTTATAAGTTTTTTTTTCAATTTTATTTTCACTAGTTTATTCAAATTTATTTTTTATTCTTCTTATATTTAAATTTTCTTAATACTTTCTCCTAGTCTCATCAAATAATACTTCTTTATAATATAAAATCATCAAAATTATAATTATATTATCTCGGTTTATTTAATAAAAATATTTAAAATAAATAAAATTAATTTTTTTAAAATTTTAAAATGATAAATTATTTCAAATAAATTAAAATTAAAAATTAACAAGAATTTAACAATATATAAATATAATTACCAAATTTAAAATTATAAATATAGTTAAACATTTTTATATTATTTTATAATTGATATATAATTTTATTAAACATTTTTTAATTTAATTAATTAATATATTAATATATTAATATATTAACATATTAACTTTAAACTTTCAGCTAATTTTTCAAATTTCAAACAACCTTTTCATTTTTATCTATCTTTCCTGTTAGTTTAGTCATCCTATAAAAAATTATATTGAATTATAATCAAATAATAGATAATTATATCAATTAATATTAGTACTGTGTGTTACATCAATCTTAAGTTTTATTCATACCAGTTTTTATCTTGATTTACATGTGGTTTTTTGAGTGTTATCAGGTTTCTCTGTAAAAAGAAAAATAAAGGTTTAAAAAATAATTATTTAGTTAATCTTAATTATAAATAAATTTGATGTTATAAATATCGTAAGCAGGCACTTTAGTCCAACTTGGAGACGTAGACTTGATAATGACATCATTTTACAAAGTCTATGTTTTTGTTTATTACGTTTATTGCAAGAAAAGTCTAATATTTGTCCCTTCGCATAAATCTAAAAAAAATGTTATAATAATAGTTTTGAATTTTTTTTAGTTATGCTAATAGTTTGAAATCGGAAAGAAAGTGTTTGTAAATTATTTAAATTTAATGTGATTAAATTGTCCTTAACCAGAATGGGAAAAGTATTAGTTGCGTGGCTCCGATACCATCCAAAACGCAGTATCAAATATAAGAAAGGGATTAAGATGAATGCTAATTTAAATTAACTAATAAGAAATCTTCATAATTGAATAAACAATCATAACATACAGATCGAACTTAACATGACGTGTTTGGATTATATGAAACGCATTATGAAACATTCTATGTAGAAAACAGGCATGATACGGCATAATTACCGTTGGCCTCATCGATGTTAGCTGTAGAACAAATGAATATCAATGATATAATCTGTTTTAAATTGATCCTTAACGAATATTTTAAGAATGTTAATTTATAAATTATAATAAGATGTATTTATAATATAATAAATATGTCTAGATACACGCACGGTGCATTATAATAGACATATATATAAGTTTGAATTATTATAATTATCTAACAATAAAATGTTAAGATAATTTATGAGATTTTAAATTTAAATTTTATTTTTTTATTATATAAAAAAATGATAGACACAAGTTTAAATTTAAAATTAATTTAACCATAAGATAAAAATTAGAATAATTTTACATAAGATTTTGGATTCAAATTTTATTACTTTTTTATTATAAAAAAAAAACATAAACTATGCACCTTGAAAAGATGAAATTCTAAACATATTTTTTTTTTCATGATATTGTCAATATTATAGTACAAATAATGAATTTTTTTAACAAGGTAATTATTATAAACCTAAAAAAAATATCATTGACCGTGCAATACACCCTATTACTTCAAATTATTACAAAATAAAATTTCTTAAATCTTTAACCAAGAGTCATAGGATACTAATTAGTATTTTTTTGTATTAAATTACTTATTCTAATTGATTGCAAAATAAGAATGGTGTAGCAGTTGCCACACCTTAATTGTGATGCAATTTCATGAAATTCTTTTGTGGAATATAACAATACTCAAATCGGAAGCAACTTGTTCTTACTTGTGTGGTACATGGAATATGGGTTATTTGGATAGTCCAAATCTCAATGATGACATTTATACAATGGTGAGAAAGCAATATGAATATAAATATGAACATGACTTAGTGGTAGCAACTGGTGAAGTGTATAATAATTTTGAGGAAAATACAAGAGCCAGCTAAAGTCTTTGTTCCTTTGCCAACTTGGCATTTTTCAAAAGTTGACTTTGATTCTAACTATTTTAGGGACCACCAATACAAGATTTTTCTTATCCTCAAATATAACTTGACCTCCAAACATTTCTTACATTTAAATAAAAATTTGAAATCATAAAGGATAAGAAAAACATGGAAGAGAAAACTTAAAAAGTTGTAAGAGATTTGCACATAATTAATTTAGGTAAAATATTAAAAAGAGTATAAAATTTAAAATTTTAAAAAGAAGGGAAGTTAATGACAATATGTATTATTTGAAACAATAATTAAAAATATTAATTTAATTTCAAATAAAAAATTATAATACAAGGGTGATAGATTTCAAAAGAGAAAATAGACTAGATGTTCCTCCAAAAGTATGACTTTAGAATTTTATTATCCATTCATAAAAAAGTAATTATAATATATTAATAATGATTTAATTAATAGTTATTATATTATTATATATCTTTGACCTTAGTAGCAATTAGTTTAAAAATTATATCTATAATGATTTTTTATTGATTGATAATATAAAAAAAAAATTATATTTTCAGGGCATCAAAATTAAACTCTTAAAAAAATATCTTTCAATGTTAATTTACGCCATCAAAATGGTCTATATCAATTTTTCTTCCAAAGATAAAATTGATAAACTTGAATTATAATTAAAAGAATAATTTGGTATTTATAATAAGTGCTAATTATATCTTTAAGAAATTAAAATAATCATTTACTCAAAAACTAGAAGGGTCGGCTTAATTTATTAAAAAAGATTATAAAGTATAAAAATACTTATTTTATGTTTTCTTTTATAAAAAATAATATGACACAACAAAACAAAATATAAATCATAGGATAAGTTTAAAATTTATCATAATTTTTTTATCTGTGTATAAAACATCTAAAAATATAAAAAAAAATATTTCACTTTTTTTTCTAAACAGCTCTCCTTTTTAAATAATGAAAATAACAACCATAACAATAGTAATGATGATAAAAACAATAGCAACAATTATAATAATAATGATAATAAAAAAAAGCATTAACACAATAAAATTAAAAATTAAAAGAAAATTTATCAATTTTTTAATAAAAAATTATTTTTGTTATAAAATGTATCTATCATTAAATTTTAAAATTGAGAATAAAAAAATAAATAAACAAAACCTATAATTTAAGAGTACTAAGCATGTATTACAAGAGTATAAAAAAACTTTCCTTCTCAAGCCAAACTCTTGTATAGAATTAATGAAAATATTAGAATAAGATATCCTAGGGTGACCACAAGGATCTCAACCCATGTGACACTCTTAGCTTGTGCCCTTAAACCAAACATGTGGAGCCTCCATTTTGAAGATATCGTCCCTTATGCACAACTCAACTTGTGAGTTGAACTTTCTAATTCTTTCTAACCTTTTTCCTCAAGTGGTGTTTGATATAAGAAATATTTTATTCCCAACTAATTTACTTTCCTAAAGAATGAGATTCTCAAAAATAAGATTCCTGAATAAATTATTAAATATGTTTAATTATTATTCAACTTTCTCTAGAATAATATACTTATTGTAAATTACCATAAAAAAAATTAATAACTTTCTATTAAATTATTACAAAAAAAACTAAATTATTCCTATATGTAAAGGTTGAAATTATTCCCACTTATTTGTAAATTAATAATCCTAAGAATATTTTATTCTCGAAAATATTTTCATTCTATTCTACGAAACATAAAAATCTTTTATTCTCATGCCACTAACAATTCTTACACCAAATGCCACCCTCCGGGGGAAGTATTCAATGGAGGAAAAGGGCACCCACAAACTTGAGTGATTTCAAAACGACTTCATAAATTTTTTATATTTTTTTAAATGATTTTCTACCATTAAAAGATCCTAACTTGCTTTGGTATTTGCATGACTTTGTTTTCACAAACATTTCGAATGACATTGAACTTTAGGACATGTGTGACTAAACAACTTCATCATACAGCTACTAGAAAATTAGAGTATATCACATAAGAATTTATTTATCAATTTGATTATGAAGCTTGCTTATTGAAATACACTAAGAAATGCTTAGTTTCTACCCAAAAAAAAATTGCTTATTCTAATAAGCTTTTGTGTAATTTTTATTAAAATAAACTGAAAAAGCCTTATACAAAAGTCAAAAGCTGTTTTCAGTTTTAATAAATTTAAATAAACCAAGAACCAAACAAATAAATAAATAAAGTCTATTTGAGTTGCATACAAATTGCAAGAAAGCAGTTGCATTTACAGCTAGGAGTTGTACCAATGTCTCTATTTGAGTTTAACATGAAGGATTATAAGAGAATAAACAGACTCTCAAATAACTTGTATAAAGCAATGTTATTAGTGCAAGCAATTTGAAGGTAGCATTACACAATTGCAATAGGCAATGAATCCATTTTACAAAGCAACAACCCTTTCTAAACAGAACACAAAACTAAAAATACACCACAAGCTTAAAATCACTAAAAAGAAAAGAACCCTGCAAACTCGTCCGCACTTTTTAGGTTGTTCAAAACTCTAGCATGTTTCTCACACAACATTTGGTTACATCAGTAAGTATTTACTGAAACATATTGTTGAATGAGTATGTAAAATCTATGACTAA
The DNA here is from genome assembly GCA_037954105.1 of Canavalia gladiata. Lineage (NCBI taxonomy): Eukaryota > Viridiplantae > Streptophyta > Magnoliopsida > Fabales > Fabaceae > Canavalia > Canavalia gladiata. Next base: position 46,776,265 of record CM075665.1, read on the forward strand.
CACGGATTAACACCGCATTCTTTTTCTTTACAGAAATACAGTTTGAAAGGAAGTAAATCCATGATAAGGTGGAAAAGTTAAAGAAGTTCAGTGAATAACAGTTCCCCCACTTGAAAGCTGTAGATAACAGTTTGTTCTTTCACTTTGTCAATTAGTCCCTACTATGTAGTTCTAATCTGTCTCATGCACTGACCTTATTTGAAGTTATAACAACAAGACTTTAAAATTGTCTCAGGGTTCAGAAAAACTCTCCAGGCACAACAGTTTCAGTTTGGCTAAAGGCCTGATTTGAGGGAACTGGCAAATAGAGAATCAAATGAAAGAAAGTGAACAGTGATTCTTACCAAATAGGTTTTGTAGACCTGGTATAATGATGATATGGTGAACTACGATTTGGACTAGACAAGGACTTTTTAGGTTGGCCTTTCCTAGGTACAGGTACCAACTGTGTTCTAATACCATTTTTGTGATTTGGCATGGACATGGTTCGATCTACTCGTATCATCTGGAAGTGATTAGATGAGATAGCCATGTCCTTGAGGTTTGGCAAAGGCTTTAAAGTTTGAACAACTTCACTCATCAAAGGTCTAGATTTTGGATCACGGTTAAGGCATTGAGCAGCCAGCTGAGAAGCTTTCTTTGCTCCTTTAACTGAGAAATGGCCTTCGAGGCGGGGATCAATTAAATGGTAGAACTTCCTCCGGTCTTCAAGTACATGTCTTGCCCACTCCACCAGATTGTCTTCCCCATTCGGTCTTTTCTTGTCAATAGATCGCCGGCCAGTGAGCAATTCAAGTAGCACCACTCCAAAGCTGTAGACATCACTTTTTGATGTCAAATGTCCTAATCAGAATTGGTAATCTCATGTTAATATAAAAAATGTATGTGTATACCTATGTACAAGGTATATCTATCATATGGTAACATTTCTAATTATCATTAGGCAAAATCAGAGGTAGCTTCCTTGCTTATTATTTTATCATGATCACTTCTTGATTTGGAAATGAAGATAAAAAATTAACATTACAAAATTTTTGAAAGTCCCTTGTACCCCTTCCCCTTTTCAGTTTTTGCCATTTGATATTCTTGATTATTTAGACCAATTGATGTATATCTAACTTTCTCAATGCTTCCCTAATATTGTTAAAAATTGAAATAATTGCTGATTGACCTTTACTTATCAAAGTTTGTCAGATAATGATGCTAATGAGTGATCCTCATAATTTCTCGCACATAGCATACAAATTATAAACTCACAAGAAGACATGGGATGAAGCTAGTCACATTGTTGGGGTAGAAAGCAAAATCAGTAAACTAACTAAAAAAGAAAGGAAAAAATAAAAAAAATAGACACAATGCCCAAACTGCCCATGACATGAAGAAAAAGAAAAATGTGGTCACTAGCCTGCAGCACATGTTAGAGTATTTGGGTATGATTATTAGTGCCACATTCCACATTTTGTATCATTGTGGTTGCGATTGCTATTATATGATAGCTATTCTTTATCGAATATAAGGTTTTTAAGTTCAGAAAATTTTTATGTAATCAAAGTTTGATCTTAGCTATCACTATGCTTATAGATAGTAATTAGCACTTTGATCATCATTTAACAGTTTAAACTTTTAATTTAATTTATTATTTGGAGATTAATATGTGCACATGCAATGAGCGGATGGGTGAAGAGTCAAATATGAAGCAAAATAAGGAAGAACTCAAAAGGGAGACCTGTATGTTTGTCACAGACTACGTAAGCAGATATTCCATTCTAAACACTCAGTAGGTGGCTTAAATTTAGGGTGTTTGCAATTCGGTTTAATTTGTTTTCCACTGAACATAAAAATAATATGCAGTTCAACTTGAATATAATATCCAAACCAAAACCAACCTTTCATGACTCCATTTGGAGTGGTTTATCTGATTTTTTATAACTTCTATTTATTCTGTATGACTTTTAGTTTAACTTTAATTTGAGATCAAAGAGGAGTGACTCAGTGAGGCAAAAACCAAAGTGAATTTGTTAGGAGAACAAAAAATAAAAAGAAGAGGCATTAATCATAGTGGTAAATAGTGAAAGGGTGTATTGGTCGGCAAAGAATGAGAAAAAAAAGGATATAAAATTCAGAAAAGAGGGGTGAGAATTAGGGAGTTATATAGGAGCTGTGCACTTCACAGTCATCCAAGAATAGGATAGTGTAATAATTAGTTTTTACATGAGGATATTACAAGAAAATAAATACAAACATATTATAGGTGTGGTTCAGTTCAACTTTAACAATAAGAACTAAAAGCCAAGCTAAACTATAAATAATAGAAATGTAGTTTTTTTGGTTTTGGTTTAGTTAATTTTCAGTTTGTTTTGGATTGTTTGGTTGTTTGATACAATTTGGTTTGGTTGTGAAAAATTAAGGGCTTAATACCATACAATGCAGACAGAAAATAAGAAATAATTTTCCCTTTTATAAAGTTTTAGACTCTGGGTACATACCAGAATTTATTTGAGTGATCCAATTCATTACATCTGAAAGGATATCTCAAACAAACTCAGATATATGGTAGATACATTAAAGGTTAGAAACCCCTAGACCTTATGAAACAACTGGAGAGATGCACCTACAGAGTAAAGATGAGAAATTTGTGAACCACATGTCCTCCCTAATATCTTCAGAATGCATAATTTTAGATCCTTTTCAACAGGATCACTTGTAATTTCGTTAATTATTACAACGGGGTTCATACTGTAACTAGCATGAAACAATCTACCAGGAGAAAGAGTATAAAAGATATTAAGCAATAGACAAACATTTAGCATCTACAAGTTGAACTTTTGACAAAATAATAAAGGAAGTATAACAGCCCAAGAATTTAGTAGAAAACTACACACACATGCAAACAGTTAGCTATCCGATATAACTCACCAGTTAGGATAGTGAAGTGTGTAATCAAGCGTTAATAAGGAAGGCTCATTAGGATAGTGCAGTATTAAGTTCAAGAAACATTAACGCTTGATGAGGAATAAGGAAGGCTCAAAACTCACCAGTCATCATGTACTCTGGAGCAGCATAACCATACGTTCCCATAACTCTTGTTGATACATGCGTCTTTTCGCCCTGAGGACCATCTTTGGCAAGTCCAAAATCAGAAAGCTTTGCGTTGTATTCCTGTGAACATTTTGTGCTTTTAGCTTTTGGATTTTGGTTGGAGGATGAATAAGAAATAACTAAAACCCTCTTGACTAGTTTGCTTACATACCGCATCTAATAGAATATTAGATGTTTTGAAATCACGATATATTACAGGCTTCTGGGCTTCTTCATGGAGAAAAGCAAGACCTTTTGCAGCATCAAGTGCTATTTTCATTCTGATAGACCAAGGAAGTGGCAGGGCTCCTTCAGCATAAAACAAGTTGTTACCAGAAAAACAATTAATACTTCTGCATGAAAATATTTTAAGAGCATAGTGCCAACTGCCAAGTATAAAGAACAAATGCATCACAGAAACAGAACCTTTTTCCTTATGTTTTTATTTTCTACAAGCGTAAAAGCCTGTTGATTAAATAATAAATTATGTAATCCAACAAATAGTTCAGAATTAATTACTAGATTAAGATTATGGTAGTGTATAGAATAGTGTTTTATGAATAGGGAAAGCAACTTTATGAATTCAATAGATTATATAAACTCTAAATTAAGTTGCAGTGGTTAGTGTCCAAGAATTATAGTTTCTTATTTGTTAGACTAGATAAATACCTGTTATTAAATGGACTTTCATGAAATGTTAAATTATTTAGCTCAAGGACATTGAATGTTATCTTTTTGGTTAATTTTATGTCTGTATTGGGAAAAATGGTAGCATCAGCAACAATCAAGCTCATTTTTCAGCAAATTTCAATTCAAGACTGCAAACTTTTATGTTTGTTAATTGTCAAGACATACGAATTTACTAAGTTACAAGGTATTTCAGCGATAAACAAGCAGTACTGAAGACTTGCAACAGACATAGAAAAGGTTTACTGAAGAAATAAAAAAGGTAAGTAGGGTACTTCTAAAGAGGTGGTTCTCCAAACTGCCTCGGGGCATAAACTCATAAACCAATAATCTTTGGTCATCTTCAATACAGAAACCGATCAATTTAACAAGATTAGGATGGACAAGATCACCAAGGTAGTTTACTTCAGCCTGGAAATAAGTGAAGACAAATTGAGAATGTAAAAAAAATAAGAATTGTAAAATTTTTAAAAAATAATAATGAAAAGGAAAAAGCTGAGAAGGATATGTAAGTTTCATACAAGCCATTCTTTGTGACCCTGATTTCCTCTGTGGTTGAGGGTCTTGACTGCAACCGTAAGCCCAGTACCTGGTTTCACAGGTGCAATTCCATTCTCCTCAATCCAACCCTTGAAAACACATCCAAACCCTCCCTCACCAAGAAGACTCTCTGGTTTGAAATTCCTCGTTGCCACCTTAAGCCCATTGAATGTGAATTTTCTCAAACAAGAAGCAACCTTCAACTCCTCACTGAACATTGGAGTGGAAGACATACTTTCTGTATCACTAGTTGTTGTAGAGGACTCTGGAGGAACAACCGTCTCCTTTGAGAATTTTTCAAAAGAAGACTTGTTATCCTCTGATTCAATTGTCACCACTGACTTGGTATGTTCACCTAAACATAAGAATTAATTGACACTATTACATGATTTGATTCTGACATTCTTGACTTTACATAACTTCATTGCAAGATATGATACTCGAATAACAATCAAATAGTAAATATGGTAAAGCAGTATCATGCAATGTTCAATGCATCACAAGTAAATTTTAGGTCAAGCGTCTCCTATAATTTCTTATAAGATTGAATAATGATTCTCATCGTCAATACTTTATTTTTCATCTTAACTCACTATCAGGATGCATATAGTGATGTTATTCAATACTTAATATAATTGTCAGATCAATTAGATAGGGCTTACAAAAATACATTTCTCAGCTTTGGCCATGATCAAGTGCAGACAGTGTCCACAAAAAGAATATGCAAATGAATCCGTTATGCCTCCAACTTCCTCATTACAAATGCACAATACTAATTCACACCACTCTTGTTCCAAGAAACTCAGAATTCATGTCTTAAAACAAATTTGCAGCCTCAAACACAAAAAGATTTGGATAGATCATAAAACCAAATTGGTAAAGATAAACGATCTTTTTTGGCCACACAAAATTGATGTAAAATGACAAATAGAATATATTTAATGAAACCAAAGAACTTAGATGTGGAAAGAAGAAAACTACCATTTTGGACAGTAGTGACACTTATGGTGCTATCAACTTTTGGTCTTGAAGGTAGGCAGCTACAAAAGTGATTGAATCTAAAACACCATTTTCCCTCCTTTGCACTACCTTCCTCAATCCTTCCATTTGACTTGTTCACATCCAAATTCCCAGCTTGAACTGCATTATTCCAAAACCCCATCTTCCAAAACCTATTACAAACAAGTTTCCATACCCCAAAAATCTCAGACTTTGGATAAAAAACCTCTACAAATTTTCAAACCGCCCCACTTTCAATAATTGAACAGTTTGGAGCTCATAATGAACTATTAGAAAAGAATAATATCATCATAGTATTGAATATTGTTATCGAGGATCAACAAATGTACACTACTGGATGGCTGAATCCAACACAAACCCAGTTGTTAACTCAGTCCAAAGTTCCAAACTTCAAAGCAAAGTGGGCTGAGAGAGAGAGAGAGAGAGAGAGAGAGAGAGAGAGAGAGAGAGAGAGAGAGAGAGTTGAAGAGGAAAGCGGGAGAGTGCTTGTCACCGCAAAATATTTTGTAAATATGAAAGTTGGTAAAAAGAGAAGGTAAAGGATATTGAAGGATAAGAAGGAAAAAATATATATGATATGTATGATATATAATGTGGATAGAAAAAATATACACAAAGAAAGATAAAATATATTAAAATAAAAATTGATGTAAAAGAGAAAAAGAGATAAGAATAAGTAAAAAATCATATCATATCTGATGTGAGGGAAAGAAATATAAAGAAATAATATGTATTAAAATAAAAATTAATATATATAGTTAGAATCTTCTAAGACTAGTATTAAAGTTAAAATTTAAATTAATTTAATAAATTTTATAAAATATAAAAATTATTATTAAACAGATTATATTTAAAAAATTTATATAAATAAAAATTAATAAATATTTTATAATATTATTTTATTTTAATATTTATATATTATCTAAATATAAATAAATATTAATAAGTAAATAATATACTTATAAATATTCAAAATAATAAAAATAATTAAGATGATATATTATTAAAATTTTAATTTTAATATCGACTGAATATCACTTTTATATCGATATAATTTTCCACACGGGGCAGTTCGGGCTGGTTTGAAAATATGAAAAGTAGGCAATGGGGCAGTGCGGGCAAGAAAGAGAAAGTGACAGCCATTTCTTTCTTTTTTTTCTTTTTGAAAACAGCACTGCCACTTGGTAAATTGCAACCTACAACATAATGTTTTTTTCCACGTGGAAAACTACTGCACAAAGAAACCGATAATTAAATTAGAATTAAATGATAACCATGTAGAATATTGTGTATTATCATCAACAAAATGAATATGCATAGTTTCATAGCTTCTCTTTATGCGCCACATTTGTATTTTCTACATTTTTTTTGGTCAATGTATTTTAGGACTTAGGAGCACTAGCACTATCATTCATTCTTGTTAGGACACAATATCTACATAATTTGATATATATTGATTATTGGTTTTTCTTGTGTTGGCATTGGCACTCATTGTGAAGCTAACTTTTTTGAAAGTTTAGTGAGCTAATTCATAAAGGAAGACACATTGGAATCAATCATCGTCTTTAGAGGTTTGGGTCAAGTAGGATGTGGCCCACTATTCATTTCTTTCCTTAAAATCAATCAACCCTTATATGCAATTTTTCTAATGTTTACACCTTCAATTAAATACTTTCTCAGTAGTCTTCTACAATTTAATTTTGGTACATGACATCTTATGATATTTTTATTAATTTTTAACATTTAAAATTTTAACATCTTTTAAAAAATTATATCATTTATTTATTTATTATTTCAATTCTTCATTATTATTGTTTTCATTATTAATTGATTTCTTTTATTTAGAAATAAATTATTGTCAAAATAAAATTTTTTATTTAATTAGTTTGAATTATGGTCAAAATTTGATTAAATATTATTCAAAATTGAATTTAATTAATTTTTTATTCTCTTAATATATTTATGATTAGTGGAAATAAAGTACACAAAAATCATTCAGAATTATTCATATTATTTTTAAAATTTTAAAATAATATATAATAATAGATTATTTAAACAGAGGATGTAAAAAATGTATTCATAATTATTAAAAAAATTTAAAACATTTAATTATAAAAAAATAAACTTAATGACATTTTTTTAAAAAATAAATTTAAATTGTTTGGAATTTAATATTTGTAATAATTTATTATTATTTACTATAATTTAAAAACAAGTTTAGATTCAAGCCATCCTACTTTTAAAATAGATTAAAAATGTCAACCCATCTCGTTCTAAAATAGAGCCGCAGATTGATCATTTAAGAATTAAAAAATATAAATTAAATGAAAGGGAAAAAATACATAATATAGTATATATATATATATATAGAGAGAGATTCATGTCTCATCTAAATAAATAAACAAATATATTGATATTAAAAATATAAATTTTTATCATTTATTAAAAAATTTAATTATGATTTTTATAAAAAAGAAGTTAATCCCACCAATCCAAACCCATCTTATCCCTCTTAACTTGTTTCAAGACGTGGATTAAATGAAATCAATTTCAACCAATTTTGATTTTGTCAATAAAATTTAAAATTTTACATAAATTACTTTAATTTTTAATCTTTCAAGTCAATTTTAATGACCTAATTATAAGATTTTTTTAAATTCTAAAATCTTTAACTTGTTACACTAAAATAAATAAATTATACGAGTCAAACCAGCGGGTGAACCAGAATTACCATCCTGAATACAAGCCTAGAGCCATATCATCCACAATGCTGGTTTGATATTAGCCACATGCATTTCTAAATTCCTGAATATATTCAAAATAATTTAACTTGATAGGTTTTTTTTTAAAGGACGAACTTGATGTATGAATATATAATATATATATATATACTTTAGAACGGTATTTTTAAGATTGGGGCCTGTCCATTGTTGAGTACAAAAGTAGTGTTATACTTAAAGAGAAAACAAAAATTTTAACTTTTAAGATAGAATTAAGATTCTAAAAAAATCTATACATAGTAAGTTTTTATTAAAAAAGTATAGAATTTAATGTATTGATAATATTAAATATTATAATTTAATAAAATTTATTATTTTTAATTTTTTTATTATATACTTTTAGATATATATTAAAAATTCTATTAAAAGATAATAAAATAATGTATTTTAAAAAATAAATATGTTTTTTATTTTTATTTTACATTCAAATTTATAACATATAAATTAATAAATTAAAATCTTCTTATTTTTATTTAAGTTATAGAAATTTTCCTAATATGTCTTTTAAATCAGTTTGTCAATTATCAATTACGAACTTGTAGGGAAAGGAAATATAATTTACCTTTTCTTTTTATTTATTATTTTCATATTTTTCATATACTTTTATTTCTCTCTTATTTGACAAGAAATTAATTAAAAATAGTAATTAATATCATCTAGAAATTTTAAAATAAAAATAAATAAAAATCCTTTAAAAATAACTAAGAAAAAGAAAAAAAGGTAGTGTCTAGAAAATGTATTTATTATTAATAATGGTTAGATGGAAAAAAAAATGAAAGATAATACTACAGAAATGGAGGAAGAAATTATGAAAATTAAAAATTTAAATCATTTCATCTTTATATTTAGTAATTTTATATATTATGTTAAAATTTAAAATTTAGTTCAAAATCAAGATTAACTATAAATATATGTTTTTATTTAAATGACTAAACATATAAAAAAGTGAAAAGTGAGATACTTAATAAAAAAAGGTTATACAACTTATAGAAAAATACAATATGTTTAAAATTTTCCTTATTCAAAAGTGGAAACTAAAATTTGATACATAAGAATTAAAAAAAGAAGAAGAAGCAAAATATCTTATCACAATCTACTCTCATAGGATTAATAGTTTTTTTTTGTCCTATATAACTTAACTTATTTTGAATTTCTTCCTTTGTTTAGGTTAAATAGAATAAGAAAGGAATCTTTAGAAAAATAATTTTTTCAATAAACAAAACTTAATACAAAGGAGCTTTTAAATACGCTAGTTTTAACGTCTTTTAATTTTTACTTCCTTTTTTTTAAGTAAAATTTCAAGACATTAGAATTTATAAAATTGTTAAATAGATTTAATTTTAAATTAAAAAATTATAAACAATGAGAGAGTAATTAAGGTATTGAATTACCATTTTTAGTCATATTTATAAGATATTTTTAAAAATTTATTTATTTATTTAGTATAACAGAGTTTGATTTTAAATAGAGTTAAATTTAAAATATTATTATAAAAATTAAATATTTTTTAATTCTTCTAAATAATAAAATTTTGTTTTTTCTTTAAATTTTTAAATTTTTAATTTATATCTTTCATTTTCTAAAATATCTTAATTATAATAAATAATGTTAACTTAAATAATATTAAATTAATTATCGTTTGAAAAAATTGATCATTTTATAAAATATTTTAGTTATAATCTTTTAATTATATTGATAAATTTATTTTAATTTAATGTAATTTAGATTAATATTAAATACCATAATTAAAATATTTTAAAAAATAAGAGATCTGATCAAGATTTTAAAATTGAAAGATAAAAATTAAAATGTAATTATTTTAAAATAAAAATATATTTAACTTATTATAAATAAGATCAGAAATAGAAATTTTTTTTAGAAAAAACACTCTCTGAATTTTTATTTATAATACTTTTCATTCAAGATATACAAATTATTTATTGTATTGATTTGAAAAAGTTATTACAATATTTCAAATTTAACCTATTTACAGTCAAATTTTACTTTGAAGTCATTAATTCGATTCATTAATCAGAATATGAGAATTTGAAATGTTAAATATTAGTGAAGAGTAAATATTAAAATAATAATAAGTAGTTTTAAAATTTTATAAAAATTATTATACTCCATCTGTTTTTCTATAAAAATAATTGTTAATAATATTCTTTTGAATTTAAAAATATTTCTTCTAATATGATTTAAGAGCACACAATAAGAATTAATATATAAAATTTTTTTATTAAAAATTACAAGATCTAATGCATATATAATATTAATGTTACAGTTTTCAATAAAAAATTATTATTTATTGATTTTTTTCATATCCTTAGACATACATTAAAAATATGGTTATAAGAAATAATCACTTTTTTATTGTATTACATGTTATGTTTCTTTTATACTTTTATTTTATTATAGGATGTATGTTAAAAAAAAAATACTTATCTACTTTTAATTCCTCCAATTCAAACATTTAATACTATAGATGTTTTAAAATTAAATTTAAATATTTACATTAACTATTTCAATCAATTTTCATTAATCTTCATGAATGTGGTATCTGCTTTGTAAAAAAAAAAGACCATATGAAGTATTCAGGAGCATACAAATTTCTTAAAGGGAACCACAGCTAGAAATAAAAGCAGTAGTATTAATGTAACAACTCCAATGTTATTTTTAATGCATTTCAACGTGATTTTTAGCAAATTCTTTTTTACTTTTGATTCTTTAACTAGTGTTCCTATGGTACTATTTTTTTCTGTTTTATTTTATTTATAATTATTTCAAAGAAAATTATTTCTTCTTATTTGTCACTTAAGATGACATTTATATTATTTTTTATAAGTTGTTCTCTTTTTATTATCTTTGATATATTATTTTTATTTATTCATATATATATATATATATATTTGTATATTATTATTTTTATTATATCCTTATTCTTTCCAAGAATATTAATTCATAAGATAAGTTAACTAATTAAAAAGATTTAGAAATACAATCCGAGATTACATAATAATTTTAAGATAAATAAAAATATTAGTTAATTTTTTAATATGTATGAAATAACTTTGAATGATAGATGAAAAGTAACGAGGAAATTGTTGGTAAGATCCTTTCAAATTTAACCTTAAAGTAGTCTCTCCCTTGCTATTTTTTTATTTTTTTATTTAAGGTTGTTTCACATGGATTAATAAGGCTCATTGATGTTCTTATTTGTATTGAAATTAATTATCACATAATTTTTTATCTCTTTTATTGACTAACCTCTCTCATAATTAATATCTTTGTATAAAATAAGAATACATAATAAAAATTAATAAATATTATTTTAAAATTTTAAGGTGACAATTAAAAATAAAAATAACATAAAATTTGTGATGAATAAAAAAGAAAAAAAAAGTTTTAAGGAAATCTAGTAGTTTTTCAGGTATACAATAAAAAATTAATAAATAATAAACCTTTATTTAAAATTATAATAGTTAATATTATTAATAGATTAAATTTTATAATTATTCTATATAAATTTTTATTATGTATCTTAAATATATATATTTAAAAAAAGAAAGACTAAATGCTACCTGCCTTTATAAATTAACTTATTCTATTTTTGTTAATAATTAATTACCAACTTGTTTGTTTAAATATAAAAAAATTATTACAACTACAATTTTTTTAGACACTACGTAAAATATAATCTTAAAATATAATAATAATAACTGTTTTTTATTCTTTTTTTTTTCAAATCTTAAAACAAAAACACTTAAAATTTTTAAAATAATTATTAAAAGAAAGTAAGACAAATTAACTAGATTCCTCTTAAAATATATATTTTTTTTTAAAAAAAGAAAATGGATGTTGGGGCATCTTTATTCTCCAAAGTCATCCATCTATGAAACTTCCAAGTAAGTTCATAAAGTGAGTCAATGTACTCATAGACTTTGTTTGTAGTACACAAAGTTGAGGGCGATGTTTCCCACAAAGTGAAACGAAGCATGATGGAAACATCTTCCTCAGTTTCCAAGAAATTTTCCAAGAAACAAATCTCCAATCCCAAATTTAAGTGAACCCAACACCAATTCACAATTCACAAACTCACACCACCACCAAAAGTTAGAATTAAGTATGAACAATTCATCACTACACCTTCTACCTCTTGTGAATTCCGATCATGTAGTGGATAGTAATACCCAAAACCAAAAGGTTCGTAGTGTGTTACCATTCTTTGGTTGCATCAACCTTACAATAAGCAGTGGTGTCACAATCTACCGTGCATACAACAACAATGACACCCCAATGGTAGTGTTCATCACTTTTGTGTACTTTGGTTCCTTCTTATTGGACTATTTGTTCCGTTTGTGCCAAAACCTACCCCCTTCTTCCAATAGGCGTAACGTTAAAATTGGGATATGGGTTTTGCTTAGTGTCATCATGCTTGGATTTGCGTGTGAATTCTCAACGTTTATGAGTCTCAATGAGTCTCTTTGCTTCTTTGGGGTTGTGATTGGTGGCAACACATTCCTTTTCTATGCTTTTTTCATTTGGGAGGTTGGCAACAATAGTGCTATTGCTTCCATTCATCATACTTGCTGCAATAATGATCACAAGGAATGTTATGATCATTATAAACCATTAAAAGAGGCAAAGATTGTACACAATGTATAAAACAAAAGGAAGAGAAAGAATCTGTTGTGAGAGATGAAACAAATGGTACATGCTAAACAATGAACTAAACTAAAATTTATGGTGCCAAAATTTACTTTGTTTGGTTGAATTTAGATATATGTATTTATTTATAATTAAAAGGTGTTTTCTTTTCATGGTTTGATTGTTTTTTTTTGTATGGTTAGTTTAACTATGTGTAATTTTGGTTCACTAACTTTTTTTAGTAATTTTGGTTCTTTTATTTTTAAAATTTAGTAAATTTGATCCTTTATTTATTTTTTCAAATAAAAATTCTTAAATTATTATTCTTTATCCAAAAGTTTTGGAGATTTTGTAATAGTATTAAAACATGAAATAATTTTAAATATTTAGAAATAAGAAACTTTGTTGAAATTAAATAAAATTTGAAAAAATTTATAAGATTTGAGATTAGGTTTTGAAGAGGAAAAATTCAAGATTTTTTTTAGTTAAATTTAATATTTTGGTTAGTAAATTTTGAATATAAAATAATTTAATTATTTTAATTTATAAAAATAAGAATTATAAAATTTTAAATACAAAACAATGATGGACTAAATGTACTAAATTTTAAAAGTGGAGAAATTAGAATTGTTTGAAAAAAGTTTTAAGAATGAAAATTATATATGGATCAAACTATAAGGAAAAAAAAATATAGTTGTCTATTTTCATTTTGTCACTTGTTTTCAGTAAGTATTAAACAAAGAAAATAATAAAAATAATATTATTTTATAAACACCAAGAAAATAAAATTAATACACCATTTAATAAAAAAAATGTGATTTAAAGGAAGAAAATAAATCAAGCATGTATGTAGCCAAGTTTAAACTCCAAAGACATAAAATATATGTTTATATCGTCGAATTTATATACCATGAGGAAGATGAGAACCAAACATATAAAGTTTGCTTAGAGCTTATTAGAATTGAATTTGATATAATAATTTTAAACCTTTAAATGTAATTAAAATATGTCATTTAAGTTGGAATGTTTTTTATTTTTGACAAACGGCATTTAGTTTTATTTTGCTAATTGCTACTAGTATAGTTGCTTGGGTTGAAAGGGTTGTCAAGTTAGGCCCTATTGTACTGTTGAGGGTAAAATAAAACTAAATTTGTCTCTCACTTCCATTTTTAATTTTATTTGTTAATTAGGTTAGTGTTGTGTAATGGGCTATTTGTTTTGGGCCAATTCTATCATTTTATATTTTTTGTTATTGTTGGGTTCATACTTTTTATATTCCATTTTTATTTTTTATATAAATTTCATAAATTAATTTATAAAATATAAAAATGTATATTTTATAAATTAGTTTATAAAATTTTATAAACTAGTTTACAAAATATATTTTTACATTTTATAAATTAATTTATAAAATATATTTTTATATTTTACAAACTAATTTATAAAATATAAAAATATATTTATTAAAATAATTTATAAAATATATATTTTTACATTACCTTTATTTTACGTAATATTACTTTTAGTTTTCTTAACTCCTTACTGCATCAAGCATTTCACGATTCAAGAACAAGGCGAATCTTCCTTGCATCATCAAATATGAAGAATCATTCATATTTGCCATCATTGTCTCTTAAACATTGGGCTATGAGTGTCACGCTAAACCTTCTCCATGCCACCAAGTATGAAGAATCATTCAAAAGGGACTTCCAGCAACTTCCTCATGATTAAGTACTCACTCCGTGCCACTTAGGATAATTAATAGTCACATAAGTGCAAGATTAACGAAATCATGGATGTATTTAGTAAATTTAGAGAATAAATTAACTAAAAAGATAAAAAATGAAATATTAAAGATAAAAACTAAAAATTAATAAATCTACGAATATAGTTATAATCATCGTACTACTATCATTATTTTATAAATACAATTTTTACTTTTATTATTATCATTATCACCATCATTATTACCATAATAATAATAATAATTATTATTATTATTATTTTAATTTTAATTTTAATTTTTATTATTTTAAAAAAATTAATTATTTTTTTATTTTTTTATAAATTCATAATTGAATGATATTGTTTAATATATAAAAATTATATTTAATTTATAATATTATAATATAATTTTATGTTATATAAATTTTTATAATATAATATAATATATATTATTTTATGTAAAATAAATATTTAATAATATAAAAATATTATAATAATAATATATAGAATTATTTATTTTATATATTAATTATTAAATAATATATAAAACATAAATTGAATAACTATGTAATATTTTTATATTATAATTATTGTCACTATCACAATACTATCAATACAACTATAATAATAATAATAATAATTTATTTTTTATTATTTTAATTTTATTTACATTTTTTATTTACCTAATTTTTATATTAAAAATAAATAATATTATTTGATATATAAATTATTAAATTTATAATATTATAATATAATTTTTTACTATATAATTATTTATCACATAATATTATATATAATTTTTATGTAAAATAAATACCAAATACTATAAAAATAGTATAATAATAACATATAAAATTATTTATATTGAATGCTGATAATCAAATAATACATAAAATAATTATATAATATTTTTTATATTATAACTATCACATTATTATCATTATATCATAAATATTATTCTTATTTTTGTTACTATCATTACCATAATTATTATCATGATTATTATCACTATTATGGTAATAATAATAATTTTTTGATTCTATTATATTTTTTAAAATTTTAAATATGTATGATTTTACATAATTTTTTAAAATTAATATTTTTATTTATGTATTTAATTGTGAATTTATAATAAAATGATAAAATAGAATGAATTAATTTACTCTTATAACCGTTTTTAAAAAATTAAAAACTGGTTTTAATTTTAAAATTTTTAAAACTAAAAACTAAAAATCATTTTGAATGGATCTTAAATAAAAAATATTTTGTAAAACTAGTGGATAAATATAAAATGATAAATAAAAACATAATTAAATAATAAATTAAAATATGATAAGTATGATATATATTTTTAAGAAAAAATATATTAAAATTTAATTTAATAAAATTTTATTTTTTAAAATAATAATATTTATTTTTAATTTTTATATAAATAAATTTTAAATGAAATTTTTTTAAAAATAATTATTTTTATCAAATAATTCAATATTTTTAATTAAATAAAATAAATAATATATATTAAAATATTAATTCAAATATAATATTTTATAATAATATAAAAATAAATCTATCAAAATTAATAATATTATTATAAATTTATTTAAAATAATTTTTTTAAAAAATATTATTACCTACTAAAATAAACCATTTTATCAAATAAAACTGAAATATTTTAATAAATGTTTCAACGAGTTAAAATATATTACCAAACACACTTTATGTCAAAAGTTATAATTCTCGAGCATTGTAATTCTTTACCAAATTAACAAACTTATTTAGACAAATAATTCTCCAGCATTAAGGGATTGCTTTAAGAAACAAGTTAAAGGATTAAAATAATTTAACTTCTTTATTTATCCTATTTTTAGAGTCAACTTACTAGCGTTAGTAAAAAATTACTTTAACCAAATTTACTTAATTAAGACCGTTAAAATGTAAAATATAGATTTTAAATTTTAGATCTAAATTAATTTTATATTTTTTTCTTAAATAATCTGATTTTTTTTTTCAATTTAGGTTTATCTAGTTTAATTGGGTATAAAACGAAGGTTTATATCAGGTTTGGATTTCTACTTTTGTAATCCAAATAAAAACAAATATTTTTTTATATGTGTAATGAAATCTAAAGTCCAAACTTGTTGACCTGAGTTAAATTGAATATTCCACTTTGCCACCTTTATATTTTATACCAAAAATTATTAAAATGAACAATATTAACAAAATGAAAGAGTATTATAAGAATTTTATGGAATCATAAATCACAAATTAAAGTGTCTCACATTTACAACTTATAAAATTAAAATGAAAATTTACTTAACTGTAAGGTCAAAATATACATGAACTAGCTACTTTTATTTCTCATGTTAAACTTTAATTTAGACTTATCAATGCCAACTTAGGAAGTTTGGTTTCAATTCTTTATAAAATTTCTTAGTATTTAATGAAAGATATGAATGACAAATTATAGTATTTTAAAATGCAGAGAAAATGAAATGAAATGTTTATAAGTATGGGAAAAAACTTACCAATTCAAAATTAAAAGTCAATAAATCATATGATCTGAATAATCAATTTTTTTATTTCTTTATTTTAATTAATTTTACAGTCGTTTCTTATAAATGATAAAAACTCATTAAATAAAGTTATTTACTCAACGGCACATTGTTACTCTTGAGTGCACTCAAGGAACATGAGAATGTTGTAATCTACAAATGAGGAAGATGATCCAACGGGTTCAAATTCAAAAGGATGAAATATTGGTAAATAATTTCAAAGCTAACACTTTTTCACTGTCTTTTACCAACAAAGTGCAACATAGTTAATAGATAATTATATTTCTTATGCCAATAGAAATTCAAAATTCTAATCATATGTATAAAATAATTTTATTAAAAAACATAACCTATTTAAATAATCTATATATTTCATAGGATTACTCTCCAACTATAGACTAGAAAATAGCCTCAATATACCCAAAAAAAAATCATTCATTTTTTTAAATCCTTGCTCAAATCAACTAATGGTGAGACATAGAAAGTTGGAAGAAAAAGATTCTTACAATCCTCATTGATTATTGTCACTGTAGTGTAAGAAGTTTGTTTATATTGAAAAAAGAATACTGAAGTGTGTTAAATTTCTATCACACATGGAAAGGAAGTGTAATGTACCCATAATAAGGATTGGTGGTTCAATTGATTTGTAATTTTGTTAACCAAGCCAAGCCAAATAGCAAGACATGAATGATATAATAAGCCTCTAAATTGTAAGCACAAACGGACACTACAAAATGCTATCAATAATTTCATGTCTACAAAAGTAGACACAGACACCAACAACACAAACTACCAAAATTGCCAGGAACAAGAATACAGAATGAAGAGACAAACTGTCTTGCCCCCCCAATGGAGGACACACACTTTCCTACAGGTTTGAAGCACACACACATATATATATATATATATATATATATATATATATATGTTGCTACTCTATGCTCACACTGCTAACAACAGTATATACATGATACATACATAAATTCTACATTAATCTACACAGTGTATGCTTGCTGTATGGTGTCAATGTCAAGGCCCTTTAGTCTGACCACTGACTCAACATGTCCCTTCAGTGTATGCAGTTCTCTCAGTCTGCAAAGAAAAAGCAATAAATAAATAAATTGAAATGATATAAACATTAAGTGAACGAAGCTGAAGATTCTTTTATTAACTTTCACAAAAAAATCATAATAATAACAATATAATGAAATAATATTTTCTACACTAAAGATAAACCACACCAATGCAAGTTTGGATGAGCTTTTTTTCAGGGAAATAATTGCTTATTTTTCAAGAACACTCACAAAGATGACAAAATTAAGAGATTACTTCTTTAGAATAAACTGAATCAAGCATGTAGATAAAAAAAGAGAGAATACCATGAGAATGAGGAGCAGGTTAATTAGAAAAATGCACAAGTTAGATATGGAATTATTCATGCCAGGAGTTTCAACCGTGCTTTTCTTGCATCATATATATCTACAAGACTGTTGTTGGCCTTGAATCCATACCATATAAATGTTTTAGCAAACCATGATTGCAAAATAGGCTAGAAACAATCTAATATCATGTGGATAAACTCCAAATTTTCTTTAAAGATGTAATGTGGATACTGCAATTATCCATATGAACTTAAGGGAATGAAATTCTCAGTTGGTTCTAGTAAGTGCCAAGAAATAGAAATAGAAAGAGAGGTAGCTATCATTTTACCATGATAAAACCAGTACAAATAGTGTCATAAATCAATCCATATTATCAACAAAAAACTGACTGGGGATAACATGCAACATGTAAGAGGGTATGAACACAAACAACAAGCTATGTTTAGATCAGATCATCATAGTTTAGCCAAAACACATGCATGCATACCTTGCAATCTCGGCTCGTCTTTTAGCCTCTTCAGCCATCTGATTGAGTTCTGTGTAAGTTGTGCGCTCACCGAACATCTTAGTCTCTGGTGGATGAAGGCCATGAAGTGTCCTCTGCGCATGTGCCCATTTAAGTTCACGTTCTTCCTTTCCAAAATCTTTTTTCCTTGTAAAAGCAATCTGCAAAGATTCCATTCTAGAAATTAAGCAATATGTTCCAATATAGAATTAGTCATTTTATTTGATAGGGAAGAACATACCCTTTGTTCAATAACAAGATCCCAAGCCCGACCACTCAAGGCATATCGAATTATGAACTTGATAAAATCAAGTGGCATATAAAAGATGAGGTTATAAAGCCAAACAACACCA
Organism: Canavalia gladiata; assembly: GCA_037954105.1. NCBI lineage: Eukaryota > Viridiplantae > Streptophyta > Magnoliopsida > Fabales > Fabaceae > Canavalia > Canavalia gladiata. The sequence goes on from CM075665.1 coordinate 46,795,534, forward strand.
GCCCAACCCCATCCAATGCCTTCAATTGCAGCAAAACTCCAATTTGCATAAACTGCAATTATGGTAGCTATCTGTTCATCAAAGCAGATAGACAAGTTATTGTTTCATCATTATATATATTCACAATGTACACATATGACTGAAGTAGTAGTGTTGTGTTGAATTCACTCACCAGCTGGGCAATAACAAAAGCTGCTACAAGTAACAAACCTGGACGCTCAACATAAGACCAACTCCGCGCCCGTGTAACAAATATGAGGGCCTGGCTAATTGTACTAACTTGTAGGTATATTGCTGAGGCAAGTTTTCTAAAGTCATCCCTATCCTTCTTTTGAAGACTAGAGACTCCAAATGTGCGCTGAAAATTTCATAACGCATGTCAGTATAAGCAATTGAGCAAAGTTAGTGACTAAAAGTAAGCAGTAGATATCATACAAGATTAAAAAAGAAAAGTATAAAGATTAGCTTTGGATATGCACAAAACTGTGACAAACAAATTTGAAATGTATCTTATTATCTAGATGAAAGAATCAATCAGAAACTCCAAACTTTGAGTTCATGGTATGATTATTGCTTAAGGAAAACCTATATAGTCTAAACATCCACAAATGAGCATCCATCACCTATTGCTGACATGATTATTGCTCAGGGAATGCAGCTCTAAAGCTTATTGTGTTCAGACAATTCAAACGATATATACTTATATAAATGATGCACAAAAAGACATACATTAAATGTAAAACATCATACTCAACAGAGATGAGGGGGAATATTTGGTCAAATGTTACAATTAAGATTTTATTAGTGTATTTCAAGGTAAGATCACTTCATACCGTTCAGGAGAACTGCACCTAACCCAAGTGTAGCTTAAAATAAAGTCGGTGGAAGGATCAAGGAGCTTTATATGGCTCCTTATTGATTGAACAAGCATGATAGCATTAATTTTATAAACAGAAAAAAGGAAAAAGTTTCTTACAGGGAAAAAATCTGTTTTATATGCTGCCCAAAAGAAAATAACTGTCATCATAGCTAAATAACCACCAAGAATTATTCCAGTGGTAAAAATCTCTGCCAGCTTCCAGCTATCTGGATATGGAGATGGTTTTACCCTGTCCTTTGATATTGTCATAATGGTACCTGAAATATTTAAAGATAATATAAGTTCAAGGACACAGAGAGAGAGAGAGAAAAAGTAACAAGTGGTTTTGAACTTTTGATATAACAAGATGGTTTTGACAACATCAATCAAGATAGATGGGAAACACTGTATTTAATATTAACTAGCAAATTTTTCCATGTTAAATAAATAAATAAAAATAAATTAAGGAAAGCAGTAATTTTTAATTATTAATAATAAATATTATATTTTATTAATAATAAATTAAAGCGATATAAATCTTCATATAAAAAAAAGATAAAATTCTTAAAATAGGATAAAATTAAGAAAATAAATTATTAAAATTGTAATACATAATTTTTGTTGATATGATATATTAAAATTTTAAATTTAAAGACCAATTTTAGATTAAAAATTGATTAAAATTACAATCTTGAAATTTAACAAATAAGGTACATACCATCATTAAGAATAGCAATAATGAGCACCATGAATGGTGGAAAATCAAATTGCCATATGAGTGCCAGCAACATGAAACCAAGCTGTCACAAAAGAAATTCTCGAGTCAGTAATGAAATTCATATACCAACAAGAACAACAGCTCATAATCAATCTAAAACTATGTAACTTACCACAATACGGATTGTGATGGAAACTGCATAGATCTGTGCAAAAGGAATAACAAATTAATAATGAAAAATAGTTCAGTTTAGTATGATAAATAGTTCAATTAAGTATGGCTCATGCATTACATGTTAACATGAAAGTGTTCAATTAGAAATTAAAAGTGTAGGCGAGCTTACTGTGTAATTCTTCATCCTTTGAAATATTGCGCGACTGGTGAGTACAGCACTGATGATAACACTAAGACCTGGCTCTGTCAGAACAATGTCAGAAGCACTGCGAGCTGCATCAGTTGCATCTGCAACAGCTATTCCTATATCTGCTTTTTTAAGGGCAGGGGCATCATTAACTCCATCACCAGTCATTCCACATATGTGTTTCCTAGCTTGTAAACGTTTCACGATCTCATATTTGTGCTCTGTATTAAATATGAAAATTAAAAGGTATAACAATATCTTATCAAAATCGCTTATCCAACATATTTTATTTTTATGGATTCTAATTACTAAGAATTAATGAGATGTTATACCAGGAAAAACACCAGCAAATCCATCAGCCTTTTCAATCAACTCATCAACCGGAAAGGTAGCAATTGTTTCGTCCTTGTTTTGGCCCAATAAAGCTGATGAAGGGTACATGTTGGTTCCCATTCCGAGACGTCGTCCTGTTTCTTTTCCTATTGCTAATTGATCGCCTAAACAAATTGGAATGAGTAAACATAATATTAAAAAACATGAATAATTAGTCTTGAACAACATATTAATTCCTAATGTCTCAATAATTTCAATTTTTCCGTCCATACTATTGGTAAGATAGTTCTAAAATTCAACTCTTTCAACAACTCTCAACTTGTTTCTTTATGCTTATTATCTCATAATTATATACCATCTATCTTCGAGTTCAATGTTTTCAAACAAAGTTGCTAGTATGCGTCCTTTCCCTCTCCTCAATAAGAGAATTAGCACAAATAGCCTAATAATACTTGAGAGTCTCAATTTCTCTTTCGAGTTAGAGAAAAATAATCCAGAAACTTATTTACATAACTTTACATAGGGAGTTAGAGAAAAATAATCCAAAAATAAGTCCCACTGCATATAATCCTCAATGGAAGTCAAGCAATTCAACATCATTTATGGATTTATTTCTAACCATTTCAAAACCTCAAAAGAAGTATACATAACTAACTCCTGCTATTATGCCCAAAGGACAAGTACTGCATCTAAAAGAGAAAAGACTTGTTGAACAAACTAGGCAACAAAAAATGCAAATCAAGCACTTAACCAAGAAGGCAAAAAATGTGCATACAAGCCACAATTCTAAGAGCAAGTGCTGCTCATATTGGGAGCATAAATATTCCATTTTGTACAGTTTTGCTTAACTCCAATTACTTAATCAACAATGAATCTGATAGTTTCCGGAGGCCATTCCAGCAGTTCTCCACAACATTCTTCTATTTTATGATTTAAAATGAAAATATGGAGCCATTTGAAGCAATATCATAGATAAGAAACATGACATTTTACTTCTTGCCTTTTAATATATAATATGATGTAGAGGATAAATACCTGTAATCATTTTAACATTTACTCCAAGATTTAATGCCCTTCGTATTGTCTCGGCACTGTCATGCCGAGGAGGGTCAAATAGAGGCATGAGTCCAACAAATTGCCAAGGCCCTCCTTGGCTTTCTTTCCTTCCATCAGGAACTTCCTGGGATATGATGATAAATGCAGTTAGTAATGACATGCAATTCAACTTGAATTTGCTCCCTCCATCAGAAAAGAAAGAGCAAAAATACACATGTACCTGGTAGGCGACTGCAAGAGACCGTAAGCCCCGCTCTGCAAACTTATCAATGATAGAATGAACTCTATGTTCTATCTCAGATTTGTTGCGTGCAAGATTCAAAATCTAGTAGTAATGAAAAGTATGAATTAGTTCCATCGTCATGTATGTGGAACCATTAAACATAGTAATGAGTTGGCTCATAAAAATACCTGCTCTGGTGCACCTTTGCTAACACGATGCATTTTACCTTCACCATCTATATATGTCAGAGCAGTCCGCTTGTCAGTTGGATTAAAAGGAAGAAAGTGAACTTCTTGAATACCGGCCCTTGCCTGATTTTTAGACCAATTCAGATACAACAGCATGTAGTAAACAGAAAAGGGATATGCTCATATAAGTTCTTTTCTAGAGAGGAAAAAGAAATATTATGGACTTATCCTAACTATACAAAGCACTACAGCAATTATTAAACTCAACACAACAGTATGTTTTGAGTGAGCATTTGAAAGTATGAAAACAGATATAGGTTTAATCAAATTTTTAGTCCTTCATTTTCAGTCAATTTGGTTGTAGTCCCTATCATGTTTGTTTATGGTTTTGCTCCCTTATTTTATAGAAGTTACTGGATTTAATCCATGCCATTAAAATTCTCTACAATTTGATTCCTGAATTTGTTTATTTGCTCACATTTTAGTCTTTTAGGAGACTATTTAGTTCAAAAAAATGTTAATTTATACATTTTATTCTTGAATATACTAATTTTATTTACATTTTGTTCATATATTATTCAAACTTTTATGAGAAAATAACCAAATTAATATCAAATTGTGCATGTTAAAACTTTTTAAGGACTAAAAATACATACAATGTAAATTTCAGGGGTTAAGCTGTAATTTAATTAAATAACATCATCATTTAATAGAGATTTTTAAAAGTAGGGATCAAAATTAACAACTTTTGTAAAATGAGGAATTAAAATCATATAAACAGGATGGCAGGGACTAAAACCAAAAATAAGAATAAAATGAGGAACCATAAACTTCATTAAGCAAAAGATATATTATCATATATGGATATACCTCTTTTGGATCACCCAACATCCCTACAATAGCAGCATCTATAGCATCTTGGTTTTCCATTCTGGAAGCTCGAGCAGCCATGAGAACAACAGTATCTGCATCAACTCCTTTAGCAAAAACCTACAGAAAGTTTAAAAGCACTTGTGTAGGAATACTGCAAGGAAATCAGAAATCAACACAATACAAAACTGACTTCTACTAACCTCAATAAGATTCTTGTCAACTGTTAGTTTATTCAAAGTCAAAGTTCCAGTTTTGTCACTACACAATACATCCATACCTGCCATCTCTTCTATTGCTGTCATTCTTTTAGTAATAGCACCCTGCAATAATTATATAAAGTGTAACTTAAGAGTAACATGTAGCTGATTAAAACTTGAGGCAACTACTTTTCAAGAAGCACTAATGTCTACCTGCTGAGCTAAGCGATGGGATCCAATTGCCATTGTCACCGACAAGACAGTAGGCATGGCGATAGGAATTCCTCCAATAAGAAGCACGAGTAGGTTGTCAATCCCAGGACGATATTCCCGGTGTTGAATTGGGTACATGACAATGATCTCTACTATCATTCCCACAGCAATTGAACATATGCAGAAATTCCCAATAGCAGTCAGAACCTGTTCAAGGAACTCAACAATGTTAAGTGTTGATGCGAAACATTATTATGATTATTATTGTCATTATTAATGATAAAGAAGAAAAGAAAATCAAAAGGGGGATTCAGGTTTGTTGAAATGAGTAAATTCTCTTCATATATTCCAGCTCCACAACCATTTAGAGCCAACAAATTTTCGGCACATATCACTGCATGTTTTCATAAATTCTATATTATGATATTGGCTGCATGTTTTCAGTTTGTTCTTTTCACTTCCACCCTTTCTAGTGGAACCAAAAGGTACCACATTTTTAATTCTATGTTATGTTCTGTTCTACTTTTAAAATACACCAAACATGAAACAAAGTCCATGTGTTTTGTTCCATTCCATTCTAACATGTTTGCCAAACACTACCATAAGTAAAGTCTTGCTAATGTTTGAGGTCCTTCAACCTACATTTGGTGGCATTTAATTTCATTTGTTCCAGTGAATTGTTAAATACAGTTTCAAAGGGATTCAGGTTTATTTTACCTTCTGAAAATGACCAACTTGATTTGTGGAATCCACAAGATGAGCGGCCTTGCCAAAGAAAGTATGAACACCGGTGGCAATAACAACTGCATTGATCTCTCCCTGCTTGCATGTGGAGCCTGAATAAACACTATCACCAGGGCCTTTTGTGACAGGAAGAGACTCCCCTGTAAGCGCAGACTGCGACCCAAACCAGAAACTTGAGCCATCAACAAAACAAAGAATTCTAAACAGCAAAGACTGCAAGATGTACCTGATCAATCTTCAGTGGATCACCTTCAAGTAAACGAGCATCTGCAGGGATAATATCCCCTAGCTTAACACTAATTATATCACCAGGAACAAGAATACTGGCTTCCTCCTCAATCCATTTCCCATCTCGAAGGACCTGAATAAGTACTTTTGGAATATTATTAGTAAAAGACAAATAAAAGAAAAACATATATGAATCTAACATTGATTCATAAATCTCACACTGAAATTTAAAATTATAAGCTAGCAACAAAGACACAGCATCTGTTTGGATTGACATTGGTCCAATGTGACACAAGCTATGAGGGAAGACCAACGGCCAAGATTAACTAATACATGAATTACAAGGCACATCAATTGGAAGCATTTTTTTTTTCACTTTCATGAAACAAAGTTACCAAACAATACAAAAAGATTTATAATCTGTTAAATGTTAATAACTAATACCTTAGCTTTAGGCGCTAGACGGGCCATGAGAGCTGCGGCAGCGTTACCAGCATTGTTCTCCTCTATGAAACTTATTGTTGAATTGATAAAAAGGAGTGTAATAATCCCAACAAAGTCTTGCCAATCAGGAGGTTTGCCCTGAAGAATATGAAGATAAAAGTTCAGCAAAGAGGGCAAAAACAATAACATAATGTCAAAAGAACAGTTCCACAACCTTTTCTGGAAGCTTTTATTTTATTTTGTACATTCACACACTTAGAAATCAAAATAAACATTTTTCAACAAAATAAATGAGTGAAAGTATGCAGCAGCTTACACCTCCATTGGCCAAAGCAATGGCCATGATTGCTGCAGCTTCCATGACCCATGAAAGAGGATTCCACATAAACCCCAAAAACTTCAAAACCTTGCTCTCCTGCAAAATCCATAATGAAAGACATAGAACCTCACAAACAACAAAAGCTCACCAGAGAAACTAAAATTGAACTAGGAACCAGCTTTCAATTAAAGCAGAAGTAACTCCTTTTCAAAATTCTCCAACAAAGGAAAAAAACAAAACAACTTTTATCAAGCAACAATTAAGGATATGATATCATATCAGTGTCTGAGTGTCTCCTCTAACATTAAAATAAGGAAGAGAGTGGTCCTGCTCCCGTCTGCAACTACAAACATTTTTCCACAGTGGAGAGGAAAAAGCAAAAAAAAAAAAAAGAATGAAGGAAAAAAAGACCTCCTTCTCCTCAAGTTTGTTGTGACCAAAGATGGCCAACCTCTCCTCTGCAGCTTCAGTCGTGAGTCCATTTGAATCACATCTCAGAGTCTGAAACACTTCCTCAAGTGGCACACTTTCCTGCAAGTAAATTTCAACCAAATGAACATTAAAAAAAAGAAGCAAAACTACAGAAAAAACAGAGAAAAATTGCAGAAAACAGAACAGAACTTAAAATCCCCAGCACCAAAAATAGCAAAACGAAGCTCGGAAAAACTCACCAAACCCATGATTTTTTTATTGTAAAATACTTAAAAGGGAAAAAAATGTAAAAGCACGGTATTAGAACCAAACACAATCAGTTCAGACAATTGTAAGAACAAAGAGAGAGAGAGAGAGAGAGAAAAAAAACAGAGTAATGAGTTGCTCTGTTCGGTACCAAATCCACTGCTTCCTTCAAAACAGCATGCATGGCTTCTTCCTTCTCAGCCATCTGAACCAAAACCAAGTTTTAGATTATCCACAACAGTAAAGGTCTGAACTTTAGGTGATCCACAACAGATAAATCGCAAAAAGAAAACAGAGCTTTTCCTCTGTTTTTTTATTTATATTTTTTTATTTATTGGTTCTCTTTCCTTCAGCTTCACTTCTGAGTCTCAATCTGAATAAGCTATACATGTGCAGTGACGTTTCTTCTGCTTTGGTTTCTCTGTTCTAACTCTCGAAGTGGTAGCTTTATAAGGACAACATGGTTAACACCTCTACGAGGATTTCATGTACTTGCAGGTACACTCTGTTTCTATAATATTCCACAATTGTACTTATATTATCCTTTTTCTTTTTCTTTTTGCCTTTTCTTCCTCATTACTGAATATTAATATTCAATGTACAATAATAAATTATTATTTTTGAGTTTTTAAACTTTTTTATCTATGTAATATTTTTTTAATTTTTAAATGAATTTAATCCTTAAAAATACTATGTAAGAACATAAAATGATAATTTTCTTCTTTAAAAATTAATATAACTGATTTAAAATTTTTAGAGATTAAAATAAAACTCAAACTCAAAATTATAATTTTTATTTTCTTCTAAAATAATAATAGCTTTTGTAATACTGAAAAGTAAAGTAATGTGTATAAAAAAAAAAGATAATATTAAAAGGTACTTTGACGTTAGGTCGTTTACTCAGTGAGTATAAAGAAGAGATATTTTATAAAATATAAATTTAAATAAGAACGTGAAAGTTTAATTAAAAAATTGGATATATTAATCAAAATGTGACAGACTTACGTAGAGAGCACACCAACCAAGAAGATGAAAATATGAGGGTACCCTACATTACATCATTCACATTAATATAAATTTGGGCACTCCTCAATTTGATACTTACACACACATCACACACTGGGATTGTGTTTGCAAATATGCCACTGGGAAAATTGGTATGGAAGGTATATATAAATATATATATTAAAAATTAAATTTAAAGTTAACAAATGTTAGTTCAAGTGATAAGAATTGAATTCCTAATCTATTAGGCTATGAACTCAAATCATACTATAAATGTAAGAATCTTATTAATGGGTACTTTGTAAATATGTTTGTAAGTATTTTTTAAAATTTTAAGACATGTTTATTGTAAGTTTTCAAAACTCAACTCATTTAGATCTTTTGTAAAAGAAAAACAAATCTAGACTAATAAAGATTTGAATATATTGTGTATTAATTTATTTTTTTATTACAATAAATGTCTTACTTTCATCGTAACTTGCTTAATTTTTCAAATATTAATTTTAAAAATTAAAATTGTGTATAATTAAAATTAGAGAAAGTATAAATATAATTAACCCTAATTTTATTTATGTTAGGCTTCTTTAAAGAGCTATCTTTAGGTTAGATCATCTAAAAAAGAGACTAAATCTGCGCCCAAAAGTTATACTTAAAATACTATTATTTCATTTAACAGAAAGTTAAGAAAAAGTACATAAAATAAAATAAATCAAAAGTGATGGAATAGCCTTTGGAACCGCGACAGAACTGTTCAGAGAAGCCATTGATGTTTGGACATTGCAAAAGACAAATACAAATTCCAATTATAAAAACGTTTCCACCCAACATTTTTTTTGTGATTAATTTGGATTAATAAAGACATAAATGTGTACACTCTACACTCTGTAATTGTTCATCAGTATTTGACTAATCAGATTGATTAACTCATATTGTAACAACTGCAGATCTGATTTTCATTATGTGGGTCCTCAACTTCCTTGAATTATGAGTTTGCTATTTGGAATTTTTGCATATTAATATTATAAATCTTCCATCCTATTAATAATATTTTTTAATTAAATTACACAGATTAAAAAGTATTAAAATTAAATAATATATTCTTTTAAAAAATATTATATTATAAAATTTAAAAAATAATATTTATGAGGATAAGTATAAAAAAAGTAATTAAAATTTAAAAATCATGTAATTTTTATTAAGAACTAATAAAAATTCTAAAATTCACAAAGTGATCTAATTTATACATCAGAGACGTATGTGACATACTTGTACTGTATTAAAATTTATACAAACAAAAAATTTAAAAAGGTATTACCTTTTATAATAAAAATAGTGCCCTAAAATGGCGTGTCTCATTTGAATTTCTAAAGACCAAACATAGGTTAAAATAAGACAATGAGACATAAAGTGGGTTGCTTATCCTTTCCATTCACCTTCACATAGGACAAAACTTAGTGAGGTTCCCAAGTACTGGATTTTTATAGGGAAAAGATAAACAGTACCTATAAATTTTTGTAATTTTTAAAAATATTGTGACGGTTTTAAAAAATATTATGATAATATATTCTTTCATTATTATCTATTTCAACATATTTTAATTTAATAATTGTAATTTTGAAAAATCGGATAACTAAGAATAAATAGTTTTTATAAAAAAATAAAATGTATTCAAATATATAATACTATTGAAATATTTAACTATATACTTTAATGGGATGGGTAGAATTGTAGCGAATCACTTGCATCAATTTGTTATGCACTAAAAAATAAGTTACATCATAAATTCAAAAGTGTTGAACACACACTTTGATTGAGACCCTTGACTACACTTTAGCATTCAGTAGCTGTAACCAATATTTTAAGCATCCATAACTTACTTTATCGTTATCATTGATTGGAGATTAGTGACATGGCCGTAAAAATTAAGAGAGTATTATAATTAAACAATTGTTGCTTTGTATAAAAAAGTTAGATTACTTGTACTAATTTCACTTTACACGTTGCATAAAAGTGGGTCACTTATTTCAGTGTTTCATTCATGAACCTTTGATAATTCAAGATAGTAGGTTTACTTTTCTTTTCTTTTTTTTTTTTTGTGAATTCAAGATGCGAGAGTATTGTTTTTATATAATAAATTTTATATAAATTATTTCGATATTTTATTGTTAGACTGATTTCAATAATTTTAATATAAAAATACTTAATGAATGGTACTTGTTTTAAATCATGAAAATGATTTTTTTATAAAAGTTAAATAACCATTTTTTTGCATGTTTTTAACAAATTTTAATTAATAAAATTTTATTATATTTTTTAAAAAATTAATTAATTATAAAATAAAAATAATTGTTGATGAGAGATAAAAATACATAAAATAATTGGGAAATATATTTAGTAATTTTTTTAGAGATGTATGATTAATAAAAAAATATTTAAATCTATAAAAAAAATTGTGGAATTTGTATAAAAATTAATAAAATAAAATTTAAATAATAAAATTTAACCGTTAAGAAAGATCTCATGATCTATAATATATTTCCACTTGTTTTCTGAAGAAACAAAATGTATTCAAATTATAACTGTTTTTTTAAATAAAACATACAGATAATATCATAAATGTTCTTAATATTATTTTCTAAATAAAATTTGAGCTTTATTTTAATAATATACATCAACCTTAAATGCTAACTTTTATAATGCAAATTATTAATATGAAAATAACATCTATAATATTGTAATTAAGGTTTATATTTTCTTAAGTGCATTTAAAGGTATGATTTAATGTTATATTATTAAAAAATAAAAAACGTGTAGATTTATGTTAACTAATCAATCACACACATAAATGAGTGAGGAAGGATTCGTTTCCACCTGTCTAAATCAACGTCACTTTTATTATCATACTTTCAATATTGTATTAAATAAATTTATCTTAAGTTTTTATTAGATGGAATATTTTTATTATATATTTTACTTGTACAAATCTTATATTCATATTTAAAATCGTTTTGATATCTTACCAATTAATTTTGAATTAATATAATATATTTTTTAAATAAATATTTAATTATATTTTTATTACTATTTAATTTTTATAAAATATAAATTAAATAATATTATATTATATAATTACAACTTAATAATTAAATGTTATAAAAATTAATTTTATATAAGTTATTGTGCGAGAATACTAAATCCGACGTGGTATAAATTAATCACATACACACACATACTATGACAACTAAAAGATTATGATGTGTGAGACTGCTAACCTGTTTTTAACCACTTAAAAATATTTTTACACGAAAATTTATTTTTTAATTTTTTATTTGCAACATGGTAATTATTTAAAAAAATCACTTTTAAATGCTTAAAAAATTAATTTTTATAACTATATTAAAAAAATATTTTTAACTTTAAAAGATTTCCAAATTTTTATCCTTAATTTCGTGCTAAATATTGAGAATGAGATGTTGTTCAGAAGCTAGTCCTTAATTTATAATTATAACGGTAAAAGATGTAATTAAGAATAAAACTTCAACTAATTTCTTTCCTAATTTAAAATAAAAATTATAATTTATTCTTCTAAATGAAAGTGTTACTAGAAATATTTTTAAAAAATTTAGGTTATTAAATTATATGAGGGTAAATTTGATAAATTATAATATTTTTAAAAGATAAAATTTAATTAATTTTATCAGTATGTTTAATTTAGTTAAGAATAAAACTTGGTGTAATTTTTCTATATATTTTTAGTACTTTTAAATTAAAATTAGAATTCTACTTCAGCAATCAACATTAACTTAAAATATTGAAGTTTATTATATAGATTATTGAAGTAAAATTTTAATTAAAAATAACATAAAAAAACACCTAAAAAATTACCCCAAAATTTTGTTCATTAATTAAATCATTAGTATTCATTTGCTTTAACGTAAGAATATAATTTGATAGAATTATTTAAATAAAATTGAGAAAAAAATTATATATTTAATTATTAAAATTTATGAAAATTCAATTTTTTAACAGTAAAACAAATCAATATGTCTGCAGAAATGAGTAAAGTTGGAAAAAAAAAATGTATAGGCAGTGGTTGAGTTGTCCTCCAACTTATGATGTCACCAACACAAAAAATTTGGAAAAAGGAAGTGAGAGGTTCTGTGCTTCTCTTTACCAACTTCTTCACTCAGATCTAAACGTAATCTTCATTATTAGCATCTAATTGTATTAATCAATACTTTATTTTGCTTTCATTTTGGATTATGTGTGTTCAAAATATACATATATGTTTATGAAAAATTGAACCCAACAAATATCACTATCTATGTAAATTAATAAAAAGGGAAATGCATATTTTTTTTTTCTAGTGGCAAGACCCAGAAAATAAAATAACTAATTATTAAATGGAAATAGATAACATAAAATGTTGAAAATGTTTCAACTTTTAGGTTTGTCTTTGTATGAAGTGGACACGTATCTGTGGAGTTGTCCCGTTTCAGAAGGAATGGTCCAACGTCAACTTCAAACGTGATTTGGTCTCTTGAGACATTTTAATTTATTAATTTTATTATTATTATTATTATTTAAAATTATCAGAGCTATGAACTTTGAACTGCTTGGGCAAGGTTTGCAAAAAGTCTGAATTGCCCTCTCTACCGATCAAATACCAATTTTTGTTAAATACAAAATTGCTAAAATATTTTTTGCTTTCTGTTTTCTTTTCTAAGAAAGTTCGATTTTAGATATTATGTAAAAATTACTTTAATTTTAAATTTTTTTATCATCAAATTAATATCCTAACAGCTTTGTTTTTTGTTTAAAAACACGTTATTGTTTTTCTTTCAACGCGTTTGATTGATTGTTAAGTTTCAAAGGTGAAATCTATAAACGTACGTTGATACTAAAGTGAAATCAATGAAATTTAATATATACTATGACTAAATATGACTTCATTGTATGCACTAACATTGGGGTAAGTTTAATTTGATAATTATTGAATAAATATTTATAAATTAAAATTAACTTATACATGTATATTATGTTGGAGAAGTTAGATAAAAAAAAATAAAAAGTAACATTTATTAACTGATTTTAATTTATAAAAAATTTTAATTTTTTATTTTTTTTCTTGCAAGTATTTATGGAGAAGTTTATCTACATTAGAATGTGTTTGATTAATAATCGATCAAAACAAATTGAAACCTGAACAAATAAAAAAACATTCCTTAAAGTGTACTCTATTAATCATTTAACTTGGTATTAGCGTCAAATACTTTAACTATACTCATATTCATGTAAGTGTCCTACAGGATATCTATTTGGTCAATACTAGAATAATCGTTTGTTGTTCAAGAATTAAATTGATGATATATGTAAAAATATTCTTAGTCAAATACTTTCCTTTTTTTTAACCTCACCTAATGTCTTGCAGGAGTAAAAGAAAAACCTTATGAGAAGGGGAAACAAAAACCTCATTGCATTGGATCGAAAAAAATATTTACGCTATAAAGTGTTCAAGTCAAAATAAAAATATATAATAAAGCGAATACTACCTATGCTAGTATTTTTTTAAAATCAATATAAAATAAAATTTTTATTTTTAACAATCAATTTAAAATTAAATTTAACATTTTTAAGAACTAAATGTATTCATTTATCATATTTTATTAAACTTTAAAAATCTATTATGTAATGATCACATATAGACGATTGTTTTAAAAATTGGATGTTTGCATATCTACCTTTATTTTATAAGAGTGAAATTAAATGTTACTCTTTACTATTTGTTGGATCATTTATCATTGAATTAGTAGATATGTTTCAATTAGCATATAAGATATTTTGTGTTTTTTAAAGTGAAAATTTAAAATTTTACTATTCATAATTTTTTCATTTAAAGTTGGATTCATTTTCTCAACCTCAATTGTAAAAAAAAAATAGTTTAATTTTTGAAAAATACATTTTTCTTTTATAAGTTATATAAATTTTCTACATAAAATTAACATGTCATATGAATATATTTATTCATGTTAAGTAATTGGTGACAATTTAGGAAGAGAATGGAAGGTAAACTCATCCCTAATTTAGATGTTTAAAAAAATTAATTTGAAAAAAACTTGAAAAACTGATGGGTGAAAGGTAATTAGAATATATCCGAGCTATTCGTTTAAGAGTAATAAAATAAAGAATGTCACCTAATGCACGTTAGGTTGATTGGTTGAAAAGACCGAATAAATAAAAGGCCGGATAGAACTTCAATATCATATAGCATTCCAAGTGATATTTTGACCCTATTATTCAATTATCAATTATTATAAAATTAAAATTTATTTATATTTATAATAATTATTTTAAAAATTATTTTTATTATAATTTTTAATTAACTGATAATATAAAATATTCATATTTAGAATATATCAAAATTAAACTTATAAAATAAATAATAATTAAAAAATATTTTCACTTAAACATATTAGAATCATATGAATTTGTAGTGTTAATTTTTTTTAAAATATATATATATATATAAAAAATATTATAGTCGTTATAAACATTCATAAAAAAGGAATCATCCCTCCACAAGGATTAATAACCTTATCATAATAGTCTAAATTTATGATCAACTTCTTAAATAAGATGTATTTTAAATGATGAAGTATATCTATATTTACTAATTAAAAATTTAATAGTGATGATTGTACTAAAATTAAATTATATACATAATAAATTTTGAAATTAATTATAATTTTAATCTAATTGTTTAATCAACAATTTTTAATTCATATTATATTTTAAATTGTAACCAACTTTAGATGAGTAAAATTTATTGAAATATAATTTTATTCTTGTGTTTCATGCTGTTTAGATGTATATTTTATTATTTTTTAAAATGTTATTAAAATATTTAATACTAATTTTATTTATAAAAATTATGTAAGTTTAAATATATTTTTAAATTTTATAAATATAAAAAAATTTCTATTTTTCTCCTATTTTTTATTTTTAACCTTACTAAATTTTTGTTTTTGATCATTTCTGTTAAACTTTTATTAAATATTTGTTGGTTTGGCTAGCAAATATTTAGTTAAACTCTATCTGTACATGTATTGACTCATTAATATTAAAAAAAATCTCAAGAAAATAATATAAATTATAAGTTTTATTATTGGGTCATATGAAAGATTATTTTAATATTTTTTAAATTAGTTATTTAGATAGTTTTCTTTTAATCATATGATGAGCTAGTGTACAAGATAAAGTTTTGTTAAATATTTGTTAGTTAAATCGGCAAATAAAAATTTAAAAAAGTTAGAAATGAAAGAAAATTTTCTTTTTACATAAGCTAAAAACAGAACTTATTATATTTATAAGGATTAAAAAATATATGTAGATATTTTTTATATTTATTGGTATATTGAAAATATATTTAAGCCAAGTTTATAATATTTAAAAATATCACTTTTGTTTTTAAAGTGATCCATGTAAGAGTTGTAGATCAAATTTGCGTTGACGGTCAAGAATCTAAGACAACTCTTCTCCTTTACTTGTACGTTGGGGTTTAGTTATGAGATTATATTTTGAGTTGACATTATACTGTAAATTTAGCAGTTTAAGCATGTAGATCTATCCTAGAAAAACGATAGAAAATGTATTAAAAACATTATACATAAAATACAGATTGGATAGTTAAAGTGGAGAAAGATATAAAAAATTATTTATAATCGCAAAGTATCTAATAAGTTTAAAGAAAAGTTTTGCGTAAATATGAAACTGATGAGATTATAAATGAAATTGACATTATATCATAAGTTTTGCCGATTAAATATTTAGGATCGATTTTATAAAAAAAAGATAGAAGTTGGATAATTAAAGTAGAGAAAGACATAAGAATTATTTGTGATTTCAAAATGTCTAGTAAATTTAAATAGAATTTAACAATATGATACAAAATAATGTTACATGAGAAGATATTGTTATGATATTTATTGAAAAGAAAATGATAAAATTAGTTAATATGGTATGAAAATGTGTAAAAATATCATAAAAGACACTAATAAAAAAGAATAATAGCATTTTTTTTAGTTATATGAAAAAGGATAAAAAAAAGCTTTAAAGAAATTATTACGAGTTCTGATAAATAATATTTTAAAAAAATAAAATTTTAAATGAATTCAACTTTATATTTAACCAATTTGACCTAAAAAATAAGGTTTATGAATATATTATTATTATTGTATATTTTTTTGGTAAACAAAGAAAAGGGGCAAAAGAAAAGAAAGGAAGAGAGAAGCAAATCATAAAATCACTTGCTTCACAAGACAATTCGCACAAGAATTTGTTTCTCTAAACACGTTCAAGACACCACCCAATCTATCACAAGAAGGGAAACAATATCAAGTTAGCCTAAAAATTTTTATCATATGTTTAAATCTTAAAATAAAATTTATTTATATTAATTTTTATAAAATCAGGTTGACGCTAACGTATTGGAAAGCGATACAAGGAGCTTGTGGTTTAGATTGTTTATTAAAATATCCATACATAAATTTACATACATCAAAACATAATCCAGCCTAATTTCATCTAATATCTTGTTAAGTCACGCATCATTTTAATGGGTAGGAGGGGTTAGATGCGTAAATGAATTTAATTTCACAATATAGTGTTCATCTCAAATAAGTGATGAAAGTCACAACTATTACATTAACTTATCATATTTAATATAATGTACCAAATAAGCCTTAATTTGAGACATTTGTTTGCAAATTCTTAATAGGAATTTAACACACACAAAATATTTCTTACTCTTCTTTTCCTTATCTGATCTAAGGATTCTATAAATACACAGGACAGGAATCTCTCTTGATTTCTAATCAATTTTAATATTAAAAATAAATAAATATTTTTTTTTTGGAAAATTACTTTGTAAATTTTAAATAAATTAAAAAAATATTAGTAATTAGTTTTACAAAAAGATTGAAATTTTGTTAAATATAATCTACTTTCAATAAATATTTATTACTAAATAAAAGGATCAGTGCCACACATCTAATAACCATTTTGATTGCTTTCTTATACAGCATAATGATACTCTCCAAAAGAAATGACAAAAGGAATCATATATATAATAAAAGCTTAAGGAATCGTTGGACAAGGTAGACATATCATATCATATCATATTAACTAAATTGGTATACTTGTATTTAGTATGCAGTATGCCAACTTTCACTTCTCCAGAATTGCCACAACCACAAAAACAACACAGAGAATTGTAAATCAATAAAATTCAAATAGTAGAGGCGGCATTAGATACATTACAGAAAATTGTCTGGAAACTTTATTCTCTTTTCTCACCCTATTTGGGCTACAAAAAGAATAATAGGTTACCACCTTCATATTAGCTAGTCGACAATAAAATAGTAGCCTTTTGTAATGGCTTTCCTTCATATTTTAAAATTGAAATTGATTTTTTTTTTTCGGATGACTTTTCTTTTTGGTATTTTCAAAACATTAATAAAAATCACAAGTATCATGAAACTAATATCACAATTGAAAACAAATAGACATACAAAACAAAAGGCAAAAATAGTTTTGATAGAATTTTTCTACTTGAAAGGTAAGAATAAATATTATGTTGATTGACCCGTTGGCAAAGGAACATCGCTGGTGGCCACCTTTAAAATATGTTCACCACCTTTTAATAACTTATAATGGCACTTTAATGATATGTTTATTTGGCACCTAAATCTGCATGATCTAGAATCTAATATTTGTGCTGTGACTTTATGATACCGTCTTCAGCAATATTGATAGTATTCACAGTGAAGTTGTGTTACAAGTCCATGTTAAATGTGTAAAATGCTAAGCTACAAGGCGGCAGCATTTTATTATAGGAAAAGAGTATCGATACTTCCAATGATTGTTGTTATATCAGCATCAGATATAAATCTAGCTGTATATTTTTTTATATTTTGGACCTATATAATTTTTTTTAATTCTTATACTAATATTAGTATGATACTATAATGATTACATTTATTACTCACTTTCTCATTTTTTGTTTTTAATGTTGTTTTATATTGATAAAGAAAATTAATTAATATTTTTGTTTGTATTGAAATTACTATATAATTGTATATCCTGTTCTCAACTTTTTTTATTAATTAATATTTTCATAAAGAGAAAATATAATAAAAAAAATATTATCTTAAATTTTTAAAAAATGATAAAATAATAATTTGGTAACAGGTAAAAAAAAGAGGAAACCACAGCTTTTATTAGGTTTAAAATAACCAGTGTTAAATGCATTTTAGGATAGTGGTAAACATTTTTTTCATCGAAGTTTTGATTAAGCAATCGTTAGCAACCATTGTTTTATGTGAAAAATTACTAAGATATCAATGTCAATCAATCAATATCTTCGTACAAATTGGTGAAAAAATTAAAAACATTGTTTATAAGATAGAAAGAACACTTTCTAAGATATTTTTTTATGTAAAAAATTATGTACTAATGTAAATCGTCTTTCGAAAATTTCCACAGTCAATTTTAAAAGAATATTAAATTATCTCTTAGAAATATTATTTTTTTTCTTTTATGTGTCCTTTGACAGTAAATACGAAGTTGTCCTTTTAACTGGTAATATACAATTTAAAGAGAGGATCAATTCTAACAGATGAGCGGGTCTTCTTCATTAGCAAACGTGGCCTTATTTTTACCCTCAATCAGAAGACGTATTTTAATGTTTTTGAAAATTACTTTTTGAAATAAGAAAACCAATTTTCAAAATGTAATCCATGTTGAAAAGGATAATTTTTTCCTAAAAAAATATAAACAAACTGAAAGAAAGGTATACTTTTAAAAAAATGGATACAAAAAGTTTGGGCTAAACTTTTGTCAGGTGTGATTTATAAAAGAAAATTACTTTTTACACTTTCTGTTTTTTCTTTTCATGCTTTCTTTCGATTTTATAAATTTTTTTAATTATATTCTTTAACAAATATATTTTATAAATTAATCTGTGAAGTGTAAATTTTTTATATTCCATATACTAATTTACAGAATAAATTTTTACATTTCGTAAATTAGTTTGCGGAATATATATTTTTACATTTCGCAAATTAATTTGTGAAATGTAAATTTACGGAATGTAAAAATATATTCCGTAAACTAGTTTGTAAAATGTATTTTTTACATTTTGTAAACTAGTTTACGGAATATATTTTTTACATTCCGTAAACTAATTTACAGAATATATATTAAAAAATAAAATAAAAATATCTAAATTTCCAAAAAAAAGAGATATAAAAAAATGGGTACGAAAATAAAACCTTTTATCAGAAGAGTTTACTTTTTGTATTTTTTATACTCCTTTAATTTTTATTACTACTTTATTTTTAATATCTCTTTTCATCTCATTTTTCTCATTTTTTGTAAAAAAAAATTCTTTCTTCCACAAATTTTTCTCTTTTTCAAATTAATTTATGGAATGTATTATTGTATTTTATAAATTAATTTACAAAATGTAATTTTTTATATTTTGTAAATTAATTGAAAGATTACGTTTTATATTTTATAAACTAATTTGCAGAATACAAAAAATTACATTCCGCAAATTAATTTACGAAACACATTAATGTATTCCGTAAATTAATTTATGAATTTTTTTTAATGTTTTACAAATTAATTTGCGAAATATAAAGATCTTTATCTTCTTCAACATCTCTTTTCTCAATTTTTTTTTCAACCAAAAACAACAACCTAGCGTAGATATTTAATTAATAAGAAAGAAAGCACAACAATAACAAATGAAAGAGAAAAAGAGAAGGAAGAATGATGGAGATGAAGGAAGAAGAAGAAGAAAAGTTCCAGAAATGCAAAAAGAAATTTAGAAAAAGAGTGTAAAAAACAATTTCCATCCATTAAATACATAGATAGATCCAATTCGTTCCACATGCTTTGCAAAAAAATATATTCTTCTTATACAATTAAACGTAATAAGGAGTAAAGACAGTTTTTTGAAGGAACTTATAAGAGAGTTGAAAAAAAAAATTTATTTTTTGAAATTGGATAAATTTTATTTATATTTATTTTATATGAATGAAAAGAATTAATTTTCGTAAAATATATGAAATTTTTTTTTTCTTCTCAAGAGAAGAAAAAACAAGAAAGATCAATTTTTTTATTTTTGTATTTATTTTAAATTATTAAATAATTTTTAAAAAATAAAAAAATAAAAATTATATTAAAAAAAATATAATTTTTTTAAAATTAAATTTTATATTTTTAAAATATATAAATTAAAATTTATACTACTAATATTTATTTTTCACTCTGTCAAAAAACTTATTTTTTCATTCTATTTTTATTCCAATTTTTATTTTTCTATTTCCTTCCCTCCTAATTGTATGTTTCAAATTATCCAAATAAAACATTATATTTTGTTTAATTAAAAGGAAGAAAATTGAAAAAAAAGTTTAAAATTTAAATTGAAGAAAAAATTAAAAAAAAAATTTAAATTTTTTTAGAAGTTAATTTTTCTTTCTTTTTTTTTTTTAATTTTTTTAACTAAACAGAAGAAAAAAATTATTATCTGTTTCACTTCCTCTTTATTCATTAGTGATGAATTTATTATATGTTATTTAACGATATTTTAATCAAACATGCAGATATTACTTAAGAAGGGTTGAATTTAGATTAAGCAATCGTTTTCCTGTTCTTGTCGCTTAGGTGAAATTAATTTAAATCAGTAAATAAAATCACCTGGTGTAATTTCCTTCCTAATTCCTTTTAATTTTTCAATCAAGATGGTGTGGCTTTCTTTTTTACAATAATTGTAATAAAATAATAAAGGAATTTTTTTTTTCAAGCATTACTTATAGACTATTAAATATTTTAAATTACTAAAAAATTTAAATGACTTATATTTTTATATAATAAATATTTTTTAATTTTAATTTTTTATTACATATCCATGATCATACAATATAAAGCACTTTATAAAATAATACAAAACTTGAAAAAGCTGGGAAGAAAATATACTTCATTACTAATGGCTACTTTCTCTTCCAACAACATTTTTCTTCCAAAATTTTTTCCAAAGGAGCCCAAAGCTCACTTAGGATAATCAAGAGCTTACCGTTACACTATAAAACGAACAAAAGTTTAAATATAATTTTTCTTGAAAATATATCTTTAAATTAGTTTTTATTTAAATTTTATTAATTTTTAGTTCTTAGATTTAACAAAAAAAATGCATTTTGGTCCCTCTTCAAGAACTAAATCACATAATTTTTGTAATTTATAAGAACTTGAAAAAATAAAATTTAAATAGGACTAATTTTAAAAAATATTATATTTTCAGAAACCAAAAATATATTCCAAGTTAAAAAAAATTGAGAGGATAAGTGTTTTCTAGTTAGCTATTTTCCATTAGAGCTGGGTTGTTTATGGAAAGGCCAAAGGTTTACCAGACGCTCGAGCACGCTTTTGGTGAAATAGCCAGAAAATCCAGCAGGTGTTGCTGGTGGAAAGTCTTCTGCAGGCATAGCAAATGGGCGAATCATCTTCTCCATAGTTTCTAATGTGAGATAAGATCCTACTTTTTGTAGCCTCTCTGGACCCATAATAGGCAGTGTATGCTCCTGATGCAACCAAGTAGCCTCACTATCCTTCTTCTGCCAACCATATAACATAACTGATATTAGCTAAATAAAAAACAAAAGTTCACCTTGTCAGATTAGATTAGCATGTTCGCTGATTTTCCTCACGTAGGAAAAGTTGTTGGACAATTTTATCATATCAATGAATGGCATTTGCATGGATAGGGTGTACATTAAACTAAAGAAGCTTTTAGCATCTTGCAAGTGGTACAGCAGCAAGTTTGAAGAAAAGCAATGATACTATAAGCTGAGGCTCCACTTGTGTGAAGCCTCAGACGACATGCATAATCATCCCGAGCCTAATGGACATTGAATGGGATTTCAATTTCTTACCACATGCAATGGTAATGATGCAAACCCCTTGCTCTAGTTTTTTTAGGCAAAATATATTTAATTGAATATGATTACCTGTAGGGGGGATAAATCGGCACCTCGGCTGAAGGTCATCTCTATGCGGTATCTTCTAGGATCTTCTAAAGCCACCTGCAATTTAAAGTCAATAGAAAGTTCGATAAATACAAAGATAAGTATATAAATTACACATGAAATAACTCAAGACAACCAGTTATGACTGTCAAAATAATAACTGCTATGCTTTCGATTGGATAACTAGTTAAGTTGTCTTTGATTAAACATGTTATTTTCAATATCTTATGTTACTGCTTCTAGCAATGTAATATATTTGGTTCTATAACCTCATTTGCACTCAGCTGAATTCCAGAGGGAACAATCATATTACATAGTTCATTTAGTTCAGTACAACACTTCAAACAACGATCAGTGCTATTTTTTGTACTTGAAAATCATCATAAGACATTCTGAGGACCATGTCAGGCATGGTAAACTTCATTCCTAGTAATTCTACAGATAAATGGCTAAAATGACCCACCTCTGTGTTCTCAAACATCCTCAGCACAATGTAACTCATATAGTCAAGTTCCTTTATTTTGCACAGTCGCTCTAGAGAATTATGGCAAACAAGAGACTCTTCTCCTTGAAGAGATTCATCCAAATTACAATAACGAAGAACATTCACTAGAGAATGAATATGTGATTCCTGTCAACAAAATAAGGCAAGTGAGACAGAGAGTATGAAAATCAATTTTATGGAGCAATCTACACCATGACAAAATTTTATGATCAGTCTGTTTGAAAGTATTTGTTTAGATAAGTGTATTTGAAGTTGAGGTTTCAATATAACTTGACTATTTAGGCTTGAAGCTAGGATAATGCAGAGGCTCATTATACATTGCATTAAAATTTTAATTTAATTATGAAAATGAGCCAATGACCACCTGGCCATACGAGGTTTCCACTACGATGTCAAGAGTAACTCTGCTAAAAGCATAAGTTGTTACGTGAAGGACCGAAATAATTTTTATATATCTAAACAAGCAGCACCTATAAATCAATCTCATCCAGAGGACTATGTTCAACATTAAGATGATAGCTGCGCAGTCTTTTCATCTTGAGAAAATTGCATATGAAGTAAATTTGAACCAGGGCTAAATGCAATGTAATTAAGCACATTTACATTGGTTATATCAATTGATCAATAGGCATGAAACTATACAAGTCTTTTTCGTCAAAAATGGAAAAGATCTCAATTTTTAACAGCCTAGTCTCCAACCAATATGATGAAAACTAGAAAAATTATATAGAATTTCTTGGTAAAAATAGAATTTAACCATTCAACTAGTTGACAATGGTCAAATGAATTCACACTTACTGATTTAGGCAACCAGTTTAGTGGTTAATTATTCCTAAATTGGAAATATTTGTATCATGGATTCCTTTATTCTCCTTTTCTAGAATTTTTTTTGCCTAGTTAATATCAATCATACAAAAGGGGGAGGGGAGAAATAAATATCCATACAAGAAATAGGTGTTTGTGGATACAACACTCACTGATGTGAAGTATAGGCGTGTTCGCACATGGCGCTCAGGTGTCTTCACATTCGCATACCTGGTGGAAAATAATAAGATTAGAGTAGGTCATACCGATGTAGAAAATCAGATGAGAGCCTGATATTCACTTTGGATCTAAACGATATTTGGTCTCTTTATCATCATCATCGTCTTGATCTATTGATATATCACTCAAAGTGTTAGATCTTCGTAATTCATCATTCTTATGGAAATGTTTTGACTTGGCCTCTTCATCTTCATTCTCAACTATTACAGATAATGAATGATGATGTTCTTGGTTATTCTTTAGCTCAGCAACACCGATGGCTTCCTCTCGAGTGTTCCTCACATCAATTAAAAGTTTTCCCAATAACCGACGAGCAACCTGAATTAAAACAATAAAAGCAAATTAATCAGGTGGCTATAATTTTAATTACATATGTAGAATCAATGCATTTAATTTGAGTACTGTGTTCAATTGGTCATCAAGAAATATCAGCTGAATGCAACTGAAGACAATGATATAAAAGGTCTTTAACCTAGCATATAGTATAAGAGTTTTCTCATAGCATGTTTTATTCTTACTTCTCTTAGGGGCTTGGGGATGGTAACAAATTTAGATCATGACTTTGATAATGACTCAAGAAATTCGTGGTGCTATTAATTTTTTATAATTAAGGTGTGGCAACATGGAATGACTAAAACCTCATTTGTAAAAACTGAACTAGAACCTTTTAAGAGGTATTTCTCTAATTACCAATGTTGAGAGAGAGGGAGAAACGAAAATGCTTACGAATGAACCTGTGCGCCTCAATACACAACGGAGCTAATTATTTATATTTAAAATACAATAAATGCACGATCTATAATGATCTAAATTCATGCCAATTTCATGATTTTTCTATTTACAGAATTTTGTATGGTTTTTTTTTGTGATATTCTATTTTTTAAAAAAAAAAATAGAAGAAAGGGGTGATAGCATGTATGCTGCCATCTATGAGACAACCCACTTCCTTATTTCACAAAAGCCAATGAATGTGGCATTCAAAAAAAACAAGAGAGGGCAAAATGCCAAATTAATTGAATGAAGCTTGCATGTTTATGTTCCCTTGGTTTACATGTGCCCTGATAAGTGACACTAAGCATTTGTGCAAAGCCATTTAAATTGGTTCAGAAACATAATGGAAAATTTTGGTTTTCAGTGATCTTCTTCCCTCATCTTTTCATTTCATTCGCCATTTCTTCCTTCTGTTCATTCTATTGGGAAAAATTCAGGGGATTCTCTCTCAGTTGATAAGCCTTAATCTTGATTCCTAAACCATTCTCTTCCAACACGTGAAGTCTTCTTCTCCTTCTTCCTTCTTTAGGCATTTCAACTTCAAGCTTCTACACCATATCGTACTTCAATTGCAAAGCTCAAAAGCACAAGGGTCTTGGTTTTAAATCGTAAGCCTTCACTATCAAAAACAAATTTCCCTTCTACTTTCAAGTTCTTGTTCTCTCCATTAAGCTATCCTCTCCACCCTCCCTATCTCCTATTCATGCAAGAAATTTCATAGCAACTGGTTAAGGATTCACTCAAATTGAAATATTAAGGGCATTTTCCAAAATCAAGTGATCATCCATGGAACCAAGAGGCAATAAAATGGGAATAAAATGGGAAAACTAAGTCGATTCAGAATTGTCCGGGAGATAGAATTTGCATCAAACTTCAATTCTAGGTAAGGGGGAGGAGACTCAAGTAGAAATTTAGAGTTTTTCTTAGTTTTCAAATATAAATTATTAATTGATGCTTTGAACTTGTGAAAATTCCCTCGTCTATTGTCATTCTTGAAGTTTAGAACCGTTTATGAGGTTCTAGACACTTCATTTCGTAAACTAAAGCGGTTGATGTTCTTGAATGTGAAAATGATATTTCTGGGATTAAATATTCTTAGACATCATTTTAGATGAATATATTAGATGAGTTAGTTATTGTATACGCGTTTGCAAACGAGTTACTATAGACGAGTCTGTAGATGAGTTATAGTTAACGAGTCTGTAAATGAGTTAACGTGGATGAGCCTGTAGACGAGTCTGCAGACAAGTCCAAATTAGACGAGTCTATAGGAGAGTTCCTACAGACGAATTCCTGTAGATGAATCTCTAAACGAGTTTCTATAGACAAGTTGGTAACAATATTTCTATATAAAACCTTCTCTTTGATGAAATGGCAACAATGTATCTTAATGTGTTTAATCCTTTCATAAAATACTAGGTTTGAAGCTATATACAGGGCAACTTGATTATCATATATAAGTGTCATTTGTGTAACTTCCAAACTTTAGCTCTTTAAGTAATTGTTTCAGCCATATAAGCTTGCAGGAGGCTGAAGTCATTGTTCAATATTCAACTTCCACACTTGATCTTGAAACAATATTTTACTTGCTCTTCCAAGAGATCAAGTTATCATCAAGAAAGACATAATATCCAAAGGTGGATCTCTTATCTATAGTAGAGCCTGGCAAACTTACATTAAAGTATTGGATATATCCTTTGTCTTCATATAAAAGGGCCTTTTCCTGAAGCTCCCTTGATAAATTTTGCTCTTTACAAGGAGAAATGAGAAACTAACTTACCATACTTACAACATACGGGATATTAGGATGAGCAGTAATGTAATTCAATTTTTTGACGAGTTGTCTATACCTTTCAAGATATTCAAAGGGTTTTCCTCGATTTGGCAGAAGCTTAGTATTGGAATCCATAGGAGTATCAAAAGGCTAGACATTCATCAATCTTGTCTCATCTGAAATGTTCATCGTATACTTTCTTTGAGAGATTACAACTCCACTTTTTTGGATTGCTCCACTTCTATGCCCAAGAAATATTGAAGTTTACTAAGTTCCTTTGTTAGAAAGTGCTAACAACGATGTTGTTTCACTAGTGAGATCCCATAGTGATCACTTCCTATAATGACAATATCATTCACATAGACAATGCAACCAACAGTTGAGTGGTAATAGAAGACAAAGTGGTCAGTCTCACTCGAGTTATACCAAACTTTGAATCACTAAACTGAACCTACCAAACCAAGCACAAGGGGACTATTTGAGACCACATAATGACTTTTGTTTGCACAAAACAAGTCCTAAACATTCCCCATGAGCAACAAAACTAGGTAGGTGCTCCATGTATACCTTTTCCATAAGATCATCATGTAGGAAGGCAAGCTGATGTCCAATTGGTTAACAACAAACCAATGATGAATAGCCACCCCATAGCAAGAACATTTGAAAAGACGACATTTTGGCCACAAGAGAGAATATATCACCATAATCTAACCCAAAGATCTAGGTATGAACTTTAGCAAGACGGACCTTGAGCTGATCAATTTTGCTATCAGAACCAATTTTATTAGTGTAGATCCATTTGCAGCCTTGGAGGAAGAGAGACAAAATCCCAAGTATCACCATGTTAAAATGCACACATCTCATTATCCATAACTAGTTTCCAACCATAATAAGCAAGGGCATCACTTGTGAACTAGAAATAGAAGCAAAGACAAAGAGGAAAGATAGGAATAATGTGAAGGAGATAACCGATTATAACTTAAAGTGACATAATGAAGATAGAGACTGAGTAGAATGTATACCTTCGCAAATGACAATAAGATTCAATTCAAAAGGTAGGGCGGAGGGAGGTGAAGGAGGTCGCTTTGAAGATGATTCTAAAGTAGCATTGTCACTGGTTGGTGATGGTATATAGGGATATTCTCAATGTTGATAAACTTATAAAGGACAGAAAAATAATGTGACAGGTGGTATGAGATAATAACAAAGGAAATAAGAGTAACATTTATACCCTTTTGAGATTGAGTGTAATCTAGAAAGACACATTTCTGAGAGCCAGTAAAGAGTTTATCTAGCCTAAGGCAATATTTGTTGAGGAATTTGACCATTTAAGATAGAGAATGTCATGCAATCAATAAGGTAACATGTTGTAAGAACTGCATCACCCTAAAAAACAATGAGGGATATGAGTATGAAATAAGAGTGTGTAAACAATCTCAAGAAGATGACTATTTTTTATTAGTAACCTCATTTTGATAAGGGGTACAAGGATAGGATGTTTGATGAAGGATCTTATGGGAAGACATAAAGGTGTGAAATGGAGTAAATAGATACTCAAGACCATTATCACTTTGCATGTATGAATGGAAACACCAAATTGAGTTTTATTTTGTTATAAAATGATTGAAATATGGAAAATAAATCATTAGAATGATCCTTCATTAAGTGCATTACGTATATCGAGAGAAATCACCATTAAAAGTAACAAAATATTTTGATCTTAAAGTAGAAACAATATATGAATATGACCCTAGACATCAAAATGAACCAAAATAATGGGGGATAAGCTTGACTATGGACACAACTATTAAATGAACTACAAACAGGTTTACCTACTTGGTGTAACTTATAAGATAAAGATGACAACTTAGACAAACGAGGTAATAGTTGTTGTAACTCAAAGTATTGGATGTCTCAACTGAGCATGAAGCATGAGAGTCCATCACTGAACCAACATGAGAAAAGTTCTTGAGCTTATATGGCCATGAGACTTACATTTAAAGCTAATTATCTCTCCTAAACTTTGACCTTGTACAAAAATAGAATCTTCAGTAAAAGAGATAATACAATCAAGAGAATGGATGAGACAACTAATAGATAGTAAATTAAATGGAGATCTTGGAACATAAGTACATTATCAACTGAAACAAAAGAAAGAAGATGAATAGTATCAATATTTTAAGATTGTGTTTGAAAACTATTAGCCATCATGATAGAAGGTAAATTAATAGAAGAAGAAAGTGAAGAGAAAAAAAATTTATTACCACTGATATGGTTGATGATATTGGAGTTTGAGGATCCAAGGACCTAGAAAAAAAACATAAGAGATGCCAACAAAGGAATTGCCAATATGTGTGACAAAAATAGGGGAACTTAAAATTTGACATTCCTTACACCACTTAAAAAAAATCAACATAAGAAATTGATGGAACATGGGGAGCAAGTGACTACCCAACTGGATCAAATTGAAGCATGTGCAACATTGGCTGCATAAGAGGAGCAACCATGGAAAGCATAATATTTGTCAATGGTATGACCAAGCTTATGACAATGGTCACATTTAATTTATATTTACCCAACTTGCGAGAATGGGCATGCTTATCATGATGGGACATCAAAGTAGAAGTATCAACATGTGTAGGAGGAAGAGCAACCTCAAACGATGTCTTAGCTAGAATACGAAGTAAGGTGGACCAAGTAGTGTACATGGTGGGAATAGCAGGATAACCCAAAAACTGATCACAAACATGAGAATATTCCTCAAGCAGGTCATATAAGGCTAGTAACATGAAAAATTGCTTGTGTTGTTCAAGATCACAAAGGAGACCAAATACTTTACCTAGATATGTAGCCATAGAATCGTCAAGGTAATGAGAACCAATAACAGTCATAAGGTTGGAGATGCTATAGAGACATT
This sequence comes from Canavalia gladiata, assembly GCA_037954105.1. Taxonomy (NCBI): domain Eukaryota; kingdom Viridiplantae; phylum Streptophyta; class Magnoliopsida; order Fabales; family Fabaceae; genus Canavalia; species Canavalia gladiata. The sequence continues at coordinate 46,825,071 of CM075665.1, forward strand.
GAGTGTTATTGATATATTATGATTTAACTTGTGTCTAGGTTTCACAAGTTCTATGAGCATAAAAAATAGGTCCTACAAAATGATGAAGGGTGGACTTAATGATGCAATAAAGCTAAGCATCAATCTTTTTCCACCAAGAACGGTCAACATTAGTAACATCGGTGGTCTTCTCGGTGAGATGATAGTCATAGTTCTATGCTACAAGCTAAATGCAAATATTTGAAGTCCAAGTAGTATAATTCTTAGCATCCAACTGATCCTAGGAGAGAAGAGCAATGATGTGGTTGGTGAAGAGGGCAGATTCAGCCTTGGGAGGATTAGAGGTCATGGGTTATAGTGAGGAGAGAGAAAGGCATACCAAATGGATTGAAATAATGAAATCAATACATTGAGGTTGTAGGTCGACCAATCGAGGGCAAATCCAAAAATATTGTGACAAGACAACGCCGATGGTGTGATTGCTGACCAGAAAATGTGCCTAATGTGTCGCCACGCACAACAAAGACATCCATTAATCAAGAAAAATGCATAGCACATGAGCATGCAATAAGGATGGGACTTGCATGACTAGGTCGGTTGTGGGACAACGATTCAGCTGTAGTGGTAGCTGGTTGGAAAAGTTGCCAATGTGAATAGTGGAAGTTGAAAAAGGGAATGTTAGAAAACAGGATAGAGAGATATAGAGAAGAAGAATTCTGAGAAGGATTTATCGAATATCTGATTGGAGAATCAGTTAATTTGATACAAGAGGTTATCAATATTTAAACTAATATGAACTTAACAAACCTTATCTGAACATAACAAATTAACTACTTATAACAAAAACAAACTAACTACTTATAACAGAAAATAAGTAGTAATCGAATTCTAACAGATAGTATGTTATACTCTAACATTGGCCCCTCAAACTCAAGTAGATTGAGCAGCAACAAAATAGTCAACTACGGGGATATGGCTGGAAAATGAAAGGAGACCAGAAATTGGAGATGAGACATGATTTAAAACAAAAAAAATTCACCAAATGGGAATGGATCTATTAGGTTCCACAAATTAGGATTGTCATCTCGTTTGGCTCCTAATACCATGTGAGAGAGAAATGAAAAAGCATATGAAAAAATGTGTCTCAATAAACAGGAGCTAGTTATTTTTGTTGTGAGTGTTAGAATCCCACAATGTCTAGAGGTTAAGACCAACTATGGATATATAAAGTGAAGGCAAACCTCACCCAATGAGTTAGTTTTTGGGGTTGAGTTAGGCGGAAGACCAAATTCTAACATGGTAGCAGAGTCTATCCTAGATCCATTATTAGGATATACACAAATGTTTGTTCCTATAATTAATCCACCCATAATTGTCCATGCTTAGATGTCCAATCCTGGGCGTGAGGGGATATGTTAGAATCCCACAATGTCCAGAGGTTAAGGCCAACCATGTGTATATAAATTGAAGGCAAACCTCACCCTATGAGCTAGCTTTTGGGGTTGAGTTAGGCCCAAACTCAAATTCTAATAGTGAGCATAATAAATACACACAATAAATACATAATTTACATTAATCTAGAATCATGCTAATTTCATGATTTTCCTATTTACACAATTATTGCATGGTTTCCTTATTAATAGAATTACCTTATTTAAATTATTTATAAACAACCAGAAGTAGTAAATAAGAGATTCCTTTGCTTATCATATCCCAGACATTCAACCCGTTACTTGCTTTTGCTGTTTGTACAACATATTTCAAAGATTAATTAAATCAATTCACAAGATTCATGAAACATTACGACTTCTCTGCTTTCTTCCTTTTCTTCCTCAAAACATAAAGCATATAAAAAAGAATGCTATAGAACACAATTAAGGCTTCATGTTTAAAACACAATGCTGCTCAAATAGTCTAATCCTGAAATTCACAGGGGAGCACAAAAATGCATCACACCAGAAATATCAATAGCATATAGAATCATAGGTCTTCATGGGATGAAAGAAATCTCTGGAGGTTTCTCATTTACAATTTGCAGCTGGAGGATGCTTAAATTTTTAGGAATTTTTTTTGTTGTTGGAAGGTTTTTGAGGTTCATTATGGTATTCATATCAATTTAGATAAAAATGATTCAGTGGGTAACAATGTTGATATGGTTTCACTTCCTTATCTTGGATGGCTGGTTGTAAGATTTTGCAATGGCAATACTGAATTAAATATTATAAGGGAAGAAGAAAAGAACTGTTCAAAGAATTTTAATGTTAAATAAAATTGGCAGTCTCCTAACCAGTTTACCTTTGAGCCAATCTTCAGCTTCTGTTTTGGATTAATTCCATATTCATTTGGAATCACCCCATCAGCAAGCAGCTGCAAATAAATTAGCAGAGCGATTAGGAAAGAAGAGAGATTGAACTCATCAGTCACTGAAGATAATATACAGAGGAAAAGAAAGTAGTACATGTTGGGGTTTTATTTCTGTAGGGGATACTTCTAGTTACTTAATTATATGGTTCCTTTCCAAAAGGTTAAACACAAACCGGTTTTAGAATTTGTTTAAGATAGGTTTATTATGATGAATGCTCACATTGGGCAGTTATAAAAGTAATTTATTTTCAAAAAGGGATACAAGAGCAGTATACGTAAGAAAATTATGTGATCTGTGATCCACAAAACCTGCATTTGATTTGATATATGATAGCCAATGAAACATATACATTACCAAATCACATGATCACCAGCAAGGAATCATCAACAAGTATATTTTTATAAGTGTATAAAGTGGATTCATATGTTGCCTTGTCAATCTGTCTTATATCAGTTCCATTATTTTGAGTTGAGCATCACTTTCCCTAACACACTCTACATACCTGAGCAACTTTGAAAAGCTCATCCAGTCCTTCTAGATTAAGATGTGCATTGTGCAAGAGATCATATCTGTAACAAGTCAACGTTAGCTTACCATCAGAAAAGAATAAAAACTACATTAAATAGAACTTCAACCAGTCTTAACTAGGCCATCTGGTGGGATAAGAGTTGGTTGTTGATTACTTGTTATTGAAATGACATTAAAGATTTAACTTCAATAATTGAAATGAGGATTATATGCCTTGATTCTTATTTGCTCATATCTTCACAAAACTTTTTCCATATTTAATCAAACAAGTATGTTCCCTAATACAAATAATATCTAAGAGTGGTAGGGAAAGTAAAAGAAAAATACAAGGTTTATTAGAGACTGAGTTTGGGTTTATTCAATCTCAAAAAGCTAGTTCATAGGATGAGGTTTGCTTCCACATTATATATCTATGGTTGGCCTTACCTCTAGCCAATGTGGAACTTCTAATACACCCTCCTCACACCCAGGACTGGATATCTAGAGCATGAAGTTTGCAAGACTGGACATCTGTGGGTGATCCATTAATAGATTTAGGATAGACTCTGATACCATATTAAAAATTGAGCTACCTTTTAGGGTTGAGTTAGGCCCATGCCCAATTTCTAATAAGGTTTAATACTAGTACTGCTAGCAATTAGGAAACAAGACTCTTGGATTAAATAATTTCCCCTTGAAATCTATGAAAAAGCTCCCAGAAATTGATAGCCATCAAAATTGTTTTTCCATTTAAATTACATCACATAGTGATAGAGTTCCAGCAAAGAATCATAATCTATCTCTGTAACTGCAATATTGCATAAAAATCATAGTGTTGGAAATGAGCTACTTAATTATCATAAAAACATAAGATAAAAGAGATGACTTACTTGCATGAATCATAAACATCAGGAATTTGGGTGATATCAAAGCGTCTGTGCAAGTAAACAAATTGTCAATGTGTCTGCTAAATGTAATCCACAGGAATTCATGACATTGTAAATGAAATTGTCATTGAAAAATGTTATTTATATAAACATTTTAAAACATTTCAGTTAATGAAAGGAGTGTCATAAATTTTATTATTCTAATGAAAAACATTTTTTCAGTTACTTAACATGATACAAGCTACAATTAACATTAAAAGAGTACCATTTTATTATGGACGGACAAGAAAAATAATTTAGATGAGATAATTTAATAGTAGGTGTGTATTTAAGAATAATTCCATCCATGGATTTTTAGGAAAGATAATGTCATTATAACTTCTCAGGTAAGAAATAACTAGTTTGAAAAATTCTGGGGTAATTTTGGTCGTGTAACTAATCCTCCTGTCATATTACTGGCATTCTGAGTCTAACACTGAATTTCAAATATCAGAAACAAAGTAAAGTAAAAGCAAAGCAGAAAGATTAAACCAAACAATGGAAAATGCTTACTCCTTGCGTTCATTATACAAGTCTGTTTCAAGCTTTTTCCAGCGAGCATACATCAACAGAAATCCCTCACTACCGCAAGGTAATCCAGCAGCTATACGGTCAATGTCAATATTTGTCTTGCCAAGTGCTTTTGCTTGGTCATATGGAGGAATTTCATCATGTAAGCTATTTTCTGTAAGTTTCTCATCTTCATCCTTTGCAAGTAGTCTTACTTGTTCAGTAACCTTCTTAGTCAACCTTACCTATCAACAAAACGAGCATAGGAAAAACTGAGAAATTAAATTCAAAATGATTACCAATTAGCTATTTTGAATGACCAGCTTTACTTGCATTTTCACAACAATAGTTTTACATTCTATTGGTAGAAGAGGAAATTAGAAAGCAACAAACTAATGGTGAGAACACTATGCTGGATTAATAGACTCAAAAAACAGCAAGCTCTTTCCCTCTATTATAGGTGGAGAAAGTCTGAATACTGACAAAATTCTGTCATGTTCTTAAAAAATACCAAGCTATTAAAAAATCAGGTCTAACTCACTCACATGTTATCTCATAGGAGAAGGACTAACTTAAACCTTGTAAGGAGTATTCTGATTATATTTCTAACTAGTGTAGGACATCTTAATAGCCCCCTTATGTCTAGGACGGGAGTGTGTGAAGTGTGCAGCACTGGATATCTGCAGTTGGCCCAACATTAAGATTAGATAGGTTCTGATACCATATTAGAAAGCTGGACCTAATTCACTCACAAAAACTAGCTTATAGAATGAGAACTGTCTCAAACCTTATGAGGAATATTCAAGTCATATTCCTAACTGATGTCAAGCATCTTAACACAAGCCACCCCTAATGACATTCAAAATTTACAAAAATCACATTATTAATCCATACCATAGTGATTCAACCAAGTTTTACGCTGGCTGTGAAATGCCTAATACAACCCTCCTTTCTTATCCAGGCTAAAAAATTAGCAACAAAGTGCAGCATATATTGAGTTCCAAATTTTACAAAACTATGATAATTAAACTTGAAAAGAAATTAGATTTGTAAACAAAAAAAGGAGGAGAGAGAAACATGAGTGAACTAGAATTGAATACTCTACAATGTGTAGAGACCCTCTCATATATATATATATATATATATATATATCTATCTCCAAGTTAATTGATCAATACTTAAAAATACTATATTGGGCTAGGCCCATGATCATTATATTAACATAAAAATCCTAACCCTATTGACTTTTATTACAATGGCTATTAACACGCTGCTAATACTTCCCCTTCAACTGCAGTATAAATATTAATCATGACCAACTTGTTACAAATAAAATTAGTATGTACCCCATTCAATGCCTTTGTAAACAAATCTACTAGCTAGTCACCTGTCTTAACATAGGAGATAGATATAAAATTTTGCAGAACCTTCTCTTGGATGAAGTGACAATCTACCTCGATGTGCTTTGTCCTTTCATGAAAAGATGGATCCAATGTAATATGTACAGTGACCTAGTTATCACACTAAAGTGTCATAGATCACGTGTTGCCAAATCTCATCTCATCCAAGATTTGCCTTACCCATATTCGTCCACAAGTAGTTTGAGCCATAGCTCTGTATACTGCTACACTAGATCTTGCTACTACATTCCACTTCTTGCTTGCATGGATATTAAATTACCTCCCAAAAATACACAATATCTTGTGGTGGATTTTTAGTCTATTAGAGATCCTACCCTTTCAACCTTAGAAAATGCCTACAGCTATGTATGCTCATGATCTTGGTACTTAATACCCTTACCTGGAGCTTTCTTCAAGCACTTAACAAAATGGATTAGTGCTTCCCAATGAGGAGAGGACATAAATTGACTTATAACACCTACAAGAAAAGCTATATCTGATCTAGTGTTAGTTAAGTAATTCAACTTTTCCACCAATCTTCTATATCATTGTGCATTACAGAAAGGAACTCCCTTGTTATCAACTTCACTCTTGGCTCCATAGGAGTATCACATGGTTTGGCCCCCATCGACCTGGTCTCAATCTTTAATGCCCAAGAAGTACTTCAAGGCACCCAAGTCTTGTTTGAAACTTGGTTTGAAGAAATGTCTTCAACTTGTCAATCCCTTTGCTATCACTACTTGTAATAACAATATCATCAACATACAACAAGATGCTACCAAGGTTAATTTTGTCTAAAAAAGCACTGCATGATCACTTTGACTCCTCATTAAACCAAATTCCAAAACCGCTTTGCTAACTCTCTCTAACCACACTCTAGTGATTGCTTCAAGCCATACAAAGACTTTTTTAATGAAACACATGTCCACACTCTTGCTAAGCAACAAATCCAGGTGGTTGCTCCATGTACACTTCCTCCTATACATCACCATGGAAGAAGGCATTCTTTGCATCTAGTTGGAACAAGGCCTACTAGTGCTTTGCAACAAGAGAAATAAGAATGTGAACAAATGAAAGCTTTGAAAAAGGAGAAAAAACACCAGTATAGTCAACTTTAGATGTTTGGGCATACCCTTTTGCAACTAGGTGAGCTTTTAGGCGAGCCACAAAACCATTAGGATTCATCTTTACATTATAGATCCACTTACATCCAATGACTTGCTTTCCCAAAAGGAAGGATCCTAAATCCCAAGTAGCATTTATCTCAACGACAATCATTTACTGTAGGGTATCTAGAAGAGTTTTAGGAAGGGAAACAAAATCTACGCTAGCAACAAAGGATTTAGAAATAGATGACAAAAGAGCATAAGACACATAAGAAGAAATTGGATAATACAAGTCCTTTTACCTTTGCATAAGGCTATGAGAAGATCTAGATCACCAAGAGGATCTACAAGTACCGAAGGAGGTAGTGGTAGAGTTTGAGTATCTTTTGGAGGAGCAACACTTGAAACCTACCTAGGATGCGAAGAATATGTCTGTTCAAAGAACTAGAAGCCTATATCAATAGGATATGGAGGAGCAAAATGGATAGTGGTATAAGTTAAGAAAGAATCATCTAACTCACACACTGGTTTGTAAGATTGAGACTTGATAAGAAAAGGATGCTCTTGAAGGAAAGACACCACTATAATAAGATAGTGCCAAGGTCTGGAGAGAAACAATGATACCCTTTCTAAGTACGAAAGTAACCCAGGAACACACACTTTAAGAATGGGTCCAACTTAGTTATCTCTTATTAAATATCATACACAAAACCAATGCAGCCAAACACTTTTGAGGGAAAGGGAAACAAGGAATGAGAGGGGAAGAGGATAGAGTGAGGGATAGCACCAAACTTCAAATGTTCAATCCTACAAACTTCATGCTCTTGATGTCCAGTCCTGAACGTGAAGGGATGTATTAGAAGTTCCATATTGTCTAGAGGTATCGTCATCCATGCATATATAAATTACAGACAATCCTTACCCTATAAGTTAGCTTTTGGGGTTGAGTTAGACCCAGGTGCAATTTCAACGGGTTTAGCACCCATCACTACAATTTTATTTAGGATGTGTATTACATACTTCTTTGAGAAATCATAATACTATTCATTGTTCCACCTCTATTCTTAAGAAGTATCAAAGTCTACCAAAATCTTTTGTTTGAAATGTTAACAAATATGTTGTTTTACCTATCCAATATCATGGTAATCACTAATTATGATAACAATGTCATCTATGTACATTATTAGGTAAATGCATCATGTGACTGAATGACAAAAGAAGGCTAAAAGGTCAATCTCATTTCTAGACAAACCAAACTGTTGAACCACAATACGAAATCATCTAAACCAAGTCCTAAATGACTGTTTAAGATCATATAATGATTTCTGAAGATGAAAGACAAGTTTCAAAGACTCTTCTCAAGTAACAAATCCAAGAGGTTGCTCCATATAGTTCTTCAATAACATCATCATGGAGAAAGACATTCTTGATGTCAAATTGATGAAGGGGCCAATGACAAATAACAACTCTAGATAAGAAAAGACGTAAAGAGGCCAAAATGGCAAGTTTTCCAAATCCTAGAATGTTTGTTCTAGGTTTAGGAATCTTACTTGAAGCCAAGCCTGAACCTGCTGAACCTTTGGTGGTTTTCTTATTCATCATTTCCATCCTACAACTCTCTTCTCCCCGAACAATATAGAACAACTTTGAAAGGGATGGAAGCTTGTCTTTCCTTAGGATTTGAGCGTGAATAGGATCATATTTTAGATTCAAGCCATGGCGAAATTTGAAGAGTTGTGATTTCTTAGATGGCCTTCATCAAGGTGTCAAAATCCTTGCTACACTCTATGTTTAGGGTTTGGTATTGGTCCAACTCCACCTATGAGCCATTATGTTTCTTATATTAATAAGCTATAGAAAGGTCTCCTTGCTTAGCACTGAAGATCTTCATCTGCAACTTATAGCAAGTAGCAATATCTTCCTTCATAGAGTATGTCTTTCTAAGGTTTTCCCATATCTCCCAATAATTAGAAAAGAACATGTAATTTCATCTTATCTTTAGAACCATAGAACCCAACCATGTCATGATTAAAGAATCATCATCCTTCGATGCTTCAAAATCGGGTTTGTCATTGTTGGAGCCCTCCCCCTTAATATGATTAAGCTTTCTACCTCTAAAAGTCCTTTGAATAAACTGTGCCCAAAGAAGATAGTTTTCTCCATTCAAACAATAAGTAGGCAACAAAATGGGAAGATTGTTGGAGGTCAATTGGGTAATCAGGGCCATTTTAAATGGCGGGGTGACCTTGGGTTTTTCATCCTCAGCCATCAGAAACAACAACCACTTGCAACAAACAAAGAACATCCAAACGATAGAAAACAAAACCCTGACTGTGAGATCTTTACCATACAAAAGCTAGGGCATTCGAAAAAAGGCAAAGAATGAGGTAATTGACCCCAAGAAGGGGGTCAAGGAGGTTTTGGAGACCAAGTTTGTGGCAGCAGCATTGTGATTGGAGCCTAGGCAGGTGGTGCATGAGTTTCACACGCTAGAGATCTTGGCAGCACATGAGGCAGATTCCGAGGCTGCCACTTTGAGGTCTGGCTGATTTAGACTAGGTGATCATATCAATAGTGTCTCTAAAAAGAACCACCAACTCCGGCATGGCAGATGGTGGTGGTGGGAAGTGGAGATGTTGATGGAAAATCGATAGGTCTTTGGGGTGTAATGAAGGCCAGGAAAAGAATGTGATGAAGGCAGCTAAGGTTTTAGCATAGAAGCAAAACCCCCCAAGATTGAGAGCTCTTCATACCAACTTAAAAGAAAGGTTTGAATATAATTTTGTGTTGCAAATCTGTACAAGAGCATACAATATATAGAAATTATTCTGGCCTAATTATGAGAAGCTATTAATTACAAACATTCCTAATTACAAAGAAAGAATCAATAAAAATCAAAACTATTCCAAAAATAAATATGTACAAAAATAACAGGAAATATAACAAAGAATTAGAGAATATATTGCAGAATCAAGGGGATATACAGGGCAACATTGTTTCATTTTATAGCCTCTTTTCCCCTTTACTTTCCTAGTTGGTTTGTTTTTAAAAATATCTTATCCCCCTAGTTATAAGAAAACATGAAGACATGAAAATAAATGTCACTAGATAAATATTTCTCAGCCTTAAATGTTATAACAATAACAAATTGTTCTTCTGTTTCTTGTAATCAGAAGTTCCATGTAAAATTGTAAATAAGTTCATGAATGATGCAAACAGTAACTTCTTATTGTCAAGCAATGCCTATCTTCTAATGGATTTCATTCATTGCATTTACCTTTAGTAATATGCCACTCATCCACCACACCATTTGCCTTTTGGAAACAATTAATTTGGCAACAAGATATGCCACATTAAAGCCTTGGAAAATGTTATTTAGGCCATATTTAACAAAAATAGCTTTCCATATTTGTTTCTTGAACTGTTACTTTGTGGTAAAATGGGGTTATTCAGTTATTACAAATTTCAGTGTTATAATTATAATTATTAGTAGTAGTTAGGATTAGAAACCAGCCTAAAAAGAGAAAAAAAAACCTAAGTAGACTGTTGCATAGTTTTGTTAGAGATGTAAAAACCATCCATGTATCTTCATCAAATAGCTTAAGGTTTTGGGATTTTATTAGTCCATTACGTTCCATTGCCAAGAAGTGTCATTCTATATGAATATTATTCCTCCTGAAAACATATTTCTCAAGGGATGGTGCAATGTCTTTGTTAATAAACTAGTATGCAAATACGAGATTTTAAAGAACATCAATTTAAAGTATAGTGATAGAACTCAAGAAAAAATGATTAAGGAAACTGAATAATAGGATAATATTTAGCTGAATATCAGTGAAGAAAGAAAAGTGAATACAGCAGCGAAAGAAAAAAAGATAAATGGACAGTTAATGGGTGTCCTCCCTCACCCAAGAGCCTAACCCAAATTTCTGCCTGCCTACCCTTCATTCCATTTTGGTATTTAACAATGATTCCCTCATAACTGAATTATCAATCCCTAGGCCAACTTATTTTCTTTCTCTGCCAACTTACCCCTGCCAGCTCTCCCACCTTCCCTCATAAAAGAATGGTATGGAGAATTATTCTCTACATTCCATAATTTTCTCCTCACGTACACCCCTGTGACTGGTGGGACCCTATCATATAGCTCTAAGTAAGTTTAAATATTGTGCGAACTTAATGCTTCAGAGATAAAATGTTAAATTAGCTTCCATAATTTGTACTAATACCACTATAAATAAAGATTTTTAATCTTTCCATGTGCCACAATCAAGTAACAATAGATATGCAAGAACTTACAAAAATCTTGAGTTTTAAACCTGAACTCAAAAAGCAATTACATTAATTTAAAACAGTTGTGGTTTACCCAATAGATGCAGAAACTAGTTTTGAAGAGCATAAACACGAAATTCTAATAAACCAAACCTATTCAGAGAACCAGAGTAATTTCCCTACATCAGAAAATGCATTTTATCCTTTGCTCCAAAAGATGAGGAAAGTAATTTAAGGAACTATGTGATAGAGCTACATTTACAGAGCATTACCAACTCGGGAAGTAATTCCGATGCATTGGGTGGCAATCCAGCTCCATCGACCATCCAAGGAAATTCAGGTGATCCATTGCTATCAACTGCCTTCGCACTAGAGGTAATAATTTCATTCAACCTAGCCTACAATTTTTTCAAGTAAAATAAAAGGTATATCAGTATTCCAGTGATACCCAAATCTTACCTAAAATGCGCATGAGTCCTGAAGTGCATAAGTACTAGACACACAATTATTAGTGATTTGGACTGGTCATTGTGTGGCGTGCAAATTGGGCCCTGCTCTAGTTACTTTACCAGTAAATGACTCGATACAAAGATCCAAAGTTTGTTCTATGTCAATCCACACATTTTAGAGTTGGCTTAAAATAAAAAGATGCTAAACTTCTCGCAAATGTAGTCATTTTAAAAAGTTGTCAAGCTTATGGTCTCACAATGCTAAACTTTTTCATCAGAAATTCCCTTCTATACATCAGACACAACAGTTTTTTAGGCTTAAATATGTTTTTGGTTCTAAAAAATAATGTCTTTTTGGTTCTAGTCCCTAAAAAATATATATTTAGTCCCTAGTGAGGGACTAGGGTCAAAAAGGAACATGACTTTTGTAATTTTTAGGGACTAAAATAATTTTTTTATAGGAAGTAAAACCAAAAACTATCATATTTTCAAGAACTAAAAATATAGTTAAACTTTTGCCATGTTTCCCTATAAAATTCCTATTTCAATTTTTCTTCTCTTCTTGATCTGATAACTTTCAGGGTTTAGACCTAATTCTTTAGCACAATTATTCAAAATAATTATTTATTCTCAATATTCCAAACTATGTAATATATCATGACATCCTATCAAAATGTGACTGTTTGTTAGGCCTCGAAAAGATTTAATAATAAAATAACTTTCATGTTAACCAATTAACCATATAATACTTATTGAAAGTATAATTTTATCAAGTTGCAAAAGAATCATGTACAGTATTGTTGACCATTTTTGGCTAAGCAGTAACTCTCCAGTAAAGGTGAGTATGCCATTTAGATTCTTTCCTTCTACTAGAATATATAGCTATTAGACTACACAAGTTATAGCTTTTCTAGAACATTCCAAATTCTGTTTTCTATTAGACAGTTACAACTTACAACTGCTTCTGTTATGTCAATCACTATAGGTACACATAAATTCAAACTCTTGTAATTCTAATTCTTGAGAGATTCAATATATCAGTTTACATTTTTCTAACACCTCCCAAGCTAGTATCATCTATGATTAATAAAATACCCAGTCCAACTTGTTAATCAGCTTTGTTTTTTGTGGGATTCAATGCAGTAGTTGATGGAGAATAAAAAAAAAAAACAAGTACGGCTTCAAGTATTCACCCATCTCTTAGATGTTGAGCAATATATCTCTTTATGTTTCTAACCACAATATACTTTCAACACCATTGAAATAGCTATAACATTAGGAGATATAAATAACCAAAGGTATTACAAACCTTGGCTTCATCCATCTCAATACTGGCATTTTCAAGCCCATCTAACATGGAGGAGTCCTTGCTAACGAGAGAAACCTTAAAAGAATAACCAAATCAATCAAACATATCCAAATAAAAACATAGATCGAATATTTTCTTTAGGGGAGAAAACACAAACCAGGATTGGAGTCAGTTGCCCCTCTAGGTCAAGAAGACCTTTGGCAAAAGCAGCTGCAGACATCTGTTAACAAAAGTCATGAAAAAAATGACTCACATTTGATGCTGTTGTAAATAATGTAAATAAGACAGTTCTGTATATTAGAGTTGCATCTCTAATTATGGTAGAGAAAGAGAGAGAGAGATTCTCTGAAAAATGATTACTGAATTTTATTATTGATTTGAGGACACAATTGATTAAATATAAATATATATATAATATATATATGATACACAAGGCTTGCATAGCAAGTTGTTTATTCTGTTACATTTGACATGCATAGCTAGCTAATTAACTAACAGAATAAGGAAAGATAACTGACTAATAGAATAGGAGCAACTAACTGCATGATACACTTTCATCTATATAGAGATATATCTATCACTGTAAATAGGAAACTTGTCTAATTATAGTAATCATGTAATTGGCATGATATGATTCTAGATAACTGTACATCATATATTTATTGTGTATTCATTGTGCTTTAAATATAAATAATATGCTCTGTTCTGTACTGAGATAAATTCATCCTATGCCTCTTATTTCTTTCATCTTTCTCAACATGGTATCTTGAGGGTGACGAGAGGCAACTCTAATACATGAATATCCAGTATACCAACCACCTGTCCATTGGCACAATTATTTTTACCCAAAACTAGGTTTCATCTCCAATCTCTAGCCTCCTTCATTTCCTACGAGTTCACGCATTGTTCACTATTGGCCAATGACTTTTATGACAATTCTAGTCACCACCCCCAAGATTAGGAGCGCCATCTCCAGATCGGCCAGCCCTTGAAGTTTTGTGAGCATCCCAACAGGGATATGCATGTACGCCCTCATTTTGATTTTGCATTCTCTCTTCTCTGCATTTGTGGCGGTGAGTCTAATGTTGTTTTGGGCTGCTGTTTGTGCAACTAGGGTTTCCCCACTTCCTCTCTGTCAATGGATTTAATAGCAGAATATTATTGACAGTATTTTGGGTTTTTAATAGAGCTAATTTGGTGGAATTGTACAGCTGTAATTGTGTCATTATTATCTCCTTACTTAGGCTGCCTATAACAGTTTAGCTAATTTTGTGGGATTGAATAGCCGTAATTGTAATTATCTAATTATGTTGTTATCTTCTTAATTAGGATAGCTCAATTGTAGGATAACATATATAGCAGTTTAATTATTTTTAGGACTGAATATCAGTTTGTATTGCACTATATGTATCAGAATTCTCCAGCAGGAATACACAGTTTTTACCTACATTTCTCATATTTTTGACATGGTATCAGTTTGGGTTGCAATCCTAGTTTAACCCACCAATTCTAGCCTCTTGTTTCTTTTGTCTCCAGTCAATCTTTGTCTAAGTTCTCTTGTTTCTTGTCCTTGTTGCAACTTTGGTCCTTGTTCCTTGTTTTTTGTGATTTTTTTTCTCAGCCTCATGTTTACTGAAAAGTATGATGTCCTCTTGGTTCGTCTCAATGGCAAGAACTATTCTACCTGGGCATTCCAATTCCAGATTTTTGTCAAAGGCAAGGACCTTTGGGGTCATGTTGATGGTAGCAATCCTATTCCTGACAAAGACCAACAGAACAATGAATATGCCAAGTGAGAGGTCAAAGATGCTTGAGTCATGGTATGGATCACAGGCTCTGTTGATCCCAATATTGTTCTCAATCTTAGACCATTCAACAGTGCAGCAAAGATGTGGGCCTACCTGAAGAAAATATACAGCCAGAACAAACTGCTAGAAGGTTCCAACTTGAACATGAAATCACCTTTTTCAACAGGAGAGTCTCTCAATTTCTGAATTTTTATTCTCATTTCCTAAATCTTTAGACTGAATACACTGATATTGCTTATGAAAATTTGTTAGCTGAAGGTCTTCTTTCAGTACAAGTAGTTCATGATATCACTAAAAGAGATCAATTTCTTATGAAATTGAGATTTGATTTTGAAAGTATTCGGTCAAACCTCATGAATAGAGCTACTGTACCCTCTTTAGACGCATACCTTAATGAGCTACTTAGAGGACGAGACATGAGTGTTAATGTTTCAGCTGCAAAGGATTTGGCCATTTTGCTTCAAACTGTCCAAAAAAAGATGGCCATATCATTAAAGAATGTCCAATTAGATCACCAAGGAAAATTGCAACAGCCCTGACTGCTCCTTAGTTCTGTTTATTTTTTTTTTTTTGAAATGGCAAAATATGATAGCATTATAGGAGTACTAGAAGTACTCAAAATTACAGAATCAAGAATAACCTATCTATAATATGGACAGGTAATTCTATACTAAGGACTACAATTAACTTATACCCCCCTACAACACTCAAGCACCTCATATGATCTTTTCCCCTCTCTATTCAATAACAATCTCTATGACATGTTAAGGCTGTCCCTCATATTCAACACCCAATTTGAAAAGGAGTACATAAAGTGAGGGCTCTTTGCCATGACCCATGACCAAGATCTAAGTTGTATCATTTCCAACACCTTGTTACAATGAAGGTCTTCCTTGTTAAAGATCATTGCATTGCATGCAATTCAAATGCTCCAAATGGACACCAACCATACAATTTGCCATTTTTGCTGTTTATGTTTATTCAACTGCTGCTAGTTCTGTTGATACAGCAACTATGCATAAAAATGCTCCTGCCCTTATTTCAAACTTTGACCCCTGAAATTGTTCAACAAATGATAATTTCAGCATTCTCTGCATTAGGACTCTCAGGTAAACCTTCTTCTACCTCTTCTCCTTGGTATTTTGACTTTGGGGCCTCAAATCATATGACCAACAATGTTGAAACTCTTAAAAATGTCACCAAATATTCAAGAGATCTCAAAATTCGTACTGTTGATGGAAACTGTTTATCTATCACAGAAATTGGTGATATTTCTTCATCTTTAACTGATGTCTATGTTTCTCCTGGTCTGACTAGTAACCTTTTTTCTGTTGGTTAATTAGTTGACAATGATTGTCAAGTTGAATTCTCAAAATCTGGTTGTCTTGTGCAGGATCAACATTCAGGGATAATGATTGCAAAGGGGCCTAAAGCTGGATGTCTTTTTCCTCTCTATTCCTCAATACCTTTATGTTCTTTACAGACTTTTATTTCCTGTATTTCTGCTACAATTAATTTCAAAATATGGCATAAGCGTCTTGGTCATCCAAACTCAAATGTATACTTCATGACTTGCTAAAATCTGGTGTTCTTGGTAATAAAAAGTCCCTATCTCATAGTGATGTTATATTTATTTGATTGCAATTATTGGAAACTTGGTAAAAGTAAAATTCTACCATTTCCAACTCGAAATGTAACACATGGGTCTATCTTTTGCGTTCAAAACATAAGTATTTTCTACCTTCAAACATTTCCATGCCAATGTTGAAACCCAATTTTCTTCCAAAATTAAAGTTCTTCGATCTTCCAAAATTAAAGTTCATCCATTTCAGGAATTCCTACAAACAAATGGAATTTAATCTCACTTCCACGCTATAACAAAATGGGGTAGCTAAAAGAAAAAACTGTCATCTTCTTGATGTTGTCTGTACTCTTATGCTGGAATCTTTTGTCCCGCCTCATTTTTGGTGTGAAGCTCTCTCCACTGCTGTCCATCTTATCAACTATTTACCTTCTTCATCTTTAAACAATAATTCTCCTTTTATAAGGTTATTTGGTCACCCTCCACCTTATTCTAATCTTCGTACCTTTGGTTGTGTTTGTAATGTACATCTTTCCCCACAAGAACGCAACAAGCTCACAACTTAATCAATTAAATGTGCTTTTCTTGGATATTCTGCCCACCAAAAAGGTTTTCTATACTATGATCCTAGTTTACATCGAATTCGGGTATCTAGAAATGTGATCTTTCAAGAAAATACATATTTTTTTGCAAATACCTTGACGTTCCCTCTTCATCTTCATCCTCTATATCTATTCTACCTTTGTTTCCTAACACTTCCACAAGACCAGCAACACCAAAACCTCTCTTGGTGTACCAAAGATGTCCAACTACCACTCCAATTCAAACATTTGCACCTCCAGGGCCTCTTCCCAATCACTCTGGCTGCTGATCCTATAATTGATCCAAAACCAGCTCCTTTATGATGCAGTTCATGTGTCTGTAAACCACTAGAAAAATATGGTTTTTCCTCCCCGTTATCCTTGACAGCAACTTTAGCTTCCATTTCTATACCTTCATTTTATACTTGCTAGCATTAGAAAAAAATCAGACGTGGGATGTTGTTTCATGCCCCCCATCTGTTAAAACACTTGACAACAAATTTATATTCAGTATGAAGCTTTGTTCAGATGGTTCCATCAATCATTATAAGGCTAGGCTGGTTGTTTTTGGAAATACGCAATAATTTGGCCTTGACTATGAAGAGACCTTTGCACTTGTAGCCAAGATGACCACTATGCGTACCATTCTAGTCATTGCTGCATCTAAATCATGGTCTCTCCACTAGAAGGATGCCAAGAATGCTTTCCTCCATGGTGACCTCAAAGAGGAAGTATACATCAAACTTCTCGCAGGTATGCTTACACCGTCACCCAATGTTGTTAGTAAACTAAAGCGCTCTTCATATGGATTGAAATAGGCATCAAGAGTATGGTTTGAAAATTTTCAAACAACACTACTTGGTTTCTCTTTCAACCAAAGTCAATATGATTCGTCCCTTTTTATACAAAGGACTTGTTTATGTGGACAACATTGTGCTGACTGATTTTGACCAAGAGGCTATCTCTAAAGTCAATAAATTGTTGCATTCAACTTTCTACATGAAAGATCTTGGCCATCTCACTTACTTCTTGGGATTAGAAGTACATTCACAACGAAATGACATATTTGTCACTCAACACAAGTTTATTCAAAATCTCATTCAGTTAGCTGGTCTCAAAACTTCAACTATTGTTGACAGCCACATGGAAATTAATGTGAAATATAGACACGATGAAGGTGAACTTCTAGAAAATCTGACTTTCTACCGAAAGCTGGTTGGTAGTCTTATCTACGTAACCATTACAAGACCAGACATCTCTTTTGCTGTCCACATAGTCAGCAAATTCATGCAATCCCCAGACATTTCCACCTTTCAGCAGTACAATGCATTATTAGATATTTCCATGGCACCTCCAACTATGGATTATTCCTCCCTGCTGGTTCCTCAACACAACTACAAACATACAGTGATGCTGATTGGGTTGGATGTCCAAACAGAAGGAAATCTACTACTAGCTGGTGTATGTTTCTTCGTGGTGTCCTAATCTTCTGGAAATGCAAGAAACAAGACTCAGTCTCTAAGTCATCAACTAAAGTAGAATACCGTGCAATGTATGTAGCTGGCCCTGAGATTATATTATTGCATGATGTTCTTTTAGAGCTTGGCTTCTCACAAGCACAACCAACTCCGCTACATGCCGATAATACAAGTGGCATTCAGATTGTAGCAAATCCAGTTTACCATGAACGAACAAAGCACATAGAAGTTGATTGTCATTCCATAAGAGAAACCTATGATCGTCGAGTTATCACTCTCCCTCATGTCTCCACATCTATTCAAATCGTGGATATCTTCACCAAATCCTTGGCACGCAGTGTCATAATTTCCTTGTTAGCAAATTGATGGTTGTAGATTTACCAGCATCAATTTGAGGGGGGGTGTCAATGGAATTAATAGTAGAATATTATTGACAACATTTTGGGTTTTTAATAGAGCTGATTTTGTGGAGTTGTACAGCAATAATTGTGTAATTATTATCTTCTTAATTAGGATGCTGCAACTGTAACAGCTTAGCTAATTTTGTGGGATTGTACATTTGTAACTGTAATTATCTAATTAAGTTGTTATCTTCTTAAATAGGATAACTCAATTGTAGGATAACATATATAGCAATTTAACTATTTTTAGGGTTGAATATCCGTTTGTATTGCACTATATATATCAGAATTCTCTGGCCAGAATACACAATTTTTACCTATATTTCTCAAATTTTTGACACTCTCTACCTTAATTTGATCCATTGCTCATTTCCATTGTGTGTAGTCCTTTTTTTTGTGGTTTCCTAGTTGTTCTACATTGTTCACAATGTTTTCTCTCTCTTGTCAGTTGATACATGGCATTTCCAATTCTTTAAAGCCTAAGCTAGCCATCTTCACCAACCATGTCATTGCTCCGTTGTCTATGGATTAGTTGGATGGCAAAAGTTACACTGCTTGGACCTCTAATATTCATTTTTCGCTTGCGGGTCAAGATTATGATGACCATCTCACCAAGAAGGCCATTAAAATTGTTGACACTAATTATCCTTGAAGGAAAAAGATTAATGTCCAACTTTGTTACATAATTAAAGTCATTCTTCATCCATCTTTGAGACCAACCAATTTTTTGGACTCATGAGACCAGTGAAGCTATTTAGGCATAGGCTAAATCACTATATGCCAATACTATATTAACACTATATTGCGTTTGTCATGCTCATATGATTGTTGTTGGTGCTTGTATTGACAATTCTATAGCCACTTATCTGGGTTAGGTCCTTGGTTTTCTTTATGATTTCAATGAGCTCTTGCCTCCTATTGATCCTTTTGGTAAGGAGTTTGGGCTACACTAGCAATTTTTCATGTTATTAGCATTATATGGTTTGCCTAAAGAGCATCCTCATGCTCATGATCAGATTTTCAACTATCCTATTGCTCTCACCATGGACATTACTTGGTCCACCTTGCTTCATATCCCAACTAAGACATCGTCTAAGGTTGTTGTTCCTCTTGTTCCTGTTGATTATTTAACTTTGATGTCCAATTATAGCTAGTGTGCTCATTATCTTAAGCAAAGAAACTCTCGTTTTAAATGTCACCATTGTCACGGGCCTGATCATACTTTGATTTTCTTAATGAAAGATCATTTAGAGTTGTTTTCCATATTTCAATTTTTGTATATTGAAATAAAAACTCCATTTGGTGTTCCTATTTGTACATTGCAAAGTAATGATGCTCATAAGTATTTATCTATTCCATTTCATACTTGTATGGCTTCAAAAGGGGTTCTTCATTAAGCATCATGTCCGCGTACATCGCAACAAAATAGGATTATTGGATGTAAAAATAGACATCACCTTGAGATTACTCACACATTCTTACTTCATGTTCATATTCCTCCCCGTTTGTGGGATGATATAGTTCTTACAGTGTGTTATCTTATTAATAGCACATCTTTCTTTGTTTTAAAATGGTCAAATTCCTTAACAGGTCTTATATCCATATTAATCTCTTCAACCCTACCTTCTTGTGTCTTTAGGAATTTACTTGGCTTATCATAATCAAAGTCCTGGATTAAATAAACTTTCTGCTTGCTCTCACAAATGTGTTTTCTTGGGTTACACAAGGTCTTAGAATGAGTATAAATGTTATTCTCTTCTTTGTTTTTATCTTATATTGCTTGAGGTTACCTTTTTGAGTTTGTCCCATTCTTTGATTCCACTTCTTCCACATCTATCTTTAAGTCTTGCTTGCCTTTAGACATTTCTCCTCTAGTTTCTATCCAATTATGTCCTCCAATAGAGTCTTGGTCACCGCCGACTACACCACTTTCTCATCCTTTATTGGTTTGTCAACATTGGCAATGTCCCTCTATGCCACAATTGGCTCATGACAACATTGTTTTTGACTTGCTTTTGAAGCCACCTCCTTTGCCTCCTTTGACCCTGCCTCCTACATTCAATCTTCACATTGTTGTTTACAAAGGTATATGTTTTACTTATAATCCTTCTTCTCATTATGTTACTTTGAGTTATCATCGCTTATCTCCTTCCTATTATACTTGTTTCTCCTTTTTGTTTCCTATTTCTATTCCTAAAAGAGTGATGCCATTGCAGGAAACAATTTTGGTTCATGAGATGTATGTGCTTCAATGGTGTTACTTGGGATCTTGTTTCTTTTCCTCCATTTGTTGTTTGTTGTAAATGGATCTACACTGTAAAAGTTGATTCTGATAGCAATGTTGACCAACTTGAGACTTATAGTTAAATGTTATATTCAAATCTTTGGGTTGGATTGCGGTGATACATTCTCCCTCATGGGAGAAATTCCCTATGTATGGTTATTCCTGTCTATTGCGGCCATTTTTCATTGGTCTTTTTAACAATTGGACATCAAAAATGTATTCCTACATGGTGATCGTATGGAAAAGGTGTACATAGAGAAACTAAATGATTTTTGTTCCTTAGGGAGAGTGTTCACAACTTGTTTGTAGGTTTTGTAAGTCATTATATCATCTCAAACAATTTCCTTGAGCATAGTTTGGTAGATTTAGCTTAGTAGTTGAACAATTTGGCATGACTCAGTGAGGCTAACCAATTTGTCTTCTATTGTCACTTAGTGGTTGGATGCATTTACCTCATTGTTTATGTGGATGATATTGTCATCATAGGTAGTGATCACTATGGGATCATGCAAGTGAAGTAGCACCTTTGTTAGAACTTTCAAACAACTGATAATGGTAGACACAAATATTTCTAGGTCATAGAGCACAATCTAAAAATGACATTACAATCTCTTAAAGGATGTATGTAATAGACATTTTAGAGAAGACAAAATTGATGAATGCCAAGCCTATTAACATTCACATGGATCCTAATACTAAGCTTCTACTATGTCAAGGTGTCAACAAAGTATTAAAAAGGACATTAAGTTCCCCTTATTCTATCTTGTAAAAAGGATTAGATACATGATCATATATATGATATATAAACCTTTTTATTTATGTCATATATAAACTTCTAATTTATCTAAATTAAATTATTGAAGAATAAATTAAAGTCATAACTCATAAACACAAGTTTAATTAATCCCTAAAGAAAATCAATATGTTAAACTTCATAAGCCTTTTTATTTTTTGTTTGACCGATTTTTTTTCTTTCCTAAAATTTAAAACTATAGCAAAGAAAAAATAAAAAATTAAATTAAGCTATAATAAAATAACGGCATAGAAAACTAAAAAAAAGCATCACGTGACATAATTTCTATGAATTAAAGGATGGAGCCAAATATAGAATTAGATTTAATAAAAAAATTAAAGAATGGGACCAAAAATTAAATGAAAAAGAATAAAACACTGCTAACCAAAAGCTTAAGCTGTTGTGTTTGCTGATTCTGAATAAACGAAATAGGATTATAAGAATAGGAAAAGTATTTAGTCATTTATAATTAGAATTGTAAAATCCATTTTATAAATAGAACAATCTTGCCCAAAGTCCACCCAGACCCCATATCCAATTTTTAAAAGCCCAAAAACACTGGTCGTGTGTCCAAGAAAGGTCAAGAAAAGCATTTTTTGGGCTTTACTTTTCGCATCCCCCTTTTTTCTTTTTGCACCCCCTTTAAATTTTTGGAATTTTTTTATTACCATTTTACCCTTTACACCTCCTTATCTCTTCAGAAAAAAAATTTCTCTTCCGCAAGTATTCATGTCTTCCGCAAATTAATTTATGAAATGCATCAGTGTATTTCGAAAATTAATTTGTAGAATGTAATTTTTTTTGTTTCGCAAATTAGTTTACGAAACATAAAAATGTAACCTACCGTAAACTAGTTTGCGGAATACAAAAAATTACATTTCGCAAATTAATTTACGGAATACACTGATGCATTTCGTAAATTAATTTGCGGAAAGTGTTTAACGTTCAGCAAATTAGTTTGCGGAGTATAAAGTTCGTTCGTCTTCTCCGATGTCCGATGCTCATTTTCTTAGTTTTTCCTCCAACCAAAAGCAACAACCTAACATAGATTCAATTAATAAGGAAGAAAGCACAACAATGACAAACAGAAGAAGAAATGAGAAAGAAAAAAGAAAGAAGATAGAAGACGGAAGACGGAAGGAGGAAGAAGAAAGGAATGTAATAGACAGGGGCATTTTCGTCTTTTCATCTGTAAGGGGGGGTGCAAAAAGAAATTTAGTGGGGTGCAAAAAGCAATCCCCGCATTTTTTTTTGTTTTTAACAACTGGGTCATGCACAACTTGACCTATTTCTGGTGTGCAACCTGGTTCCTCCAAACACTCTCTTTGTGCAATGATACTTGTGATTTGCCAATGCGATGCGATTCTGAGCAATTCAGCTACGATTCCGGCACACTTCCGATACAACTTTCGTTCCTATCGTTTTGGCTTAATTTGTAGCGTATCGTGAATCTTTTCGTACAATTCATGTGATACTAACTACCATGATACTGAGACATACACGTTCATCCTATACATCTTGTTTCTCTTATCGCTCTCAACAGATGAAATAAGACAAATTAGGCTTATTAACAACATCAAGATATCAATCATCAAACATAAATATATAAAAATGAAGCAACCAACAATTAAAACCACTTAAGCTTGTACTTTATCAAGGTACACACAATTTAGGCCATACCTGCACACGACCCTCATCAGAGCTATAAATCTTAAGATCATGACGGTATGTACTATGGAGGCGAAGCAGCCCTGTACCTTCTCCTGTGAGTTTCAATCACACAAAGATTGGTCATTATACATGGTACAAGCTAACAAACCATTGCCAAGTTAATGTTACACAAAAAAAGAACACATGATATAAACATATATTATGTGGACCAAACATAATAAAGACACAATAGAAAAGGTAAGCCCTAAGCGCACAATTTCTTCGAAGAGTTACTTAGCAATCATTATAGGTACACATAAATTCAAACTCTTGTAATTCTAATTCTTCAGAAATTCAATATATCAATTCACATTTTATAACATGGTATCCAAAGCTTCTGCTCAATCATGAATGGTTGTGCTGCTTGAAACTTCATCCTCACAATTGCTGGTTTAGTTCAGACCATCGTTGCAATTACCTTCTCTCACCATCTCTGTTTGTCTCAATGAGAACTACCTTCTCTAGAAACAATAGGATGAGGTTGTTATCAAAGCTCATTAACTCCATCGCTATGTCGTTAATCAAGAAATTCCGTCCTATTTTCTCTTTGAAGACAATCACAATCGTGGACACATTAATGAGGCCTATCTTCATTGGGAGCAATGATACTAGCTCCTTTTCTCTTGGTTGCTTTTATCCCTCTCAAAATCGTTCCTCACTCGCATCGTCAAATGTACCCACTTAGGGCAGCTTAGGGATGAAAACCATGCATTCCCTGGTTCACATACTCAAGCAAAGGCTCGTCAATTCCATTCTGAACTCCGTAATGTCAAGAAAGGCTCTTGTACAATCGTAAAGTACCTTCTTCGAATCAAGACTATTGAGGATCCTTAATTTTCATTGGTTAATCAATGCTACCACGTGATCATGTTGATACCACCTTGGTGGTTTACCTAATCAGTATGATATTCTTTTGACCTCAATCAACACAAAACTTGAATCCTACAATGTCAATGACCTTGAATAATTTCTTCTTACTCATGAAGCTTGGCTTGACAAGAATTGCCAAGCTTCTACTTCTTATGTCTTTTCTATTAATCTCACCAATGCCTCAAATAACATTCATCTGCTATAGCTTCTGTGACATCTAACACCTCAAAGCATAATTTTCCCACCCAAAATTCAACTCCAGCTTTTGACAACTTGTATAATTATTCTTGGACTCAATCTCATGGTCCTATCCAAGGATTTCAAGGTCGAGGACGTTATCGAGGCAAAGGGCACAATGCATAAGTTCTCCATTCTGTAACATGTCAGGTTTGTCATAAACCTGATCATGATGTCCCTGCTTGCTATCATTATTTCAACCATGCCTACACCAATTACAATTTAGCTCCTCCCAAAGAAAGTATGCAATGGAAATCATAAAAGAAACTAAATTAACAGGTATCAAACATTTTGTCACACCTATAGATTATAATATTAAACTTCTGTCAGGTATCAAACATTTTGTCACACCTATAGATTATAATATTAAACTTCTGTCAGGACAAGGGAGACCACTTTTAATCCCAAAGAGATATAAGAGACTGGGTGGTAAGTTGGACTATCTAACTATCATTCATCAAGATATTTCCTTTGCAGTTAATGTGATAAGTCAGCTTTTTAAATGCAAATTAGATAGACTCTCCCACCGATAATAGGTCCACCTCTGATCATTGGATCCTTATTGATGGAAATCTAGTTTCTTGAGAAAGCAAGAGTGTTGTTACAAGATCAAGTGCAAATGCAAAATATTGAGCCATGACTTTGGCCACTTATGAGCTCATCTAGCTCAAGCAATTATTTAAGCAGATAAGGTTTGATGAGATTAATCAAATGACACTCATTTGTGATAATCAAGCCCTACTATTGTTGTATATTGGCTCAAATCTTGTATTTCATGAGAGAACAAGAGTTTGAAATAGACTGTCACTACATTAGAGAGATCTTTATTTGGAGACATCACCACTAGCTTTGTCAATTCCAATGATCAATTGGCAAATATTTTCACTAAATCATTAAAAGGTCCTAGAATTAGCTATATGTAATAAGCTAGGTGCCTAAGATTTATATCCTCCAACTTGAGGAGGAGAGTTGGAAATATGCAAATAAGGTATTTGTAGTAATGTAATTATATCTTTTTAATTATGATAATTAGGTAACCGGATAGTCTTGTAACTAATTCTTATACTAATGATCCCTATTATAATTACATGCTTTGTTGTGTAGTTGAAACACACAAATTCATCCTATGCCTTCTTGTTTCTCTCTCTTTCAACAGGACCCATAACAAATAACAAGGTTAATTGAAAGTATCTATACTTGTTTGAAATAAGAAATCAAGAATAAGAGGTCTCTTGCACAAATCAGTTTGGCACAATAAGCATCATATTCCAAGACCAAAACACACTAGTTATGCTGTCAAAACTACTCTAAATACAAAACTATTTCAACTTTCAAGATATGCTAAAAGAAAGCTTTTAAGGAGGTGGGCTGGTAAATAGCCAATTTTATAAAGCACGCATTCAGTACTGGCATGAAGACCCAAAAAAGTCCTAGGAAAAATCAATACACAAAATAAGTCACTGCTGGCCAATAATTTTTCAATTGTGACATAATTCTACTTTTGCATTTACAGTAGTAGTTACATAAGAATAAATTCCAGAAATATATTCACGGTTAGCACATTGTGAAATTTTAGGATTAAATATATGTCATTTACCTGGATACATTTTATTCCGGAAATATCTTCCCAGTTCTTCAGCCTGCAAAAAGAAAAAGTAATTCATACAACTGGAAAAGAAAATTTTAAATGAAAATTTCTTTTTTATTCTCAACAATAATAGCGGTACAATCAAACTCAGTTCCAAACTGAGTAGAAACATGTTTCTTTTATATGTTAATCTGAACCTGCTTTCTACCAGCATGTGTAAGAACACCACCATATTTAAGAATCATAAGAGCTTCAACCGGTCGTTCTTCAACTTCACCATTACTTTTTGTCACTTTAACCCACTTTAGTGGCTTTAGTTGAACCTTCCTGTATATGCCTGAGAAATATCCTCCCTGGTAAAAAGGAGAAAAGGAAAAGAAATGAAACAATTTAAGATTTTCTGATTTATATAAAAGTCAAGACTGCAATTATTCAGGCTATAAAAGGACACACAAAAGTATTTGCCGTATGGTTTGGCATGTCACAGCTAACAAACAATATCCTGTATTATGAACAGAGAAACATCACTAATTTCACTGAGGATTGACCGACCATGTAGGAGGTTGTCTCTTCAGTTTTCCTTATTCATGACTAATATCTCTAGTCAACACAGCATGACCTTTAGCCATATAGGAAGACATTGCATTCAGCCATATAGTTTAAACAATATTAGGAAAAAGAAAAGAATTGATTTTTTTGCTCCTCATAAGAGTATGTGTTCCAAATCCAAAATGGCTATAAATTATGAAAGTTTTAAAAGTAGAATTGTATCTGAAAGCTAAAATATAATTGAAATTTTATTTAATATCTAAAAACAAGCCCAATAAAAGGGAGGCAGAAGTTAATGCAGAAAAGTTGGAAGAAAAACTAAATTTACAATCAAAAGAAATTTAATTTTCAAATTTCAATTACTAGCCAGCTCATCATATGAGACATACTCAAGAGTATCAAAGAAAAAATATGGTCAAGAGAATCAATAACCTCCTCAAGAACAGCTTTAACTTGACGAAGCTTTTCAGCATGCTCAACATCTTCAGCCTCACTATCACTTTCCCGATCTGGTCTAAATAAACACAAGGGTAAAATTAATTACTCTGGCTTATATTATATATATATTATTGACTGAAAAACTGGTAGCAACTATTACTAGTATGCAGAAATGGCAAAGTAAACCTGCAACAGAAAAAGAGTCAGTATTGGAACTTAGCTAGTGAAAGTTAAATTCTACCTCAAAGATAGCAAAACGAGGATTGTGGAGATTTTACTTAGGAAAATGAGGAAATATCATTGGAAGGAAGCAAATGGTGCAAATAATAGGAAACTAAGGTATCAACCTAATAAAAAGAATAATTATACTTGAAAAGTATATGTGAAAAAAAATATATCATTTCTGATATGTCAATCAGTTACATAGATATATCATGTACATTAATTCTAGTAATTACAATTACGAAAATAAAGGAATGAAAAATCTGTCCTAAAGCAAGAAATATGGAAATTGACATCTATACAATTAAAGGAAATAATTTTGTACAATTAAAGAAAATGAAGAACAATAAGATCAACCAAGAAAATAAGGATTCCCCCCTCAAGTTGGTGAATGAATGTATCATTCCCAACTTGCAAATTATTTGTTGAAACTGTTTTGTTGCCACATCCTTAGTAGGGACATATCAAGTCACTGTCATGCCATTATCTAAGTTCTCTTTAATAAAGTGGCAATCTATTTCAACGTTTTTGGTTCTATCATGTTGGATCAGGTTGTGTATTATGGTGATAGCTGACTTATTATCCCAAAACAGTCTCGTAGGAGTTTCACACTTTATACTGAGATCATCAAATATGATCTTCATCCATTGCAACTCACTCTGAATCAATCAAAATCCTGCTTTTGCACTTGACCTCCCAACTACAATTTGCTTTGCGCTTCTCCATATCACCAAATTTCCATCCAAGAGCATACAATGTCCTGAAGTGGACCTTCCGTCTATAATTGAACCTGCATAGTCTGCATAAATGTATGCTTCCATAGAGAGTCTCTCACCCCTTTTAAAAAGAAGCCCCTTCCTAGGCTTCCTTTTAGATACAGGAGAATTTTATTCATAGTATGCAAATGTCTCTTGCATAGGTCATTCATAGATTGGCTTAACCACATTTATTGCATAAGCAATGTCAGGCTTGCTATGAGCTAAATAAATTAACTTTCCTGCAAGTCTCTAGTACCGGGCCTTATCTACAGTTAGGCTATCCTCATCAGTCCCAATTCTATGATTCTGCTATATGGGCACTCCAACAGCTTTACAACCCAGCTTACTGGTATCCTTATGCAGGACAAGAACATATTTCCTTTGGGAAATGAAAATGCACTGTTTGGAGTGGGAAACTCAAACTCAAGGAAGTACTTCAGTTTTCCCAAGTCCTTCATCTCAAACCTGAGATAATAGATTGTCCATTAAACTCTCTTTCAATATCATTGCCACCCGCAATGATCATCATCCCCATAAACTAGCAAAAGGTTAGTTTACCACTTTGGGAGTGTTTTACAAGGAAGTGTACAGCAACCTACTTTGTATATACCCCAAGGGCACCATAGCCTGAGTGAAACTCCCAAATCAAGTACAGGGAGATTATTTAAGCCCATATAAGGCTTTTTTCAATCTACACACCTTATTTTCACCATCAACATGGTTATTTCTTGGTGGGATATCCATATATGCTTTATTTAAGTGTCCATGCAGGAAGACACTTTTAAAATTGATTGGTGTAATTCCATCCAAAATGAGCTACAAATTAGAGGATAAACTTAACAGTATTCATCTTTGCAGTCAGTGCAAATGTCTCCTCATAGTCAATCCCATCTGGATATGTCATTTCGCAACTAACCTTGCCTTGTACGACTTGTAAGTCTTCAAGAAGTAGGCTTGGTTTACCATGGTTGTGTCTATGGATTCAGAGGATATTAACAATTTTTAAAAATAATTTTACTTAGCTAACAAGAGGAATGCTTTCCAAAGGGACATTTCCTACGTACAATTATTGGTTCCAAGCCCTATACCTGTTGTGTCTCTTCCACAGGATGAAATTGTCTTTAGCTCTTTCATGGAGTTAGCCAATAGGATATTCAAAGGGTTCTCCCATGTGGCATGATTGGTAAGGATAGCTTTCTTGATGTGCCCTTCGATTTGATATTCTTCTCTTCATGTTTCCTATTGAGAGAATTTCTTGTCCTCTACCTCTGTATTTCTCCTCTTCTATATAAAAATTCTTCTTCCACAAGGGAAAAATAGGTTATTTCTATTTTTCTTTTCTCTTTTACTTGCAATCTCACTGGTTAAAAGTGTGCATAATGACATTCGTGTGAAAATTGGATGTTGGACAAACCATGTTCTTGATTAAAGCAAACAAAATCCAAAGATAAAAAGGTTTTAAAAATGTTGCAGACCAATCACAAATGTCTAGAGATTTCATTAATCTTGGGTGCGAATTTGAGGGCAAGTTGCATGTGGTGCTAATGTGAATTGAAGCCAATGCAGGCAAAATACCTAATGCGAGGCACCAGCATCCTTGTGGCATCTAACAGATCTTGCAGCTGAACAGCACTTTTAAGTTTTGTCTGTAATATATGACCAACAGATCAACCACAGAAGGGTAGGAATTCATAGCTCAAATAAAATTTAATAAATGATATGGAAGCACTGCAAAATAGTATCACCTCAGTTCGAGGTCGGCCACCATTGTATTTTAACATTAAGTTCAGCAGTCTTTCCTCTGTAACCTTTAACTTCACCTTCTGTTTTGGAGTTCTATCACCACTGCCAGAACCCAAAAGAGAAATGTATATAAGAATTAAAAACACATTTAACTAATCAAATAAAAAGGGAGTTAGCACGTACTGACGAATAACAGCAATTACACAACGTAGTTCCTCAGATTGTCCGAAAGTTCCATTAATACCACTACCCTGACGAGTTAGTAGCTCAGAATGAGGGACTAATTCATTTACTTTCCATGGTAAAGTTGGTGGAATCACTGAAGAAAGATGAGGTGCTTTTGCATCCAACAACATCTTCCGCAGCACACAGGTAGCATCATCATAATACCTTCAGCAGCATGAAGGAAAAAATGTGATTTTTGCCAGAATAAAAATGTTGAGAAACAAACAAGTCATGGTATAAAAGAAAATAGAGAAATGCTAACCTCCACTGATTAAGGAGTTAAAAGTAGAACGTTTTTAATGTTATTAATGCATAACCGCCATGATTTCTAATCCATCCTAATGCTATTTCCAATAAAAACTTTCTACTTTTACTTCCTTAACTAGTGCTCCAAGGGCAGTAGTTAGCAAGACCCAAAAAAATATTAGAAGAAAGGATAATCCATTGGACAAGTGAAGTTACCATAAAACGTAAATGTTTTTCAAATTTTTTTCTTTGTAGTGACAACATGTATATGCTAGTTTCAAATTGCTACTCCTTGCCACAAAGCATAATGAATTGGGAAACTTCATTTCCTTGAAGAAATCTTATCACCATGCAATGATTAAAGCACAAAAAAAGGAAACTAAAAAATAAATTGTAGATTAGAGAGAATCTTTGTGTTGTTTATGAAATTATTTTTAGGTCATATGTAAGAAGTGAGTCTTTGAGATTCGTTGGCAAAGTGTATGAAACAATAACAAAAGCCTTCTCCTATTAGGTAAGGTCGGCTACATGAATCATTTGATGTTATTGGGCTAAGTCAAAAACCAAATTTTTTGAAATATCATTAAGCATGTGATCTCTTTTAAAAATTTCTTCCAAAATCCTTCTTACCCTCCCCCTATTGCTCTTCACAAGAAAAAAAACTATGTTGTCAACCCTTGTCACGGGTACCTCCAATGACTTTCTTTGAACATGTCCAAACCACTTTATAACCCCTTTTTGGTTATCTTCTCCTTGATAGGTGCCATCCTAATATCTACTCATATACAGTCATTTCTTATCTTGTCCTTTCTAATATATCCATACATTCATTTAACATTCTTATTTCTGTTACTCACTTTTTTCTCATGTCTCTATAAAACCCAACATTTGTTGTCATAAAGGATACTCAATCATATAGCATTCAATAAAATTTCTTTTTGAGCTTGGTAGTTACTTTCTGGTCACAAATAACTTCTGATGCATTTCTCCACTTTAACCACCTAGCTTGTATTCTGAGTAACATTTTGATTAATTTCACCATTTTTTGGTAGAATAGATCTCAGATACTTAAATTGCAAAATATGCAGTATGAAGTCATCTCCAACTTTTACTTCTACATCAATTCCATCTTGTTTCTTATTAAAATTGCAATGCATATTATTTTTTGTCAAAATCCCTGCAAATTGGCTAGAATAGGATATTTCCTTGTATAGGCAGAATTAAATGCCATAATTAGCAGAAAAAATTAGCTGTCTGATTTTATATTTATTGTACAGGAACCGTTGACCCTATAATGTAGCAATTAACTGTGTATGCAACAATTTAGGAATTTCCTTTATTAAACCTCATGTATTCTATTTAAGAGCAATTTCTCTTCTAAATGAAAGTATCATAAATCAGAAAACAGTTTTGACATTTTTTATTTCTTCTCAAGTGAAAACTCTTAAATTCCATAGTTCATCCCCAAAATTCAAGTTTTAATAAACCACATTCCTCATATCTCAATTAGAAATATATCATCCGCAAATAGCATGGTTTAGGAATAATCTTTTGTATATCCTTGATAAGCAAATCCAAAACCAGAATAAATAGATAAGGACTCAAGGCAGATCCTTGAGGTAAACCTATCATGATAAGAAAACCTTAGTTGCATCTCTCGTGGTTCTCACACTTGTAGTTACCCCATCATACAGATCTTGTATAGCTCAAATATAAGTCACATAGACATCTTTCATTTCCTTACTTTTCCGTAATACTTCGCTTAGCATGCAATCATATATTTTTTTAAAATCAATAAAAACCATATGCAAGTCTTTCTCTTGACATCATACCTTTCCATTAGTCTCCATAGTAAATGGATAACTTTTGTTGTAGATTAGGGAAGATGGTATGACTCTGATACCATGATAAAATTATGATATTGTAGGTATAAGAGAGAAAGAGATAAGAAAACTGATATTGACTGAGATGTATTACAATATGATGGGATGCTCTAATATGCTCTATAATGTATTCTCAAACCTAAAGTACTAACATTTATTTATACTATACAGAATCCTAATTAATCAAAGAAACAAAACATGATAAGATAAGGAAATATGGTAGCTAATCCTTAGAGATGATGAGAAAATAGGAAAGCTAATCCTCAAGGATAATTTAAGATATTTTGGATATTATAACAAATTTGTATATCTTTCACTTTTCATCATTTACCCGAGATCTATACAAAACTCCTCAAAAGCTTTTGATCGTGCCTCACTCGCAGCTTTCCTTATTTCTAGCATTTTGATACTTCATGCAATATTTAACATTGGTGCACCCAAGTAAAACCTTAAAACACTCCTTTTATTTCTTACATTTTCTTGCACACTTTCCTTTCACCACCAAGATTCCTGATCTCGTAGTCCAAAAACCACTAGATTCACCCAAGACTGCTTTAGCAACCCTCCTAACTTTTTCAGACATCTCATCTAGGTTAGGTGTACCTAGTGCTTCTCAATTACCTTCCTCTTCAAAGTCAAAAACTTATCACCCTTGGGCTGCTACCACTTGATTCTTGGATTTGTAACTTGACAATATTTCTGTTTATGGCTCTTCAAAGGAACATCAAGGACCAAAATCTAGTGTATATAGGTTCTGTTCTTGCATAACCTTGCAATCCTTACAACCTCTCTTATCTAGGTTCCTAACCAAAAAGAAACAAATTTATAACCTTGAGGTTCCACTCTTATAGGTGAGATGTTCCTCCTGCTTCTTAAAGTATGTGTTTACAATCTTGAAATCAAATGCCATAGAAAAATCCAAGATAGATGGCCCTTCTTCATTTAGATCTCCAAAGCCAAAAACACTTTGAGCTCTTGTAAATTGCCTCGCCTCCCTACCAACATGTACATTTAGATCTCCACTGATGAAAATTTTCTCTTTCTATGGAATGCTTTGAACCAACCCCTCCAAATCCTCTCAGAATTGTTCTTTCAAAAGAGCTTCTGATCCTTCTTATGGGGGCAATGTGTGAGAGATGAAGAAATAGTACTTTAACATTTGAAAAGAAAACAGTTCATCTTTCTTTGCTTATTTCACCGAGTGTTATGCTATACCCACATAAATTGACCATACATATTCTTTAGATCAAAATATAGAACAATGAAAGTGATTAGCAATTTCCAGACTCTTAACATATCAGAAGTAATTCCCAAAACATAATAGTAGTAATTTGCAATATTCTTGTCCAGAGATCAACTATATAAGCTTATTGATCATAATGGCAACTATTGAAGTGTTTTAGCAAATCAGGGGTTTATGGGATGGCATCAAAATTTCTTAGAATTATAACAGATTAACAAGTCTGTTACAATTAGATTGAGTTAGTTAGAACTAATTAGTTAGGTTTCAGTTAGAGTTTGGTTTCAGTTATAACTTTCTGCTTTCTGTTACATCTTCTGTTATCTTCTCTTTCTTATAAATACTGAACATCTGTATCATCTTATCTGCAAGTCAGATTTAAATCAAATGAAATCTTTTCACCAGGCAGATGCAAATAATTGGTTTTTTTAAGGGGATAGATAAAACAGAAAGAAGATAGTAGCATTTATCATTTTTCTAAGTATTCAAATCTGTCTATTCCAATATATAAGGATAGATACATATCAAAGTGAAAGAGTTGATCCTATGATTTTCTGTTTAATAGAAAAAAAGTGAATAACTATTTAAAGTATTTTGAATAATGCTGCTAATATCAAAACAAGCACTGCCAAAAAAAAAAATCTAAATATTTACTTGTATGAGTTTTTAACAAAGCTCCACCCATTCACATCACAAACATATGAGCGTCCCTCACTTCTCAAGAGATCAAACCCACAAACCTGCAGGAAACACAAAAAATGTATAGTAGGACATGAAGAGGACAAATTATTTTCTGTAAGTTGCAGAAAGAAGAGTTCATTTCAAACCATGTTCTCAGAAAGAGTATCACATGCACCAAATTTAAATTCATAAAACTTTGTGCAAACTTGCCTACTAAAATAGTTAGTTCATAGCTTCATGCTCTCAGGACTTGTAAAGTTAGATAAAATGAAAAGTTGGAATATTAAAAACTTGGCATTTCCATGGAAAGATAAAGCAGCTATAGGTGTAGAGAAAAATAGAAATATCACAATTGGAATGATTCAATAGCAGTTTTCAAATACAAAATACCAGTACTTCAATACAATGCTAGGTTTACCAATCAGTTCAGAAATTTTACACCAAATAAATCTAACAGTACAACAAGGAGCCAGACACCCAAATTCAGAAGATAATAACACAAAAAATAACGTGGCATCTTTTTAAAATGTGCAGTTACAACATACCGCTTGCCTGAATGCCATACTGACTTCTCTTGCCATTTCCTTCTCAACAGGAGTCAGTAACACTGGATACCTAACCTGCCAAATGAGATTACAAAGATGACTCAACATGAAAGTGAAATTACTGTTTCAAGCAAGCAATTATGGCATGCTTTGCAAAGGTGTTTGTCCCTTCTATAAATCCACTCAAAGTTAAGACAAGCATGGGATATTCACATGATCCAAGAAGAAATATTTTTTAACAAACACTGACGATAAACAAAAACCAATATAGGCAAGCATAAAGAATCAAGAATCCAAAGAGGTGAATGGTGTCTGGAAGCATTTAGAAAATCTCTAAAGCAATGTTTAAGCTAAGCATGTTTGGAAAGTAGATAATTCAGATTAAAATTTACATCACACTTTCTTGGTGCTAGGGGTGGGCAAATGGTAAAGGCCTGACCCCACCTGATGTAACCAAGGGCCAAATTTGTAAGTCAGACAGGTTAGGTCAAATGTTGGGTTATTCAGGCCGCTAATGATGGATAGGAATAGGTGCAGACGGTCGAGTTTGGTTCATGGATATAGTTTCTGTTGGTACCTGAACCCAACTAACTCGGACAAACATATGATAAGTAAGCCCTCTAAGGATTGCCCTAATTTCACTCTGCACTCATTCTCTCAAGTGTGAGCTATTGCTCTGCTACAGTTTAGGGAGGTTTAACCACAAAAACAACAAATCACTCATTCTGAGTTGTCACTTCTTAGTGTTGCTCTTTAGCCTTTTTTCGTTTTTCTCTTTCTGTTATCACTCGGTCTCTTGTGAAGGATTTCACTATGGATCTTCAACTCTGTCTCAATCTCTCATTTTTGGGTTAGGGTTCCTTTTCCATTCTAGTTGCTAGGGTTAGGGAACACCTTTGTGCTAGGGTTTGGTTTGAGGGTAACCACAAAACAAAAAGATCGAACTTTGCTCTTAGTATTTCTTTTTTCCTTTTCCCTTTCCTCTCTGACTCTCTCAATCTCTCATCAAACTTTCTTTGCACCAGTCTTGGAGACTTGAAGTGAAGTGGAATTGGTAAGGTAGGCTGTCTCCCTCACCTTCATTTTTGTCTTTTGAGTTCAATCTCAACATTTTTCATGTAAATAGAAGTAATTTTTGTTTTACTTTTTTTATGAATGTTGTAATGTTCAAGCTCTTCTCCGACTCCATGTATTGTCCCCTTGTCAAACTTTCCTCTCTACAATGACTGTGGCTGTAGGACTTCAGCATACTCTATTGTAGTAATTAAAAAGGTAACCCTTGTCTTTCACCTTGTTTTTTGTGAATTTTTCTTCTCAGTTGACATCCAGCGTGCTTGTGTAGCATCTAAACTTAACTATTTTTTTATGTTAGAACAAGACTTAACTGAGCTAAATCTGTCATTCTGTTGAGCAAGAATAGAATGACAACAATCTATAACTAACAATGAAACTGATAGTGAACAGAAACGGTAACTAACATCATCACAAAACTAACTAACTATAGCAGAAATTGTAACTAACTATAATAGAAAGTAATACTGTAATATTCCCCCTTCAAACTCAAAGTGGCTCAGTAAGAGAGTGCTTTAAAAGTTGGAATGTGAGAGACAAGAAGACTTTTATTGATAACCTCTAGAACATAGAAAATATTGAGCTCCATATGTTTTGAATGTGCAGTGTTTTAGACCTTGCCACAAGGGTTTGTTTCCTAGAAGACCAAGAGACCAGGTTTGGTCCAAGATAGATACAAGAGCCAGAGACAGATTTCCTATCATCTAGATCGAATGGCTAATCAGCATCACAAAAACTGGTGAGGGAAATAGGTTGATGAAGAGGTATTTTCTGTAGTAATAACCCATGAGTTATAGTTCCTTTGAGATACCGTAATATGCATTTGACAGCCTTCCAATGAGCATCAAGGGGCTGAGATAAAAACTGACATACTTTGTTGACTACAAAACTGATTTCAGGTCTAGTTATGCTTGCATAATGGAGTGCCCCTACTCCGAATTTGTAAAGTGTAGGGTCCTCAAAGTAGTCACTACCAAAACGAGTGAGTTTAAGATTGCTAACCATAGGAGTGGAAATTCCTTTTGCAACTTCCATGTGAGCTTTGACAAGGAGGTC
Organism: Canavalia gladiata; assembly: GCA_037954105.1. NCBI lineage: Eukaryota > Viridiplantae > Streptophyta > Magnoliopsida > Fabales > Fabaceae > Canavalia > Canavalia gladiata. The sequence goes on from CM075665.1 coordinate 46,861,883, forward strand.
ATGACTATATTTGGACTAAGATTGCAAAAGAGATTCCATCTTAGAGATGATGAACCTGAATGCCTAAGAAATAATCTAGGGGTCCAAGTCGTTTGAGAGCAAAAGCTGCATTGAGTTTAGTGAGAAGTGCTTTAAAAGAGTGACAGAATCACCAGTGACAATAATGGCATCAACATATATGAAAAGAAAATTAATTAGAATTGTGGTTGTAGACAAACAAAGAGGGACCACACTTGCTGAAGAACCTATGGTCAGAACTATGGTTGAAACTCCCAATGGACCTATAAGCTTGGTCATTATGCATGTGCATGCTATCATAGCTTTAATCATAATTTTGTCTCGCCTCAATACACCAATCAAGTTCATTTTCCCTCCCATGCTCCTTCATTTCAAGATGCAAACCAAAATTAGAAGATAAAGTCTCGATCACGGTGGTAAAGGATGCATCACTGTTGTTTGATGTTGTGGAGGAGGTCGTTGTGTTTGATCTTGTATCTGCCCTGCTCGCTTTGGTTCCTTGGATTTCTTCGAAGATGCAGTCTTCACCATGTTAAAGTCGACCCTATATTGGAGTTATAAAGCCCTAATGCCATCGAGGTTAAGAGAAAAGAATGATTGCTTTTCTTTTGTTGATCAATCAAAGAATTATAAACACAATAAACAGGCAAAGGAAGAATCAATTAGAGATCTTTTCTTGCCTAAACAAATTATAAAATAATCTAAATAAGGAAAATATCAAGTAAGAATTAAGGAAAGATTCAAACCTAATTTTATTCCATCCTAACTTTCCAAAATTAAAATATTTATACAATCTTATCAGTATCCTATCTCTAATTGTGTCATATGATAATTTATCACCTTCTTGTAGTGTCTTTACCTCATAATTGACCAAAGCAGAGATACCAAGAGATATACATTCTGCTCTAAAGGTTCTAAAGTGGAAGGATGTCTTGGAAGAGATGAGAGCTTTGGAGAAGAACCAAACCTGGAACATGGTGGATTTTCCCAAGGGAACAACAAATGTGGGTTACAAATGGGTTTTCACAATCAAGTATAAGGCAGATGAATTGATTGAAAGATGCAAAATCTACTTACCAGCCAAAGGATTTATGCAGACATTTGGGATAGACAATACTCCCTGCACCCGTTGCAAAGTTAAATACTACCAAGATTCTCTTACTATTAAGAGCCAATCTTGACTAGTCACTGCAACAACCAACAGCAAAGAATGCTTTTCTAAATGGAGACTTGAACGAAGAAGTATATATGGATGCACCACCAAGCTATGAATCACTCTTCAAATAAAATGTTTGCAAAATTGAGAAGTCACTATATGGATTGAAGCTATCCTTCAGAGCTTGGTTTGAGAGGTATTACTACATTCATAAAAAAGAAAGGGTGTATGCAGCATCAAAGTGCTCACACCATGTTTGTAAAGGACTCCCTTGAAGGAAATTTGGTTGTACCAATTGTCTATGTAGAGGATATAGTTCTCACAAGGGGTGACTTGCTTGAAATAAAACGATTGAGGAGTCCTTTGGCTATTGAATTTGAAATCAAGGATCTAGGACCTCTAAAATATTTCTTGGGAATGGAAGTTGCTGGATCTAGAAAAGGAATTGCTGTTTCTCAAAGGAAAAACATTTTTTTATTAGCAACATAGATTTTATTAACGAGAGTACAAGGGGTATTCCAACCCAAAAACTTACAAAACCAGAATTTAGGGAAGCAAAGGGTTAATATAGAGTTACACAGTATCCATTTACAAGATGACCTGCTAATGTATACCCTGTCTTTCCTAGTAAAACACCTGAGTGGGTCTAATTCCCAATCTGTAAATGAAACATTAGACACTAAATTATGAGCTGATATCCAATCCTAGGAAATCCTCTTAATATTTTCCAGTATCTTCTTTTCATGTATCTCATCTGCAGAGTCTGTATTAAAGCATTTGCTCCGATGAGACAGGAAATACATTTGAATGAGGCTGGAGTGAGTGGATGTACAACAAGTTGAAACTCTGATTGATTATGATTACAATCTTGGAAACAACCAGAAAAGTGAACCGATGGACACTTCTAGGCATCAATGGACACTTCCAGATACCAAAGTGCACCTTTGATTGATTAGCAAAAGAAAAGAAATCACTCTCTTTTCTTAACCTAGAATCTCATTCACATTAAGCACAAACTTTTCTCTCTCTCTTTCTATTCTTTCTTTATTTTCTTTCTACTTCTTCAAAACTAAGAAAGAATACCAAAAAGAAGAGATGAATGCTACTTACTTCCTTTCCATCAGGATTTCTCATTACAACACCATCAACAACAGGAGATTTCCTTGCCTCGGCATGAGCATATTCAGGACCTACTGTATACACCTACAATCATTTATCAAAATTCTGAGATCATTTGACTACAGTAAAAGATAAGGAAAAAAAAATTCAAATACATTTTAAGAAAAAAGGAAAATAAGAGCAGAAAACAAATATCCAAACTACCCAACCTTAACATCTGTCCCTCCAGTTGGCATGAATTCCTCATAAATATAGGAGCCTTCACGCCTCACTCTTCTCACATCTGGGTGGAACTCACTAGACCTATTGCCAACCTAAGATATGTAATACCCAAAACAAAGACTAAGTTGATTAATTATATAACAAACTATATAAATCATACAAATCAAAAGAGAGGAAGGAATACCAGAAATTATCAAGAGCATGTTTAAAAAACAAACCACCTCAAAGCTCAATTTGTTAGAAGGCCAAGAAATGTCTTTGATTTATATTTACAACAAAGTATATATGTTTTCTAAAGATTGCACTCCAATATATAGCACATGATCCCAACCAAGTAAACCCTCCCATTTAAAAATTTAAATAGAATAGAATAGGTTGATGTTTATGACAAAAATCAGAGTTAATAAAACCTGACCATTCTATTAGTTGCCAAGGCAGGTAATCAAACCAAAACAGCGAAGTAACAATTTGAACAAGTCCATTGGAAAAAGAATGTCTCTTAGATAATTTCATGACAATAGTACTATATTACACCCATGACACCCCTACCTATGGAGAGTGTGTGTTTTCATCCTAAAGCTCACCTTCCTAAATAATTCCTTCATACCTCCACCTGCTGAACTGGGATAATATATCATTATACTGTGGTTATCAGCTTCACAAAGGCACAAAAATAATAGTTATTACCAAATTTGAGAAAATATATTTCCATTTAATATATAGTACAACCAGAAAATCATGTTAGATAACTTGACTCTGCAATAGCAATACCAACAATTTTTTTTACTTTAACAAGTAAATGCCAAGATAGTTTTAAGTAATACAAAAGAAGTGGCATGATGAAATGGTTCCAACCAGCATTTCATCATATTATCTATGATACACAATTGCAGATCACCTTATGCCCTAAAGTCATGATAAACTCATAAGAGCCAAGGCAAAGGAATATGAAATTTTCATTTTACCAACAACAAAAGTCGTTATCCCACAAGGTGGGTCAGCTACATGGACCAAACAATGCCGTTGTGTTCTATCAAAAACCAGGAAAGGGTATTTTTATTTAAGTCTTTCTTAATGGTTTCTCGAGTGTTTTCCTTTCTCTAAAGTCACCTTTAACCAAAGGCCTAGAATAGACAGTTAACAACATGGACAAAAATAACCACAATGCAGATGGTTGAAATTTAATAGAAACCACAAAATCATGTGGGTCTCACTCCCTATTTAATGAGTCTCACTCATGATTTCATGATTTCATGATTCCCAATATATTTCAACTAATAATAGTGTGATGTTAGAACTCCCTTTTCAATTACATATTGTATTCAATTACCAAATATGTAGGTTCTTCTACCAAATTTTCAACATGTAGTTGACTACCCTTGTTTCAAGAAATGTCAACATACAGATGCAATAACAACCTAAAAATTGAGTTAGTTTTGGTTTCAAGATGCAATCCTTTTTACTACTCTTCTTGCATACAAAAAAACACAATCATAAAGTATTATTTACACCATACACCTTGTAAGCAATGGTGTGTGAATGCTGGATATTCCACAAATACCAATTATTTATAACATTTTAGTTGATTTTTCATCCATATCTACGTCCATATTGGGCTGTGTAGCTATATTTAGATTTTTTTTATTTTGAGTATTTTGTGTCTCCATCCACTCCACATATCATATGCTAACATCTGTGCCACATAGTAAAAGAAAATGGGACAAAAAGAACTTCACCACAAAAAGTCATTTTCATGTAAAACTGAGCCAATGCAATGTATTATGTACCTTACATATATCAGAGGCTCTGTAGGGGGAAAAATGAAAGAAACAGTAGCAAAGAAAAGAGCTTCACCCATCCACACAAGAAACAAGCTTACCATCAACAGGCTTCTCCACAAATGGCTTCCAGAAACGCATGCCATGAACTTCAACAAAATCTTCTTCCTCAGTGAAGTAATCCAGTTGTTGGTACGGAACTTCCCTAATTACAAGGGCATATCTTGGAACAGGGATTCCAAACATTTCAAGACGCTTGAAGCCCAAAATTGAACATTATTAAAGAACATTATATATCAGAAAAGAAATAGCATAAAGCATTTACGCTGCAATTGCTCATACATTCACAATTAAGAATAAACAGAAATATGACTTTCACTTTCATTATATTTAAATGCACATCCCAGGGAGGGAGAGAGGATGGACAGAAATGACAAACAGACCAGTCCAAAACCAAGATAACTTTAATAAATGCCTTTTCCTTTTCTCTTTTCCCCTCCTTAGCAACACTTGAACTAACAAAAACTCAAACTGAAGTCTTTCATGCCTCGCACTATAAACAATACATAGTGATCAGACTTCTAATGAACAATGACAAACAGGACGCGCCTGAATTTGAAACCCAAGCCAGACGCTTCTAGTAAAAGCCAAGATTTATTGCATGTGGACCAGAGTTATTAGCATACAACCATGTAGCAGTGTAGCACATAGCAAAGAATTCAAGCTAAAAAAAGAAAAAGCTTCATCATATTTGAAGGTTACATGGAATTTAGAGCACAGCTGAAAGGAAAAAAATTATTGCATCCACTTACCTCATATACTTTCCTTCGGTCATGAAGAAGGTGTTGGGGCTCCAGTTCATTTACTAAAAAAGGTCTGGATAACAGTGCATGAGCAGTTCTTAGATCAATAAACCTTCTCATCCAAGCTTTCAAACAAAAAATAACAAAGGCATATATTGAAAAAGGAGATATTATCTTTACTAGAGCAGCTTATCTTCTACTTGCCTAGTGTTTCTGTCATCACTTACATTGTTACATTCAGTTAAAATAAGTTAAAACCAACTCTAACTGAACACTGTTGGCTGTAGCCAGTTGAACTACATATTGTAAGGTTCTCAGGTCAGAGGTAAGTTTTCAATAATGGAACATTAGTTCAGATTGCATCTCAGATCAATCTCTCTCTCTCTCTCTCTCTCTCTCTCTCTCCATTATCTCTACCCTTCTCACTCTTTCTGTCACTTTCTTGGAATCTCCACCTTTATGAATCTTAAGAAATTATTCTATGAGTGTACATATTTTAACTGAGCCTCACCATCATCTGAAAAACAGAAACCAAATAAAACAGACAATATCTGCAGTAAATTAGAGCAGCAGCCCACTGATTCTACAGTTATGCCAATTAAATTGGAATGATTCGGTGAGGCTAATTAGATCTCTACCATATCCTCCAGGAAAAGGAAATTATTTTATGACATCGGATTCAATATATTATAGGAACCACCCAGAGGAAAGGAAGAGAGTCAAACCAATAGTGAATCATTATCACAGGTACCTAGTGAGGATTTCAAAATCTTCCTATATTTCCAAATCTCAATGATATCCTCTAGTTAGTTGCCTAATTCTCCACATTTCATGTGGAAAGACTATCACAAAGGCATTATTTGTTACACTAGAATAGGCAGCCCGTTACAGGCTACAAAATTGTGCACCATTAATATCCTCACAAATACCCCAATAAATAGAGTTCCTTGTGCATAACAGTAATAACACCTCCCAATTTCAATATCAGTAATAGAAATTCCTTTGAAATAACCACGAGCAAAGCACAGGAAACAAAATCTCAGATCAAAATTAGTCTCAACTAAATACACCACAGAATAAAGTTTTTCTTAAGCAGATGCTTGTCAAGAAGCTAGTATGCATGCATTGTCATATTACGTTTTATACCAGCATTTGACCATATGGGTGTAACCGATCATGGGCCGATATTTTTCTTAGAACACTTTAGAGTTGCATAATCCCAACATATTGATGACCTAACAGTACGAGTAGGCTGATGACTAACAAAAGATATACAACTTTTAAATCAAATAAAGTTGGTAAATAAGCAAGCTTACTTCCTTAAAGCAGCATATGCTTCAGCCTTTTCAAGGGGATATCCCGAGGAATAGAAAGCGACCAAACAATCACATATTGGCCAGCTGAAATAACAGTATAACACAATATTTAAACTTAGTGTCGAAATAGCATGACTCTAAACATCCAAAAGGTTGAAAAAAAATAAAATAGTTCTTCTACATTGTAAATGTTCCAAGTGCAAATACAATTAATTCTGTCACATCACAACCTACTCAATGTCAGCTTATGATGGAAATCACCGAACTTAAAAGCAGTGAATCTAGAAGTGTGAGTTAAAATTCTAAATTAAGACTGTAAAGCAAGATCAGCACTCATTATTACTTCATTTCAGAATCAAAAGAAGGAGGGACTTGTACATCAAACACTTCACCAGTCTCCAAAAAAAATATCACAAATATATAATATATAATATATAATAAAAGGCTTTACCGATATATGTTAACGAAACTTATCGGACACATAAAAACATTTCAGTAGTTTCTCCCTATGAAAATTTGCATACAAATCAGTGAAAACAAATTTTTCCTGTTTTCATGACTTCCTGTAAAATTCTTTAAAAATAAGAAATAAAATGAATTTAAGTGACATTTTCATAATTAAAATTGAATACAAAAACATTTTCTCAAGCCAAAGAATTTCTAAAAGATCACTTATAGTTTGTACATTTTTTATTTATTTTTCCTTGATTTGTTTTCAGTAAGAATTACAAAAATATCATCTTATTTTCATTCTCATTTCCTATCTTCACAACTGCTCGATTCCTAGGTTGGATGCGTTATTATAAAAGAGGCACTTGATTACACAGGTGAAGCTTCCAATTTCATAAAGAACCTGAACTGCAGAGCTCAAAGAAGATTCCAGCTAATGAAATCAAGTATAATACCTCTCTATCGGTTCTTCAAGGATCACCTTGTCCCCAAAATGTATGACCTGCAAATAATACAAAATATAAAGGAATTAAAAAATATACAAAAAATACATTGAAAAAATAAAAATGGAAAGCACAGCTATAACCGACCAGCTCTGTTACTCCTTTAACAGAACAAAATAATATATAAAAGAAAACAATATATAAAAACTCTCAAAACCACAAAACGAAAGCATGAACTAACTACACAGTACTTATAAGCATTGCAAAATCGAACAATCCAAATCCAAACTCTGCTATTGCCAGTAGATTAACAAACAAGCCAAAGTCGAAACCAAAGGCGAAAAACCAGAACACGGAAAAGAAGAAACACATTCATCTACCTCGAATTCACCAAACGCTTGTAACCTGTCAAAAATCTGGCCCATAGGCGCCGAGAAAACCTGAGAAATTCAATCGGAAAATGAGGACAGAAAAACAGAGACATGGAATCACACGCATTCTTCCGAGTTCCAACTCACCGCGATCCTCCATTACGGAACCACCAAAATGAAAAATAAAAATGAAGAAGAAAGAAAAATTGGATGACAATGGAGCGTAAAGAAAGAGAGAACCTCGGAGTCACATTTCACCTTCTTTTCCATCACGCAGACGCCAATTTTGATCTTCTCTGCCACCGTCATCTCCGATTGAACCTGGCTTCTCGTAACCCAACGGCACGCAACGCTAGAAATCGTTAATGGAACGGTGTCGCCGTAACTGAATCCCCGCGCATTCGGGGAGAGAAAATGCACACGTGAGAAGCGAGAAAATGACGGGAACTGTTGAGTGTTAAAGAAGACTCCCACTCGTGTAAAATGAACAAATAAAATTATTTCGAACACCGGAAAACCGAGTCTTAAAGCAAGCACAACTACGGGGCAAAAACGAGAGACAAAGAGAAAGAAAAGGAAAAATGTTCGAATGAATCGCTGTGAGCGCTATACCCCTGTTTTGGGGGAAGGAAATATAATAGTTTGAAAATTGCATTTAGATAAAACGAGACTTGTTAAATATTTAAATTTTTGTTTTCAAAACTTAGTTTTTCTAAAAATTATTTTCTGTGTTTTTTATTTTCTTTCTTATCATCCAAACAAACTACTATAGAGTGCACTTACTAATGTCATAAACAGTTATGAGTGTAAGAATATATAAATTTATTTTTTATTTGACAATACTCATGCAAAATTTATTTAAGAATATGCCAAAATCTGTCACTCACGTATGCAAAAACAAAGATGTGTTCATGAATATTTTTTTTAGAGCAATGGAAAGTTTATGTTATTTGGAGAAGAAGAAAGGGTCACTGATGCTGATGTGGGGGTACGTGTGGGTTGTTAAGGACTTGTGGGAATAAACATTTTGGGATTCTGGAATATGCAATGGAAAGGAGGGTGGTAAACTTTTTCCTGGAAGTAGACTGGGTGAGAAGTGTGGGAAAAGGTGTACAACTTGAATTGGATTTTGGGATTTTCTGATTCTCTATATTACCAAGCATCAAAGTGTGCCCAATTTTTACGTTTCTATATAGCTGCTTTCTGCGTCACTATCTTTTTGTGAAAACAAATATATTACCGGTAATGATGGATCTACATGCATCCAGAAACTACATTTAAAAACATCTTATTTTATAATTAATTAATCATATTTATTAATTAATTAATTACTTGTTAATTGATCAATTATTTTTCTACATAATTAACTACAAGATAATCACTTATCTACACACACAATCAATTAATTATTATATTTTATTAATTAATTTTAATTTTAATTTTATTCTTAATTTACCGCTTAAATAAAAAAGTGAATCACAAATTTTCCACAATAATCAATTAGGTATGATAATTGATCCCTCAAGAAAAAATTTGCAGATGGGTGGAAGCAATGTACTTTTTCCATATATTACTGATGAGGCAATGGTTTTTTTCTTGTGATGACCTTGAAGCCTAATATTAGTTAGGGGGAATAATTGTGAACGCAAGTGGAATGTGATATGCCATGTTCAGCATCAAATATTAGATACAATGGTTAATGGTTAATAATTTTAAAAAAAATTAAAAAAAAATCAAATTTAACGATTTAAATTTAATTTGAAACAGATATATATATTATATATTATATATTATTATAAGAATATGATATGTTTCCTATTAGATGTCCGGTATTAGAGGTCCCCACAAGTGAGAATATTGACACGAATCCTGGGTTTTCCCAATCCTTTCTTCCATTTTGCTCTTTTGTTTTCTTGTCATTTTAAATGCAGAGATCTTGTCAGCTTTTTCAGTAATTTTGTAGTATTTATTTCTTTGCAAATTTAATTTTTCTTATTTTTATTTTAAAATTTAAAATAAGAAAAATTACTGTATAAAGTCATGAATCATTATCATAATATGAAAGAGTATGTATTATAGGAGCACCAAAATATTTTTGTTTTAAGCATGTTAGAATGCTGAACGAACTAAGTTTAATGCTGTTGTGATAAACGAATCTTCTTTTATTTTTGTTAACTCAGTTGTGTTATTATACAATAAAAAGTAAGCCATGCTGTTTTATCATACTTGTTATTTGTTATTTCAATTTTAACATCATACATTCTTAAAAGAATCAAGAAATCATAATTTCTAAGAAAAATTATTTTACATATCTGAAAATAAGTAAAATAGAGAATAGGAATAAGAGAGAATAAAAATATAAAAAAATATAATATATGATGTGATAAATAAATATATATATATATATATATATATATAAGTAGAAACACTGTAAAAGGTATGGAAATCCAAATTGTAATTTTAATATGTTGCATTGTGATACTTGATCAATCTTTTCTATGTTAACATTTTGATAATACAATTAAGTAAATAATTATTTTATATTTTAAAAAATTAAAAATAAGTTATATTTAGTATTTGAAATATAAAAATATTATTTTGATCCTTAAAATATAAATAATTAATTATTTTGATATTAAAAATAATACAATTTTATTTAATGAAAATAATAAAATGACTTTTTATTTTTTAAAATTAATATGATAAATTTTTTATTTTTTAAAAATTAAGATAACTATTTACTCTAAAATACATTGCTAATCAGTACTTCCCATTTACAACTAAATCTCTTAGTGATAAGTTTCATGATAAGTATATTCCTGGACGTTGAGAAGAGTAGCATAGTATAATTTAAATTGATGACATTTCATCTTATAGAATTTTGATTAAATACTACATGAGACTATTTTAGTTTAATTGACCTGTGGAAGATTCAGGTAGAAGTTGCTTTAAAGTTTCATTGGATACATGTTCAATATAATACCATAGTTTTGATTAAGAAACTAATAATAAAAAATGTGACCAATGCACATGATAATATTATTATAATGAACTTAATACATTTTGACTAATAATTTTTTTAAAATCAGTCAAAATTGAATTATTCGACACATATGAAGTTCTACCTAAGAAAATAATTAATTATGTCAATAGAAATATTTTGAAGTAGTTTTAACGGATAACACTCAAATAATTTAACAATAGTAAATTTTTATTAAAAATTATTCATTATACTATATTATTATATAATATTTATTCTCTTGATAAAATTTTACCACTTTTAAATATTTAAATTAGCCTTATAATTTGGGATTAATATTTTTTTTATAATTTAACATGACATTTAGTATAGAATTTTTTTTTTGCATTCAAGTAAATTACTTTCCTGTGAATGAGATTTCCAAAAATAGGATTCTTGAAAAAACATTATAAAATTTGTTTATCCAATACATTTGCATTCTGGATTTGCAAATGTATTAAAAACATGTAGCAAAATTAGAATTTTAAAAGAAAAATTTTGTCAATTATAATAATCTTATCCAATTCGAATAAAATTATCTAACAAAAAATAAATGTAATTTATATAGAAAAGGAATGTTAAAAATATATTATTAAAGTTTCATATTTAAAATGCTTTAAATATTTATGTATATATGTTATAGATATAACGATAGTGTCTTTACATCTGAAATTAATTGATGGATTAAGTGAAATTAAATAGATTTTTAATGGTTTCTCGACCCCACACCACATGCGAGGTAATTACCTAAATCTTTTCCCCAACCTTTAAGTTACATTATATTCAAATTTATCATTGACCTCATTAAAACCTTTCTTCGCACCTTGGGTACAGTAAAAACAACTTAATTTCTACTCTTAAATAAAAAAGATAAATTAGTTTATAGTTTCTCTTTATGTAAATACATTTTTGAAAATGAATATGGGGTAAGTTGATATATAAATAAATAATAATGAATTTAAAGGTTGAAATAGATTTTTTTCCAAAAAATTAAACTAATCTATTGAACTTAAATAAGAAAGATATGGTAAACAAATTTAAGTTTATGTAATTGATATAAAATTAAAATATGCTAACAGTATAAAAAAAATTATCATGTAACCAAACATTTTAAATTTTTATAACAATTATTTTAAAAAACAAATCTAGAATAATTTTTAATTAATTAATTATATAAAAAATGGTCCTACCAATGTCAGAAAATTAGCTCTTGAAAATCACTAACAGGAAAATTTTGTTTTCTTTTGGGTTACTTTAAACATCTAACTTTTGAAGAACTTTGCCTATTAAAATCTGATCCATAAAACTATGTTTATGATGAGAAAAAGAAAAAGAAAAAGGAAAATAGATCCAAAAAGAATGAGATAAATGTACTAGTTGTCCTCTTTGACACCCTAAAAAGGAAAAACCAAAGTTGGTCCACAAAAGCATGCTACTAGTACTACACTACCATCCACCAATAAGCTTGGGAATTTTCTTTCACTTTGAACCTATATAAGAGTATAAGAGCCAAGTGCTAATCCACCAATAGTGGTTCCTGCAATAAATCCTCCAGACCAAGCATTCTGCACACAGAACAAAAGAAAATGGACGAAGCTGTGTCTTTAGTATACCATCAATCCATTAGTCATAAAGTTCTTCTCTTTTTATGCAAAGTTAATGAGCCAGTGGTTCTAGGAAAAAGTGGACCCATTAATAACATATTTATGATTAAATGAAATATTAAATTTTCTTTTCTAAAGTTATTTCTGTCCATTATTTTTGCTATAAAAGACCACATAAGATTTCATTTAATTGCCAACCATAAATTGATCTTTAAATAGAAGAAGACCATTTAGGTTACCATACAACCTAGTTTTTTTTTTCTTTGAACTTCTTCAAAGAAGTCAAGCTAAACACAGTTTTAGAAAGGATAAAGCAGATTCAATTTGGGATGGTTGTGAATTTTTTATTTTATTTTTAAACCAAGTTTAAAAATAAAACTTATTCAATTAAAATAATTTAGAATTAATTTTCAACATACTTTCAAGATGGTCTTAATTCAATTTAAGAAAAAAAAGTTCCTTAATTATTATTTTTAATTATAAATTTTTTTTTACTTTCAGGTTTAAGTTTATTTCAACCACTACTACCACCACCACAGTTATTATTATTGTTATTATTTGCTTTTTAATCACTATAATCTTTTAAAAATTTTATTTTTTACTATTTTAAAAAGTTTATTTTTCATTAAATTTTTTAATTCATAATTCTATTTATTTATTTTTTATTCACAAAAGAAGGACAAGATAGAATGAATTGACTAATTTTTATAATAACTTTTAAAATTTAAAACTCTAAACTAAAATACTTAGTTCCCATGTGAAACTAACCAAAATAAATAAATAATAGCAAAATATAATGAGATATTTCATCAATTCAACTATTAAAATAATAAATTATATTATATAGATCATTCTTACATAATTTTATAAAATTTGAAAAAAATTATATTTTATTAAATAAATTTAAATTAATAGATATTATAAAAAATATATTATTCATTAATTTAAATTTATTTTTTAAAATATTAAAATTTTTTAAATTGTATAAAATTTTGTAAGGATAATTTATATAATACAATTTATTAATTTAAAGAACTTATGCTATCTTACATAAATACGCTAAATGTGGGGCAAACATGAAAGCAAGAAGAATATTCACCAACAGTTGAAGTGATACTTCAAACAAGAATATACCTCAAAAAAAAAAAAAGTTCTCCACGCTAAGAAATAAGAATTCAACACACCAGCATATGACATATGCAACATTATATTATTAATAACTTATGAAATTGGAATTGTTGGCTATCAATGATATGTCAATTAAGCCTTAATTATGATAGTCAAATTGCATTTACCTGGAAATTGAAACCACCAGTTACCCCATCAACATTCAGTATCTGCAAAATAATGTACAATTGTACATAACCAAATCATTATAGTTACTTATTGGAAAGTTCAAATAAAATAAGACACAAGCTATAAGCTACCTCTCCAGCAAAGAACAGACGCGAGCAAATTTTGCTTTCCATTGTATTAAGTGAAATCTTCAAAAAAGTTTTAAAAAAAAAGAGTAGCTGTATTATATTTCTAATTCATGGAAGGGTAGGGAAAAGAGGAGGAAAAGTGAGAAAGAGAAAGAACCTCAGATAAGGGAATGCCACCAGCAGTAACAAATTCATCCTTAAATTGACCCTTTATTAAGACCCAAAAAAATGTTATATTATTAAGGATACATCACAATATTAATATTAAAGAAAGGATAGGAAATTTTACCTTCCCTTTAACTTCAAATATGCAGTCCTTTAACAAAGAACCAATGGACATCAACGAACTATTTGACGTAGAAGCCCAAAGGATATCTCCACTTAAGCCCTATATATGAATAGTATTTATATAGTCATAAAGGTTTTTTTCCTTAGTAACAACTATATATAAATTACAAAATTAGGAATAGTTAATAAAACCTGTCGTTCCAACACATAGCTCCAAAATCTTTTTGATATGCCAAATTCAGGAGGATAGGAATTGAGTACCTTTTGTTTCTGCAAAGGCACAGGCACAGGCACAGGCAAAACAACTTACTATAACCATTCTGAACATGCTTGGTCTTAATTTTTGGTGAATGACATCATAGTTGAAATTTACAGGGAATTTCTGATCATCAAACGGCTTAAAAAATTGAAAATTTAATGTCAGTGTTTGAATTTAAGTAAAAAAATTGTGGAAAGGAGAAATTTATAGCATGATTGTGGCAGTCTTGATACAACTTCATACTAAATCAACAAAAGATATTAGATGGAGTTCATGCAATTCTATTTTGCAGACTCATGTTAGACATTCAAACAAACTATTAAGCCAAACCAAATTTTTGTTCTGGTAAACACATAGTTCTATAAAATATGCAGCACGATAAATGGATTCATTCAACAAATATTAAGAAAAGAAACTTATTGGCTAAATCATATAAATCACTTTCCATTTCCAACTTAATACAGCATGATAGAGGTTTGAATTTTGCAGAAAGCACTAGAACCATTATTCACCGCATATTGATGCTTGTGGCGAGAAAGAATGGACTTCAAATTTTCCACATGCAGATCAGGGATAAAATCCACAATAAGTCTGCCTGCATCCAAATGATAACAATATCTGTAAAAGGAAAAATGGAAATGTTGGAATACCTAACATAGAAAAGAATTCACTTGAGTGAAAATGATTTATAAATCTTATCAAAAGTTACAACATTAGAAGATCTTACACATGAAATGATTTGTAAATGAATTTAAAATCCTAAATTTTTATCTTAAAACCAGTTTCAGACAAGAATTCATTTCAATTTTATAATAATTCTGAAGATTCCACAGAGTATGGATAAAGACCTTTTTTTACCTTTGTAACCTGAACTAAACAGATGACGGGCACCCCAAGCAGATAACCGAAGAATAACCGGCCCACTGAGCCCCCAGTGGGTAACTAACATGGGACCAACCTAAAATTTCAAAATATTATGTATATATGTTTTTCACTATTTAATCTGTGGGAATAACAAAAGAAATACCTGTGTTAGCTGAGGTATATTCCTTTGGACACTATCCAATTTTAACCTTACTTTAACTTTAGGGAATGTAACCTGCAATTAAGTAAAAAAAATATAAAGGAGTAGAAAAGAAAAAAAGGAAAGAAGCTTGAGGTAATCAGAAACAACAGTATAATTACTAGTCATGAAGAATGAATTTGAATCCTCAACCTGATATAGATAGCAAGATGACCAAAAGAAGAATCATTGGTGTCTACATTAGTACCATGTAAATGATTTAGTTATTAAAATAGTTGGTTAACCTTCCCTACATTAGTACCATTATTCACCGCATATTGATGCCCAAAATCCCAATCCTATGAACAGCAGATACAGGAAAACAAGAAGTTCCAATGTCCCATGATAACTTGCATCAAAATCATTAAGAATGAACTGTTGCAGGGATGAAATATTGCTTATTTGCTTCTTCTTATGATGCATACTACCATTAATCTCGTCATTAACATTAAAAATGGAATGTGTCACCTTCACAAGGACAGTAGAAGGCACAGTGGCAAAATGATCATGGTCAAGAAGTATTAGAAAATCGGATTTAACTCATTCCCAAAAGTTAATTCAAGAGATGAGGATTGCCTCAAGCTTTATAAGGAATAAGGTCTTATTCCTAGTCAACGAGAGATACTTAACACACACCCAGAATTGGACATCTAGTGTGTAATGTTTGCAAGAATGGAAATTTGCAGATGACCCAACAATAAAACCGGATACCTCTGATACTATATTGGAAAACAAAACCTAACTAACTTCCAGAAGATAGCTCAAGAGAGAGGATTGTCTCAAGCCTTATAAGAAGTATTCTAGTCATATTCCTAAGTCCTAACCAATGTGAGACATCTTAATAAGAAGGCATACTGCAACTTCTCTGAAACCTGTCTCCCCAACTCTCACTTGAATGTTTCAGTCCTGGTCATCCAAGTGCTTTGCCAGCAAAAGCTTTCAGATTGTTTGGTGCATAAGGTTTCTCATCAAGCTGGTTTCACAATAGCAACAGATTTCACTCACCAAACCATTACATTGGAGATGTCACCTGATAATGCAAGCTTCTTCAGCCTCCATAAAGAACCAACATGCCAAACCTCTAAACACCAGAGGCTTTGGCCATTGTTAACAATTTTACATTCCCAATATTGGTGACAGGGAGATCAGAGTGGGAGCAGTGGCACATTGGACAAGGCACCACTGAGAATGGCAGCAGTGAGATCCAAAGAGAGGGAAAGATAAGTGTCAGTTGGAGAGCATAAAACAGAAATATATGAAAGAGCTGATCAGGACATAGTCTTCATATCTATTTCTCCCCCCTATTTGCTGATGCCTGAAAATCTTCATTTACTATATAGTCCTGGATACTCCTCCTTGGTGTTGTTAAAAAAAAAGCTTCTGTATTTATCTATATAATCCAATGTGAACCGTGTGACACATTGTACAAGCATCTAACATTTCATCAGTTCACTCCATATATCACTTATAATATCCCTAAAACTGCCATAAACTTCCAAGTCTCTGCCTCTGCCTCTTACCCACATTCCATTGTCTGCAATTAACAAAAGTTAGGATCAGCAGCCATGGAAAATTCTCAAGAAATTGGTTCCACTTCTTTTCATCCATATCTGTCAGATTCACAAACTTGACCTAGCTGGCAGCTCGTTCACCCTCCTATTTCCAGATGATGTCCCAGCCAATAAGCAATTCTTTTGCTTTACACCCAAATGCTGCCAACTTTTCTCACCAATTGTCATGTTTTCCGCAAATACGGACAGCGTTGAAATATTGGACACCCGATTTGCCACAGGATCATTGTATTCATCAGCACCTATGGGTAAATCCCCTTCACTGCCAGCCTTGACCTCCTCCATCACACTTTCCCCTAGTTTTGAAAGTGTGTTAATGCTGTTTCCATTTTCTGCTCCTACTTGAAAAGGTGGCACCACATTACTGTCAGTTTCTCTTCTATACTTGTAGAGAAATCCAAATCCTGATCCTTAGAATCTAACTGAAACTGATGCTGTAAACCAATTCCATTTCTAATACTATCCACCTATCATTAACAAACAGCCACCAGGGCATATTGTAAACCATTCATAGCACAGGAAACACAGCTTTGCTCAATGGACATTTTGATTTCAGCTATCCACCCGCATACTCCTCCATGAATGTTACAGAATTGCAACAGATTTTATTCCTCAGTCAGTAAACTAGGTAACCTCTCATTATTATGTGGTGAAAGTAGTTTTAGTAATACCGTACATCATCCATTGTTTTCCTGGTTCTCAATCTATAGCTCATAAATGAATAATGGCAACTCACATTAACACAATAAAAAGTAGACAAGCATGCTTATACTGAAAAGTTATGTTAAAAAGTGGTTTGGCCAAGAAAAGAGGAAAAAGGTATAGAAAAAGAAACAGAACTTGAAAGTTTCTTAAAATTATACAGAAGAGCTTCACAGATTGATACTTTACCCCAGCCAACTCCCATAAACGCAAATCATCAATTTTGAAAGTAAACAAGCTTGGGACTGGATCTACAATTGAATGACCAAGCTGAGAGGCAAGAGTATAACCCTATGACAGAAAGAAATTGATTTAAAAAATATGATATGATTCATGCATCTTAATTCAAATAAATCAATTATCCACCACAACCTGTTGGCTACTACCACTAGCAATCAATAGATAATCAGCTTCAAGGTGTTCAGCATGATCAGACAAGTGCTGCTCAACCTCAAGAAGGAATTTGCCACTGGATGAAACAGACACTGCTGTTACAGTTTTTCTGCTCTGCATAGAAACTATTTGAGAATACACGGTTTAGCATTGACAAATTGAACCTACATCATTTTAAATCCTAAACTCAAATGAAGACAACCTTGAACTAACATTGATTTTCACAGAAAACTAGAAAACAAAAAAAAAGCCGGATTCACCAGCTACAAAAATGTTTTAACTGGAGACCAGGAATTAACTTCAAACATAGTATCAGTGACAGATGGGATTTACAGACACAAGAAAACAGAAAGCTGAGTACATCTTATACACACAGGGTTTCATCAACCAGAATCCACATGACACAAAAAGCCAAGAGCATTACTAAGTCAACATACCTCCCCTTTGCTTTACTTCAGACATGAGACAATCAATTATGGAAGAAGAGCTATTGCTGACAGGAAACACCCTACCATCATCCTCAATCTAAGAGCAGTTAATCATAAATCAGAAATGTACATTTGAGCATTGAAACAGGAACAAGTATCAAGCAGCTTTTCAAAGGACAATACCTTCAGTTCCACCCCGTGAGAGGCAAACCAAAACATTGTATCCACCGGGCCATGCAAATTAAAGAAAGATCCTCTCAGTTCCTTGTGACCCCTTGGGTAGTTTTCTGCCAAAATCTACAAACTAATCATATTCCAAACCTTAGGTTACCATTATAGTAAGGTCCAACAAAGTAATTAGATGCAAGTAGGACACAACAAAACAAATATCCAAAACTGACAGGACAAAAATTTATTAATTCCTCAAAGGAAAGAAACCAATAGAACAACCTCCTCACCTGCAATTGATTACAAAAACCAAATTAACTTTATTTATTTATCATACAAAATAAAAAATTAAAACAATGCTCCTAGAAAGAAATATTGTTATGCTACAAGTGCAAGATAGTTAACAGAATATGCATAGTGTTATGCTACAAGTGCAAAGTAATAAACAGACTATCCCACAAGAAAACATGACTTTAACTTCACAAACAAAAGAGGATTACCATATTGTCAGTACAATGCCCATTAGTCACATTGCACCGGCCTCCTCCAGAAACTTTCACCTGCATACAGCACCAAGAGAAGAACAAAAGAGAATGAGAAAACTGCACAATTAAACAAGGGTACATACATTTGGACAAACATTTTAATTTAGTACTTATTCAAAAAGTTCTTATCAAATGAAAACCTGTAACATAAATTTAATAATGAAAAAAAAAATTGGAATAAGCTAAAAAAATTATTTTAAAAACCAACCCATTAAATTTATGTCAAGATATCATTATTGATCCACATGCAGCCAAAAGGAATATAACACAGACCTTAGAGAGAGGCTTTCCCTTCTCAAAAACGACCACACCAAGATGTGGAGCCACAGTCTTAGCATGAATTGCTCCATACACCCCAGCTGCTCCACCCCCAACAACCACCAACACCTCCTCCTTTGAATGCATAGCAATGAAGAAAGTGTTGGTCTTAGTCATGTGAAGTGATGTTTTGAAAGCATAGTTAGTTAGAAAAGTAATTGAGAAAAGAAAAAAGGTAACTACCTTATTTGTGGCATGGCAAGTGACATGGGTGGTGCACTTTTTTTCCCTATGTTTGTAGTTAATGGTAGGAACAAGTGAAGAAAACCCAATATAGAAGCACTTGGTTACAACCATGCTATGCGGAGTTTGACACACGAGTGCAATACCTGCCACCGTCTCATCCCATTGAAAACATGCTATCGCTCCTGGCTTATGCCTACCCTAACATCCATTAGTTTTTTTTTTTTTTTTTTGTAGCTTTAATGGTATTCTTTATCTCTTTAATTTAAAGTAGGGGTCATTTTGTTTTTTTTTTAAAAAAAATAGATTAAATTTTTTAGTTTTAAAATTTAATAAAAAAAAATTGTTATTTTTTATCTAAAATTTTAGAAAAGTTTACGATAGAATTTAAATATAAAATTATTTTAAAGTTTTAGAAATAAAAAAATTTGATAGAAATAGAATAAAATTTAAAAATTTTATATTACATGAAATTAGGGTATAAATAGAAAAAATAGTTTTTTTATTTTATTTTATGTAAAATTTGATGTTGAGGTTGAAAAATATTAACTAAAAAATAATTTAATTGATTTGATCTCCAAATATTTTTAGTAAAAAGTAAAGATGTAAATTTTTTTTATAAAAATTGATAAAAAAAAAAACTATATGTTAAAATTTAAAATTTTAAAAATTTAATTAACTAAAAAAAATCAGCCTCATATAGAAGCTGTGAATCAACCGCAGTTGGTTAGTTGGGTGATTACAGTTAGTGGCCATGCTAGCTGCTTCTAGAATAATGTATTTAGTAAGTAAACTTTGTTTTTTATGTCTCTAATAAATAATTCAATTAAGTCTTACTGAAAGCATTAAATTGACATATATTTGATTGATATTGGTTGTAGTATATTCCTTCAACCTTTGTTCATGAGTTTGACATGCAAAAGAAGGATAGCAACCCACTGTAACTTGATGTGTGAATCCATCCCAGTTGATTCTGTTTCATTCTCTTGCAGAACAATGTTTGGAGAACTTTTATGTGTTGTGTTTTTCCCTCTTTTTTTGGTTAGGTTGTTTCAATTAAAGGATGATGAATACAATGTAATTCATTATACACTTTTTGGTATTCTATATTCAGACTTAATTTATTACTATGTTGTTGAAGTCTTGCTTGTTTTGTGGAGGAATAGTTTGTTTTGTGTTGAATGTCCCTAAAAAAGTATTGAATGTTGGGATTATTATTTTCTATTCTAAGGATGATGAGAAGTGTAATGTATCACTAAAACTCTCTTCAATTATAAGTATAATGTTCTGGCCTTCTGGGGTGAAAAAGACCTCATTTTCCTAACTTTTATTAAACATACGCTACTTCTCATGTTTTACATCTTATGCCTTTGATAGTTGTGTCAATGTATATTTAGATGCTGATATATTTATTATTCTTTTTTATTTCAGAATGGAAAATCTTTATTTTTTTGTCATTAATTTCTTATATATTTTGGCATTATTCCATTGAATACTCTTTCTCATACAATTCTTATGTTCTTGAATACATAGTTTTTCTTTTAATTAAAATAAATAAATTAACAATAAATAATGAAACAATTACAAGACTTAAAATGAGCCCTCCATCACATGAATAAGATGACCAGTTCTTGTAAACTCTTCAAAATATTTGAGATTTTGTTAGATCTATATACTGAGTATCAATTTTTATAAAAGAAAATTGTTGCATAGCCACCAATTGTAATATTTATTTTATAAGTAAATGGGTAATTGTATTGTTCTCATTTTAATTATACTCATACTGAATTATTAAGTCCAGAACCTCATACACAACAGAGATGTATCGTATGAATGGATATATTTTAAGTTGTTTGAAATTGTTGAAATTTCTATTTAAACCAAAAATTTCCCACAAAAATAATGCCAACTATTTGATAAAGTTTGGTTGTACCCAAGAATAATAGTAATTTGGACCATGGCATAAGGATAACATTTTCTTTTTGTGCATATACACATCTAAGATAGGGACATACACAATTTTGATGTGGCTACACCACTCAATTGTACCTATCTCCTAGGTACTATATCACTAGAATATTTCCAAGCTCAGCATATGAATTTTTTTTTTTCTTTTTAATTTCATTTTGCTAACATTGCTTGCATGTGGCAACGTTTAACCGGAAAGGTTAATATGTTTGGGCTACCCATCTTTGCATAATGAGAATATAAATCAAATCTCAGAAGTCTCTATACAAAAATTGCAACTTCATATTGATTTATGTCATCAATTGTTCATGCAAGAGGTATAAAAAATTCCTAGTTAAGAACTATAGAGAAAAGGATATCACCAACAACTTGCATTACTTCCAAAGAGGCAAATCCAACAACAACTTGAGAAAAACCTGAAAATTTTTCTTCGTTTTGGTTGGTCTTGTTGCCTCGTGGTTTGCATGATTGATTAGTTGCCTCACTCAAACGTGTATGTTCAATTCAATAAATATGCATATACACAACTATTGGAGCTAGCATTCAACTGCAACTTTAGCTATCATCTCTCTTGGTGTCATTATTGGACTGGCCGGTGATGTTAATCAAACGGGTCAAATTGCCAAGGAAAAAAAAAACCACAAGTAAGAGGGAATTTTAAACTCATAATAAGTATAATGAAGTTCAAAGTGTCATGGTAACATACAATGGTGGCAAATATGAAGTTTAGAAAATGGAATCAAGATTCAAGAGGCATTATCATTCTATTGGTTTCTCTATTTAATTTTTTATAATTTACTAGTCTATTTAATTTTTTCTAGTTTATTAGTCTAGAAGGAATAATTGTGCAAGTTAAAAACCATAAGATAAACTTGTCAATAGCATCTCATCTTGATTTTAAGGTAAAAAAAAAAATCCCTAATAAGAAAGGAAGATTGTTACATGCAAATGATAAGATAAAAGGAATAGGTAGGAAAAAAAAAACTCACATTTGAATGAACTAGGAACCACAACCACATGCATGTCAATGTTGTTTGGAGGTAGTTGTAAACGAAGGGGATAAAGTTTTGCAGTCAATGGATTCCGGCAACACACAAGAATATGATTAAGCCCTGTTTCCTCCTTCAATTTATCATTCAACTCATTCACACAACTTCCTTTAAAGGTAAAAAATGCCTCTTTATTTGCATCATTGACATCACCATATTCATTGCCCACATCATAAAATATAGTCCTCCCTTCTTTAATCGGTGATCGATACTCTTCTATTTCATCAGGCTGTAGAGGGAGAAGAAAGTGACCATTTTGATTAATAGAAATGAGGGTATTTCAAAATCCTATATATTTTTGTTTGTTTGTGTATGTGTGTGTGCACAAAGGAAGAACTTTTGCATTGTTAATTCCTCTACTTATAAAACTAATTAAGTATATTGTTCTTACATTTCTAGATTTTGGTTTTTATTTTACAAGTTTCTAATCTATTTTCAAAATTGTCTCAAATTTCTCATGAATGGAGCAAAATAAGATAAATTTGTAAAACAAAAACATAAAATAGTTATAGAGGTAGAAAGGAAAGTATGAGGAATTTATTGTAGAATTTGGTAGAGACATACATTTTGGAAGTTGAAACACTTGACATTAACAACGTTAGAATACATACTTAAATTCCACTAAAACTAAATAATATGCAGCAAATAAATAGGAAAAAAAAAACTATCTATCATACTCAAAATACTCCAACATATGTTTTTGAATAACATGATATTGCTATGTGAAAAAGATACAAATTACTCCATTGCAAGCCCTATAGACATAGTGATGAGTTGATACAATCTTATTGCATAATGTTTTATTAATAAGTATAGTAATTTTTCAGTATACTATTACAAGTTATCATATTACATAAAAGGCACAAGTAATTTGTGCAAAACAACATTTTCTATCGTATTGCAATAGAACTACTTGATCCATGAGAAAAATTACACACCTAGGTCTAAATCCATCCATATATAAAATTACAAAAGTTAGGAATAACCCTCCTTTATTCTAAAGACTTTCATGTTAAAATTCCTAGGAAGAATGAGATGATTAATTAAACGTTTAGCACATACATACATATACACATGGATGAAGATTAGCAATTAAAAAACAAATTGCAAGGTAACACAATTCATATTCAATTTCAATTTCAATCCATTGGTTTATACTTTTTAATACTCAAGACCCTTTGTAGTTTATTTTTGATCCAAATTTTGATGTGACGAACCTCAGATGTTGTGGGAGACCTGAGATCAATCTTGATTAGGGAATCCATATCGGAAAGAAATAATTGAGATGGAGAATGAGAAGAAGGAGAAAGAGTTGTGGGTGTTGGATTAAGAGAACGATTAGGTGTAGCAATAGGTGTAGGTCTTGGTCTTGATCTTGTTTTTGGAGGATGTGATTGTGGTTTTGGATGAAGCTCAACAATATCCACATCCCATAAGACCCAATTAGCTGTGGCTGTTCTATGTGGGACATCATGTGTGATGGTGTTCCTCCAAGGTGGCAACCCTCCATTACCACGCAAAAATTGACCATACCGTGTTCTTAACCTCACCTGAACCCCTTCTCTAATGGGTTCCCATTCCACAGAAGAATCTAATCTTCTAGGCATTGTTTGCAACACTTTTTTACCCGCTCCTCTCAATATTAATGGCATATTTGAAGCTGTTAAGTATTTTCCATAACAACTCTTCAACCTTATAACATTACTATTCTCCACAATCTCCACCGTCCATTTAGAGTTCTTGTAAGTCCCATTACGATCTTGGTACACATTTTCTTGATCATCATCAGCCAACATGTATTTATCATGGTGGCTTCTCAGCCTCACCACTTTTGCCTTTTGGAAGAATTCCATTCCTATTTAGGCTTGATGATGAACAAAACAAAAGAAGGGAGGACAAAATGTGATGCAAAGAATTGGAAATCAACAAATGAAAACAAACAACAATGCAATATTAATCTTTCTATCTATCATGTGTAAATTACGCGTAATAGAGTTACACATGTCTAATTACAGAGTAAGGGTAGGCAATTATTAATCACTTTTTCTAAAATCATGCAAAGGTTGTTGCAAGAAATTCACCTCTTTATGCATAATATTACTATAAAGTTAATTTTCTTTTTACACTCTTGAATGAATCCATGGACTAAAATCAAATCATTAGTGGGTGGGAATTAAAGATACATCCATGTTAAGTGGCATCAAACTATCTCTAGGACTTTAATTGAAGTTCAAAAAATTAAATCCACAACACTTGCTTATAAATGTTATTTAATTCCTTCGGTTGTTCACTTATTGCAATTATAAACATACCATTTTCGTAAGATCGATGTTATTTATATATAAAAAATAGAAACTTAATTTTAATAGACCATCCATATAAATTTTTTTACACTATCGATAAATTAAAAAATATGATTGGTATATATTTTAAAATAATTATAATAAAAATTAATGATTTATAATTTGATAACAGAAAAAATTACATAAGCAATATATTTCAATTATATGTATATATATAGAGGATGGGTTATATAATATGTTAAATTGCTTATAACATTATTTTTATTGATCTAATAGTTAAATAATAATTGTGTACTATCCTAGTTATCTATATCAAATTTTGTTAAAATTGAAAAATTATAAATATATAATAAAATAATTTTTATTTTTATATATTTTAAAAGTATATATATTTGTTCATCTTGACATATTTAAATGAGAGCAAATAATTTTGGATTATTCTCAAATCTTGCAGATATAATTTATACAATGGAAAATTTTTAATCTAATTATATACAATTTTAAAATAAAAATTGTTAAACGTTCTAATATTTTATATAGTTTTTACTAATATAGATTGATTATCTTTGATATATCTCCCTGTATATATCATATATGACACTATTTTTTACTGTTTTGTCACTTTGTTAATTTCATTCAAAATTTTTAAAATTAAACCGTTGATTGAATCGGTTAAAATATTAATTAAAAATTTAATAATTTAATTATGATTAAATTATATTTAAATTGATAATTAAATATTATTTTTAAAATATTTATATATAATATATTTAAAAATTAAAAATGTAATATTACAATTTTCCTTATTAAAAATGAAAAGTTATATACTATTTTAAGTTTTCAGAATCAAATCGTAGATGGAAAATTAAATTAAATTAAATATAAGATAGTTTAAATTTTTAAAATATAATCAAAGTAATATCATTTTATATAAATTAGATTTTTTTCTGTTTTACCGAATCACAGTGATCCACAAACACAAACGAAGAAGAACACCACACAGCAAGTCATGTTTAGGGAAGTGGTTGGCTCATGTCTTTGCAAAACAATAATATAAAAAAACGAAATAGTTTTAAAGGTAATTAAAAATCATCATAGTACTTTTATTATTTTTATTTTTAAAATTTGACAAAGACAACAAAATGACAATTTGAAACATTTCTAATTTTAAATCAATTTCAGAAAGTATTTTGGGTCAAAACCAATTTTTATTTTTTGACCAAAAATATATTTTTAACTTTATTTTTTATTTTCTTTAAAAATAAAAACGAAAAAAGGTCAAACTAAACAGACCTAAAAATTCCCTTTCCACGAAAATATGGATGCATCAAATGTTTTTTCCTCTTTACATGATTGACATTGATTGATAAAATAAGACAACTCATTTTATTAGTACCACTCATTTCATTAGAAAGAAGTATATAACTGTCATGGATGTTAAATGACATGATACATTACAAATTGTGATACATCAAATGTATTTGCATGATTAGTATAAACTTAATCCAAAAAATTTATACATTTATCTTTTATAAATATATATATATATATATATATATGTATGTGAGTTAGATTAGTAAAAACAAAAATATCATAATCATCATGTGCTACTTTATTTGAATCTCTAAATACTTGAATCTTAGTTTCCTATAATTAATCATTTATGTCATTTGTGCGAATGTTAACATTTTTTTTTAAATCTTTTTACTATCCTTCATTATTGGGAAATCTTAAACATGTTAAAAAAAATTAAATATAAAGAGAATAATAACATCTTCAAAGTATAAAAATTTTAAAAATAAAAATAAAATCATGTAAAAGGAATAATCCTAAAAAGAGACTAACCATCATTTTAATCCCATCTCAGCAATGTGCTAGTAGTACCTTAGCATGGTTCCACTTTAGTAGATAGGTTAATTTATTATTTATAAAATCATGTATAAATCCCATGGTATATTTGTTTCAACATACATGATAGCTAATCTTTCTTTATAAAGTTAAATGTAGCAACCCCAAGTAAGGATCTCTAACTTGAGAGAATAACATTGGACCCTTCTTTGGATCTAATCAAATATAACAAAGGACTCCAAAAAAATAAATTAATTAAAATGAACACTACAATTAAATTAGAAAAATACTTTAATAAAAAGAAAGAATCCATTAAGATTTCAAGGGTAAGAAAAGATTAAAAAAATTGTAATGGGCCGTGCCTTATTCGCAAGTCATCCTTTCCCATAAGATTCATTGAATTCTAGAAAGGACAACATCCTTGTTGGTAGAAGTCAAGTTTATATCAAATATGACTTCACTTTTAAAACGTTGATACTTTGGTGGGATTAGATGATTATATATATGATAAGATTTGTTGGGTATTGGATATTTTTTTTTTATGTAAAAAAAAGTTTAAATATGTAAATTTATTTTATATTTTGCTTGTTAATTAAGTGGAAAGGAGTTAATTAAATATAGAAAAAAAAAAGGATATTTTTAGAGTGAATTCAACTGCATATTTATTTGTGATGTTATAATATTATTGTCATATATTTTATTATTATTATTTATTATTTATTTTTTATTTATGATTTTATTTTTAATATATGTTTAATTTAA
This sequence comes from Canavalia gladiata, assembly GCA_037954105.1. Taxonomy (NCBI): domain Eukaryota; kingdom Viridiplantae; phylum Streptophyta; class Magnoliopsida; order Fabales; family Fabaceae; genus Canavalia; species Canavalia gladiata. The sequence goes on from CM075665.1 coordinate 46,889,454, forward strand.
ATTTTAAATATTAATATACTATAAAAATTGAAAATTTCCTTCATTTTTAAATTAATCAAAGCTTAAAATTATTATAATTTTAATTATTATTTTTATTTAAAATTAAAAAAATATTATATATCATATCAATAACGTAGGTATCATAATTTAAATATTTTGTTTCTTTAACTTTATGGATCAATGTATCTTAAAAAAAATATTTCTTTTAATTTTTTATTTATAAAATATTTTATTGTTATTATTAATAACAAATTTAATACTTTTAATTTTTTATATAAATTTAAAAATATCTGTAAACTGTATGAACAAAGCTCGTATTATATGGAAATCTTGGGTCATAAAAGAGCATATTGTAAAAAAGCAAAAGAGAAGAAATTAAAGCTCCCCCTGCCAGTTTCATCTAAACCTAATTTGAATGGTTTGGGATTGTTCGAAAATTGTGAAAACGGTTAAATATTAATTGAATTATTCCATAATTAACAACTCCCTCTTAAACATAAAGGATTTAAGTCTCTAAAATATAATTATACTCTTAATGCAAACTTTAGACATTCTATCTTCTACTTATTGCCATATTTGAAGACGCTCAAATTTCAACACTTAAACAACACAACACAATCATAAAAGATCAAATTAATAAACCAAGTTTGAAATTTTATTTTAAAAAATAAGAGTAGGGATAAAATTTGAGAAATGAAAGTATAAAAAAAGTATAGATAATATATGGCATATTATATAGTTTTTGCTTTTGAAACAAGATTACGTTTGATGCTTATTTTCCTTTACTTTGAAGCATATTTCATATTGTTAATTTGTTTATATGATATATCTGATTAGTCAACCAAGTTGATTTGAAATGATGGAATGAGTAATTGGACGGCTGCGATCATTTTTAAAAGTTAATTAATGGATTAGTTAAGAAGGTGGGAGAATGGTTTCTAATTTGTTTAATTTGGGTCCACGTTCAAAGGTCCATTAAAGTTTCTTGGTGCAAAATAGTCGTATGATATATTGTTCATAAAAATATTGGAATGGGAAATAAGGACGCGTGGATCTATCATTAAAGTTTCTTCGTACAAATTGGTTATATGGAATTGTTCATCAAAATTTAGACGCGTGGATTTTACTTTATACATATCTAAACAATTTTGCTTTATTTATTGGATTAAACACCAAAATATGCGTATACAAATTTAACCGAATCAATGCTTTGAGAAAATCGAAGCTCATCCTCTTCTCAATTTTTTTAAATTAATGGATAAACTAATTAAAATTTTAAAAATTAAAATATAAAATTTGAAATTTTTATCGTTAATAAAAAGAAAAAAAATATTTGATAAAATTATTTATTAAATTAATTAATAAAAATAAAAAATAAATAAAAACATGATCTATAAATTAAAACTTAACTATTATATTTTTTATTATTTAAATTAAATTTTTATACTAAAAATAATTTATTTTTATTTATAAATATATTTATTAAAAAATTATATAACTAAATTTATGATTATTTAGATGATTATATATTATAAAAAATAATTTGATAATTTTATTTATTTATTATTTATAATATATTTTTTATTGAAAATTATGTTATTAAATAAATAATTGTTTTTAATATTAAAAATATTTTTAATTGATATAAATAATTTATAAATAATATTTTTATGAAAGAAATAATATTTTATTTAAAATTTTAACAACAAAATCAAATATTTTATTATATATATTAAATAAAATATTTAATAATTAAAAGAAATAAAATAATATTAAATAATAATATAAAAAATATTTTATAATAAATAAAATATTACTAAAATATATTAATGATAAAAATAAAAGATTTAATATTTTATTTTTTTTGGACATAAACACAGAATATATTACAATGTTAATATTTAGAAACTCTAAATTTATACAGACTCAACAACTCTTTTTTTTCATTATATTATTTATTATATGAATTTATTTTCCTATTTTTTTGTTTCCCTTTTCTTAAAAAATTATTTGGTTGAAGAAAAGACAAAAGAATAAGAGATATAAGATTTTTTAAAGTTCGATTGATTATTTTTTAAAAAAAGAAAAGAAAATGAAAAGAATTAAAACTCTTCTAACTTAATGTTGAATCCATTTTAAAAATATTTTAGAAAGAAAATAGATTTAATTGATTAAAATATTTTTAAAGTTTACAATAATATTTAAAAATAATAATAAATTTATTTTAAAATCTTTTTCATCTTTCATGAAATGAATAAATAACTGGTTATTTCTTCCCCTGATCAATGATAAAAAAAATATTTCTTTTATTCTCCTATTTCTTTTCCATTACTAACAGAATTTGCTTTTATTTTATTGCATATATAAATAATTTTTATACCGTGATTTTATATTTAAATTAAATATTCTTATTTTATTTCTTATATCTTCCAATTTAATATATATGTGTGTGAACTAATAAATATTATCCTAAATTTTTAACATAATATTTCTGTAACAGTGGCTTTGTCAAATATGTATACATATTATATATATTATTGCCAACCTCCGTTGGTTGAATTACACAACCATATCAATCATTCAACTAAATTAGAATCCCCTCTCCCATGAAAAACATTAATAAAATGACATGTTATATATAATTATCACATTTGAAGGTTCACAATACATTTGGCCACCAAATTGAGTGTTTGTTGTGACATAAATTAAATGCATTCGGGTAAAATGTAGTTCTTTGAAAAGGCTAGAAGAGGACGTATGATTTGGACGATAAGCTAAATAACATAATTTTATAAGTAACACTTAACATGCGAGCAATGATAAAATTAAATACCAAGGAAGAAAATATTGCTTAATTCAGAGATTCCGTATAATTTGTCATTAATATATACATTAGAATAATTCCCTCCCGCAACATATACCTCAGAGCCAAAGTAAAGTCTTTGATTTTAGTTTCCGCATTCAATTTATCTTATTCTTAAGATTAATACTATTTACTATAATAATATTTTTAAAATTATTAAAACTAATAAATATAATATGCCTATTTTTTATAAAAACATATTCTATTTTTAATATAATTAATATCCTTTTTATAAATATTAATTATAGATGACTAATATTATAAGTCTCATTTTAATTAATAAATGGTTTTGCTTTTTAAAAATCTTAAAAAATTAAATTTAAATAATTTTATTAATTTAAAATTCCTCGTAATAATTATTGGCTAACAAACTCATTAAATTAATCTTGTAAAGTTGAATATAATTAATTTCAATATGATCAATTTTAAATATAAAATTTAATTTAAATATAATTTAATTTAAATTATATATTTTATTAATATATATTTTTTATTAAAAGTATAAGAATTAATTTTTTAACTATAAAATAAAAAGGCCATATTCAACATTAGGGTTGGCAATAGTAGACTTGTTGATTGGCCTTTTGAACATGTTTCTTCAGATATTTTTATTTTTTTAAGGTTGTTTCATTCATATTAAAAAAAATCATGTGTTTATTTATATTAAAAAATTTATATAATTTTATTTTATATTTTTAATATTTTTATCAATTAAATTGTTTTGTTAATTAATATTTTCATAAAAGGTAAATATATAATAAAAATAAATGTTGTCAAATTTTAAAAATGAGTTAAAATGAAACATTTTTTTTATAACTTTGTTCACCACAACTTTTAAATATTTATGACATGAAAATATTAAGTTCTAATAAATATATTTTAATAAAAAATTATCTCATTTAATTTTTTAGAATTAACCTTCAAAATTGATGTTAATATTTTTATTTTTTAAAATGGTTAAAGATAAGAAACAAGTCAAGGAATGGATTAATTATTAATTGTCTAATTGATACAATTTGATTAATTTATTACTTAAATGCTTCTTTGCGGAGTCAATGTGTTACTTAAATAGTGGTTAAAGTTGTGGTCACACATAATTACAATTTTGAAACCTATATATTTTCTATTATGACTTGTGTAAGGAGTTTAAGTAATATTAATTATATGGATGCGGGTTAATTAAACACGTTACATCATGGTGTACTTTTGAATATATATATATATATATATATATATATATACACGTATGGTGTTAAATTAGAGCAACTTGGACGAGTGAACATAACAAATTAACAATTTTATCAAATATTTTCATTGGGTATAAATAAAATAAGATTGATTAGCATAATCATTTTATTGTGTGAATTGGTTTAATCAATTCTACATTTCAAAAATCATTCGGGACCAATACTTAAAAATAAATCTGGACCGATGAATAAGAGAATTAAAGGCATTTTATAAGAATTTTTTTTTATAGAATTCGAATTTTAAATTTTAAATTTTCACTATTCTTTTAACAATTTATAAAGTTTCATTTGATATATTATATAGTTTTCTGCAGCCCTTAAAACATCGCAAAATAAATATCAAATGTACGTGAAGGGCATAAATCAAATTGCATTTTCTATATATAGCATTCGAATTCTTATATATCTTTGTTTACATTATATAATTGAATATATTTGATGATATAGCTAGTAAATAATCCAAACATATCAGATCTAAAATAATGTCAACGAATCTTGATGGTATCATCATATTTTAATTTTAAACTGTACATAATTGAGGTCTACGGCAATTCAAGACGAAAGACTATTAGGTGGCATTTAGTTTTGATTTTTCAACTTTCCTTCGAATTCTGATTTTTTTTTTGTTCGTACAATCATTACTAGATATACGTTCAAAGTTGCAATTTAAAATTAAAAACTTAAGTACAATTAGTAAGAATGTTAAGATAGATTAAACCAATGGTCAGCTTAATAAGGGTTTAATTTTTTAAAAATTAAAGTTGGCCGAAACTAAGAGAGTGTTTGAAAGAATTTATCTAAATTTACAAAAATAGCTTAACTTCTGTAAATAATTTTTAAAAACTTCTTGTTATAATGTATCTAGTTTTTAATTTATTTTAATAAATTTTATATTCAAATTTATTATATAAATTTTTATACGATAAAAAATGATTGAATGGACATTTAATTAACTTGCTTAGCAAAATATATTATGAATTTTAGTTCAACTCAGTTCAAAAATTGATTAACTGGCGTATTTTATAATTTATGAATCTCTATTTATTGAATAAGTTTTTAGATCAAACTAGACCATTCTATTATAAAGGATGAACAAAAAAGTTTAAGTATCAAATATATTTGCAACAAGTTTGATCAATTTATAAATATAATAAATATGATATATAATAAGTCAACGTAAAAGCATGAAAATAACATATAACAAATTAACAATTTTATGTAAATATTACATACATGTTACTTCCTTTACTTATTTTTTTTTATGTTTAACACTTTAACATTTTTATTTTGAAAAGTATTTCTTATCACTTATTATTTCTTATTGTTCCTTTTAATTATATTTACATGTATTTTTTCAAATATTCCTGATTAAAAATTAATGAAAATTATTAATTATAAAAAGTGATGATAGATAATAAAAGATGATAATAATTACTTCTTCTATTTTATTTATTTATTATTGAGATAAGTAAAATAATAAAAATTGAAGAATTTTTTAAATAAATATCTTAATTTTGGTATATAATTTTCGATATCAAATAAAAAAAAACAGAGAGCACAATTATTATATTATTTTGATTAATAAAATAATAAAAACAAATGAAAGCATGGGTTATCCCAATTTCCCCCCAACCTATAATGAATTGGGTTGAGTTACTATTTTTAGGCTAGATGATTGGTTGATGGAGTAAACGAAATTTGATAAGAGTGTACACATTGAAACTTAATGTTGCATATATTAGATGTTTAACAAAAAGAATTAGATTAAATAATAAAAATGAATTTAAATATTAAATCCATCAATTATATAAATAAATATTTAATTTCATTGTTATATATAATTTTATATGATATGTTCAAGTTATATGTAATACTTATTTAGTATATGTACATACTCAAATTTAATGTTCCATGCATTAAATGTATATGATTATTTTAATAAAAAATTATGTTAAATAATAATAAAGTATTATATTCATTAATTTTACTAAATATCATATTTAATCTATTTATCATAAGAATATTTATATATTATATACACATTAGATTTGATACTCCATAAATTAAATGCATAGAATTATTTTAACAAAGAAAATCATATTAAATAATAGTCATAAAATTATATATTATATTCATCAATTAAAATAAATAAATATTTAATTTCGTTTTTATATATAATACTTATATATTATATTCAAGTTATATATATATATTATACACAGTGAAATTTAATTCTCCATACATTAAATGTAAAATTATTTTAATAAAAAATATATTAAATAATAAAAATTAAATTAAATATTATATTTATTAGTTACAATAAAGTATCTTATGAAAATATTAAAAAATAAAATTACTTTTATCATACAAATGAAAATTTAATTTAATTTATACAAATAAATGTATGATAATTTAATTTTTGTATATGTTAATAATTTTATTTAAACAGTATCTGTTTATTGAACTTTTATTTTTTATGTTTAATTATGGTAAATTGAATTTTATTTTCTAAAAGATTGAAAAAATAATAAAATATATATATACAACTTAATTACAATTATACTAAATAAACTAAATTACATTTATATATATATATAACTACAAAATTAATAAAAGAGTAACTTACAAATTTTATATTTGTATCAAAATATATAATATCTATAAAATTGAATAATAATATTACAAATTCTTTTATAATTTCATTTGATAGAAAAAATATTAAAATGAAAATTTAAAGTGTTATTTTATCTTTTGGCTTTAATATGTCATTCATATTTGCATAGATATTTTTTCTTTCATATTGTTGGTTTTTAATTGTATCTATCTGTTATATTGTTACTATTTTGAAACCATTAGATCAATAATCATTAGGAATATTTATCTTACATAAGAAAATATTACTACTATTCTCAAAGGTGAAAATGCTTATAATAGTTTTAAATATCATTAGATATATCGTTAAAATTACACATGCTCACATAAACTTACACGTATTTAGTTTAGGTTATTTGAATAGAATAATAATTGCTTTTATTAGCTTTTTGAAGGAGTTTTTTTTAATTATTTTATATTTAAATTAAATAAATTTGAATCCAATACTTGTTCAATCAATGGAGAAAATTACTTTGAAATTTTTGGTAGGTCAATCAAAAAATTATTAATCCCAAACAAGTTTGGTTTTATGGATGAAATAAATTTAACAAGTAACTTTTACATATTAAAAATATTAATAATTAAAAAGGAAAAATTATTATAACATTGAAAAAAATATTATAAAAATATTTACTGAACAAATAAATAATTTAGTCAAACAAATTAATTATAACATATAGATAGTTTATAAATGCAAATTAAAAATAATTTTAAAATATACAAATTTATACTTATTTTATTACAAGTGACTCTTCATATAAAATTAATTATTACTTTATTAATTTAATTAAATGGTTAAAAAATAGTATACAAAACATATATGATAAAAGTATATGTATTTTATTATTATTATTATTTTGATATTCTAAAATATATAAAGTATAAATAATTTCTTGTACATTAAATAACATATTAAATAATTAGTTACAAGTTTATGATTGTTTGAATAAAAAGGAATATTTATATATTATTTATAAGGAATTGAAATTTAATATTCATTATTTTAATTTATATTTATGTTTATAAATTAAAATTTTTATATTTTATATTAATCATAAAGATTATATGATAAACTAAAGAATCATCCACCTTTGTATTGCAATTTTAAATTTTGCATCATAAATTTTTTTGGTGCATGTTGTTTACGAAGAGTTATGTTATCAACTTAATTCATATACAACCTTTAAATTCGTAATGTTGTATAATATTTTATAAAAATATGTTATTTTTATATGATATCCACAAGTTGTGTATGATTATGCATTTTATGTGACAGCTTATAGTTTGATGAGATTAAATTCTATTTAGAATCAGTTACAAAGTAAAAAGAATTTACTTTAAAAGGTACATTTTAATCTTAGTGTTGCTTGTAGAAGTGACAGTCCTTTCTCTTGTTTGTCTCATTTCTCTTTAAAAGTTTGTATGTTGATTCTTTTTGTTTGTTTCATGTTCTCTTAAAATGTTATATGTTCATTGATCTTACAATATTTAGTTTGTTAGTTTTATATTAGAATTCAGCTCCACTTCCATCCCTATCATATTACTACTGACTTTCACAACAATTGTTTTATTAAAGTTTGAAATATTATACAATCTTAAAAATAAATTACATAAATAAAATTTTCCTTTATTACAGAATGATATCTCCTTTTTATTTTTCATCATATTCCTACATGTTCTCTCTTGTTCACTCGAATAATCCAAATTATTATTCCATATTCATAAGAGACCAAGCCACCATCCTGAGGCATATCCACAATTACAATTTCACCTATCATATTATCTCGAGTGTCATATTTAACTCGTAACACCTTATACAATAAGCTATTATCTTTAGTTAACAATTTCAACCTCCATTCTCATAATAATGCTAAATTTAGATCTCTCAAATAGTTTACTTCCAATATTCTAATTTTTATTTTATTAACCCCCTTTCAAGCAATCTAATAATCTTTTCTCACATCCTCTAACTCTTTTCATGAAAAATGTTTAAACATAGATTTAAGAGTTGAAATGATTTTTGTAGAACCTTTAAAAAAGAGAAGAGAATATAACAACAATGAGTTTAGGATTGACTTGAGAAGGAAATGTCTATCTCCAAAAGATAGGATCTTATACTTTCAGGCCATAATTTATTCTTCACCTTATCAATAACTCATTTTTAAGTGCTTTGCCTCCTAAGATTTCTTCTAATTGAAATCTCCAAATAATAAAATAGGAGGTGCCTCACTTGACAAATGAAGAACATCATCACCAATTGCATCCATAGATCTTAAAACATTCAATTCCATAATTTAACTTCTATAAAACATTATTTTTAGCCTAGAAAGTTGTATAAGAGTCATTAACACCTTCACATTCTAGCTCGTCGATTTACCAATTGGTAAGGTATAATTCGAATACAACATATAAATAATGTTAATAGTATCCATTCCAATATAATATCCATAAAACAAATTAATCTCTTCTACCAATTTACTAGTTTGCTAAGATTTACCAATTAGTAAGGTATTATTTGAATACAATATATAACTAATGCTAATAGTACCCAATCCAATATAATATCCATAAAACAAATTAATCTCTTCTACTTTTTCATTAGTTTACTAAGTTACTTTGTTACTACAAAGGAAAAGAAAAGGAAATAATGGATCCCCTTTCCATAAGCCTATCCCAACACTAAACTGTTGTTAACCAATATAAATTCTAGCTATTTTAAAGAATTATAAGATTTAGTTTTATCATTTACAGAAGATATCCTTCTTGACATATATTCTAAATATCTTAACTTATCTAATTATAAATTCATTTAAAATCTACTTTAAAGTATATGCATTATTTCTTTTTTTTTCTTCCTTCACTATTTAATTTGTTATCAAAAATCTATTCATAATGTCTTATTTTTAAAAAATATTTATTATATTTTAAAAATTAATTTTTCTATCACTTTTCAAAATCTATTTGCTAAATATTTTAGCAAAACAATCCATATAAAATATTGATCTATAATTACCAATAATTTGCAAGGATTCTTTTTTAGAAATTAAAGCAACAAAAAAACTATTTAAACTTTTAACTAACCTTCCATTTTTATAAAACTTTGTTAAACATATTACAACATCCAATCTTATTCCAAAACTTCTTGATAAAGATAAAATTATTATTAGAAAATTAAAAATTTTATTGCTCAACAGGATTTTTTAATATATAGAATATATTAAAAATATAATTTAAAATAAATAATTTAATAGATATTTATAATATAAATATTTTTTATATATTTTACTTTGAATTCAAACCTTATTAAAATTATAATTTAGAATAAATAATTAATAATAAACTATAACTTAAAAAAATAGAAAAGAGACTTAATTTACATTAATATAAATTATATCAAATATTATATTATCAATAAATTTATATAGAATTTATTTATATTTTATTAATTTAATTATTAAATTATAATTATATGTTATCTTAAATATTTATGTTAGAATTTTTAAAATTAAATAATTTTTTTTTTACATATTTTAAAATTATATTATATAATTTTAGCATATGTGAATAAAATATTAAAGAATTTAAAACTAACCTTAATAATTAATTTGAAATTAAAAATATTTAATAAAGGATATTAAATAATACACACAAATCTACTAACAAATGAACTTACAAGAATTAATCTTAGACATCTCACACACAAATAAAATCTAATAACAAATTAATTAAGCTGAACTAATCTTACCTAAATTCACATCACACACAAGATCTAATAACAAATTAAATGAGATGAATCAGTCTTACCTGAATTAACATCTTTATAAATTTAGATGGATGAAATTGTACCATAAAAATAAATAATTTATTTATTTTATTTATTTATAGACCACATGACAAAAAAGACTGGAAATAAATTTTGATGACATCGTGGCCTTTGTTAAAAAAAGAAGAGGGAGGAGAGATTGAACAAAAATTCATTTATTTTTTAAGTCAATAACGACTTTATATTCATTAACTTAAACATAATAGACATGTTTAACTTTGTAAATAAAAATTGTCCGTGATATTTTTTTTTTAAAATTGACATTGCTTTCTCCTCACCTTCTCTTTTAAATTTTACAATATTTTCATTTAAATTTTAGAAAATATTAACATCAGTTTTTAAAATTAATTTAAATTTTAAAAATGATAATTTTTAGTAAAAACATGATAAATAATTTATTGTTAATAAAAATATCATCTTTACATATTTAAAATTAAGTTTAATTTTTAAATTTTAATATTAAAATTTTTACAAAATTTATTAATTTTATAAATAAATTAACATAATTTGAAAGTAATTAATCTATAAATATTAAATCTTAATTAATTTAAATCTTGAGTAAATTTTTTTAAAAAAGTCAATTTTAATATACAAAGTAATTATTGCTTTAGATCTTTAATTAAGAACAAAAAATAATAATCATGTAAGTAAGATCATATTTATTCTATAATAAAATTATATTTCCAATAAACTACTTAGATAAGTATAGAAATTTAAGTTGAATTTAATTTGAATATTTAATTTTAATATAAGATTTCAATCTAAAATTATTATATGTTATAGATTTTTTTATCAATATTTAAATATTTTTTAAAATTTATTAGACTTATAAATATATTAAAAATTTACAATATCCAAAAAATTAATAATTAGACTTAAAATATATATAAATAATTGATTAAAAATATTTATAAATTTAAAAATTATAAAATAAAAAAAATTATTAAATAAGTTTAAAGTATATATATATATTATTTAAACAAATTGTTTAAGATTTTATTTTAAGGATATAAAAAAATCATTTAAATTTTTTTATTTAAAATTAAAATTTAAAAGTTTTAATTTTATTTTTTTTAAATTATATAAATTATAATATAATAAAATATATTAAAAAAATTTATTATTTATTTTTTAAAATTATTATTAAATTTTTAATAATTTATCATTATCAATTACAATTCAAATTATTTGTTGATAAAAAGAATTACAATTTAAATTATAAATTATCATCTTAACTTTTGAATGGTAAATTGTACTTCATATTAAATTGTTAACTTAAAATTTTATTATGCGAAATAATTGTGATACATTAAAAAAAACATTATATTTATATTTATTTTTATTTTTACTTTATTTGTATGATTTATATAATTTTTTTAAAATGAAAAATTATTAACTGTTAAATTTAAAATATAGGTAAAGGTAAAATAATTTTTTTATATAAGTAAATCATTATACATTTATTATAAATTTTGCATTTTATTTTATAGGTTGATCAACCTAATTTTAAAACTAACATATATTTACCTATTTATATATCATTAATAAAACATTTTTGAGTATTGACTAACGACTACATATATGATATATCAAACAAAAAGTAATTTCAGCATGAGTTTACAAAGATAAAATATCTTAATTATTTCACAGTATAAACCACTTATAACCTTCCACAAGGCCTCAATTAACGCGCACACCGTAATTCTCAATTACTACTAATTTAAACTGATAATTATTATCATTATAGCTAAACACTTAACTACCCAACTCCTTTTTTCTGTTTATGAAGATTTTTAAAATATAGTTTCTTTTGGACAAATAATCACCAACAACAGGAACATTCAATTGCCTAACCTATGTGTTTTTTTTTTCTTTTTTAATTTCTCAAAACAATGATTACGTTATTTAGGGGAAAAAACACATCCCATTACCCAACTCAGACACAAACGTTGTCTCTCTCTGCCTCCATCCACATCCTCATTCAGATCAACCCAAAGAAAAGCATCCAAACTCAATTCAAAAGGGTGAATTCAAAGCCTTCACACCAAATTATCCCTCCAGTCGCGGCGTGATAAAAAAAATACAAAAAATAGCATAAATTAATTAATTAAAGAAATAAACAATAATAACACAAGCTCTTGTAGCTGTTTTTTTTTTTTTTTTTCTCTCTCTCTGTCTACACTCTTTAAAGAACAAACTAACACACACCATTCTTCTTCACCCACTGTTTTTTTCTCCTTCACATCACACACAAACCTGAACAATTATTTAACACCCCATATCTGAAGTTGTAATTTTTTTTCTCTTATCTCACTCAACACGTCTCAAATTGCAATTCCTCACTTCTGGGGTTTCTTAAAAACGGTTTATCCAAAAAAGGGTTTCTTTATCAAACCCAGAAGAAGAAACCCAACCCAAAGAGAATGAAGAAATTGAAGAACTATTACATGCACCTAAGACATCATCATCATCACCCACAATCAGTAGAACGCAAATGGGTGTTCCCACTAGCCATAGGTTCTTTGCTGTCTCTTTTTCTCCTCTTCGTGGCAACACTAACCTCACCCGAGGGTACACCAATTCTCCCATTCTACCGTTCCATAACCGCTTCTTACTCTGTCTTTGTTGAATCCAAGCTCCACCCTCTCCCCGTCGCTGCCCTCCCTCCGCCGCCTCGCCTTGCCTACCTCATCTCCGGCTCCGCCGGTGACGGCGGCGCAATAAGACGCGCGTTACTCGCTCTCTACCACCCGCATAACCGCTACGTGGTGCACCTCGACCTTGAGTCCTCGAAGGAGGAGCGTGCGGATCTGCAACGGTTCGTGAAGAACCACGCGCTGTTCACGCGCTTCGGGAATGTGAGGATGATCACAAAGGCGAATCTGGTTACCTATAGAGGACCCACTATGGTGGCTAACACGCTCCACGCCGCAGCGATTCTATTAAGAGAATGTGGTGATTGGGATTGGTTCATCAATCTCAGTGCCTCTGATTATCCCCTTGTTACACAAGATGGTTAGTTATTCTTAACGTCAATTTTAAATATTGATTAAGAATATGATTGATCCAAAATTTTTCAGTTTTTTTATTCTCTATATTTCATATTTCGTGTTTTGTTTTAATTATGTAGATCTGCTACACACGTTTTCATACTTGCCTCGGGATCTGAATTTCATTGATCATACTAGTGACATTGGATGGAAAGAGTGAGTTTTTATTTGTTGTTGTTGTTGTATTTTATTTATTTATATATATATTTTTTTGGGTATTAATGTGATTGGTTTCTGTGATGTGTGTTTTGATAGTCAGCAGCGTGCAAGGCCAATAATCGTTGATCCAGGGTTGTATATGAATAAGAAGCAGGATGTGTTTTGGGTTACTCAGAGGAGGAGTAGGCCTACTGCATTCAAACTTTTCACAGGTGAAGATCCTTTTCTTCTCTTTTAATTTTGCTTTTGGGTTTGTCTCTTTCTCTTTTGAACAAAAGAAAATGTTTGTTTTTTGTTTTCTCTCTTGGTTTTTATGTGGATGGCTATTCTATCTTTGCGTAGAGGTTTTGTTAATTTTGACAAGGGATAAGTCCTAGATTGATCAGGGCTTAAGGCTTTAGAAGGAAGCTTTGTTTGAATGGATTGTGAGGCAATTAAGGTTTTGAAGCTTAAGAAAAAGAAACCTTTTGTGTATTATTTATTTCATAGTATTATCAGTTCAGTTCTGGGGTTTTATGTGTTTGGCAGAAAGCATCACTTGTTAATATGTAAATTATCCATTCTACTTCTGTTAGGTGATTAAGTAATGTTTCAGGACTTGTGAATGAAGTTTATTTTGTGTAACTTGTTGTATGCATTTCTGAGCTTTAAAAGTTCAAATCAGATTCTTCAAGAAGTTTAGTCCGTCTTGCCTAGGTCAGAGTAATGCCCTATGCTTACATATGGCTTCTTGCAATAAAACATCACTCCTTAATAATGTTTTGTTCCATAATCACCATTTTGAAATATAAAATTCTATATGCTGCTTTAGGTATCTTGGTAGAACTTGCTGACTTTTCCTTGTTCAGTCATTTGGACTAGATCAAATAAAGGTGATGTTTGTTTTAAATTGGTGAGACAACAATATAGCATGAATACATAATTGTTGGTAAATGCCATTTTTTAGTTATATTTGCACCATGACTGATTCTGGGTGTTTGGTGATTATAGTGATTGTAAATTCTAATTGTAATGATTTTTATTTGTAATGCATGACTTAACTGAAACATACTTTATCTTGACCCCTTGGGATAAAACTTGGAAAAGGTAATTGTGAAACTGAATCTCCTAATAAATCTGATTTTTTTATAAGAGGCAAATAACTGGTTTGCTCTGTTTGGATATGCTCTTGGAACTAGCCAAATATTGATGATGCTTCTCTTCCAATGAGATGGGTTTACTGCAGCTATATATTGAATGAGTTTATCAGTTACGGTTTCTTTTTCATATGGTACTATACCACTTATGCTGGCCATACAAGTTATTTTGGTAGAGTTCTTCATGTTTCTCCCAAAAATAAGGGAGCTAGATGGGAGAGTGTATCCTGCATGATTAATGATATTTTGCTTAGCATCAAATATTGAACTGACTCACTGAGATTGACATCTTTCTGTTCTCTATGCTGTAGTAAAAAAATCCTCTCAATGCCCTAGATTCAATCAGATTCCCTAGCAACAGCCAATCCCACTGATCCATTTTGGTCATAAATTGCACCGGATATCCAATTATGATGCTCTCAGATTCTGTTGTTGATTGTATTTGAACTTTTAGTTTTCATGATAATGTTGATGCATTGTGACTTATCTTCCCTTCATGAACTTGATGAGTGGATTGCATGCTTCTAGATTGTATCTGTACCTTTGTTATCACAATGAGTTTAATAAATCTTCTACATGGAAACAAATGTGCATTGTTTAGGCTTAATTAATTTATGTTTCTTGAAAATAAATTAATTAGTAAATATATAATAAGAAGTGTGAACATTATGATAAATGATTGATTACCTAAAACTTCTCTCTTGTTAGGTTCGGCTTGGATGGCACTGTCAAAATCTTTCATTGATTACTGCATATGGGGATGGGACAACCTACCTCGGACTGTTCTCATGTACTATTCAAATTTCATATCTTCCCCTGAAGGATACTTCCACACAGTCGTTTGCAATGCTCAAGAGTTCAGGAACACAACTGTGAACAGTGATTTACATTACATTTCTTGGGACAACCCTCCCAAGCAACATCCTCACTACCTTACACTTGCCGACATGGGAGGCATGGTTGGCAGCAATGCTCCCTTTGCAAGGAAGTTCCACAGAGATGATCCAGTGTTGGACAAAATCGATGCTGAACTATTATCCAGAGGTCCCGGAATGACCGTTCCTGGAGGTTGGTGCATTGGAAGCAGGGAGAACGGCACCGATCCCTGCACCGTAGTTGGTAATACCACAGTCCTGAGACCTGGCCAAGGTTCCAAAAGGCTTGAAACACTAATCAGTTCATTGTTGTCAAATGAAAACTTCCGGCCAAGACAGTGCATATGACAAAAGAAGAATTGACACACAACAGCGGTCTTCTAGAAGATTATTTCCACTGGTTTTAGTTTATATGTGCACTTTTAGTTAGCATGATCAGTAAATTAGTGTTTCTTTCCAGTAGGAAAAGAAATAGTGCAAGTATACAACATAGTCTTTTGATATTGTGAAGAAAAAAGTGAGACAATTCTAGTGAAATGAAATTGACTACAGAGTTGGATCACATGCTGCAATAGTGAGGTATATATGACAGTTAACTCTGTAGCCCCTGGTCACCTCATCCCCCCCTTTGACTTCAATCCATAGTGACCAACAAAGAGAAGGGTAGAGGATGGCATGGTAGGAGGGGGGAACAAAAGAACAAAACTCTGAAATGGAAAGGAAATACAGTTATGTATTTTTTAAATATTTTTTTCCATTTGATAGTTGTTATACGTCTAATTTTTCTTTTGTACTCAATGATTCTTCTCTACTTATGCCTGGCTGCCAAACACCTTGAAGTCATTTTCAAATTGTTTGTTCTATAATTGACACCCTCCCAACTATATTTTTTCCCCTTAATTTGGTTTCAACTATTATTCAACACGTTAAGTTAGTTAACTTTAGACGGGTCTGTTAAGCTACCAATAATCTACAAGCCCGTGTTTGTCATAGTTGGAATTCTAGTTTTGACTTGGCAATATGGATTGTTTCTTTGACTTGAGTATTCATTCTTTGGTAATGGTGTGTAATGTCTTATTAAACCCTTCTTGAACAAGTTGGATATTAGAGTCAATTACACATCACCATCTATTGAAATGAAGGACCAATCTAAGATGGTGACATGCATTCTACTGTTTTTAGAAAACATAAAAAATAATACGATCAAGTACCAGTTGAATTATTATTTTTGAAAATTACAACATATTGAGATTGGTAGAAAACTACTCATTGTGATAGTCAGCTCTTTAGAGTGAATAATTGTATGAATTTGATGCCCAAGGGCAAAGGGCACTATCTCTAATATAGTCAAATAATGAAGGTAAAAATGCAATTTATGCAAATATCAATCATTAAGTGATTAATGATACCTCCTGCAATTCTAAACATGACTTAAGATGATCTAGTTGCGGTTCAACTCATGATCATCACTCTTTACATTTCAATATATTATAACTCATTGTCCACAAACTCTTTGAAGGTAGTATCATACGCACTAGCCAAACCAAATGAATAAAAAAAGATAAAAAAAAGTAACAATAGTATCATATTTAATATTAAAACATTTATTTTTCCATTAACCTTGGGGCTAACATCACGGTTGGATGATTTGTTGTTTCAACTGTCATTGTAGAATTGACTTCCATTTTCAAGCTTTTAAATGGACCACTTTGCAATATGTTTATCCAAGATGTAGTGTTCACCCTAAGAAACTTGAATAGAAGTAGAACCTACTTGTTCACCTTTCTGAATCCTCCAAATCAGAAAAACTATATGTGGAGTTCTTTTTCCACCATACCTCACCAAACTTTAGTACAAATTTTAATGTTCGAAACCTAGCTTCTAAGCTAGCTTCCCATATTTTCGGAATGCTTAATTAGGAAATTAAGCGCTGATAAAAAAAAGTAGGAAGTTAACCTTAACTCAATGGTGAGAACAGTTTCATTGTTGCATAACTTGAAAATTTTAGCAGACTTGGCTCTAGTGTTAGCTTAACTAGTAGGAATATTATGTGAAAAGGAATATAAATTTTTGTGTATAAACTTTGTCATACAAAATAGAGGTAACAAAATGGGTTGAATTTAATTATGTTGATTCTATTAAACTTGTTAAAATATAAGGCGTGCTGTACTAAATTTTAATTTATTCAACCTTTTTTATTAGCTTTAGGCTAATCTATTTAAATATAAAATATGGATTTGGACAGGATTTAAACTTTTACTTTGTGATTCAAATAATTTTTTTTGTTGAGCTCAATGGGTTAAAAGCTTAAACTAAGTTAGCCCAAATCAGGTCAAATAGTCTATTTTACTACCTTTAGTATTCAAGATGACAAAGATAAATACAATAGAAATTTCTTGTCAAGATAATATCTTTATCACATGTTGTTAATTGATTTTTAAAGGCCCTAAAAAAAGTTAATTTGCTATATTGAGTGCATATTTGTATTTTTTTTATATTATTTGAGCATGTGGGTCAATTTATGTAAGATTGATCTAACTTAACTAGTGGTTTTAAGTTCAAAGTCTCGTTATAAAATTTTGTAAATAATTGGAGAAAAAGTTCTGATACCTATACTAATCCTATTTGACTTAAGCAGCATTATCATCCATAGAAATTCAGTGGTAAAGAAAATTCTAAAAGTATACTTTCGATAATTTTAAAATTTAACTGACAAAAAGATTGAATTTTTAATATTTATAGAAATTGATGGACTATTTTGGTCAATAAGAACTTTCAAGAACAGAAAGCGCATTTTTAAAACCAGAGCATTTATGCATTTATTCTTATTTTTTGGGTTATTTTATTCTTTCTATAAGTTTATTCTTCTTGAACATCTGTTGTATGCTTACGCATCACTTCACAATTATACAATTTTTATCATGGATTACACATGATGCCACCTCATTGTTACACATTTGCATCCTGATTCTGCTACATACATATCCACATATTTAAGGTGATATGTTTTTTTTTTTAAACTTTCATGCTTTTTCCCAGCACTACTTTTTCTCTCACCATATAACCCTTTGCTTTTCTATCTTGGTTTTGAATACTAAGAATTACCACATCATATAACCCTTTTATAAATAAAAACCTGTCTATTTCATACTATATACATGATGGCAGCTTGATTAGAAATCAAGGGAATAAAAAATACCAATAATCTTGATAAGAATCTTTGCAAATTGATCATAATTCATTAGTTTTGGATTCACGTGAGAAGCGAACATTTCATTGATATTAATTTGAAGAGATTAACTAATCATATTCATAATATATATAAACTCTTCACAATAATGAAGAGCTAGCTCTAATGATCATAGCCATACAGGCTACAGCTCAGCTGAAAGATTCTTGATTCAGAGTATATGCTTATCCAGTTGGGGCTATACTTTTTTAAAAATGAACCCATGAAACATAGAGCAGCAATAAAATTAACCACTTTTAATTCATTCTGTTCCACTATATGAGAAAATTAATAAAATACAATGTTCATAGTTTTTGTGTATCAAACAAGTTTACTGAAAATTGAATAGGAAAGTTAGGATTTATACATCTTATATGGTATGTATTGGGTGGGAATAAAGAGAGATAGAAAGAAGAAAAAAAAGAAGAGAGATTTGATGTGATGGAAGAGAATAAAAAGAAAAAAAATATATGATATATTAAGATGAAAATATTGTTAGATGTATAATAATTAGGATCCTTTTGGATGTTGGATAATTTCATTACCATTCCTAGCTGGCCAGTGCCAAGGAGAAGCTTGTCCAAATTATACTGCAGATAGCTTATTATTATGATAGAGAAGATGGAGATGAATTAAGAAATTGATGTGGCTTGCATGCATCCACAAGGAAAAAAAGAAAAGAAAAGAAAGAAATCCCATAGATTGCACTGCAAGGACTTGCATTTGATGAATATATTAACAACCCACCATTTTCAGAAAGAATGAGTTTGTTAACATTAATTCATAATGGAAGAATGTCAGTTCAATTATAGAAAATAAATAATTTTTGTCCTAGGTTAATTAATAGATCTTGATTTAATCATTCAATGCAATTCCAAATTTAGCTTTATAAATTATCATTAAAATTAACCTGAACAGGATATTCTTGATATTAATAGTTCATTCTATATCAGGCTCATTTCCTATTTTGCTTCATAATGTATATATATAACAATAATATACAAGTGGCGCTATACAAAAAGAGGAAAAGCACATGCATATCCATGAATTAATGAACTTATAAGAAAAAGAATATTAAACCCATATGGGTTAGTGTTCCCACTCCCCCAATTAGTACCTATGTACTTGCAAAAAACATACCCATCAATCACTATTGCAAGTACCATCAAAATTAATGTCCATGTGAATGCCTACCCATCTTTATCTTTTTTGGTTACACCTATGTCTGAATTGATTGAAAACTTTGGCAAACAATAACACAATGAAAATGCAAGAATAGGTTCTTACCTTGGCTCTATAACTCAGACAAATTGTACAGAAAGTGCAAGGGCTTCAGCCTAGGAAAGATGACAACTACTGCTAATAATTCAAATAGCTTTGCATCATATTCAATTGGTAACAGAAGGTGTCATCTCTCCTGCGACAGAAGTCCCCAAACGTTTCTTCTATGAACATTTTCTCTGCTCCAATTTTCATGGATGATGATTGTGTTTGTTCAAGACGAAGGCCTTATTTATAAGTGAAAAGGGTCTCTGAGTCTCTTGTAGAAGCTCAAAAGCCGGCTTTAATTTTATATATAGCTTCAAATTTTTATTTGGACAAAACTTATGTGGAGTAGTATTATATTCTATGTTCTTCTACTATCATCAAAATTAATATTTTATGAGCAATGGGAGCAATATATTCTTTTAGCGGAAAAGATTAATTTGCTTTAGAAATAATTTATTTTAAAGTTATTTTGTTTAATAATTTTTAAATAATTATTTTTTATTTATTCAATCATTAAATTAAAATATGTTATAAGAAGCATATTAGATATTAAATTAAAATTATTTAATTAAGTATTAATTTTTTTAAATAATTTATAAAATTTTATAATCTTAATTTATATAATAAAAATTATTGATTTAATAATTATATGGATGAAATTTAATTATTTTAAAAAATTATTAAACAGAATAATTTTAGTATAAAATAATTTTAAAGTAAGTTGATTTTTTATTATTAATATTTTTAAAATTTTAAATAATTTTAAAAATATTCATTTTGCGAGATAAATATTTTAACATTTTTTATTGGTATATTTTTAAAAGTTAAAAATAATTTTGAAAAATAATTAATTTATGAGATAAATACTTTAATTTTTTTTAAAAGAATAGGTTAATTATAAAAAATATATTAAAAATTGTGTTAAAAATATATATACGGTTAACATTTTTATATTTTATTTTAGTAATTGTTGTTAATATAAGTTATGATGAGGAAGGTGGAAATTATTAAGAATAATGTTAATTTTGATTAAATTATATCATCTTACATAAATATTGTATCTAAATTTTATTATTACTTTTTTTAAAAACTAATCGATTGACTTGGGTAAGGAAGGCACTATTTGGTGATGGCAAATTTATGCAAAGATCTCGCAGGTAAGCTTATCACTTTGATGATTAATATAAAAAAACACCAGTTATTTATGTTACTTAATAATCATGTGTAGGATTACGAATATATTCCCTATGGATTTTCTTATCATAATGTCTAAGATTGATGTCATTTACATCACTAGCTAAACGCAATCGATTATAAAATATGAAACATGTTCTAATCATAAATAGCCAAGTGACCAATCATATTTGACTTGAGTTTTTAAATTCAGCCAAAATGTTAACTTGGGATGTTGAAGTAAAATGAATTTCAAAAATACAAGCATCTTCAATCAAAATAATGTCAGTTAATTTTTTTAAGTTAAAATGTATTTTTATTTTTTTATAATATTAAATTTTAGTTCCAATTTTTTATTTTTAAAATAATTGGTTTTAATATTTTATTTTTTTATCTTTATTATTGACGTGTTTAAATATTAATATATATTATATATTAAATATTATTTATTTTAAAAAATAAAAATATCCTATTAAAAAATAAGGGATTAAAATTAATTATTTAAAATAGAGATTAAAATAAGTTTTTAATTTTTTAAAAATTTAATATATATTTAATCTATTTTTTTATTTAAGCTTATAAAATATGCATTTAAAATTTTTTTCTTCATCAAGAAAGAGAAACATTTAAAAAATAAATTTTAGTTTTAATTTTTAAAATTATAAATATTATTTACTTTAATCTCTGTTTTTGTAAAATATTATCTTTAAATTTTAATGTTTTAAATTTATTCATTTTAATATTTCTATACTTTATTTATTATTATTGAGTTTTATAAATTGTGTGCAAATTAAAAGGAATAAATATTTATTTTAATTTTTAAATTATAAATATCATTTACTTTATTTTTAATTTTATAAAATATTTTTTCTTTAATTTTTTAATTTTATTTAAAAAGTTATGTTAATGTTTATATTTTTATTATTATTTCATATTAATAAATATCATTTTATAATTTAAAAAATTTAAATAATAATATTTATATTTTAAAATACTAAAATGATAATTTACTAAAAACAATCATAACAAAACTCAAAAGCTGAAACAGACGTAACTTGGAAAAACGTGTTCATACAACTTTAAGAAATTATGAAACACAGGTGATTCTTCCACCGCTTATTCTTTTATTTTTATATAGACAGTACTTAAAACACTTATTTATGGTTAAAAATTTAGATTATGTTAGATCATATAATTAAATTATTTATTATTTTATAAAAATATAATGATAATATTTTTTACTAATTAATTATATATATTTTTTAATATCAAACAATAATTATAAAAAATATCATAATTATTTATAATTAATTTAATTATATAAATGATATACAGCCTTAAAATGTATATAGATGTATTTAGTATAAATATGTTTGTCAATAATTTTTTATTATGAAAAGATAGAAAACAGCCGAAACATAATGCAAAAAGAGAGAAAGAAATGTGAAAGTATATTAAACAGGAAATCATTACCCTGGTTGGGCCTGGTTGAGCAATTGACTATATAATAAAAAAATTATATTAATCATTTCGTAGAGTATTAGATAATTCCAGATTGTTTATCTCGTACCTAATTACTTATTGAGCTATAAGATTGATACTATAGTTTTATATTATTTATTATTTATTTTATTGTATATTTTTGTTATTCAACTATGGTTTCTCTTACTAATTTATAGTTAAATTTTAGCATGGGCATGGTGACAAATTCCTCACCAGTGACCAAGGGATGTAAATTACCTTTTTTTAAAATGATTTTTTATCCTTAATGAGGGATTTTTTTTATCCAGGATAATAGAATTACAGTTCAGACTCTTTTTGATAGTTTTGAATTTGCATAAAGAACTTCCTTTTCTAGCACAGTTAAGGCCCACAGAGTTAGATTTGAAGTGTTTGTACACTTCAGATCCTCTTCATTTCTTAAAACAAATAATATTTTTTATTATGAAAGATAAAAATTTAAAATATTTATTTTTCCTATCACTTTTTTATGTATTGACTTATTGTTTATACTAAAAACATTTCATACAAATAGTATAAATTATGATTTCTATTATTAAATCTCATAAAAGATTACTTTGATATCTCATCTAAATTCATTACTTCTATATCTCTTTTACGTTAAAATATATTAGTTAGTTTAAAAATGTTTAATTTCAAGTTAAAAACAAGATCAAAAACAAAAAAAAATTACAGGAACAAAAAATAAAATTCACTTTATTTACATAAACTAACATCAAATTTAAACTTTTATAATAATTAATAACTTTGTGTATCTTCACCATCCATATACAAAACCCTTGTTTAATATTTATAAGCATCTCCAAGTCAAGAAGTAATGTGAACAGCAGTGTGAAAATTTAGAGGCCGCAAAGAGTGGAGCCCCTTTCACATGTGAAAATTATACTCTGCTGGCTCTTTGAAATCAACAGATCATAAATATGACAAAACATGAAGAAAATGATGTTTTGAGAGTTGTGGTTTAAACATGAAAGGACACAATAATTTTCTACATTTTTTTTTTATGTTTTAATGACTTGTGAATTGTAATGGGTCAAGTCATTTTTGTTTGAATTTCTTTTATATCATATAAAATGGAATGGGCTGAGAAGAGGGTGAATGAAATAGGTTTGACCTGTCAAAAAATAAGTATTTTGGATTGAAACTTGGGCCAGAGGTCTTTAAATTCATGTTGATTGTTTTGTTTTGAATGATTTTGTTAAAATAGTTATTTATTTTCTATAATTCATTTAAATTTTTTCGATGAAATACGAAGAAAAAATAAAAATAAGTAAATAGTTTAAAATAATTATTTATAATAATTATAAAAAATTATTTAATTATTTTTTAATTTTTTAACATTTTTATATTAATAAAACATTATTTAAAATAAAATAATAATAAAAAATAAATAATGATCTTTTTTCCCTCCTTCCTCTCCTTTCCTCCCACTTTCTCCTTCCTTTCCCTTTCCTCCCACTTTCTCACTTAAAGTGAAGAGATTATATATTTTTTTTAATAAATCCTATATGAAATAAATGCATCCCCTAACATTTTTCAAATATTCAAATAAAGAGAATTTTTTGTTGTTGATAACCTCACCTTCATAAATTCCTTCTTCCAATGATAAATTAAATATTTAAAAAGATAAATTTTTATTAAAGATATTATTATATTTTTTAAAGTTTGGATATAATAATTTTTTTTAAAATAAGGTTGTTCATAATTCATTATGATCAATTTTAAAAAATTAAATTTAATTCAATATTATTCAAAAAATATTTTAAATTAAATTAAATGAGTCATTTTTTTATTTAGTTATAAATTTATAAATAAATTATTTTATTAACTCTTCATCGGTATTTTTAATTGAATTTTATTTTTTATAAAATATAAAATTTTTTATAAAAAATTATGAGACATTAGACATAAAATTAACTTTAAGTTAATTTAAATTTGATAGACCTATAAAATAATTATATTTATTTCTAAAAAATATATTAATTTTTAATTTTAAAAGTATAATTATGAAAATAATTATTATAATTTTTATAAATATCAGTAAAAATTTAATTTAATAAATAGTATTATATATATATACATATTCTCACAAGTTTGATTTTATTAAATTTTGATATTTTTTAAAATTATATTCAAAATCTAATCTAATTGAATAAAAATATTTTGACTTTTGTAATTTAATTTTTTTTCTGATTTTCTGTTTTTAGGTTTGATTTTTTGTGATATATGTTTATTAGATCGATTTATGAACATTGTTATTTTTACGTACTTAAAATCATTGTTCAAAAGATTGATATACCGACATTTTTCATTTCATTTTTTTAATTTAACAGAATATTTAGGGATTTTCGTATTTTAGACCATCAGCGACAGAATATTCATAGTTTTTTATTCCTTCGATTCTGAAATAGATATGCGTCTTTTGTCTGGGTGCTCCTTTACTGTGCCCTACCTTACTTGTTCTATTTTTTTTTATTTTTTATATATAATTTTTTTACCAAAAAAATAAATAAAAATAAAGTAAGTTTGGTTTTTTAAAAAAAAGCACTTAATTGTATACTTTAAAAGTACATTACTACTTAGACAGAGTTTATTGGTCAAATTATACTGATCCCGATTGAGATTAAAAAAACATATGATACTATTTTTTTTTTCATCTAAAAAAAGTATTTTTAATTATTTTGTTCTCTTATGATGTATATAATTTTTTTTTCTGAAATTGCGTTCACATATTCTGAAAGCACCTCTATCATGTGATTTTATATATATATATATATATATATATATATATATATATATATTTTAAATTACCCTTCCTTTGATGAAGTATGTTATTTAAAAAAGGATGAAAAACTTAGATGATTGTGTTGGTAAAGTCTTCTTGTAGCAAAATTTCAGCCCCTGATAATGTCAAACATTCCTAATAGATAAGAAACAAATATGTTTTCCCTCTCTGTTTTTACCAAAAATTAGTTACGTTAATTTTAGTTTTTTTTAATTTTTTTATTTTGAAGGAGAAATTTTTTTTGAATCAAAATATTTTATTTATTTAATTTAATTTTTTTCTTTTTCCTTTTATATTTA
Source organism: Canavalia gladiata (assembly GCA_037954105.1). Classification (NCBI taxonomy): domain Eukaryota; kingdom Viridiplantae; phylum Streptophyta; class Magnoliopsida; order Fabales; family Fabaceae; genus Canavalia; species Canavalia gladiata. The sequence goes on from CM075665.1 coordinate 46,915,535, forward strand.
CTAATATTTTTTTTTGTGACCTATTTTATGTTTTTTATTTAAAAAGATGTTAAGTATTTGATTAAATGTTAAAATAGAAAATAATTTCTTTCTCTAGTTTTAGATCGACAATGAATAAGATTGAAACATGTTATCATTGTGAAAAATAGCTAAAATTAAAGTGAATCAAACATATATAAATTTAAATTCTCTCTTTTATCCTCTCTTGCAAAATAAATGTGATTTTATTTATAGTGTGATGATGATGTACTTGAATTATAATTGCATGCAAAATAAATGTGATTTTATTTACAGTGTGATGATGATGTACTTGAATTTAAAGATAAAACGAAGTTAGATTTTGAACAACGAAGAAAGAAATTGAAAAATTAAGAAACAAGGTTAAAGTGGTTGAAGCCAAATTTAAAGGTTTAAAATAAATTATTGTCAATTTTATTTATGTAGTTCCAATTCTTATGTATATTTTAATTATTGAAAGTTTATTTAAGTATAAATTAAATGTATTAGAATATAACTAAAAAAAATTAGTTGAAATGAAATAATGTGCTTTATTTTAGTTATTGGAATTTTAGGTCTATAATTGTGTAAGATAGAATTGGTGAAAAGAATTGTATTAAAATGTAACATTCATAATTTCATAAAATAAAGATCAAATTTATTTTGAGCATAATTAATAAATGCACAAGCTATAAATTTAAAAGAAAATGTATTCTAAGAAAAGGTAAAATATATTAAAATTATAAGATCATAAAATAGTACTAAAATTAATAAAATATATTAGACCTAAATTCATATTTATAAGTTTAAAAGACTTGAAACAAGTCCAAAAATAGGTTCTTAAATATTTTAAGTTGTACATAATATATACTGACACGCTCGTCGTAAACGCGCAAAAATAATTTCTAGATTTCCCCTAAACTATTGGTATAGTATAAGGTGTAATCTAGGTCATCTCTCAAAGACAATTTCAGATTCTTAAGCAAATAAGGAGAAAGTTAGAACAAGGAGATTTTGTAAAGATTTGATATTGAGTTCTAAACACAAAATACAGAATGAAATTAATTTGACTTAACAATTATCAACTCAAGGAATTCAGAGGCTATTTTCATAACTAATCATTGATCACTAAAATCATGCATTGTGTTTATCAACCTAGGATCATCTGGAACCCCTAAAATGATCATTGAATTCTCTACTGAGAAACCTCTCAGAATTTAATTGATTATGATCAACAAGATTAGTAACCACTTAATCTTTTATCTAAACCAATTTCATAATTAGAATTCAGTTGAAGTAAGTAATAAAATGAAAACCTTCAATTCAATTACTTAATTTCTACTTTTCAAACTTTTGGAAAATGATTTACCAATCAAAAACCAATTATAAATCAATTATGCATTAATCAAAATACGTCAACCGATGAAACTTTGATTAAAGAATAAAATTGAAGAATATAGTGAAGTAGAGTAGAAACCACTTAATAAGCATGTAAATAAAGATCAAGACCTCAAAGTTAAAATGAAAATAGCTTGAATCCTTGAATTGAAACTACAAACCTAGCCTTCCATGTAGGAGGCAACTAACAATAAAGAAAAACTAAGCCTTCCATGTAGGAGGCAAATTAACAAGAAAGAAAAACTAAGCCTTCCATGTAGGAGGCAACTAACAATAAAGAAAACCTAAGCCTTCCATGTAGGAGGCAAACTAACAAGAAAGAAAACCTAAGCCTTCCATGAAGGAGGCAAACTAACAACAAATAAAACCTAAGCCTTCCATGAAGGAGGCAAACTAGCAAGAAAGAAAGAAAGATGGAAAATGGTATTGGAGTTAATCTCCAAGTGGTGTTTCTCCTCTTGTAAACCCTTCTATTTATAGAGGATTTTTGAGGCATCATCTTCAGAAAGTCACCAATTAAGATATTACTTTTCTACCCTTTTATTGCTTTCACATGGGCTTTGTTGAAAATGCAAAACACTTTTGAATTTTTCTCACCAATGAGCACAACAATTTTGACTTGCTTGCAGCGCAATTTCGGATATTCACGTGTCTGAATTAGAGCTTCACGTCTGAACAAAAGTTGTAGCCCGGATCTTAGATGTCCAACAGATTTGATTTCATCTCAATATGACTTCTGTATCTCAAGATATGGCCGGATCTTTGCACACTGTTCAAATTCCACGTCAGCAACACTATCTCATCTTTTGAGTTAATTTCGGAGTTCTAAACATCCCATTTAAAGTCTGCTCTTGCTTTGTAACTGTGGACACTTCTTTAAGCTTTCATTCAAGACAGATTTCATGATTTTTGGATGTCTAAAACTCCTATTATGCTCAAAATACTATAATAGTGTCATTTTAATCGGGTAAGCAAAGAAATTCAATTAAACTTCATATGAACCCAAACTCATAAAATATGACAAAGACCACTTAATTGAATATATAAGAAGTCTTAATGAGATAAAAGTGAGAGATAATTATTTATGAAATTTATGCTTATCATATACCAAAAATATGTCAACCTATCTCGAAGATGTACAAACCTCTAACATTTTGAAATAATTTCAAGAAAAAAAATTTAACAAAATAGTTCTTGAAAAGTAGTCCTTATTCTCTTCTACAATTTCTCTTTTACCAAAATTTTGGTCGTGATGATTTGTTTGCCATATAAGTTATTCTTTCTCCTGTGATCATAAATGATGGAGACTGGTTCAACACTGTACTTTGTTATGTAGAAGTAATGTTTATGGAAGCAGATTTAGATTGAATCATATCTTTAACATGTTGATAATCTAACATTAATATTTTAAACAAAGAAATTAAAGTTAAATAAGTAAAATAGAATTGTTAACATGTGAAGCATTATGTTTAACATTAAAGACTTGAAATTGGGTAGGGTTGTCAAATTGCATATTAAATTGGTTGGGGTTGTTATATTACAAATTAGATTGTATGAGTTTATCATATTGGACATTAGATGGAGTTTAAGATTTTTAATACAACTAGTGAAATTGAATAACATAGCATAAAATAATTACATTGTCAACATTTTAAATCAAGAACTAAATTCATAATGTGTTGAACATTTTATGATGTTAGATATTTTTGGTGGTTGAATTTGTGAGTGATTATCTACACAATTTTTCTTTTTTGCCTTTCTTGGTTTGCCTGGTAGCTTTTTAAACGTTGGAGGATCAGTGTTTGAATAGTCACATCACTTGTTGATGTCAATTTATGGTGAGATGAATGATTTCATTATATGCAAGCCTCCATCTTTAGTAAAATAGGTTCATTTTTGTGGGCAATGTAAGCCCATGCATGATTGCATAGCAAATCAGTCAAATTCCAATAATTATAACTACATGATGAGGTTATTAGGTTAATTACAAAAGTTGTATATATATCTTTCACTTGAAATTCATACTGACTAGCATAGGTAACTCCACATAACCTTTCTTCATGCATTGAATTGTTTAAAATTATTCTAACTTTAGGTGTAAATTACATATTCATACTTAACAAACTTGTCATGTTTCTTTTGAAATGTCCCTATTAGTCAACAAACAATTGACTCCACCAATGAGAGTATGATCTTTATCTTATCATCATCTAACCAACCATTAAATTTTTTATAGAAATTATTCGTGATATGATCACTCTTGATCATGAGGTTAACAGTATGTATTGTCCATATTTCTTTTGGCTTATCAAAAAACAACATCCAATCAGCAACTTTTGCATCCATTTATCACTTCCACATTTTTTTCAAACAACAATTCAATATATGTCATTACACATCTCCAAAACTAAGAAGTCAATACTAATAAGCTAAATCTCATCTAAAAATGATTGAGCATATGATTGTAACAGGATCTGTTAAGCATGGAAAAAAATTATTGTCAATTCAGGCAAATTACAAAGTAAGTAATCTAGTATGACAAAATAATTGATCTATGTCATACATATGAAAATATTTGTTTCATGATTTCCCCTGAACTTAACTTTACAAATTTAAACCTTAAAAAACCTAAAGTGTTGATTGTGTTCTAAAATAATACCTTTTGCATATCCGACATGATGATCAATGTTGCATCCTTCTATTCAAGCATAATATGTAGATTTTCTTATAGTAAAGTTAACGAAAACTTCCAAGAATCCTTACATTCTGCAAACTCTTTTATAGTAGAGCTAAGGAAAACTTCACCAATTACATCAAGTTCCTCTTCAAAATTAAAATCCTCATTTCTCAAACCATTCTCATCAACAAATTCAAAATCATTATCTTTACTTCCAGGTTCACTCTCAACATGTTCAATCTCATCAGGATCACTTTTATCTTCACTCTTTTCTTCACTCACACAAACATCATCGATACCACTGGCTAGATTCTTAATATTAAGATGTAATTCTTTACTAACTACACTAGTATTCTCAACTTTTAACAATTTTAATATTCCTAACATTCTCAGTTTTAACATTAATAGACCCAATATTTTTAATATTCAGAGTTCTCAATCATAGGTAAAACTCTACTAACATACTGTAATGACCTAAGTCGCAACAAAAGGTGAAAGAATTTAAACAAGTTAGTTTTAGAAGAAATGAAAATGGAGTCATCATCAATTTTATTTTAAATTAGAAAAAATTAAAAAAAAAAAAAAAAGTAGTCTACAAAAATTAGGATTGGTTCAAAAGTCAATTTATGTATAGAAAGAGGTGAAAACTTAATTTCAAAGCATCCTTTATCCATCCATCCTAATGTGATTACCTTAAATAAATTTGTACAAATTAGTGATAATTTAAAATTATTTATTTACCCTTTAAAAAATAAATAAATAATTTATTTTAGAATGAATGAATAAATAAATAAATAAATAATTTATTAAATTAATGAATAAAAATAATAATAAAAAGGATTAAGTGATATAAAAATTAGTTTTGATCCGATAGATTAATTTTTGCTTCCATATATTCATCGATATAACGAGAAATTAAAAACCACGTAATTCTCTTAAAAATAATAAAATTAATTAATTTTATCAAAAGATTGTTTAGATATATAAATAGAAGAGTGTCAAACTATCACAACTCAGGTTCCTAATTAAAATATAAGATTAACATGTTTCATTTAAATTATATCTTTCGTACAAAATTAAATTATTTATAAAATAGATGAAATCGAATTGAATGATTTTAATTAAACTTTTACTATTTTTTTGTAAAAAGTAAAAAAATTACAATAAAAAAATGATGAACATGCCAATGATGAAAATTAGAAATAATAGCAAAAAGTAAAAGTAATAATTATAATAATAATAAATAAATAAATAAATAAAGTATAACATAAAAAAAATTAAAATTAAAATAAATAAATAAATAAAATGTATACTTAATACATAATTATTAAAATGAGGAGAAAATAAAAATTAATAAAAATATAAATAAAATAAATAAATAATAAATACATAAATACCTAATAATAATAATAAATAAATAAAATAAATAATAATAACTAAGTGAGATAAGAATTCTAATATTTATAAAAAAAATTGATAATAAATAATAATTCAAAACAATAATCATAATAAATGATAATAATTATAATAATTAATCAAATTAATAATAAAAACATATATACTGATATATTAATAAATAAATGAGGGAAATGATATTTAAAAATAAAATAAAATAATAGCAAAAATTAACATAAAATAAATATTGTGGACAAAAAAATAACTAGATATTAATAAATAAAATAATTTGAAAATTATGACAAGTTAACTAAAATAAAAGATACTTGTCAACAATAAAATATCAATGATAATAAATAATTTAAAAGTAAACATAGAGAAATGAGATTTAAAATAATAGAGATTAATGAACTAATTAAATAAAAATAATAATGAGATAAAATAAGTGAAAAAATATGAAAATTTATAACAATATAGCTACCAATTAATATAAAAACAGCAATCGATAATGATAAATAATAAAAAATATCAATTATCATAAATAATCAAAAAAATTAAAAATAAAATTAGAATAGTGAGAGTTTGTTTTAATAAAAACCGGCCAAATTATTCAAAATAGCCATAACTTTATCTTAAATTATAATCTCCCAGTTTTTATACTTACAAATCTAATACCAAAAAATGAGAAAAGCAGACAAAAAACTTAATTATTTTGATTATATATATTTATATATTTATATATACATATTTTTATTCAAATAATCCATCAACCAGAAAATATATCATTATTTAAAAAAAAAACAGTATAACGTAAGAAAAAATTATAAAAAAAATTAATAAATAATATTTCTATAGTAAAATTTGACCACACAAAAAAATATCATCCCAATAATTAGCATTAGTTAAAAATTTTATTAAGATATATTTTAAAAGAAAACTCGTCACGAAGAACATTGGAAATAAAAAAAAAACATGAAAAATGATAAAATCTAATGTCTAGTTTTCTGGTAAAATTATAGTAAGATAGTTGGTAATACGATGATTTCTATTATATTAGAATGTTTGTGTATTTTTAATTTTTATTTTTATATATTTTATTTGGTAAATATAATGAACATAAATTATGAAAAGTTAATTTTGTACGATAATTTGATACCTATGATAATACTCCAATAAAAATGTACGATGAATAAAAAGTTTATCTAATAATGATAATAATATTCATGATCAACAAAGTTAATTAATTTAAGGTTTTGATATGTATTATTTTATATAATATTTTAATAAAAACAAAAAATAATATAGAAAATAAAAGGTAAAATTAGATTGTAAAATATAAATAAATAAATAAATAAAAATAAATTAATTACAAAGTATTTTATAAAGTAAAAAAAATAAAAGAAATAAATATAAATTATGGTAAACAAAATCAAATGTTAACTGTATATACGTGAAATTTCTATTTTTATCAAATACCATAAACATATCTTTATGAGCCAAAAAAAGGATTATCCCATCCCCACATATAAAGGATGATTTAAAACACTTAATTGAAGCCAATACATCATCCTTTATTATAATGTTAATATTATCACGTGCATCAAAAATTATAAATTGATTAAGATCTTTTTTAATTTTGGTTCAGTAAATAAAAAATGAATGATCTCCACATGATCAATAAAAAAAACCATTATAAATAAAAATCAGTAATCTCATATGTTAAAAGCATAAACGATGCACAATACTTACCTTTTTATTCATTTGATTGGAATACAAGTTCAAGTTAACATTAACACTTCATTCTAATCAAGAAATTAACCCTAACAAGAACAAATTTCAATAATTAATTGATTTCTGATTTGAGATTTGAATATTAGTAAACGACGAATGCCATGATGGTACACCTTTTTGTGAAGAATTACTTTGCTGAATGATAGTGTGCTCTCTACTTTCTAACTTGGTAATTGTCTCCAACTAAGGATAAAATAGGTGTAAGAGTATCAATAGCATTTGCATAATTAAGAATAATTTAATTTTTTTTCTTTAAATATGATTATATGTTGATGTTTTATAGGATAAGGCTGACAACTTAAATGCTAAGAAAGATATTGTATGATTTTTTTTTAATAAATATTAAAAAGTTTTAGGATAATTTATCCAAATTTACTCAATTTTTTGCTACCTTAAAATATACTATAAATCCTCAGACTTTGTATCAAAATAAAATATTCCTTTTGTCAAACATAAACATCTGGAAATCTATTTTAAAACAAAATGATTTCTGACTTTTATCTAGAACATTAATATGGAAAAATATAATAATTAAAGAGTGATTATTATTGTTAAAGATTCAATGTCCATACAAATAAATATAAAACAAATCATTAGAAATACTTATTCAGTGCTTAAAATTTAGAAATTGTTAGAGCATCTATATAACTCCGTTTCTTATCTTTGGTTCTATAAAAAGGAAAATCTGTTTAACAATTTTTGTTTATAAAAAAACATAATAAATAAAATCAAGCATAATTAGTAAATAATTATGGTTCCTAACTATAAAAAAAGATTAAAATTGATTCCATTCATCATTAATATTCGTATCTTTAAAAAATATTTTTTAAAAATTTAAAAATGTTCAAATTTATCTATTGATATTTTTTATATCTTAAAAAAATGAATTTTTAATTATTGAATTAAATACATTAAACATTGTTTTAGCTAAAACCGTAAGTTTTATTATTTATTTACTTTTAGGTAGAAGGGAAAATCTGGATTTTATGGTTAAAGAAGTATATATATATATATATGGTTAATTAAAATATGTAATATTTAATTTTTATAAGCAAAAATTGATATAAGAAAAAAAATTGGCAAAAAACTAACCACCAGTATAGTATACTGTAGATATTTTTAATTTAAATAAGATTGAATTTATTAAAAATATGCTTATATTTCCTTGAATTTAATTTCCATGTGTTTAGAAAAATATTAAAAAAGGAAGAGAACATAAAAAAATAAAATAAAATTAAGAATAAAAGAAAGATACTGCCAAAATACTCTTTAGTCAATTTTAGTATTTGGATATTAAATAACTAACGTTGTATTTAAAACCATATATAATTATTTCAATATCTCATTTATCGTTACACTGATTTTAAAAGATTTTCCCTAAAATAAAAGAAAATGATAAAAGTTGTCGTATTTTAATTATATAAAAATTGTACAAAATTATAAATGCACTCGTTTATGCTGTCCTTATTTTTATATTGTAAAAGAATATAAACATTATTTAAGATAATTATATTTTGTTTTTATTTATTTGTTATATTTAACTATGGATGACTGTTTATTTTATTTTCTATTCATTCAAATAATAGAAAATAAACTACTTTTTTCCTTTTAATTTTTCTTTAACTTTTTCTTCTCTCCATATTCAAACAACAGTGAAAAGACTTAATACAAAATAATATAAATTAAAAAATAGTATATTTTAATTCCTAAAGCAAAACAAAACTGATCTATTTTATCTTATTCGTATTTTAACCCTAAATATTAAACTGCTAATTTGTTTTTTTAGATGTATTCAAGGAGGCTTTTCCTGTGTTCCATGTTTACTTGGATGATTGGTATTTTTAAGCAGTCACTAGTACTTAATCATAATTTTTATTTACTTGATATATAAATATAAAAGCAATGTTATAAATTTGGTTTAAATCAAATGATTTAATGGGTTTGATCGAAGATCGGTTTAAGGATTATAATAGATCGTATGGGCATATTTCTGGCTGCGTTTGTTATTATTATTTTTTTCATTTTTTTTTTATACACTGGAAATCTAAACTCAATACAAATGTTGAAAAATGAAGACTACTAGATATTTTTTAAAAATATTTCTTTAAAAATAAATATTTTTTAAAATAAATATTTATACTTTTTAAAACAATGACAAATTATTAAAGTTTTCTGAAAAAATATACTAAAAAGAATGATGTACTAATTCTATGATCTATATTGTTCTTTAGAACGTATAAGAAAAATCTTATAAAATCAATGAAAAAGCTTTCTTGTGGATTACATGGAAGCCACGGACTTCATCTAGTGTCACACAATTGATTTACAGGGACAGCTCAATTTTAAAATTCCATATTATTGTTATTATTCAAATTTTATTATTTTTAATTGCATTCTTATTATTTATTTACTTATTATGTAAAGTAAGAGATATTATCTTACTTTTATTATCCAAAATTTTTAGGTCAGTTCCATTTCTCTAACCACTGACTCTGATAAATTTTCCAATCTTCTTTTTTTTTTTTTTTAATTTTTGATGTTGATGTAAATTAAGAACGGTCAAAATAATGTTAAAAAATTATTACAAAAAATTTCATTAAATCTTTGCAAATATAATTTTCCTTACAAATAATAAAATTTTGCATTCAAAGTGGAAAAATCAATTCATATTCCAAAGAAAAAGAAGAGAGCTGAAGGCAACTTCCAAGCAATTTGCAGTGTCTTGAATTCTGGAAGCACAGAAGACTTCTTTCTTGTATGACTAAATAATCAATAATAAACAAAAAACAGAGAAAACAGATCAACAGGACAAGGAAAAAACAGAGAAAACAAAAGGATTATGATTGCATGATTTTAATTAGCTTCAGCAGTGTTGATGTTAATTTTATATATATGTGGAATGTTATAAATAAAAGGACTTCTTATGAAATAAAAGAGGATTCTTTAACGCAAGAGGAAGGGGAATAATTAAATAATTAAAATATGAAATTATATGATATTTTAAAGTAATTATATGATTATAAATAAATTTACCATATGACTATAATAATGTGATTATAAATAAATAATATTTAATTTTGATTATTCATATATTATATGATAAAAAAATTTATTCTTTCACTCTTTATATTAAAAAGGTATTTTAATTGAGGACGACCTATTAAAGATAAAGAATACTAGTTGATCATTGTGCTGTATTACATTAAAAATAAATTATTTTAATTATAATTTTAAATATAAATAATGATAATTTTAATTTTTATAAATTTATTTAAAAATTATATATTAAAAATATTTTAATAAAAATTTAAATGGTATAATTAATATAATTAAATATTAATTTTTATTAATTTATTACATTTCTATGTAAAAAAAATAATTGTCACCAAAAATTATTTTTTTGCGATGTTAGTTCATAATATAAGAACGCCTTTCCTTTTAAAAAAAAGTAATATTTACGATTAGTTCTCATAAAATAAATATTCATCATTAGCTTTCCACAGCCATCGTGTGTGACCACCAAGACAATGTTGAAAAAAATAATCCAAAAAAATTATAAACATGAAAATGTTATAGGTTGCATTACGAAATATAACAATATAAATTTATGTAACTTTAGAGAAAATTAAGTCAAATATTTCAAATTTTGAATGAAAAAATGTTGAAAATATATTTTATTTATGTAATTTAACTAAATTTATTCTATTTAATTATCTCTATTTTTTAAAATTAATCCTTCAAATGCAAGCTATGTTTAAGGAAATTACAGGACTTCAGGACTTCAATAATTCAATAATTCAATAATTCTATAATTTAATACAATGGAAGATAAACATCTACTTACTCGTTAAGATTTAGAATAGTTTTATAATTATTTTTAACCAGAGACTCGTAAATGTTTATAATTAACTTTAAGTTTGTTAAGAAGATGGAAATAATATATAGGGTCAACGAAAAAAACTAATCAAACAGAAGAAAAATATAAAAAAAATCTTTTAAAGTAATTTAATTCTAAATACTTTACTTTTCCGATCTTGAACTACTCAACACAAACAGTACTAGAGTGTTTATGCTTATTCAAACAACTTTGAAAGCTAAAGTTAATTACCATTCGCTAGAACATTAATTAAAAATATAATGTTTATCCAAAAAAATACCATATACACAGAATGAATAATCAAATTTGATAAGCAAACAAAATCACAAAAATTCTATGATTCACATAAGCATAATAATGAATTGATTGACGTATCAAACTTTGGAAAAACATTAGTAAAAAAATTTAAACATTAGATAAACAAAATCGTAGTGTTAAGTTATATAAAACATAATAATTGTAAAATTCTTACCTGTTATCGTGATCACATAAGTTAAAAGCTTGTCTGTTACAGTGTTTTCACCTTGTTTAGTTAAAATTAAAAATTAAAAAAAATTTAAATTCTATAGAATCTAAAATGAACGTATCGTTGTAGCAAAAAAAATTGAAACGATCTATTTTTAGTATAAAGATTAGTGTTTAAAACTAAATAAGTGGAAACATTGATCTAAGATAAAGTGAGGAAAAGAAGACATTCCAGAGAGTGAGAAGCAAGAGTGAAGATAAAAATCTAAAAAAATAAAATAAAAAAAATATTTTTTAAAAAATAAAAAAATTATTTTTTAAATATTTTTGTGATAATTATAAATTTATAAAAAATTATTTAAATATTCAAAAATATCTTTTTTATATTTATATAAAATGAAAAAATTGTAATTTCTAATGATTTTTTATCCTAAACAATCGTTAAAAAAATTTTTTTTTAGCAAACGGATAAACATAAAGTCATTAAAACTAAATCATAAATATTTATAACAATAATAATAATAAGATTATTATTATTATTATTACAAAATAAAAATAATTTGACTAATATAACATATGTAAACTAAATCATGGATATGAAGAAATAATTTGATTTATTTTTATTCCTGTCAAGAGACTTCAAAACTCCAAAATATCTTCAACAAACTTAGCAACCAAACCTCATACATTCAAACCAAACCATGTTGTGAGACTTTATGTCTCATATTTCGTTAACAAAAATTTCTAATCAAAATTTCTCAAATATTTAAATAATGGGTATGAAAAATGTTTAAACTAAACAGAATTGAAAATTGTTGTTGAAGCTAAATATTATAGAAATTTATTTTGAATTAAATATGTTTTTAGTTTTTTTAAAATATTTAAATTTTGATTTTATTCTTTAAATTTAAAATATTTGGTTTAAGTTCTTATTTTTTAAAATACATTATCTATAGTCCCTATATTAACTTAAATTATATTAAATCAAAATAGATTAATCATGATTTGAGGATTATAATTAAAATATTTTATAAATGATCAAATTTTTTTTAAATAATAATTAATTTAATTTGACTTAATGTAACTTAAATTAATATCAAAGATTATAATTACGATATTTTAGAAAATAAAGAACCTAAACCAAAAATTTTAAAATTAAAGGAATAAAAATATATTTAACCCTTTATTTTAATTATAATCATTTAAATATTTAAAGATTAATTAAAAACAATGTTCATCTTTTCGTAAAATGAATCTTCAATTATTTTTATAAGATCATTTGTTTTAACATATATAATTTACCGTTTATTTTTCTGTTGATATATTTTTATTAATAGATAATTGTTAGCTTTTATAGCCTAATTATAAGACTATTAACTCAGTTATTGTTATTAATGGATTATTTTTAATTTAATTAACTAAATTATTTATAATTTATCATTATTATGATATATTGTTAATTTCCTACTGCCTTGACTCCTTTTTTAATTAACAGTGTTCAGAATATTAAATTGATCTGCTAAATTCTATAATTCAAACTCTAATTAAATTAGTTTGGTATTTGTTTAGTTAATTTCTTTATTTTACTTGAAATTCGAATTAAATGAATGACAATCGTTCAGTGTTTAATTTTCTTTTTCAACTTAAATAAACTCAATCGTAACCGTTTTTTAACTTTTAACTTTATATATTTTATACTTAATTACTTAAAAATTTCTTCTAATTTTTTTCTATTTTTATTTTCTAATTTAATATTAGAAAGTGTATTTAAATTCAACTTCATTATCATCATATTTTGGAGAAAGAAAATGAAGTATTTAAAATTATAACTATAGACAAATTAAATGTTAGCTAAAAGTAATTTCAATTTTGAGATCAATTTAATTATTATCTAAAATCTTTAATCATTAAAGAATATTGGCTTTATATTATTTGTAAGTTTTTTTCTATGGTTGAACTTCCATCCCAACCAATCTATAAAGTTTCTTACTACAACTAGAGCCTACTAAAATAAAAATTTTTGGGCATTAGTTCTTGAGTTTTGTTTGGTTTTGAAGATGAATAAGATGATTGATGATGTATTATGTTCAAAAGAGTGATGGGGTGTTATTGTATTAACACGGTAGTGCACCTCGACTTTGATCTTAATTACCTAATACATTTTACTTAGCTGCTTCCAAATCCTAATTAACCCAAATTATTGGGTTGAAATTTCAATGAAGGTACGTTATTAGGTAGGTTGTGGAAGATAGGATTTATATTACGACAAGAAGTGGCGTTCATCTTCTCTTTCCAGTTAATAGTCAATTTCGGCAACAATACATCATTAATTAATTCGTGTAAGATTATTATTCACTTAAATTGTCTCTGTCTCTGTCAATGTAACTTTTCTTATAAAGGGCCCAACTCCAAAGCTGCATTTATCAATTGTACGTAGAAATTAGAATAGTAAGTTTTATCCAATGTGTAAATATACTATTTTTTTTCTTATTTATATTTGTTTAAAGAAAGAAAGTAAATTTTGATTTTATTTATCTGTTCATGTTAATTATTATTTTTATTAATACCCTCTTGTCTATATGGAGAAATAAATGAAAAAAGATAAATATATGTGTATATATAAAGATAAATGTAATTAATTAGAAAAATAGTGAATTTAAAATATATTTAATAATTGTGACATAATAATTAAATTTTTTGGTTTGTATATATTTCTTCTCATAACACATAAATAGGAACACAAGTAATGTTTTTTTATATTAATCTTTAAGGACTAAAAAGGTTTTAAAGATGTTCATCCAAATTCAAAGATCCTTTCTTTCATGTTTTGTTTTGGTGGAGGAGTTTTGGTGGAGGAATCAATCAGAAAAAAAGTAACAAATAGAAAATATAATATAATATATGTGTATTGGTCGAATATTGAGTAAAAATAAAAAAATATAAAAAATTTCTCTCCGCCTATTTAGATGAATGAAAAAATTACATAAAAATAATATATAATAATAAATAAATAAATAAATTATTACATAAAAAAACTTTTATTTTTTATTTTTTAATATTATTTATATTATAAAATTTTTTAAATAAAATAATAAAACAAAAAATTTCTATAGTCTCTGTTCCCTTTCCATGCTTAAAGCTTTTCACTCCTTTTTTTTTATTATTTTTTCGATAGATTCCATTAACAAATTTTCTATCATTCTTTGTTTTTACTTTATCTAAATAAGAGAATGAATGAATATTGAATTTTACAACTAGTTTTTAGATTGATCATCAAGTAACTTTTGTAAAAAAAGGATAAATTTTTAAATTTAAAGATTAATTTACTAAGTTAATTATTAATTAATTAATATCAAAATAAATTTTTAGATCAACATGTAACGAGTTAGAAAGTATAATTTGCTAAATTGGATATTAAATAATTAATAAAATAAAAATAATGGTGCTTTATAATTTAAATATATATTTTAAATTGATTAGCATGAAAATTAATATAAAAATCATGATTATCTCTCTATTTTCAATTATAAAAGAGAACATACATCCAACTTCAACTTCCACTCCCACGAATATTAGAATCTAAAATATTAGAGTTGTAGTCCACAGCTTGAGCCATAAAAAATTCCTGTTTGACAATAGAGGGGTTATTTGTTGAATAATAATATCTCTATGATATGATATGAATTTATGAAGGTGATTTAATTATTACACTATAGGTTAATAAAAATTAATAAAAAAATAAAAAAATTAATAATATAATAAAAATAAATAATCAGCTAATATTATGCATAATATAATTTATTATTTAAATCTTTTATCCAATTATAAACATAAAATAATCAATTCATATAATAATATACTTAAATTGAAATACAAATAAAAAAATTTATGAATTTAAATTACTAATTTTATAAAAGATATTAGTAAAATAAAATTATATAAAAATAAAGAATATATATATATATAATCTTCACAATATATTGAAGAATTTCTTTTAGGTGAATAGAAATTTTAATGTATTTTTTTATTTTTAATGAAAGAATTATTTATATTTATGATTAAATTTTAATTTTATTTAAATAATTTAAATAAATTATAAAAATTTTGAAAACCAAATTAATTAATATTTTTAATTAAAATTAATACAAATCTGAACAAATATTATATTTTCTGAAAGCTTATGCTCTTGTTGTATGTTAAATCTTTTAAATTTGCACAAGAAAGTTACAATCTAACTTATCTCTTTTATTATTATTATTATTTTTTAACCATAGTTGCATTAGAATGGACTCCAATTATCTCCTTCTTTTCTTTTAGTTTTCTTCTTCTCAATATATTTTAATTTAAAATCAAATTTATTTTTTATTTAAATTTAATTATATAAAATAATATTCAGGTTTATATTATTCTATCTACACTAAAAGAGATTATAATAGATAGGATGAAGCAATTTAGATGATGTAATAATTGATTTTACATTTTTAAAAAATGATTTGTGTTCATTTTTATATATGTGTAAGCTAACAACTTTGATTTCTATTTTTATACCTATTGAGTAACTAAATGTTCATGTTTAGTTAACTGAAATATAACCGTTAACTAAAATCATAGGTCGAAGTTTTCTTTATTGAATTTCAAAACATCAATTTAAATTCTAGCAAATATTAAATCCATTATTTTTTACAGATTTCTTTATGGATTCATGAATACCTCTAATTCTATCCAATATAAATAGTTTTTTTTACAGATATCTAATAAATATTAGATCCATTACCATTCATATACATAATATCCAATTAACAAAATAAATAAATAAAACTATATATATAATCCCTAAGTCCACTGTAAATATGTATTTATCATTATTTTATTCTTTCATTCTCCACACAAATGATTTTAGACATTCATATATAGTTAGTTATACTTTATAATTCATTTTTTTTAGAGAAAAAAAAAAGAAGAGGTAATAACTATTTCACTTCTTTAATTTTATTTTTATTTTTATTTTTAATTGTGAACATTTAAAAACTATTAAATCAATTTGAAAAATAACAACAAACACAGTAAGAAGTGACAATATACTGGCTTGGCTACACTGTATCCTAATAAGCCATAGTTAAATAGTCACTTTGGTTAGATAGAAGGGATCAAAAATCATACAGTTTTCTACAAGTCATGATTTTTAGCTATTTTAACGATGCTTAGAAATGATGTTAAATTCAAGCAAGAAATTTTCTTTTTTATTTATTTTTAAGTACCTTTTTAAGCTCTAGTTGCTTTAATAAATAATCAACTGATACCTTGAAAGAAACTATTATAATTAAGTTAATATTAAAGAATTAAAATAATTTATCATTATAAAAATAAAAATTCTAAAAGGTTAATTATTAAATCATGGTATTCGACTACATCGTTATAATATATTTCTCCTATAATTAGTTAAGTATAGAAGACCTAAACCTCTATGTGGATACGGTATTTTGATAATAAAATGTAACTATTTTGATATTTTTATAAGAAATAAAATATAAATAATATGATGTTTTTATAATTAAAAATAAAAGCAATAATAATTTTTGAAACTAAATATGTCTTACTATTCTATATATGTGAGAGAGAACAGACCAATGGAACTAAAAGCCATCAATCATTGCATCATTTTAAAAGAAAAAAAAATTCTTAATCAACATTTTCATTTCAGTAGATAAAGATAAACCACTAATATTAATATGATAATGACAAATTTAGAATTAGAATAATGTATATAAAAATCTATTTCAAATTTCATCATTTTCTTTCTCAGAAAAAACAAAAAACAAAATAAAGATGAAAAACAAGTCATTGTACACAGTTTTGTCTGGTGCCGGTGACTTAAGCTGCTGAGGTCATCCATCATCACCATTGCAATATATTTCAAGTATTTACATTTTGTAACAGTTTTATTCGTTATAATTTTTTATTTAAATAACATTATATCTAAATTTTTTATATTAATTAAAATTGTTGCAAAATTTAAAAATTTGAAATTATTGAAATCATTAATATTTTTGAAAGATTACAAGTATTACAACTCAATTTGTTGATATATATATATATATATATATATATATATATATATACAACAATTAAAGCTTGTGATAAGATAAAAGAAAAAAAAAATTATTGGTCTCTGCTATTCATATTAGCAATTTTATTCCAACCTACTACACATCCTTTTCTTATAGTTATTTCGAGCCTACTTCTAATGTGGAAAAGGTTCTCCATCACAGATTAAATTGACTAGAGTCCTTCTTTTTGGTGAATTCATGGGCTCGTCAAAATCATATGTTCCATAAGTGCTGATTTTTTTTAATACTCACACTATCTATCTGTATATATAATATGAGGCAAATTGAATTTTTCATAAATTTCTTGTGGTTCCTTCGTTTTTTACATGAGAACAAGATGAACAATATTACTGTAAACTGTAAATTACTGGTAAGAAAACTAAATCAGATAGAGTCTCTAAGCCATCAACCAACACCTGCAAAAATGGTGGTGAATATTAATTTACAAGATAATGTAACAATGGATTGAAACATTAATAATGAACCTTACCTCATTCTTTTGCAGCAGAAACATAATCAACTAAACCAAACATGTTCGAGAGATATCATGTTTCATAATATAATGAAATGTATTTATTTGAAGGGAAAGTATAAGAAAACTTTGAAAACAAAGGTTGTAGAGAATGATGTCGTAAGATAGAGCCACTGATTATACATTCATATGTGCATATATATGTTTGTTCATATATATATGTTTGCACATATCATGCCGGTGACATCTATCCTGCGACAAAATTTTCAAAACCTTCAGTTATGTTTTTCTCTTCCTTTGTTCCGTTTTCTGCTCCTTATTAGATGTATATATAGCACTTGAAAGAGTTGAGATTCTCTCTGAAAACATTAAAAAATGGATTAATTAATAAATGCTGCAAAATTGCAAACATTTCTGTTGGACTTCTAGAATACAAGAGACTAGTTTAAGATAATGAAAGTTTGAAATGTTCAAAAGAATTTCATTTTTCTAATAACAAGATACTTTCTAGGAATTTACTTAGAGATTAGTATACATATATATGTATGAGAAACTTCCATGGAATTACATTGATTGTTTTCTAAATAATAATGTAGTGATGACTAATAATTCGGCACACCAAGAAACTAGCTGGCTATAGCTTGTTATCATCATTGAAAGTGACATATTTGGTAACTAAGGTATAATTTTATCTGTCATCAAAAATTTAAAACAAGATTGTGATTGTGATTGTGATTTGTGTGCTGTGAAAATTAATTGCGATTGAGTTCATTGTAGGAAGCACAGGTCGGTGGCCGTCCTAACTTTTCAAAGCACCAATTGGAGGGGATGAACTTAGAATGAAATCAATGCACAATTGAAAGATTGTATAGAAAATTCTATCTCAACTTAGTTTACTTTTATACATAACATCTAATTACCAATGAATATAGTTATAATAATTAATATATAATTAGATTTTTTAAGTATTTTTCTATGAAAATTAGTAAAATATTTCTAGTTATTTATAGTGTCCAACAGATACTCTCCTATTTACAATTTGTGTGTGGTACAAGAGGAGATTAAAATGCATGAGATTTTTTAAAATGATATATATATTAAAATGATGTAATTAATTAGAAATTTAAAAGGTATCATATCGAAAAAATATGACGCTGATTATAACTAAATTTATATATATATCATAAGTAGTGTCATTATTCCTGGGACATAACACCTTCCATTTCTGAATTTTTTTCTCTGCATGAGATTACTTATATTTTGCAAGATGCATATATGTGTATATATAGATGGAGAGATCTTCTAGTAGTAGTGTAAACTATGTATTTTTTTTTTTTTAAAAAAAATTGTTCTCCCTATCTAATGATTTAAGCACTTCCATGAATTTCTAGGAAGTTACCAGCATGAGCTTTTGGAAAATAAAAGATTCCTAACCTTGAATGTTTAATCCAACATCATCATCCCCCTCTCTCCAAGAAACTTACAAGCAGTTTATAAGGTAAGTGGCACCCATGAAATGAGACAACTTGCTTTTGATAAAGTGATGCTTAATCCTTGGAATTGGAAAAACGGAAATACCTATTTCTTTTTATGGAATCATATCAGGAATAATGAGTAAGAAAAAATGGGGAGTTTACATTCCAATAGAAGAAAAAACAAAAGAAACTAATCAAAATTGGTACACTAATTAGTTGGAACACTGCAGGAGATTTTTTTTTTAGTTTTGTAATTTAATTTTATGACTTTCTATCAATTATTCTAAACATTTATCACTAGCTAGTGTGACTTTGTAACATGGTAATTATTTTATATTTTTGCTAGACATTTTAGATTTTGGAACAAAGTTTGTGGTAATTCTCATTAATATATATAAGTTAAAAAAAATTAAACTATTAAAATAATTAAAATATATAGTTGAATTAATTTCTATCATAATTTTTATATTAAAATGTGTGATTCAAATAAAGAAATTAATTTTAAATATTTATTAAATGAACACTAACTTTAAATTGTCTAAAAAAAATTTAAAAATGGCTAATTAAAAATTGATTGCTGTTTAATAAAACATATTAAATTTAAAATAATTTATTAAAATAATATAGTCCAAACAATTAATTAAGATGGAACAGTTTTGTGCACGTCTTGCAAAACTAAGATTAGCTTTAAAAGTGCATACCGAACATACATTAAAAGTTACCACTGTATCTTATTACTTGTTTCATTCTACTTAACATTAAAATTTTTCACATATTAATTCTTAATATCTGATGTGTATTAAAAAGTGTACAACATTATTTGCAAAACTTAATATTTTCTTAATATGATTAATTTCTAAACTTAATATTTTCTTAATATTTTCATTTTCTTAAAAAAATGAAACTTATTTAACTGTTTTTTCTTCTTAAAAATGAAATAAGATGGTGGGAATAATTAAAAAGAGAAGGTGAACATGAGAATGAAGAAAACTGGAGGAAAGAGAACGGTTGGTTCATGCAGGGAGAGCGGTTTTAAATATAAATTTTATAAGGGTTAAATATATTTTTAATTTTTTAAAATAATTAAATTTATTTTGGTTTTTTAATTTTAGTTTTTTATTAATATTTTTTATTTTTAAAACATTTTGATTGTGATTTTTGATAAAATTTAAATTAAATTAAATTAAATTTACTATTCTAAATTTTTTAATATTTTAATTATAATTTTTAATCATGATTATTTTAATAAAATTTAAATTAGTATAAAAATTATAATCAAAGTATTTTAAAAAATAAAATTAAAAGATAAAAATTAAATTTTAATTATTTTTAAAAAATTAAAAATTTATTTCACCTGTCTTATAAATTGACTCTTGTGTTTTGACCGGGAGTCAGAATGTTAGCACTGACATTTTAATAGATGCTTTTTTGCCCGTCTAACATTGTTTTTAGAATACTTACATGTCTCACACTATGTTTACAACATTTTTTTACATGTTTAACATTATCTTGAAAAATTATTTTAAATTTGAATATAATTTTGTAGACTGTTTAAAATTTATATCATTTTGGTAAAAGGTAAAGTTTTATTTTATAATTTTTCTAAATTTTTTTAATCCTATTAATATTTTACAAAAATGATTATATTTAATTTCTTATAAGTGTTAAAAAATAATATTTTTATTTAATAAATTAAAATTAATAAAAATATAAATATGTTAAGAGAATTTAAAATCAAGCTTCAGCTTAAATATGTCACTGTAAAAGTCTAACATGTCAATTGTCGATAATTGTGGAATTATAATCCAGCGTAGTTCTTCAGAATAACTGCAGCAGCTGTTCATTAATTTTACTGTTATAATTTAGTAAAATATATCATTTTTTTTACTAATATTTTGTACTTTCACATTTTAAAGGTTAGTATTTTTTATAATTTAAAAATATTTGATATGTATACACTTGTTACTATTTATTAAAAATTAAATAAAATATAATTTTTTTTTTAACATTGATAGCTATAGAATAAAAGTTTTAATTTTAATATATTATTAATATTTTACATTATTAATAAACTTATAATCCAGATTGTTCTTAATTTATTTATTTTATGTTTAAAGTTATTTTGCTTAATAATTCTTATATACAATTATATTTTATCAATCTAACCGTTAAATTAATATATTAAATTATATAGATATTTTTGTAAAATTTTATAAAATTTAAAAAATATTTGATATTTTATTAAATAAATTTAAATTAACGGATATTATAAGAGATATATTATCCATTAATTTGAATTTATTTTGATAAATATTTTTTAAATTTTATAAAAATATATAAGGATAATTTATATATATAATTTATTCATTTAACTATTAGATTGATAAAATAGAATTTTATATAAAAATTATTAAATTGATTAATTCTAATAAAATTATTTTTAAAATAATTTGATTTATATATATATATATAAATAAATAAATAAGAAGAAAGATATGTTTGGTGACATGCATGTTTTCCTCGTTGTTAAAGATTGAATTGTTCTAAATCACCGAAATTGAAATCCACGGGACACAAGAAGAAATGTTTGGATAATAAGAAAACTTGTATTGGTAAACCAAGGAAAGGTAATACGTTCACACAAGCTGTAGGCTTAACAGTAAAGTATGGATTAATAAGTTCTTCATTTTAAAAAGTATATTTTGTTTGATATAATGTGAAAACTTAAATACCTTTTTAGTTACATCTTTCATAATTTTATTGAAGAATGGCGGCATATATTTTATGAGAAATTTTATAATATAAAATTAGTTATTCTTTCACATATAAATGTGAAAAAATGTAAATAATAAAAGTATATATACAAAATTAAGAAAGATAAAAAATGATTGCATAAATATAATATCTTATAAGAAATTTATAATACGATGGTTGATTATTCCTTCACACATGAATGTGAAAAGTTATAAATAATAAGAATACGACGAAAAATGATAGCACAGGTAATGTATTTTGTGAAAAGTATGGTTAATTATCCTTAGATGTGAAAAGTTTTAGATATGAAGAATAACTAAAAAAATATAAATTTATTATTTAAATTTTTTTAATATTGACTTGGTTAAAATTAATTTTTTTTAAATATAGCATCATCTTTAATGTTGACTTTATTGCATATATTATCAAGTTGCAATTCAGTTTTAATTAGAAAATAACAATAAAAATCTTATTCCACTCAAGTTTTAGTTGTAAAAGATGAGGACTCAATATTGTGTTGTGCAAGAGTTTTTTATTGGTCAAACATACAAAATCATACGCTGCAAAAGAAAGTAATGGCAATAAAAGAAATTAATTAGGACTATTTCTGTAAAATTTTATTTGTACAAGTTACTAATTGAAAATAACTGCATGCTATTATTCATGCAAATGTATTTTAATATTTTTAAAAAATCTGAAAAATTATCATACTTTAAAATAAGTTAAAATAAACATGCATAATGCTTTGTTATAATATTTTCTAAGTTAAATGTCACATGAATTTTTATTTTTTATAAATTATTGTCATGATTAATTTTTCAGAAAAACCATCAAATATTAAAGCGAGAACAATATTAAAAAAATATGTATTCTGTTAAATTTTAAGAATGTATACTTGTAAGTTTGTAACCCAAGCCCACAAAAACTTGGAAGAGGTTGTGAAACACAATAGTGAAGTATAATTTTGGTTTGTAAAAATGTATTTTATTTTTATTTATAAAAGTATTGTATATTTTAATTTTTAATTTTATATAAAAAAACAGTAAAAATAATTAAATGACGGTTTGGTTTGTAAATATATTTTTTACTTTTATTTTAATTTTTAAAAATATTATTTTATTGTTGCTTTAAAATAATTATTTTTATATAAAATTTTAAAAATAAAAAAAAAATAGTTTCCATTATTTTTTAAATTAGAACCGTCAAATGAGTCCGTCTTAATCTATTTAGTTCTAATCTTATGAGTTAGAGTCAAAAAAACCCTTAAAACCAAGAGAGCTAGAGTCAACCCTTACATAAAAAATCATTACCTTATCAAATTATTAATGACAAATTTTGATTCATAAATAAAAAAATTATAAAATGAAATTATAAACATTTACTTTTGAAGATGATTCTAACTAAGGCTCGCAATGAACCGAATCAACTTGAAATTAGTTCGAGACTCAATTCGATAATTAATTTGTTGAACTTAGTTCATGAACCAAATAAGTTAAACTTGAGTTAAAAATTAAACCAATTTATTACATATATAAATTAAATCTGTATAATTTTCTTATTTTTGTATAAAATAGATAACATATGTAACGTAATCATAATATACATTATTATAAATTGTATGTTTAGAAAATTTTTACTTTTAAAATTGGTAACAAAATATAAATTTAAAATATCCAATATACAAATTAGTTATTTGATTTATTAATTATTAATAATAATTTAAATGAAAATATTTATTTATTTTATATAGGCTATAATTATATTTATAATTTTTAATTAGACAATTATTTTATCAAAAATATATTAGTAAATATTAAATTTTAAATGTTTCACTTTTAATTTATTTTAATTTTTAGTTTATATAACTTGAGTTAACAAGTTAACGAGCCGAACCGAGTCGTTCACAAGGTTGAACTGAGTCATTCACGAGGTTAAATCGAGTCCAATTAAGTTAAAAAAAAATTCATATTGAACTTGATTCGAGTCTCGAGCCACATAAATTCTTATCCAGTCGAGTTGAACTAAACCTAACTTGACTCATTTTCCACCCTAATTCTAACAATAAAAATATTTCAAGCAAAATAAAAAAATTGTATTAAATGAAAAAAATGTAGTTGATATCATATCATTCGCTTTGGGAAGATTAAGAAAAGTAAACATCAAAGAACAATGATAAGTAATGTACAGTAAACTCAAAACAATAAGTTTGTCATGCAGCAACAATGACCAATGTTATAAGGTCAATTCATCTTTAACAATTTTCTTCAACCAAAATGTTATATCTAATATAGATGAACATTTGCTTAGGTTCTCTTTAATAACAAGTTTTGTTATATCAGTAAGTTTGGGTAAAATTTATTTAACTTTATAAACTTATATTATTATATTTTCTATTCTATCTTCTTATTTGTTTAGAAATGTTGACCATTGAAATTTTTTATTAAAGATTTTTTTACCTTAAAATTATTTTTTCTTTAATACTTTAACGATAGAAATAAAGAAATGACATAAAAAATAAGAGAAATGATAAAATTGTATAGAAAAAGAGTTAAATATAAATTAAGATTACATGAATTAGTCCACATTTATCCCACTTATTCTAATAATTATATAAATTAGAGTTTAAAAAATTCTACTTTTAAATTAACTACAAAACAAATGGTTACAAGACACGGATGGAAGAATTAGCTCACACCTATTTCACTTAAGGATTAAGTTGGCTAGCACCTAAAAAATTCTATTTCTAAATTAGTTACAAAATATTAACTTATATTCATCCTATTTGAATTGAATGTTACATGAATTAAGATATATTTTTTTTTTCTTTTAAATGAATTACAAAATAAAAGGTTATAATATAGAATCATATGACATAACCCACACTCATAACATTTATTTGGGATGTTATCTAGATTTGGGTTTAAAAATTATAGAGATAAATTACAAAAAAAAAAAAAATAGGATTAGGATTAAACCTAAAATTAATCCTAACTAAACCTTTTAAATTGAGAACATATATGTTGGGACTTAAAAGAATTTTACTTCTAAATGGATCACATAATATAAAGCCAAAACTTGAAATCAAATAAACTTACTCTAAAACCATAATCCAATTTGACAGTTCTACATAAATAATCTTTAACAAAAGTGTTTATTTTTTTTTTTCATTCCATAACAATGAAAACCTCAAAATAATCTAAAAAAACTCATATTAGTAATTTATGATTTTATTAGTAATATTTATTTATTTTTTCGTGCATTCTTGTTACAATTTAACTAGATTGGCATACATATATATATTTGCATTGTATGAATTTATTAAAAAAATTATTCATATATTCTTCATATTAAATTATAGCTCTGTATTTTAAGAGAAATTAAATTTCGTAATGAACAATCTTTTAAATTTATGTCTTCTTTAATTTTTTAATTTAAAATTCAAAATTTTAATTAACTGTATATTTTTATTTAAATTATTTATGTGTATCTCATTTATAATCTTTTATTTAATTTATTAAATATGGGCTGAATCTAATTTAACTGCATGAAGTTAATCCATTTTAAAAAAATATGTATATCCCATTTATAATAAATAAGTATTTTTTCTTAAACTAATAAATATATATGTAATATATGGATAGTTATTAATTCTAATAGAGTTAGATACCAAGAATTTCTCACATTCCTAATGAATAAGCTGTCAATAAAATTACTTTTTAAATTAGTTCACATTTTTTTTAAGATATGATAAATTAATTTTTATTTTTTATTTTATTAATCTTTAAAAAACTAATATGATTAAAAAATAGTTAGAAAATCAATATAACTAATAAAAAATAGTTTAAATATTTTGTTATCATTACTTTAAATTTAGAAACTAATTTAACGTAGTTTAAAAATGACAGCTTTAATTTATACATTATCTCATTTTTTATTAAGCGTTGAATATAATTACATATTTGGTAGAATGGTATAATGTTACCAATGTTTTAAGAGTACTATTTAAGATAAAAACATAGAAAGTTTTAATTAAAATATATTATTAAAGAACTTTTACCATAATTTTAATGCATTTTTGATATAATTTTAGATACACAAGTTATTTTTAAAAATTATATTCAATATATTAAAAAATTGGCTAATAATATTATACAAAATATCATCAAATTAATTTAAATTTAGATTTATAATAGATTTATTATCAATTTTTATTTGTAAAGGAGAATATTTAAAGATTTTTTTAAAAAAATAATTAAGTTGGTGAGTCACTTACGAATAATTTTTTTAAATATCCTACTTATTCCTTCAAAATAACAGTATCATAAGTTCTAAATGTAATTATAATTTTTAAAAATATATATTTGATCTTTTTTAAATAAAAACATATTTTACAAAAATATATAAACAAATAAAATAAAAATATTCCAAAAGAATGTTGATTTTGTTTCTTGTGGTAAGTGGGAAATTCAATGTTACACAATTTTTAGCAGGTTTGATTTGTTGTTTAAAAAAATATATTATAAAGTAATTTAAAAGGATTTGAAAATATTTATTTGAGAATAAATTATAAAAATAATTTTATCAAATAATTTTTAGAAAATATATTTTTATAATTTTTAAGAAAATATATATATTTGAATAGGAATTATTATTGATTTTTAAAAAAATTTAATAAATAAATATTTTTTACAATATAGAAAACCTAAGGTAAACAATAATTATACGGTTAATCTTTACGATTCATATAACTTACGATGGAAGAAAATACTACATGTACCTAGTATATCCAAAAAAGTAGATTATTTTTGGATAAAAAAAATAACTTGGTATTTTATATAAAATTTAAGATAAAGGGCTTGACTTTTTGTATCCCTTTTTTCTTTTTGCACCCCTTTAATTTTTTGGAATTTTTTTATTACCATTTTACCCTTAACACCTTATCATCTCTGCAAAATTTTTTTCTCTTCCGCAAGTATTCGTCTGTTTCACAAATTAATTTATGGAATATTTCGTAAATTAATTTGCGGAATGTAATTTTTTGTTTTCCGTAGATTAATTTACGGAAGGTTACATTTTTACATTCTTTAATCTAATTTGCGGAACAGAAAAAATTATATTCTGCAAGTTTATTTACGGAATACACTGATGAATTCCGTAAACTAATTTGCGGAAAGTGTTTAAGTTCCGCAAATTAGTTTGCGGAATACAAAATCCGTTCGTCTTCTCCAATGCTCCTTTGACGTTTTTCCGAGGTTTGTTTACTTAGTTTTTTCTCCCACCAAAGCATAACATATGAATTCAATTAATAAGGAAGAAAATATAACAATGGGAAACAAAAATGAGAAAAAAAAAAAGAAGGAGGAAAGACTAGGAGATGGAAGAAGAAAGAAGTTTAATAAATAAATGTATTTTTATCTTTTCGTACATGAGGGGGTGCAAAAAGAAATTATGGGGGTGCAAAAAGCAATCCCATAAGATAAATGATATAATTACAATCTAAATTTTTGTCTAAAAATATAAAATATAAAAATGTCCAAAAACTAAGCCTTAAAGTCTGTTGGGCTCAGTAACTCCTAGCCCAAATGAAAGAAGCTCAATTTATTGGGCTTACTGTACAGCTTTGATCAATGGGCAAAAACTTGCTTGCTGCATCAATTTTGAACCCAAACCCATTTAAAACAATTCAGTGTAAAACAAACATGACCCGAAGCCCATATGTACAACATAAACATAAACATAAAAAGGTCCATACTTTTTTATATGAAATGTATTTTTATATTTCATAAATTTTATAAATTAATATACGGAATATATTTATTAAATCAAAAAAACAAAAAAAAATGGAGGAAAGTTCAAAAATAAGAAAAAAGTGTAAAAAGCAATTTCCACATAAAAATATCACAGTTTACTGGATTTGTTTCAGGCCTGATAAACATAAGCCCACATTATTTCCAACCTAAAGAAAACAAACCCGGATTAAATTAAAACTCCTAATTAAATTTTATTTTTTTAAAAGATAATTTTGTTTTATCTATTAAAAATAAATAAATAAATAGAAAAATTAATAATTTTTAAAATACTTTTTACTCTCTGTATTTATTTTTTAAAGTATTAATAAATATCAAGTAAGAAAAAAATGTAGTTTTGGAAAAAATTAAATGCTCACATATGCTAAAAATAAGTTTATTAATATATATTATTAACATAACAAATGTTAATTTAATATATTTATTAACATAAACTTTTAAAATCAAAAATTTAATTTTTATTAGATAAAATTTATATATTAATAAAAGTTATCTTAATATTAATAATATTTTATATGCTAATAAATAGAATATTTTATAATATATGCTAATAAAAGTTATCTTAACTCTTTAACTCTGTATATAAGTTAAAACGGCTAAAACTTATTACATCAATAATTAAAATTTTCTTTCAAAAATTATTTATTTCATTAAAAAATTTATTATTGATCGTTTAACATCATACTAAATTTATAGGATAGCAAAATCATCATCGTCGTCGTTATAATGCTCTCATTTGAGAGTTGTTCCGATTAGTCATACTATATATCAAAATTCTGCATACAATTTTTTGGGCTTTACTTTTTTACCTCCGTTTTTTTTTTTTGCACTTCTTTAAATTTTTGGAATTTTTTTATTACCATTTTATTCTTAACACCTCCTCATCTCTTCCGCAAAAAAAATTTATTTTCTGCAAGTATTTGTCTATTCCGCAAATTAATTTACGGAATGCATAAATGTATTCCGTAAATTAATTTGCGGAATGTAATTTTTTGTTTTCCGTAAATTAATTTATGAAAGGTTACATTTTTACATTCCGTAAACTAATTTGCGAAAAAAAAAATACATTCTGCAAGTTTATTTACAGAACATATAAATTTCTCCGAGGTTTATTTTCTCTGTTTTTTCTCCCATTAAAAACAGAACATATAAATTTAATTAACAAGGAAGAAAATACAATAATAAAAAACAGAAGAAGAAATGAAAAAAAAAAGAAAAAAAAAGGAGGATTTTTGTTTTCCGTAAATTAATTTACGGAAGGAAGAAGGAAGAAGAAGAAGACGAGAAGATGGAAGGAGGAGGAAGATGAATAGATAGGAGTATTTTTGTCTTTTTATCAATAATGGGGTGCAAAAAGAAATTTTGAGGTGCAATAAGAAATTTTGAGGTGCAAAAAGTAATCTCCAGTTTTTTTTATGTTCAACAATCCATTGAACAAATTTGAAAAAGGTAAAGGTCCATGTCAAAGAAGATATTATTTTTTACACCCCTTAGACTTGTAGAAATTTCGCACCAATCTTATAAATTTTTTAATTTCCATCATTGTTGATCAAAAGTTAACTTTAAATTTTTTTTTTTAACATTTCTAAAAGTTAAACTCTAAAAATAGTTATAAAAATTTTAAAATTTAAATTTTGTAAATAAATTGTATAGGTTTACATAGAAGTAAATTTGAAAGCAAAATATGAAAAAAAATATGCAAACAGCAACAAAGGAGGTGCAAAAGTAAAATCACTTAAGAAAAAATAGGTTTGTAAAATATTGAGACCCAATTGTATTTTATATAGTAAAGCTCCATGTAGGGAACAAAAGTTAGATCCCCCTGCAAGTAACCTAATTTATTTTAATGTATAATATCCCATTTAAAATATAAATATGTAAATACATATGAAATATACAAGTATATAAATTTTCAATCCAAAAAACTTAAAATTTATATCAAATAAATTAAATCAACAACAAATCTATATAATCAAAAATTTAATGGATACTTCATTATTTTATTTAATATATGATATTTTATTTAAAATGTAAATAAATTACCATTAAATTATATCTTTATAAATATCACATAAACTAATGATTAAATTGATAAAATTTATATTTAATAATAATTTATTAAAAATAGTATTTTATTAAATTTAACAATTAATATAATTTGATCATATCCCTATAAAAATATTTTAAAAAGTTATTGTAATAAAAATATTAAATTAATTTGATCATATCCCAATCAATATTATTGTATTAGTGATGATTCATAAATATTTTATTATATTATAATATTAATTAAAACACTATATATAATTTGATGAGAAACGAGAGAGAGAGCATATATATTAATTATCTCGCTTTCATGAATAATGACTTGAATTTATTATATAGGAATGTTTTCTGCACATATATGAGGCTGAGCCCAAATATAAAGCATAAATGCTTCATATTACAATATTGCTTGTCTTTTTCTGTCTTTTGTTTTTTTCCCCTCTTTTTCAACCATATTTATATCACTTTTCCTCAACTTTTCTCCATTGTGATCATAATTCACAGTTTAGTGCAATCTGCTGAGGACGAAGTGCGTGCTTGCGTATAAAAGAATATATCATAAGTTTCTAACATATTTCTATTAAATTCCCATTTTGTCAGCATTTATCTGTTGGAATTTTAGTTAGGTCATCAATTAGGTACTGTTTAGATTCTTTCATATATAGAACAAATGTCTAGGCCATACTTGACTGGTGTATATGTAAAGTATTTATAAATTAAGTAGCGCTAAGAGTATAATTAAAAATATAACAATTAATATTATATTTTACTTCTGAATAGATAGATAAATATAAACCTTTTTTGAAAAAAAAAAGCACATAAAAAGAAAGAGATAAAAATTTTCTTTAAGTTTTGATAATGAATGTCCTAAAGAACTTAAGAAATATAAAATACACCTTGTTGAATACTTTTAATTACCTAAAAAATGAATTAAATGATTTTTGTATTTTTAATGTAATAAATATATTAATTTTTAATAAAAATTTTCTGTTTCTATTTACTTAACTAATGCCATAGGATACTTGCTAGGATTTGCCAAATTTCTAAGGTTATAAAACAACAAAATGAGTATATGCTGTGTTTGTCTTATCTACTTCCTTCCCCTGAATCACTCTCTTTACCTTTGTGACTACTTTGCATCAAGCTAATGTGTAGTTTTCTGACTTTCCATTTGCTTTGGCTGATGAATCATTTTCAGTCCAATGAAAATCTTCCTTGGAGGAGGATGCTTCAGTCTTTCTTGCATCTTGCTCAGATTTAAGCCTAGCTTCTTCCTTTGCCAATTCAAGTGTTTGAATCAGACTTTTCAAATAAAGTTCTGAATCCCTAGAAGCAGTCTTAGGCATCAAATGCTCTGCAACCTCAGCTGGGGTGACTTTGGTTTCCTTTAGCAACTCACATATTGTGTCAAACAAATAGTGTGATTCAATGCCAAGATAATTCTTAGCCAACAACTTGAATGCCTCAAAGCCACAATATGACAACTCTATGTGCTTATCCATTCTCCCTTTCCTAACCAATGCTGGGTCCAGTTTCTCCACATGGTTTGTGGTGAAAACTATGAGTCTTTCTCCACCACAAGCAGACCATAAACCATCAATGAAATTTAGAAGACCAGAAAGTGTTACCTGACTAGTCTTTGCATCTTTTTCTTGCATTCCTAATTGCTTTTGCCTAGGATCCTTCTCTTGTTCTTCTTCCACTTCTTTTTTCTTCCTCCTTTGACCACTCAAATCAAGTGAACAATCTATATCTTCAATCACAATTATAGATTTACTTGAGGTCTCAATCAACAGCTTCCTCAATTCAGTGTTGTCCTTCACAGCAGTTAACTCAAGATCATACAAATCATAGCCTAACAAGTTTGCCATAGCAGCAATCATAGTGGACTTACCAGTTCCTGGAGGCCCATAAAGTAGATACCCTCTTTTCCATGCCCTTCCAATTCTTGCATAGAACTCACCAGCCTTGCTGAATGTGATGAGATCATCAATGATCATTTTCTTCTTCTCAGGATCCATAGCTAGTGTTTGGAATGTTGCAGGGTGCTCAAACACTACATGGCTCCAATATGAGCCACTATTGGTATAAAGCTTCCTTTGTCTATTTTTCACCTTAATAGCCTTACCCTCTTTTAGTACATAATTGAGGTATGTCCCTAAGATCATATCCCTATTTCTTTTATGAAAAGTGAGCTTGTAGTACCTTTTTTCATCATTCATAGGATGAAAAGAAAGTGATGTTTGTGATTTGGAAATGTGCTTGCCATAAGCCCACCAAAGTTTGACACCATTGAACTCATCCGCTACTTCTTCATGATCATCCATGCTAAGAACAAGGGATTGGTTGTTCTTCCCTATGTCAGCTTTGAGTCTCTTTGCTTGTGTACTAGCCATGGAGCTGAGGTAGTTCTCTATGGCAGAGTAAGCCTCACTACGCATTAGTCTCTCCCCAGTTAACTCATGGAATGTGATTTGGATGTAAGGGTACACAAAACTCACCAATCTTTGAGAGTGTTTCTCAATTTGGTTTCTTAGTTGATGAGGGAAAAATTGCTTGAACATAGCCCAAACAAACATCAAGGATGCAAATATGGGTCCTATATTAGCAACCATGTTACCTACCTTCATTTTTTCTTCTTGTTTCTTCTACACATATTTTGGATTCAGAGAAGGCCATTGTCTTATATAGAAGACGGTGAAGGATATGTATGATACAATATCCACCCCATATTCCATAATATCTATAATAATAATTAGATGAAAAATTTTAAATTTTAAAAATTATAAGATCAATAATAAGTAAGTATTAAGAAATTAGATATAAAAAATATTATCTATAATAATAAAAAATATAAATTTTTTAAATAATAGTATTTAAAATTTTATTTTTTTAATTAATTAAAATTGTATGATATTTTAAATTTTTTATCATCCAAAATATATATAATTTAATTATTTAAAATATGTTGTCCAAACATAATCTTAAAATAATCTATTAGAAATTATTATTGTTATATCTTATCTTATTATAAATAATTAAAAAATATTAATATAAGCCTTTGAAGATGATCTTAAAAATAGAAAAAAATTATGAAAAAATAAATATACAAAATTAATAAATAAATTTTTCTCCATAAAAACTTATACCGTCTGTTTGAATAAAGGCACTAATTGAGTTTCTTCAACGGAAAAAAAAAATACTCTCTTTCAACCTAAGCATGTTGATAAACGTCTAATATTTCTTATCCTTTATATTCTATCCGTTGATCTTGCATAAGCATTTGTGTTAACATGGCTCTACATTTAACCAAATATGCTTTTATTATTTTTAGATGATTAAAATCAAACCTAAAAACTCTCGAAAAAATTACTAAGAATAGTACCCTTACCCTAAGATAGCTTATTTTTATATTAATCAGATTTAGAGATGTTCTAAGATTTTAATATTTTATTTTTATAAACAAGAATCTATTAGTATTAGGTATAAAATTTTAATATTTACATCAATTTATTAATTTATATAAAATATAAAATTAATAGATATAATTTATTATAATAATTTATATATTATTTAAATATACATAAATATTAATAATTAAATAATATATTTATATATTTTTTTAAATTATTTAAAATTGATATATTTATTAAATATGATAATATAAATTTTAAATTAATAAATTTTATATGTTATATAAAATTAAATTAATTTAAATAATTAAGTTTAATTATAAACGAAGGTGAGTCTATTTTTATATAAAGTATGATATCACATCTTTACATTCCGTGATAATCCGTAATTTGGTGGCCACGTGTGTGTAAGAGACGCATTTATATCCTGAAATGTCGGCAATAAAAGTGAAAACTGTGATAACAACACCGACTATGCTTAATCACTCGGATAAGAAGACCCAATAAAACTAATTATTTTGTTAGGTATTCCAAATCCTTCACTTTTCTGTGCTTACACAGTTTCCATCTTCGTTGGTCCTCATAAAGGTTCAAAGCTAACCAGATAAGATGAAAAAAAAAAATTCTTTCACCCAATTATATTAAATTTATTTATTTATATTTTAATTTTTTAATCAATTAATAAAAATTATAACTAATATTATATAAAGTAATAATTAATTTAATTATGTATGTAATAAATAATTAATTATCAAAAATATTATAATCGATTATATATTTTTAATAATAGATTATAACTTCATTTTAGATAATTACATATATAATTAAATTAAACATTATTTTAGATAATGTTAATCATATATATAATTAAATTAAATGATGTGTGCAACATTTTTTCTACGTGCATATCATATAGTTTAGTAGCATGATAAGCAAACTATTAGATCAGGCTTGAGTCAGGCATACGGTTAGTATAATTTCATTAGGGATGTAATCGTATTGGATTAACTTGAATCTTGATCGAAAAATATGTTTAAATTAATTAAAAAAATTAGTTTGATTTGATTCGAGTTGAGTGTATTGTTTATATTGCAGTCTGAATCAAATCAATTCAATTATTATTGGGATGGTTTGAATTGGATAATCAAATTTAGATGGAAAGATGGGAAAAAAAATTTAAAATCTAGAAAAATGTAAAAACAACTAAGAAAAAAATAAAATAAAATAAAATAAAATAAAATAAAATGTAAAATAGAAAAAATGAAAACTACGATGTTAAAATAAATTAAAAAACATTATATTTATTTAAGATACATATTCTATTGGATTACATAGTCGAATTATATCTGATTTCTATGTTTAAAATCAATATTGAGTTTATATACAAAAGTTTACTATATTTTTTTTAAAGCAAACCAAAAAACAAAATCCATTCAGACCTATATATAACAACTTGGGACCTTGATGATATTTTCAACTTCTGAATCTTATCAACCTAGGGGTTGGGATTATACATTTATCCCAAATAATTATGTATATGTATGGAATATAAAACTGATGCTCATAACAGAGCATGCCACAAAATTATAAATTTTCTCATCGATCACGCTGAACTTCAAAATTTCTATGATTTCTTTTATGTTGAGCATATTTTTAATACTAAACATTTAACATTTAATGTATGGAGCACAAAGGGTGAATCTGCATCTCAGCACAACATTACTACTACAGGAATAAGCAAAATCAACATAACCATGGTAATAAACATATAATCATGCTGTAATTTAGCACAGCTTCGGTTCAAATATATGGAAATAACAACAAACAACTGGTTGATGTTAAATATTAAATGAGTATGTATTATCAATGTTCTTTCACAAGCTCCTTGTATTTAGCATCCTTCTCCTTCTTATCCTCTAATGAATCCTGTCCATTTGACTCATTTGTACCTGTATTCTCTTCTTCTTTTTTAGCCTTCAAGCGTGCTTCTTCCTTGGAGCTTCTAAGCACTTGGATCAACCTCTTCAAAGAGGTCTCAACATCTTCACAAGCTACCTTAGGCATCAAGTTTTCAGCAACATCTGCAGGAGTTATGTTAGTCTCTTCCAACAAGCCACAAATGGCATCAAACAAGTAATGAGACTCAACACTCAGATAATTTTTTGCCAACATTTTGAATCCCTCAAAGCCGCAGTAAGACAGTTCAACATGCATATCCATTCTTCCTCTTCTAATGAGAGCCTGATCAAGCTTCTCCACATAATTAGTGGTGAATATGATGAGTCTCTCCCCGCTACTAGCTGACCAAATCCCATCAATGAAATTCAAAAGGCCAGAAAGTGTGACCTTGCTGCTTCTATTACCTTTAAAGTTACCTGCAGCTACACTTTCTACTTGTTCCTTCACAGAAGTAACCATATTATTTTGTTCTTCACCTTTGCCACTATCCAAATTAGTCTCCCTCTGGCCAGTAAGCTCAAGTGAGCAATCTATGTCCTCAATCACCACGACCGATTTGCTTGTGATTCCAATCAGAAGCTTCCTCAGTTCAGCATTGGTTTGCACTGCAGTTAGCTCAATGTCATATATGTCATACCTTAGAAAATTCGCAATGGCAGCAACCAATGTTGATTTTCCAGTCCCTGGAGGGCCATAAAGTAAGTAACCTCTCTTCCAAGGCTTTCCAATTCTAGCATAGTACTCTTTGGCCTTGCTGAAAGTAGTAAGGTCATCAATAATCTCCTTCTTCTTGTGTGGATCCATAGCAAGCGTTTCAAAGGATGCTGGATGCTCAAAAATCACATGGCTCCACCTGCCTTTATTGTCACAATCACCATAACTTGTACAATTGGTGTAAAGCTTTCTCTGCCTCTTCCTCAGACCAATAGCCTTACCTTGTTCCAAAACATGGTTAAGGTAAGACTTTGTGACAACTCCCCGGTATCTACAATGAAATGTGAGAAGGTAGTATCTTTTGTCTTCAGCAGGATAGAATGATACTGATTTGGTGTTGCGGATTAACTTCCTGAGACCCCATGTAAGTTTTATGCCTTCAAATTCGTCATACACCTCTTCCTGTTCATCCATCTTTAGCAACAAGGATTGCTTAACAAACTCGCATTTGAGCTTCTTTGCTTGGTTGGAGGACAAAGAAGTCAAGTAGTTCTCAATGGCACTGAAGGCTTCATTGGTTTTCATGTATTCACCAGTGTACTCAAAGAATTTGATCTCAACATATGGGTAGAACAAGTTGGCTAATTTTTCTGAGAATTTGTATATCAGGTTTTGAAGCTGATGAGGAAAATACCTCTGAATCATAGCCCACATAAACAATAAGCTAGCAAGCTTTGAGCCAAATAGACCCCAAATTTCACCCATACTTTGAATTTTCTGTTTATTTCCTTTTTGGTTTCTTTTAATGATCACTCTTGGTTTCTTATATTAGTACTCATAGGTCATCTGTTTCTCATGCGTTAGTTATAGGTACCAACAAAATTCACATGATACAAATTCATAATCATGAAATGTTCAAGATTCAAATTGCATGATGTTTTGTGTAGTACTCAGTCCCAATGACAAAGCATGGTGCTTCACCCTTTTACCACATGTAAAGTGCCACTCTCACATTACTTGCATAGGTTATGTTTTGTTCTCCCATTTTTCCTCGGACAGCAAGATAAGCACCGATTATGTCTCTGATGCCTTGTCAAGTTGTCTAAAAGTTTAACGGATTCAAAATAAAAATTAAAAAAATACCAAATTAAACAATTGGGTGTTGTTTTTTTCTTTTAATAATGTTTGGAATTTTTTGCTGTACAATGAAATGAAAAAGGAAAGAAAGATCTAAAACATACTTTGTGAATTGATGATGAAATTAACTAAGGAACTTTTTCATAAATAAACGTAAATATATTATTTCTGTTTTATAAAGTAATTTGTTAGTAAAAGAAAAATAAAAATAAAAATAGGAGTTATTTTGGAGATGAGAAAGTAGTTTAATAGAAATATTTGTAGAAAAATAGGTATATTTATAGATATTCTAACTATAGATGCTTCTAATAGGGATGTTGAAAAATAGTTTCAACATTATGATGAGATAATAAGTAAAGTATTTCATGAAATTTTGGAATATATTAGTGGTAATGGTAATAACTATAGAACTCTTGCTAATGATATCATAAAACCAAATGATCCTACTTATAAGTTTATACCATCTTAAATTACTAATGATGAAAGATACTTGTCTTATTTTAAGGGAAGAAAAGCAATCCTTCTACCTCAAATGTACTGACTACTTATAACTTTGATATATGTTTCATATTTTTATCCATTGAATAAGAAGGATGTGAACCTAACAAGCATGTTTTTTTTTTTTTTTTTCATGTCATTTTCACTTAGAATTAAACTTTCCAAAGCTATTACAAGATATTGATATTTATAATTTTTTTCTTACGATAAAGTTGTATATAAATTAATATCTTTTTTATAGGTAAATATCATTTAATGGATAAATGATATCTAAATAAAAAAAATAATATTTATCAATTTATGTTTGAACATGAGCTTTGAATCAATGGTGAAGAAATATTCAATTGAACACATTCATCTCTTTAAAGTTGTGTCGAAACATCCGTTTAAAAAAAAGATAAGATATACTTAATAAAATATCACAATATAGTGTAAAAATTTAAATCCATATTATAAGGATGATATTTACATTACATAATTATATTCAAATCTACTTGATAGAACATTTAGAGTATTCAAATACATTTTTTTTTAATAAACTTAGAATGAAGAAAATTTGTAATTGATTATTTATTGTGGAATACTTACAATTTTTTTTTCTGAAATATTACTTTTTTATATTATTATTTTAAATTAAGGTTTTCAATTTAATTATTAAACAATTTATTTAAATTATTTATAATAAAATATTTAATTTCATTGATTACAATATTTAAATTTTAATTCAATAATTACATTTTTATTTGTCATTTTACCTTCACTTGACTCACCAACTAATTTTATCAAACATTTTCAACTTAAATTAACAAGTTCTTCATTTTCAGCTTTGAGTTAGTTTTTTCAACTTTCATCTTCCTTATCCCCTGATTTTACCAAACACATCCTAAAACCTAAATTGGTGGAAGGATAATGAAATTTAGTAAGCGAGCTGCAATGTCTACCAGCCTAAATGGCGGGGTTAAGAAAAGAAAAGAAAGATATTTGTACAAGTCACCATTTTTTTTTTGGGAAAGAGAAATAAAAAAATAAAATAAACTGACGCA
Source organism: Canavalia gladiata (assembly GCA_037954105.1). NCBI lineage: Eukaryota > Viridiplantae > Streptophyta > Magnoliopsida > Fabales > Fabaceae > Canavalia > Canavalia gladiata. The sequence continues at coordinate 46,954,500 of CM075665.1, forward strand.
TTCAAACTAAAAGGGAATAAAAATCTCCTGTTAATAGTATGCACAAACATAACTAGATAATAATAGGTACTCAATGAGAAATTAAAAAAAAATCCATTTGCATGAACATACTAACACATCAAAATTTGACACAAGTTCCTTCAAACTTTAATCCATCAGAATCCCGCTACAAAACAACTAGTCCTGCTTATTACGAGCAGCCCTTGCACGATGTCTTAGTTCAGCTCTTTTCCACCTTACAATCAAGTAACACAAGGAGAAGAGGGTATTGATCTGCAGAAAGAGAAACGATACTTCAAGTGAATACTCAATACAAAAAGAAACCCAACACCAAAATGGTTGTGATGGAAACTACTAACCAAGATTATCATAGCAATGACAAGAAGCGGTCCAGACCAAAGAACTGACATAAACAGTCCACTTGGATCAAAATAGTTTTGACCAGAGAAGCTTTTCCAGTTTTTCCCCAAAATTCTGTTCAGACTCTCGGCAAGATATACACCAACCACTGCATCAAAACGATTCGCAGGTTATATTTTTTATTTTATTTTTTAAAAAAACGAAAGCCTTTTCCACTACTAGAAGAAGTCAGCTATGTGGATCAAATGACACAAACAATGCCATGGGTGTTCAATTGCGAGAATAAAGGGGAGATTTAATAGACAGAATCGAACTTCAAATAACAGACAAAACATGCAAATTACAAATGAGCAGGGATTATAAACATTTCACACTACACAAAAAATTGGAAGTCACATAACTTCGATAGAAGTGGAAGATATTAATGATGTTTAAATGAAAAACAACTAGTTACAAAAAAGTCACTGGTTATCATCAACACTTGGCATATAACTTCTTGACCTTAAAATTTTACCTCAAATAGATCGCTTGTGCAATTAATTCAATTTCAGAGAATGGCTACGCTCGATTTTCCCCTTATCTCAATATTCAGCTCAAATATATTCTCTATTCTTCTAATTATGCACTAAATCAAATATTGCTACTTGTGGTGGAATTGTCAAGCATGGGAACGGTCTTGCTAGACCATATTATTCTATCTGTTATGTACTTAGTTCATAATTTTGACTGCCCCAAGTACACCATCAAGAATATAACCTTAACAACTTCAAACACAATTGCCAAATTCCTGAACAATTGCTACCAACTTTTCAGATCATTGACCTTGTATTTGTTGAGCTTGAATTTTCATTTTAGCAGATTAAAAGGATATTTCATATTGCCATTGGTCAGTGACCAAGATAATCCATCATGAAAATTTTCATTTAAAAAGAAATCTTGACATAAATGATACTGTGAATTTTGTGATTATCTAAGCTCTTCACTATGCCAAAGAATATATAATTTTAAGGTGATAAAATAAATGGATTTTCACTCTCAAATATGACAATTTTAGGTATGTCTGCACTTATAAAAGCATGATTAGAAAATCTGATTTTACTTGCATATAGCTCAAAGCCAAACAGAACAGAGGACAGCAATCTTCTCAATTTTACATCATTTCAGCTCAGCATTTCACCACAGGCAAAAACACTAAGGCAAGACACTAACCAATTATCATGAGGGAAAGCAACAATTCAAACAGGAACTAAGCTAGCTACATTAAAAGTAATAGAGCAGTTATAATTTAGCCTATTTATACAGTTGATTGAAAAATTCATTCCATAAAATAGATAAGGAATGCCACATTCATTCCATAAAATAGATAAGGAATGCCACATACATGTTAAAAGGAACAAGAACATTTGAAAGTTCGTATTCTTCCTAGAGATGATAACTACAAGCAGCAAAACAATATGGAATGCTAATAATCCCATCAGCCAAGGTTCCTGAAACAAATAAACAAGGCAGTATTAGTAAATCCAAAGGGTGCCAAGAACAAGAAAATTCAGATAACCCAAAGATGATAAATGTTGAATAATATGAGAACAGAAAACACCAAAAGTAAAATGATTTGGAAAACCATATTATCTAGCCAAATGTTGTGCAGTTCTCTAAGATACACAGCCTATAGATTGGAAATCTCTGGAGGATAATATTTGTGCATGACATAAATAGTAAATACCCTTCAATTAATCCTTTTTCCATTAAATTGATAATGAAAATGCCATCCTATTGTCAATAAACCTTGATGGCATGGTAGATCCATAGGTTTCCTATGTGCAACATGCTTCAGGTAAAAAAATCCATATTACAATCAGCAGCCAAAGGCAAGAAAGTGTCACTGATTGTGCCAAAATGCCAACCAAACACTAAGTCACTGAATCACCTTCTCTTCACCACATTCAAAGGCAACAACAAATTTGAAAATTTCTATCCACCAAAAATTTCATAAGATCACCACCTATACTCATTCCACGATTCAAATATCACCAAAAACAAAATTTCAAAGATTATGTTATCAAAAAATGCAGTACCACCTGCAACTGAGACGTTTCTCTTCCCACCTCCAACAGCACAAACGAGATCCGAAAGAAAAAAAAAAAACATCACACCAAACACAAATTTCATCCATTAAATTTACACCATTCTTCGCACTTCAAGCAAAGCTCCACTAAATTTCTTACACTCCCAATTTATTATAAAGATGATAATTGAAAACACCACATTTATCAAGAACCTCCAAAAAAAAACAGAGAAAAAGAAAATAAGGGTTTCAGAATTGAAGGGCCACCTTCCAATCAATGGCGTGGAAAAAGCCCATAAAGTTATCGTAAGCGGGGCGAAGGCCAGTACGAAGCTCTGAAGATAACTTCTGAACAAGATCTGCCATAAGCTCCATGTGCTCCTCCATAGCAGATTTGAGCTCCTCCATCGACATGGTAACAGAGAAACCACACCAGATTCAACTGGGTGGGTCTAGAAGAACCTGAAGCACCTGAGTTCCTTCTTCTTGTCCCGCTTTTTCCCGGTTCGCCTAAACCGAACCGGTTTTTTTATACAGTTTTTGGGTCGGGCCTAGGTATAAGCAATTAAAATATTATTTTAAGTAATAAAAACTCTAAATTAGAATATAAAAGTATGAATGTTTAAAAAAATTTATTTTTAAAAATTTAAAATCAATTTAATTGGTAAAATTCTATTTTAATAGTGATTTTTGAATATTGTATTATACTCGATTTTAATTGAATAAATTTAAATATTAAATGGAATAATTAACAAAAATTAAAATTTTATTTCATTGGATAACTAATTAAAAATAATTTATTAGTCTGATAAATAAGTTCATAAAAACTATCACAAAATGGAAGAAAAAATGTGGCTGCATAGTGTTCATAATTAAGTACTCAAGTTATATATTGATATATAATATATAAGTTCATATCTAAGGCCTAAGATAATAAGAGAAAAAATATTAAGCCAAAAATATATTAAGATTAAAAATATAAATATAAATTTAATTATATATTGTTATATTGGATAATTGAGCGTATCAAAATTATATTAAAATAGTGAAAATTTAGTAGCAATCTTTTCAGTTGATATTTCAAAGAACTTTTTGAAAATACTTTAGAATCATAGCCCACATAAACAATATGCTAGCAAGCTTTGAGCCAAATGGACCCCAAATTTCACCCATGCTATGAATTTTCTGTTTATTTCCTTTTTCTTCTCTTCTCTTTCCTTAATATGTCTTTTTCTTTTAATAATACTTGGAATTTTTTGCTGCAAAAGGAAAGAAAGACCTAAAACATACTTTGTGAATAGATGAAATTAACTAACTAAGGAACTTTTTCATACATAAACGTAAGTACATCATTTCTATTTTAAAAAGTAATTTGTTAATAAAAGAAAGATAAAAACAAAAATAGGAATTATTTTGGACATGAGAAAGTAAATTAAAAAGGAATATATAAAAAAAGGTAGTGCTGAGAGAATGGAAATTATGGTATTTTGTTATTTTGTATGAAGGTGCTGCAACTTGGACAAGGGATTATTAGTCCTGAGCAAGGAGGCAAGAGGGTTTCATGAGCTTGCTTTTTGCTGTTTTATTAATCCTGATGTTGCTGTTCTTACATAAGCAAATGTTGCATTGATAAAAGTGAGCTAAGTAAAATTTATCAAAATAACCTCTTTTAGCCAAAAAGCTACATTGGGTTAATTGGTAAATATTCCAAATCCTAGTAGTGGCAGTATACATACTACAATAACCAGAAACTAGTAAATGTAACCATTTCCATTTCCATTTCCATTGACACTCAGTGAAAACCATTCCCCTTCACATCCTCCTTTCTTTTGTCTTTGTTTTTATCCTCCATTTGAGCATATTCTTCCTTCTCTTTCTCCTCCTTCAACCGTGCTTCTTCTTCTTCTGCCTTCTTCCTAGCCTCTTCCTTGGCCATCTCAAGAGCCACAATCAATTTTTGCAAGCAAGTCTCCACATCTTCATCCACAGACTTTGGCATTAGATTCTCAGCAACATCAGCAGGGGAAACATGTGTTTGTTGCAACAATTTCCCTATTCTCCCAAACAAATGGTGTGACTCAACATCCAAGTAATTGTTGGCAAGCACCTTGAAAGCCTCATAACCACAAAATGACATCTCTATGTGCTTATCCATCCTCCCTCTCCTAATCAATGCAGGATCAAGCTTCTCCACATAGTTTGTTGTGAAAATGATGATCCTCTCCCCTCCACAAGATGACCAAATACCATCAATAAAATTCAACAACCCAGATAGAGTTACCTTACTGCTCTTGTTACTCTCCTCTTCATTTTTCCTAAAAGGATCCTTTGGTTCTTCATCATCACTCATTTCCTTTTTCTTCTTCCTCTGGCCAGTAAGATCAAGTGAACAATCAATGTCCTCAATCACTATAATAGACTTGCTTGGAGTCTCAATCAATAGTTTTCTCAACTCAGTGTTATCCTTCACTGCAGTCAACTCAAGATCATACACATCATAGTTCATGAAATTAGCAATTGCAGCTATCATAGTAGACTTACCAGTCCCAGGAGGACCATATAACAAATACCCTCTTTTCCAAGCCTTGCCTATTTTTGCATAATACTCCTTCCCTTTCTTGAACTTGACAAGGTCCTTTATGATCTCTTCCTTTTTCTTATTCTCCATTGCTAGTGTTTCAAAAGTTGCAGGGTGCTCAAAAACTATGTGACTCCACTTTGATTGTTTGTAACCATACCAACCACTACTAGGATTGTTGGTGTAAAGCTTCAATTGCCTATTCCTCATTTCAATCTCCTTTCCCTCTTCCAATACATGTTTGATGTAAGACATGGTGATGAGGTCACGGTACCTTTTGTGAAAAGTTAGTTTATAGTACCTTTTCTCATCTGAGTTACCATAGTATGAAAAGGGGTTGTATCTTTGTGGATTAGTGGTAACTTTGTTTGCACTCCACCAAAGTTTGACACCTTCAAACTCATCACCGATCTCTTCATTGTCATCCATGCTAAGGACTAATGGGGTGTTGCTATCTTTCACAACTTCAGCTTTCAATCTTTTGGCTCTTTTTGATGAGTTTGCACTCAAATAGGTTTGGATCAAAGTGTATGCTTCACTTCTTTTCAAACGTTCACCAGAGAACTCAGGGAAGGTTATTTGGACATAAGGGTTGAAGTGGTTGGTTAGTTTTTGAGTGTAGGCTTGAACACGGTCTCGAATATGAGGAGGAAAAAAACGCTCAAAAATTGTGTACACAAACACAATAGTGGCCATTAATGACCCCATTTGTGACCATACTTCACCTTTCATCTCTAACCCTCTCTTTGATCTCTCTGCTCTATCTTGTTTCTCTGTTCCTCTTGTTTTCCCCTCTCCTCTTATCTTATATCAAATTTATTTAGTATTTATAATAAGGATTTCCTTTTTAATATTATTTAGTTAGTAGTTCTAACAGAACTCACTTCATTTTAAGTAATTACAAACACATTTTGGTTGATGAAAGTTCATATCAATTTTTATTTTTTAAAAGATATAAAATATCATTTAATTTTTTAATAACAAAAATTAAAATACATCTCATAATTAAAAAGTGTTTAAAAATATTTACATAACAAAATCATCATTCAAAAATTAAAATTTATATTCTTATAAAACATATTTAATTCTTAGTGATAATTAAAATTTAAAAATTATTTAATTTAATTCCTTTTAAAGTTAATTTAATTTTTAAAAAAATCAAGTTGATCCGTATTACATTTATAAAAATTAAAATAATAGTTTTCTTCATAAGAAAGTTGTTTGAGTCTCTTTGAATTTATATAATGAAAGATAGAAAAAGTAATTTAGGTTGAAAAATTGATAGGATTTGTTAGGAAAGAGGTTTAGACGGTGCAAAACGTCAAAGCCGCCTTCACATTAAGCATTGGTAATGCCAGTTGCAGGCTTCCCTTTTTGAAAGGTATCTAATATGACACGTGTATGTGGGGACCACACTTCTCATAACATTTTCGTTCACTAAATTAATTAAATCACAATAAAAATTATATTTAATTTAAATTTTAAAATTTTAAAATTTAAATCTTATGTTATTAGATGAATTTTCGGATCAATTCTTTTTTAGGTATCATTTTAGCATCTTGTAAAGGTCCGTTTAATTTACTATTTCTAAACCTTGCTAAAAATTTATTTTAAATAACATTTTTTAGATAAATTATTTTTTTTAAAAAAATACCATTATGATAAGAAAGTCGTATAGTATTACGTATGCAAATCCTATCACTGCTTTCAGACTGAAACTCAGAAATTTCATATTTATTTTTCACGAAAATACTCTTTTTTTAATTATTATTTAATGCTGCTTATATTGACATTATGTGTATACTTTTTTTAATTTTTGGCGATATGTGTAAAATATGTACTGGTTAGGCTAGTATTGTGTTCAGCAAAGTCGATTAATTTATAAGTAAATATAATTTAAATAAACTGATTGTAAATTATTATATTTTTAAAAATTAAATTATTTATAAGAATTATTTTTAAAAATTCAAATTAATTAACAAGATTGTACTGATAATATGTCAAAATTAAATTTATGAAATATTTACATATACTCTATATATTTCTAATTATAAGATCATGCTAACTAATTTTTAAAATTATTTAATGTAAGATTTTTTATAAAAAAATTTAAATATGTTTGGAGATATTTATTCATTATTATTCAAATTTTTTTAATTCTTATATTTTAACTGGTGAATAAAGTCAATAAAGTAAAATTTGATTTTAAATAAAAGTGAACTTAAAATGTTGTAACATTTTTTAAAAAATAATATAACAACTGATATTTTCTTAATTTATATATTTTGAAAGTATCTTGTAAATAAAAATGAAAGAAGTAATTATTTAAAATTTTATCAAAATAAAAATTGAGTACAATTTAGTTTTATTAAATAAATTTTATTCATATAATAAATAAATACTACAAAATATATAATATACAATATATTATGGCACACACCTAAACAATATAGAGGGAGAGATGTGAATGTATCTTTTGGAGTTCAAAAGCAATGCATCAGTGTAATTGTAAATTCAATATGACATCGCTAAATTAAGTTTTTTATTTATTTTAACACAAAAAATAAAACTTAAATTTTTTTAAATAATTATGAAGATCTTATCTAAGGTGATTGTCATTTTTTAGATTTAATTTTAAAAGTAAAAATAAAAAAGGAAAGTGATTAATCTTTATATTTAAAAATTTATCAATGAATTCTAAAATTAAAAAACAACAAATTTAAAACTTAAAAATAAAAAGTATAAATTAAAAATTAATTATAACTTTATAAAAAAATTTCAACTTATCTTTTTTCTGCTCTAATAAAAAAACCTTACAATTGAAAGCCAAACTTAATAAGTCTTAGGTTCGGCCTAATTGTTTAGGCCTTTCTTTGATGTGACTGCTTTCATTGTTTTAAATAGATTCGAAAAATGTAAGAATGAGTTAAGTTTTGAAAATTTGAGCTTAACCAGATTTTTAAATTTAAGATCTACATTTGACTTATTTATTAAATATAGGTTATTTTTTAAGGTTTAATATAACATTTAAACTAGGTATTTTAAAAGCTTAACTTGATCTTTTATGAACCTATTTAAAAGTTTATTTTATAATAAAATCTTTAAAATAGATCGAAAATTTTCTTTTAAATACAGTAATACACCTAAACTTATATATAAATCAATAACGTAAATCTTTAAATAGAATAAATATATAATTTTAAAATTTTATATTAATGATAATAATAATATTTACTTAAATAGATCGATCTATTAAATTTTAAAAAATATTAAATAATTCACAACTAAACCTTCTTAATCGAGTATCTTAATTTATTTTCATTTCTAATTAAACTTGGTAATAGGTAGATTTTGTTTTTTTGTCTAGGTTTCACTAAAATTTGGGATAAGTGTAACTTTAAAGGAAGATGATTTAAAACTCAATTCCATCTCATTAGATCATATAAATAGGCAGCAAACTCGGATCCTATTTTTTAAAATTTCTATTTATTTATATATTTAAAATAAATAATTTTAAAATATATTTTGAATTAATAATATATAAAATAAATATTAAAATTATAAATAAAAAATTTAATAATAAAATCATATTTTTAATAAAATATGACAGTTCAGAAATCTTATTTAAATAATATTATAATTATTATAATAAATTTAAAATGGAATAATACAAATATCTATACTCTTAAATTTAACTTCGTCTTTGTAAATTGAATGATTTTAGATGCATAAGCGTAGGTTCTTCTTAAATTTCAATTAAAGTGCATTTTGTTTTATCAAAATTAGGACGAATCAAATAAGTATTCTGAATTTTTTTTTATCATGTTTGTTCTTAATTTCATACTATGAGTAAAAAGTAGAAAGTAGAGGGTGTTACTTTTTGCAGTAGAGGGCTTTTTGCATCCCATTTAGCTGCAGTATTTTGCACTCCTTTAGCTTCTTCTTTTTTTTTTCGAAACTGTCAAAAGTATAATTTTATATTTCTGAAATAATTTTCGAAAGTATATTTTTTATATTTTTGAAAGTTAAATTCTGAAAGTATTTATATAAAATAATGCTTCAAAAATTTATATTTTAGAAGTATTTTTTTTACATTTTTAGAAAAATATTTTTAGAAATGTATTTTTATACTTCTGAAAGTTTTATACGTTTACAAAAAGGAAAATTTAAAAATAAAATTTATAAAAAAAATAAAAGGAGGTATGATAGGAAAAATGGGGTGTAAAAATAATACAGGAAAGTAGATCCAAAAACATACAATGAAGAAAAATTTAGGCCCAAAATAATGGTTGATGTAAAAAAGTAGGGGATTGCTTTTTCACCCTGATTTATTCTTTTCGTACCACCTTCACTTTTTGTAAATTTTTTTTTTAATTATACCTTTTAACAAATACATTTCGTAAATTAATTTGCGAAATATAAACATTTGACATTCCGTAAACTAATTTGCGGAATGTATTTTTACATTCCGTAAACTAGTTTGCAGAATGTAAAAATACATTTTGTAAAATATATTCCGTAAGTTAATTTGCGGAATGTAAAATACATTCTGTAAACTAATTTACGGAATATATATTAAAAAACATAAAGAATAAAATGGAAATATCCAAATGTCCAAAAAAAGTGGGGGTGTAAAAAAAAAAAACGGGGACGTGAAAGGTAAAGCCCAAAAAACAGAAGAACGAATCCCTTGTTGGGCCATGCTGTTGGGCCTTGCTGTTTCATTATATATTTATATCCAACTTCAGTGTCATCTAGTATTGCTTTCTGTGTTCTTCAAACAATGCATCATTGGTCAGGCAGTCGCTTATTTTTTTTACCCTTTTTTACTTTTAATATTTTTTAATTGTTGTTAAAATTAAATATTAAAATTATCTTTTATTTTTATTTTTTAAAATATATTTAATGAGTTTCTAAAAATATTTATCTAAAAAATAATTAAATTCATTTAAAAAAACCTTTCATACATATTTTCAAAAATTTATTTATTAGTATTATAAAAACGTTTTCACAAACATATATCAACACTTTTTTCAAATTTTTATATTTTTATTCTAAATACATATATTTCCAAATTTAATAAACATACGTACAACTTACCTTTTAAATATATATTTTTAAAAAGAATCTAAATCTTTCATATTTATATTTTTAAAAATTAACTATTTATACAAATAATTTTATCCTTTTCCAATAAAAGAGGTGCACGAATTAAATCGGAGATGAAAAGGCAATTCTCTTTCGTAAAGCCACTGCATAATATATCATACGGTACTAATTACCCAAAATTTAAAACAACTCTGATTGGCCTTCTAATATTAAACATGATTGGCTACCAAGTGTCAACGATGAACAACTTTAATTTTTTTTTATCTTTTATTTTTATTTATTATATTTTTTTTTATTTTTAATAAAATTAAATATCAAAATTATTATTTATTTATTTATTTTTAATAAATTTAATTAATTTTTAAAAATACATTTTTAAAATAAATATAATAAACTTTCAAAAATATTTATCAAAAAAATAATTAAATTCATTTAAAAAAAATTTGAACACGTATTTTTAAAAATTCTTTTTATTATAGAAATGTTTTTTCAAAACGTATGTTCATGCTTATTCTTTGCAACATTGAAAATATTCGAAATTTTTTTTAATTTTTTTTAAAAATAGATATTTAAAAATTTATATATTTACTTTAAATATATTTTTTTAAATTTAATAAGCGTTATACAATTTATCTTTTGTATATATATTTAAAAAAAAAATTAAATTTTTTAATTTTACGTTTTTAAAAATTATCTATCTATAAAAATAATTTTATTTTTTTATATAAAAAGAAGTACGAAAACCAAAATGAAGGGGTTAAAAAAGCAATCTAGACCAAGACTCTGTGGTTCGGTATTCTAAACCCGTGTAATTTGTGGACCCAAAAAAGAAAAGAAAAGCAGGACAAAGACATTTTGAAACTGACCTTAGCTTTTATCTCAGTTTAAGGTTTAGGATTGATACGTAATGAGAAATTAAATTAATTTTTAAATTGATAAAAATTTGTAATAAAACTTAAAGCATGTAAAATATATTTCCTTGGTCCCTAACACTTGATTTTATTACAAGTTTTTATTAGGTTTAGATGTTAATTCAATGGATGTCACAAATGTTAAATATGAGCATGAAATCTTGCTGTAGTAATCGAAGTAAAATTACAAAGCTCGAAAAATCACGTGAAGGCCATACCAATGGTCAATTATTAGCTTAATCAATTTATAATGAATCAAATAATCAATTTCATGTGGGACGTTTACGGCACCTACCTTAGCTTAATCAATGTATGAAGTCAAGTTCATAATAGCTTAATTAATCAAGATTCTTCATCTGATTCACGCTTTCGTTTAGTGCAATATCGATATCTATTCCAATTACACGTAGATAGGTAAGCTATTTCTTTTATTTTTTCTGCCCCAACTTGCAAAATATGTAATGAATAAGACACATTATTTGTTTCAAATATCGTTCATCATCCATAATTTGCAGCAATTAACTATATGTTATGGCCATGTTTCTATCTATATTCTTTAATAAGTTCTGCCATGAACTACAAAAATGTCATTTTCTCCCATAAAATGTTCCCAGTTCTGAAAATGAAATGATAAAATGGCGGCATAAAGTTTACTTGGTCTACATGATAATGATTTGATAAATTATTAGTCGTTTATTCCTTTATTAAAATAAAGGTTCTTTTATTTCACTTAATTCAAAATAAATAGTATCGTGACAACATTTTTTTTCAAGAAAATTGCTGATCAAAAAATCTAAATTAATGATATTTGTGTGAAAACATTTAATTATTATGAGAAATTAAAATAATAAATATTAATAATAAATTATATTTTATTTAAATAATTAAGAATGAAATATAATTATAAATATTTTTTAATTACTAATTAACTCTTAATTATTCATGTATAATTATTTATTCTCATATTTCTCATTATATATGTTTATTAGTACATACATATTTGCTTATATAATTATTAAAAATTGTCTACATTTTCAACAATAGAGGATTTCTTAATTTTTTTTATAAATTATTTATTCAACTAAAAATAATTTTATCTATTTATCTATTTAAAATTAATTTTATAAAATATATTTATTCCTCCCATATTTATTTAAGAAATTTTGATATTAAAAAATTCATTTTTTTTCTGATGTATTGAGATCAAGATCCTTACTCAGAATACTAACATGGAGCTTAACATCATCCCATTAAATATCATACTATCTCATGCAGTTTACATTGCATTTTAATATTATTTTTATGGTCACTTTTGTATTAATATTACACTTTAAATTGTTATATGAACATATTTATTTTTAAGTTGAAAATTTAATTTTTACAATTTTAACGTAAAACATACATTTCAAAATACACACTTCAGATTAATGAAAAAATATATTTAAAAATATTCAAACAATTTAAAATTCATTTTATTAAAATCAATTCCACTGAACTTTAAATCAAACGGACACATCCAATATGATATCACATATCTATTTGGTATGTTAATATTTTATGCTTAATCTTTATTCAAGTTTTTCCAAAATCATTAGAATTAGTTTGATGGTAAAAAATTTGAAATTAAAATAATTTTCATGTGAAATATTAGATTCAAATCTTATTATTATATTATTATTATTATTTAAAAAAAAAGGCTCCGTGGACATTTGCTGTGATTTTAGTCATATTAACATCTTCCACTTGCACTATTTTAATTTAATTCTGGTTTGGACTCTTTAATGTTTATAATTAAGAGTAACTATACGCAGTTAGTAAATGAAAATACTGATGAAACTCAACTAAATATGCAGATATTTATTGAATAAAACAAAATAAAAAATAAAGTGATAAAAGTCATTCATGCAATCATAAAAGAGTCAACAAACATACTAATTACCTCATTATATCAAGAGTCCACGAAAATAAAAATACCCATAATTTTCCATAATAAAAGTATTATTCTCATAATACTTTTAAGTTATCTAGAAAGTTGTTATTTTAAAATTTAATTCGTGCCCAGGAATTAATTTGCTCTAATTCTGACTATATTATACAGGATTGGTTGTTCTCTGAAATGGACATCTATCCCTACGCCAGAAAAGGGTGTAAAGATATTAAAAAAACAATGAAATATTTTTATTATTTTTAAAATTTCAAATAATTAATATTTGATATATAATATATATCAATATCTGAACTATTGAGAATTAAAAACAATTTATTTTAAAAATAAAAAAATTTAAATTAATTGTTTTAAAAATAAAAAAATTAAATTAAAATTTTATAATTTTGGAAAGACCTAAAACATATTTTTAGAAAAAGCTACTTATAAACATACTACTAGTTTACTACGAGGAATCATCTTCATCCTGTTCCAATGGTGTAGTTTATCATTTTCATTGGACCAACCACTGTTTAGTAATATGAGACAGAAAACAAAAGGATGTGAAGTTGATTTTCATAGCAATGGACAAGTAAAATCTAATGGAATGTTTGAACAACATGATTCTTGATTATATTTGCAAGAAAACATTAAAACATGGAGAGACAATTATGGATATTCAAAATCTACATACAAGCCAAAGTTTGAATACACATATGTCACTTACTATTCAAAGCAAGAAGGGTACTAATTGATGACACCATTGCTTTCCATTCCTTCACCATGTTCTTCACTAGCATTATTCTGTTGCTTGCACATTGGATTGCTTCTTTTCTGCATCTTCCTTTGACATCTCAAGAGCTTGAATCAAATTATGCAAGCATGTGTCCACATCTTCATTAAGTGACTTGGGCATGAGATTTTCAGCAACATCAGCAGGGGTCATCTTGGTCTCTTCCAACAACTTGTCAATTTTAGGAAACAAATTATGGGACTCAATATCCAAGTAATTCTTTGAAAGCAACTTGAATGCTTCATAGCAACAATAGGACAATTCTATGTGCTTATCCATCCTCCCTCTCCTAATCAAAGCAGGATCAAGCTTCTCAACAAAATTGGTAGTGAAAACTATGATCCTCTCTCCTCCACAAGCTGACCAAATTCCATCAATTACATTCAATAGACCAGAAAGTGTTACCTTGATTCCTTTTTCATCATCACTATTATCTTCATCAATACCTCTTTTAGAACCTTTTCCTTCTTTTTTCTTTTTCCTTTGGCCAGTAAGATCAAGTGAGCAATCAATGTCTTCAATCACTATAATAGACTTGCTTGAAGTGTTGATCAATAGTTTTCTCAATTCTGAATTGTCCTTCACTGCTGTTAATTCAAGATCATACACATCATAGTTCATGAAATTAGCCATAGCAGCTATCATACTGGATTTCCCTGTCCCTGGAGGACCATATAACAAATACCCTCTTTTCCAAGCCTTACCAATTTTAGCATAATAACTTTTCCCACTTTTGAACTTTACAAGGTCATTGATAACTTCCTCTTTCTTGTTTGGCTTCATTGCAAGTGTTTCAAACCTTGCAGGATGGTCAAGAGCCACATGACTCCACCTTGTCTTGCTGTTAGTGTAAAGCTTCAATTGTCTATTCTTCATCTCAATAGTCTTTGCTTCTTCCAACACATGTTTGAGGTAAGCCTCAATGATGAGGCTTCTATAGCGCTTATGAAAGGTGAGTTTGTAGTACCTCTTTTCATCAGGGTAAGCAGAGAAAGTGTTTGTTTTTGGGGTGATTTTGTGTGAACTCCACCAAATCTTCACTCCTTGAAACTCTTCCATGATTTCTTCATTATCATCAATGCTAAGGATTAATGGGGTGTGAGTGTCTTTGACTTTGACCATTTCAGCTTTGAGCCTTGCAGCTTTTTGTGAAGAGTTTTCACTGAGGTAAGTTTGAATGGCAGTGTAAGCCTCACTCCTCATGAGACGTTCACCTGTGAATTCATGGAAGGTGATTCTGATGTAAGGGTACACTAATTTGGTGAATTTGTGAGTGTACTTTTTAACATGGGCTTGAAGAGGAGGGGGCAATAAGCGCATGAACATAGCATATATGAACATGGCAGAGGCCATGAGTGAGCCTAATTGTGTCCACATCTTAAGCATGCTTCTTGATCTCACACTCACTCACTCTCTCTCTCACCAATCTTGTGTGTAGATTCACCTTGTTTCTGCTACTCATAAGCGTTTATGTTGTACTTGTACTTTTGTAGAGCTATATGGGGTGCTTTGTTCATGTCTATAAAAAAAAACATTTGATTAAATATATTTTTAAAACAACTGTTTTAGTTTTTAAAATAATCCACGTTTGATACTGAGATGTATCAGTGTTTGATATATTAATAATGAAAAATTAAAAATAATTTATTTTAAAAAATGAAAGAGAAAAATCAATTATTTTAAAAATAAAAAATAAAATCAAAATTTTAAAATTTTTAAAAATAAAAAAATATTTTAAAAATATTAATTGGTGTAAAATCATATATGTTCTTATCATTCACCATTTATATTCATTTTAATGTATTTTATTCGTTTAAATTTTGTAACAATTTTCATTGTCATAATTAAATTTAAATGAATAGACTAGATAAGAATGATTGTCATTTTTTTAATAAAAATTATGATAAATATAATTTTTGAATTTAAATAAAAATATTAAATGAGACATTTTTAACATCTATTTTAATATAATTTTTATAATTAATTAATTTTAAAAAAAATATTATTTTATAAATTAATGATTTTTTAAAAATGATTGTAATTTTTAAAAAACTGATAAGTAAGATATATTAAAGAGCATATTCAAAAATATATGTCGGTAAATCTCATATTTGTATATATCTTTTTCATTTATAAAATTGATCAATTTATTTATTCTTCTTTTCACATTAGATTTTCGCTTCCACTTCAACAAATTGAATTTTTGTTTTTATTGAAAAGAAAATGATATTTTTTAATTAAATAAAGACATATTATAATTAGTTGTGTAACCTATTAATTATATTCGATATAAATTGTGATCCAAATGAATGAGTTGTTGATAGGGAAATGTGACTGTTCATTTTCTTGGAAGCTAAGGATGAAATTTCCGCGTTGGTTCAGTAAATGACAAAATTTAGCTGCATGAACACAAGTGCGGTTTCAAGTGTTTTCTAAACAAATTTAGAATTTTTATCTCGTTAGTTGATATTTAATGTTTATAGCTAGGATTAAAATAATAGAGATTAATATTAAAAGTTTATATTAATTATTAAGATAAAAAATTATATTAATTAAACAAAAAAGTAGTTGTACCTATGTATTACATCTAAGCTTTTTCTTTCAATTAATTGGTGCAGATTAGACTAATTGGGTCAAAGGATTTGTTTTCTTCACACGTTCTTTAGAAACACATGTCGGCTATAGAATGTCTAGTTACTAAAAATAATTAAGATACTCTTATTTTAGAAATATATATATATTATTAAGATAATTTTTTTAAAAGTATTTTGACAATTTAAAATCATAACATGCTAATTTTTTTGAAAAAATAAATATAGTAATATTTCTTGTCATCTTATTTCTAAGACTTCTTTTTTAAAAAAAATTCATAGTCTTTAAACTTTTTTTATATTTTTTTTATAAATATTGATTTGTTTAATTTTTTTAATTAATACTACCATAAATTTTAAATAAATATAATTAATTAATTCATGAGAAGAAATAAAAATAATTAAATCAAATGATTATTATAAATTTAAATTTTATTTTAAAAATACTTAGAATATTAAATAATTGAATTTGAGATATAAAAAATGATGAATGTCTCTTTAACATAAATTTTATAACAAAACAAAAATATTAAAATAAAATAAAAAGATAAACTTGAAGAATAAAAATAATTTATATACATTTTAAAGTATATATATATATATATATGCTGAAAAATAAAAAATATGATAATAAAATAAAATAAAATAAATATATAACATATATATAAATATGTGACTTTATTTGTTATCTTAAAATATTTACTAATGTATAAAAACGATATACATATCACATCTAAAATAATATTGAATAATAAAAATTATTTTAACAAATTAAAATATCCAAAACATATTTAATATATAAGGTCGTTTTCCTTTGATTTTGATTGACCATTGCAAAGACGTATTACAATTTAATTCTTTAAAGAAGCTTCTAGAATACATTTCCTTTTAGGTGGGGTGGGGTACATGTGGTTATCAGATTAGTACTTTAAATTTATAAAATTCTAAAAAAAACTGAAAAGCACATTTAACTATTTCTAAAATTGATATTATATTTTATTGCCTTTTAACTATAAATTTATCCTTATTCGGATCTGAAATTTTTTTAATTTGTAGTTTTAATAAATAATTATATATAAAAATATTGTTAGCGAATTTTATCCTTATATTAAATATATATATAACATAAATATTAAATATAATCTGTATAATTACAAAAGCTAAAAGTATTTTCTTTCGCACTCTTCATATATAATTATTCTTATGAATGATATCGTTAATATACTCTTACTCATTTTTTAAAAGAAGAATAAATTTTAAATAGTAGCTTAAATATCACATATATTAAAAATGTGTTTGGTAAATATTTCATTTATTTAAATATTTATTCAATAAATTTTTTTATAAATTTAATTTTGATATATTTTAATTCAGTATAACAAATTTATATTAACAATTAAATAAAAATCATAATAAATATAATTTTTGAAATAATTATTACAAAAATTAATTATTTTTAATAATATAGTAATATATAATTAGATAAAAGTATAAAAAAATTTACATTCTCAGTATATTCTAATCAAATTATATTTTTATAAGAGTTTTGCAATAAATTGACTATAAAACTTATTAAAAAAAGATAAAAAATTATGAAGTTATTTTAATATATTATATAAAAAATTATATTATAATTTATTTTCATAAGCTCTTCCAAACATCTATTATGGACTCAATTATATCCTTTTCAACTTTAATTTACATGAACATAAAGAATATCTCGCTATCATGAACTGGCTCAAGTGGAAATTTTCGAAGTTGTATAATTTATTTAAAAAAAGCATGATTTTACATTAAAAATAGGTGAAATAAAATAGAAAGATGAGAAAAATAAAACAAAATATAAAAATATATAATATAATAAAATAATTTAAGATAATTTTTTTTTATAATGTATGATAATTAAAATTTAATTATCAAAGAACATTGTAAGCGGATTTCGTAGCATTTTTTTAACTTATAAAAAAGAGACCCTAAAATTCTAAACAATAATAATTATCGATACACGTGAAATGTTGGATTAACTATTTTATAATATGGTAGTAAGTGCAGATTTTATTTCTAACAGTAACAATAATATAATTTTTCAGAAACTTCACTTTAATAAACAACATATGTGGATGTTCGACTAATTTGGATAAGTCTCAACATTTTCAACTCCTCCGTAATTATAACTAATCAAATTGTGTTAAAATTATAATTTTGCAGTTTTGTATTATTAGGATCTTTAATGGTAGTACGTATTTAATTTTTTTTCTGTTTTATGTATAGATTTTGATTAAATGTTTTATTGTATCTACTGATTTCAAACTTTATAAATTGAAGGTATTTCTGGGCATATGTTTTTATTATTAAACGACCAAAATATTGGTGAATGCTGATTTGAAAGAGGCCAGTAATAATATTAGAAATTTTAGTAATTTTTCAAGATTGGAGGCTTCAAAAGTTTCTACAACAAAAGTTGTTAGTCAAATGTCTACCGATTCGGATTTATATGATATAGATGATCTTTTGCAAAACAATTTAATAAATAGGAAAAACTTCATATAATATAATTCATTCTACCCGAATGAATTGGAATGCGAAAACGATAACAGAACGTCTTGAGAATCAGGATAAGATAAGAAAGGATAAGGTAAGATTAGGATAAGATAAGATAAAGGAATCCGACACAAACCGTGATCTGTCGGAGAGCATCGAAGTTATCAAGAAGAATATGACCCTTACCGCGACATGTCGGAAGAACTAACGTTATCAAAGGTAGTTCTTTGCCCAAGAACCAAGGGAATCAACTCACACAAATATGAAAAACTCTCAGAGAGAAAATATGATTAATACTCAAAATCTGTCTTTTCACTTCATCCCTAACCCCTATTTATAGTTAACCTAATCTAGTAAAAAAGATAACAAATTAGAAATCCTAATTAGATTGCAATTTGAATTGCAACCAATTTAAAACGAATAATTTCTAGATAAATATCAAATCCTAATATAATCTATAGTAAATCCTAATGTAATCTATAGTAAATCATAAACTTTATCACTTAAGATCTTCAATGATATGACTACATAAATTAACCCATATTGGAATTGGGCTTGGATCCATGTAGTCTTTTCCTTGAACTTCCTTGATAAGACCTTTAAGTGCTTGTTTCATACGTTTGGTCCTATTCCGCATCATAGGACCTTCCATTCCTTGTAGATAATCTTCCAGATCATCTCTTTTGCTTATCGTGGTGCCCACGTTCACAGCATTCCCTTCTTCTCCAAGAGTATTCGTTCTTGAATCTTGATGGTCATCTGCATCAAATAAGGATAAATCAGAAACATTGAAAGTGGCACTCACATTACCATAGCTACTTGGAAGATCGATTTTATAAGCATTATCGTTATCCTCTCAACCACTTGAAATGGACCATCTCCTTTAGGATGTAATTTGGAACTTCTTTGATTTTGAAACCGCTCCTTTCGCAAGTGAACCCACACCCAGTCACCAGGGTCAAAGACCACCTTGGTGCATCCTTTGATTAGAGCATAATGTTCATTCTTCTTCTCAATATTAGCGCGAACCTTGGCATGTAATTTCTGCACAAATTCAGCCTTTTTCTTTCCATCCAAATTAAGAGAGTCATTAGTAGGAAACGATAAAACATCTAAAGGTGATAAAGGATTAAATCCATACACAATCTCAAAAGGTGAAAATGAAGTAGATGTGTGAACAATCCTATTATATGCAAATTCAATATGAGGCAAACAATTCTCCCAGTCCTTTAAATTATTTTGAATTATAGTACGTAATAAGGTGCCTAAAGTTCTATTCACAACTTCAGCTTGTCCATCTGTTTGTGGATAAGCCACAATAAAGAACACATTTACATAAAAATAATCTACTTCCTCAATTAAGTATATCCCTTAATCATTAATTATATTTTATATCTTTTTAGTTTGCCATAAGTATAAAATTTGATTTTATAAACTCATTTACATCCGATGAATGTTTTTCTGAAGACAAATCAATAATAGTACAAATGTTATTTTCTTTCAAATTTTTTTATTCATCATTCATAGCAAGTTTTCAATAATCTAATATATGTGTTTCTGCGTAACTTTCTAGTTCAGGTAAGAAACTTGTGGAAAGATAATTTTTCTGAAAAAGAAACTAAATAATTATTAAAATAAATTATAGAAAAAGAGAGTGAGAAATAATTAATTTGAAACTTTTTATTGAAAAATATATTATGGTAATAATTCAAAAGATAGGTTGGTTAAATTCTCACTCTAGTTTGGTCGAACATCGTAACTTATCTTGTTCCTTGGAATGTTATTGCGTATCAATAACAAAAATAAATTTTATATAAGTGGTATAAGATGGTTGTAGTAACAAAAACAAATTTTATATAAGTGGGATAAGATGGTTGTATTTGAAAATTTCCAGTTAAAGGTGTGTTATCAAGTTTAGAATCTATATGTTGGTGTAAAAACGTATAAAGGCAAGTGCACCTTATCGTTTTACAAAGTAAAAAGTGAGTAAGAGTATCATCTCCACATGGATTTGGTTCAAATACTGAATTCCTCTTAGTCCACTAATTGAACTCAGTTATGGGATCGCGTAGATAACACAAGTTAGTTCGCGTAGACAACGCAAACAAGAAATAACAGGAATTCACATAATCTGTCATAATATGGAATTCTGTTCCAATACGTAGGGACTACTTCAAATTTAATTCTAGACTATCGAACACTCTGCAATTGATATAAATGTGTAAGAATTCAAATTATGGAAAATGTTAGGGTTGAATTTCACCAAAACTTCCCCTATGTAACCTTTGATTATTGCATATACTTAAGATAAACATACGTTGAAGATCGAATTCACAACTGGTAATTGAAGGTCACTCCCATGACTCAACAATCCTTCACAGCAAATTAGGAATTCTAATCCCTTAGCAATTCCTTATTTGCAGTGAGCATTACGATTAAGGATTCAAAAAAATCTCACAAACGTGAATCTCTATCTCTAGAGCCTTCACAATTATGTTATTCGATCCCAGTTCCAATTCTTAAACCAATTTCCCAATTGCGAAGGAGATTTTTGATTCAATTTATAAGTGGCCAAATCATAAAAGCATTAAGTAAAGAGACGAATAATCAACGTTAAAAGAAAGCAATCAAGGACTTAATTACACATAATAAAGAAGCAGAAAACATAGGAGGGGAAGAAAGTTCTGGTCATGGCAGCTTGAAGTAGAATCCCCTCTTCCTCACCCTTAGGGTTTCTCCTTGTCCAAAAGCAGAACTAATCGTCCAGGAAAACGGTGGCTCCCTCTCAGAGATCTCGCTCTGAAGATAGATTAATAGATAGAATGATTGATGCCCTGTTTTCGCTCTGTTTTGGTCCTTTTATAGTTACTAGTTTGTGTCGTCACGTGTCCAACGCGACCCAGTTTGCGTGGCCAACGCGACATGATTGACAGATTGCTCCTTGTTTCTTCACTTCTTCATGTGTTCCACGCGAGTTCATTTACGTTGTCAACACGAAATCCTGTAACATTTTTTCAGAGATTAAAACACATCAGATTTATGAGAATTTATCACCCAAAAGACTCTAAAACTTTATTTTCCAGATTGTGCATAGGTTATTCGGTTTTATATCTGTTCCTCATGTTGTAATGGTGTTTTATGCTCTATTTACTTGCAATTTCATTGAATTATGTTCCAAATAAGTGTCTTATTGGACACTTATAACTATAACATTAAGACTTATGTGTGAGCTAATAATTATACCATGTAGTAGAATATTTGTCATAGAATTAAGCAAGTTATTAAAAGGAAAATTTGTCTCATAAAAAATCATATTTTTGAAAATGAAAATTTCTTTTCACTATAGATCATGTAAAATACAATCTTTTTTCCTCTTTTTTATATTCTATTTCCAAAAAAATTATTCCTCCCTCTTAAATAAGTTTGTTATATGTGCTTATAAAGTAGAAATATATGTCAAATAAAAATAAATTTTAATATGTAGAAGAGAAAATAACTTTCCATACAGTAGCTTATAAGGAGTTTTATTTTAAAATAAATGAGTTGAAAGTTGATGAATCAAATGATAATATGCTATATTAAAAATTTTAAAAGAAATTAGAAAGGATAATCTAAAAATTTAAATTTTTTTAATATTTAAAATATATTGATGTTTTATTTTAACTACCTCGTTTTATTGGAGTATTCGAGTGTCTAAACAACTTGTTTGATATAATTTTTTTATTTTAAAAAAAACTCATGCATAAAAAATTCAATATCATTATCATTCCTTAAAATTTTAATTTTTGTTTGAAATTAAATCTCGATATAAAAAATGAGTCTTCTAATATATTTTTGGTTTCAATTTTGTTTTCATTGATATAACTCAATTGTGTTTAAAACAATTATCCGTTAAAGTTAAGAAAAATTTATAACCAAATAAAAAAATAACACAAAGTACTTAAATATTTGCATAACAAAAATCAAAATAATTTATTGGAGTATGATTCACTCAATTTATAAAACAACTTTCTCTTCTAAATATTTAATAAGAAAAAACTTATAAAGGCAACAGTTTAAGTTGGAAATTAAATACTTAATCAGGTTTATAATGCCATAAAATACTTGTATCGATAACATTGTTTAAGTACTTGCAGCAAGATTTGGAAAGGTCATTGCTTTGAGGTTGGTCTTTTTGTTTGGAATCTACCACACTTAACCCATTTTTCAATTTAGCTAAATCAATTATTTTTTAAGTTAATTTTTTGCAAAATGAAACATACTGTATTGGTGAAAGATAAATTTTAATAAATGTTTTGTAATAATTTTGTAACAAACATGAGATTAACTTTAAAATCAAAAACATACAAAAGATCATATAATGTTAGAGAGAAAAAAATAATAACAAAACTAAAAAAAATATTTTCATTTAGTAACAAAATAAAAATAAAATTTATTTTATAAAGAAAAATGAAGAGTAATATCTAACAACCATAATAAGATGTGCCACCTACTCATATAATATAAAAAATTTTAAGGTTTGAACCATTTTCAAAAGTATATATATATATATATATATATATATATATATATATATATATAAAGTAGAAGATTTGTTAAATTTTTAGATAAGTGTCAAGAGATTTTAACATTAAAAATATGATTTTTATGATTATTATATGCAGATACTTCCATTAAAAATACAACTGAATTTACATTGCTATCATGGATTGTTGGATCTATATCTAGGTGGAAATCTAATTTCAAAGAAACACTTGTGGTTGATTCTTTCGTATATGTACAGTATTTAGAATGTTTTCCACCTCTTTTAAAAATTCCTCATCCTCTTTCTCTAGTAGGAAAGTTTCCTCTTCTCTTTTTCTAGAATTTTAAATTAGACTAACAACATTTAAATTAAATTTTGGAATAGAAACAAAATCAATAGTGACTTTTATATTCATTTGTCTTTTTTACTGGACAACTAGTAAAAACATTTTTGTTAAAGATAGTAAAAGATTAAATATCAAAATATGATATTTAATTAACATGTAAGTAGAAGTCTTTGAAGCTCTTAAATAAAATAATATATAATTATCATCTTTACATTTCTTAATTAAACTTATTATTCCATAAATATAAGAAATGGAACTTTGAATTTAGGAAAAGGCCTAAAATTTTCTAACTCATCCAATATAAATTTGAGTTTAGTAGAATAAATTGTTACCACAGGATCACTTGGTAAAATTTAGAAAAGTCTTCCTATAGATAAAAAAATTCGCAACAAGTTCCCTTCTAAGAATCTCTCATTTAGGTCCTTCCCCAGTGTAATAGCTTGGTCTATCCAAAAAAAATAATGCATAATCAATTCTGTCATAGAATGGTTTAGCCATTCTCTCACCATAGTGTTACTTGCATCTTTCTCATTCATCATATAAAAAAATCAAAAAGATTAGGTAGATTTTCTCATGCATCATATAAAAAAATAAAAAAGATTAGGTAGATTTAGACTACCATCTATAAATTTAAGTTTATTTTAAAATATAAAAACTAACCTTATGACTCCAATCTATGAATAATAATTTTTTTTATCTAATAGCAAATAAGAATTCTTACTTAGATGATTATAATAAGGATTAGAGATATTAAAAGTTTTATTTAAATTCTGATTAAAATTTTCTATAGCAAGATGAAAAAATAATTTAAAAATATCAAAATATCAAAATAAGGATCAATATAATAATGGACAACTTGAATTCATTTCAATATTTTAAAATTATATTATAATTAACGATTATTTTTAGCATACATTTTATAAATAAGATGATATATATATATATATATATATATATATATATATATATTATCATATAAAATAAATAAAGAATTTTTTTTACGGTAAAATATCTTTAAAAAAATTAAAATTATTAAAAAAGGATTTCAAAATCGTATGGGAACCAATAAAATGAGGCACTTATAATATTTATAAGAAAAAAATAGAATACACATTATAATTGTAATAGTTATTTATTTAAAGTTGAAATTACTGCAAACAGGAATAGGATATGGCATATTTATAATATGAGGAGTATGGTTGATGAACATGAAGTCATTCAAAAATTTGAACAGCTTTATAATATTTAGGTATAATAAAAGTTTTTATAGATTTAGTTTGGTTATTTTAAATTTTTTAATAACATATTATATATTAAAAAAATTGTTATAAATTAGAAACAAAATGTGAATCATTGTTATATAATGTGTTTGATATTTTTGTGCAAATCTATTATCTAATTAAACACTGTCTCTTTTCACATGCCATATATGAGAAAGTGACATAACCTCCAAAGATAGATATGAGAATATGGTTGTAAGATACTTGAATTGTATTTTTGTTAGTTATTTTACTTTATTTATCAATAATTTTAAAATAATTTAATGATATGTCATTTTTTATGCAGCAATGTCCTGCTTATCAGGATTCATTTACAAAGTCATCAGATTCTTCTCACAAAATGGATGACAACTTGAAGGTTTGATATTATATTTATTCATTTTCAATTAAGACATAATATTTTTACCCAATTTTTTTTTTCAATTTTTCTGGGACTTTCCCCAAAATGTGAAGATTTTTCGTTGGATTGGATGATGAAGATTGGTACGAAGAATTCAAGCAGTAAATTTCCAAAAGCTCCTGAACTGAAAAATAATTCTTTTATTTTGAAAAAGATTAAAAAACTAACTGATTGAGTTATGTTGACAATCGAGAAAATATTCTGAAATAGTTTTTTGTTATTTAATTTTTTGAATTTGGCAGTGCTTTTTATTTATTGTTAGTTTATTCATTTTATTCATTACTTTGTTATTAGTTGTGTAGTTCGAAAAACATATACTGTTGATGTTTTTAAAATTGTGGTGTTAACAGGTCAATGTGATTTGGTAATTATTTTACTATTTTTTTATTTGATGCATTATTGCTGTTTATTTCATGGAAAAAAACACTATTCATAACCAATTATTCTAAGCACTAGTCATTCATAGCTGCAAATGTTAAAATAGTCCCAACTATAATCATTTTAGTAACAGGAAAAAGATTTTAAAATAATCTACTTTCTCAATTAAGTATATCCCTTAATCATTAATTATACTTTATATCTTTTTAGTTTGCCATAAGCATAAAATTTGATTTTATAAACTCATTTATATCTCATCTCATGAATGTTTTTCTGTAGACAAATCAATAATAGTACAAATGTTATTTTCCTTCAAAGTTTTTTATTTATCATTCATAGCAAGTTTTCAGTATGCGTTTCTGCGTAACTTTCCAGTTCATGTAAGAAATTTATGGAAAGACAATTTTATTAAAAATAAAATAAACAATTATTAAAATAAATTATAGAAAAAAGAGAATGAAAAATAAATAATTTAAAACTTTTTATTAAAAAATATGTTAAGATAATAATTCAAAAAATAAATTGGTTAAAATCTCACTCTAGTACCACATCATAACTTATCTTGTTACTTAGAATGTTATTGCCTATCAGTAACAAAAACAAGTTTTATATAAGTGGTATAAGATGTTGTATTTGAAAAATTCCAATTAAAGGTGTGTTACCAAATTTAGAATCTATAACATCAAGACTTAAGTATGAGCTAATAATTATATCATGTAGTAAAATATATGTCATAGAATTAAGCGAGTTATTAAAAGAAAAATTTGTCTCATAAAAAATTTATTTTTAAAAATGAAAATTTCTTTTGACTATATATCATGCAAAATACAATCTTTTTTTTTTCTTTTTTATATTCTATTCCCAAAAAAATTATTTCTCGCTCTTAAACAAGTTTGTTATATGTGCTTATAAAATAGAAACATATGCCAAATAAAAATAAATTTTAATATGTATAAGAAAAAATAACTTTTCAATATAGTAACTTTTAAGAAGTTCTATTTTAAAATAAATGGGTTGAAAGTCGATGAATCAAATGATAACATGCTATATTGAAAATTAAAAAAACATTAGAAAAAATAATCTAAAAATTTAAGACTTTTGTTATATTTAAAATATGTTGATGTTTTCTTTTAACCACCTCATTTTATTGAGATATCTAAACAACTTGTTTGATACACAATTTCTTTAATTGAAAAAAACTCATACATAAAAAACTCAATATCATTGTCATTCCTTAAAATTTTAATTTTTGTTTGAAATTAAATCTCAATATAGAAAATAAATCTTCTAATATATTTTTTGCTTTCAATTTTGTTTTACATCGATATAACTCAATTGTGTCTAAAGAAATTATCCGTTAAAGTTAAGAAAAATTTATAACCATATAAAGAAAGATAATATAAGGTAATTAAATATTTGCATAACAAAAATTAAAATAATTTATTGAAGTATGATTCACTCATTTTATAAAACAACTTTCTCTTCTAAATATTTAATAAAAAAAAATTGTAAAAGCAACACTTTAAGTTAAGAATTAAATACTTAATCGAGTTTATAATGCCATAAAATACTTGTATTGGTAACATTGTTTAAGTACTTTGCAGCAAGATTGAATGGAAAGGTCATTGCTTTAAGGTTGGCCTTTTTGTGTGAAATCTACCACACTTAACCCATTTATCAACTTAGCTAAATCAATTATTTTTTTAGTTAATTTTTTGCAAAATGAAACATAATGTATTGGTGTAGGATAAATTTTAATAAATGTTTTGTAATAATTTTGTAATAAATATGAGGTTAAATTTAAAGTCAAAAATATACAAAAGATCATATAATGTTAGAGAAAAAATAATAATAACAACACTAAAAAAAATATTTTTTCATTTAGTAACAAAATAAAAATAAGATTTATTTTATAAAAGAAAATGAAGTGTAATATGATCGATAGATCCTATGTCTAATAACCATAATAAAATTATAATATAAAAAATTTTAAAAACAAAAGTAAAAGATAAAGTTTGAACCATTTTCAAAAGTATATATACCTAAAGTAGAAGATTTGTTAAATTTTTAGATAAGTGACAAGAGACTTTAGTATTGTTTAAAAGTAAATTGTTCGCTTGGAATTTTATGATTATTATATGCAGATACTTCCATTAAAAATACAACTGAATTTACATTGATATCAATGGTTCTTGGATTGTTGGATCTATATCTAGGTGGAAATCTAATTTCAAAGAAACACTCATATCAATGTCGTTGATTCTTTCTTATGTGTACAGTATTTAGAACCTTATTGTTTTCCACCTCTTTTAAAAATTCCTCATTCTCTTTCTCTAGTAGGAAAGTTTCCTCTTTTCTTTTTCTAGAATTTTAAACTAGACTAACAACATTTAAATTAAATTTTAGAATAAAAACAAAATCAATAATAACTCTTATATTCATTTGCCTTTTCTATTCAACAACTAGTAAAAACACTTTTGTTAAAGATGATAAAAGATTAAATATCAAAATATGTTATTTAACATGTAAGTAGAACTTATTCAAACTCTTAAATAAAATATTATATAATCATCATCTTTACATTTTTTAATTAAACTTATTACTCCATAAACATAATAAACTTTGAATTTAGGAAAAGGTCTAAAATTTTCTAGGTCATCCAATATAAATTTGAGTTTAGTAGAATAAATTGTTGCCGCAGGATCACTTGGTAAAATCTAGAAAAGTCTTCCTATGGATAAAAAAAATTCGCAACAAGTTTCCTTCTAAGAATCTCTCATTAAGGTCCTTCCCTAATAGCTTGGTCTATCCAAAAAAAATAATGCATAATCAATTCGAGTGGTTTAACATTTTCTCACCATATAAAAAAATTAAAAAGATTAGGTGGGTTTAGACTACTATTAATAAACTTGAGTTTATTTTAAAATATAAAAACTAACCTTATGGCTCCAACCTATGAATAATAATATTTTTTTATTTAAATTTATTTTAATATAAAAACTAACCTTACCACTCCAACCTATAAATAATAATATTTTTTTATTTAACAAATAAAATTTTTTATTTAGATGATGATATTAAGGATAAGAGATATTAAAACTTTTATTTTGATTCTGATTAAAATTTTCTATAGCAAGATGAAAAAATAATTAAAAAAATATCAAAATATCAAAATAAAGATGAATATAATAATGAATGACTCCAACTCATTTTAATATTTTAAAATTATATTATAATTTACAATTATTTTTAGCATACATTTTATAAATAAGATGATATATATATATATATATATATATATATATATATATAATCATATAAAATCGATAAAGAATTTTTTTACGGTAAAATATCTTTAAAAAATTCAAAATTATTAAAAAAGAATTTCAAAATCATATGGGAACCAATAAAAATGAGACACTTATAATAATTATAAGAAAAAAATAGAATACGTAATACTTATGTATTTAAAGTTGAAATTACTACAAACAAGAATAGGATATGGCATATTTATAATATAAGCAGTATGGCTGATGAACATGAAGTCATTCAAAAATTTGAACAGCTTTATAATATTTAGGTATAATAAAAGTTTTTATAGATTTATTTTGGTTATTTTAAATTTTTAATAACATATTATATATTAAAAAAATTGTTATAAAATAGAAACAAAATGTGAATCATTGTTATATAATGTGTTTGATATTTTTGTGCAAATCTATTATCTAATTAAACACTGTCCTCTTTCATATACCATATATGAGAAAGTGACATAACCTCCAAAGATAGATATGAGAATATGGTTGTAAGATACTTGAATTATATTTTTGTTAATTATTTTACTTTATTTATCTATAATTTTTAAATAATTTACTGATATGTCATTTTTTATGCAGCAATGTCCTGCTTTTCAGGATTCATTTACAGAGTCAGATTCTTCTCAAAAAATGGATGACAACTTGAAGGTTTGATATTATATTTATTCATTTTCTTCAATTAAGACATAATATTTTTACCCAAAAAATTGTTTCAATTTTTTTTAGGATTTTCCACAAAATCTGAAGATTTTTCGTTGGATGATGAAGATTGTACGAAGAATTCAAGCAGTAAATTTCCAAAAGCTCCTAAACAGAAAAATAATTCTTTTATTTTGAAAAAAATAAAAAATTAACTGATTGATTTATGTTGAAAGAAAAATAAGAGTATTTGGTTTAGAATTATTTTGTTTATTAATTTTTATAAATAATTAAATTTATCAATCCAATCGTTAAATTAATAAATTATATTATATAAATTATTTATATAAAATTAAAAAATATTTAATATTTTATTAAATAAATTCAAATTAATATATATTAAAGAGATATATTATTCGTTAATTTGAATTTATTTTTTGAAATATCAAATATTTTTTAAATTTTATAAAATTTTGCAAAAATGATATATATAATATAATTTATTAATTTGACAGTTGGATTGATGAAATTTAATTTTCTACTAAAATTATTAAACAGAATAATTTCAAGTTAAATTACTCTTAAAATAAATTAATTCCTTCTCATTAAAAAAGTATTTTAAAATAATTTTTTGTTATTTAATTTTTTGAATTTGGCCGTGCTTTTTATTTTATTGTTAGGTTATTCATTTTATTCCTTACTTTGTTATCAGTGTAGTTGGAAAAACATATACTGTTGATGTTTTTAAAACTGTGGTGTTAACAGGTCAATGAGATTTGGTAATTATTTTGCTATTTTTTTATTTGATGCATTATTGTTGTGTTAACCAAGTCAATGAGATTTGGTAATTATTTTGTTATTTTTTATTTCATGCATTAAATATATACCAACGCTTTTTGTTTTTATGGCAGGATTAGTCTCTATTTTTATCTTTCAACACATTATGATATTTTCAAAAATAGAACACAAACAACTTTTAATCATTTTTATGAAACATGGAGTTTCAGTTTTTTTAATTAATAATTTGTTATTATTGTTTCTTTCTTTATTTTCTATCATTAATCTTTACTCTACTTATAATTTTTTAATGTACTCTGATTGATTTTTTTCTTTTAATTCAAATATTTTATTACATTTTAAAACTAATTCATAGAGATGAAAATTAAAGCAAATGAAGTGTGACATATTAATGTAGTTTTCGAAATAACTATTAAGAATGCTAATAAAATATATTATGTGTCTCAAATAAATGTTTCTGTTTCTCAAATAAATTATAATATAATATATCTTTTAAATATATAAATCAAAATATTATGAAATAATAAAATAAGTGAAAAATTAAGATACTATTCATTTTATATTTGTTTTTCAATTATTCAATATTTATCATTTATAATATAAATTTTAATCTAATCAGTACAGTTGTAATTATAAGTTTTAAATTGACACATGACTTGCAATTAAGTTACATACTCTTACATAAAGTATTAGGGTCTCTTCTTTTCATCTTTACTTAAAAATCTGAAACAGCATTAGTGAATGCTTTTTCTTTTTTTTAATTAGATGTTGAAATTGAGAAAGGTTTGTTCATTTCACTCCCTCTCAACTAGGTTTGAGGATAACCTTTTTTATTATTATTTCAACGATTATTTCATTTAATTTATCGGTAAGAAATTTACTTCGTTTAGTATTCCTTCTCTTTTATGTTATTTGGCATTTTGTCTTTTAAATAGAATTTTTTAAAATTTGATTTATTTATTTTTTGCATGCGTAATATGTTTTAGTAATTACTTTTTTAAGTACCAAAACCTGTACCTAATCAAATTTGCGGCATGGTTATATAATTGAATTTGCAAGCTACCAAAAATTATTATTATTATTATTATTATTATTATTATTATTATTATTATTATTATTATTATTATTATTATTATTGATGATGATGTTAGCATGAAATTCAAAAAAGAATTAGTGAGCCTTTAAATAGTTGTGAGCTCCAAGCATTTCTATAGCATCTGCTACTTTGCTTCTTTCAGGAGTACTGATTCAGAAATTTGTTTCTGATTTTTATTTTTTATTGTGTTTTTTTCATTTCACTTGGTGTTAGTGGTATTGATGATAGTAAATATTAAGAAAAATAGTATTTTTAAAAAAAAAATTAGGAACCTTTGTAATTCAAAGAAAAGAAAATAAAGTTCCATGGCAGATATGGAAGTTAATTACATTATCAAAAATAAATTATTTAAATTTTTTGTGAACAGTCTTATTTTAGTGCAAAAATTGATAGTCTTGGTCTATGGCGCAAATTCTTTCAAATGTATATTCAATTTAAAAAGGATTGATGCGGAGATATGTCTATGGTTTATTATTAAGATATTTACAAGTCATTATCTACAAAGTAATTGTTTAACAAAAATGATCATTACTTTAATTCTTTTTAATTTTTATTATAGTGTATTTGTTGAAGTATTAGTATGAATTACAAATATTATGTGATGAAATTTATTAAAAAAATATTTTATAAAACCAATTAACAATTTCATTGAAGATATGTAATTTTAGTTTTATATCTTACTTTTAGCTTAAGTCTCACATTTGAAATTGTTTATTAGACTAATAACTTTACTTATGTTTAGTTTTACTAATTTTATGAACTTAGGTCTCATAGTTACTTTCCTAAGCAACTTAGTAAAGTAAAAAAAAATAAAAAAATAGGCTCATTATGTAATTAATATTATATAATTAATTGTTATATTTAATATATATATAATACATAACATTTGATAATATGTTATTTTTAAATATGGTATGTTATGATTGTGATAGATGTTTGGTGATTTTTTACTAGTTTAAAAAGTAGGAGAAATTCTATCAATTTTTTTAAAAAAATATCGTAGAAATTATTTTGAAAGATTGTGAGTAAAAGATCTTTTAAATGATTCATTTCTATATATAATTATTAATTTTTATATATTTGTTAATAATTATTATTTTTTATACAAAGATACGGTCTAATGTATTTGTTGATTATATATATATATATATTATATGCTTAATAAAAAATGTTATATATAATATGATTAATTTAAATAAAATTAAATGATTTTAAACTGTTAAATATAATTAATATATATATATATATATATTTAAATTGATTTCATTTATAAATTTACATTAAAATTTGTGTCCTCCATGATAAAATGTGAAAATTGACTTAACAATTTGGACTAAGTGTGCAAATCCATCAATATTATAATATATATAGTTTTGTTATATAAATTCATGCCCTTAATTTGTAAAATAATATATTACAAGTTTAAAAGATGAACAAATTGCATGACCTAATGCTTTCATAAGGTATTTTATGTGGACAACCTACCAAAACGTCATTGCTAATTTAGAGATGAAGATGGTTCAACGCATATACTTTGTCTTAATTAATTAATGAGTCAATGCAAAGTTACAAAGATTATTCAAAAGAACGACGTTATATGCACGCCTTGATTATAAATTTGCCTAATGATGTGACTTTGGGGTCGCATAATGGTTAAAGACAATTTAAGAGCATGAACCATGAAGGGACAAAGTTTGATAAGAGTTATATAATTTGTATAATAAATTCTTGTTATAATTAATACTTTACATTTTTTTTTTATTGTACGTCGATTATATTATATATTTCTTTCTTCTATTTCTATCTTTTTTTTATTGTAATTTTATAGTGTAAAATTATTATAAAATTGTAGATGATTTTATGATCTTTTTAATTAAATTAAATTTTTATTTCAATCATGTAAGTTAATTTTTAATTTAATTTTTTATTGTATAAATTATTAAAATAAAATTTTATTTTTATTAAAAATATCAAAATTACTTGTAATATGCTACTTAAATTTTATCTTATAATATATGTATGTCGAAAATATGAAATAATATTTTATTTAAATTCTTTGTACATGTTTTAAATATAATTCTTATATTAAAAGCATAGATATAACCAACATATTATTCGTATATTATATGGATATTTTTATGATTAAATAAAATTTAAAATTAATAAATATTTTTATTATTAGTAATAAATATATTATATTATTAAATACTTTAAATTTAAAATATTATAATTAATAATCTTAAAAATTAGTTTATCTAAAAATGAGATATATTTTCGAATTTACTATAATATATCAATATTTAAAATTAAAATTAAAAATATTTAAAAAATAAAAATCATAAATAGAAAAATAAAAATTCTTAATATAAAGTAAGTCATATTAGATAATAAAAATAAGATTCGTTTGAGAATAAAAACTAATTTCTAGTTATTTCAATAATGAATGCTATAAAATTAATCGAGGGAGCAAATTAAAAGATCTTCCCAACATCTAGAGAATGAACCTTAATAATAATAATAATAATAATAATAATAATAGTAGTGATGGTATATACAAATTATACACACATGCATAGAGAAAAGGTATCTAATATTGTAAAATGAGTAAAATTAATTTGAACCACGTAATATATATAAGTAATAAAAATGATAATTAAATAAATTTAATATTTATCTTCCATCTATGACATTATAATGAAGATAGATTCCTCATATAAGACCATGTTGTTACTTAATACTTTCTCTATATATATACTTTATAGAACAATTTTTCATTCTACTACGGTTAGTGATTTGTGCAAACAAAAATTGTTCAAGAAACAAAATCCAAAGCATAATGTTCAAATTGATCTGATGACCTGAGAAAATATGTAACAGCTTTTCTAGTAAATCCAAACATCTAAAAGAGATGAAAAACATTAATGATAAAATGGCTTTTTTTTTTCCTTTTCCTTTCATCATTCATTCATAATAATCAGCAATTCAATAATTTATTACATGAAAAAGGAAGGTAAAAGACCATTAAAACTACAACTGAAGTGCATACAATACAAACCAGCAAGAAGGAGATACAACTAATTGAACTAATTCATAATCTAAAAACTAATGGATGGTACCATTCTCTTTCACCCCTTCTACAGATTTTTCATTAGCATTAACCTCTTCCACTTTGGCCAACTCTTCTTTTTCATTCTCTACCTTCACCTTCTCTTCTTCAGCCTTTTTCTTTGCTTCTTCCTCTGCCTTTTTCTTGGCTTCTTCAAGAGACTCAACAAGATTCTTCAAACAAGTATCAGAATCTTCAACAAGAGACTTTGGCATAAGATTCTCAGCAACATCAGCAGGTGTCATATTGGTCTCTCCCAACAACTTCTCAATTTTAGGGAACAAACTATGAGACTCATCAACAACATCCAAGTAGTTTTTGGCCAAAATCTTAAAAGCCTCAAAGCCACAATAAGACATTTCTATGTGCTTATCCATTCTCCCTCTCCTAATCAAAGCAGGATCAAGCTTCTCCACAAAATTAGTGGTGAAAATAATGATCCTTTCTCCTCCACAAGCTGACCAAATACCATCAATAAAATTCAACAAACCTGATAGAGTCACTTTACTTTCTTTCTTTTCTTCTTCTTCAGCTTTCTTAACAGGATTCTTTGGTTGTTGTTGTTCCTCATCCTCATCTTTTTCCTTCTCCTTTTTCTTCTTCCTTTGGCCAGTGAGATCAATAGAACAATCAATGTCCTCAATCACAATAATTGACTTGCTTGATGTCTCAATCAACAACTTCCTTAACTCAGTGTTTTCCTTCACTGCTGTTAACTCAAGATCATACACATCATAGTTCATGAAATTAGCCATAGCAGCTATCATACTAGATTTCCCTGTCCCTGGAGGACCAAATAGCAAATACCCTCTTTTCCAAGCCTTACCAATTTTAGCATAATACTCTTTCCCACTTCGGAACTTAACAAGATCATTCACAATCTCTTCCTTCTTCTTTGGGTCCATTGCAAGGGTGTCAAACCTTGCAGGGTGCTCAAAAGTTATGTGACTCCACTTGGTGCGTTTGTAACCATACCAATCATTGCTGGGGTTGTTGGTGTACAACTTCAATGTCCTATTTTGAATTGAAATAGCCTTTCCTTCATTCAACACATGTTGGATGTAAGAGCTTGTGATGAGATCACGGTACCTTTTGTGAAAGGTTAAAGTTAAGAACCTCTTTTCATCTGAATGGGGGAACCATGAAATTGATTGTGATTTTGGGACAGTGTAGGTTGAACTCCACCAAAGTTTGACACCTTCATACTCATCAGTGATCTCTTCATTGTCATCCATACTGAGGACTAATGGGGTGTTGCTATCTTTCACAACTTCAGCTTTCAATCTTTTGGCTCTTTTTGATGAGTTTGCACTCAAATAGGTTTGGATCCAAGTGTATGCTTCACTTTTTTTCAAACGTTCACCAGAGAACTCAGAGAAGGAGATTTGAACGTAAGGGTACATGAGGCCAGTGAATTTGTGTGTGTATTTTTTGACATAGCCACGTAGATGGTATGGGAAAAATTGCTCATACATGGCATACACAAACATAATGCTAGCCATGATTGAGCCTAGTTGTGACCATAGTTCACTAATGCCCATATTTCTAATTGCACTTTCTGTTTATTGCTTCTTTGTGTTCAATAAATTCAGAGGATGGGTATTTATAAGGAGTAGATTGGAGGAACGTGTGGATCTTGGTCTTCTTTTCTTCCACCCCCACCACAAGTTAAAATACTATCATTCCAGTCTTTTTTAAACTTAAAGGATCAACAAATTAATAAATTAAATATTTTTATTAAAAATTTCAGTAACTTATTGTATTCAATTACAGACAATATATATGTTGTTAACATTTTTTTATAAATTTTTAATTCTTTAATTAATATTTTAAAAATATTCATTAATATTCTTTAAAAAAATGATTTATCAACCTCAAAATTTATAATTTATTAAAATGCATAGGTATAAATAATAAATAGATAAAAAATAAAAATATTATGAACTATAATTTTAAAAATTAAAATATTTTTTAATGGATTACAATACTAATTAATAATTATAAATTTAAATCAGGTAAAAAATTCAAAAATCCTTATCAAATATTATTTTATAAAAATCAACTCACAATTACTATTATTAAATGACATCATTTCAGGTACGAAATACTGTCAAAAATTGTGGACGTAAAAGACAGGCTAAGATATTTTTAGTCCTTTATTTTTCATATTTATAATATTTTTTGGAGGCATAGGTCTTTTGGTACAGAGGTGAAAAGGAGGATGATCTAGAGAGATACTCAAAGATGTATGTGAAGATTCAAGGTAACAACAAAAACAAGTACATGTGATATTTGGTATGAAATTAATTTTCTTTATGATGATATGATAAATCTGCATTTTATAACTGGCAATTACCAAATAAGCACTAAGCAGTGCTTGTCATAGCTGTTTTCGTGCGAGTTTCCATGTGACCACATTTTACTTTACAATTTATCATACCATATGTTTTTTTGCTGTTTCTGAGCCGTCATTTCTGACTTTCCAAACGTTTAAGGGCCGTTAGATTTTGCACACTGCAATTTTCATCAACGGTGGAGTTTTGTGTTTGTATTTAAAGAAGACCATGGTAGACCCAAAAAACACAAGACAATGGTCTTTGCCTCTTGAAGGCATTACCCCCCTTAATTAGGGGCAGATTCCCTTAGTTTTAAGGGTTTAGGGTATCAAAGAAGTTTATTAGCTGAGAAAGATAAAACAAATGTGTAAAATTTTATATTATGCATATAATATATATAAATATATATATGAAATAAAAAATAGAAAAAATATAATCAAGAGAAAGAAAATAAAAAGAAGTTATTTACATCATCTCAAAACAAAAAATTATTAAATTGTCTTTATTTTAGTGGAGAGGTTAATTAGGTGAGAGAGATAAAAGATATGTGTGAGATCTAATATATATGTATATAAGAAAGAAAAAAACTAATCCAAAGAAAAAATGGAGAGAAATTATTCTGTTATCTCCTAAAAAAATTTTAAATTATCTTTATTTTATATGGAGTTATAAGTTTTATTAAAATTTAAGAGGAATGATAGAAATTTATTATTAAAATTTACTCTTTCCTACCTCTTTCAAAGTTCTTTTATATGCACAACTAATAGTAGTTCATTGAATATTCACACTAAAGTTGATTTTTATGAAAAGTTGATTGAGTGAAGATTTAGTGTTGATATTAATTTTATAAGCAAGGTATGGATGATGCAAGTTTTTCATTCAGCGGTGAATTTTATAAGTATGTGGAATATAGTTATAATTTATATTGACTTGACTATGTAGAATGTGGAGTTCTAGTTCTTATTATATTATAATATAAAAAAATATCAAATATTTTTTAATAAATTTTAATAAATATCAATGTAATTTATCATAACTTATATTAATCTGAGTCTATTCAATATATGGACTTCTAATTCTTTTGTTCATATATCTTTATTAGTCATTTTCTTAGAAATTTTCCATGAAAGATTAGCGAACAGCAATCAGTGTTACGTAATTTGGGGAAGGATGCATTTGGCTAGAAAGTTGGAACATGAATATTGAAATTCACTTGTAGATTGACCCCTTCAAAGTATTAAAAACTAACAAGTTTTTTTTTATGCATTAGACAGGTTTTTTATAATTTAAATAAAATTTATAAACAAAAATAAATTGAAAGTAATATTACATATTTTTAACATTAATTAGATATTGTGTTTATCAAATTTATAAGATATAATATAATAATATTTATTTGTTATTTTTAATTAAATTAAAATATATATAGAAACTAAATCATCCAAATTTAAACCACTGTAAGATTTTATTTAAAATTTTATCTAAACTAATTCATGCCATTGAAATACTTCCATTTAAACTAAACTAATTGAAAACTGAAAATGTTCTATTAGTATGAATTATGAAATACACTCTTTTTATTATTAGAAAAAAAATTATTAAATCATTAAATTGTGAGTCCCACTATTATTTAATAAGCTCCCATTCATGATTTTGCATTAAAGAATATATTGTTACTAATTTTCGTTCGATTAGTATATATTAATCAGGTACAAAATCTTTAAAATAAGTACGAAATATGTGTTCTTTTTCAAGCAGCTACAATTAATTAATGCCAATAAAATAATTTTAGGCATCACCTTTTTAAAAGAATAGGCAAAAAATTGGTAATTTGCCGAAACATGTCAAAACACATTATCTTATTCTTAAGAATCATTTCACCTCACAAATAAATTTAATAATGAAAAAATTATTGAGATGTTATAAGCTTGCTTCTACAATGAACCCAAGTAACAAACCAATGGACATATAATATTTGTTAACCCAAATCACAAATAAAAAGGAGAGAAAGAGGAAGAAATTATGAAGAAGAAAAAAATAGTGTGAAGCTCTCTAATCCAAGAAAGATTAGCAATTGTTAACAGTACTAATAAATTAACCTTAGTAGATAAAAAAATTAGGATTGGTGAAAGACTTGGGCCAAGATAATTTTAATAAGTAAAACCACAAACAAAGTATAGATCATTAGATTGAACCAAGTCAAAACTCATCACAAACAAGTGTTTGTAGATAAGATTACATTTTATTTTAAAATAAAGTTTATTTTCATTACTCCTCATTTAAGGTAAGAACAATACGCTGAGTACACAATTTTATATCAACACATCAATGTCTTGAGAATCAAATACTAATTTGATTCTATGACCAACTTCCAATCCCACCAAGAAAATACACAAACAACACTAAGGGTGTAAATACATTTTTTTCTACTCAGATTTGTGGTCACCAGACCCACCCCACCCATAGGGACAAAAT
Organism: Canavalia gladiata; assembly: GCA_037954105.1. Classification (NCBI taxonomy): domain Eukaryota; kingdom Viridiplantae; phylum Streptophyta; class Magnoliopsida; order Fabales; family Fabaceae; genus Canavalia; species Canavalia gladiata. The sequence goes on from CM075665.1 coordinate 46,994,068, forward strand.
GTTATTATATACTCTGAGGAAGCACAACTCACCAAAGGAGTAGGTGTGTCAAAAGCATAGCTAAAATAATAAGGACAAGCATCCTTAAAAATCTTTGAGTACACACTAGGCTTGCACTTCTTTGGAGTCCCAAATTCATTCCTACAACAAAACTTGTCAATATCAAAAGCCAAACAAGCACTTTTGCATGCCACAACTTCTCCTTGGGAATTCAACACTTCAAGTTCATGAGGGCATATGCTTTTGAGATCCTTCAAGCACCCTTGAATGTTACACTTGGGGTTTATGATCTTAGGGGTAACAGAAACAGGAATATTGTAACCATCAACAAGACTAACATCATAGAAATTTGGCTTGCCTCTATCACCTTGAAGTGAAACTTCAACTAGTGTGGCTGGAGGAGTGCCTATTAGTCCATTGCATGCTAATCTTCCATCACAATCACCAGTTTCACATGCTGGTTTCCAATTTGAAGCAAAATTGCAACCTGTTCTGGCCCAAATCCTACCACTCCATGTCCATGGTGCAATCACACGTTGGGTTTGGCCTGAAGGAAGGTAAAATCCACCTTCTGCTATCACTGGTTGCCCATTGTTCGGTGCTGTTGCTGGCCATATTGGAAAGGGGCATTTATTGTGCACATAGAATGTAACTTGATGCGCCTCTACATTCCCTGTATATACATATGTTTTTCATGTTTTGCAATTTAGGTACAAGGAAATATTACTCGTCCATAATGATATTCATTTTTATCCAACTATATCTTTAATTATGTGTCAATTTTTAACTATTACTAAACATTATCAAAATTGTTACAAAATTCAATTTAGTAGCAGTTTAAAACTGTCACTAAATTAAAAATCCGGATAGATTAAGATAAATATCTCTGTGCTAGTACATGTGTATCAACATTCTTATGCACATGTGAAAAACAATAGAAATAACCCCGTCCAACTTTTAACATCTAAGGTTCAGTTAAAATAATCTTATTCATAAGTATTTATAGAAAAAGAAATAGTAGAAGAGAATAAATTATTTTTTTCTCAAAAGTTAAAATCAAATTATGCATCTTAAGTTTGGAAAAGTTAAATAAGAAAGCTTCTAAAAAAAATAAGGTGCATAAGCTAGAGTAGAATAAGAAATTGATTCATTTTTATTTTGTATTTTTTCTATAAATATTGTTGATTAGTTTATCTAAACTAGAGTAGAATAAGATTAGAAAAAATTCTTGCATAATCAGGGTAAATATGGATACAGCTAAAGAAAAATTCCTTATATATCAAAATAATAATTAAAAAACAAAGCCTTTGTGATTATTATTTTAATATATCTTAAATTTTTTAATGTAAGACATTATAAATAGGAAAAAGAAAGATTCAAGTGTATCATATAATAATGAAGATGCTACTATGAATAAACAATTACCATAGAAAATGGAAGAGCAGGCTAGGAAGAAAAATAAAGCGGCAATATACTCTGGGAGCTGCATTCTGAATCTGATCTCAATTTAGTAAATGAGTGCTGGGAAGTGAACATATATATGTTGAAGTAGTTGAAGATTGAGGAGAAAAGAGGAGTTTCTTCTTCAATTGTACTCTAAGATTTGATGTGGATGATCTTGACATAAAAGGAAGAAGAAATGATGATCTTGACCAAAAGCTTTGTCTTTGCTTGAAGGAGGGCAAAACAAGTTGAGGACAACAAACAAGTTGACACGTGCACATTAGCGACATTGATGAAAATGTTGGTTATTGCTTAATGCTTCTTAAGAAGTTAACGCTGCTATAAGCCAAGATAAAAAGGGAAATAATAAATGTTCTCACTTTATGATTATCTTTGATTTTATATTTATTTCTTTTTGGATAGAAATTAAATAATCAACGATTACATGAGCATAGACACAAATTTAAATAACCTTAATTTTTTCTATAATTTAATATGGGAGAATTAATTCTCATTGTTACCATAGTTACCCCTAATTATCCAAAACAAATATTATTTGATGATCTCGGTGCTTATTGACTACATTTTGCCTTTTGGTCGTGTCTTTTCTATTTTTTTAAATTGTCAATTTCTTTTTGGGTCAAATATAATTGTCATTTAGCTTGTATATTATCAATTAATATAGGGTGTAAACTGATGATTATGATTTTTTGTTGTTAAATATTTGGAATGCTGTCAGATGCAGGTCATAGTCTTCACGATTCGATTTAAATTAGATTAAAATTGATAAAATTAGTAGATAAATTAATTAAAAATCAGTTAAAAACTAAAAAGATAGATAAGTCAGTTGAAAGAAAGATTAAAAAATAAAAAATATTTGATAAAACTAAATGTTAAATTAGTTGATAAAAATAAAATGGTAAATAAGAATATAATTATTAAATTTAAGTTTAAATATTATAATTCTCTATTAATTAAAAATTTCAATATTTTATTATAAGTTAAATTATTATATTAAATTAAAGATAATCTTTTTAATTTAATTTATATATATATATATATTTCTATTAAAAAATTATATAAATAAATTTATTATTTTAATAATTATATATTATATAAAAAAGAATTTGATAATTTTATTTTTATGATATTTTTAATAAAAAATTAAATATTAATTTTTATAAAAAATTATTTTAGTTTAAAATTTTTATAAATAAATTTAAATATTTTAATTTTAATGAATTAAATAAAATATTTAATAATTAAACTAAATATAATAATATTAAATAATAATATAAAAAATATAATATGTTATAATAAATAAATAATTATCAAATATATTAAAAAATAAAAAAATAGTTTCTATTAATAGTTAAAATCTTAAAATAATAGAATAATATTAAAAAGCATGAACTTTTTTATATAATTATCAAAAATATTACCATACAAAATAAAATTAAAATTATTATTTAAAAAATTGAATTATTTTTTTAAATCTTTCATCTAAATAAAATAAAATACACTCTTAATCTTAAAAAAATATCTACCCTAATGATGAAAATAAAACTTCTAATTTAATTACATCGGCATAAAAATAAATTAAAAACGAACAATCTTTATTTCTTAAATTAATTTTTAAAGGAAAACTAATTAGATTTTTAAATAATTTACTTAATTTTTATTTTAAGAACAATTTAGCAATTTAGAATAAGTTAAGATTTACTTCCAAACATCCCTGTGTTAGGAAATTTAGTGGCCTTTAAATAACCTCTGATCGAAGGAATGGTTAACTGAATAAGTTAACCATATTAACTGTCGACTTGGATTTGATTGAAAAGAGTCAAAATAGTATTTTCCGGTCAATTTCTAACAAGTCTTCAAATGTAGAAAACAACTGTACACGATACACATTTATTAAGTTTTCAACTAAGTAAAACTAATTTTAAAATTATGGAATAAATTTAAAATATATGAATATATTAATTTGAACAAGCTATTTTATTACGAAATTAAAATATTTTTCCATACCCTACCAGATAAATCGGACGAACATTTTGCAAAGGATAAATTTTATGTTGATAAATACTTTTATAGAAGATAATAAATCCTAAACATTAATTTAATATTTAAATATTCTATTTTTATATTAAATTTAAATCATTTTTTAATAAAGAAAAAATCAGTTCTACATATTAAAATTGATTATATTCAGTTATATTCAACTATAAATTATTGAATTTTTATATATTTTACTTTTGTAAAAATATATCTAATAATTAGATCAGAAATGTAAATTAAAACATATTTTTACATGTAAAAAAAAGGATTGTTCTTATATAAATTACGTCTATTATTATTAAATTTTATATTATTTTTAAATATTTAATTGTACATTTTACTAATAACTTATTCATTTCATATATTGAAATTAATTCAATCTTAAATATATGTTAAAGAGTATTTTCTTTTTAAAACAAATATTAAATTTTAGAATTATTATGGTAAATTTTAATTTTACATTTTTAATATAAAATTAATAAAAATTTCATATTATAATTTTAATAATGTCAAAATACGTTTATCTTTAATTTTAATCTATTTGGTTAAATATTATAAATTAATAATAAAAATATTTTTATTATCTTTCATTTTATTTTTCTACTACTACAAAATTATTTAATATACTATCAAATTTTATATATTAACTTGATAATCAACATAGGACATATATTAAAAGATTCAATTAAATAAACTTCATTGAATTTAAATATCATAAAAAATTGATTAGAAAGTACTCTAAAAGGGCATATATTTTCTTGCAAAAATTGTCCACACCTTTTACTTATAAATTTAGTTCATATAAATATTATTTAAATTAAAACTTTATGCAAAATTTTAAATATTAACATATTATAATAGACTTAAAACATCTGTTAACTAAATGAAATATTAAAATTTGATACATGGAAGGAATTATATATTACCCTTAATGATGTAATTTATTATAAAAAATTATATACACATATTCAATTTATATAGATTTTATTCATTTATAACGACCATTCTCAGTGGATAACTTAAAGATAACATTCTAATTTTATTTATTAAGTGAACTATTTTATTCTTATAAATATGTTTAATTTTTTAAATTCTGAACATTATTATTTATCTAAATAGAAGTCTAATTATCAAAAGTCATTAACTGACTAGGATATGATGATAGTGTAGCATCTGATAGTCAAAAAAATAATGGCAGCGCAGCAAAGCTCTTCAGGCATATCACAGGCAACAGCTATCCCAATATCACAGAACTGAAAAAAATCGATTAAAATAAAAATTATTTGCTATAGGAGATCAGAAATTGGTAAGAGTTGTCGGTCACAGTGGTTCAGAAACACGGACCAATGAAAATTCGTCATGTCTCTACGCATTAGGATTTTAAAGGAAACAGGACTCCATAATTAAAATTCAAGAAAATATAATTTTTCTTAAAACAGAAGGACAACGAATAATTTTATAAACATCTCAAAAAAATGTTTCCAATATCTCGATTTTTGAATAAATACAATTTTAAATCCGAACGTAAACGCCTGAAATTAAATAGAAAAGAAAATTATTCCGGCGGCGATTCTTCATTCGTCATTTTAAAAATCAAAATTCTCCAAAATTCAGATTATTTCTTCAAAAATTTTAAAGACAAGTTAAAATGTAAAAAAAAAACAATTTATGTAAATATTAAGATTGAAATGTTCGTCTCATGGCCAGTCCCAAATGGTAAAGACAGCAACGCCGCTCCACAAGGCAATGGAATATGAGACTGCTCCAGCGGAGATGCCACCCATGAGGGTGGCGCCGTCAACACCAGCGAGCGTTGCTTTGTGACGGTTACTTGAGAACTATGCAAACACAATTTGTTTGCTCTCGGAATAGTACGAGACTCCTTCTCAGAAATCTCCCGTCAGCTTTTCGGTCCTTTGTTGAATAAATAAATAGATAAAATTATAAATTCTGCTCAGTAATAGAATTATCATTCTCATTGATTTCAAAAATCTCTGAAGTCTGACATGTGAATTTGATTCTGAAATCATCATAGCAGAACTATGAAAAATAAAACTTATAAAAGAAATCACAAATATTCAGTTGCAATTGCAAAATGTCTAAAAACAAAAACACAAAAACCAATTGGCTCTCATCTACTACTGAATTTCTACTCACATTGTGAATCGGAATAGCGTATACTGCAACAAAGGCAGAAAATCACGGAGCCATTTCTACACAATTTAATTTCAAAATTAAACAAAAATATCAATTAGAAGATCAAAATACTCGAAAAAAAAATTAACAATTATCTGCGATTGGAGATCAGAAATTGGTAAGAGTTGTCGGTCACGGTGATTCAGAAACACGGACCAATATAAAGCTCATCATGTCTCTTCGCTTCTGAATTTATCAAAAGAAAAGGAAATAAAATCCTAGATCCTAAACCCTAATATAAAAACCTAATCTCTAAATAAAATAGAAAAACAATGTCAAAAACAAAATTACGAAAGAAATTAATCATCAGAGACTTAAATACAAGGAATCATGGAATCAATCCAATCATATTGTTGCAGTTTTTCTCTCATCACATGATCCATTTGCACAAAAACGAAAAATAACACTAAAGAAAAGTAGATATGAAAGAAAGTTTGTAGAAACAAAACCAGATAGGCCGATAACTGGAGCTCGCAGAAGAGGCACCCACAGTGAGTGAAGCATTAGATGGACATATTTATAAGCATAGTTGGTCGGTGAAGCATCTAGAACGTAGAAACCCTAAAATCCAAAGGGTGTGTGGCGCAGGTGGAATGGGCCGAATCCATTTAATTTCTGGGCCTTTCTTTCTCAATTGGCAACAAAAAAAAAATTCTTATGAATATAGTAATTAAATTAATTTTCAACTGAGAAAAATGGTTAAATAAAACTTTCTCCAAATTAATAATTCTAATCCCTAGGTAAAGTTTGATTTAAAATATATTTAAATATTTATTTTTTAATTTATCATGTAATAAAAATGGTGGAGGAATTTATATGTAGTGAGAAGAAATCAAATAAAAATAATATACACAATTAAAGAAATAAATAAAATTTTTTAATTAAAATGCTTTGTAAAATCATATCAAATTTTCATAAATTTTGGTATTTTTTAACATCAAGTTCTTCATGTTTAAAATTTAAAAAATCATGTTTATTCTATAGTAATAAATAAATGAATAAATAAAATTATTTTTATTCGATTTAATTTAAAAAAATAATAATGTTTGAGGATAAGTTTAGCATCCTTGAAAATAATGGAAAAGAAACTTGTGAGAAAAATTTTATTCAAAACTCAATGAACTTATTATATGGTATTTCTCACATGTAATATTTGTTTCTTATATATTTATGGTAGGATATTATGGAGTGGCAAAGTTGCCAAATTCCTTTCGAGATGTGTGATATCTCTGTTATGTGCGGTAGTTGATAAAGGATGCGCTAACCATAGTTTTGACATGTATTCATGTAACTATTTAGAGGATAGAACCACACAATTTAATAAAAAAAAATTAAATTCGTTTGGTCAATAATTAAGAATTCATTTAAGTGCTTGTTTGTGCTTCGGTTTAAATCAGAGTTTGCGTGCTGCAATCTATTTATCCTTCTAGAAAACGTAGTACATAACTTGAAATGTGGTTTTAAACATTAATAATTGAATAAATAAATAGGCCTTAATTTGTTCTTCCTCCGATATAATATTGGGGGTCAAAAGTGTATATACCGTAGAATATTCAAAAATCATCATAAACACTTCGTACGATAAAGTGATAATTGAACCTAACTGTAATAAGTATTTATAAAAATTATCAAAATATTTGTATAATAGTGTTTTTTTTTCTACTTATATAATGGATCTGCTCTAGACATGGATAATTAATTATAAAATTTTATGAGTGTGTCTAGTATTATATATTATAATACCTAATCTATTTCATAACTGCAAACGTATATAAACTAAAAATTTGAAATAAAATAAAATAAAATCGGTTAAATGTTAAAACTTGATTGCTTTTTTTTCTTTATCAGTTTTTCATTATTAGTTTTAATATTAAAATAATTTTTTAATTTTTTAATTTTTTAATTTATTAGCAATATAAAATATTTTATTTTTGGTAACAAATATGAATGCATAAATACTTATTAATTAACAAAAAATATTTATCATAATGGTATACGCCAAAGTTATTATTATTATTTAGGAAAGAATTAATCTGGGAATACATCTTATTGAAACACACAATATAAGCCCTAACATTCTGCTACCATTCCTAATTACTATATTGCCATTAGTTTGATGTTTTGATCCAATGAAATATTTGGCAATGTTTAGTATATATATTTAATTATTCATCTTTTATTTGATATAAATTATAGATTTAATAAAAAAGAAAAGAAAATATTAAATATTATATTAAAAAAGGTTAAAATAAAGGATTAGTTACTAAGTTGATTACAAAGTTTGCTCCGGAGATAAAGGTGGAAACTAACTAATCAATGCTATTTTCATGTCTTAAGACAGAGTAAAGTAGACTAGTTTTTTTTTTATTAAGTTATAATATGAACATTATAAGTAAGGGTTTTAAAGAGGAAAAAAATAGTTAAAAAAGAAGAAGACATTAGAGCAATATGGAAACATAATTATTTATTAACTTTTAAATTATTCAATTGCAACTGATCTCTAACATTTATATAGAGAATATTAATTGGTGTTTGATTTTTTCTGTTTGAAAAAAAATATTTAATATACATTTATCAAAATAACTAGATTATTATTTTTATTTATACATTATCATGTGCGTACATCTCACTCTTATATTCATAACATTTTATATTATACTTTAACTCATATCATTCATTTTTCAAACTAATATTAAAGACGTGCCACATATTTTCTAGTAGTTATCATAGGCATTTAAAACTACACTTATAGCATATAATTTTTTCTCATGCCTATAAGATTTTTATTACTTGGTGATAAGATCAATCATAATTATTCTAAATTTTAACTTAAATTTTTTTTATTTTTTCTCTTCAACAAAATTAGAAGTTTTCTTTTACATAGTAATGAAATCAATTATAACCTTTCTAAGTTTTAATTTGAACTTTTTTCAGGTATTCTCTTCAGCAAGATTAATTCCAACTTGTTGTATATAAAATAAGTTGCATCAATATAATCATATTTTTTAGTTTTTTAACTTTATTTTTAATCTTTATTTTTTTACAATACTGCTTCTCATTTTTTATATTAGAGTGCTTCTATCCTTAATTATTAGAGTATCATTTCTAACCTTAATTTGTCTTCCTTTAACTTTTTTTGTTGTTGTCAAATAGATGCATTAGATTTATAAAATAAAATCAATAAATCTTAGTTTAAGTGGTCACAAAAAAGTCAAAGTTAAATAATTTTAACTTCATTGAAAAAAATATATCATTATAAAGTTTTATCTGATTTTCTTTTAAAGAAAAAAAAAGAGAGAGAGAGAATTATATAATCCTAACACATATATCTTTGACATCTTTAACAAAGAATACAAAGTCATCAAAATTTATATCATGGTCATGCAAAGATTATTTGAAAAAATGGTGTCATAAATTTCAAGAAGATATGGTAATATTATTTTACAAGTTTATAAAATATTTTTATCAATTTTAATGATAGATCTTGCTCTATCAAAAGAGAAAAATGACATCACATATAAAGATAGCATGATCTCCAACTTGTAAAATTCTAATTTAAGATTTATAACAATGATACGTGCTCATTTGAAATTCAATAATTATGTGTAATTCATGCTATATAAATTGAAGCAATATAGAAATGCTATTTTGGTAGTTTGCAATGGTTAAATTTGAGGAATGATCAAAATATGATAATTAAAAAAAAGGTAAGATAAAAATAATTTAATAAAAAAAATAAAAAAATTATAGGATTAAAAAGATAGAGGTGTATTGATGAACTAAATGTAACTATGTGCATCGTAGCTTTCATTCTTCAACAATATTTTGAAGGAATAAATTTATATAATTTTAAAAAAAACTATGGTATATTTTTTACTTGTTTAAGAATTAATCTCTTCAAATTCATCTTAATATATTCTCAATACATTTCTTTAAAATTTTTGGGAAAATATGATATTTTAATTAATCTTAAATTTTAATATGAGATGGTTATTTTTTAGATAAATTTAAGTTATCTTTTAAACTCTAAAATAATATTAAAACATATAAAAAATGGATTAAATTGTATATTAAAAACTTCTACAAATATTTTCTTTTAAAAACGAGTCTTTGCAAAATAAAGTTGAATCTTAAGCTTTTCTTAGAATATATGTTTGGAAACTTAGAAATAATTTGTAAATATTTTATAAACCATAGATAAAAAAATAAATATCACAAACAATTTAATTAGTTAATAAATAAAAGGATGAGGGTAAAAAAAGGAAGAACACCAGTTCTTCTCTCAATCACTGAAAATTTAATTAAGTCTCTATTATGCTAAATAAAAAGTTTTTTAAAAGAAACATTTTTATACAATTAAGATAATTTTTTTACGCATTTAAAGATTAATATTATTTTTAAGTAATGATGATTTCTTTTAATTATTTTTTTTATAAAATTATCTAATTGTTTATAATTATATAATATTTTAATATCTTTTAAATATGAAAGAGGTAAGGTATGTAAAAAAGAATTTGCAAGGGTAGTACAAAAGTTTCAGTTTGTTGTTTAAAATATGTATTAAGCTCCAATCACGCAAACCCTAAATTTAACGTTTAAATACATAATATAAATCTGATTTAATATATTATTATTTTAAATTTTAGTACTTACATAAATTTAACAATTTTATATAAAATATAAAATTTATTAATTTAATAATTTATATTATAGTATTTTTATAATTTTATATATTAAATTTTAAAAATTTAAAAATATATAAATATATTATTTAATTATTGATATATATATTTAAATAACATATAAATTATTAAAATAAAATTATAAAATAAAATATCTATCAATTTTTATTTTATATAAAATTTTATATATATATAATTTATTTAATAATAATTTTTAAAGTAATGATTAGATTAATAAATTTGTATTTTATATATAAATATTAAAATTTTACTTCTAATATCAATAAATTTTGATATATATATATAATATCAAACATTAATATTTATATCAATTTAATATTGTTATATATTATTTTAATTTTTTATTAAATATATTATATTTATAAAATTTTATATTAAACAAAATTAATAAATATTTTATTATGTAGATTTATTTTAATATTTAATATATTATTTAAATATTAATATTTAAATAAAACATTTGTAAATATTTAAAATTTAAAATTTTGATATATATAATTATAAAATTATTATAATATAATTTATAAAAAAATATTAATGGATTGATTATACATATATATATATATATAAAGTTTGTTAAAATTCTTTTCCTTACCTTTTTAACCGTTTTATTCCATTTAATTATTAATATTTTATAATTTTCAACGCTTTTAAATGATGCCTCATTAAGACATGTGGGACGTTAAAGGAAGAATTTTTAACTCTTAAGATAAGAATGATATTTCAAAGATAAATGTAGAAGTTTAATTTTAATATATTATTATAATAACTTTTATATTCTTAATTAATTTAAAATTATTTTAAATATTAAAAAATTAATAATTAGATGATACAATATAAAAATCTTATATTTTCAGTATGTTTAAATTGCCTTTATGATTATTAATTTAAAAACTAATTATCAATATTAATTTTTTGAATCTTAAAATAAAAATGATATTTTAAGGAAAAATGTATAAGTTTAATTTTAATATATTATAAAAATTAATAAATTTTAATAATATAATTAATAAGTAGATGATACTGTATAAAAATATTATATTTTTGATATATTTAAATTGCATCTATGGTTATTAATTAAAGTTAATAATTAAATTTTAATAATATTAAAATTTATTATATATACATTATGATTATATTTTCAATCTATTAAATAAATATCCGTTGACCAATAAGATTTGATATAATTAATAAATAATTATATTTTGTAAACAAGTTAATAAAGGTCAAATTCTAACATATATAAAAAAAATTGGAAGAAACAAAAATTGATAAATTTTTACATCACAAAATAATTATTCTTTAACGGTTAATAGAAGAACATTTTTTTATAACAAAATAAATACACTATTTATTAAAATTCATACGTTCTTCTTATAATAGTGAAACCTCACAAATAAAAACATATTTTCCGAGTTTATTCGGTAAATGAAGCTTCGAGAAGGTGGGATTAAGAGGGGGTTTCACTTCAAAGTGGACATTAGAAAGAGAGAGAGCAGAAAGCCAAATCAAATCCAGTGGGCGTCTCGTTGAATAATTGTCTGAAAACGACAAACAAAAATAAGAAAAAACCCTCAAATTACATACATTTTCATAAACACACACTCTCTCTCTCTTTCAATTCTCCAATTTGCACATTACATAAACGTTACATCCTCCTTCTGATTCCGCATCAAAAATCTTCATCATGGTTCCTCGCTATTTCGCTTCACTCTTCCTCTGTTTCCTCTGTTTTCTCCCTGATCTCTCTGTTTCTTCTATTCGATTACCCGACTCGGTCCAAGAAGCTAATGCTGCGTAATAATAATAATAACACCGCATACCCTTTTCCCCTTTTCTCTCCCTCTATCCGTAAATGCCGTCAAAATCTCACCTTTTTTCTGTTTTCAATTTGTTGTTTCAGGCATGGATCGGTGCTTAGATTGAACAGAGGAGTCTCTTCAGTGAAGTTTGATCCCACACGTGTCACTCAACTCTCGTGGCATCCCAGGTACATGCCCATTTTCCTGTGTTAGACAAAAGGGTCACTTTGTTTTTTTATTTTTTAATTTTTTTAATTATGGTATGCAGGGCTTTTCTGTACAAGGGGTTTTTATCTGATGATGAATGTGATCATCTGATAAATCTGGTTAGGTTTTTATTTGATGTTTATAATTAATATTAGCTTTGGGTTTAAGGGAGATCTTTTATGGGGGGGGTTATTCAATTGTGTATGTGTGTATGTATATATATATTGTACTATATTATATTGTATTTTGTTCAACGCTTGAATGTTTGTGATATTAGGCCAAGGACAAGCTGGAGGTGTCTATGGTAGCGGATAATGAATCTGGTAAAAGTATAATGAGTGAAGTCAGAACGAGTTCTGGGATGTTTCTTAACAAGGGACAGGTATAATGAATCAAAGATGATTTATTTTCTGCTTGTGTCAAAACCTTTAGGTTCTTCATTTAATTACAATTAATATCCAGCTTATAGAGAATTATGGTTGGCATTTTTTTTAATTTTAAATTTTTTGATTGTGTTTCTATTTGAACACATGGTTCTTGTTATCTTCCCGGTATAGGTGTGTTTATCGACCTGCCTGATGGTGAGAAATGTATTAGAAATTAGTTTGAGTTTTGGTGATTTTGTGAGTTTGATCCGGGAGAAGAAATGAGAGGTGAGTGACTTGTCATAGTTGAATGGAAGTGTGTGGATTAAATTAAAATTAGGAATGAAGTGAAAACGTCCCAAATCAAAAGTTAATTTGTAAACAGGGAAAAACTCTGTCAAAGAATCATTCAGTTCTGGATAGGTTCTTTGCTTTTACTGTTTGGAGAGAACAAGGGTAACTTTTGCTTTCAAGAGGCCTTTACTTTCAAGGTCGGGAACGATGTATAGGAATAAGGGACCATCAACCTTGTTTGATTTTCTTTCCTGAAACTTTAGAATCCTGGTGGAGACTACTATTGAAGCTGAAGCAACTCATTCTTGGATTCAAGGCCTGCTTATCTCTCTCTCTCATGCGCACACACACACACATGGACACTCACTAAAGATTGAAGAGTAGGTTCCATTTCAATGCTAGAAACCTGGAATTGGAATAGGTCACTTTTAGATTTCTCTGCTATCTTCATTTTAATTTGATAGTTATTAAATACATGTTTCTCTCAATTTATTGATTCTGTCACTGATTTCAATAAAACACTTAATTGTTTATCTTACACTGTTGGCTGTTAGGTGTTCATTACCTTTATTGGAGCTTCATCTAGTTCTTGACTTGTTGAATAATCAAATTTCAGATAAAAGTATTGGATTCAATGGTGCAAGTTTGATGTTGTCATTGTTATGAGTTATGACTGAACCCACGAGGAGAGTCCATCCCAAAAGACTAGCTTAATGGGAGTGGGAGCCTCATGACTTAAATACCACTTTGAACCTCTCTTTCTTATGGGGATTATTCCTAATATTGGAAAGGAATTCCAATGTTAGGCATGTCTCATTAATCTGTTTCATGACTTGCACATCCACTTGACTTCTGTTAAGTTTCTTCTTTATGAAAATGAGGTGGTGAATGTTCTCCATGTCTATTTGGCTTGTTGCTGATTGTTATCAGTCATTTCATACCCTATTCTTTACTTTCACCTGTAGAACAATCTGTGCTTTCTAGGGTGACAAATTCAATGTAGTGCATATAGTCTGCATACTAGTTCTGCTTTAAATCTTTTACCTGTAGAAAATGCTTTTTAATTGCCATTTTTCCCATCTGGAGTCCTCTGGACTTGCAAGAATGTGTTGCTTAACTTAACCATTGTAATTTGTTTGACTCCTCCAACTTTTTCTTCATCATCTTGTTTAAGAGGTGTTTGTTCTTTGTCCTCTTGCTTTTCTTAGTTTCTTCATCTTACAAAAATTTAAATTACTATCTTGTTCCAGACACGACTTCAATGTCCTCTTGCTTCTGAGCTTCTTCATTCTCTCAAAAAATCAGATTTTTGTAACTTCATCTTGCTTGCTGGGACCTTCTGTTTGAAACATGTTACCTGTAAGCTTATGCTGATATAATGCAGCCTCGGAATATGTTTAATTTTGGGTTGGTTGAAACGGCTAATTGTAAAGGCACAAGATAGAAAAGAGTATATATCACTCTGTCCAAATATTTCCTTTGAAGTTATTGAGCATAAATCATGAAATTGAGATTCAGACAGAACAAACAGTGAGAGAAAGAGTTGAGCTACCAAGAGAAGTGTGCAAAGCACTCGATTTGCTTGAGAGAAAGAGTAGCCAGTAAATGGGGTCCAGACTTGAGATTGCTCATGTATTTTTAAATGTAGTATTTATATTTAGAGTGCTTATTTGAATCTTATGGTTGTTAATAACTCCTCTCCACAACAATACACTCCTCAGACAAGGTTGGGAAAGTTAGGTGAAATTTCTTACAAAAGCCTATATGACAAAGCAACCATGCTCTCATGAGCTGAAATTTTACTCTAACAAAGCTTTTGACATTTGTGCTTCTACTTATTGAATTTCCTGTCCTTTCTATTTAATCTTTAAGGATGAAGTAGTTGCTGCTATTGAAGCCCGAATCACCTCATGGACATTCCTTCCTATAGGTTAGCAGGCAATGTCTTTCTTTCATCTATTTCAGTTTTTGCTTTTGTTTGCTTTGATTTAAGTATGTGTCTCTAATGCATCAGAGAATGGCGAGTCAATACAAATATTGCACTATGAGCATGGTCAGAAGTATGAACCACATTTTGATTACTTCCATGACAAGAATAATCAAATTCTGGGTGGCCATCGGATTGCCACTGTATTGATGTATTTGTCTAATGTTGAGAAGGGTGGGGAAACGATTTTTCCCAATTCTGAGGTAAAGATTTTTTATGTCTTTGATTCAATGATGTTTCCTTTTAATGAAGACCCTTAGGTCCCTCCTCTCAAACAAAAAGAAAATGAAATCATGATTAAGTTGTTGGACTTTTCAGTCGAAGTTGTCGCAACCAAAAGATGAGAGCTGGTCTGAATGTGCTCACAAAGGATATGCAGGTATATATATTTCAGGATGGTTTTACAAACTATTAGCATACTTTTTGATGTATTAACTTCGAATTGTTGTTCATTTTGAGCTATATCAAAGAGATATCCCTTCTAGTCTCTAATGCTTAACATTGTGTGGTGTGCATAATTTTGCCTTCTTCCAAGCTAGAGGATGTTACAAAAATATCTGAAGGTGCTCATGGGCTTGGTTGGACCACATTTACCCTGACTAGATATTTTTTACTAAGCCAATTCTTTTGACCCAGTCCTGGCCCTGACAATTTAGATTCAGACAAATTGTATAGATGTCATAAATTTTAAGAAGCAGAAAATTGAAACTAAATGATGTTTGACAGTATATGTTTCCAATAGGATATATCAATATAAAAATATTATCGTGTTATGCATTAAGCATTAATTTAAGTCATGTTAATTTATCCTTTATTTTCAAAAAAAAGTAGGGTTCTGTTTTTGCTTTTCTGTTCTTGAAAATTGTTCACAAAAACATAACTTGAAATTAATTCTCAAAACTTTGGTTGGTTTACCTTGGAGACGCATTTGAAATCCTAAGATGTTTAAAGAGAAAAAGGGATGTGGTTATAAAGGAAGTTCCATTTATTTATAGAATTGCCATTAATGATGTTGAATAATTACAAACCTGCCCCTGCAAAATATGAAAGAATGGGAGAACAAATTCTGAGAGAATATTTTCAAGATGTTTCCCTTTTCTTGTTTTCTGATTCAATTCGTGATTTAATTAAGGGTTGTTTAGAATAACTTATTTGGAGTTTATGAAAATAACTTATGACAATTTTCTTTTACTTTATTATAATAACTTCTTAAAGAAGTTTTTTACAATAAGCTGTTTTGAATTTCATGATCAAATTTATGATTTAAACTCTCATGTGATAATAATTTATTGAATAAATACTTAATATACTTATCCAAACACTCCCTCAGTGAGCTTGGGGCTTTTACTAGTAAATAGTAATAGTGCATCAGTACTTTGTATTGTTGTTCAGTTTCTTTCCTCTTTCTCTACCTAAACTCTGCTATTTCAACATGTAGAAAAATTCAATTAGGTCCTTTCTCAGCCAAAACTAAAAAAGGTGGGCAAATGAATATTTGTCCAGCTATTGTACTTTGTTTTTTCTTAGCTGTTTCATTTGGTATTACTAAGTAGGTTAAAATGATATCGGTATGTGTTGCTTTGTTGACAAATCTTTGGCCAAAAGAATTTTGCAATGTGATTGTTTATATTTGATCTTATGACACACTTGTGATTGTTAAAGGAACCAAACTGATATTTTCCTTGATGTTTCACAGTTGCCTGCTTATAAATTTAATGCCTGCATAGGATCTACATTCTGATTTTTTTTTATTTTTTTTCTGTTTCTATGATTTCAGTAAAACCTCAGAAGGGTGATGCCTTGCTGTTCTTCAGTCTTCATCTGGATGCAACTACAGATCCTAAGAGCTTGCATGGAAGCTGCCCAGTGATTGAGGGTGAAAAGTGGTCTGCAACTAAGTGGATTCATGTGAGTGACTTTGAGAAACCGGTGGGGCAAGTGATTGGTGGAGAGTGTGTTGATACGGATGGGAATTGCTCTAGATGGGCTAAAATGGGTGAATGTGAGAAGAATCCTCTTTATATGGTTGGTGGTGAAGGAGTCCGAGGACACTGTATGAAGAGTTGCAATGTCTGCTCTTCTTAGAGACTCTATTTATCATTTCTTTGTTCTCAAATGCATGTTGTAGAGTCATAATACATTGTCAAATATATTGTATATAACAACATTCATTTTTGCTGAACTTCAAAATGAAACTGTTAGAAACTGCCATAGCTGATTTTCTTACTTTTTTTTAAAATCTCAAGGAAGTTTAGCCATATTCTATAGGTTTCTTGTGAGGCTTGCTTTTCAAAAGGGTCTTTTAATTGCTTGCTATCCTCTTTTATACATTTTGGATGGCATCTGGAGGAGTGTTTAGAAAAAAGTTAAATATAAAAGTAGCAACTGATAATGTAAAAAAAATTAAGTAAATTAGAGCAAAATTTTAAAATTTTCTTTAAGCAAATGTTATTTGACATTTTATCTAATATAAAAATTATTTAATTGGAATTTTGTAATAGTTTTAAAAATTTATTTCTTTTATCATATATATATATATATATGAAGAGATTAAAATTTTTTAGAAGTATACTTATTCTACTTAATAACTTATAAATTTTTTTAAATTAATTATATAATAAAATTTATTAATTTAACAGTTGAATTAAAGAAATTTAATTATTTATAAAAAAAATTTGAATGAAATAATTTTAAACAAAATTATCATAAAAAATTTTAAACGGATTCTTCTTCTTCTTCTTTTTCTTTCTCTTCTTATATATATAACCTACTAATTTATCATTATATGTTTGAATTATTTATTTTTAATATATCTTATTATTATTATTTAAATCTTATATTATATTCTATTTTATTGTATAATAGATCTTAAATATGTTAATAAAAAATTATTAATATTAATTTTTTATTAATAAAAAATATTAGATAAAATGTATGAATTTTTTTTTATTTTTTTTCTAAATTAAGATTATAAAATTTTTGAGTTTTGATTTTAATTTTTATTTCTTTAATTATATATAATTAATTCCTTAATTATTGAGTTATGATGAATATTATGATATTGCATAATTTAACTATTTTATTTTTTTATGAATAAATATTTTCATTTCAACTGTATTTTTTCTATTATTTTCAATTTTTATTAAAAATTTATGATTTTTAACAATTTTAAATTAATTGAATAATAGACAATTGAATCATTGCTTAATTAATAAATTTAAAGAATAAATTAAAGCTAAAATTTTACAATATTAATCTTAATTTTAATTTTTCAATCTGTTATTTAATTAATAAATTTATTGATGCATTATATTTCTTTTATTTGCTAGCTTGTGTAATTATTTAAAATAACAATTGTAAGAGAAAAAATATTAATATTGCATAATTATTGAATATTAATAATAATAAAATAAGCAACTGATAATAAATAATATACTATATAAGAAAATTGATAGTAATATTGACTAAAATTATAAATGAAATTAAAATTTATAAACTCTTATATAATTGAATTTGATATTTAATTGTTTGCTTATTACTTTTAGTCTTCTTTTTTTTTTTGCTATTTCCTTTTTTATTTTTATTTTTAAGCAATAAATTATAAATGAAATTAAAATTTATAAACTCTTATATAATTGAATTTGATATTTAATTGTTTGCTTATTACTTTTAGTTTTTTTTTTGCTATTTTCCTTTTTATTTTTATTTTTAAGCAATAAATCATAACTAGAATTCTTTTCGTTTGTGTCTTACTAATAACAAAATAATTAATTTGATATTATTTTAACTAGTCCAAATAAAATGATACCAAAAATTTAAAATATTTTTTTATTACTTTTAACAGAAATATTTATTCATAAATAAAATTTACTACAACCATCAATATATTAAGATTTATCTATTAAAATTTTTATAAATAATTCATTTAATACATGTCATAATTTTATAAATAATGAATCATAAGTTTATCAATAATCAGTTAATTATAAGTTTTAAAAAGGTAAATTTTCTGTTGGATAAAATGTTTTTAGTATGATTTTGGGTTTTATCTTATAAAATATATTGTACAAATTTCATTAATGTTAATTTGGAACAATAAAAAATTAGTATATAGTGATTAAGGATGAAAATAAATACCGTGTGATTGAAATTTAGGGTCTGATTTATTTAAAATTTATCTTAATTTGATTTGTTTAATAAATAAACAAATTTAAATCTATTAAAAAATTATTTTAGATAAATTAATTAAACTTAAATTTATAAAAAATTTATTTAACCTATTTAAAGATCTATTAATCTTTATGTATTATATATTTATATTATTATATTTATTTTAATATATTATATTTATATAATATTAATATATACATAATTTATTAAAAATAAAAAAATTTAATTTTAGTTTTAAAAAATTTCTAGATAATTTTCTCTTAATCTTCATAATAGAATCTCTAAACGATTTGTTTAAATAATATATATATTAAGTTTATTAATAATTTTTTTAATCAATTATTTATATAAATTTTAAAATCTAATAAACTTTAAAACAAATCAAATTTTGATAAAAAAAAAATCTAAGACAAAAAATTAAAGTCTTAAACTTTTTAAACATACCAAACTTAAAATTTAGATTAATTTAATTTATTTTCATCTAAATAGTTATTATTTAAACTCTCTAATCTAAGTTAATATAATGTACAAATATATCTAATGTAAACTTATAATTATTAGTTACAGGAATCTACTGGATGGATTTCATTAAATTTTGAATTGAATTATAATGTAATAAATAAAAAAAATTATTAATTTATTTGTAATTTGTTAAAAATGTATTAAAATTTTTAATCCATCCATTACTAATTTAATAATAAACCATTCAACTCATCTCAACCATTTTTTTTATTAATAAATATCCAACACATCTATTTAAATTTTTATAAAAAAAAATATTTTTTTAAAATTAAATTCAATACCTTTATACATTCTTGCATTTAAACACCATAAAATTCCTTTCAAAGATCTATGTTCCACCAAAAAAATTGAAATACTTGTTCTTATGGATTATAAAATACATTGAATGGTTGTTATTATCCATTTAATATTAAAAGGTGATCCAACTCAACTTATATATTAATTTTTATTATTATAATTAGACGAATTAGATAAATTTATACATAAGTGAATTGAATGATTAATGGATACCCAGATTAGATTGTCACTCCTATTATTAGTTCACATTCATGTTAATCATTTAAAAGAATAGAGTAATGAAATTAAAATCGATGGAAGCTTTTTTTTTTAAAAAAAAAAAAGATACTAGTTACAAGAATACAACTCATAGAAAAAGTTTAGTTATCTTGGTTTTTTAAATAAGTTTATTCATTTGGATTTATCATTCTTATGTACAAGTAACAATAGTTTAAAGCAAATTTTATATTTCTTTTTATTAGTTTTATCTTTTTTTTTTAACAGAACTAGAGACATATAAGTTGCAGAGTTATTGATGCTCTAAATGAAATATTGAAGTAAGATAATTGAACAATTAAGATGTCAATGTCACATTCCACACTTCAATTTTTATATCTTAATAAATAATAATTAAATAGATAGATAATAGATAAATAAATAGATTGTTGCAAACACCACCATGAATTGCAATGGACAACATCCATTCCTTAAACTTTCCTTTGCCTAAAAAAAGAAAAGTAATGTAAGAAAAAGGTGTAAGATCCTACTAGGATTCATTTTTCATAAATTACTAATAAAATGCTTACACAAGCTCCATCAGTTTGAATCTATCTTGTGACAAGGGTCTATAAAGGCGTTTTCTTTATTACTTAATTTTATGCAAATCCATATATTCAATTTGGAGTTGGCATTGTACTGCAAAAGAGAGACCTGTCTGCCAAGTTACATAAGATGAAAGAATTTTGATTGCATGTCATTGATGGTATCAAAATCAGTTAATTTAGTCAGTTTTAACTAAATAGGTCATTCAAATTGTACCTGAAATGGATATTGCTTTTGAGAGAGAGGCATAATAGAGATAGAGAAGGAATGGGAAGGCACTTGCATTATGTTTCTGATGTCATACAAATTGTTTTGGTTTTTAATTTTGTTTACAGAAAGATGAATATAATCATGCAATTGTTGTTATTAGGAGCCAAAATTTGCATGCTTTTCTTGCCTCTTCATACCTTAAACGTTAGCCTCTTTCACCACTTTAAAGTTACCATTCAATGCATATTGCATCACCATTACATAATTCACAAACTCTTTTCCTTACATCTCTGGCTTATTATTTCTCTCATTCTAAAATGGGAAGGCCTCCTTGTTGTGACAAATCCAATGTGAAAACAGGCCTTTGGACTCCTGAGGAAGATGCTAAAATACTTGCCTATGTAGCCAATCATGGAACTGGAAACTGGACTTTGGTTCCAAAGATAGCAGGTTTCTTTAAGCCTTTCCTTCCAAAATAGTAAAATGGCAATTAAAATGCATAATTTCATATTGTGCAAGTTTACTCTTTTTTTTTTAATTTGTTTGCAGGACTGAACAGATGTGGTAAGAGCTGCAGACTAAGATGGACCAACTATCTAAGACCTGATCTCAAGCATGATAGTTTTACTCCCCAAGAAGAAGAGCTCATTATTAACCTTCATGGAGCTGTAGGGAGCAGGCATGTTCTACTCTTCATATTTGGAAAAATTCTTGTATAGCCTCAGTGCAATGTGTGAAACCAATATGAAATGTGACACAAATTAAAACTGCATAATTAGATTGGCTTTAAAATTTAAAGTAAAATCTCAATCTTTAAGTATAACTTGGCCTAGTTTAAATAAACTTCTCAAGAAAAACTTGTAAGAGCAGAACATAAGGAAGCAAAATGAATCTAACTTCTCGTTTTAAGTTATAATCAACTTCAACTTAAATATTTTTAAAAAGTTGATGTCCATAAATTGATTTTAACTTAGGGGAAAAGTTTGATGTATTTAACCTTCTTATTTTCTTCTGTAAATACTTATGAAAAAAATTATCCAAACCAGGTCTTTACCGTTTGTATGAGTTTATATTCGTATTTTAATTACATATTCCATTCATCTATATGCTTCATTTTAGAAAAAAGGGGATTTAATTTCTGAGTATAGCGGTGCAACTTACTAAATTCTGTTTTCTGAAATAGTATATAGTCTCAGAAAAGTAAGCAAAATTAGCATGTCAAAACATTATGCAGTTGTTGGTTTATGTTATATGAGGAAAATATATATTGTATTGTCTTGGCTTATTGAGAGAATGAACTAACCATAAACTTTGACATGCATCACAAATGTGCTAACTATATAAACCTTTTTCTATTTTCTTTCCTTTTAACCCTTTTCCCCCCTTTTAAGATAAATACCTCATCACCTTATTTGTGACATCTCAATACAAACATTTTGTTTTCAACATAGATGGTCTTTAATTGCAAAGCGACTACCCGGGAGAACAGACAATGATGTCAAGAACTACTGGAACACAAAGCTGAGAAAGAAGCTAATGAAGATGGGAATTGATCCAGTAACTCATAAGCCAGTGTCACAAGTCCTCTCTGACTTAGGAAGCATAAGTGGCTTCTCAAACATCAGCAACCAAATGAGTTTTGTAAACAAGGACTTGATGAGCAACATGCTACCAACTCGAACTGAACCATGCTCCAATGCAAGTTCCAAGAAGAAATCAATGGTAGAGCACACACAAGAGGATCAAGTCCACTCATGGGAACATCAAGTGCAATACCAAGTCACCAACTCAGAAAATGTTCAATCACATGTGTTGAGTGAAGCAGCATCCTCAAGCTCATCCTCATCTTCCTCTAATCTCACACAACTAAGCTCTCCACAGTCCTATTCTTGCCAAACTCCCAAGGCTCAAATTACCCCTCCTTGTTCTTCCTTTGATTGGAGTGAATTTCTTCACAGTGACCCTTTTATGTGGTCAGAGTTTAGACAACTGCAACAATGTGACTTGCAAAGGGTTATGTCTTCATTGAACCCCTCAGGTACAATGCAAAGTGAAGCTGAACTTTCCAACAATAACAAAAGCAATGGCCATAACAAGCATGGATCTGCAAGGGAGGGTTCTGATGTTGTTGCTTGTGATGCAAGCATGGAATATCAAATTAACAAGCAGTGTGATGGTCATTTATCTTCAGGAAATTCATTTGTGGATGATATTTTGGACAGGGATAGTGAGATAAGAGCATCATTCCCTGAATTTTTGGATGCTTCTTTTGATTACTAAGTTCTTGTATTGCATTGTTTTCTGCTTAATAATATGATCAGTAGGATAATGAAACACAAGACTTTCAAATTTGACTCATGATTAGGACATGGCAGAAAGTTAGACCATTCATTATGTTTGTCTAGTTACAGATTTTATTATGATTTATCCTCTTTACAAGGATGCTTTTGAATAGTAGGATAATAATTTGCAATTTAGATTTTTTTTCTGGTGGGAAGATTGTTCTAAGTTCAATGTCTAATATATATATATAATATATGCGCATGCACACACAGTGTATATTAGGTGAAAATATGAGAATCGCAAGTGCATGTTTAGATTAATTTATTTTTTTAAAAACTTTTCAAGAATTTTTTTAAAAAAAACTTGTCAAACATAACACTTAATTTTAATTACTATTGTATCGTTGTATGATTAAAATCAACTTCTTATTTTTAATGCTTTTACTTGATATGTCTCTAATGAATCATAATATTTAGACTTAGCTTATCTTTTTTGGTTTCATTACGGGTCTTAGGATCTCCTATATTACAATAAATTCTAAATGTGTGAATAAATATTTATATGAAATATTTTCGATTATGGATCATTCAAGATTAGTTTCTAAAAAAAATTTATAATGCATGTTAAAGTTTATTTTTCATTTATGCTAGATTGTTAAAGTTCATATTTAATTAAATAAATAATGTTAAAGTTTCATAATGATCCTAGACCTAGAAAATGTAAAACAAGACCTGAAAATGGACGAGACCAATAATGGCTCTGTTATTGTGTATATCCCTGAATTATAACATATCCAAAAGTAGATAATAACACTTCTTAACTTCAAAATATTGCAACTAACTGGAATGAATTAGTCAAAAATATTATGGATAAGACATAAACATAGAAGGGTATTTACTATATTTACATTTATTAACTAAATGTATCATAACCATGTGCTTATAACCAAACAAAAATGGTTTTATCCACTGCCTAATCTTCTCTCTTTAAATCAAAAACTATTATGTGATCAGTTAAAAACATTTGATTGAGAGAAGGGTAGTTTCATAAACTCTGATATATCATGAATTCATTGCCGAGATCATCTATTTCATTTCGAAGACAAGGATCTTCTGGTCGAATATGGCAAGATCACATGAAATTCATGGAACCAAATGTCAACAGCATTGCACATTGCAAAGAAGAAAATGTGACACAAATTGAAGGAAGAAGGTTGCATCATAATGAAGCTGCAACTCCTTCATCATCTTCTGTTAAAATTGAACATAAGGTACATAGATGTTTTTTGTCTTCTATTTTTGGGCGATGTATGAGTTCTCCAACAATTCATGATTAATCATACCTGTTTCCTACAACTATCTATGGTCTTTTTTTGTTATTTATTAATTAGTCTTTCATATGAAAATATCCCATTCCTTCTTCTTCCCTTCTCAATCAACATTTCTCTCATTATTGTTATTACACCATCTCTCAATATGCTAAAAGGATATTAATAAAATAATAATAACTATAGTTTTTTTGTGTGTGTGTGTGTGTGTGTGAAATAAAGAAGCCAAGGTTCAAAACTAGAAAAACATTCCTCTAAAGAATAAGGTATCAAATAAGTTGAAAAATAAAATAGAATAAAATAAAATCAGAAACCAAATAAAAAATGTGACAATTTATTAAAAATTCTAGTCCATGTTAATTAGAGCATCAGCCACTATATCAGTTTAACTATAGATATAAACATGTATTAGCCATCATATTAACTTCTATATGAATATATAAAAAAATATTCCTTTTATAGCTATAAACCGATAAATGAAAATGGGAATATTAAAAAAAATGTTCTTCAATGTATTATTGTTCTGCTTTTGTTTTAGTTAGATTCATCAAAAGCCAATGTTCACTATTAACAAAGAAAATAAGCAAAAATGTGAAAACTACAAATAATTAACACCTTCAGAAAATTCAAGCATAAATGCACGAAAGAATAAAGGAGATGCTGCCATGTTTGGGGGAATAAAAGATAGATGCTAGCATGGTACACTCTAATTCACCACTTATTAATTAATTGGTGAATTTTATGTGGGTCTATTCCAAGGAGAGTGGACCAAGTTTTTTAGCAAGATAAATATGAAAGTCACCCACTAATAAAGGATATTTTTTAGTGTATCAAGGATCTACTTTAGTCAATAATTATAGAGTAGCTAGTTCCTTTTGAAGTAAAGTCATAAAGATATTATTCAAGTAGGTATATTTTTTCTAACAAAATTATTTTTAGATATCAATTATACCAAATTTTATTGGTTAATAAAAAAATATGTTATTAATATAAGGAGTCATAAATATGGACAATGACAAAATAAAGAAATGACAAGAAAGCAAGATAAATAAACAAATGCAAGAGAATGAAATGAAACTAAAAATAAATCATTTCATGAATTGTATTATGCATAATGTATAAATTATTTATCACATTATTTATTTTTGAAGGAAAAACTTACTATTGAGGTAAATTCAGAATTGTGATAGGGAAGTAGATTGATCTAAGTATCATATCATCATCCCACCAAATTGGAACGGACAGGTTGATTATTATAAAATATATATTAAAAAATCTAATTTGTCCAAATATTTTTTTATGAAGGATTGATGTATCATCTTACCTAAAGTAAAAAAAACATAAATTAAATAAAAAATTTAGTAATTATAAAAAAATTAAAATGCTGACAGGCAAAAATGTGAATGAAAATAAATAAAAAAAGTTTAAAACTTGGAATTAGGGAACGAAAAAACAATAATCATTCTTGTCACAATGTGTAGGTTATGTAGGTTGATAAATTAATATTTGTAAAATAGACGGGTTGGAAAAGTTGACTTGAATGGTCAAACCTATTTTATCAACACTAGGTTAGAAAAGTGTACAAGTTTCAAGAGATTGGAGGGAAGGGAAATGAAACAGACTAGAATAGATTATGTTAATTTAAGTACACTTGCTATTGTTACATTTCTCATTGATCAAATATCCAATTGAGCTACATCAAAGAACTTACTAAGATTTAAATTTCTACATTGAAAAGTGTGTTTTTTCATGTGTTAAAATTATTAAATGATTGAGTCCATTATTTGCAATTGCACAATTTTGATTTAGATTTCGATTTGCAAAGGAAATTCAAGGCAAAAACTAACAATTCATTTTATCTTTCAATTTCTTTTCTCAAATTAATCAAACCATTCATGTAATGGTGGTCCCTTAATCCCTTTATATGGTCAAAATTATTTATTGACCTTTGGTATCTTTCATATGATTTAAAGAGGATGCTACCTTTCACTCACATAATTAACGTACGTTTATAAATAGACATGCAAATATTAGTTAAGTTTAAAAATCTACTTCCTTGAGTAACTGTTCTATCCTAAACTTAAGTGCATCCTTTAAACTTTCATGAGAAATATTTCCTAGCTATTTAGCTAACACTGAATTTGGATCCATTCCTAGCTATTTTAGTTAACACTGAATTTGGATCATCATGTATTTTTAAGTAACATGATATGGTTGTTCATGGTAGAGTCCCCAAAAAGGCTATTTTAATCAAATAAAAACCCACCATACTGATTTTAGAATCCATGTATTAAATTTCATAAAAATTTTATATTTCTTGCTTCAACATGTCATATCATATTAACAAAAGATCCAAATTAATGTATGCACAAGTTTTTTTTGTCATATTATTCATTGGAATTGTCTAAATTATTCCAAGGAATCATCCTCTTCCTATGCAAACGAATAAAAAATTTCATCTGTAAAAAACAAACAAAAGAATGTGTTATTATTAAAATTTTTATTAAATACATATTTAATACTTCTAAAATTTTAAATTTTGATTTTCAATTTCCCATCTTTAAAGCGATTAATTTTTCTCATTCATAAAAAATAAACTATTTTTAATTTTTAAATTGACCAATATTTGACATGTCCTACTATTTGATACCTTAAGAATGAGAAGCTAAAAACAGTTTATTTAAAAAATAATCAAAACTAATCATTTAAAAATGAAGGACTAAATTAAAATTTATGAATTATAAAAAGACTAAAAATATATTTAACTCTTAAAATTTTTTACTAAAATAAGTACAAATCCTATAGTTCTCAAATTAGTCTAACAACTATGTAAAGATGTACAGTAACCTGAATCCATATTATGATAAGTAATAACGATGGTTCAGGGACTAAGATAAATTACTCGTTGATAATTTCCAATTTGATTATTCTCATCACTGTACATTCTACAACCTTTCATATGAATGAATCAAGAAATTCAAAGCCACATTGCGGTTAGCAACAGAATCTCATTTCAAAACAACCTATGAGTAACACACTTGTAATCATATGAAATATATATTGAGGTTAAAACTCTTTTATGCTGACGCTGACTTAAAAGCCAAAGTGGTTGAAGTTGCTGTAGTCAATTTTATTCAACCGTATAGCACATAATAAATGCTCTGGTAAGTCTTCTGTCTTGTTTCCCTACACATCATGAAGCCAATAGAATTATCATATAAAATGACTTGAATATTGCAATAGTAAGCTAAATGGTAAGAGAGCAATATGAAATATACATTGGAGTAAGCTTAACACTTGGTTATTATAGAAGAAAATTTATGTTGCCAATAAAATGACAAGAAAACTACCTGAATTGTCAGGCCAAAATCCAGGTTACAAAGTTTCAGTCTTTCAATGAAGCCTTCAAACCCTTTTCTAGCAATGTAGCTAAATCTGTGCACATCCAAATCTATCTCAAGATAGTTTTCTCCCTGTGAAAGAAATAGAATCAGAATAGGACTCTTTTGACAGCTTAAAATACTTTTCAAGATAACTCAAGCTCCCTAGAGATGGAGAAACATATGTGCATCAATATGTTAACAATTTTGGTGGTGAAAAGGAGACGAATAGCAAGTGACAAATCAAAATAATGAAAATAAAACCAATGTCTGAAATGGCTTCTAAAAATGCTACAGCAACATAACTTAAAAGAGATGCAAATTTATCAATATCACTTTCCCAATAATGATTTACTGAAACAGAAACTTAAGGGATGGTTGCTTCAATGCAAGATTAAATGACTCATGGAGAATCTATTGAAGCATTAAACCTGTAACTAGAATGAGGAAGTGTATTTACCAAGTAAAATTCATGTTGAGGACGTGAGAGAACAGGTTTTTCATTGTAAGCATTCATAAGCTTCTTTTCAGTTGTGCTTAAGGAAAGATTCTCCACATTCGCCACTCTGCCTAAAATTTTTAATCTCTCTCTGAAGGGTGCAATTGTATCCATAGGGAAGCCTTTAACTCTCTCCACTTCATCATTGATCAATTTCTGTCAAGGAACAAAAGAATAGGCACAGTTATTAGTGAGAATCTTAAACTATATACATACATTTACAGAGGCAACATCTTCTGTAACACGGAGCACAATGATACATAGTAGGTAAGGAAAAAAATCATATCTCACTTACACTGATATTTTCCCGGAATTGGTCTGGAAGGTCTTTAGAGTATTTTTCAGATAGTTTGAAGTACAAAACCACATTCATTCCTTCACCATCATTTTCACTTTGGAAGATAGTGACAGGATACAACGGTATCTGCATTTGAAACAGCAAAATATGTTATAATCTTAAAGGAAAAAAGTTCACATTGGGACGAATGTGTATTCCCCAAACATTTTTCAGTGCATACAATACTGAACTATCGATAAAATTGTTGCCAATATACAGAATTGGAAGGCACTCTGTACTTTGTGTGTCCAACATAAATTGTGCATTTCAGTAATACGGTGAGGAATTCTTGATTAAAATTCAATCTAAAAAGGGAAACATGCAGCTACCTGAATATTTACAATAAGAATAGAAGGGATGTCCCCAGGTATGTTCAATGCAGGAATTTGTACAAAACGAGCAATATGCTCAATTTTTCGTGAAGACAAAAAGAGGTCAGCACCAAGAGGATAGAAAGCAGCACTGCCTGGAGCAAATTCTTTCTTCTTATCCCTGTCAAACCATGCATCGATGAATTATAGAACATGTCAAGAATGGAAACATGCTTGATTGTTAACATACCAAATGACCTTAATATGAGGGTCATTCCTAATAACAGGTTCAATCATCAAAAGAATGTCTAGGCCAACACATGCATTTGGAGCCTACCTAAGGTAGTTTTTTCCTCTGACTCTGAAGGAACTTGGCTCAATTGATGACCACGAACCAGGGGTTTGCTTGTCTATTGGAGAAAATGGAATCAAAGAACCTGCCAATGGTTTTTGTCTAAATGCCTTAGGGGAAACTGAAAAAAAGAGAAGCCATGAATTAGTAACAAAAAAAGCAATAAAAAGAACTAGCAGCAAACATCTAAAAACCATAAAGTGCATGATACAGCCAGTGCAACAAGAAGAGCAAATCAAAGAAGTAACTAATGCCTCTCAAGTATTCCTTCATTTTTTTCTTCATGGTAAGCATGGTCAGAGAAATAAAAGAAGCTAAATCTTATAAGCAAACATGGTAATGATATCTATCATCACTTTCACAGTCATTCTAAGAGCCTCTTCGATCTTGAAAAACATTTTCTGGTTGCATTTCTTGTTTTCATAAATAATTACAATAATGTCTTCCCTTTTTCACTTCATTTCCTCTTTTTAAAGATTTGTACACAAAACAATGTGACATTTTTAAAATTATTTATTAAAACAGAAAACATTTTCTTAATCCAAAGGAACCCTAATTATTCCAATCACAAAAACTAGAAAATGGTCAAAATACAAAAGAACAGAAACAGAAAGCAATTCTTATGGCAAAATTGGCAAAGTATCAAGAACACTCACGTAACACCATATCAGAGGACCCTTCCTTCCATTTGAAGGAGAGTTTAGAAAGCGACTTTCTTCGTGAACTTGGCGTGTCAGGGCTCATAGGCCTTCTTTTCTCAACAGCAAGGGCATTGGAAGAAAGGCAAGGCAAACATGTGTTTGGCAGAATACCGCAATGATCAAGAGCCAGCTTTTTGTCCTCTCCAATGTCATCTGCATGACCTGTAGACACTTCTCCTGTTGAAACAGAGTTTAACTCAGCTCGAGTGCCATCCAAATTGAATGTAGAATCTTTCAGTTTGGCTTGATTCTTAGCAATCTTCAAAGAAGAATCATTACGAGAATAACTATAAGGGTGCACTCTCAGTTTCTGTTGTTGGTGATCAACAAACACAGAATCAACTCCTCTAGGAGATGAATCATTTGGTCTTGAACCAATTTCACTCTCACTCAAAGACACTCCATCTATCAAACATTAATGTAAAAAAACATGTAACCATGCAGCTAAGGATACAAACAAATTGATAATTTATAACTCAAAATTAAAAAAAAACCACATACCATCATAGACACTGTAAAATTCATCATCACATTCAGAATCCAGCGCTGAAGTAGAATCAAACCAAGCAGCATCTAGAAATAGAAAAGCATAAGAAGGATCTTCAGTTCAATGTCAACCAAAAACACATTAATTCAAAAAAATTAATAAACTTCATCTCAGAAAAAAACACAACCTAATAATTTTTTTAAAAAAATAACAGCATTCATTACTATATGGTATTGATTTCTCTAACAGAAATACAACAATTAATTAAACGAAAAAAAAAAAGAGGGTATCATTGAACAAAGCAAGGACCTGAAGCGCGATTAGAAGCTTGCAAAGCGGAATTAGAGTGAGTGACGTTGGCTTCGATCTTTCTAGAAGAAACGCGTCTTCGAAGGATTCTTCTTCTTCTTCTATGGCTTCGATGATTCGTCCTATTCGTTGCGAGGTCCTCAGAGACTTTGGGTCTGGACCCGCAAGTACCCATTCTCTCTCTCTCTCTATCTCTTTCTCTCTTTCTGCGTGTGACCCTCTTCGTGATTCTCGTTGCTCTACGCAAAAATCGGTGCTTTTTGGAAGTGGGTGTTCGGAGAATCAATGGGGATAGCTCACCAGCATCGTCGTTGTTGTGCTGGTGAAGGGTCATTCATGATGATGGATGCAAGTGCTCATGACTGTGGGACCCTTTTTATAGATTCAATCCAACGGTGAATAAGTTGACACGTGGAGGCGCGTGGGTTTAATCAAGATTAAAGAGTGTTAACTATGAGCAAAAATCTTTTACTATATCTTTTCCCTAACCACGAGGCTAAATAAAAGGTAAATTTTTTAAAAGAGTTTCGCTCTAATCTTAACATGTTACTTAAAAATAATTATTTATTACATAAAAATATTAAAATATATTAAATAATTATTTTAAAATAAAATTCAAGTACTTAAAATTAATTTTAAAATACCAAATTAAAAAAATAAAAAATTTAAAGTCACAATTTTGTTCATATAACAAATTTTTAAAATTAATCTAAATTTAATTAAACTTCATTATTAAATACGTAAAAAAAAACATACTGAATTTAATCATTAATTATTATATACTAAAAATATTATTTTTTAATATTTTTTAAACTTATAATTTAAT
This sequence comes from Canavalia gladiata, assembly GCA_037954105.1. Lineage (NCBI taxonomy): Eukaryota > Viridiplantae > Streptophyta > Magnoliopsida > Fabales > Fabaceae > Canavalia > Canavalia gladiata. Next base: position 47,025,935 of record CM075665.1, read on the forward strand.
ATATTCCTTACTTTTTAACTTTTTTATTGATATTATCTTATCTTTTTCTCTCTTAAAAGTTATTATAATAAAAAAACTATTTTATTTTATTTTTATCTCTTATTTTAAAAAGTAAAATAATTAAAAATATATAAAAATTAATTTAATACATTAAATATAAACTATTAAAAAAATTATTTTTTATTTTTAAATAAATTTTAACAGCTTACCTCTAAATATAAATAAATACAAGTTATTTTTTATATATAATTTAATTATTTTATAAAACTTTATGTAAAAATTTATTATAAAGATAATACTCTTTAACTATAAATAAACTTTTGCTTTCCAACAAATCTGCGATGACAGAATTTATTTTAACAAAATTTAGGTTATATCTTTTATGTACTTTTATTGTTAAATTTTAAATCAAACAATCAGATATGTTTAGTTTTTCAAACTTTAAAAAAATCAAAAATATATTTCACAACGTTAGAAAATAATTTCATATCATATTATATAATTGAAAAGGTTGAAAATAAACAAATAAACGAGTAAAATAAATGTATATTTTTTATATAATAAATTGTTTATCATTAACTTTGAGTTTGACCATTATCTAAATTTTTTTGGTTAGCAAGTACAAGATGTGGTTCAATGGTAAATATGAATAACGAATTAGGAATTAGTGGTCCAAATGTTTGAAAAAAAAACAAAAAAGAGTATATGAAAAAGGAAAAGAAAAAAACGAAAGCGTGTGCAATGGAAAGGGGCGTGTGTGTATGTACTTGGTAGTGTCGTGCAGACAGTTATGTCTGAGTTTCCGACACGGTCCACTGTAGAAGCACGTGTTCTTCTTCTTCCAAAACGTTGCAAGTACTTACATATGGTCAACATTTTATTTTATTTTCGTATTTTAACCATTAATCATTAATCTGAGTCATGCGTAAAATAGAAAAATAAAATAAAAATTTAAAGATTAAAATAAATAAAAACAGCATAAAAAAAATAAATAATTTATATAAACAGAAATAGATGAACCCAATACTCTAAGACTTTTGGTCATCTTGCTTAATACTCTTCACTTTCATTCTTTTGATAATCTTTATCATTACACAACAAATTTCACATCATTGTCACCGTTTAACATCTTTTTCTACCTTACTTCTCCACAGTTTATTCTTTATCAATGTGGGAACAGTAATTTAACTCATCTCTTTTTTTTTATTTTTAACAACTTAAAACAAATTTTATAACTTTAAAAAGCTAAAAATCATAGCTGAAATTAAAATTATATAGTTAAAATATTTTTAAAATTAAATTCATTATTCAATTTATGGAGATATTTAATTATGATTCAACCGAATATATTTCAATATATTAAATAATAAGTCAATATAAAATTAAAAATTTTAATTAATATTTTAAATTAGTAAAAAAATTATATTATGTAACTCACAATAATAGTTCAATAATAATAATTTATATGTAGATATCATGAACCTTTATTCATTTAAAAAAAATTAAATAAAATATTTAAAAATTAAAAAATCAGTTTAATTTAACTCTTCCTTAATTTTGATAAATTCTTATAAGTATTTTACCAACTTTTAAAAGTTGCATGAATCGATAACTTTGATTGATTTTTTAATTAATGGGTTAAAGTGATCATTTAAATCAATTCATAATTATGATAAAATTTATTTTAATTAAAAAATTTAAAATTTAAAATTATCTTAAATTAGACTTAATTTTTTAATTTTTATATAATTTTTAATTTTATAATCTTACATAATTGTTATAAATTTATTATTTAATAATTAAGATAAATATAATAGAATAAGATAAATTATCATTACTATAATGATTATATTATATTTATGAAGAATAAGAAAAGATGGTTAAGTTTGATAGTAGAGAGTGTTGAAAAGTGGTTATAATAATGGTAAAAAATAATATTATATAATGATAATAATAAGAGTGGAAAATGTTAGATGAAGGTGATAACAATTGAATGTGTTACATGGTGATGTTGAAAATGAGTGTTCTAGAATAATAATGGTAATAACAAAATATTATTAGAGGACGATATAAAATATAGAACAACAAGAAAGAATGGTATTTAAGTAGTGAGAGATGTTAGATAATGATAATGATAGTGGAATGTGTTGAACAATAGTTAAAATAATGATGGTAGATATTTTACAACAACGTCAATGTTATAAAGTATTATACAGTAACAATGATACTGAAGAGTATTAAATAATAGTGGTCATGGTTAATAAAAAATAATTAAAAATAATTTATTATGGTTGAGTTTGGATAAATAAATTATTTTACATCAAAAATTGATTTAATATATGTGCATATTATATAATATTATATTTATAAATAATTAATTAAATAATATACAGATCACTTACTCCATTTATCTTAATGAGATGTCATCATGGAACTTGGAGAGTGCAGACTTAGGAGTTAGGAGAAATCAAAAGACAAAATTTGAAAGTGTAAATTATACTTCTTTAAAGTTTCATGTTCTGTTTTTACATCTTCTCTAATATTTTTTTTCTCTAATATCTTTTTTTGAGATTGACTATAAATCTCTCTATATTGATACTTCTAATCTAGTGAAATGAAGAGGAAGGTGAACAGAAAAAATGAGTGAAGAAAGGTGAAAAAAAATCGAAGCAGAAAGAAGGAAATCATGGATGATGATGACAAAGAAAAAAAAAAAAGTGATCAAAGTGATAGTAGTTGATAGAAATGAAGCTTTATATAATAGAAAAGAGAAGATGAGAGTTAAAAGAAGAACGAAGAAAGAACGAAATGTGAGATGAGGTGAGGTCGTCGTTTTTGCGCAATGACCTCTGCAATGGTCCCCACCCTTATCCAAGTAACCAAACTGAAATTTATCTAAATTAACACGAAATTAACTTCCAAACATGTACATGAAATTGGATCATGATGTTGTTACATTTGGATTGAGTCTATTCTAAATTATTTCATTCAAATATATACCAAACTCTTTTGATGACCATATTTAAATATTGTCATGTAATGAAATATATTAGATAGTGATAATAATAGTAAAAAATATTAAAAAAATACTAATTAATGATAAAATATAATATATCATATATAGTAATAATAAAAAATATATAATATTTTAAAATTAAACTTTTTAAAAATTAGAAACATAATCACAAATATATTTCTTTTAAAAAGTAAAATATAATTATATCAAAACTGAGTTAAAATTTATTTTAATCCCACTTTATCCAAATATATTTATTATTATATTATAAATTTGAGTTTTTATTCCTAAATGAAAATGTTTTCTAAAATTTTGTTAGCACATTTAAATCCTCGTTGAGACATATTATTTCTCTTAACATGAGTATTTAATTTATTTTTTATTTTTATTTTTTAAATTTTTATTTAAAATTTTACATTTTTATTCATTAAATCAAACTAAAAATAATTTTTTAGATAAATTAATTTCAAGGTTGTTGTAGAATAATTAATCTTAATTTTATTAATTTATTTTTACAAACTAATCCTCAATTTTAAAAATTTACATATTTAATTTAATATTATTAAAATAATAAAATATTTATTATTAATAATAATACATATTTACCATTTAAATTTATTTTTATTTATAATTTTTTTAAAATTTAAAAATATTCATATAATATAAGAATAACTTGCTAATTTTATTTTAAAAATTATGTTTAAAAATAAAAAATTTAAAACTAACCATCACTCTAAATGAAGCTTAATGAGGCCTAAGTTATTTTTTTATGGTGTATAAATATTTATTTATGCACCTTCATTTCTTAAATGAGCAAATAAAATTAACTTGTATTTAAAAGTCATGGTCTTCTGTATGCTTATTATTAAACTGCAATCAATATTATAAGAGCGTGTTTGATTCCACGTTGAGGTTGAATATAACTCCGTTTTGAAGCTGCGGTCAAATATTGCTCCCTCCCAACTTGTATGGAAATACGTGCAGCGGAATTTCTAACGCTATGACAAACACACCTAAATTATATAATCCAACGTACATAAAACATAAATTAATCTAAGTGTAAACAGAACAGTGATCAGGGAATATCCAAATCCATGGATGTGGACAAACGAAGAGTTATAAGTAAATGGAGAAATTAACGGCGTAATGGTGTTAATAATTCTGCCTTTTGTTTTGCACCATTGCTATAAAAATTTGTCTTTTTGCTTTAAAAAAGAGGACATTAAGAAAAAAAAAAGGAAAAAAATCACCGATAATTTATATTATTTAATAATTTTATTATTTGTACAATGTAAAAAAGAAAAAATGTTAATTTTATCTTCTCTTAATATAATTATTTTAATTAACGACCTGTTTAATTTTGTTTAAAACGCCCAATTTTGAACTTTGTTTAATATTCACTACTTGTTGAACGTACGTCAACATTTTCAATCTAATGCAAAAAAGTTGGAAATCCCATTAAGCAAAGTAAGCTTTTTTCTTTTTATTATTTTTTTTTTTGTAATGTCAAGTACCGTAAGCTTATTAAACTTAATTAAATGTTAGTTTGAATTTGTAGCCACTTACACAAAAGTTAATCTGGTCTTAATGAGGGTTTGTTTGATTCAAATAAATTTGGATATTTTTCTTAATCCTAGTCTTCTAGCAATTCCCCTATTTGCCTCCTTGCCTAGCTTTGGATATATGATTGGTACCACTTTTCTTAGGGTAGGTCCTAGTTAACTTTGTTTTTCTTCTTTTTGGGGTTGCTTGTTTTTCGTAAAAACTAAAAAGTCTCTCCAACTTGGTCCTTATCCACCAATCATGGACATTTTTCCAATTATTATATTTTTTTAATTCAAAAGAACTTGCTATGCATCCCATTTATCAATTACAATTCATTAGATAAATTGAATATAAGATCTCTAACATTCTAATGTTATTTGATTAATTAATTTTACTAAGTGTGTCAATTATTACTTATTCATACAATTTAATCTTATCAATAGAGTCAATTACTAAACTCTTTTCTATTGTATTGAAATAGTATGTGTTTTCTATGTATGAACAAGTACTTTTTAGTTTAGAAACATAAGTATTTTCTATATGAGATATTATGTTCTGATAAAAAGTATTCATAACATGATTATAGCTAAAAAGTAATAATCTAACATTACCAAACTTTTCATGCATGAGATTTCATTTAAAAGAAATTAGACATATATCTATCTTAACTATCTATTGGTTGCATTGTATGAATATTTTGATATTTGATTTTCTATCTTATATACTTATTGTATAGGTTAAAAGATAAACAATATAAACTTTTTAATGTGTAATTAACAAAAATTACATTACCAAGTATAATGATTTTGTTCTTCTTTTAAATATAATGTTTATTATCAATATATTCCTGTTCTAACAAAAGATTTTTATTTTTTGGCCTTTAACTATACATTAGACGTATATGACAGAAAACATGTTTTAAGTTTAAGTAAATATTTTTATTATAATAATTAATTTTTTTTCTTTATTACCTTTAAATATATTTAAAATATTTTTTTTAAAATTAAAAATTAAAATATAAAAATAAATTATTAAATCAAGAGACATCATTTTTATTGCTATAATGTATTAATTAAAATCTAAAAAAAATTAAATTAGGGATAACTAAAAATATAATAATTTTAAAATTATTTAATTTAACATAATGGATTAAAATTTAATTAATTTTAAATTAAAATTAAATTCAAATAATTGCATTTAAAAGGAATAACAAATTATAAATAGAAAATAAAATTAGATACGGAACTTAATAACAAATAAATTCCTAAATTTATTTTTCTATTCTAAAAATGAGAATTCAATAAGCAATTTAAAATACAATGAATTTGAAAAATTTTGCTATCTATAACTCTTACTTACATTAAACCACTAAAATTAATTTAATGATAATAAATTAAATATTAAAATAATTTATATAAATGACAAATTTAAATTTCATCATTTTTATCATTATATATCAAATAATTTTTAATTATATATTATTTAAATTAACACATTTTAAACAAGAATAAAAATAAGTTAAATTAAATGTTAAATGGTATCTCTTTAAAAATTTAGAAACATAAATTTAGATGTGTTGTTTATTAAAAATTTTTTAAGATGTGATTTAATTTAAAATTTATAAGGTTTATGTTTAAAAATTTACATTTTAAAAAATTAATAAATAAATTTAAAATTTATATAAACGATTAAATAAAAGAATTTAAGTTTAAAATTTATAAAATAAAAATATCATTAAATAAAATTAAAAAATATATATATATTATCTAACTAAAATATTAAAATAAATATTATATAAAAATATAATATACTAAAATAAATATATAATATATAAAGATAAATAAAATTTTAAATATATTAAATATATTTTTTTATAAATTTAAATCTAAATTTATTTATTTATTAAATAAATTAAATCAAACTAAATTTGTACTCAATCATAATCTTCAATTTAACGACCTTTTCACTCTCCAATTTAACGACCTTTTCACTTTCTTGTCTAATTCCAAGTAACCTCCCAAAAGCATTATACAGAAAAGACAACAACACCATGGTGTCTCGTTTAATGCAAACCCAAAACCCCTAAAAAAAATAAAAATAAAAATTCCGTCACACAACCAAAGATCATCGGCACAAACCATTATAATCGAGTTCCAAAAAAAGTAAGGGTTCTCTTAAGAATTTTATCAAACACCTTAAAAGCATAAAGAATTTTCTTGTGAAAGTCATAAAAGTTTGAGACTGTTACGGGTGTAGGAATCAAAGTCCAGACTACACTTGGCAGCATTCACATGCCAAGCAGGGTCAAGTTGTGGGTTACCAATATAGGGATTTTAAAATTCAACCATGATTCTTCTAAATATAAATCATACCATTTATTTATTTATTTTGATAATAAAATTAAAAAAAATCTAACCGCATATACCTAATATAAATAAATATATATTATTATCTATGTGTATGTAAAAAAAACATTAAAATTCACAAGGTAATAACACATACAGTGCAAGGAAGAATTATTTTTTTTAAAAGTAGCATTTATTTTTCAAAAAAATGTTTTTATTTATAAAAATAGCATATTATTTTTATTATGTTTTTATTTTAAAATTTGTATACTGAAAATAAAAATTAAAACAAAAGTATTTTTTTATTATTATTTATATAAAAATATTAAAATAAAAAATATTTTCAAAAATCAAATACACCATAGCAAATACTTTATGAAAAGAGTTCCGTGTCAGTTAGACTTATTATTATTATTATTTTTTTTTATTATTATCATTATTATTAAACTTACTTAAACGTCATTGGCATGGTTTTTAATTTTTAGATTTAAAATTTTTAAAAACTTAGTTTAATTTTAATTTTTAATTTTTAATTTTTTTAAAAATATTATAAAATTGAGTTAATTTACTTTATTTTAATATTTTATTATAAATTTATAAAAATAATTACTTAAAATGTTAATATAAAATTAAATTATTTTAAAATAATAATTTTTTAAAATATAAAAAAAAATTATTATTATTATTATTATTATTATTATAATAATAATGGAAATAGTATGAATGATGTTGATATTTGATGATAATGATAATTATAATGATTATAATAAAATAAAAATATTTAAAAATTAAAAAAATTAATTTTAAAAATTAAATTTAAATTATTTTAAAAATATATTAAAAATTATTTTAAATTAACAGGTTTTTATTTTTAAATTTAATTTAAAAATAAAAAATTTCAACCATTATAAATAGCATTCTCATTAACAACTTTTTATATTGAAATTACCAAAACACTTCTCCATAATTCAAATATTCCATTACAAATCATAAATAACTCAATAGTTAATTTACTTCCTGATATGAGTTAATTTGAAACAATACTCCATACTTCATTGTTCAATTCAAGTATCTTAGTATTCTTTTGGTAGCAACTACATGAGACCCCTTTGGATCATCAAGAAAATGATTGATTAAACCAACTTCAAAGATGTCAGGTCTTCTATTACATGAGTACCTTAAAGATCCCACCAGCTTCTTAAACAAGGTGTTATCAATTGGTTTCTCGTCTCCTTTCTCAAGTTTTACATTTGTTTCTGTGGGTATTATTGCGAAGTTGCAGTTTGACATACAGAATCTTTTTAGCACCTTAGTAACATACTTCTTCTGGTGTAGCATTATTCCCTTTGAGGCATCCCCAAATTCCATGACTAAGAAATAAGACAATCTGCTCATATTAGTTATTTCAAATTTATACATTAGTATTGAGTTTGGATCTACAATTTCCTAAAGGTTATTGCTTATAATTAACATATCATCAACATGGAAAATGAGCATCAAATTTGTTCTCCCTTGCACCTTAACGTACACTCCATGCTCTACTGTGCACTTGGTGAAGTTATGCTGCATTAAGAAGGAATCTATTATTTTATTCCTAGCCTTGGGATCTGTTTCAAGCCATACAAGTCTTAGAGGTGGTGTCATATATACTTCTGCAATAGGGGTATTTAACGAGGCAAATTTTTTATCATGTTAAATTAATGTTTTGTTTGGATTATGTAAAAAATATTAAGGAAAAAAAATAATAATTAAAAAAACAATTATTTCAATGAATTAAAATAAAAAAAGAGAAAGACTTTTTATATTTGGATGGATTAAAAAATTTAATTTTTTTATTATATTTTTTATTTTTAAAATATATAATAATTTTAATAATTTAATAAAAATAAAAAATACAAATTTCTTTTTTTAATTTTTTATGAAATCCAAAAAAATTAATTTTTCATACGTAAATAAATAAATAATTTATATTCCCTTTTTTTTTCATTTTTTCTCTTATCCAAACAAAACATAAAGATCATTTTCTACCATTACTTAATGTCACAATTAGTTCAATAGTCTCAATTTGGACCACAACTGCAAATACTTTTGTGCAAGAGTTCTTGGCCTTTGCAAGAATCCTTTGACAATAATTTTACTTTGTATTTGGATATTGATCCATCTAAGTTCAATTTCAGTTTGTAAACCCACTTAACATCACTTGCCTGCTTATCTAAGGGTAGTTCTACTAACTCCCTAGGTTTTATTTTTCTCAATGTATTTCAGTTCTTCAATCATAATTGTCTCCCAACCTGTTCCATTGCTTGTTCAAGGTTAATTGGCTCTGTATCTACTAATAGAGCAAAATGAATCAATTAATCTTCAGCTGAAATTGTTGCATCAAAATCACAAGATTCGAAACTGAGTCATCCTGAGTCATATGAGCTTCTTTTCCTTTTAGCTTTACTTTGCCATACAAACAAACACTCATTAACATAATGCCCCAAATTCTCACAATTGAAGCATTGTATCTTTCTCTTATCCCCTACTTTCTTTCCACCTTTATTTCTTACAAAGCTTCTCTCATTACTTCTATTTAAGGATTCAGGTTTATCATTATCTAACTGTTGGTCTTGATTGCATGACCATCCTCTTCTATTGAATATTCCCTTTCATTTACCTTTACCTTTCTTCCATCACAATACAATAACAAATCCTTTTTTATATTGATTAGACTTATTTTTATTGTTATTAAACTTAGTTAGCTAATAGCTAATTCTCCTAACCAATACTAATAAATATTATACAACATTTTATATTTGAATTACCACAACAATCAAATGTGCACCTGGTGCAAGGGATAAATAGAAAGGAATAATGGATGAAGCAAATTACGAGAACTTATTTTATAATTAGAGAAAATCTTAAACTTAGAAAGTTGAAACTTAAAATAAATTTGAAAGATTGATTAAAATAAATAAAATTAAAATTTATCCTAAACTTAGAAGATAAAAATATTAATATAACCTTTAATTTTATATAAACACAAATGTTAAAAAATTTTAAAGCCAAAACGCATGCCGTTTCATGAAACATAATCAATGCTTTTGGTACAATGTTTTTCTCCCCTTATGTTTGTGGAAAATCCGTTTTATCCCCAACTCAACAAACGTTGTTTCACACAGGTTGTGCACGGTGTTCACCATTCAGTTCCTCATTCACAGTTCACAGTTCCCACAGTGATACCATGGAACCTATCAACTCACACACCCTTTAGCTCCATCAACTTTAACACTCTTCAATTCTTATAATTCAACACTTTTAACAACTCCACCTTTAACAATGCCTGTTTTGTCGCCTCCAACACTTTCTCCACTTCTTCTAAACACCAAAACAAATTTTGGGTCACAATCTCCTCTTTTAAGCTTCTCCTTCATTCCCTTCAACCCTTCTTCCTCACTTCTCCTCTTTTCTTACACTAGTAAGTTCATTGTTGCTTCTTCACACACCCTGAAAAAAAAAATCCTTTTTTAAATTAATTTCATGTTCCGATATGATTGGAATCTTGTGTTTGTTCGGTATTTTTCAGAATCTGGAAATGGGTTGGCGAGTGAAGAGAAAAGAATCTTGCTTGAACGGTATGGCTATGATGCCGATGCTGATGAGTATTTTTCTCAGTCATCTACTAAGGTTTTCCATCCTTTTTCTATGCTTGAAAATTTCTGTGTCATATCATATGTGAATGAGTGAAATAAAATTTTAGGTAGTTAATATTAGTCCTTAAGAAATGAAAATCATCATTTTCATGTTTGTTCATGAAAGATGAAGATATAGATTAATTTAGTTCTTTTAAGAGACTAAATTAATGTTAAAAAAAGAACCAAATTGAAGGAATTTTACGTTTTTTGGGATGAAAATGATAATTTGTATTTGTCAGGACTAATGTAGTTGAATCCAAATCTTTTAAGGACTAATATTGTAGTTTAGTCCATCTCAATAGAAGGTTTTTGGAATAGTGTTTTATGAATTAAACTACTTTTTTTTTTATCTTCTGAATGAAAATGTTCAGTCCAAGAGGAGAAAGGAGCAACCAAAGACAAGAGGAGGGAAGCAAATGGTGCAGGACCCACCAGAAGACCCTAAGCCTCCTCGTACTACCCATAAATTGCTTCAGGTACTCTCATTTTAGGACTTGGATTGGATCCTTATTGATGAGGAAAATAAAAGGTGCTTATTTGTTCATTGATAGGTTCCTAGTGTGTGTGAGGTTGTTTGTACTTTGTAAACAAAATTTTGATTTGTGAAAATGGTGAATTTCAAATAAAGTGTGCCCTTATACTTTAAGGAATTTTAATCCCCCTTTTCTGCCAGTTTTTGCCTTCCTATATCATTTAGGGTGGCTGCATCCTACGTATGATGAATTGGCAACATTCCATAAGGTTTTTAGATGATAGAGAATAGATAATGGGGATATTATCTTTTTTATGTTGTGATACTCTTTCTTTTTTGTGGGCTTCATATTTTCCTTGCTCAACTGTTGGGTCATCCTTGATTTTTAAAGGGTAAGACCGAGAGAAGCTTTTGGGTTATATGACTCTACCATCTTTGATTGTTAACTCTTCTAGAATCTTAACCTGGTAATGGTAATGAATGAAGATATTTGGTCATTTATTAGATGGAGATGAAAGTGATGATGGGTGGAACTGAATCCAATGATAATTTTGTGGATGCACTCATGGACTATTTTCTGTTTCTAATGCCCCTCACTCTGTTTGTGGAGTATAGAGTTCACTTTGTATAACAACAACAGAATAGAAACTTAGCTCCATTCTCTCATAAAATATCTAAAAAAATGAAAAAAATTGATAATCGTTGCCTAGGGCTGTTTATCTCTTCCTGTTAGTTAATTTTTAAGCCTGCCACATCTATTTCAGTTGTAAACTATTCTTTGGAAATTGTTATCAGCATATCAAGCTTCATCACTTGAACATTTTACTCTGAATGTTATGCCTTAGTAGTTAATTTATTATTTATATGGCAAATTAATGTCATATAGTTGTATATTTAACAGTTGTCTTCTATTTCTGATGTTAATTCCTTTCTTTAGTGTCATGTGATTTTTTATGTTTCTTGCCTCAAAATGTTAAAACCTTAAGGCTTTACTAATCTGATTTACTGATTTAAAATTGTTTAGACTTCGAAATTAGTATATAGAAATGATGAAAGTAACCTTGGTTATTTCCGATGACTATGAGCCTGATTGGATGACTTCAAAACCATGGTGGAGTTGAATAAGTTTGATTCCTAGAGTAACCATGGGTGTTTGACTAACTTTTTAGTTTTGCAAAATCAAATTTGGGGTGGTAGAGTAGAATGGAATTGATTCTGGGAGAATAAAAAATTTTAACCTTTCTGTTGGTAGAATTGATTTTGGGTGTGAAATGGACCTTACATAGGTTCTTGGAGGAACGGCTCGAAGAACAAAGCTACTCTCACCAAAGGGCATGGATGTACGCCCCATGATGGAAGTGGTGAAAGGTGCAGCCTTTGATATATTACAGGTGCCAGTTTCATGTTTTATTATCTCCTATGCAGCACACTTGTTTGCTAATTAATTATTGATATTCGGTTTCATCGTCAAGTCTGAATAATTTCTTTGCTGCAACTTCTTATTTATACTAATAATTTTATTTTCCAATACCAAGGCGGCTGGTGGCTGTCCTGCATCCTTGAGACCTGGTCGCTGGTTAGACTTGTATAGTGGTACAGGTTCTGTTGGAATTGAAGCTCTTAGCAGAGGGTGTTCCGAGGTATTAGTATTTTCAGTGAGCTTTTGCACTCTCTATATCCAATGGATTGTGAGTTTTGCATAAAATTTTGATCGCTTGTAAGATTTTCTGAACCATCTCCCAAGTGATAGAATCAGCCTTTTCTTAAGAAATGGAATTTACAGATTTTCTTCAAGTTCAAGGAGATGCACAAAAGGATTTTCAGCAATTTGTTTTTTTAATTTTACCATGTATAATATACATTTTTTGCTTGCTTTTTCTTGTTTATATGATTTAAAAATAATAATAAATTTCAGGTGCATTTTGTTGAGATGGATCCTTGGGTTGTATCAGATGTTTTGCGTCCGAACTTAGAGGAAACTGGATTCCTTGATGGATCAATCATACATACTGTCCGTGTGGAAAAGTTCTTTGAACGTGCAGAGTATTTTGTAGGCATGTCTATCTTTTCCCTTTTAATTCCATTTTATGCATATTTACACAGTATCTTTGTCAACTGGGATAAGGGTTATGCAAAATGATTTATAACACACAAAAATTCACATATGGCTTGAAATATGAATGCTTGATGCAAAAAGTATTGCTGTGACAAGGAATTACAAGAAAAAGTTTTGGAAGCAGAACTTATATTTATTCATTATGCAACTACTTTTGAGACTCTTATTTAAGTGAGCTTGCTAATAAAATTACCACGAGCAGGAAATAGTGGTCCATTTGATTACATTAGTGTCACCCCTCCATATACACAAGTTGACTATGCGGTGCTGATGAGGCAAATATCAGAATCATCCTTGGTTGGAAAGGACACTTTTATTGTATGTACAAGAAGTTTATTACTTTCTTATTTTTCTTGGTCCTAATGATCTTGTTCTTACTAAGTGTATATTCAACAACTATCATGTTCTGATATAGGTAGTTGAGTATCCTTTAAAAACTGATATGCTGGACTCTTGTGGAAGCCTTGTGAAGGTAATTAATCAAGTAACCAATAGTAGTATTGTGTTTGCATAACATGTACTCTCTCTGGTCCTTTTTATAAGAAATAATAGAGAATATTTTTTTGGTCCTAATTATAAGAAACATAGATCCATTTTTTTATGTATTAATTGCTAAATTTCTTTTATACTCTTAGTTTATTGAGAGATCTGTGTTAATAAAACACTCATTCATTCTTCATACCCTCAATTCAATTATTTAATACTATGGATATTTCTGAAATAAAATGAATTTTACAACAATATTATTCAAAGTTAATTAATTTAACTATTGTTTATTGATTCTGATAAATGAGTTATTATACATTACATGTGGATTTTAATGGCATGCCCACAATTTGAGCTGTGAAACTGCAGATAACTGATAGACGATTTGGCCGGACTCTCTTGGCAATTTATGGACCAACTTGGGCCCAAAAGAAGAGGAGATGACATTCAAATCCCATAGTTTTGCAGTAAAAGGCTGAAAAAACATGCTGAGGCAAAGTTGGATCAATAGGATTTAGCTTTTGGCACCTATCTCACTTCTACAAAAGCTGTTACACCCACTTTGATGTTGGTTCTTGAAACAGGTCATGTGTCATGAATTATAAAATCTTCTTCTTTCTTCTTATAATGTGGGATCCCCTAAGCTGAAAATTGATTTATTAATTATAGATTAAGGTCTCATTTCCTAATTTAGGGCCAGTTTGGTTTTTGATTTTTTTTTTCTGTTTTCATTTCTTACTTTTAATTTTAATTACAAAAGTAACACCTTGATTTTATTTTGTCTTGTTTTCAAAGTTTTCTGCATAAAACTTTGCAAAGAGGAAATAAAGTAAAAATAAGATGACATTTTAATAATTGAAAATAAAAAATGAAAACAAAAATCAAACAAGTTATTAGGATATTAAACTTTCTCTTTGAATTATTTTATATAAATTTTTTAGTTTTAGGATTTTTGTCTCATTTTGTAAAATTTTGTTGGTTTCGATTTCTACTGTTGAAATTTTTTATAATTTTAATCTTAATAGTGATAATAATGTGTATAATTTGATTTATGAATTTGTTTATTTACTCATTTTATTTTTTAAGAGATTGTTTTGCTCAAAAATATCAATTTTTACATTTTAATATTTGAATGTTATTTTTATTTATATTATGTTCATATATTCTTAAAAATTTTATGATAAAGGATCAAAATATAACTAAATTAGTATCAAAGTATACATGTTAAAGTCTTTTGAGAATTAAAATTATATACAATGTAAACTTTAAGGGTTAAACTGTATATTTTCTTAAACAATATTATTATATAATGGAGATTTTTAAAAATAAGAATCAAAATAATTTTTTTATATAAAATTTAAAAAATAAAATTAAGATAATTCCAAAAATAAAAAAATAAAAGACCAAAAACAGTCACTAAACCCAAAATATATTTGTGAAAGTTTGTTCTTTTAATCTCTTTTCTTAAGAAAAAAAAAATCTTTCTTTTCTTTAATTTTTCTCTCTTTATCCAACTAGTTTTCCTCCATACTCTCTCACACGCACATTTCTGATTGCCTCTCTTCCATTTTATTTTTGATAACCTCTCCATCTTTTCATTTATTTATGTATTTTTCAATTTTTTTACTTTTTATTATTTTTTTAAATATCTTCAAATAAAATGAGGTATTCACAATTGTAAAATAGAATCACTTGAAATATAATTACAAATATTTTTTAAGAATGACTAAAGTACAATTATTTAACATATATTGGTATAATATCAATTGTAAGAGTATTCTTCTTAATATTACCCAAGCATAAAAAAAAAAAAAGAATTACATTCGTAAATTTTTTACACATTTTCTATAACATCTTTTCATAACTCTTTTTTTTCATTGCATGTTATCATATAGTTCTTTATATTTTTTGCTTGTTTCATTCTTAGTAGTAAAAAAGTTAAACCAAACGACTGTATAAACAGAACCTTTTTTGAAAAAAAAAAATAGAATATATATTGGTTTTGTAGCTAGGACCTGGGATACATGTGAATCACTTTTGTACTAAAAAAACGTTTCTAATTATTGGGTTGGGCCTTTAATGCGGAAGATGGTAATAGAATAATGGAGACACATTTGAAGTGCAAATGCGATTTCTTCCTATCCAAACACCAACCAAGCAAAACATGCTTTTATAGGTCTAGAGGGGAAATTCAACTAATACAAACATATTATTGAATCTGTTTTTTATTTTTATTTTAAAAAAATTATCAATATAAATGAATAGATAATTCAATTTATATATAATAATATCATGAATGATTGACAAAAATTTATGGTTGAGATAAGAATCCTGAAATGTTTCTCATCCATTATTTGTGCCATTCATTGAATTTAGACCAGCAGTACAAGGTTGGAGCTCCATCCATTTGGAAGGTAAATCCTAAATCTTAGAAAAATAATAAGGTTTTTAAATTATTTTTTATTGGTGGTATTAATTTTTTAATTTTATTTTTTTATCATATAATTTATTTTTAAAAACTAATAAAAATTAATTCAAAAATTACCTTATTTGTTTGTCCTATACCCTATGCAATGATAAATCCAAATACCATGTCCATGCTCAGCGGAATCAATATTTACACCCACATTTCCGTTTTCTTTTATTAATTTTTAGTTATTACAAAAATTTATTTTATGTAAAATTTATATAAGAAATAATAAAAAAATGGTATATTATTTTTACTCTTTCTTGTTTAAAAATAAAGAAAAAAATATCATATTTGTAATTTAGAATATTTTTAATTTTTAATTTTCTTGCATAAATCTTTAAAAATAAAGAAAAATAACAAAATATCAGTTTTGTGATCAAGGTGATGATAAAAATGAAAATAGATAATGGTTTTCAAACCACACTGATTATATGTTACTATGCCATATATTGTCTCTAGTCTCTGCCATTTTAGCTTTAATGCCTTATTCTACTCAAAGCAAATATACAAAAAGTAAAAAATAAAAAATAAATGAAAATGACCCAATTATCCTCAATTTCCCAACTTTTGAATCCTTGTTTTAAGAAATTCCTGAAGAGTTGCAAAAATATTTACAAAGAAGGGTAACCCCATTTTGGTCATGGATCCTTATTTATTAAGGATCAGTTCCATGTGTTCATATTTTAAGAATTGAATTGAAGTTTTTCAAATCAAATGGTGAGTTACTCTGAAAAGAATTTTGAACCAATCAATACATATAGACCAGTTTTCTTTCTCCTTCTTACTTTTTCTTTCTGCAAGTATATATACATAGGTATCATAGAAAAGAATGTTTAAGTTTATTTTCTTTTTTAGTTTTTTTCTCTCTCAAATTCGTGGCAAAGCTCTCTTTGTCCTTCTCTGTTTTCATTTCATTTTTTGTCAGGTATCTTAACATTTTTTTTTTAAAAAAATCGTAAGCAATTTATTCCCTTCATCTATTTTTCTTCTTAAAATTTTTTATTCATTTCTTCTTTTATCCTTATTCTTGAATCATACTAAAAGAAAATATCTTTCTTTTATTCTCATTTTTCATTTACAATTTTTTTTTCTTCATCAGCTACCTTAAACATTTTCATCATATGGATATATATGGAAAGAATGATATTTTTATATAAAATAATAGGAATAAATATAAAGCGTAGTTTTATATATAAATAGTTAAAATTAAAAAATAAAAATTATATAATTTTTGTTTTAATTTTAATCATTAATAATAGAATCTAATAATTTATGTCTATCATTCTCATATTATTTTTTCATATAATATGTTTTTATTCATGTATATCTCTTTTTCTTCTTTTTATTTGAGCATGTAATTATTAAGTGTAAAATAATTTTGTGCTGCTTTTAACAGTTTTATAATCGACTATGATAAATTTACAACACTTTAAAATGTAGATTATTTTTTTTTACAGTATGGAAAGTAACAAAGATTGAACTTCAAATCCTCAAATTAAGCTATACTAATTCTAGTGGTTTAAAATATAAATTTTGAGGTGTGAAAAAATTATTATTATATTTTATATTTTGTAAATTTTATAATTTTTAATTATCTAAGTCAATATTGTATAGTGTTTCAGTTATAAGTTATAACTAATTTTTTAATTTAATAAATAAAAATTCAACTATAACAAAGATTAGTTTATAATAATTTAAATAGTGTTTTGGGATTTGTTTAAAGAGAAACTAAATGTTTAAATTATAAATAAATGAATGGTTTAAACAAAATCTTTTTATTTTTCCTTTTTGTGATATAAAATTAGTTGTTAAATTTGTATAATCAAGTTTAGAAATTAAATCATTTTTCAATTAATAAAAATGTTATATGAAAGCATATTAGTATTTAAATTATATAGTTTATTTCTTATATAAATGTATTTAAGATTTAATCCACTGTTGTGCTATAACATTTTATAATTTTTTTGTCATAATTCTTTTTAAATTTTATTTTTGCATTTTTAAAACTATTTCATTCAAAATATTATGATATTATTATTAATTTTTTTTCATAAATTTCTACACTTCTATACCATGATTATTTCCTTATGTAAAACATAATTTTGAAGATAAAAAAATATTATTTTACTGTCATATAATAATTTGATTTATACCTGATTGTTTTATTTATTAAATTATTTTTCAATATATATTTTAACATGAATATTATTAATAATAAAAATAAAATTACTTATGAATAAAACTTTATGTTAATAAAATAAATCATGAAAATTTATCATTTTTATATTTTTTGAAAATAAATTTATTTAGATTTTTAAATTATACGGAATATGGTTCTATGCATTGAACAAATTTTCATGCTGATAAATAAGAATAAGATACATTGGATTGAAACAGGGAGAGAGCCTCCCTTAAAATTTAAGTACCACAAAACTATAATAATATTGACTACTATATAACATATCATTTGGCTATTTTCCTTTTTTAGGATGCTTTGAATTTCACTTCAATGGAATAATGTTTAAATCTTTACCAACTTGATGACTCAGAGTTGCAAATATTTCTTTACTCTCAACATTCTTTCAGTTTCAATATATGGAAACTTTCATAGAAATAATGAAGGGAACTAGAATTTTATACTTCTTTTGATGTAATTTTTGTTCCTTAATTTTGAGTGAAACCTGTGGGGATATGGCATTACATGAATCTGTGCTCAAGTTAAGTACTTCACACAATTCACCAAGGTTTTCAATTTCATTCCTACAAAGTACAAACCAAGTATGTGACACAGTGAGATCCCCTTTCCTAGCTACATGAAAATGCACAAACCCAATAAAAGAGAGTTCAAGTGGACACTTTTTTAACACCTAAAGAGGCTCAAATAACTAACTTTTCTAATTCATTGGCCTTTTATGCTTGTCCATGCTCTCTTCACACTTTCTCCCATTCTCTCTCTCTCTCTCTCCCCACAAGCACATACATACACTTATCCACACACACACCAACAAATTTTTGGTATTCTTATAATATCTACTATTTAGACAGTTATTGCTATTAATTTAATTTAACAACTTTTTTTTCTTATTTTTATCTTAAAAAATGAATAAAATAAGTAATCATATATATCATGTTTCAAGTGGTCTCAAATTTAAATATTGATTATACAATTGTGTTAGATTTGTACATAATATTTGTATCTGATTTGAACAAAAATACAAGTGCTCTCACACCAAAAACATATATGTCAATGTCATGTATCATAATTTTATTGGAATGAGTAAATATATTAGAGTAATACTAAAAACTTTTTTCACACACACACACACCTCATAGAGAACAGTTTCTTGTGTCTGCCTTTAAATAGAGACATTCATTCTAAGCCCGCCAAGTTAGGAACCAGTTCAATACTTTCTCCTTCCTGTTACTCTCTCTTTCCTTTCTTCTCTCTCTTTTTCTCTGCTTCTTATATTATCTTTTATGTGATCAATGCCAAAATGTTGTTGAAACATTCTCATACCTTTGCCTTCAATTGCCAACCATTGCCATTGGGTGGAAAGTCATACTCATAAGAGAGGTTAAGATATGGGTGTTAGTTGTAGAAGGTTGCTTCTTGGTGCTTTGGTATCTTTGGGAGTTATATGGTTTATGTTTCTTGCAATCTCAGTGAACCGTCAAACCAAAAAGACAGTGATAGTTCCAATAAATGTTATCTCCAAGCATTTAAGGTTTGTTAGCATGCAGAGGCATGGACTGCATTCAAATTCTGGACTCATCATTGTGAGCAAAAGAAGAGTTCCTAATGGACCTGATCCAATACATAACAGGTACAAATAAAAACTATCAAGCACTTTCTAATGCTTTTGTTCATATAATCTTCATGCATGAAATAAAGAAGGGAATTGAGGGTGATTAAGAGTTTTAATTAGTAAAGGGTTGGGGCTCAAACTTGTTTTTACTAATTATTCATTTACTTTTTGCATGAATGTTGATAGAAGACAAATTCACCACAAGATGCCATAATTCCCAATTTCAATTTAATTTTGGTTTGAGGTAATGTGCTAGCATGCTGGTTTTCACATGTTCAAAAAAAGTTAAATCAAGAATAGACAATGTTGAAATCCTTTTCATTGTATTCATTAGGCCTAGGCATGTACAAATTCTTTTGGTATTTAGCTGAAGGGAGGGAGCTGAAGCATGATGGACTCATACTTGATAATTTTTCACTCTTTATCAAAAGCTTCTTTAACTAACAATCTTTCTCTTATTTTCATGAGAAACCAAGAAAAGACATTGGGTGAAGAACTGTACCACTTTAGTTATTGGGAGGGAAAAAGAATTCGGTGGCTCCTTTTCCTTTCTATGGAAAGCTTGATTAATTTATTGGAGGATCATGAACTACTTTTTAGCCTCATTTGAATTTAACAATCCAATTCATGTCCTATTTTAAAGTGGAATTTTTGTTGCCTAGTGATGTTAAGTACTATATATTTAAGGACCCATTATGATGACTACAGCTATTGCAGTTTGCACTGCACATTTTGCCGTACAATGGAATTTCATGTCATTTCATTTCTATTCATGTCGTTTAGCTCACCTCTTTCTCTCTCACATTTTCTGAAGATCTTTGTGTAATGTTTATGAATGAATTCAGGAGAGCAGTGAAATCTAGACAGCCACCTACACAAGCTTGAGCATTGTGAAGATCCACAACTAGTTTCAGGAAAAAAAAAAAATCATAGAAGAAATCTTGAAATTTTGCTATTCTCTTGTGGAAGAATTCAGTGTGTGGTCTATAAGATAATGTTGTTACATAGTATTGCAATTTGCAAGTGTTTTGATGGCTATAAGTGTGATCCTTAATGTTCTCTCTTTATTTTTCCTTTTTTTTTCATTTTTAATGAAATGTACCTTTGATGGTGTAATTAAATCAAGGCCTTAGGAAATGAAGTAATCAAATTTTTGGATGCAGTTTATGTCCTCAAATTCTTGAAGTAAAAAAACAAATGCAATTTATGGTTGTAGGAATGCAAGTGTGAGTGAAATAGTGAATGTTTTTATCATCATCCTTATCTTAAAAATTACACGTGAGAGAACCTTGAGAAAGGCTACACTTTTGAAGCCTACACTACATACTATTTACTTTTCCCCTACCCAAATCTAGAGGGGAATTGCTTTTTGCAGCCCTTTTTTTTTTTCGCACTTCCTTCACTTTTTGTAAATTTTTTTTTTAATTATACCATTTAACAAATACATTCCGTAAATTAATTTACGGAATGTAAAAATATAAATTCCGTAAATTAATTTACGGAATGTATTTTTACATTCCGTAAACTAGTTTGCGGAATGTATATTTTTACATTCTGTAAATTAATTTGCGGAATGTAAAAATACATTTCATAAAATATATTCCGTAAGTTAATTTACGAAATGTATATTAAAAAATGTAAAAGATAAAATGAGAATATCCAAATGTGCAAAAAAAGTGGGGGTGTAAAAAGAAAAAATGGGGTACGAAAAGTAAAGCCCAATCTAGAGATATAGGGAGAGTGATTTTTAAATAGGAATATATTATGAAAAAAAAAAAATAGACAAACCATTCCAAATTGGATTATTTGGAGCGGTACACAAGATAAGAAAAAGGCCTAGTCTCCGTGCATCATATAATTAGGCTTTAATATTTTAGTAATATTTGAGAATTCCTTTTATGGTGGCACCCTCTTTTAAGTGCCTTGTGTTCAACAAAGCACTTTCCTTAATTTAAAGTTTAACACAATTAATAATTCCTTTTCCTTTCCATTTTTGCCTTGATCAATGCATCAAAACAACATGGGTTCTCTTTGCCTTGCCATGTGGACCTATAGTGATGCCACTTGATTTGATTATTAGTTAAGAAAGCCAAATGAATATATAACCAACCATTAAGTTTTTAAAATACAATATAAACTTATAGTAAATTACATGTCAATACATTTATAATAATAAATGTATTTTTTATAAAAATTATACTTAATTAATTTTTATTTTATACCTTTAAACCCAACACATTAAAAAAATTATTAATAAACTATAATAATAATAATGAGAAATCATACATCATAACTACTTGCTAAATTTTAGGCCTCAAATGAAGGAAGGTTCCTAGCTCCATATTTCCATATTTTTGTTGTGACTTTAGAAAGTTTTGTTGGTTAAACCACATTATTTTTGGCAAATCCTAAGCAAATGATTATGGATTAATTAAGGGGTTGTGGCAAATTCAGGTATCCCACTAAAGCCAAATCAGCAAAGGAGCAATCCCTGGCTGGTGCTTTTTCTTTATCTTTGCTTTTTCTTTCTGGTCTGATTTCTATAGATTCGAGAAGGATGTGACTTGGTCCAAAGTAAGTGAGATTCAAATTACGAATCTGTATTATTATTATTTTTTTCCTTCATTGCATGGGAGACAGATTCTCACCCCTGGCAGTTTTTGTTTCTCTTTATTGAATATATTGGCAGAAGCAAAACCAGATGACTCTGCTAAATTGGATCACAAAGTGTCCAACATTGTCCATGTTTGCAATTATCAAAAGCAGCTGGATCTCTATGAGGGTCCCACACACTGCCTTGTTTGCTTACTCTGCAACTTATGTTTTTATTATTTAGAATCAACTATTATAGAAATATTTTTTTATGTTTATTTAATTTTAAAAGTAGGAAAAAAAATAATTTTTTAATATTTTTATAGAAAATAATTTATTTTAAATTGGAGATAATTGGAAGGTGAAACTATTAGGAATAACAAATAAATTTTGAATTCAACAAAAAAAAATTTGAGTAATTCGAAAATAAAAATCAATAAAACTCTATTTTTGAATGTGAAAACTACACAAATTATGAAGATTAAAATATACTTTGTCTCGAACATATTTTGATATTTAAATTATAAAAATA